>OW285217.1:3140000-5560625 GCA_935421205.1 Xylocampa areola | reverse complement strand
TTCAATCTTGTTTGTATTCGTCTTAAAGAGACGCCTGGCGATATTTATCTAGCAATCATTTTCAGATTATAATATAGACATATTTAATTTTCAATGTTTCTTTGAAAAATAGTATTTAATTGACGATATAATAACTGTAGAGTTCGCTAAGCATGCGTTAATGCTTTTCAAAGATTTATCTTGAACACTTTTTTACGCTATGATTTAAATGATACATCGAATTACCCGAAAATAATATTGAAACGATTTCCCTTGAGTGTTATCACCCCTTACAATACATACTCTATAAGCGTAAACCTTAAACAAAAGAAAACACATAACATTGTAATATAGAATAATTTAATATTAACTTTTATTTAGAGTAAATTCAAGTTTGTGCATAGTTTTTTTATTTATGCAATCCAATAATGCCAAGAGAAAAAATATTTATAATTAATTATTAAGTTTGAAACTGTTTCAACTCATGGCTACTTGACCTAGATATTTCTGTAAAAATAATTTAAATACCAAATTCAACCTGACTTATAATGCACTTTAATATAATTATTATTGAGCTACTAAATATAACATCGGAGTATAATGCAACAATTCGACAATTGCTATTTTAATATTCGAATACCTAATGTCTGCTCAAACCAGTAGCAGCTGGTGCCGGGATTCGCTGAGGCAAAGGTAAATACGAATAATTATGCTCCGGTGATTAGCCGGTAATTATGCAAAACGCCCGGCGCATGGACCGGACGAGATCAACATAAACATACAGGTTTATGCATGAGCCCCTAAACTGAGTCGCTAAATATTTTATTTTACATAATTTGCGTTTTTTGTGTATGCTGTTCTTTTGGATATTTACACATCAAAAAAAGATAAATAGTAGATAATTATTTATCTTTTATTGATGTGTAAATCTCCTTAGCTTAAAATCTTCATCTAGCTTGATGTGTTACGGAGTACTTGGGTACCCAAGAATTTTATAATTATTTTTATTCAACATCATTGCCTCGGTATTGAAATAAATTTAATTACACAGCGGCTAGTCGTGGAATCACAATTTGCTTTTATTTTTTATTCAGTTACTGAAGAGTAGACGAGGAATGAATAAATGAGGAATTTATTCAACAGACTGCTGAGGGGAATGAAACTTGAACAATTTATTTGTTTGTATTTTGTTGTTTGTTCGATGTAGTTGTACTCATTACAAGTTGGATTAGTGTTGTTGGATGTTGAACAACTGTTTAGGAAGTAGCTATTTGTATTCTAGTCTTCTCAAAATAATATTATCTAATAATAAAAAAATATTTGGGCTACAAGCCATCTAGTTCGTAACACTGTTTTATTCAGCAATGCAATGTTCTCGAGCAAGTGCTTAGAACATTACTAATTAAATCGGATTGTTATCATAGTTTACATAAGCGTTATGTTAAGCAATTTGCTACGTTCGTACCCAGCAGTGGTAATTCACGAGACTACAGATACCTTGCTGACATCGTAAATATTTTAATTCTCTTTTTACTTTACACAAAATCATCGTTCCTCCTCACACAGTGTTAATTTACTCTGGAGCCTGCACAGGAGCTTTGTTTCCAATATTTCCATTAGGTACTGTATTTTACAAGGCATATTGTTCGACGTACATTGATTATTTTCGTTAGGTATGTGTAATTTTTTTGGCGTTATCTATATATTATTGATGTTTTGTTTATGGGATATATTTGTATGAAAGCGAAATATCGTGAATTATTTTGTGTTAGCTTGTGTTCTGTAAATTGATGGAAGGGGAAAATGATGGCATGTATAAATTTTTTAACAACTTTACGTTTCCCTGTTACATTTGTAATCATACTATTATAAAAAAAACTTATATAATTACGCAAAAAAATTCTAATACAAAATGATAAGATTCCCAAAAAAAAAGTAAATGTATAGATTCTCTGAGGTTTTTAGATTAGATACTTATATTTAATATCTTATTTTTTAACGACGAGGGGCTCGTGGCTAAGTAACAGCTGCACAGATCGATCGATCGAGGTTAAGCTGCGTTTGCCGCGGTCGGTCTGTGGATGGGTGGCCATCATTTCATACCGAGACCCCTCCGTGCCTCGGAGAGCACGTTAAACCGTCGGTCCCGGTTGTCAAATTAAGATCTATGACAGCCGTTACGGGTAGTCAGAGGCCTGAAAGTCTGACGACCAGTCATACCACGAGATATCGTGTTACCCAGTAATTGGGTTGTGGAGGTCAGATAGGCAGTCGCTCCATGTAAAATACTGGTATTAAGCTGCATCTGGTTTGACTGAAAGCCGACCCCAATGTAATTGGGAAAAGGCTAGGTAGATTGATTGATTTTTTAACGAGAGAATAAAAGAGACAGTTGATAGTTGACATAAATACCTGTGCAGTCGGTACGATACCCATCGTGATATTATGTCGAATTTGTCTAAAAATACCAAAACATACAGCAGTAAAACTGTCAGTAAGTCGACTTTATTATAAGTAAATATAAATTAAAACCATCGTCATGCTATAAAATCAGCCAATAAATCAGTTTTGGGCCAATTCGTTATGTGGAATCCTTTGGTCACCGAATGTCTCTGAAGGGATTGTGTAGGATCCACTTTCATTATAATAATAATAATAATAATCTTTATTATGAACTTAATACATGTTCCACAATTTTAAGTCCCTGACCTCCAAACTAGTTAAAAAACTGTATCTTGGAGATCAGTTCCTTCCTTTTACAATGATCTATGTTCACATTATATAAAAACCAAAAATAAAAATAAAAAGTTATATAAGAAAAGAGTACAAAGCAAAGCACAAAAAAAAAGAAACATCGCATGGCATCAAAAATCGCACGATGCGTGTGCGCGCGCGCGCGCGCTTGTGTGTGTGTGTGTGTGTGTGTGTGTGTGTTCATGTGTGTGTGTGTGTGTGTGTGTGTGTGTGTGTGGGCGTGTGTGCGTGAGTGAGAGAGTGTGCGTTTGCGTGTGTGGGTGGTTGAGTGAGTGTGTATAGGTTTGGGTGTGCGTGAGTGAGAAGACGTGTTTGCCAATGTAATGTCTTTTATACTTGTAATGATATGCACGAATACTTTAAGTGTATATGTCTTACGCATTATACCGGAACAACAAATAGGGATTCAATACTATCATAGTTCATGTGAGTTAACCAATTTTTGATTGTTATCTTAATTTGAAAGTTAGTATAGTTTTTAATGTTTTGTTTAAACCGAATTAGTGAATTATATAGAAATGGTGCAAGAAATTCATACTGCTTTTGAGCAAATTTGGTATTAACCCTAGAGGGTACACAACGCTCTCTTCTTTTTAAAGTTGAATGCATTGATGGAATGCTTAACTTATGATACCGGCGGAGGGCTTCAAAAATGTATAGCTTGCGAACACTCAATACTTGTGCGTCCTCATACAAATCAGCAGTGGGATAGGGAAAAGGAAGTTTTAACATAGTTTTCAATAGCGCCCTCTGTGCGCGCTCTAGATGTATCATCCTAGTTTTACAAGCCCCACCCCAAGCACAGATGCAGTAAGTGAGCACGCTTTGTCCAAGAGCTAGATATATATTGACTAGGAGGGCCTTACTAGCTACAGTGCGCAAATTCTTAAATATATATATAAGCTTCCTGGTGCGAGCCACGACTGCCTCGATGTGCGCTCCCCAGTTAAGCCTATCATCTATTATGACGCCTAAATACCTGATACACTTTGCCTTAGTCAATACGGGACATTTGCACTTCGCGCGGGAGTTAAAGGCAGTAACAGAGTTGCATGGAAATGTATGCACTCTGATTGAAAAAGAATCTTTAGGAGCTCCTGAATTTGTAATGCCAAAGCACAGGTAGTTGGTTTTACCTGGATTGAGAGTCAATAAACTTCTCTCCAGCCACTGTGTAATAAGACTCAGCCCTTTCTCAGCGCAATCTTTGACTTTGACCCACGACTCACTGTGAAATAGGAGGACCGTGTCATCAGCAAACATAAAAGTCTCCGCATTACTAATTTTAATATCACATAGCTCATTAATGTAAAGTAAGAATAAGCTCGGACCCAGGGTACTTCCCTGAGGAACACCGTAAGTACAGATACCACCATTACTCAGCTGCTCACCAATCCTAACACACTGTTCCCTACCTGAAAGGTAGTCCTGGAACCACAAAAGAGGGACTCCTCTTATACCTGAGTTCTGGAGTCGCGATATTAGGATAGGAATAGATACCGTATCGAATGCCTTTTGTAGGTCCAGGAATACCCCCACACACTTTTCTCCTTTGTCCAGGTAAGACGTTATACTAGAGCTCAGCTTAAGTACTGCATCACCTGTCGATCGATTATGTCTGAACCCGTATTGTCTGTCTGAAAGGATTCGATTAGATTCTAAATACTTCATTAGCCTCCTATTGACAATTTTTTCAAGTATCTTCGACAATACACTTAGCAGCGAGATAGGTCTATAATTACTAGGGAGATCGGGTTCACCGCACTTAAAAACAGGAATAACGATAGCTTTCTTAAAGGAAGAAGGAAATATTCCACTGCTTATGCTCAAATTACAAAGATGACTAATTGGGGCACATATAATTAAACATAGTTGTTTAACTATTGTAGTGGGTATTTTGTCCCAGCCAGGAGAACTATTGGCTTTAAGACCCATTATAACATCCTTTACCTCCATAGGATCTGTGGGAGTGAGCGACATAGAATTGCAAGGTGCATTAATGGATATTGCTTTGGATGCCAAAGTACATTCATTGGTTTGAAGATTGTCCAGGGTAATGTTAGCAAGATTCTTGCCTACTGAAGTAAAATAATCATTAATAAAATTAAGAGAGTCATTAGCATTATCTTTAATCGCAAGAAGTTCTTTTGGAAACTGGTGTTTTTTGTTGAGATGACATATCTCTTTTATTATATTCCAAGTCTCTTTGATGTTGCCGTGGTTCTTACGTAATTGTGACTGGTAATACTGTTTTTTCAATAATTTTATTATTCCATTACACTTATTGCGATACGCAATATAATATGTTTTTAATTGTATGTCACTTGAGGTTTTACTTTTTTTATGAAGTTTATCCCGTTGCCTAATTGATTTCAGTACCCCTGCTGTGATCCACGGCTTAAGTGGTCTATTTTTTCTTGAAACTTGTATTGTCCTCGTATTACTATTGATAGAATTTTGCAAAAGAGTTAACAGATTGTCGGCAGCGTGATTCACATCCTTTATTTCATAGTATTCGTCCCATTGTACTGTGCATAATTCGTTTTTAATATTTTCTATACAAGTTGTTGTTTTGGTGTGCAATAATTTATGTTTTGATATATTGGTTTTTTCCAAATACAGGAGGATGGGGGAATGATCTGTAAGTTCGTTGAATACTATAGATTGGACAGGACATATGGTTTTGACCATAAAATGATCTAAACATGCTTTGACTCTAGTCGGTTGGTTTACTGCCTGTTTCAAACCATAAGAAGCCATCAAATTCAGATATTGGTTTGTATTGGCAGACAAGTCTTCAGCTATAATATCTAAATTAATATCACCTGTAAATATGACATTTGGTGTGTTACAGTTCTGCAATATTAAATTTAATGAATCAATGTATTTTGTAATGTTGTGAAAACACGGCGGTCTATATGAACATACAATAGAATAGCTATTAGTAAAGTCAACAACAAGACAATTTCCCTCCTCAATATTTGGTTCATTATAGGTATAGCTTAATTCTTCCCTAACATAGGCAATGATACCATCATTTTTGTTAAGGCTGTTTTTAGTACTTATTGAGGTGTAGTTAGCTATTATAGGTATAATACTTTGGTCGTTAATCCAAGATTCTGTTAAAATAAAGACGTCAACTGATATATCGAGTTCAGAAACAAATAAGAGAAAACTATCCAAGTTACAATTAACGCTGCGTATATTTACCGTTATTATAGTAAGAGAATTAGTGGTGTTAGCGTTATATTTCAGCACAGAAGAACACAACCCGGGGTTATCCAATCTAAGGCATTTAATTTGTGTGGATGTGTCAATGTCTGTCATAATCTCTGAGGTTATATTATCGAATTCCAATAATTAATTACATAAAAATATGAACCAGGTGCATGTGGTGTTCTGTTTATTGCAAGAATACTTAGAGGTATACCCTCAAGAGTAAAGGACGTTTGCGTGCATTTGAGAGTGTAAGCGTGTAAATATGTGGAAGTGAGTGCAGGTGAAGTAAATGAGTAGATATTTATTGTGTAAATGTAATAGTTATGTAATGACCGTTCGTACTTACATGAAGTTTTATAATTAATCACTTTGAATTTAAAGTTTAAACAAGAGAAATCTATTAATATTAAATTAATTACTAGAAAGTTGACTCCTAGAAAATAAAGTCATTGGTTCACTTGTAATTCGCGTAAAGTTTGCTCTGATTTCACCAGGATTTGCTTGTCTCCTGGTGATTTTTTTAGGAATATATTTCCATTACTGGTCCAGCAAAATTCAAACTTATTTTGCTTCGCATATTGTCTAGCCGCAAATAGCAGTTTTCTAGAGCTGGGAGGCAAATATTCTGATATATACACAGGTTGACGATCTCCAGACAAGCCGAAACAATGGGTATTCAAACGGTCAGTATCCTGGTGCTTTTTATTGTAGTTGCGGACGGATGCCAATACTTGATTTTTCATCTGAACTTTCGCGAACTCAACAACGATGGGTCTAATCGTATCTTTTTTGCCTGGAAGGCGATAAATATCCCGGATATGTGTTACATCCAACATCATGTCGACTGTTGATCCCAACTTGGTAATCATTGAAGAAAGATCCGACGCTGACTCCTCTTTGTCTGGTGCAATATTACGGATTTCTATGCTAGACTGCCTAGTTGACCGCTGTAAGTCTTGTACTTGCATTTCCAGATTTTTCATAGAATCAACATACATCTGTTTTACTTTTTTCAGTACTTCAAGTTGTTTGTTTACGTCATCGTATTGTTTACTAATAAAAGTGACTGTTTTTTCAATTTCGAAATTAGACTTTTGGATGGCCAGGCCTTGGAGTTTAAGGTCAGCTATTTCTTTGGTTATTTTATGTAAAGAGGAGTTTTGGTCATCACAATGTTTTTTGAAGAATAATTCTTGATCGTTTTTCCAGGTCAATAGCATTTCATGAATTTCCTTCTTAAAATCTTGAAATTCCGTGCCGGGCGAAAAGTATGGACAGGGGCGCTTACTTCGAGTCGCAGTATTTACGCTTTCGTAAGGACTTCCCCGAGATCAGCTGTGGAATGTCCGAGTCAGACAATGCTTGGGATACATTCGAGGTTGCGTTCTCAGGCGGAGGCGAGCGCTGTACACGAGGCATTTTGTAGCTGATACAAAATGAACCCTATCACTAAGATTATAGTCTAGTATGAACGATTTGCGTCTGCGTCACACAAGTCCCGATCGTAACGAGCGAGAAAGCAATTATGCCCACTGAACTCTTCCCCCAAGGGGGTGAAGAGGGCCGCTTGTTGCACTTCCAACACTGTAGCACTGCGGCGACGACGTAAACAGCGGAATTGTTGTATGCGATACTGATCACTTTAACCTTATCTTTAAGAGTTTAAATTCATAAGATAATGATCTGCAGCTAATATATTTAATTTAGTAATCAAACACACGTCTACTCTCCAACAAGTTGTCGGACGGAAGGGGGATTAGTTCTTATATTATTTCTTTATAATCCAAAATACTGCAATCATTATGCCTTAAATAAGAAACTCTTGCTTGTCATCCCTATGTGCCTAGATACTTATTGCCACTTCATCCATTACTTTGCCAATCAATTGTCGCTATTCATCAAGCTCTCGATTCTAATCCGCTACCTCCAGGTCTAATTGCTGATAGCGGAATTTGTTGGTAGGATGTAATGCTGACAGCCAACGAATTTACGATGTCATAACTTACTCAGCGACACTGCGGCTCTGTGTTGTTTCGTAATTTGTTGGTTAGGACAGATTTGGGAACATTGTTTCAAAAGCTGAAGCTCTATTGTATGGGTAACGAGTTTTTGGAACAGCTTTGTTATTTAGTAAACTAGCTCTACCTTTGATAAAAGTTACCTATATCGCTGTACCTGTATGGTGTAATTTTCAAGCTCGTTAATTGTCTCTTATGGCACCGCTTTTAGGTTCATAATGAGACTTATTAATCACGCGTGTTATTTCTTCATTTTTACCGCTTTATAATCTTGTGTTTAATGGCTAATTTTAATTAAAATTTAATTCGTACCTGTTTATTAAGAATGGAGTGCTAACTGGAATTTGAATGAATGGGAGTAATTTGGGGATTTAAGCGAAAATTTCGGCTATATACCAGGCAAAATACGGTAATGTGCTTTAATAACACGGAAGTAACAATATTAACTTAAGTAGATTAGTTAAATATTCGCGTAATTTGAGGAACGTTTACAGTTCGCGTGAATATAAATTTTCCAAACAATTATTGTTATAAAATGGTTGATACTTCCACTGCCTGATTCCTTATCTCCCACGAATTTTACTCATAATATATTTTGATATGGGTAAACCGTTTCCATACAACTAAAAGAGCCATAAATTATTCAACTTAGGTGCATCAGTGGCTTCCTCTTGAATAAATTTCACATTTATTCCGGACGCGTCCTCGATGCCAACACTTCAGGGTAATGAAAGTGAAACTCAGGAAATTTTTATTAATTATTGTAACCACAGTAATATCTTAGGTTTTCGCGGTCGAACTGACCGTAGTTTTGAGACACGTTATAAGTAACACATTTCGGCTTCTAGGAATGCCCGATCAGAGAGATCACATTTCACGAAACATTTATTAAATACCGGTCATAGATTATCGGAAGGGCATTCCTATAAAGTCTTACATACTTGTAAAGGTCTAAGGCTGAGCGTGTTGGAACAGTAAGAGATTATCAAACATAGCGTTGATGGGACCATACTAAATGAGCAGCTTAATATTTCCTCCTCCTCACTGTTGCGTATTTTTACATCAACAACCAATTAAATTAAATTATTTTTATTATCTCTTAAATATCATTTTTCAATAAACTGAATCAAGTTTAAAAACACATTCCGTAGTTTTCCGTTACAACATGTGGGGGGGGGGGGAGAAGGCAAAGATAGAGGTGTGGCGTGCGGTTTTGGCTCACTCGGTGGATGTCCCGTGGAGGGGCGAAACACGTGTAGAGTAGTTGGTGGTAGTCGGAATTTTCACCGCTTGCGTATGTGCATAAATTTGCGGGCGGGTGGGCGATCTTGTATTTATTTGCATCCTTTGTAATGGACTTCCGCAAAGTAACGCCTGAATCTATTCAATATTACACCTGCGACCACGAATGCTAAAAAGTGTTCGAAACGTCAGGAAAAACAATAATACACGCGATTAATCCGGTTAAAAGTTCTTTTATTATATTGTTACCACCTTTAGCAGACAAGTTGTTTTATTCGCCGGATGATCCCAACGCCGTTGCTGATTTTGTCGCTGATGTGGTGCTACAGGGTATGGAACTTTTCATTCCATCCTCTGTGGTTCCCATTAGTGGCAAATTTAGGCCTTGGTTTGGTCCATCTTCCAAAACGGCTTCTTGCAGGAAGCAGGAAGCTTACCAAGCCTGGGCTGATGCAGTGGTGGCACGGGATGAAAATACCAGCGCATTAAAAAAGGAGTATAACTTTGCCTCCAGGTCCTTCAAAAGAGAAATTGCAAGGGCGAAGTCTAAGCACATCGGCAGAGTTGGCGAGAGGCTTGAGCGCCTTCCTTCGGGAACTCGTGCGTTCTGGTCTCTCGCCAAAGCTATCGAAGGAAATTTCTGTAAGCCATCCTTTCCACCTCTACACATAGGAAATGATTCGTTGGCCCACGACGCAAAGGAGAAAGCCGATCTTCTGGGCAAACTCTTTGCGTCCAACTCGACCTTGGATGACGGGGGACAAGAGCCGCCTACCATACCGCGGTTCGAGGGCTCTATGCCGGATATTCGGGTCCACCAACGCGCAGTGCGTTTAGCACTTCTATCCCTCGATATCCATAAGTCGAATGGGCCTGATGGAATCCCTCCTATTGTGTTGAAGATGTGCGCTCCAGAGTTGGCACCAGTTTTAACACGTCTTTTTCGGCTCTCTTACTATTCTGGCATAGTCCCGACATCATGGAAGACAGCATTAGTCCACCCGATCCCTAAAAAAGGCGACCGCTCAAATCCGTCCAACTATAGACCGATAGCCATAACCTCCCTTTTCTCGAAGATAATGGAGTCCATTATCAACTGCCAGCTCCTTCGATATTTAGAGGATCATCAGCTGCTTGATGACCAGCAGTACGGTTTTCGTAAAGGCCAATCGGCTGGTGATCTTCTAGTATACCTGACACATCGTTGGGCACAGGCGATTGAGACTAAGGGGGAAGTCTTGGCGGTCAGTTTGGACATGGCGAAGGCCTTCGATCGGGTCTGGCACAAAGCGCTTCTTTCGAAGCTCCCTTCCTATGGGCTTCCCGAGAAATTATGCCAATGGGTCACCAGTTTTCTTGCAGACAGAAGCATAAAGGTCGCAGTTGACGGTGAATGCTCCGACTCCATGTTTGTAAATGCTGGTGTCCCTCAAGGCTGTGTGCTATCGCCTACTCTGTTCCTCCTCCATATCAATGACATGTTGCAAATCAGCGGCACTCATTGTTATGCGGATGATAGCACAGGCGATGCTTTCTATACCGGTGGCGCTAATATTTCTCGGGAAAACGTCATCGAGAGCCGAAACAAACTTGTTTCTGAAATTGAGACCTCTTTGGAGAAAGTCTCAGATTGGGGTAGACTTAATTTGGTCCAATTTAATCCCACAAAGACAGAAGTTTGCGTATTCACCGCTAAAAAACTGCCATTCGTTGTTTTTCCTCGTTTTGAGAGCACCCCATTAACTGCCTCAGCCAATATTGGAATACTTGGTGTCGACATATCGAGCGAAGTCCAGTTCCGCGGCCATTTAGAGGGTAAGACTAGGCTAGCCTCCAAGAAGCTTGGTGTACTCAATAGATCGAGACGGTATTTCACTCCGGCCCACCGCCTACTACTTTATAAGGCGCAGGTCCGGCCTGACATGGAATACTGCTCTCATCTTTGGGCAGGGGCACCCCAGTACCAGCTTCTCCCTCTGGACCGCATCCAACGGAGAGCGATTCGTATCGTCGACTGCCAAGATATTTCAAACCGGCTAGACCCCTTGGCGCTGCGTACAGATGTGGCCTCGCTATGCATCTTCTATCGCCTATACTATGGGGAGTGCTCCGAGGAATTGTTCGGACTGATCCCTGCCGCCTCTTTCCGCCATCGTTCTACGCGACAGCAGTTCCATCCCCATCATTTAGATGGTTGGCAGTCCACAACTGTGCGTTTCTCTAGAAACTTTCTGCCTCGCACAACAAAACTGTGGAATGAACTGTCGCCTGCGGTATTTCCGGACCAATACGACCTTCAAACCTTCAAGAAAAGAGCGTACTCCTTTTTAAAAGGCCGGCAACGCACTTGTGACTCCTCTGGTGTTGCGGGTGTCCATGGGCGGCGGTAATCGCTTACCATCAGGCGATCCGTCTGCTCGTTTGCCCCCTATAACATAAAAAAAAAAAAAAAAAAAAAAAAGTAGGTTTTGAAATACAAATACCATTATCAATATGAACAGTCCAATTGCTACACCAGGCATGCTAGTCATAATTAAATTCTGCTTCAAATTGGAAGGTTACAGGTAACAAAATCAAAGCAAGCTTACAGCCCGACCTAAAATAATAAGTAGTTAAAATCCTTCCCTTATCCCAAGAACCTGATAATATTTTATACGAATTTTCGCCTTTGGAAGTAAAACATATTTGGAGATATTGTTTCAAATAAATTATATGAGACAACTGTTGTAGACTCGCTATCTCTTTGGGTACCTTGACTTATACATAAAAAATAATTGTTCATGGAAGTTCAATATTTCCACAGACTACACAAACTTTGTCAAAGACGAAGTGTGAGTCATACCTTTGACAGAAAGGTGTGTATTTCTTGTATCTGACAACAGTAGCTTTTTACCTACGTCTCCCCGAATGGATTCCAGAACAAACATTTGTCACACAAACAGCAAACCGTTTTTCTATGAATGTTTTGTGTATTATGTCTCTTTCATTTTATCGCTTTTGTATGGTAATAAAGTTCGCTTTTGTAGTAAACACGGCTTTAGCACCGTAAATCTCACGAAACATTATGCCCTCGGGCCATAAATAGGCTGAGAATTAGCGCGCATGAATAAATTAGTCACTTAATTCGCAGAGCTTGATTTTATCATGTTTCATGGATTTATTTTCTCTTTTTTTTTCTGTAATGATGTATTAACAGACTTGGAACTAACTACCATATTACGATATTTACTTAGTAAATAGAAAAAAACCTATTTGTTAAGGACACCGAAAGTGTTTCCTTAATTAATCTTTCCCAATACTATAAGCAATGAAATTAAGATAATATATTATGAGACATCTCATAGCGTCAGTGTGTAGATATCAAGATAAATTATTGACCTTGATATCCTTTATACCATTATATTGGTGTGTTGTCTATATTAAAATTATATGTACCGAAAGCTGAGTACCGAAAAATATCATTACATACTAATATTATTCATTAAGCCAATTCCTAGCGAAAATGTAATTTATTTTCACAATTCAATCTGTTAGTCAGAGAGTGGAAGGCAGCTGGCGTCCACGTCACTTACATCAACATAAATACAACACAGTTGTGGCTTCCAATGACGAGGGTATATGTAACCCGGTCCTCCCAGTAGCGTATCTAATTAGATAATAGCGGCAAACATGGCAAACTGGTTTAGCTTCAGTTTGTAGATTTACTATTATTGCTTAATATTTGGCTATTTTTATTTAAGTGGATAGAGGTCAATGTGAAATTTGTTTTATCAAGTACTTTGTTTCGCAGAATCTGTTATCATGAAACTCTAGAGCTTAGACTTCAAACACAGGCATTTCATTAAGCATAGTAACGTATGTAACAAATCATGAGCGTAATGGTTAGACTGCTGGAAATACACTAACAAACCACTAAGCACAGACCACAGACAGAAGGGGAGTAAGCATGTTGGCTAATGCTTGTAGCGACATCTATCTCGCTACATAGTAACGACGCGCACAACACTCTGCATCGCGCAATCAAAGTTTGACGACGAGTGTGTATATATACGACCTCCCGACATTAACCGTTGGGCCGTGGCCCGCCAGGCAATATCACCCGCCTGGTTGGAGGATCCTCCCTTTTCTATGGAGGAACACCACACCTCGTTCCCCCATATGCTCTAGAGCAATATATATTTAAAGAACGTTCCTTTTCCTTGTTGTATTGTTTGTCCTCAATCGTTTTAACGGTTTCTCAATAGTTTTAAGTCGGATCGCATTTGCTCCACTTTATTGTTTGTTCTGATAGGTTGAACTGAACTTGGTGAAGATTAATACTGATCGTGTTAATTGTCTATGCAAACTGACTGCTTGTGTTACGTGTTTTCAATTTGTAATATAACGGTTGTGGATAGAAAAATACACTAACAACTTACTAACCGTTTATAACCATAGCTAAACATAATCTCTTAATCCAAATGATCTACAAAACAAAAACACTCGTTAAAATGGTTAGTTGTCCATTAGAGCTCCCTGTCGGCCATCCTTTTCAAAGTTCTCCGTTTGTTTCCGTTTCACGCCAGCGGTCCGGTAGTCAGGGAGTGGGTGTCCTAACTACTGGTTCGTTAGTTATAGATATTCACGCTGGAGAATACGCCTCCAGCTACCGAGCTACTACAAACTTCTCACTGTCTTCCAAGTCAGTAGTATCCTATCCCCTTTTCCTTTCCTAAGTTCTACCACTTTCTTACCCAGTCACGTACTCCCTCCATTGTCCTTATTGATCTCCTCTCCGCCAATCTTAGGTCTACCGTTCCCAAAGATGCGCGGCTTACTATTTGTATTCAGTTTCCAGTGTTACGGTCTATTTAATATACAAAGAGAAGAAGATGTAATTCGTTTTAGAAATATATAAATCGTCGTGGTCACGTCGGGCAGTTTGCCCGTGACCACGGCGGGTGCAATTCGGTCGAAACTTCGGGAAACAAAAAAGGTACCGTAAAAGTCTTTTATACAAAATATCGCGATCTATACTAGATTCATATATTTCTAAGATGTAGTTCGTGTCTGTAAATCACTTACATTATTTCACTCCAAAAAAATATTTACAAGACTGTCTGTACAAAATGAATACAGCATAAAATGTACATACTAGTTTAACAATGACACAGCCAGCCCAAAGAACCAGATCATTATTCAACCACCTTTTCTGGAGATCTCATATGATCCACAATGATCTTCAATACCTCTAGACGCCTCTCCGGCTAAAGGCTTATCATTTGTCATCCTGTCAGCTGTGTATACCTTTTTCGATTAGTGATTTATGGTGTTTGATAAATAACTTTCCGGCCTGTATTATTATTACATAAAAGTTGGCACAATTTTAATAGATATGATTTATAGAATTCCGATAGTCAGATATATATTCAAGAGATAAAGCTCAGCTCACGCCGCAGTCAATGTTAAATAAAACGCTAGTTGGCATTTTCCAGGACACACCACTAGATATAAAGTGATGACGTGAGGTACTAAATAATAAAATAAAGAGGAACCACCAGTCTGCAGATTTTACTTTTAGATTCATCCCAAAGTAAGATATATCCAAGTCTAACAAATAACCAAATGAAGTCCGGCTAATCTTTCAACCTGGCTGGTGAAAGTAAATTCCGTAAAAATAAATGGTCTGTGCAGGTTATTGAAATTGTAATCTATTGATTAACTAGCTTACAATAATGTCTGGATGTTGATAAGACATGATCTAATAGTGTATTATAAAACCATCGTCACTCTTGCAGTAACTTATTCCACATAACGACACCCTTTATCTTTTAAACGATGCCTAAAGTAATAAGATTCTTATGTTTATCTCTCCTAAGGCGGTTTTCGGTTAAGTAAAAACAAACTTATGAATTTGTTAGCAAAGCTATCAGGATCTTTTATTAGATGGCAGAATTAGGAGGAATTGAAAAACATTGGAATACTTTACAATTTCCATTTACATAATACAAGGTTATAGCTAAATCGTTATTCGCAACAGAATTGGGGTTAGTGGGGAGTTTTGGATGTACTTATGATTTGTTCCTAATTCGACCTTCAGCACCGACGACCCGTTAGATATTTGTTCTGAGCAAATTAACTTCAGAGCTGGAATCAACTTCCAACCTATGCATACATACAGTTAAAGCGTCTTGCTCTGTTAAGGGGCCGTCCATTAATCACGTGAGGCTCGAAAGGGGGGGGGGGTTGGCTAAAATCACGAAATATCACAAGGGGGGCGGGGGGTGTAGTAAGATGTCACGTGAATTTATTTTCTGTATTTAAAGGTAATATTCTAAATATTTTAAGATTCTTTGTAGGTACTAAAATACACGTGATTTTGGGTGGGGGTTACTCTTAAACCTCACCACGTATCACCAAGGGGAGGGTGGGGTTAAAAAATGGGAAAAAAAACATCACGTGATTAATGTATGGCCCCTAAGTCCGATTACGTTAAGTAGAAAAGTAATATTCTAAAATATATTTTATTATTACAACTAGTTTATTAACTCACACGTTTAAGCACAACAAAGCCCTCTTTAAAGATTGTTTACTCTGCCTGGATCCAAAACCTCCACAAAATACGATCCCTCATAAATTAATAGCCCAATTATCGCGCTCTTTTCTTCGACTCTCGATTTAATAATCGATTCTCGCATCCATTAAATTATCGTTTGTGATTCGATCCCTGTTTTCATCCAGTGTAGTACACTCGATGATACTGTTTTGAAATTCAATATACTGATGGCAGCCGAGAGATTTTTTGAGATTTCCATAAGTCCGTTCGCTTTGACATTGTAGAGTAGTGAGTTCAATAGCTTACTCTTATTTTTATTTTAAGTGTATCGTAACATTAAGCTTAATTTCAATAAATCTATCAAAAAAAAAAAACATAAGAGAAAGCTAAACAATAGCTAACTAAGTTTGAACTCAATTGATCAATGCGAAAGCCGAGAACTAGCGGAAATCAAACCAACGGAGTGGGACTTGGACAATGTTATGAAAAGTTATTATTATTGTTAAGCCTAACAATAATCGCCTAGAGGAATGTTCAAATCAGATTGTTTGAACTTCATTCACTTCAAATAAATTATCAGTAATAACTTCATTTTTTTACATGACTGCCCAGAAAAGGAGTATTATGATATTTTTTATTAAAAAGGTTAGACGCCCCACACTAGGAATGTCTTCCTGTATCGTTGGTGCGTTTACAGTCATAATTAAAATCTCACATGCACAGACCCGAAACCCTCTTGGGATTAATTACCAACCCAAATTGTAATGAGTGCGGTGCTGTGGAGTACGTCTATCACTTGTTGGTGAATGTGTCAAAACTAGGACTGGAAGAGAGGCGCTGATGAATCGATTAAATATAAGTTAGTTAGATGTAAGTATTCTGTCAGCAACTCTGTCGGAGTCAACCGTTTTAGTATATAAGATAGTTGATAGTTTAGATTAATAATAATTAATTATTGTTATGTTTAGGTTATTATTAAGTTTAGGTTATGATGGGGCTGTGACTATAAGCAAATATAAATAACATCAGATTAAAAAAAAGACCCGAGACTATTATCTCTAAATCATACAGATATTTGCATTTGCTCCGTGCAGGAATCAAAACTGCGCCACGCGACGCAGCAGCCCATCTCTCGACTACTGCGCCAACTGCGCCGAAATGTTAGGACCGATGCAATTAATTATTTGCAAAAAATGATATAGATCCATCACTAACGGTCCATCTAGATTTCAATAAAAATTATACGTATTACTCCGTTACAGGAATTTATTAAATTGTTTATGAGTGATCCAACTTCACGGGTAAGATAAATGTGAAATCATTCTTCCTCCGAATGACGAATGGATAACGTTTCTGGAATATAATAAGTCAGTCAAAATGACGTATGTTCATACAGTTTGAATTTCCAATTTGCTGTTGTCTAGCTGACTGATCGACCGGACACACTCCATCAACGAACGTTGCGTGACATCCATCTGTCGAAATTTATCACAGTTTGAGAGAGCACTTGCACGGCTGCCCCATTTCAAAACCTAGTAAGGGACACTTTTTACAAAAATCGTTTTATTGCATAATCTTCCTAACCTAGTAAGTCCCTACCGAATACAAAAACATCAGCGTTAAAAACTCACTTAAAAGCAGATATATTTAAGCATCGATACCTAGTAAGTGCACTATCCACTCCCTCGTGACCAAATTAAAACCTAGTAAGTCACTTCAACCAATTCAAAACCTAGTAAGTCTCTGGACTTACTAGGTTTTTAAATGGTTGTTGCACCTTACTAGGTTTTTGAAATCAAGAATCCAATATGAAAGAAGGGCGGGGTTGGGCGGGGGGATCCGCAGCAAGTCACACACGTATCACTCGCTCGTGCTCAGTGTTGCCACTTTTGCGACTTTGTCGCACGCAAATCTAACGAGTTTTTTATTAATTTAGGGACTATAATTAATGTTTAGCGACAAAAAATATCCTAGCTACTTTTAGCGAGTTTTGCCCAATCTGTACTTACTTATATTTATGTTCCCATCTGACATCTTTAGGCGAAGGGATCAGACAATTTTAGTATTATATTATTAAGTTGGTGAAAATTTTGCTCTTTCTTTCGTTATTGGTGGTATGCAGCCCCTTGGCCGTTACGTTGGTATAGTGCATTTCTCCAATAACGAAAGAAAAAACAATATAATCACCAATAAAACACTTTAAAAAGATCCCTCATGTGTAAATAGATTTGAAGATTTGTTTGATCTGGCTTTTTCAGTGTTATCGCTACCCCATTCGAATGCTCTAGAGAGAATTTTCAGCACGATCTATATTGTTAAAACTAAAATAAGGAATAAATGAAGGTGTCAACTTTATGTTATATATAATTAATAGCATTACGTTTATGCGAAAACATTTAAAAACAATTCGTAACAATAATAGTTTTACTTATCAACTACCAGATGAAATAATAGCGCAAATCCACAAAGATGGCAAATATTCATTTAGAGACTTAAAAATTGCAACGGAATTGCAACAACCTTTTACATCTCAAACTGTCCGTACTGATAAAGAGAATGAATATGAAGAAAAGCTTCTTACAATATTATTTGATGTTGAGTTAGAACCTTTTTTTTCTACTATCCATCTGCGACATATACATGTTTGTGCTCGTGACTGTACCTTTAGTTTTTTACCGTTCGAAAAAGATTGTGGCTGCTGCTAATAAAAATAACAATATGGATAGTGATTTAGAGACAGAGTGGTAAGTTCAATATACCTACAATATTTCTTTTGGCATGTAATAAACACGTGACCTGATATCATATATTTTTCAGATTTGATGAACCCTCCCGGGAAGTGGACTTTTTAATTAAAAAGTTTGATTGCACTGTTCTACCCAAAACTATTGTCACTCCAAGGGGCATTAAACAAAATAAAAAGAAAAAAATATCAATAAATTGGTATGTTTGATGCCTGAAACAAGAAAGTCATTTTGGCATAATGTACCTGTGAATGACGCGTCTGTGGATTTGATAAATGATGGGCAAATGTCTGTGATTGAATAGAGCTCGGCTGCTGCATACATAGCCAAACATTTGTTTTTTTTTATTTTTTATTAATATACTTTTGTATTCAATAAATCATTATTTTATTTAAATACGCTATACAGTTACTAGTATTTACTCAATGACATATGCTAAGTTTCATATTCAATAAACCAGAACAAAACCTAGCAAATGCTCTTACTATGTTATGAAACCAATTTCTAGATGAACGTAACTATCTAGTGTCAATTATCAAAATTAGTAAGGGGTTCAAAATATGCAATATACACTTATATCAAAAAATGCTAGTACTATGTGTTCATTATTTAGTATTTTTTACAACCAATAGTATTTTTTTTTACTTAACATAAATACTTTTTAAAGGCTGACCTATATTACGTTTATGCGCTCTCCTGTAAAATTTCGTTTTAGGTCCTTACTAGGTTTTGAAATGGGGCAGCCGTCAGCAGTTGTTGGACGAAATGTGTTCAAAAGTTACACATAATATGCACGAAATGAAACTATGGACAAAACTAGAAGCTGGATTTTTAACTATGAAAAGTGTAAAGAAACCATTTTTTTGGCTATTACATAACATTTGTAAGTCAAAGTCAATATATTGTCTTTACCTTCATTTTTAATTCGTGAGGGTAACTTATTATATATTTTTATTGACATGACATGTGGACTAGATGAGTGCATTTTAACTTACACTTTGCAGCGTTCGTGGTCCTCCTGCGACCACGAACGCTGCAAAGTGTTCGAAACGTCAGGAAAAACAAAAAACCAATAATACACGCGATTAATCCGGTTAAAAGTTGTTTTATTATAATGTGTAGTGATCGCACAAACCTAAGATATTACTGAGTGCATTTTAAGCCGGGAGCTTGGTAGGTTTAAACGGTTTTTATGCCTTAGCCTCTGGTTTTTATCTTCCCGTTTTGTGTAGAAGTTTTGATATTTTCTAACAAACTTACATATCTCTAAAATGTACAGACTAGGCAGCGTTAGTATTTTATGTTTTATGAAATGGGGCTCACAGGTATCAGAATCTTCTATATTTACAAGTATTCGTATAAGTTTTTTCTGAAGAGTAAAAAGTGATGGTGCGTCTGTACTATTTCCCCATAGTGTAATGCCATAGCTAAGCCATGCGTAAGCATAAGCGAAGTAAGTAACGAGTGCAGTTTGAAAATTTGTGGATTTTTTTACTTCGCGAAGAGCGTTTGAGAACTTAGCTAATTTCGATTTAATTTTGCTTATGTGAGATTTCCAGTTTATATGAGTATCTATGTTTAGGCCTAGTAAGGTAAAGTTGCTAACGACTTCTAACTTCTTATCTTGAATTGCAAAATTTAAATTTATCGGCGCTTTTTGTGGGTGTGGAAAGTTATCAATTTAGTTTTTGAATAGTTTATTTCTAAGTTATGTAGGTTCATCCAGGCTTTTATATTGTTTAGGAGAGTTTCTAGTTGATCATTTAAGTTTATATTGTTCTGACAAGATAGTAATATGGAGATATCATCTACGAATAAAACACAGGGTCTTAGGTATATAAGGTTGCCTTTTACTAATAACACTGGGGTCGGCTTCTAGTCAAACCGGATACAGCTTAATACCAGTGTTTTATGTGGGGCGACTGCCTATCTGACCTTCACAACCTAGTTACTGGGTAACACAATATTTCGTGGTATGACTGGTTGTCAGACTCTCAGGTCTCTGACTACCCGTACAGCTGTCATAGATCTAAATTTGACAAATCGGGACCGACGGCTTAACGTGCTCTCCTAGGCATGGAGGGGTCTCAGTATGAAATTATTGTCACCCATCCACAGACCAACCCCGCGCGTGCTTAACGTCAGAAGGCAGTACAATTTGTACCCAAAGGTTATATAAATCTGCGAATAACGGTCAAGGCCGAGCATGACAAAGTCGAGGAGGTTACGTTATGCCGCATTATAATATAAACTAGAATTTGAGCTGAATTGTATAGTATGTTTTCTATGCGTCATTTAACTTTGTATTGATTTATGAAGAAGGAGACCGTATCGGTAGCGGTTACCACCAACAACATTCCCAAAGACGGTTGACATCAGGCAGGCGGCCGGTTATACAACATAGCCAAAACTTTAGCAGTATGCCAGATAGTTATATGCTACGCCGACTCCAAATAAATTGGGATAAGGGCAGGGGGCTCATGATGATGATAAGCAGAGAAAAACAATTGAAACCAAATATAGGTACATCGTGCTATCAAATTAAACCTTCAATATGTATTGTGTTTTTGATATAATGCACAGATTATCAAAAATTATAATATATTATTTTATTAATATATCATACCTAAAATACCTATGTGATTTTATTATTATCTTTCCCGAATTATTTACATTTAAGGGTTAAGAATCATACAATCGTAAATTATTCCTGGTGTTTCTAATTATTGACATAAAGCCCAGACAGCAAAGCAATAAACACAGACCTCATTACTACCAGCTCAAGACACTGCTCCTAATTTAATTTGCGACGAACAAGGAATATAATTGATTACAAGGAAGATTTAAGGAAACGTGCAGGGCGTAGACACTTCTGCGCTATAAGACGTGTTAAAAATATGGAAGAAGAATTCGCGGTGGTGAGCAGAGGTCGAGATGGCTTAGTGGTCAGAGCGCCTGGAGTATTCATCCGGGAGGCGCAGGTTCGAATTCTGTTCGCGACCGTATTCTTTTTCCATTTAATATAATAACTTTAGAGTTCGCTAAGCATGCGTTAATGCTTTTCAAAGATTTATCTTGAATTATTAACTATTAATTATGATTTATATTTATACCATGAGCTCAAGCCGTAATGTTTATAAACCTTGAGCTAATAGTTTATAGCGATAAATATGTTTAATTTATACAGATGTCCTCTTCGATCACTAGTCTTTTATTAGTGATCGAACGATGTCCTGAATAGAATGAACTTACTTTAATAGTGTCGGCAAAAATTTGTACGTTGAACCTGATATACCCTGCTTGAGATGGGTTGAAGAAATTTATAATTTTCAGTGTTGTCACGTAATAAAAGTCTAATTGTAACAGTGACATTTAGCAAAAGAGATTTAGGGAACCCCAGTACGAAGCTTCCTCAAGAGATCGTTCGACTTGAGACACAAGTCCCTTTCTGCTCATCTCTACTTCGACCCGAGAGGCATTTCTCCGGCCAGGATATCGGCATCGGCAACACCCGTACATCCGCATAGCAATTAATATTGGAATTTTGCAATAAATCATTGATATGCAGCATAAAAGCGTGGGTGATAGGACGGACTCTTGTGGAACCCCGGCATTTATTGACATGGTCTCAGAGCAAGCTCCGCCAACGACAGCACGAATGCGTTGACCACGCAAAAAATCACCAAACCACTTGCAGAGACCCTCAGGTATGCAGTATGAAGGTAACTTAGCCCGAAGTGCCCTGTGCCAGACCCGATCGAAAGCTTCTCTTTTGCACTATGAGCCCGGGCTCAGGCTGGCTAGCAAGATTTCTATAGCAACAAGATTATGTCACAACCAACGAGATGCCAAGAAGTTATCGAATAAAAAGGCACATATATATTATGATTAAATGATTAAACTTTGAAAAATAAAATATTTCTAGAATCAGTTTATAAAATACGAAGAAACTTTTCCCCCGACCTATTATATCATTATCATCCCCCTGTCCTTATCCCAATTTCATCGGGGTCGGCGCAGTATGTATTCTTCTTCCATACATCTCTATCAGCCGTCATAGCGGCAGTCACTCCTTTTCTTGCCATATCATCTTTAAGACAAAATATCCATCGCTTTCTCGGTCTTCCTCTACTCTTATATCCATCTACATTCATACTCATATCTTTCCTCGTCACATGATTAGGGAAATACATGAAACCCAATTATTTTTTAACAGAAGCAATTTTTTGTCTTTGATTGCAAACAGGGACCCTTCTGAACAGACTAACCGTCTTACAAATTACAAAAAAATAAGAAGAATTTTCTACCATCCGACTTTAGGTATAAAAGAAAAATCTCTATTCGTTTTGTGAAAAAGTTTTTGCTAATGTTTCTAGTCCGTGACAGAGGTCGAGCGGCCGCGACCTTCATCAGTTGACCGTTAAGGTCCCAAACATGAGCAGAAAAGTCCTCAATCCACCGCATCACATAACCATACCATGCTTAACGATTTCCACACAACTTCTCAATCACCGGTGCCACTTTTAGACTTCCTTCAAATCGTATACATAATTCATTCTCATTTCTAATTCTATCCATCCGCGTCACACCACAAATCCCTCTTAACATTCTCATCTCATCGTTATCATAATATGTACCTTTCACAAGAAGTTATTGAAATAGTGTTAATTTACAGTTCATATGCTTTATTGTCTATTTTATTCCTATTCATTTTCATTACCTGTTATTTTCCAGAGTATTATCAATTCTAACGAAAAACCACATTAATATTTTTCTTGAGCAGGCCAGTTTAATTTGTTTTTGAAACGCATCACTTATTTGGACTACAAAATATTTTTTTAAAACAATAACACGGTTGTAAAAACACTGTAGGTATATCGATCCATAAATGAATAAATGAAAATTGTAAACATTAAATTCACATTAAATCAGAATAACTTACGTATTCACTGAACACCTGCTCATTCCCTGTTTATATTCCTATGAATTGGAGTCAAATGTAAATTAGCTAATGGAAAAGTCCTAATATATTCACGTTATATTCAAATACTTGTTGTTTCAATGCTTTAATTAGTCCTACAACACTGCCGATAGAAAAGTCATCCAATTCCACACAACTTCAATCCACTAACTGTTCTGCTCATGGTTGGGACCTTAACGGTCAACTGATGAAGGTCGCGGCCCCCCTAATCATCCGAATCCCTTAGTGGTCTCTTCCGCTGATTACAAGCCGTCCCAAATCAACAAAATCCGCCGACCACGTCACGCTTTCCTCCGTCCCGATGATAGGATCACTGTAGCTCAAGAGTCTAACAGACACACAAGCACACTCCGACGCGCTCGACTGCCTCGTTATAGACCTCACCGGCGAGGTCCGCGTCCGTCGCGAAATGTCTCATCATGTCCGCCCCGACCCTTGCTCGAGCCGGCCCGCGCCGAGCTAGTAGCTTTAAATTCGTCCCTTAATAATAAGGAAACTGATATGACCCAGCTAGTCCCTAGTTGTCCCCCCAGCAACGCCCTAAGCCGAGGTTCGTGTCCCGCAGGGGACGCCCTTAGCGCTGTTGCTTAGTTTGTAGTATCTTAAAATATGCTCTGGCTGGAGGCATCAAACTGCCTCGCCTTAGATATTGTCCGGTTACGCAGACAAAACCCATCTGGGTCTGCAAGAGGGCATTTACAAAAAAAAAAAAAAGGTCGCGGCCGCTCGACCTCTGACTCGGACAAGAAACATTAGCAAAAACTTTTACACAAAACGAATAGAAATTCTTCTTTTATACCTAAAGTCGGACGATAGAAAATTCTTCTTATTTTTTTGTAATTTGTAAGACGGTTAGTCTGTTCAGAAGGGTCCTTGTTTGCAATCAAAGACAAAAAATTGCTTTTGTGAAAGGATAATTGAGTTTCATGTATTTCCCTAATAAAATGTTATAAAAGGTAACTACATCTTTTTACTCGAATTAACTTTCTTAAAATAATACTTTGGTAGAGATAAATATTTGAAAAGCATTAACGCATGCATAGCGAACTCTAAAGTAATAAATTTTAGTAAAAAAATGAATACGTCGTGAGCAGCATTCGAACCTGCGCCTCCTGGATAAATACTCCAGGCGCTCTGACCAGTAAGCCATCTCGACCTCTGCTCACTACCGAGAATTCTTCTTCTTAGCGAACTCTAAAGTTATACATTTTAAATGGAAAAAGATAATATACGAGTATATAATACTTTTGTTTTTTCATATCATTATTACTTGTATGTTGTTGTATAATAACTTTCGTGAGACACATTCATATTAATTATTGTTCAACGGTTATTACTCACTTGTATTCTTCGGAACTGACATGACAGTTTGACTCGCGACATCGCCGCGGCCTCAGCTCATGACTAAGGGCTCCGTTCGAGTTCGAATCTAGTCGGGAATCCCGAAGAATGCACGTGAGTAATAACCGTTGAACAATAATTAATACTTGTATGTTATTTTCTTTTAATTTTACCGTAAATACTACAGTCCCCCAAAATTCTGTAATAAATAAAAAAATCTGCTATGTACTTGACTAAACAAAAGCGGTCAGATCAAGTGGGAAGCAAACGAAAGCCGATACTCAAAGCCGTGAAATAACACAAACAATACGCTAAACTTATGTTCTATTGTGATCACGGTTTATTCACTTAGTTTTCCTTTTTTTTTGGATCTCAGTATGGTTTGGTTAGATATGGGCTATTATTTGCGTCCGTTGTATGTTTTAGGGATATGCATTTTATGCTGTGTTGTAAAGGTTCAAAAGCAGATGCATATCAAAAAGCAACACCCGTGTAGGCAGTATTAGTATAACCTCTCTAACGAGGCCTGATTCATGTGACACTCTGATCAATTTATTTTAATGAACTTTCTAAGTGCAGAACTGATTCAACCCTTTACTAAACATTTTTAACAGCCTTTGAAAGATTAAAAGGTTAACTTAATATATATATATATATATATATTGTAGGTCGGCCTATTTATTAATACTGTTATAAGAGTTAATATATAAATTCATTTCTTTACATGCCTGCACAGTAATACGTACACAGAAACTATTAACGTCATTTCAAACTTTCCTTGTTTATAACTTGCGCCGCGAAAGTCACGATGAGTGCAAGCACTCGGGACACATACGACCTACATACAAACTACTTTATAGATATGTAGGTATAACATAAATTCTACTCCGCCTACCACAGTTCCAATTATCACTGAAATTGGAAAATGTCTTTAGTACCTAGTATCGAACCTACTAGTTTTAAATTTAAATTATTATTTCTTTATGAAATTTTCCATAATATATAACTTTGTAAAATGTGAGCATCATGTGGATATTAATGTTAGTTTTAATCTCATATTACATACATACTGCCTATTGTCAGGCATTACGAGTTTGTCATACTCGCTAAAATGTCCTGCTGATGGTGGCGTCGTACATCGGGTCGTCGAGTTCCCTACAAAATGGTTGAGCTAAGCGAGGCTGATGTGCGCGTCATGCTCGTGAACGGGTGCTGTCTGTCGGGACTGGTCGGCTCCTAACTGCCTTGGCAATCATTTTAAAAGGCTATATAAGTTTACTTTCCTTTCTTAGTCTGCTCATTAACCTGCATTATTCTCACATTACCTTATTTATTGTTAAACCAATTTATTTTAAAAAGAGTGTCTATGGAGTTTCTTGCCGGCTCTTCTCCATAAGATCAACGCCTTGGAACCGTGCACCTAGTTTTGACTTTTCATAAGTGCCTGTAATATGGTTTATTTGAAATAAAAATATTTGAATTTGAATTTGAATTTGAATTTGAACCTAACCCACATTCCATTTGCAGCGCACACGCTGACTGTTGCACGTTGCACTATCCAAGCTGGGAAATTGAATGAATATTCCTCTTTCTTATCTCTAGTTACAAATTATTTTATTAGAAAGAAAAGTCACTACGACTAGTTTACTAATCATAAATATTGTAGTAGCATTTACTTACGTTCCTAATATTCTAACTGACAAAAGGCAAACATGTCTTTTGATTTTCGAATTATTAACAAACTGGGTAGCAGGTGAATAATCAACAACTAAAATAGACAGACACAAAGCACAAAGATAGAAGTTTCCTCACAATTTTGTTGTTCTCCTGCAGACCCGCTTGAACTAGAAACAAAGCAATGAACGGGTGAAGTTTCCAATTGTGTTTGGTATGAAAGCAATTTATCAAGTGGTTCTCGCTTAGAGTAAATTCGTGAAAGACAATTAAAATGCCGACTTTTGATTAAAGATAAATCTTTGAAAATCATTAACGCATGCTTAGCGAACTCTAAGTTATTGTATTAAATGGAAAAAAATACGGTCGTGAGCAGGATTCGAACCTGCGCCTCCCGGATACATACTCCAGTCGCCCTGACCACTAAGCCATCTCGACCAGACCACTCTGACCACTAAGAGGTTTCGAATCTGCTCACGACCGTATTCTATTTCGATTTTTGATTACTTGCAGACCTAGAATTTAGACTTAAAAGAGATGCCAGTCATATCCGATACAACCAAACCATAATAAAAAAAAGAAAATGCACCTTTGTAATCGCTAAATTATTCCTGAAGATAAATAAAGAGCACACCGCTCCATAATAGAAACATAAAACAAGAGGAAACAATTCCAGGACTCTTATTGTTCCTATCACGTTACCACAATAAATATTAGAATGAAACTTTTATTCCAGACTAGGGTACAGTCAGCCCATATTTTATAAGGAAATTGTTTTCATTCAGCCCATGCTTTAGTTTTTTTTTTTTTTATTGGCAACTTAAATAGCTCGGATTGATGAGCTTTGATTATTTGTGATTATGAAGAATTGATTCTATCGTTGACGATTTACGTGAGTTCCTTTTTAAAACTATTTAAACCAGCCAATTTAGACCAGCAGAGGAGCATCTATCTAATAAGTAGGTGCCGAACAGATGTTCACATATATAAGTTTTTTATTCTGTCTGTCAGCGGTGATTACCATTTTCGTCACGTTCCTGAGACCACGAGCTTGCTATATTTAGAAGAACTCAGCGGAACGTGCTAATATATTCAGTTAAATTCTTTTTAAAGGCGATTGAATTTTAAGATTATATTTTTTTTTTTGTGGAAAAGGCCGGGTCAGAGCTCCTGGAGTATTTATCCGGGAGACGCAGGTTCAAATCCTGCTCGAGACAGTATTCTTTTTCCACAAGAAAATATAACTCTAGAGCTCGCTAAGCATGCGTAAGTGCTTTTCAAAGATTTATCCGTTTTATTTTTATTAAGTACTTTTTTTCTCGGATTTAGGTCTATAATTGAGTCTTTGAAAATCTCAAATAATATTTCTATCTTAGATGCACACATACACGTATTAGTCCATATCTTAAAAACGACGCAACAGATTTTGATAAAACTTGCAAGTTTCCCTAAGTTGAAGTAAATATAAAACAATAAAAAAAGAATGATCACAATCTGATTAACAGTTTCAAAGAAATGCGTGGACAAACATACATACAAATAAACATACGCCTATAAAAAAATGTATATTTTTTTAGAAACCCTTAATTATTTATTACCATAATTATGTGAATAAATTGCAGTTCCAATAATATTGTAACATACTCGGTTAAAAAAAAACGGTGTCGATCAGATTTTTTTGTTTGTTTTTTTTGTATGTCGTACACAATAGCTTCGTGAAAATTGTAACTATGCCAAAAATCTGAAAGGTTTAGGATACAATTTACGTTTTCCGACCAGCATGCATATGACACACCGGGCCACTCCCACAGTCAATATTTAATTTGGCTTCAAAACTTATGCACTACGCGCGGATTTTTTCAATAGCATTACGTCACGGCTCAGTGTTCTTGAAGCCTATTTCAGCTGCAGTTGATGCTGAGTGGATTTCAGCCTTGAGTGAGAAAAGCCGAAGGGTTGAGGAATTAAGTTTATAATATGTAGTATTAAATAGAAAGTTTCAATTAGGCATCAATATAATCTTTGGCCCTTCAAGCTTTTAAAATGCTACTATCTGAAAAAAAAATTTGGCTCATATTCATGATAGTAGGTTATAAAACACATTCGCTTTGATATAGGTTAAATAAGTTTTAAAAGGTTTTCAGAAATTATTATTTAAGTTAATATCAGCCAAGCCAAGAGCAGTAAGTTCCAGGTAATACTCAAGTCGAGAAATATGAGTAGAGGAAATTACAGGTATTTGTCCCGAGACTGTCTCGTTGGTCTAGCGGTCCCAAGCGCGATTGCCGAGCATGAGGTCTCGGTTTCGAATACTGAGCAAAGTGTTATTGAGTTTTTCTGTTAGAAAATTCTCAATGTCCACCACCGGCAGTCCACGGCTCACGGTGGCCGGAGATCGTTAAGCGGCCACCGGCGCCTGGACTCTATTCTTTACCTAGGAACTTCCGGGTGTCTATCGTTACTTATACTTCTACTAAAAAATAAGTCTGCAACCTTCAATAATCCTTTAGATTTTTAATCTTCCTGTATATTAATTATCCTTTGCTTTAGATGAGGCTAGGCTTTTAGAGGAGGAGTTAGCTTTTTTAAGATCCATAGATATTCTCGCAATTTTATAGTACCTACCTGCAATAATACGGCTCGCAATTTTTACCTTCTACATTCTAATCTCACTGTTCATTATAACTGCTTCAATTCCCATACGTACAAGTATCCCATTAGGAATAAACTCTATTGATTTTCCCACTTTAAGCATCTAACCTCTTAGCTTGTTAACATTTTTGCCTTCAACTCATTAAAAGTCAACAACATAATAACATTTTCTCATTGCAGCCACGGTACAGTCGACGACAACCTCATTATGTTGAATAATCACAGTCATATAACACATTATTAACCTCCTTCCAGAGTGAAACGCTCGAGGCAGTAACGTTAACAATTTTTCACGTCATAATAAGAATATATTTGTTTCACGAATATACTTCCTCTTCAGATGATATTGTTTAAGTAACACATATGCATTTTTTGCGGTGGGAAATACATGATACTGTATGCTGGCGGAATTGTTGAATAGCTTTCAGTGTTAAAAAACGGAATAATTCCTTTATAGAATTGACAACCGTTATAGTAATTTTGTGTGGTAGTACGTTAAATATTTCCAATGCTGTTGCAATTATAATTATGTTTATTATTATTATTATAAGCACGTACCAAAAAACCTTTTTAAATGTTATGATGAGTTGAGTTTGATGTTTAAATGGGGATTTAATCCATTTGATGTTTGATGTGACAGAAGCTACAGTTTACAAAGGCAGAGGCGCACATTACCCAAAAATAGCTTCTCTGTTATTACGAACTGTGACTCTAACGTAAATAGTCCAATACAGCTTAAATATAGGTATATAAAAAAAATTACTACCTGAAGCAGTAAGTGCTCTTCTGTCACCCAACTTGTAAGACTCATCATAATACATGTACTCAGTGAACGTCAACCCACTAGTAGTGTACTGCTGAGTAACATATATCGATATAGTTCCATTCACTATGTCTTGTTCTATTATCCATTTACACTTGATCGGGACAGGGAATGGGTTGGGGAAGTTTGGGGTTGTTATCGTGCCCACGGGAGCCTTCAAGTGTCCGCCGCAGGTTTGTGGTCCTTGGCGCTCCCTGTCGCTCTCCTGTACGTACGTGTGCCCTGCTGCGATGCTGAGCAGATGCTGCATTGACAACCTGAAACAACAACAAAATTGGTCTTCTAAATCATATCTTTGTTACATCTAATAGATAAAAAAACGCCCGTTAGGTACTAAATGAAACGAAAAACAAACTATCATTAATTTGAAGAAAGAAATAAGACTGAAATAAAGTCATTAATTAAATGTCCATTACGTTACTTTTAGTGTCCACTTCGAGATTAATGGATTTTAGATTTGTGTCAATACATAGATAAAAATCTATTTAAAAAATGTAATACCTATTATTTAAAAAAATCAGTTACGGGTATGCATATTTTTATGCTACTTCAATTATACTTTCCTGTAGTTTTATTTATAATGTATTTGCAAAACCCCCACTGCTTCATCACAATTATGTCTGCGAAACAAGACGCTTTAATTGAAAAGTTGTTTAAATTGTAAGTCGTTTTTTGTAAGTAAATTATTCTTATTCGTATAGTGTATAGTGCAAAAGTTTTAAGTGAGCAGAGAAAAAAAAATGTTCTTAAAAAAGTCCTTTTTAATCTTGTACCTTGACCGTACAAGATTAAAAAGGTCTTTTTTTTTGTTTTCAAATTAATTTGTCAACTTGATGTAGTTCAAAGGTCCATGGAGCGATATAAGATTGGCTGAATACGTAACAAGCCAAGTTTGATGAGACTTGGTTGTTACCTATATAACTTTATTATTTCTTGGACAATATTGTGTTAGTAAGGACTCGCGTTAAAGGGATTTCCCTTTTGAGATGTTTCTCTTTGTTTCTTTTACATGGGTTTCGCAAGTTACCGTATAGTATCAAATTATCTTATGGTTCAGACATCGTTTCCCTTTTCATTATCCTATGCATAATTTGTATCAAGCATTTAGACGTAAGTACTTAATAAACACTCGACTTTGTAGATAGGAAGACTAAAATATGCAGTCGATATATCTGTTGGAACCTCCATAAAATCCTAAACTAATAATCCGATTAGCTACAACGTTGTTCGGGTGACCTATTTCTGAACAATACAAATAATTTCTTCAGAGTACGTTTGTGTGGAAGAGATGTAGAAATACGTAGTCTGTGAAACACGTTCGTAATATATTGCGGAGTTACGTTCACTCCGTCACTGCAAACTTGGTACGCTGGAATTGACGAAGCCTCGTTCCGATATGTCCTACAAGAGATTTCATCATATCTGGTTATGCCGCGAAGATTTCCTATTTGTGAGTATTGGTCTTTGACGAGGATCAGCTGTATGATTTTTTTTATCTTACATGCCTTTTATTACCTCTACTGTCAGCTTTCCCTGTTTTCAAACAACAAAACAAATGAACAGGAAAACGCCATGCTTGTTCAGATAACCAACAATAGAGCTAAAACGAGTAGCTATATTTTTTATGCTAAACTTGAAAAGAACGAAACAAAGTAACACATAAAATCCCAAAGGTTAGTTTTATGAGGCACTTCCTTTTGTTAGGGTTTCCTGTATTTTATCAATATTCAAAACAGTCTCAGAGATGGATGGATATTCAGTGCCTGTAAGATGCCAAAACTAGAGCACATTTTGTTCCATCGACTTTAACCGAATAAAGTCAGAATTTTAAAGTAAATGGGTCAGAAAATCTTTTCGAAGAATAGGACGCACTTATATAGGTTATCACATAAAAGTGGTTTTATTTTTTGTTATAATTTTATTTTTTACACGACTGCCGAAAAATATGGTGTGTTATGTTTTTATTAGGGTCCATGTATGTATGTAAGTTTGACTTTCTTTTTCCTGCTATAACTTCAAAAGCCTTTTCACATGAATGAGGTATCGTTAGAATCCTTGCATTTTCCCGGATAACATAGGCTAGTAAGATTAAAAAATAATATAGCAGCTATGTTGATGAAGTGATGTATACCTAATTAAAAATAGTTAGTAAGTTATAATATAAGTATACGTATATAATACGTATTATAAGTTAATTTAGTCTTAAGTTAAATTGTAGGTTTATAGCATCGCTTTGGATCTTCTGTAAGATGCTATAAATGGTTTTAAATACAAATAAATGTTACACAAAAAAGTATGAATTAACACACATGTCAGGCGTTGTATTTTTATTTGTTTTTCTCCTTCATGATCCTCCATTAATATTTACCGGGACTCTGGGATCGCAGCTACATTCACCATGATCCCGGCAGGTTAAGGTGCATCAAAAGTAGCGATGGACCCCAACATTTGGGAAGGCCGGCCAAAGTTGGCCACCACAGGCGCTTCAGACTCCGTCCGACCGACGTCCCGGGCTTGTCACTGGACCCAAGTCCGTCACCCGCAGCTCACGGTAGGCGGAAATCGTTAAGCGGCCTTTGGTGCTTAGCGCATCTTCTGTGACAGGAGGGGTGTGAGGATTTTGCCTCTCTATCCCTTTCCGCCACCTCCTTCGCAACCATAACCTCCTCGCAAAAGGTGGCGACGGCTCCCCATGCGATCTCGCTCCCGGCCACGTAACTGACAACAGCCGAAAGCGAAGGATCGGCCACCCCAACTGGCACAATTAGATCATGGTGCTAGTCTACCTAGGCAGGGCAAACCTCAAGCGTATGCTGCGCTGCATCCTCGGAGCAGCTGCCGCAGTGATGGTACCTTGGCATAGGGTTTCCGACGCAGATACTTCATAAAGCATCCGTGGTCTTAGAGCATCTGCGTCATCTGGGAGCTGACGACGCCACCCTGTCGTCTCTCCAGCCACTCCTTCATTACGGGCCTTACTGCCACTATTACGGTGTGACCTACCTACTTAAGAACCTCCATAACTCAATTTTAAATCAATCGATATTAACATAAAAATGCTTTCCACTGGCATTACCAGAATAATTATGTTAAAAGGAAATTCCGCGAATTAAATTACTTCCGGTTATTCTTTCTCCTGTTTACTGATTTTCGGCTTTGTTAGACAATTTGTACAAAATTGGCGAAGTGTCAATATTATCTTTCAACAACGCTTGAAAAATTTGAAAAAAAAAATGTATAATTTAAAAATATTTTGTTATTATTCTCTCGAAAAACTTTGAAGTCGAAGGTTACGGAGCTTTGTTTCTTCTTGTTAACCGACTTCCAAGGAGGTTATCAATTCGGTTGTATTTTTTTTTTGTTTGTTACCTCAGAACTCCGTCATTTATGAAACGATTTGGAAAATTATTTTTTTATTTGAAAGGATTTTCTTTCAGATTGGTCCCATTTAAATTATATGAAAATTGGTAAGGTAGTTTGGTATTTAAATCAAAATAACTGAAAAATAATACGTCGTCCAAGTAAACGAAATGGTGTATTTTGCTTTCTTGTGACTTTCCGGTGGTGTTTACGGTATCTTGAATAGTTCTAATGAACTGCCTATTTTCCAGCTTCATCATCATCTGGTGATGATGCAACCGGAAGATAAGCACCGGAAATCCGTCATATTTGTTTTGCTATTTAATACTTTTTAGAGTAAGACCGCATTCTCAAACATCTCTTTTTATTTTACACGAGTGTCCAAAAAACGGAGTGTATCTAAGTATGTATGTATGTAAGTATGTTTGTGAGTTTCTTTACCTATTCCACCATAACTTCTAAATACCTGAACTGATTTCGATATATGGGGTATCGTTAGAATCCTTACACTGTCCCGTGAGTAACATACGCTAAAGTTACAATATTAAATGGAAAAAGAATACGGTCGCGAACAGGATTCGAACCTGCGCCTCCCGGATGAATACTCCAGGCGCTCTGACCACTAAGCCATCTCGACCTCTGCTCACCACCGCGAATTCTTCTTCCATATTTTAACACGTCTTATGGCGACGTTATTGCAATTAATTCAGTACCTATACAGGAGACTGAACCGACACGACCAACTTTGCAGCTAATACAATGTCGTAAAGAATGCAATTATTACCTTAATAATTCAAGATAAATCTTTGAAAAGCATTAACGCATGCTTAGCTAACTCTAAAGTTACAATATTAAATGGAAAAAGAATACGGTCGCGAACAGGATTCGAACCTGCGCCTCCCGGATGAATACTCCAGGCGCTCTGACCACTAAGCCATCTCGACATATTGTAACATACGCTAGTCAGATTTAAATTAAATTTTTTAATTAATTTCATCTTGTTTTACGCAGTTCATTACTCTCTTGTGAAATAGCCTCAGATCTAGATTTCCTACTTTGATATAGGCGTTTCTCCCCTTCTTTGCTCGTCTCAATAAAATGGCTCCTACCCATATGGACAGCGCGTTGAGTAGGTCTACCCATATTCACTTCCGATAAATCAGTTATGGAACGCAAGATTCACTAAAAAGTAAGAAATAAAATAATTTTTAACAAAAAAAGAACCGACTCCAAAAATCTTTCTGTTAAGTAAAAATGCACTAAAAAGTAATAAAATAATTGCATTATTTACTTACTACAATTTATATATATATATTTTTTTTTAATTTTAGAGGATTTTGGCTGAAATCAATTTATTAGGACAATAATATACAATTATTATTATTTTTGGAGTCGAGAATGTTTCTGAACAATGTATTTATGAACAACTTCTACGAGACAATGCTGATGATTGCTCGAAATGTATAATATATGTATAATATTAAATTAATATTTAATATTATACATATATTTTATATAAATTTTTGATAGCAATTTATTGACGGATTGAGTAATTTAAGTTCTGAGTTACTACAAACGCGCTTTCATAATCTAAAAGCTCTAATTTTAAATAAATTCTAGCTTGACCAATGATTTCATAGTAATATATATGTCAATGAGCTTGACATATATTTCAAGGATTGACCACAAAAACTACTAAAACCAGAGCAGAGAAAGGAGGCAAAGTAAGCCTATTAGCTCACAGTGGGACAATTACGGCTAAATAATATTATAATTAAACATCTTTTAACCGTATTCATAGCGTGTATTATTGGTTTTTGTTATTCCTGACGTTTCGGCTTTGCAGTGTTCGTGGTCGCAGGAACAGTTGTTTTATTATAATGTATAGTGATTGCGAAAACCGTTAAGTTATGTGTTTAATAAATAATCCACGCTACACATACTTATACAAGAAATACGTAATTGCAAAACAATTTTAACAAAGTAAAAGGACCTTTTTTCACATTCCAGCGAGACCCTCATAGAGAGCATACTGAGTTTATGTGACAGATGTGGTGCCTCAACGGAATGCACTACAATGAGCATCCGCCTATACGGTTCCCGCTTTGAATTTTTTATCTCGGTCAAAGGAAAAAGTCCCGATTGTGGGAAAAAATATTTTTCTTATATTCTTATACCTATCGTTCAAAGTATTTTCTTGCATAATATGTACATAGAATCTCACATAGAGCACATGTTTGTGAGATTCTATGTTCATATTATCCAGTCTAAAAAGCCAGGCAGAGTTGTGCCTACTATATAATACCCATTTCGCCAATTTAAAGTCTTACGTAGAAAGGTGGCGAGAGGAGACTTCCGCCCGATAGAAAGAAAACTAATCGTCTATGTTCTACCGCGGACATTTCCGCCTCCCCACTTAATTTTTTGTCGTGTATAGCCTGCGCCGGCACCATGTCATGCCCCCCCCTTAAAGTGTTCGCCTATTAGGAAAGCGAGAACGTAATTAGTTGCAATCTGCACTGCGCAGCTTAGTGACGCATCACGTGTAGTCCCTTTTGTGAATTTTAAGGACGATCTAATTTGACCTTGGTGGGGCTACAGAGCGCTTCTATTTTTTTAGTGCAAGCGAATATGGACTTAGTGGTGGTCAGGCGGGAGTATCCCCGATAGTACCGGTTGAAATTCTAAACTTCGTACTACAATACTGAGGATTTTCTGACGGAAAATCCTAATAATACTGGGCTTCTGTGTTCATCATGTAGGGAATCGAACCAAGAGCTTATTTTTTTGTTAATAAAATAATGTAAAATTAACAAAATTAAAATTTTACAAACGGGCACTTCAATTTTATTTATTTGTATTAATAGTTTTCATACCAAAAAACAAACAGTGATAATATCTAAAGTTTTCCTGTAACCATATTATGAAGACCAATTTGTGGCAGATAATAAGAGAAGTTGTGTTTATGTATCTATCACTTTGCGAGGCGCGAGATGTAGTTACTAGTTACTTAATTACTTGTGAATTGATATCGTAATTATACCGAAATCATCAACAATCGAGTATTGCTAACGTAGATAATTAATTAATTTGATTGAACACCTAACTTAGTGCAGTTAGATATTAAACGCTGACAGCGCAGATAACATCATAGTTAAAATAATTAGGAATGATAATTCTTTAATAAAGCATGACCTTTACAACTTGTTTTTGATGTGTGAAAAATCCAAACGCTGTGTCAGACTCCTATTTGGATTAGTGATCGAAGCACCTACAGAATAGACATCACACCGTCTTTCACCATTGTTGGGGCCCGAGTTCGCAGATGCTGTTACTTCGACATGACTTTATGACTTCTGCATTCAATATTTATCAAATATTCTACAGGCAACAATTCTTTAATACCTGGATGCTAATATATTGAAATATTTATTTAACTTTACAGTATCTCTATCAATTCTGATGTATGTTCAAAACTCACGTATGTACGTATATATGTAAAATTTTAAGAAATTATTGATGTAGAAAGCCGGCAAAGTAGTTAATAGTAGTTCAACTGCTCACATTGGGTACAGTGAACAGCTGGAAAGGTGTGAACAAGAGTTTTCAGCATTTGCTAATGTTTCGCAGAAATTCCCAAAAATCTGTGATTTAGGAATCTCGAAACCAGTTTTCATTGGGTAAGAGTCAGCCATTTATCTACCGAACTCTACTTAATTACCACTACCATGCTCCACGACGTACAAAATTAAAACGGACATCCATTAGGTGTCTCCCTCGCAATGATATTATAATGAACTTATGTTTGCGGCGCACGCCGTGTTATCTTTAGAGCCTCCCTGATTACGTGCTCCAACGGCGACACTTAGTTCAGTAACATCACACATGGACATGTTGTTGGGTCAGCAAAAATGTGAGTAGGTAATTGAATAAAATATTGGTATAGACGACCACACTATATTTCGGTTTCAATTATAACAGCTTAATAAAACAAATATCAGAAGAACATATTTTTTTTACTAAAATTATGTATTGTATAATCCCTTAATCCCATTTAAACGGTAAAGTATAGATACAATCAACAATACAAAGTAAGGAACGGAATTACAAGCCTTTGTTTAACGCTAAGTTAATCACTCGCTTTTCTTTTTATTTTATAAAATTCGGTGGTGAAAAATAATGAATGGAATTTAAAGAATTTAATTTTACTTTACTGAAATTGTATTTTTCACCACCCAGGGGCCACGTGTAGGGATTCCATTCTAAGGGTGCACTCCTATGGACTCGGCCAACTCAGCCCCCAACTTGAACTTCAATACAGCATAAACGTACAGAATCTTTCCGAAACTGTAAGAGGAGGTCAAATTAATTCAAGATAATTACTTCGCATACGTCCGTGTTCATAAACACAGTCTCTCAGTACGGTCAAGCCTGTGTTTAATGTCTGGATAATCGTCTACAAGTTGTGGGTAGTCATAAAATGAGGGATGTGGTTCATGACGATGAGATTCTGTAGTCAAGTACAGTATCTCCCAAATCAAACAGTTTTGTTCCAAGCATTATGAAGGACATAATATGATATGAAACATTAATGTTACTTACAAACATTAATTTTAAGTAACGGGTCATTGAATAATTGCTACTGACCTTACTGTATTGTGAAATTAACACCACTATTTACTGAAATGCCTTAAATTAAGAAATTGGATTTGCTTATTAAATCTCCTCTACTTATAAACTTCGTGGTTGCGTGTCGTGCTTATTCGCGCATAGTTTAGCGGACGCTATCGTTTGGAACGCTTTGTACGTACCGCAGCATAAACCGAAACCAAAATTTACGTTATAAATTAAATTAGTTTTGCTTCAGTGGAGGAACTCAATAATAAAAGTTGAAGAATGTCGATAGTATCGAATGAACAAGATTTATTGTGTTTTGTATGAAATTAAATCAAGCGTACAGAAACGCCTAGATCTGAAACAATAACAATACATTTAAATAAATAAGAACTTCATACATATAATAACTCTCTTATTATAAACAGGAACACCGAAATTTTACCCTATAATCAGATCACAGTGTCAGAACTTGTGATAATTCCAACACATCTCTCCATTTCTCAAGACATTAGACACCTGGAGCGCTTATAATACAATTCCCTGAAAATATGCAACAGACGCTAACGATGTGTGATGTCTCATTACTATGGACGATATTGATGTATTTGCAAGCGGTAATAACTATGGTAGTTTTAGTTGGTATAGCAAAAATAACTGCCTCGTTGGTCTAGTGGTCGCAAGCGCGGCTGTTAAGCGTGAGATCCTGAGTTCGATTCCCAGGTCGGACGAGGAGCTATAGAGTTTTCTGTTAGGAAATTCTCAGTTGCAGTCGGAGTCAGGAAGTTGGTGGTACCCCCGTGCTTCAGAGAGCACTTAAAGCCGTCAGTCTTGCACCTGATCTCTCCAGTTGTGTCAGATTGAAGTCCCTTCGGAATATGAGAGTGAAGGAAGAGGGAGTGCACCTGTGTTTGCGCAAACACTCGTGCACTATAATATGTCCTGCGTACTTGGCTAATCTCAGACGAGAAAGGCCGCCGTGGCAGAAATACGGACGGAAGGAGTGGTTATTATAGCAAAAATATAATTCTTACTAAAACAAGAACGTAATTCTTATTCAATACGTATTTAAAACAAGATCCAGTATGGTACACCAAATTTCAACTTTAAGTCTTACTGTACGAAAAATTATTTCTAATTTCAAACTCATTTCCCCAGTCTCCAATGTACTTAGCTCATGATATTTGCCTCGCTCACGTTTGCACCTTTATTGCACTCCTGGTAACTCGTAAGATTTCAATCGATCGTTTGAAACTCAATGCTAAATAATTCTAAACTGTAACGATTGGATAGCTAGCGTCGATTATTTCACTCTAAAATATTATTTGTTAAAGATAGATCTTTGAAAAGTATTAACGCATGCTTAGCGAACTCTAAATATTATTTGATTTATCTATACAACCCACCAGTGTTAATTAATGAAAGAAAATATTATTACAAATTTCAAATGTATCTCCATAAATATAAATTATGAAAATACAAACACTCTCCTGTATATAACATCAATCTTCAGATCGATAAGGTGCAATTTCGTATTAGAAAATATTTGTACATGCACTAGACGGCGACGATGACGTAAAGGAGCACCACGCCTTACGTAGTTGTTGATCGCTTCGGCGAAGACTTACATTAGCATTTTATTACATTCCTTGGCGGTGAATAATTGAGTGGTGGCAGTCGACGTTGATTCCTGGTTAGTATTTGAAAGTGTCGCATTTAAAGTATTTAATTTGGCCTGAAAGTGTGCAAATAATTTACATATTTCTTTCGTACTTAGATATTTTTCCACTTAACACAAACTTCAACCCGCCATTTGACGGTTAAGAGTAGAAGTGAATGAAATATCCTTTCTGAATAAGTCCCTTGATGTTGAGAGGAACATACATTATACGTGCCAAATCTCAAGTTTGTAGGCTTTACGTAGCTTGAGATTTCGTGATGGATAAGTTGATTGGTTTAGAAGCTATTCTAATATATTGAAATTCTTGTGTTATGATCTCAAGTTTGTTGATATTTAGTACTGTATGCAAAATGAAATGTGCTAATTAAATATCGATGGCCATAATTAAAATGTATTTAGATTTGACAATTATGTATTATGTTATATTTCTTTGTGGAAAGAGAATACCTTCATGAGCAGTATTCGAATCTGCGCCTCCCGGATAAATACTCCAGGCACTCTGACCACTAAGCCATCTCGACCTCACCTTTTTCCACAAGAAATTAAATTACTTAAGAGTTCGCTACGCATGCGTTAATGCTTTTCGAAGATTTATAATGAAAATTATATGAAAATTCATAATACAATAAATAGGTACTTAAAAGTAAATTAGGAAAGACGCGCTCTCTCATTCGCTCTCCCTAAAATAAATATCCACAGTGTATAATATCATTAAAAAACGGGTATATAGCTATTCAAAGTTCTGAACCAGATTAGCATATCAAAAGCCGCATTGCTGGTCTTTAAATAAAGTGAAAGAGTGCGGAAGAAATGGTGACGCAAAACTGTGACGTCATTGTCTTTGCGTCAAGTATTCCTTTGAAGGCGGAGATAAAGGCTTTCCACGACTGCGCGGTCACGCTACGACGGTATTTAAATCTCATAAGACAATTTCTTTCAGTCTCTTTCTCAGCTGAGTTTTATGGTCAATGTGAATTGTTAGTGTGGTCTTTAAATTCCTTGATTTTAATTCATATGGTTTATATTTAACAAATTTTATTAATACTGACTAATTTTATAGAATGAAAAAAGAGATGTGAAATTACACGAGAAAAGAAAAGTCCACAAAAATATTTATAGTCGTTGAAGTTTTAACGTCTTCATTACAAATTAATTAAATATTGCATCCCTTGTCTCTGTTTTAATACTACGCTGTATAAATTGTTTTTTATTTACCCGTCCTCGTTCTAATTACATCTGAAATGGAAATACCGCCATTTTGTAAGTACAACAATAACTGCTGCGAAATAATATATATTTTAAATTAAATTTCGTTTGATTATGGAATAACTGCAGATGGTAAGGCTTGAAGATTGCTCATAATAATTCTACTGATTAACGTAATTTTTTTTATTAAGAAATAAATAGTACATAATTAATAATTAATAATAAATACATATAATGTCAAAAGCGTTTAGAACAAAGATCAACAGATCCTCTTTAGAATATAATATCTGGAAATTAACTAAAGAATACATTGCAAGCATTCATCACGTCTTGCATCTAATTCTGTTAATTAAGAGGCAACGGAATGTCGATGGTGAGTACTGTTCCCGTACGGTTGAAAGTTTTGCACCAAGAACCAAGCACATGAATAATAAAGGCCACCAGATGCCGCTACAATTAAATTGACTTTGTGTTTGAGTTTGAGCTAAGAGTAATTAATGACCGAGCCCAACAAACAGATTAACTTAAATTATTCATTAAGGTAGGGAGAAGTAGATATAAGATTCGATATATTTATTTGTAAAGATAAAAGTATTGTAATACCTATTGGAAAGTTCTGTCAGCTTCCTAATACCATTTAAAAAATCAGCCCTCAGATGTACAATAATAAAATCACGTCTAATACTTTATACTTTGTAACTAACTTTGTAACTATAACAGGTGGTGCAAAATGTCTAGTGGGAGGCTACGGGCGCGGCTGGTTACCACCCACCGGACGACACCAAACTGTGAAGCGACCTAGTCGTGTTTTGGAATGTAATCCCGTGCAACCGTTGTGGGTGACAGGTCTAGGCAGTTGCATCAACTCCCCAACTATCGTTCTCCCAAAATCTATCCACTCTACTTATGAGTGAATAGATTTATTCTGGATATACGTACTCCATCCTCGGCCACACCGTCGCTTACCATCAGGCGAGTTGGTGGCCAAACCTAGATCCATTTATGATAAAAAAGCAGTCATGTTGTAAAATCTTCGCTACACATTGAAGTTGGAATTTACGACTAAGGATAGATTGTGTTTTCAAAAATATGATCTACCCCTTATTTTATTTATCACTGGTCACTAGTACGTATGTCCTCAAATGTTTATATTTATTTTATCTAGATTAACGTACTGGTTGAACTACATTTCTCAAGATTTACTTAATCATTCAAGCAATACTGTACACGCTTAGTCTATTTGCTTACGATAACAGTGTATTCATTACCAAGCTTAGAATAATTCTGTTGCTGTAAATAAAGGCGTGCGAATAACGGTTATAATAGATCGCGAGTGTATGTAGATAATCTGAGTAACTGAACGTCTCCATAATTAATACTTGAGCTAGCTTAAACTCCTTTGAAGTGATACATTTGTTATAATTGTAATAATGTTCAATATTATCAAAATAAATGAGAATATAATCATGTTACAATGGATAGCCATCCCAACATTCTTAGGAAAAACGTTGAATAAAAATAAGGTTAATGGTTGCAATGGTTAGCGGTCCACAACCATTTATCTGGAAAAGCTTTTAGAAAAGGTTATATTGTCACATTTACTCTGCATAAGTTTGTTTGACTCTCCCAAACGCGTATGACAAAGGATTTCTAGAAATTGAGACATTTGGCCAATTTCTTGCACCCGGTATATTCTCGTTTAAACGTTTATTGTATTTTAAATGTAAAACATTTAAAATACAATAAACGTACGTAAACAGTTTAATCATTTTTTCATTTAGACAGATTTAAAAATCTTATAATAATAGGTCGGGGAAAAAGTCTTTTCGAATTTTGTATGTATAGAATTGAAGAAAAATCTCTTTGGTTTTATTGTTTGTATCTGACTCGTTTTAATATCAATAAATATAGAATTATAAGAAAAAGAAATATAAATAGTAAAAAAACAATTTCCTGCAATATTTAAATTGTTTTTCTGTCTGCCAAAATGAATGAATCTAATGAAAAGATTCGATACATTCTGAAATTTTATTACAAAATAGGGAAAAATGCACAGAAGTCGCGTAAAAAAATTGTGACGTTTAAGGACCTAATGCAGTAGCACAAAGTTGGTTCAAGCGTTTCTATTCCGGGAATTTTGATGTCAAAGATGCAGCTCGCTCTGGTCGCCCTCATACGGGCACAGTCGATGCCATTTTTTATGATAATTATAGTCATTAAGATATGTATATCTTAACCGAAGAACTGAGGAGTGACCACAAAGCAGTTTTGACCTATTTGAAAAAGTCTGGCTAAACAAAAACGCTCAATATTTGGGTGCCACGCGAGCTTACTGAAGAGGCGTAATAAATCGTGTACTCATTTGCGATTCTGCATTGAAACATAATGAAACCGAACTATTTTTGAAAAGATTGATCGCTGCTGATGAAAAGTGGATCACCTACGACAACAACGTGAGAAAAAGATCATGGTCAAAGAGTATTCAAGCTCCACAGACTGTAGCGAAATCCAGATTAACACGCAATTCGGTGATGCTGTGTGTATGGTGGGATTGGAAGGGCATCGTTTATTATGGGCTTTTACGAACGGGCAAAACCATGGAGTCGGAGTTCTATTGCCAACAACTAATGAGACTCAAGCAATAAATTGAGAAAAAACAACCGGAATTGATCAACAGCAAAGGAGTGGTCTTTCATCATGATAACGCCAGTACACACACATCTTTGGCCACTCAGTTAATATAAAGAGAGCTTGTTTCGGAAGTCCTGACCTTGCACCCTCAGATTTTCACCTTTTTCGGTCTCTTCAGTATTCTTTGGGTAGTGTTGGGTTAATATGAAGACTGTCAAAATTTATTGTCGCATTTTTATGATAAAAAATCTTAAGATTTACCTACTGTAGATGGCAAGAAGTTATCGAACAAAAGGGCATATATTACAACTAAACTTTGAAAAAAAAAAAGTGTTGAATCTGTATAATATACAATAATACGAAGAATCTTTTCCCCGACCTCATTTACCATGGTTACCATGTTGAATGACGTAATGTTTATGACCAAATCCGAATTTAACGCTGAAGTACTAATAAAAATGACTGGTTATTATATGACTGACAATAACAGATTGAATTGATTTTCAGAAATAGAATATTGTCCCTGTTCCGTACTACTGTTCTGTTACCATAAAGAATCCTTTGTTCATTCACATTTCGCCCATTTCGGTTATCAGTTCAATAGAATAGGGAGCAAATCTTTACCTACATTATTACAATTTGCTACTTGTATGAGTTGATATAATCGACTGCGAAGGCTTTGTGTTTAATATAAGAGATGGAAAAACTTCTTAAATCCCTATAAATAATAACTCCAACACTATCACTTTCAAAGTGAAAGTAATGTGCCTGGAATTACATTCAATTAATATTCACGTAGCCCGCTAGTAAATCAGGGTCAAACGTTGGTGGAGAACTTAGGGTTTTAATTAAGTCACCTCGGAGAAAATGGTTGCCAAGAACCACCTTCACTTTGCTCTACATCATATAAAATATTGTGACCGCAATTATAAACTTAGTGACATTGATGAAGTTTGTAATTACAGACGAACGATGAAACTTTGTGTATTTTCTCACTATTTAAAGAGACATACAATCATTTTTAAACAATTTTATATTTACTGTTTATCAGGGTGAGAGACAGTACACATAAAATAGTTTAATACATTTACACATAACAAACAAATAAGGTCAATGGTTCGTATTTAGCAGTGATAGCCTAGTAGTATGACGTTAGGCTGGCAAGTTCGAATCCAAAATTAGGTAATTATCACTTGCTTAAAACGTTGAAGGAAAATATCGTGGAGATGGGTGAGGTTGTTCGTCAACTACACGAAGAAGACGGTTCGTATTGTATTATTGATTAAATGTTTCATTAATGTTTAAGCCTTTGCCTATCAGATCTGAACAAATGATAACCCTTTCTATTCTTTTCACTTTCATACTGGATACAATAATAATCACTCTGAGAGAATTGGCACGTATTAAACGAACACAGCTTTGAGTCATTTAAATTCTACAAACATAACCATGAAACTTACAAACTACACAGTCTCGTATTTCCACAGTAAAAACACGTATGAGAAGTTCCTTGAAAGGCCAACTAATCAAATATGTATGAAATATCTTTAGTAAACTTGGAAGCTGGTCAAAATCTCGTATGTATTCGGTATCTTCGAGTTGTCGGCTAAGCGAGTTGGCAACTCCTTTAAACCACTAGTGGAAATTAGCTAATCGAGTCGAGAGTCTGGAAATTATTATTCTGGTTATTTACAGTATCTAGCATTAATTTGGATGGCATAGTTGAGAATTTGCTATCTGCTTATTAGCTTTTTTTTGTGTTTTTCTTTTTTTTATCAAAAGTGGATCCAAAATAAATCTATTCACTCTGAGTAGAGTGGATACATAGAGTGGATACTAGGTCGACTCATGACATGGTTTCGTCCGGTGGGTGGAACCAGCCGCGGCCGAAGCCTAGCCTAGAGTAGTGTTGCCTGTTTTGTACTACCCAGGGGCCACGTTCAGGGATTCCATTTTAAGGGCAACTCAGCTGCTAAGCTTCGAGGAATGTGTATGTATGTTTTTATATTGCAGATACTCAAAGTAAATTCTTTCTATTTCATAAAAGCCTTTTGTAAATCTCCCATGCGTTATTTAATAACTATTATTTGGTCATGACTATTATGTTTTTTTTTGTTTTTACAAACGTTGCCTCCCGCTAGGAATTTCTTCCTGTATTGTGGATGCGTTTACAGACATATAATTTCACAAGCACATACACACCCAGACCCGAAGCAATTATTTATAGATCGTACAAATATTTGCTCCGTTCAGGAATCGAACCTGCGACACGCGGCGAAGCAGTCGGTCTCACGATCACTGCGCCAACCGCGCTGTCAAATTTGTCCTGTAAGCATATTCATATAAAGCGTATGGTCTTACCCGCATCCCTAGGGGGACAACAATTTCAACAATTGTCGGGATGACAGCACCGTGTTGTCGACTATTTATATTGCCTAATCCTAAAGTGCTAAAAGTTTACCTGAAATATTCTCACCTCATACATTAACTCAAATCGTAAAGGAAATTATTATTTTGAACATATTGTTATTATTTTATTCATGTGTTTCAGATTTACTACTCAAAACAATTATGAAGGATATAAAAAGCACACTGCCATGTTTTTTTTTTTTAATAAAGACTAAATGAGATATCATACAGGAAATTACCTGTCACCCTCATCCTACACGCCACATTGTTTTTCATGGGAATAGCATCTAGGACAATGGAGGCTTGGAAGATTGTTAGCAATAACCGTTGTGTTACGTACAAGACAGTTTTCTTAACGACATCACTGTTCGGTTAGTTTGATACACCATCAAACTAATCAGTTCAGAAAGTTGTTTGTGCAATTGAGTTTCAAGTATTTGTTTTGGACTGAAGTTGGGTTATGTTTCCTGAATTGAGAAGGTATTGTGTAAGTTTGTTGCCAAAAATGGTCTTGTTATTATATTATGTATTTTACACCAGTACCGTATCATTAGTAAATCATCATGATCCCTCTACCATCATTATCCGAATTTATTAGGGGTCAGCGCAGCATGAAATCTTCTTCCACTTTCTAATTGTTTTTGAAATTGCATACTCCATAAGTTTTGGCAATGTTTTATGACCGGCCGCCTGCCTGACGTCGACCCTCATTGGTAAATATCTAAGTTAATTCATAACTATATTTGTCTAGTGACAAGGATTGAGAAAGGTATGCTAAGATGGCCTGACTGTAAAAACGATGAATAGAAAAAAAATTGAAGAAGAATGAAAGATGGAAGCATGAAAGGCGATTGAAAAAACTAGTACGTAACTGTATAGACGAGAGTGGATGGAAGAGTGGGGGCAGGCCGACTTCGACGAACGTACCACAATCAAATTGCGGACGTTGTCAAAAAAGGACAGGTAAATAGCCACCTAATTCGAGAAGCATGCAAGAAGAGGTTAATGAACAAAGATTAAGCGAAAGAGGTGTTTCAGAATCATAGTAAATGGAAATTGATAGTCTCTGCGTACCCCAATGGGAAACAGGCTTGATTGTATGTATGTGATTATATTTGTCTAGCTGAAAAACATTATTCATTATTAGAACATAAGTTCTATAAACGCATAATCAAACCTGCTTTCCTACTAGAAGATATGACTACATATATTAGAACATTATAGCTATCAGACGTTTAAAGCAATTTTTTTAAATTTTTGCTGAATTTACTCGAGACGTACGAAAGGGTGCCATGACTTGTAATCTCATTCAATGTCATTACATTCTTCATCTCTCTATGATAATAAATTTTAATTTTAATAATGTAAAAAATATGAAGTTTAAAAGACTTTCTTGTTTGTTCTTCTCCATAGGGAACAACTATTTTGGAATGGTAAAAGAATACGGCCGCGAGCAGGACTCGAACCTGCGCCTCCCAGATAAATACTTCAGGCGCTCTGACCACTAAGCCATCTCGAAATCATTGCTATCTATTTAGTCCCAATACGGGTGACCGAACCGACACGAGTAACTGTAAGTAACTGTCGTAAAGATGCAATTACCTTAACAATTAAAGATAAATCTTTGAAAAGCATTAACGCAGGCTTAACGAACTCTAAAGTTATTATATTAAATGGAAAATGAATACGGATGCGAGTCTTTTTCCATTTACAGTTTACACCGTGTGACCGTGCAACAAAATTTGTGCGTTTCTTGAGTGCCTTTCTATAGTTTATGTGAAATAAAAACTTACGTCTTTCACTTTGACTGAAATCAATGAACGGACCAATTCAAGAACCATTACTTAACTGTATTGTAAACTTTTGCTCAGTTGATGCCGTTCAGTGAAAAGAGGATAAACAGAACCATTCGAAGTGAATCATACTGAAACTTTATTCCGAACTCCGTAATTAGATTTTAAGGATCGTCTCGGTTTATTATTTCCAATTTAAATACTTCTTTACAAATTAAATACAAGCGACGGGTCGTGGCGCCTATTCGAAGCACGGTATATTGCATCGTCTCTAAAGTTTTTAGTTCAGTCAAAGTTGATTATTAATGAATGTTCTAATTTTTTATATTGAATGAATGTTGAATTAAAACAAAGTAATGCAAGATTTTCTATCGTAAAGTATTCGTAATCTTACCTATGTTTCTAGGTCATCCAACCAACTACTTAATGTTTTGATCGGTTTCTAGTCATTGCAGCTCAATACCAATATTTACAAGGAGCGACTGATTATCTGATCACCGTAACTTAGTTACTGGGTCCATATCTCGTAGTAAGACTTCTTCAAATTCTCCTTACTCTGGGAAAGTGATCACAAATGAAATATAATGGCGGCAAAAAATAAAATCAGTAAACAAAAATAATATTGTTGACATAACAATATTGGAAGTTCGTAAAATAGCCATAAAAGTGATACAGTGTCCGTTGTTTTATTGCCTGACAACAAATAAATGGTACTATGTACCTACTCGTAACTTGCGGTAACAGATGGTTATCAGGCGGAAAATCGAAGTTATTACACTATAATATGTGTGTTTAAATAATATTAGTTTGCTAACGTATCAACGTATGGTCAAAACACATGTGCATTTTATGAAAAAAGAAGTTAGTAATTCCTAATATCACAAAGAACATCATAGCATCACACCTGTGTTCCCAGAAGGGGTAGGCAGAGGTGTACACAATTGTACACCCACATTTCACTAATGCTGTTATTAAGTCCCATGTAATAGATGGTGACCCTATTGCTATCTACCGGGCATAATTCCAAACTCCGGGCTACTATTGAGAATTTCCTAACAGAAAAACTGAATAACACTTTGCTCGTTCCGGGAATCGAACCCAAGACCTCCTGCTCAGCACTTGCTTGGTCGCGCTTAGGACCACTAGCCCAATGAAGCAGTTTTTCAGGCAAGCAAAGCACAATATTACATAAATCTTTTTTTTTTTAAATAAAACATTGCCTAGGAATTTCTTTCTGTGTCGTGGGTGCGTTTACAGACATATAATCTCACAAGCACACAAGAGGTTGGAGGTTTAGAGGTTATAGGTGGTTTTAAGAATTGCATCATGAGTTCAAATCATTATGTACACAGCATTTGCTACCTAATAGTGGATTTTTTCTACAACCTTACGCTATCAGCAGTTCTATCGGAGTCTAAAGCTTTACAAAAGAAAATAAAAATTGTCTTCACTAAACCTAGCAAATCTCGTGAAAAATTCAGGAATTACGTCAACTGGACAAATTACGTACCAACGCATTTTTGTAAAATACTCACGGCAGAGAGGTCGGGGAATAAATTTAAAATAAAGAAAGATTTATCAAGCCTCTTGTCACTTGAGAGGAAACCTTCCTCCCGCGTCGTGTGACCATTGTCTGTTTCACAAAACATCCCATAAATACAAGCCGTGGAGGAGTGTGTTTAATAATTTATAGCTTGTACAGCTAGTTAGTGGTCGCGTTCTACTTGGCAGAGTTTGGGTTGCTAAAGCCAAATATTTCCCTAGCCTCTAGTAGGGTAATAGTTTCAACAACGTGTACAACAACAGCTAAATATATACCATTAACCACCGTACCGATAGCTTCCTCCATCCTCAGTCAGTTAATAATATACGTTACAATTTTGTAGTCATATTCGTTAGCTTTCGAGCCAACGTTAACTAGCTAGTGTGACTAGAAGGGCTAAGATTATATAACGTCAAGATTGTTTCTAAGGAGACCAGTTATTACAATACTTACTTGTATAACTTTGCAGGATATAACATAAACTCATCCAACGGTGATTTCACAAAATCGATTACTTTTGATATATTTAAATACTAAAGTGTCGCCAATAATCCAAGGGCGCGTACTTCCGGGCGGCCCGCCGTGCCGTCGCGCCTGTCTTCTGTATTCTGTATTTAAATCAAAGAATCTTTTAACTGTTCCAAGTATTTACATTTATGAAGTTGCAAAATTTGTAAAATACCACAAATGTCTGTTTGTTACCAACGATAACACGCATAAACGCCCGATCACTCACCTGCCATTAAAAATGCCAGTCCCTAAGTTAGAGCTCTATAGGAAAAGTTGTGCTTACATGGTGCCGCTTAAATTTAACTGCTTGCCTAAAGGGATTATTGATTTACCATACAAACCATTTTGTTGTGCCTTACGAAAGTGGTTAATTCAAGAGAGTTATTATTCTACCAAAGATTTCCTTAATTCTTTTTTATTTAATCTTGCAGATATGGAGCTTATTAAAGCAGTGTATCAAAGTAATAAGTAAGTTCTTCTTTATGTTTGATCCTTCATTAATGTTCAGTGTATAATTAAGTATGTAGTCACTAGTGCATATCAGTAAAAATAATTTAATAATGTTTGCATGCCCGTACCAGGGTGAAATATGTCATGTTCTGTATTATTATTTAACAACTTTTGTACCATATTTCAAGCAAACAAATGATATCTTATCTTATCTTCTTGCCCGCTTTAATGGTTACATCCTCGAGGGATGAAGGGGGAGGACGCAAACGTCCGCGGTCGGCGCTAGCGTGGCGCCAGTTCGCATGTTGCTGCTATGCCGATTGACAGGAATGAACCGCGTGCGTGCGCCTGTGATTCACCGGCGCCCACGTTGTCTCTATTACGTTAATCTTGTGCCTAATCGTGTTGTTATTCAATAAATCAGTATTCCCGTACAAAATGTGCCTATATCTGGGGGCGGCAACGCATTTATGAATCCTCTGGGGTTGCGGGTGTCCATGGGCGGCGGTAATCGCTTACCATCCGGCGAAACGTCTGCTCGGTTGCCCCTATCCCTTATATCTTTCTTTCTTTCTATATTTTAACAACTGATCGTTACTCACATACATATGTAATAAAGTGAACGTGCGATGCCTCGCACTTTAAATAAAGTCGAGCAGTTATATGACAACAATCGACGCCGATGAGGTCAGGGCGCGTTTGGCGCGAGGAGAGCTAGCGAGAAGGAATCAATTGAAAAAGGTACGTATTATCCGTTTGTTTTCTTCAAAATAATGGTCCAACGTTGTAGTTGCACATTGCAAAGCAAATAAAAATAAACTAATTTTAGTTGTAATTCTACAGTAGTACTGTACTGTAGTCAGATTGACCACATTTACGACAGAAAAGGTTCAGTAAAAGCATCATTCCTCTTTCCTTTAATAAATAAAATAATTCATTGCTTTTCTGTAAAATGTGAGCATCATGTGGTTAATAATGTTATATATTACATTAATATATACATTCACCTGCCTATTGCCAGGCATTATGAGTTTGTCATGCTCACTAAAATGTCTTGCTGATGGTGACGTTGTGTATCGGGTCGTTGAGTTCCCTTCAAAATGGTTGAGTTCAGCGATGCTGATGCGCACGTCATACTCGTGAACGGGTGCTGTCTGTCGGGACTGGTCCGCTCGTAATTGCCTTGGTAATCGTTTTGGCTTTATAAACTTCTATTATTTTAATCATTTGCTTTTGTTTTCCTCTTACATTATTCTACATTATTCTCACATACCATCAATACACCATTGTTATTAAAATTTTATTTAAAAAGAGTGTCTATGGAGTTTCTTGCCGGTTCTTCTCCATAAGATCAACTTTTTTGGAACCGTGCACCTAGCTTTGACGTTTTATAAGTGCCTGTAATTTGGTCAATGTGAAATAAAAAAAAATGAATTTGAATTTACATAAATTCTGAACCTTTTTGTCCCAGAAGCAATTCAAGAGAATGAGCCGAAATAATAGTGCAAAGATAAATAAATATCGATATTGCGTCACCGGATGAGTATCAACGCGCCATTTATGTTTTCATCAAACAACAAATTACTACCTAAGCTTATCTAATAATATTAAAAAGGTTGAAAACGACTAATATTAATAAGTTTTCATAGTTCAATATAAAAATGTAAATATTTAAATTTTTCACAAACATTGATGACAAATGTGTTTACCAAGACTGTTTTTATAACATTATGACTAACCAAACCACTCAGCTAATTTCAGTGAACGTTGCAATTAAAGAACTCAATGGTCATAAAGACGAACATAAAATGCCTAGTATTGCCGAAAAAATGTTCCAATCATGAAAGTTTCTAGTAACCACAACAACAATTAAAACCAAATTCTACCCGACTACATTTGGAACAAAAAAAATTGCTCTTTTAGGTCGCAAAGTGCGACCATAATTGTGTGCCATAATTCCAAAGATTTTCAGCAATTTTCAACACTAAGGCGTCAAGTTATGTACGAGTATTGCAAGCAACCTCCTCATTAGTGAGGTCTCGTTAACTCGCTGGTAGACAAAAACAAGAGATTATTGACGGGAACGAAATGAAAGAATCTTGGTAGAATTTTAACAGTCGTTGAAATTTCTATTGTCAACTTTGTGGAAATGAAAACCTAGTTAGTGAACTAGTAACCAAGAAAGGGTAAAGATACTTGAGAATTTCTGAAAAGATAAAATTATCAACAGGTTCGTAGAGATATGTTCTATAGTTATAGGTCATTGGCTTTTCTGTTTAAAGGCAAGAAGGATGGAGCAGACGATCCTTTTACATAAAAGAATCCGAACCTGACACGTGAATGTTATTGATTGTTTTATCTGGGTACCACTAAAATAGGCCCAAACAATACAAACTGCACTTGATATATCACGTATGTAGGAGGGATCCTACATACTTGTTCTAATTCATTATTTACGAGTGTCTTATTCTTTGTTAGAGAACTGAAAATCTTTCAGAGGTATCTTTAAATTCTTAGACTTGGCTTGTAACACAACAAGGTCAGGGGACCCATTTTATTGTATGGGATAATTACTTTGATTTTTAGAAATATATAAATCGGGTCTATGTCGCGATATTTTATATAAAAGGCTTTTACAATACATTTTTTGTTGACCCGATTTATATATTTCTAAAATTTGTACAAATTGCGAAAGTTTAAAATCAATTACTTTGATAGTTTACGAAACCTTTTTTAATGCGGATTTGTTTATTTTCAAAATTCTGAAATATAATATTTACCAATTACCCTAAATGTCTTAATTTATTCTCAGCGACTTTGTCCATTTTATCTTTTAAATGTTCTGGTTTTGATTCGTATTATTCTGTATATTTTACGGTACGTATTCTACCACATTTCTGTAACGATCTACAAAAGCGTAAATCTTGTGAAATAAAGCGGTTATTATTTTCTAGCTTACGCCTTTACAACAATAAAATTCGGCATTATTTTGACGGATGGCAGCACATATGCAAAACACAAGGTAAAATAAAACCATAAATTATAATAAAATTACAAGAGCTCACAAATCGACGGAAAAGCTATAAATAGAGAATTTCAATACAGATGTGACTCGGTTTATACAGGCGGCGGCGGCGGCGCCTTGGTAAGTGTAATCTCGTTTGCCTGTTTATGCGGAGATTGCCTTATCAAGTGTCGAGTTATTGTAACCGCATTTCATGTAGCTTCTTTATATTTTATCTTACCGGCTATATTATGTTATGGCTAAAACTTTATGTGGTGCATAAGAATTCACTATGTTATGATCTGAAAATAGAGTTAATTTTATTGGATCTGTTTACGATGAAGCTTATTATTAGAAGTAGGTACTCGAAATCGCAGTTCGTATTTCAGCGCAGTTATCATCGTAGTTTACCATTTAATCAAGATACGTTGTAATGCGACTTATCATACAGGTACAAAGCTTAGAGAGCTTCGTCAAAGTGGTCACCAGTGCTTGGTACACATACAGATCTGCGTCATCAAACTAAAAGCATTAGTATCTACTGACAGTACTTGTAAAGAATACTGTTTGCAGTTACTGGTACAACTCGTCCCTTGTATTGTGATTACAAATCTTATACGTGTTAATACTAATTCTTAAACTACAATTTATTTGTTTTATTAACACGATCCCTGTCCATGAAGCAGACACAATAGTTAAACAATTACCGTGTACCACATGTCATTAGACAGTGAAAGGGTTAAGATTGAAATGAAGCAATTAATCACGATCATGAAATAAATCCATCGCTTCCTGGTTCATTAATATTGATAAAATTTAATGGTCAGAATCCACCCCTGGGGTCAACCCTTATTTTAATTTCATTATATTTTTATTCGTATTAATTTGCTTTCGATATTGAGTTAAGCACTTACTGGCACATATTTAGTACCTTCAAAAGGCAGCAATATTCTATAAGACGATTCCACATTTACGTTTCTGGTTTTCGACAATAAAATTTTAAGTTCAGGTAGGAGAATAATTGGAATAAAACTGTTTAACAAAACACAGACCGCCTCGTTGGTCTAGTGCTCCCAAGCACGACCGCTGAGCATGAGGTCTTCGATTCCCAGGTCGGGCAAAGTGTTATTTGGATTGTCTGTTAGGAAATTCTCAGTAGCAGCCCGGAGTTGGGAATTGTGCCACCACCTGTTACATGGGACTTCATAACAGCATTGGTGAAATGTGAGATTACAACAGAGTACACCTCTGCCTTCCCCTTTGGGGAATACAGGCGTGATGTTAGGTTTTTTTATGTTAATGTACAATTTTTTTTTATTAATTAACGATAAAAATATTTTTAAAAACAAGCTTTTATTTAAATGCAATAAAAACAAGAATATAATCTTTAGTTAAATCAAACCCATCAATTTATTACATTACACAATTTATATGCTATATCTAAAACCTTGACGGTTGATACCCATATCACGGAAGTGCTTAAAAATAACTAGTCCGCCATCTTTGGGAGTCCGTTATATTGAATTTAGAATGATGCCACTAGCTGACCATGCATTGTCATCCCAAGTAAAGGTGTATGCAAAATTGCAGCTCAATCGGTTGAGGATAACTGCATTAAAATTCAGGCGCAAGATTTGACCCGAACAAACATACACACATTGCGAGTTAATTAATAGCTTGTAAAAAATACTCATCAGGACAAAATAAATGAGCCCAAACTCGATGGTTTTATCTTGTTAAGGAGTTCCTATAAACGCCTTCCGGCTCCATCATCAGAACAGCTCCAAGATACCATATTATTGTATTGTCTCCGAAGATACACATATACAACAAATTTGAGTCCAATCGGATATCGGGTAGTAGTTCTAATTTTGCTTCCAAGATTCCACCCGAACTAACATAGTTACATACATACATTGCAAGTTAAATAAAGGCTTGTAAAAATCAGTCTGAATTGAATGAATTCAATCACTACTTTAAATAATTCAATATTCATTCTGTCAACTCACTCATTACAATTTAGGTTTCCAAAAAGTTAAACAAACAGATTAAAAATTATATTAAATGATGGACATCTATTTAAAAAAGCTCCCGCACAAAATCTGAAGATAATAAGAGTTAATAAGATTTTTCAAAGTAATTATGTGTATTTTATATGAATGCCTGCAGACCCATAAAGTCCTAACGAAGAAGTAATCTGTGAGTGTGGCGCCGATCAACGACGAATAAATTCATGTTTATTGAGACATAAAACAAGCTTCAGATAACGTTCCTACTTCAGCAAAGCAAGACCGATGAGCGATGTACTTAATTAAATCAATTAGTTACGAAACTTCAAACTACTGAGACCACCACGTTGCAGCTTTTATTTTTTCTAATCGTAATACAAACGAAGGTGGTATACGTTGAAGAGGTACATAACTGTGGTAGCAAAAAACGTCTTTGTATAAAAAAAAATTACTAAAATACTCCTTCCAACCGTATTTCGGTTATGGCGGCCTATCTCCACGGAGATTGGCCAAGTACGCAGGAGATATTATTGTGCACAAGTGTATGCGCAAACACAGGTGCACTCCCTCTTCCTTCACTCTCATATTCCGATGGGACAGAAATCCGACATGACCAGAGAGAGATCAGGCGCAGGACCGACGGCTTTACGTGCTCTCCGAAGCACGGAGGTGTCACACCACCAACTTCCTGACTCCGGGCTGCTACTGAAAATTGCCTAACAGAAAAATTCAATAACATTTTGCCCGACCTGGGAATTGAACCCAGGACCTCACGCTCAGCAGCCGAACTTGCGACCACTAGACCAACGAGGCAGTCAATACAACAAGTCTTTGTATAAACTCGTAAAACAAAGCAAAAAAAATAATATATACTTATAGAAGTTTTTACATAAGGATTAATATAATAATATAATATGTATTTATTGTACACTTTAAAATCAACACACAGTATTAAAGAAAAGCAAGTTATACATCAGCGACTCATTGAGTTCATCGAAGTTTTGACTCCTAAACTGGGCAATGAGTCTGTGGCTTAGGACTTAGCCTTCTTCCGGTTTACAGTGATGTTAAAACAACTCATATAATTCTAGGTCCATTACAGAACAATGTATTCCTATAAATTAAAAATGTATCAACATATTTTCCTACGATTCATGAAGGTAAAAATAAAACAAAACCTTTTTGCTTTCATTTACATAGATTTACCATAATCTGAGCAATTGTCGTGTTTGCAGGCCCACGGGAGGAAAACCTTTCTTACAAAAAGTACTTGATGAACCAGTTTCATAAAACCATAAAGTAAATTTCCATAAAAACGCCGCTGTGTGATAAGTTAAGTTTGTACGTACGATGTACATATAGACAGTATAAGGTCGTTGTGCTGTGTTCATTATGTATTCATATATTACTAGACACAATGACTCATTACATACACATTTTATTTCGACAGCGGCTGAAGGTGCTAATATTGAAACATTTCTCAACGCACATATTCCAGTTTATATCTCTCGCGACAGTGCAAAGTACTTTCAGTACATGAACACCTCGGAACATAATATTTCCTTTTTATTAAGACGTAAACCCTCTCTTTGCAAGAACCTGTGACACATGAGAAATATACGCGACAGAAAATCGCACGCAACATTATTTTTTGCAACTGTGAGCACGGGGAAGAAAATCAGCTTGATAAACTATGCGAGACCAATGGGTAACGTATGGTTTATCATACTGATAACTATAAACTGAGTCGTTCGCAGTCCTATCAAATGTGATAGGTCTGTGAACAACTGCGAATCATCGTTATTGGCTGGTGTTAATAGCACCTTGGAGATTATATATTAAGCTGAACGGAACCTTTTTGGTGCAGCCGTGAGTCCCACCGTGACCCGCACATTTCATATAAGTTTTGTTTGATTCGTATATTAATTTATTTTTACGATTTTTGTAGTGTCTGGCTGCAACCAAATAAATTATTTTTCTTCTTTCTTTCTTTCTTTCTATATATTTGGAAACATAAACTAGGAAACGTATTTAAATAGTGTTCTTCCTTACTTTTTATGAGCACATGTTCTGGGCTTATCATAAAGCTATGTTAATTTAAGCGCGGGTCGTAGAGGTATTGATTGCTACCTAATCAATCAGCCAGCATTAGCCAGAGCCGAGCCATTAGGTAATTGGTACCCGATCTCCTAATGAAATGAGTCGGAACATAGCGTGTATTGGGGAAAATTCAGTTTAGACGATTTTCACGGATCAATAACGACGAAAAAATCTTTTACGATTATCTTCGACGACGATACTATCTTTTCCGATTTTTTAAAATATTTTAATCACGTATCACGAATTTATTGGGGCAATTGTCGAAGAAATCTAAGTATTAATTTTAATTGCAGCTATGAATCTCAAAACCTTTGAATAATTAAATGTATGACATATTAGAAAGGAATGCATGTTTTATTTTATTCCTTTTTCTTTTTTCTTTTTTTTTTTAAAAACGTTGCCCCTCTCTAGGAATTTCTTCCTGTATCGTGGGTGCGTTTACAGACATATAATCTCACAAGCACACAAACACCCAGACCCGGAGCAATTATCTATAGATCGTACAAATATTTGCTCCGTGCAGGAATCGAACCTGCGACTCGCAGCGCAGCAGTCGGTCTCTCAACCAATGCGCCAACCGCGCTGTCAAATTAAAATATTCCTTATAGATAACGGCAAGCCGAAACAAATAAATAGTTATGTTGTCTGAAAAACAATATTATTCATTTATATTCGCCCTAAATCAACGCGTCCACAATTTATCCAATAATTAAAATAAGAAAACGTTATATAGGATCTATTTTCGTTATTTTGTTTCGGTTTCTGTATATTGTTCGGTATATCCCTTATTTCATATTTTATCACCCAAAGCGTTCGCGTGAGCAGACAAAGTGATTAAACGAGAGACCTTTATAATCAAAAATTGAGCGGAGGCGTTGCGTAAAACAAATGCCAGATTCGACAAATTGAATTGTTAGAATCAAACAATCTGTTTAAATATTCAGCAGGTCTTGTTATTCTTTGTGATGCAAATATCACACAAGAAATTCCAGTTTATTGTCATACCGTAATAAAATCTCAATTAATTTTATTTTTCTAGATGAGACAAACAAAAGAGTTTCACGATAATTGTTTTTGATAATGACACTCACATATGGTTTCCGTATTTTTGCCCCTATGATGTACTTTGGACGCTTGCCAAAGACGGACAGCAGCCACTGAGCACGGTATGAAATATTATTACATTTCTTAATTTATATAAGTTAACTAAATTGCTGCCGACCGTTTACTAAAAGGCCGTTAAGGGGGGCTCGTGGCTAAGTTTAGTATCAGCCGCACAGATCGATCAATCGAGGTTAAGCTGCGCTTGCTGTGGTCGGTCTGTGGATGGGTGATCATCTAAATACCGAGACTTGCACGTTAAACCGTCGGTCCTTCACTTGTCAAATTATAACATTCGTTATATCTTAATATGACATACGTTACGGGTAGTCAGAGCCTGAAAGTTTGACAACCAGTCATACCACGAGAAATCGGGTTACCCAGTAACTGGGTTGTGGAGGTTAGAGCAGTCGCTCCATGAAAAATAGTGGTATTAAGCTGTAATTTGAGTTATATTTACTACGTAAAAAAGCAAATATTTCTTTATCTATTAGTCTGAGTAATGCTTTTCTACCTTTATTGAACTACAATATTTTAAGATTCGGGATTATTCAACACTGAAATACGGCTACATCACTCTAAAACCGCTAATCTGCTTTATTCAATTCACGGCACACAAGCATGTTGGCTTATTAGTATCCTGATTCTTTAATTATTTTTAAGATATTTCTGCATTTAAGAGTATAAACTGAGATATATTCAATGTCAATCGAGCGCATTGATTGTCAAGAATAAGCCTACTGAATGTAGTTATTTATTGGGAAATTAACAGCGTAGTATCAGATAGCGTAGCAGACGTAGCGATGATATCATCACGTCAGCTACGCCGTAGTAACTTCAGTCAATAGGAATGAATCGCTTCTATTGTTGTAATAAAATATGATGTACAAGACAAAGATTTCATTGACTGTACTGAAAATACATTAACTTGCCATCCCAGCTTCACAAATCGTAACATATATCAGAACACAAAAGCCTAAAGTCAGAAGTTAAGCTATATCGTATTTCGACACTTTCGAAAGTTTCCTTCACGTGAACGGTTCTTGAAAATTCTTAAAGTAAGACAGTTGTTAGTTATTTGCCGTCAGCCGCAGAAGGTTTTGAGAACTTGAACTAATAGACTTCTTATTCACATAGACATACTTAATATTGTGTTTCAGATATAATTTTTAATTTAGGTTTTCAAAATGTTTAATCCCTATCACCAGTCTGACTTGCGTAATAATAAAATAGTTTGTGTGTTGACTTATGCGAAACCCTACTTTTAATAGAAGAAAATGGCCAAAATATCACCTGATGCAATGCAATGAATTACGATAAGGTGGTTTGTTAAAACTGCTTCGTTAGTCTAGTGGTCCCAAGCGCGACTGCTGAGCAGGAGGTCTCGGGTTCGATCTTTGGGTTGGGAAGAGTTTCTTTCGTTCATATTTGGAATTTTCTCAGTCGCAGCCCGGAGTTTGGAATTATAATAACGATAAATAATTAATATAATTATTTATTTATTGTATAACAAAAAGATTCGCAAAAGGTTCCAGTGATCTGCCGCCATTTCATCCACCCTATGTTAATTCTATGCTTTACGGTTTGGTCTATTTCGCCATCACTTTGTTCGAGTGAACCGAGATACCAAAAGACGGGACAAACTGGTAGAACTACGCCATCTAGCGTTATGGATCCAAAACTAGAGAGACCGCCAAAATCGTAGAACATGTTTTGTTTATGTTTTGGTTCCGCTAATTTTCAAGCCATTATTCTCCAAATTTTGTTGCGATTCTTCCAGTCTATTCTGGATCTCAGGCCTGCCCAACAGCATGCACCAGGGTGCTTCTTCGTGTTTGTTCGACGTCAGAGCGTCCATTATCATCAGGAAGAGGTGAAGACTTCAAGCTGACCCTTGATGCAAGCCTACAGCCACAGTAAACACGTCGGTGTTGCCAGCAGCTGACGTATGTACTGGATTGGCTGTACATAGCACGAATTAAATCCACAGACTTCGCTAGCACACCCTTCTCTTTCAAGGCCCACCACATCACATTCCGAGGTACCCTGTCATACGCTTTTGCCAGATCGATCAACCATGACGTACAGACGCAAATTTTTATATGCACGTCTGTACTTTTCACACAATTGGTGGAGTGTAAATATGGCTTCTGTTGTTCCTCGACCGGCATAAACTCAAACTGATTATCATAAATCATACTCTCCTCTCGCAACCGTTTCTCTATCACTTTCGCACATATTTTCATACTGTGTGACATAAGTTTTGTTCCTGGATAGATTTTGCAATCCTGATAAAATCCTGCAGTATGGTAAATAGCTTTTTAAATCCCTTAATGCAGGATATTTCTGGTAACGTCGTAAGTCCTTTCTAATTCCGTAATTATCTGACACAAATATATGATATAGATAGTTATATATTATTATATTAATTGGTTAGTTCAGCCGGCATTGTTTGGGTTATGCAGTACACAATAAATAATAATATAATTTATTCAAATATAAGACAAAAGACACCACGATAAAATCCTTAAAGCGAAGAGAATAACTTCCAAACTCAAAGAATAACATTATTTTATTGAACAAATGGAAAACATTTGAGATCGCGTCTTCATTGTAAATAATGAGATGTTCACAGCTGTCGTCGGAGAAATTTGTCGAGCAGTCGAAAGCCTGTCTTTGGTTTATTATTAATAAGCCGGAGACGTCTCGATTTGCTCTAGATAATAAAAACAAACACTGGGAATGAGTCCTTCAAGGAATCCATCACAAAAAATGAACGATTTGTGTCTGTCGTTGGCAGAATTGGACTGTTTTGTTCGCTTTGGCGTTGTGCCTTCCTGTCACTCACAGTATACATTTTAGGGGCGGTGCTGTTACTGTAAGTTGCTGAATTGATGACTGTAACTTGTTATGAGCTTTTTTCTTATAAAAATACTTTCTTTAATCTATTGGCTGGCTAGTTACCAGACACAGCAGATCTTTTCCCTTTTTCTATCATTTTGGTTTGATTCAACAACTTGTTTAATAGCTCGTTTTGCCATTCGTATAATAACATATTTTTATAGCTATAACAAACATAGTCACTACACAGTTAAGATTTTTAACTTTATCATCATTACTACAACGTGAAAGTGTACAACACATTTGCCCATGTGTCACTCGAACACGCTATACCTACCTAAAATGGTTTCAAAGTCTATGATCTATGAAAGTTGGTCTGATTTCTTTGCGGGTTTCATTAGATTGTTATTTTGTTATGGGTTTTCGGAAATTATTACGTACTGAAAAAAAACACAGTTTGATTCAGCCTCCTGACTATCGTATATGATAAATTTTTATCTTATACAAAAAAGTGACTCCTGATTTCATATCTTTGCCCTCTATCAAGTGCCTAACTGATGTATGTAAGTGCTGTAGAGGCTTTATTGAGACTTGCACGAGTTAATGTAAAGTAAACAAATAAATTTAGGACGCTAAGTTTGGCCTTGGCCACACAAAATAAAGGCATTCAAATAGTCTGCATAACGTAATTTTAAAAACATTTATATGTCTGAGAACATGGAAAGGAACGTCAAAATTAATCGATTTGAGCGTATTCGGATGTGGTGATTGGCAACATACAACCTAAAAGATAACCTAGACATGGAGCGTGAGCGCAGAGCGCTGGCTGTCCGTTGCAATATGTTGGCTCGCAGATTTACGAAATGGAATTTCGTAAATCTGCGAGCCAACGACTGTGGTAAAGGCTACGCTATTTACAGCGTACTGCCAGTCGTTGTATACATGCAGTCTGTGGGTTAACTACACGCAGATGTCATACAGCACTCTGCGCGTACAGTATAATAATGGATTCAGGGTGCTGATGGAGTTGCCGCGCTACTGCAGTGCTTCTGGCATGTTTGCAGACGGGAATAGATGGCTTTCCTGCTGTCATTCGCAAGCTGTGTGCTTCAATTATATGCAGGGTTCATGCCAGCCCCAACAGCATCTTGAATACTATAACGAACAGGGCGGATAGCCCCATTTTGGGACATTGAATATTCCTACACGCCACTGTGGCGTAGTGTGTAACAAACAATAGTTAATCACTTGGTAGATGTAAGTACTAACATTAGTTTCTAAGTTGTTTGTATACTAACCCAAATGGACTAATGTCTGAAATAAATGATTTAATATTATTATTTCGTTTAATTATTAAATTACATATAAATTGTATTTTTAACTATATATCAATTACAAAAGAAATATAAATTCCAGTCGTTAAAAACTGCGGGAGTGACCCAGACTCTAAAGATGACTGGAACTGAGATGCCAAGCAAACATGTGAACTACGTAGCCATTTGAGCCAAAAAGTGTGTAACCCACGAGCCAAATGACCAACTGGAAATCCCCAGGTCCTGGGGATTTCCAGTTGGTCATTTGGCTCGTTGCAATCGCTATTGCTTGGGGTAAGATGACAAATTCCTCCATTTTTTCGATAGCTTCACACATTTGCTCGACATCCCGCATCTAGTCACCCTCTGTGTGAATGACGGGCATCGACCAGATGCCACGCCAAAATAAATTTGTGACGTCATCATCCGGTCATCCACATTTTGGTTGGGTCGCTCCCAAGCTCTATAAACCCACCTTTGATCGCTCAGGAACATGCGATTTTTATTCCTTTTGAACGATCGATCTATCGACTTATACTCTGTCTCTTTTAGTTTTTAACCTTATGTTTAATTCGTAGACACTGGTATGGATTATATGTTTTTTAATGTTAATTTAAGCTTTTTGTTGTTAATCTGTAACATATAACAGATTTTTGTCTCTAATAAACGCTTCGACTAAAATACGCATTTACTAAAACTTCTAGGAAACTACTCAAAACAATACAATAGGTTTTTTTATTGTATAGGTATATTATATGGATAGTCACCATTAAAGTAAAAAAGCCATACTGTATTCTGATTTGACTTTCCGTGGCTGAGTCGACGGAGCCCCGCCCGGCGGGGCTCCTATTTCTGTGTAAGATTTCTGTAAGGTTAGAAAAAACCGGTCGGGATACACGAAACTCCTGAGCTCGCTACGCTCGCTCATGGATCAATTTCGTTTATTTTCTTTCATAATCCCGATATATTGTCGACTATTATAGTGGTTTATTTACGTCATTAAAAATTTTCATCATTTTTTTGCTATTGACAAGTAAAATAAAGTTAGGTTATATTTGTTAAGACATACAGAGCCTTAAGCGACAAAATTTCGAACTAAAATCAACAATCTGACAGTTCATTTCACACTGTTTTACATAATCTCTGATCGTTGACCCGCTACATTGATAAACGCAAAACGTTCATTCAATTCTTCGTGTTATAGTTCAGTAATTATGTAAAACCGCTAAACGTCGTTCAGCTGTTTTTCATAACAGTACTGTTTTGTAAATCAGCTAGCAGATTTGTTAAACAGCTTATTCTACAATCCATCTGCGACATATACAAAGGGCATCAAGGAACAAAATGGGTAAAAAAGGAAAAATAACGTCGTTAGTCAAGCTCAGGATACAAACCTCAGGGGTCCGCCGCAAAAATTGAAGGCAATAACCCGGAATCGGAAACCTGCGGTTACAATATGCATTAATTGTCAATGTATGTATTTTGCATGATGTGGACGTTTTCGAAGTGTTGATATTGAATCTAATTGCTTTTTAAACGTTAAATAATGGTGATATTTTTTAAAGGATGACAAAAATAAGAAAATTAAAATATAAGTTAAAAATTAAGCACGGGTGTTCATAAAAACCAATTCCATGCTTTACTGAGCACCGACATTAAATTTAACTTGTTTTACATATCATCATATCATTATAAACTCGTCCTCGCTCGTCTCACACGTTAATTAGTGAAGCATTCCTTCCATAAGACCTCTTCGTGGTTTCACATATTTTATGAAAATTATAAAAGCAATAAATATGGAAGAGCGACGAGATAAAAGATTGTATGCAATTGTGTCATACTCAGACTTCTAGAGCACACTAATTAAAATGCTCTAGAAATGCAGTAATGTGACATTGTGAGAGATTGCCACATACGTAGCTAAATATGCACACGAGTCGTTGAACTTGGCAGCACTTCACGTTGCTAAGTGCAAATGTGACGTTAGAATCAAAATTAATTAAAGAGTTTTCTTACATAGACTTTCACGTATAGTCTACAACTTGTCCTTATACCCGCGACAATCTAAGAAGTCCGATTTGACGTTTCTTTTTTGAGTGCATATTTTCTATATAAAGTTAAACTTGAGGTTTACGAATGATACTCGTTGTTATAGTAACGTAAATTTGGTAACATAGTAATTACTTGGGATTCTGAATTTGATTTTTCAATTTCTTACGTAGACTTTCATACAAAGGTAAAATGAGGAACGTCAAATCGGACTTCTTAGATTGTTGCGAGTTTAGACAATTTAGATGAATATTATTCATTTTAATTGTTAAGAAAACTTCAGTCTTGCTGGATTTATCAGTCTTCTACCTGAATAGCAGTAGACCTTGGTTATGTCATCAATAGTGCTTCGAGTCAATTTATGTATGTCGTGTAGCCTACGCATGGAAATCCATTAATTGATGAAGAATATAATCTGTTGGTAAATACCAATAAATTATAGGTGACTTAAACATAAAATAATTCTGATTATTTAATAAAATTTGATTTAAACCTTTGTACCTATAAACTGGAGAATTTTATGCATTGACATGATAGTAATCAGATTAAATATTTATTGTCTTGGGTAATAGATTGCTTTAAACTGATTTAAATAAAATTATATACTTCAGATTATATGATATCACTGAAAAGTTTTAGTTACTGGCTGCAAAAAATGCTCTGAAATAAATATTTTACGAGTAAGTAACTCAAAAAATATATTTTTCAGAGCATTTTTTTATGTAACCGTTTTATGAGTATCGATAAAATAATCACAATTGGTTGCCATCAATGTATTGGAACACAAACTATTAACCCATCACCGGCTGACTAATATATAGGTATAAAATAATTTGTAACAAATTCATTTCTAAACTTTGACTAATTTAATTCGTCATGGATTATGAGCTTTACAGAAATATTATATTCTGGAAACGTATAATGCGTCCATTAGTGATAATAATCGAACAATGTGTTCGAAAGTGATCATTTGTCTGATTCAAATCTTTAGTTTCCAATACTGGATAGAAAATTTAAAAACCCATTTCAATTTTCTATCTAGTATTTGAAACGTACAAAAACACTCCCAACTGTTCTTTCTTGGCTTTTTTATTTCGTGACAATGCAATCAGTCTTTGAAAAATCTATTAAAGTTTCACAAAAAGGAAAAGGTATACAATTTTTTTTACGAGACAGTGGAAGCAATGAATAAGCTATTGTAAATTCTGTAACGTTCACTTGCGTTAGGGGTGCTCTAGTGTCTCGTTTCAAATACTGAATAGTACTGAGAATTTTAATATTTAAAATCTATTTGCATTTTTTTTTACTTAGTTGTAATTAATTAACCTTGTACCAAGGACAGATTAAGGAGATTTATTTGTGTTACTACGTCGCGGCTCGACGACGACGCTTCCGGTACTTTGCCAGAATTTTGTTCCTAGAAAATAGACATCTTGTATAATTAATTAATCTCCCCATCAAGAAGTGAAAGTATGAAACTTGAGTAATGAACCTGGTACTTGTATAAACTACAGTATGTGAAAGATAAGACGTTTATTATAGTCATGTCTATTCTAAGAAAAGTGTAATCAAAGCTGTTCATCGCAGTATGTTTACAGGAAAAGTACCTAGTAAAATATTTTTATGAGATCCTGTACAAATCCATTTACATATGAAACTATCGGTCGCCTTATGCTTAATTTGACCTGTCACCAGAAGTTGTTTATGAAGTCCCTATTAAAAAGAGTTTCTTTCGTGGACTCAACTCCCTTATGTTTGTTTACAATAAATGCTTTAAATATTAGGAAGTAAATAAAACAATAAATTGTAAGCATTCAGAAACGCCGAACAAAGTGAACTCGCTAACCTTATCTATCGCGGTGCAACGAACTAAATACTGTAGTAGAGTTGAACAGAACAAATAAACACTTTGCACACCGGTTGCATTATCCAGCGACAACTTGTAAATTATAAAACGACATGTCATTAGAAACTTTAATTAATTAAAGCAGTGAAGTTAGAAAACTCGAGTTAGTCTCAGAGTACCTATGTACTATAAGAATTACGTTAGAAAAGAAAGAAACTAAAAAAACATTTATTGGCACAAAAACACACATAAAAGTACTAAAATAAGACAAATATTATCAAAGCATGTGCCAAAGGGCCATCAGCTCAGCATAATGCTAGGGTAGCTACCTACCAAGCGCTGATTTTAAGCTGCGGCCCACGACTGCCATACGCTCGAAACAATGTGAATACATTACAGGTACTATTTATAGGAAGTAGATATAGTGATATAATAATATAGACGTAGTGATATATTTAAAGAGACGAAGTAAAGACGTTTATTATAAGGTATAGATATAAGGCAGTCATAAACTACTAGAGTGTATGACTGCAATGCCCTATTAGTTGTTTTTTTTTTATGAGCCCATACTGTCCCACTGCAGGGCAAAGACCTCCCTTCCCTCTTTCCACTTTTCCCGGTCAATGGCGGTTTGGGGCCAGTCCTTTAGGTGGGATACCAGTTCATCTCGCCATCTCCTTAGTTTGGTTTTACGTTACTAAAATTACTATAGCATAAAGTTACAATATTAAATGGAAAAAGACATATTACATACATTTTTCAAAGACATATCTTGAATTACTATAGCATGTTTGTTCCACAATTAATTACGTAGTCTAGTGAAGTATAAATTGAGAGGAACCCGTAACTCAAATTATTAAGATAAATGAGCGAGCACGTGTATATTATTTATTAGATTATATCTAGGCAACCTAATTTCAAGTTCTTATTACACATCTCTAAGGCGTTTATTTACCTAAACTATATCTAATTTGTAACTGGAATCCACAACTCACAAGCATCAAGAGACGGGTACTGAATACACGTGCCGATTGAATTTATACTTTGACTTCGATATTATGGCCAAATTGCTCTAAATCGATAAATAGTGTAATGATATTTCATTTGAAACTTCAATAATTTCTAGTAGGTACTCGAGAAAACTCGAATAAAAAGTAGACATTTTTCAAATTCTGTTATACTCGTATGTTTGCTACTGTTATGATCGTTTTATTAAGTTAAGTATAAAATAGTAATCGATCACTTGCTTGCTTAGAAGGGTAAATACACGCAATAACAAAATTAAAAAAAAAAAAGACCACCGAGAAAGGAAAAAATAAAGGTTTTATTGTTGCTAGAATCTACAAAACATAAAAAAGCTAGGGCTAAAGTTCTCATCAAGATATACGAAGTCCGAATACGAAGTAGTTGCTGTTAACCATTGAGGTGTTCCCTCGAATTTCTTTAAGTCTCCATCAGGTTAACTCCAGGTTTCCATTAAATGGTAATGTCATCAAAAAACTTAAAGTATGAAAAGTTTTAACAGAATCGGTTTACATGTGAACAATCAATAATTCCCTATTTTTTTCCTATTATCCACCCTTCAGGGGTAAAATTTATATATTATACGGGACCAACTTGGAAGTATCCTCGAACCAATAAACAAGAATCATCAAAATCGGTAAAAAGTCAGGCGTGGTCATACATAAAATATATATAAAGTGTCGAATTGAGAACCTCCTCCTATTTTTTTTTTCGACGGTTAATATCTCGTTTTCAGTGGCTGCCAGTTTTTTAAATGGCGTTTGGATGTAAGGGCAGTGTCGTATCTGCATTAATAACACCTGTATGATCTATGCGCGGCGCGTTGAAGCTCCTAGAACATTCGTAACCGGCGCTGCATCCTCCACACCAGATGTTTTTATTTGTCGAACCAACGACACTAACATAAAAACAACACACAAATATCAAATAAACAGCGCTGTATAGCGCAGTTTCGTACCGCTTAAGCCCGTATTAGGTAGTTAAAAACAGCTTATAATGCGAAAGATTATTATTTACATTCAGTGCTAGAGTTCCAAAGGCTGTTGTTATTTTAAGTTTTTCAGAATATAGTTCGGTATAGTCGCTAGATCGTAAAATTCGGATTTTTGCTACTTAAATATAATATCATGACCATAAAGATTCAGTTTTATGTTACGGAGCGGTGAATACCAAAACTTGGATATTCTTGCAGCTTCTCTCGCAGTATCTTAATTAAAATCAATATGACTTCAGAAATGCTTCATATTTCATACACATAATAATTTTTTCCTAAATATTACCTATTTCTTGGAACTTTGTTTCGTGTTAACTTGTTTCAGTTTGATAAATCAAGGGCGGGCTGATTTAATGATATCTCTTATTTTCGTTCGTTTGAACTAAAAGACACGTACTGTTTCTAAAATTTTTACAAATAATTAATTCTACTCTCCTAATAATCATTGAAGAAATGTAACTACTACTTGTAATGTTTATACATTAAAAATAAATGTTGTTTTATTATAACTCTAGAGTTTCGCTAAGCATGTGTTAATGCTTTTCAAAGAATGCTGCCAGCCTTTTGGGCACGTTACCAGTTGATAGCGATGCGGAAGAATTTTTCGACGCTCTATATAATATATAAATATATATATAATTATAATTTTTAGTTCTAAGTATATTGTTTAGGTAGTTTATTATAATTAATTTAAGTAGTTTATTATAATTAATTTTGTTAAATTTATACATAATTAAATTTCGTAATAAAAATAAATTGATTTCAGATTAATTATGATCTTTATCTTACCAATGAATTGTCTCCGCTAATAATCGGATTTCACGGTAATTTTGACATGCATGTCTTACTTGAGTATAATTAAAACCCAGAGAGCTGATTAGTTAGCCCGTGACTTTAAAATTAATGGTTTGCAACTTTTTGTTTCGGAATTAACCACAGAACACGCGCCAATAAATTTTATACGTGGCATAAAAATTCACAAAGTTGACACTCGACGAGTCCTGTTTATGGTCATAATTTACCAGTAAAATGTTACGAACAACAGACATTCTGCTGACCAAGCGGTGACCATGACGTAATGGCAACACGCTCAACAATTTGCATATCGTGATATACACAGCACATTTGAATTTTATTGATACCATGTAATGGGGCCGGGTGTCATTTGTTACCATAGCTAAAGCTGTTGTTGTTTATAGTATGGAGATTGCGTTTTTTACGCAGAATATTTTTTTTTGGTCTAATTTGACTTGAATTTTGTATAATAATAGAAAACAAATAAATTCGCACGCATCTGTGGTATTGCTATATCTAAATACGGCGGTGGGCGCGTTTGGCGTTTTCTCAATGCGACGTCACATTGGTTTTGTGATCGAGATGAGATGCGCACCACAATATTGATGACCAGTTTGTGTTATTAATATATATGTCGGCGATGGCAACACTGTTTTTCATTATTGGTGTTGCAACACCGAGCGCTATGGACGGTTGGCGATTCCAGCCAGAGGAGGGCTAACGGACGGGACGTTAGTCTCTTGCGAGCCGCCGTGGCGCATGGACCTCTCTACACCCTGACTTATCTACACCTCTGATTTAATGATATTGGAATACCTAAAATGTAATATGAAGTGACTCACTACTAATCACTAACCCAGAGTAAATGTGCTCGCAGTGGCGGAGAGCCATAATTTGGTTTTACGTAATTATGTTGTACCTCTGATACTATTCTTCAAACCATTCTCCGTAATATATTTATATATATACCTATATTGTTTGCAGATAGTCTACTAATCATTGGATATAGAAAATGAATGTTACGTCAAATGTGCAACTTTAAGTAAATGTTAACGTCAGTTTCTATCACCACAAGCATAGCATATTCCCACAAGCACCCTTACAAATTACGAGCACGAAAACGTTAAACTTCCTGCTTATTAATTATTAGCAACTGTTTTGCGGCGGCACGAGTTTTAATTACAGCGACCGGCAGTATTTATTTTTTTGTTTTACCTTTGCTGCAATTAACGTAACGTTTCCGTGGTACACAAATATATGCATTATGCTTGATACGAAGGTAGAGCCTTAACGATACTGCGGGCGAAACTGTTACTAACCGAACTAACTTTAAAACTGCCTGAATTGCTACGAACAAACTTTGAAAAACAGCCTCACTATTTTATATGTTTTGGAAACCCATTTGGCGTAAATTAGAACAAAAAGATACCTAAAATCAAAAATTTTACTTTTCGCCGTATAACTGCAACTCCATCTCGATAACTTAACAATACTCGACACCTCGCTATAGATCAGCATAAAGCTTTAGCGGCCAGGAATAAAATGGTAAAAGGTGGAATTATTTCCTTGCAGCTGTGTCACGCTGCCTAATTGAGCGACTTTGCACAAACAGGCTCTAGTAACAACGTTTAGCAGTATTGTTCTCACGGCTGCGTCCTTACAGTGAAAGGTTTCTTTTGAAAAACTTGAAGTGAGTGAGGACAATGTTTAAGTTCTTGTAACTATTAAAACACTAAACCTCCATTTTCCCTCAGTTTTCTTTTAATTAACATTAAAAATACAGTGTTTTTAATGTTAATTAAAAGAAAACTGAGGGAAAATACACGATACGACAATGACTTTTATTCCGTATTTCAGTAAGAAAGTTGTGGAAAATGTAGACTGTCTCAATTAGGAACATAGGCGTAAGAGGACAGCATGGACCTCCCGCCATCGACCGTCGTCATAATTCACGAAGTCAAGAGGGGGTTTGGTGTTAAAGTCATGAATGTGTGACGTAATGAAATTATGGAATTACGAGATTATAGAATAAAATAATTCTAAAAAAACAAGCTTCTTATGTAATTCATAAGGGTTGAGCTACCCAATGTTATATCCTAAATCTATCGACAGACAGATATCTATATCTCAACCGCTTTTATAGAAGTATCTTGATGAACTAGGTAATTTGAACTCCTTTGCAAAGACAATAAAGTGGTATTTCAACGGAACCAATTTTGTGAATTCCGCAAGGGAACATATTCGGAGCTATCTCAATGGCGGACTGCGGGTAGATATGGTAATGACAGGGACGCGATGAACACAACCTGTGTCAGTTGTCACTACTGCGTGTACATACCGTTGTTTCTGGAACACAAAAAAAGAATTATCCAATTCGGTGCAGTCGTTCGGAAGTTATGCGCGTACAAACATTTCGGCGATTCATTTTTATTTATATGATGATCATACCCGTCAACATCCCATTTGTACCATAAAGCAGAACATGGATCTCTTCGATAAAAGACTTAGATCTTGTCACGCTGATAAACTATGCGTCGTTGCTAGTAAGACAGCCTTAATGCATAATAGCATATACTGTAAAGCCCCGCTTATCTATAATAAAATACCAGCAAATATTCGAAGCATAAAAAGCATGCATCTTTTCAAAAGGGCCATCAAAGAGATGCTGCAGTTAAAATGCTACAACTCTTTACGTGAATTTTTAGATGACAAGCTTATTGATTCCTGACTGATGGTTTCCTTATTAGTCTATGACCATTTATGTTTAGTGTAACTCAGAATTGTACCTTAAACCATTTAATATTCTGCATGGAGTCGTTATTACTGATATTATAATTTTTCATGTCATTTAATCAGTTGTTATTGTATTGTTTAATTTTTAAAATCGTGTCATAATTAATTTGCATACCGTTAATGGTTAAATGTGGTGGACTTTATTTACTATTATTAAGAACTCATGTACCCATATTTCGCAAATAAATGAATTGAATTGTCTATATGTCCGAAGCCCACACAGTGACGTGTTCCACCGTAAACGCGAATATTCTCTAACCTTCAAATCCAATAATCTGTTTGTGACAGGAGGACGCATAACTGTACATGTGCGAGCTTAATCAGACTAATGTGATGTTACCTAATTACTTCATCTAAATTGAAATTTGGCTTGGAAGGTTTGTGCAATTAAGTTAATTATAGAATCTACAAACCAACTTAAAACACCGCTGCTGCTACCCACAATTTTAAAATATCACTTGTAATAACTGTAATTACATTCAAGACCAACTTCTTGAACATATAGATTTTTCAACACTCTTGCTCGTATAGTGGCTCTTATTGCACCGCTTTTAGGTTCATAATAAGGCTTATAAATCACACGTGGTTTTTCTTAATTTTTACCGCTGCATTGCGGTCATATGCTGACTGACCTGTTGGTCTAGTGGTTAGTAGCCCTGACTGCTATGCCGGAGGTCGTGGGTTCGATTCCCACCCAGGACAAATGTTTGTGTGATGAGCACGATCATTTGTTCTGTGTCTGGGTGTAATTTATCTATAATATGTATGCATTTAGAAATATATAAGTATCTTTATCAGTTGTCTAGTACTCATAACACAAGCTCTGCTTAGCTTGAGACTAGACGGCGTTGTGTGATAGTTGTGGAATATTATTATTATTATATAAAAAAACAGCGTGACAGCTTTACATTTACTTTTAAAACTCAGCAAAGAGTTTGATGTTTGAAAACACCTTGATGAGATTTAAGTCAAGCCTTTGCTTCTACTTGCGCGTGAACAGACCACAAAAACGACGCCCTAAAAAAACACGCGTCATTTGAACAAAATAAGTATAATCGATTTTATTAATATGTTTCTTAATTTCTATTTTTCAAAGAAACATTGAAAAAATAATAGACAAGAACGGGGCTTGAACCCGCGACCTTTGACGTTCCGTGTCATCACTCTACCAACTGAGCTACCTTGTCGTGTTCAAACCTATTGAATTTTCAATCCTCTTTGTATACGTCTTAAGGAGACGCCTGGCGATATTTATCTAGTAATCATTTACAGATTTACTAAATATGTTTCTTCGCAACTGTGTTGAAATACTTCGTATAAAACTCGTGAGACATAAAAACTATTTGCTAAAATATTAAAAGCAAAGAAATTTGATATCTACAAACTCTTTGCTGAAATTCACCATTTTTGTAATGAGATACAATGGATAAAATTTTACATTTCAAGTATTAAAAAATAATGTTTCTGCGGCCGAATTAGCATTAATTTGAGTTATCAATAAAAAAATAGTATTCAATTAATATTAATCTTTGAAGAGCATTACCGCATGCTTAGCGAACTCTAAAGTTATAATTTTAAATGGAAAAATGATACGGTCGTGAGCAGGATTCGAACCTGCACCTCCTGGATGTAGTATTTATCCGGGAAGCGCACGTTCGAATCTTGTTTGTTATATATTAAAATTATTCCAAAAATATTAATTGAAGCACTTAAACACATATAACAGGATATCACAGAGACTACTGAGTTTAGGTTAAAGTGTGTACCTACCTAATTACCTTAACACAAGGGTGTTAATGTCCCACCTCTTGTTTACTAATGATAATGGAGTACACTCATGGGAATCTGAAACTAGTTTAAAGTCCCGATTGTTTCTAATAATAGTTCATAAAGTATCTATCGTCTGGGATATGCTACATTGCTATCTGAAATGACACCTACTTTATATACTCCATATCTATACAACTGTTTCTTTTTCTGAAAGTGTGTTAAAAAATATATTTATCCCCTAACAAATAAATAAAATTGAAGTGTCTGTTTGTAATGTAATTTGTAAAAATAATAGTTTTTTTTAAGCTCATACAGTTAGTTATTTGCTCGATAACTAGGCATAAAAACCATTTTTAATTTTTTTTCTATCTGTCTGTCTTTGTTTGTTTGTTCCGGCTAATCTCCGAACCGGCCGAACGGATTCTGATAAGAGTTTACTGGCTGGTAGCTGACTATTTAAGGAGTAACTTAAGCTAATTATAATATGATTATATGCAGATGAAACCGCGGGGCACAGCTAGTAACAGTATAAAATTACCATTGAGGAACATTGTCTGATCCATTTAACTCTAATTGTTCGTTTAGGTATCTCATGACACACGAAAACCACGAGAAATTCTCACAAATAAAATTATTTTTGAGAGCAACGAGATAATTTCAGAGCTCGATGCCTACAATACTGGCTTCATGCCCGCGACGGCCTTTTTTCAAGGCCTTATATTAAATTGGGTTTGCAAATTAACGCCGAAGTTTACTTCGCACCCTCCTTTAAGAGATTTTCCACGTTGATACTTAATCTTGAGAAGCGTATTATTTAACAAGCCGCAGCTCTTTTGTTTTCTATAAAGATATACTTATCTCTCTACTTCAGTAAGCACTTACAAATTCATTTGTTTTGAGTTAACTTAGAGTGGATGCAAAAAAATCACAATATCTAGCTACTTCCACAATATTGAGGGTAGTATGCATTACCTGTGCACCGCCCGCAAATATATGCACATACGCAATGCACCGACTCGGTGGTGGACACTGCACGGTCTAACAGCTCCTGAGGATGCCCCGTGGGGGGGGGGGAACATGTGTAGAGTAATTGGTGGTAGTCGCAATTTTCACCACTTGCGTATGTAATTGTAGGTAATGCATGACTAGGTACCCTCAATATTGTGGAAGTAGCTCGATATTGTATTTATTTGCATCCATTGTAATGGACTTCCGCAAAGTAACGCCTGAATCTATTCAATATTAACTTAGAGTCTAATTTATTTATCTTATACACAACATGAACACGTCAACAGTGTCAAGCAGTTGGCTCAGTCGTTATTTACGGCTATAGTAAGTCTGTTTACGCGCTATGTATTCACTATTTAGGTACTGTATACTATGGGGCATAGAAATTAAAATCTAATTAGTCCGAATGTATAATATTTATTGTCCAACCAACACATAAGGCGGTTAGCGAGCGACTCCCCGTAACCGCTGACGTTATACATTACATATATACCTAATTGCATACATAAACCCAACAACTACTATTTTATATCTAACTATAGCTTGTACCCGCGAGTTCATCTGCGCGACTAAAGGTAGGCTCTATCCTTCCCCAAGATACAATCTATCTCCTTGCCAAATTTTATTCTGATATGTTCCGCCGTTTAGCCGGGAAATACCTTTTCACGAAAAACAAACAAACAGTTACTATCGCATTTATAATATTAGTATGGATGTATGATGTATATAACTGCCTCGTTGGTCTAGTGGTCTCAAGCGCGACTGCTGAGCAGGAGGTCTCGGGTTCGATTCCGGGGTCGGGCTGTGTTATTTGAGTTTTTCTGTTCGGAAATTCTCAGTAGCAGTTGGGAGTTTGGAGTTGCGCCCGGTTGATGGCAATAGGCTCACCACCTATTGTATGGGACTTACTAAAAGCATTGGTGAAATGTGGGTGTACATACGGGGTATATGTTATGTTCAAATCACTGAGACAGTAACGCACCTATAAATTAATAATGTTTATCGTATGATTTTATTTTGTTATTGTTCTGATTTACTTATAGGTATACCTATCCTCTGTAGCGTAACTATTAGTTTAGTTAAGTATAATGAACTTCATATTTATTAGTGTTTGTGAGTAATGTGATGCATGTTTTGTATGAGTAGTGCCAGATATTATTACTCGTCAATAACAAACTACTCAATACAAAACCCTCACGATAAATAAGTACTACGTCGCTTTGTGGAAACCCGTCAATCCACTTTGGCATAATCTCAATATCAATCAGCTGACGCACTCGCACTCTATCTACGTTTAAAGTAAGTTTTGTAAGGTAATTTAGCATAGACTCAGTCCACCGACTGCTCAGTTCGGAACAGTTTCATCAACTGGTTAACATAACAAGCATTGTATACGTGCCAACTTGGGACATGTATTGTGTCCAGAGCTTCTAATACATTGTCGCTACAGTACTGTCAAGATTTGCAGTCTATTATTAACTAGTGTCTGTACATTGTGAACAAAGTTCAGAACAGTGTGCGTTAGTATTGAACTAATCTCGAGGATATAATTTATATTGATAGTTTTCATTTTCACGCTTTTTTGATAGATGACACAGATTTGACGCACCTCTTATATACTATGGAATTAGAAGATGATTTAAATAATCTATCATTTGGAACAGCCCTTATTTAACAAATTCAATTTGAACTGAATTAACACTAATTATGATATTTTATTTGTGTGATGTATTTTGTTTTTGTTATTTATTCAGTTTCATTTATATAATGATATGGAACTGGAAAACACTAACAGCATTTAATTATAAATATTTCTGATTGACTTGAACTCAAATTTTAATATACTAAAATACTTCTTCAGAAGTACAAAGAACATTCCAATGTAAAATTTACTATTTGCAATTTATTTACGCGTTCCACATCTTATTTGCATTCGCGATCGCGAAAACAACAGACACAGAGTACACATCCACACACTGCGGCAGATGCCGGGGTACTGAAGCTTTGATGCTGTAAAGTGAAAATCGGGGTCACTTTTCCCACCCCCTATGCGTACCGTCACTTAACGCTCTCAACTTAATGCTCTGGCGTGACGCGTGACGTGAAGCGATTTTATTTTATATTCTATCTTACATACCTATTATTTGCACTATAATATTATTATTTTTTATATAGATGCATCTATTTATAACTGTTGTGGAGATATTATTCAGGAATAATTTATTCAGTTAAAATATCTTAAATATCTCTAACTTAAAAATAACAGTAGCAAACATAATAGAAAATCATTGAGTATAAAGTAAAATGCAGTCGAGACCAGGATTTGAACCTGCGCCTCCCGGATAAATATTCTTTCCACAAAAATGTTACTTCAGAGTTCGCTACGTATGTGATAATGCGTTTGGAAGATTTAGCTCTATAATCACTGAGTATACTTAAAAAAATCTTCAATAATCTAAATCTATAAAAAAACTACATATTTTTTCATTTCAACGTTAACCTCACTTTACTTTAACTGAACGAATATCAGCCAACATTAATTGTCCGTTAAGGTCAAGTTAGTTTTTTCCGTAGCTTCGTGACGATTAAGCATTTAATTGTTAGGAGACGTCTGATACAAGTTGATATTTGTCTCTAGGTGATGGATGATGGATTATACCTATGAATCGATCAAAATTTTAGGGTTATTTTATTCTGTGTTTATGTGTTATAAGAAAGTCACTACACATTCAAGTTAGAGGGGCTCGTGGCTAAGTAACAGCCGCACAGATCGATCTTTCGAGGTTAAGCTGCGCTTGCCGCGGTCGGTCTGTGCGAGTCGTAGTGTCGATATGGGCGATCATCATTTCATATCGAGACTCCTCTGTGCCTCGGAGAGCATGTTAAGCCGTCGGTCCCGGTTTTGTCGAGGTAAGATCTATGACAGCCGTTAGTCACTCACCGGAACTCAGAGGCCTAAAAGTCTGACAACCAGTCATACCACGAGATATCAAGACTACAAGTTTTACAATGTCGAAATCAAGATAAATTTTGTTTCGTATCACGTTCCACATTACAAGATGGTAAGCTGACATAATCCTAGGTAATCATGAACAAACAAAAATAAATGTAAGCATTACAGATATTCTGTTAATAGTAGGTTTATTTATGATTCGATGCCATTAATAAGACGTGCGAAGTAGGGCTTTGTTGGCTAATTTGTTTCCAAGACTATCTAGCTGTGACGTCATCTTTGCTATGCTTTTTCGTGTTGATATGTTCCATTAGTGTTGGAACTTTTACCTACATGCATTCTTTATAGTGTCTCTTCATAATTTAAAGTTTTTTTTGTGGTCTTATAAAATGATCTGGTCGCCAAGTACTTGGACATATTTGGAACTTTTAGTATACTACCTATACGCTCGTTACAGTACCTACTTAAAACAGTAAGTAAGCGAGTATTATTACGCAAACAGACCACGTGCGCCCCGAGGACATGAACCAATGTCCAACTTTATTACCGACTCAACTGAAACCTATAACGTACCTACATACATTTGGAAAACACCTCACATACACACGACAATCACACCAGACAGTAATGGGACACCAGAAAGGGCACTTTAAGTGACACGTCTTCGAGTTCATCATAATGTGTTTACCTTCCCTTTTAGTTTTCGAGATGACGTGGGTCAAAGTTAACGAGACCATTTCCGTAACCATAAAATTCTGTTAAATCTGTAGTGACATACGGTCTCTGTTGTCTTAGGTAGAAATGGCAAGTACGTATGCTAGTGATGTCCGGATATTTTTTTATTTATAATTTATTTCATATACTTGACCCATATTTTTTATCTATAATATGTATGCATTTAGAAATATATAAGTATGTTTATCAGTTGTCTAGTACTCATAACACAAGCTCTGCTTAGCTTGAGACTAGACGGCGTTGTGTGATAGTTGTGGAATATATTATATTATTATTATTATATATTATTACAATGATTAAATATAAAAAATTCAATAACATATCCTTATTAAGTTACAAAATTTGCTAAATTATTTGTAAAGATCAACACGGGTAAACACGATATGATGATGATTTGATGTTGTGAGAGTTTAACATATTAAAGTGAAAACAGTTTTCAAAACCGTATTTCAATGATATTGGAAATTATTTAAAATCATGCAAGGTACTCTAGCTATTAATGAGTTTTCTCAGACCTTACAGAACAGTTATACATATACGTTGGCTCGTTAATTTTATGGCCTGAGCTGCCCGCGTCCGTAGGAGTGCACCCTTAAAATGGAATCCCTACACATGGCCCCTGGGTGGTGCAAGACAGGCAACACAACTCTGGTGGGAGGCTTCGGCCGCGGCTTATTACCACCCTCCGGACGAAGCCATGCCGTGAAACGACCTAGTCGTGTTTCGGGATGTAGTTCGATGCAACCGTTGTGGAAACGGGTCTGGGCAGTTGCATCAACTCCCCACTTATCGTTATCCCCAAATCTATCCCCTCTATTTAGAGAGAATATATTTCATCTGAATCTACATGCTCCATCCACAGCCACACTGTTCCACACCATCAGGCGAATTGGTGGAACGTAGATCGAAAATTAGACCAATTTTTGATAAAAAAAAAATACCGGAAAATAGAAATTATTGTTATGAGGTACAATTTTGTACTATAATAAAAATTACAACTGTAAGAGTTGGTCTTACTCAACATTTTAACACGAAATCCTGCTTCAATACTTATCAAAGTATTTACTTGGCACTTATAGTAAATTAATACCTGCATAACTCAATTTAATTTTAAGAAAACGTCTACGAAATATGTAGTATTTTCACTATTTCTTTATTTAAGTTAAAAGTATATAGTAGCGCAGTCTTTTTTAATTAGATAGTAAAGAAGCTTAGCTTAAAACACATTAGATAAACATAAGTATTGCAATTACTCCCATTTTTCAAATTCACCTTTGTAATATAGCATAAAACATTCCCTAAAATGATTTTCTATAAAACGCTAGTGAAATGGTATTAATCAATCTGACAGTTACTTTCGCAAACACCTTTCTAACAAAAGGCTTTATCATATTACCATAATTTCATAGAAAATTAATTACTCAATGGTCCTCCGACAAAAAATGTCTGTAAATATTTAAAGGGTGTTGAGTGATTACCGTTTCTTCACTTTATTGTTGTGTGCACAAGAAGCTATAAATCACACATAAAAAAAACATTGCTCCATTTTATTCTTTTCTACCGGCTCGTGGGTGCATCGAAATATACGAATCTCATATGAAAATGCGAATAATAATGAGGCAGTTATTGTAAAATACTATCAGTGAGTTCAGAAGGTTCATAGACATTGGATAAAACGGGTCACTTCCACATCATCTTTAACCTCGAATAAACAGACCTGACAGTATTTAAACACTGCAAGTATTAAAATGTATTGGTTTACAATAAATGCCTCGCGCTCAAAGCTTTCCCGAGGATTCCCGGTGGCTTGCCAAAAGTTATTCCTTTAATCGAAAACGAAGATCTTAGCACTTCGCTTTGATTTATATTTTGCTATTACAACTGTGAGCAAATTGAATTTGTATATCTTCGGGCATTAGGGCAAGCGTGAAATTAAGACTCTAATTGTCGGTTACTATCGAATAATATTTTCGAATCATATATTATTATACCTAATAATATTGTTATTCACTGCCTCATTGGTCTAGTGGTCGCAAGTGCGGCTGCCGAGCGTGAGGTTCTGGGTTCGATTCTCAGGTCGGGCAAAGTGTTATTGGGTTTTTCTGTTAGGAAATTCTCAGTAACAGCCTGGAAGTAGGAAGTTGGTGGTGTGTCACCGCCTTGCTTCGGAGAGCACGTAAAATCCGTCGGTCTTGTGTTGATTTCTCTCCGGATTGCCGTCCCATCGGACTATGAGAATGGAGAATCAGAGACTGCGCCTTTGGTTGCGCGTACACTTGTGCACTATAATATCTCCTGCGTACTTGGCTAATCTCCATGGAGATAGGCCGCCGTGACCACAATACGGGAGTATATTATTAATATTATTCCATATTAAATACGTAAAATTATAAAATTAACAATCGAACACCATGGCATCCCTTCGCTGTATTTAGATCCCATGGCACAGTCACGTTAAGTACCTATATACCTAAATAAAAATAGCACGAATTAAATATTATTAAAATTCTACCAATATTCTAACACAACAGAGCCAATTACCAACAGAAAACCAAATAACCTATTACGACCCTTGTACTATAACCCAATATCGGCATCCAATAGACCTAAAAGTGTGCCCCAATAAGATGATAATGATAATACACAATTCAACGAACATGTTTACCTTCGGATAGAATCGATAAGAACCATCCTAAAGGATATAAAATTATAACAGAACAGGGAACAGGTACAGCGATTTTTTTTTATGATTGTATTTTGGATGACTCTATAGTATTAATATATAAAGATATTTCTCCTAAAATTTGAATTCTGAATCTTCAATAAATATACCTACATGTAAAATGGTTAGAAAACCGAATTCCTAAAACAATCAAAATAACCCAAAACTCATTAAAAGCTAAAGTAATGTAAACATACTCTTCGTGGTGACTTGAACTATTTGAGTGTACCGAATAATGTGAAGGTCTACGATAAATACGATTACGAAAACTATTGCCGGCATGTACTACGACTCCCTCGCCCATGACTACAATAGTTACGTTCCTACGTGAAATTATCCTGTGGTGGTACCCAACAATTATATAAAGCGATCACGTTCTTTTTAAAGTGGATATCTTCTGACATGGAAAACGTTCCCTTTCACTCCTTTCAATCGGAAGCTATTCTGTGGGTGTTAAGAATATATTGTGGAGAGTCGTGATTTTTTTGTGAATGCTAGTAATATTACAAATGCGTAAGTTTGTGAGAGTGGATGGATTTGTTGTTGTGTTTGTTCCTCTTTCGTGGCATACTTCTGAACGAATCTGGATGAAATTCGGCACACAGATGGTTTATAATCTGGATTAACACCAAGAATTAAAATGCCGGCTGGACCCAATTCTGAAATTCATGCAAATGAAGTCGCTGGCAGAAGCTAGTGATGTATAATGTTTATTCCTATGGTCTGTATTTAAAAATATAATGGAATTCTATTTCCATATTTACCCTCATAAATCGTAACCTAGACGAACATTTGTTTAGGTCATGTGTTAAGGCGAGCTCAATAAGTCGACGGAGGCGATAGTTTAGTCAGTTGCTTAATGGGTATGAAGACCTAATTGAGTGCGCAAACTAGCTGACTATATTATCATATTACAAATAGAATCGGCCAACTATCGTGCGATAGTTTCTTCTATAGTCTGCCGGGGCTCACAAACACGGACTCACAAGAAACTGGGATTCGTGGCGCGTCAAGTGGTGTCCCACTTAACCCGGTAAGCTAGGGGCATTCAAATCGTTTCTAGTTTAAGCCCAGAGGCTCGTCTCAAATGGTACCGCTATAAAAAAACTCATAAAATGAATACAGGTAGGACGTGATCTTTTCAAAATAACCGTGTGTTAGCAGCATGTTATTTTCGCCACAGCAAATATATAGTTTTGCTGAAAATCATATTATTTAGCATTTTTGCCGCAGTTTTTAGTCATAATCAATCTTAGCCGAAATGAAAAGCGCCATTCTCCTAATGAAGATCGCAACGGTATTTTTAACAGATGAGAGTCGTTTTAGCAAAAACCATACGTCATATGACAGACTTTTTTGTAATTAAAAATATTGACTTGCAAAGTGCTTGTATAGTTATAATAGTGGACTAACCTAGAAAGGGTGAAAGGTGAAAGCGTAGTATTTTATGTATTAATATTTTTTACATGACTGCCTAAAGAGAAGTGTTATAGGATTCATGTATATCCTAGTCCTTCCGACCGTATTTCGGTCACGACGGCCTATCTCCACTGAGATTGAGCCAAGTACGCAGGAGATATTATAGTGCACAAGTGTATGCGCAAACACAGGTGCACTCCCTCTTCCTTCACTCTCATATTCCGATGGGTTGGAAATCCGACACGACCAGAGAGAGATCAGACGCAGCAGGACCGACGGCTGTGTCACACCACCAACTTCCTGACTCCGGGCTGCTACTGAGAATTTCCTAACAGAAAAATTCAATAACACTGCCCGACCTGGGAATCGAACCCAAAACTTCACGCTCAGCAGCCGCGCTTGCGACCACTAGACCAACGAGGCAGTCAAATGCAGTCAAGTCATGTATGTATATACGTAAATTTGTGAGTTTTTTTATTCAAAAATAATAATTAATAAAGAACATTAATTTTCTTCTTAAAATAATAATTAATGTTGTTATATTCTATATCGATTTTACAATTTTATAAGTAGCACTATTTACTTAAGATTATTTTACCGTTGACTCACCGTCAATAACTGACTAGTAAGACGAGCGTCGACTACTGTTGACAACTACCATCGACGCGTGCGATGACTGCAGCCATCGACTGCAGTTGAGCCTTGTCGAAGACGGCGGTATCAGTTGACCACACGCGGCGACAAAATGCCACTCGTATGTAAGAGCCCTAACACTAACCAAATCGTAAGCGACACATCACTATTGTCAACATTATTTCTAAGAAATTATGCGTATCTAAGGTTAGTAACAATTCGTATTGAAAATATTATATTAATGTCTTTTGTTTTTCCTACCTCAATTTTATAAACGATGCTCCAATTAGAACAGAGAAGCGGAGTATCACAACGTCAAATAGATGCATAAGAAAATCCTTGCGACTCTTGCTCTACACGTGACGCAAATACCTATAACAATTTATTTCTAGAGTGGTTAAAAAAAACAATTTATTTTCCAAATATATCAAAATATAATATAAATCACTTTTGAAGAAATAATTGCATAGGTCTATATAACTATGATGAATGAAATCATTGTAAAACTTAATTTGAACTAACAAGTCATCAATGTATTATGTAGTTATAATAATACGATATCCTAACAATCATGTATGCTATAACATCGTGAGCTCCATTCGAATTTATAAACACTTATCAATATTATCATATGGAATTGATGTAAATCATTATTTGTTGAAGAGTTGTTAATAAAATATTGCCTTATGATGATGTCTTATAAATTAACTATGAAACGCCATATAAAATCTAAATTAAACTGATATAAACTTGTTCAAACAGACCATACAGGGCGGAAAGAACTATAATACCTTCCTACTTAAATATACATTAAAGTCGTTTTAAAAAAAATAAAAATATGCATTCACTGTCTTTCTTTTCCGCACTGACGGAGGAAGACGGACTTAACTCAAATATTACTCGGTAGCTTAATATTTACTTATTTATATTTAAATATCACGTTTTTATACAAATAATAGAGATCTGTTTTTGTACGCACATAAGTCTTTGTCTAATGTAACGATCGTAATATTCGTGTGATGAAATATTCCTTCTAAGTGTAAACTGAAACTTTTGTTCGACAAGGAAAATAAATATAATTAATTGCCTTTCTAAGTATAGAGTACAAAATACTGGACAAAAATGTTTTAAATAAATGAAGGATACGTCTTTATTACTTCACATTTATGTACGTACATTAATTCTCCTAACTTTGACATATTAATGCACCCTGTTTTTTTTTTATTTACTTAAAATCAAGTGTAACACGTATTTCTAAGTGGGTGCTTCTTCTATGTGGTCTGAACAGTGTTCACTGGTTTGAGTCCTGTTGAGTAGAAAGTCTAAATCATGTGATATTTTGTTGAGCACTTTGTCAGTGTGCGCGCGTGTGTTGTGTAGCGCGTTGTTCGTGTGTGTGTCGTCTAGTTGTATGTGTGTGTTGTTGTGCTCGTCGCTACAGTCGTGGTGGATGGACGGCAGCGAGCTGCTCCACGACAACTGTTGAGTGGGCGCCTTGAGACAACTCTTGAGCGGAGCAGCGCCAGACAACGACACGTCCGGGGTTGATTTCGCGCAGATTGTGCAGCTTTCCTGTTAAAAGTAAAACCATATTTACATAGTTATAAAACTACACTATGGTTAAAAGATATGCCTCAATTTTATTTATTAAGTTTTATGTCTGACAAGTTTATTACCTTAGGCGTATCAGCCACCCCTACTGCTGGCTGTGTGTGGGTGAGTGTGGATGTGTGCGTCATGTCAGGCCGCCACATACACATGCGTTTCATATACGATTGTGGTACCGCACAAACAGCTGTAGCACCTGGAGAGCGAATAATTAATTATTTTTGACTCGTATGTCAGTCTCAAGGATATCAAAATTTTCAAACTCCAAAGGTGCCAAACCGGATATTAATATGTGTAAAATCATGTTTGTCAGTAATGACTTCTATGTCATAAAGATTGCATCAAAGACGATACATACTGTAATAAAGCACTTACCTGCTGGTATTAGGTCACAAACTGCGTGCGTGTCATACGGGTGCAACTCTTTGTATTCCACGCATTGCACTATATCGGCGCGACAGGATGGGTTGGACTGCCTCCTGGATTAAAACAACAGTTTACGAACTAGAATGAAGATAACCAGGATAATCGACGGAGGTATCTAGTCAAAAGTGAATGGTTTTTATTCCATATAAACTATCCGAAGGCACTTATAAAAGGTCAGTAAAATAAATAGTAGGTATTCATATGCTACCGCGCTGGCCAGCTGTGTCGGGTGTCTGCGCTGTGTAGCGGCGTCGCTTGCCAGTAGGAGGCGGCGGGCGACACACGAGGCGAGGAGCACTCCAGAACATCCACGCCGCCGCGACTCTCGACCTCGCCGCTTTGATTTATATACACTGGAAACCAATATATCCGTTGATCTTCGTAGTATGTCACGGTCATGACTAAGTATCAAAAGCAGTAAAGTAACACGTACAACAGTGCGAGGTGTCCCCGGCAGGCGAGTGCTGCCACTCGCTGTGTGAGGAGAGCGTGAGCAGGCGCCGCGCTGCCTGCAGGCACTCCTCGTCCAACAGCACGTAGCATACCACCATCGCTATACCCTGAATGAAATTAATGAAACCTCGCAATCGTTTTTGTTCACAATGAATATAGCAACATTTCATTGACAATATTAAGTTTGAAAATTTAAACTTAAAATAAAAAAATTACACCTTAGATTAAATGCTTGAATGTCACATTATAATATTCAATACCAACAGACAGTGGCAAAAAGATCTACACAGCTTCATAAGACCGAGCGGGCACATTGCCATAACATTTCCCTCACATTAGCTAGCGTGGCTGCAGCCAGTGCGGCTCCGGTGATCCCAGTCCTCCCTGCGGGCTGCGCGTGGGCGAGTCCCGCCGCTTGCGCCGCCGACGTGCTGAACAGCAGCACTAGTGTGTGACGCACCACACGCGACCAACTGCGGACGAACGACCGTCTGTCTGCTGCTAGCTTGAGGGTCATCTACAAAAATGATGACATTGAGACAACCTATCAAATTCTGATTTATGAAGTAAGGTTTATTACTTTAGGATGCTACTGACTTACCGTTCTTATATTCCTCGCAGCACAGAGTGTAAGTGCTAGAGCTAGGACAGTCAGTAGAGCTGCGGCTGCGCCGCAAACGCCGAACGCTGCTGCTCCTAGCTGCAGCGGCGCGCCCCCACACACTAGCGCTGTCAGCCATGACAGTGTGCACACGCCTACAACAACTTATGTTAGTACCTACAGAGTCGCACACCAGCCTTGTACACTACAAGCTACTACTGTCTACCTGCCAGTAGTCCGATGGCGGGCGCGCGCTGCCCCCTGCTGGCCAGCTCTTGGTGCAGCAGCAACGGCTGCGCACACAGCGCGGCGCAGCCTCCGCACCAGCACACACACACCACCCAGCCCAACGCGCCCGGGCACGCCGCCCACTGCACACAGATTACAACACGCTCATTTCATACTGAATTCGGACTAAACTGTTCCAAACATTAACTTGTCGATAGAAGTTTTTATGTCTCACCTGTCTCGTATCACATTCAAGTAAAGCCAGCATAGCTACAGAGTGTACACCAGCAGTGATAGCTTTGAGCAGAACTGGCAGTTTGTCTTTACTGCCAGTTATCAAGCCGAGGAGCTGCAGTAAAGACGCCACAAGGCACATCGCACTTCCCAAGCTCACTGTGATCTTCACTATACCTCCGAGATCTTCCTCTACATCTGTCTGAATAAAACAAGATTCATGCAACTAACACGGTTCGTTTTGACAGTGTAACTATGTGAACAGTACGTAGTAGGTGACTGACTGTAGTGTCGGTGTGGACAGTGAGCAGCGCTAGTGTGGCGAGTCCCCGACAGCGGCACGCGACGTGTGTGCGCTCCGGTATGCGCACCTCACACCGTGCACTGCGCCACACGCGCGGAGAGGATGCAGCCACAGCGCCACACGCTAAGCGAGATGCTGCGGGGGAACAACCACAAAACTCATTATGACATAAGTAGGTACATTCTTAAGATTACAATTATGTGTGCATCATTGCCGTAGCCAGGGTTTGGTTGTTCAAACCCATGAGGGTTTTATTTTAACACTTGTTAATTTAAATATTCAAGGTATATGAATACCTTGGATATTTAAATTAACAAGTGTTAAATTTCAGTCTTTGCGAATAATCTTCTCCTAGAGCGTAGTCTACTAGTAATCCCTATGTAAGGTTAGGGTTACATGAAGTTTTTCCCATCATTTGATGGTATTTTTATGAAAGCTGCATGATGTTTTCATGTTTCTTACCAATAGCGCTATAATTCTTGGAATTCGCGAATAGCAGCGTGATAATGTGAGGTAACGTCGCGTCGACCCCCGCACCGCTGACAGACACCTGCACTTGTTGTGATGCTACTGAGTACTGCAACGCGCGGCCTGACGTGGAAGAGTTGCCGCTACAACCACGGCGATAGAAGCAAAATAAGAGTTATTAGATTAAATAAATCGATATAAAATAAAAAAGAATTATATAGTTATATACTAACTGTGCCCCGTGGTTCCACCCGCGTATATTTATATTATAATTACCTACTTAGTAATAACCAACAAATAGAAAGTAATTCTCAGTTCGTCTCTTATCGCCAATGCTCAGTTCTCATCGGGCGGGCAGGATTATGTCGTTATGCGTCACACGGCTCGTTCGCGCGAGTGTTGAAATATTTTCATACTACTTTTATTTTTTATTTTTTTATATATTTAAAATATATATGGCACATCGACAGTATATATATTAAAACATTCGTTAAATTACATTGCAACAAGAGTCTACCTATTAAGGATGTACACGGAATTGACAATAAATACTCAGTGAAAAGCAGTAGGTAGAACTAAAGAATATTTAAACTAGCTGTGCCCGCGACTTCGTCCACGTGGAATAGTGACTTTGGGCACCATTTTGTGGATATATATTTTGGTTTATCAGCATCTTCAATCATCAATCAATACATATAATAAAAATGTAACGGATCGCTGTCTGTACATGGAAGATATATGAGAAAAAATATTATTGGGACCTATCAACGCAAATAGCACCCAAAACAATGATTGTTAGAATTTTTGTCTGTTTGTCTGTGCGTTTGTGCACGCTACTCTCAGAAACTGATTATCTGATTTAGATGTGGTTTTCACTGATATATTATGGTAAGCTTCACTTAACATTTAGTGTATGTTTCATGTCAATCGGTTCATAAATTAAAAATATATGCCAATTTAAAGAATCACATCAAACATTTGTTAATTTGTTCAACTATATATATCTATCTATTCTTTTTCTGTTCAGTGGCATTGACTGAAACTTTACTAAATAATCTAAAATAAAACAAAAGATATATCCAAAAAATGCTGCCCAAAGTCACTATTCCACGCGGACGTTGTCGCGGGCACAGCTAGTTTTGGATTATTCTACTAATCAGTTCGGCTTCAAGGTCGACAGAAGATGCAGTTCTTCTACTAACTTCACATATTACAAAATATCTCGATAAGGGCTATAAATGTCTGGGAGTATTTTTAGACTTATAAAAAGCTTCGACATTGTGTCTATACCTATACTCCTATCGAGACTAGAAAACTATGGGATTCGAGGAATACAGCTGCATTGGTTTAAAGATTACTTAACAAATAGAAATAAGATTGTTCGAGTTGAAAACCAGTTAAGCAATATAGCACAATGGCGTTCCACGAGGAAGTACTTTGGGCCCGTAACTGTTTACGATTTACATTAATGAGCTGTGTGAAAAACAGATTGCTGGAGCAGATTTATACATGTTTGTAGTCGATACAGTTATTAAAGTCGGTGCATGAAACAACTTCTTAATGGGAAAGCGTGGAATCTTTCAGGGTGTTCCCTGTGTGTTTCAGGGTGTTAACCGTCACTGTGAATCTTCCAAGAAGCTTATGTAAAAAGCACATATCGCAAAGTATTCGGCGATCACGTAAGATTTAAGTTTGAAATGGGCTATTCGCATATCAAAATTACATTTATGGGAAATTCCAGGAGCGATGAATGCCAAATGTCTCGTGAAAGCTCGCTGAACACTTCCGACACGCTGCAAGTGTAAGCTGTAAAATGGGTTCCACACAACAGATCCATATTCTAAATGACTGCGCGCGAGCGCGTAATAGAGGAAATTTCTAGTTCAAGCCAGTCTGAAACCTTTTGTGTTGGGTTTCAAAAATCTAAGTATTTTCGACGCTAGGCCAACTTTGGAGTCAACATGTGCCGAGAATCGAATTGACTACCGATGATTACTCCAAGGTCCCTAGTTTCTTTAGTTCGCTGAATTGTTGTTCCATTTTGTTTGAAATTTACTTATTTTAATTTATATTACAGATAAATCTTTGAAAAGCATTGACGCATGCAGAGCGAACCCTAAAGTTATATTTTTTTTTGGAAAAAGTATACGGTCGCGAGCAGGATTGAAACCAGAATAAATACTCCAGGCGCTCTGACCGCTAAGCCATCTCGACCACTGGTCACCACCGTGAATTCTTCTTCCACATTTTTAATAAGTCTTTTGGCTACGTCCTATTTAACAACAACAAATAACAATAGCTTCATTATGTGCATTAAAATATACAATGATATTCCTTATCCGTTTAGAGATCTACCATTAAATAAATTTATATTGCAATTTAGGCAGTGGCTCACTGAGAAATGTTTTTTATAGCATTAATGAATTTTTTCAATATAAAGTGTAGAATATTCCTGTTTGTATCCGACATTATACTTTATTGTCATTAATGTAATTGATATTGTACTATTTGATTTATGATTCTATGATTATTTTTATTTTAAGATTTTGCATGTCATGAACTTGTGACCAAACATGTGGAACATTTTTTATGTATTTCAACACCTGTTATGTACCATGTTTCTTAAGCAAAATAAAATTATTCTAGATATGTCTTTGAAAAAGCATTAACGCATGCTTAGCGAACTCTAAAGTTACAATATTAAATGGAAAAAGAATACGGTCGCGAACAGGATTCGAACCTGCGCCTCCCGGATAGATACTCCAGGCGCTCTGACCACTAAGCCATCTCGACCTCTGCTCACCACCGCGTATTCTTCTTCCATATTTTAACACGTCTTATGGCGACGTCATTGCAATCAATTCAGTACCCATACAAGTAACCGAAAAAAATATTCTATTCTATTCTATTTTACGTCATTAGCCGTCGACGGCTTAGCGGTCAGAGCACCTGGAGTATTTATCCGGGAGGCGCAGGTTCTAATCCTGCTCGCGACCGTTTTCTTTTTCCACAAAAATTTATAACTTTGTATTTACTTATATTGCTTTTATTTTTTCTAGAGATTTCTATGCGTCCAAATAACACGCTATACAGGGCAAAGTTTATATTCACAAAATTGTTTTGATGATTAAGTAGCTTTCGTTGGTAAGAATTAAATGCAATGCCTAATAATAATGTTCATAAATCACTTATAAATTATATTTTTTTATTTGTTATAGCCTTGCGTTTGACCACCATCTCCCCTGATGTTAAGCGATGATACGGTCTACGATGGAGCACACTTGCCTAGATAAAACCGATTCACTCGCGTCTTGAAGACAACCAGATTGTAGCTATCGGGGAAGACCCTCTCTGGCAACGTATTCCACGGTTTCGCGATTCTTATAATGAACGTGGAATCGAAGCGCTTCGTTCGGGATTTTGGTATATCTACCATAAACCGATGGCGCATTCTCCTGCTTCTGGCCGTACGATAGAAAAAAGGGCAGGGAGGAATTATACCATGCAGATCTGAAGCACTCTTTGCAACTTTGCGCCGATGTTCGAGACTTTGGAACTTAGTCTGAACAAGGGAATCGTTGCTGATGAGCCTCTTGGCACGCTTTTAAATGGACTGTAACGTCTCAAGTTAGTACTTGGCTGACCCGTCCCAAAGGTGCGAGCACTAATCCATGCATGAACGAACTTGTGCTTTGTACAATAAAAGCAACTGTTCCGACGTAAAGTACCGCCGCACCTTCGACAGGATACCCAGCTTTTTAGCAGCCAATTGAGCATTGGAGATAATATAGCAGGCAAAATTAAGGGTTGACCTCAGAGTAACGTCCAAAAGCTTAAGATGGTCAGTTATTGGTATGGATACATCTCGAAAAGAAGGAGCCAGCTGGAATGGCTTCCCTATCGCAGTGAATAGACACGCCTGGGTCTTAACTGCATTTTGTCATAAGATATCTTATTGTGGTTTATGGGTAAGAGATAGGCACGTAGTATCCCAGCCATTTTTTAGGTGTGCCAGGTAATTTATCCCTAATCATTACGAAAACGCAAGCGAATAAAGCAGCTCGGGAGCGCTTTTTCTTCCGTCTTACTTAACAAAAATAGATATTTAAGGCTAGCTTAGCGCGTTTTAACAAACAAATAAAGTCATCCATTTTATGATATAAGTATAAATTTTAAGTTTTAAAGAAGTGATGGTTTCAAAAAAATTAAGTACTGCATTTGATAGGTGAACACGAATGAACAAAACATCCGTATACTTACTCAAACTCAACAAATCTTCTCAAGGACGGTAATCTTGCGCCCAAATTATGATACAGCACCATCACCACTGAAACATTGCCAGTTCTTGTTAGCAGTTCAACTCCTGCTGATATCAAGACCCATTCATCTTCTACTGTAGCTGAAGGTGGCTGAAGGTTAAAGTGCACGGTGTTGTCATCTCGCACTGGTTTCGTTTTCACCGTGAACTCATGGTAGCGCTTGTCAAAGATACTCCTCATGCCCGCTGTGTTGACCACGGCGTTTTGTAGGGCGTAGATTTTCTAAAATGAGTTATAGTTTTTGTCGCTTTAGCTATAAAATTCCTACTACTGTGATTAGAATATCTCCAAACGATGCTCACCTGTGCCAAATGTTGACTTACCTGTTCATCTAAAAAGGCATCTGGATGTTCTAAGAGGTTATCATAAATTTTGAGCAGATGTTCTACGCTGTGGTATCTGTCAGCAAGTGGTGCAGCTGATGACATGAGGTATTGCAGCACGTGTGTCGCGTGTTTGAGAGGAGGCTCGCCCTCGCCCGGGTGTGTCGGCAAGGAGCGCAGCACTGCACCGTACTGCCGCAACACATCCGACACGTTGCTCCACGAGTACCCGTACGATATCAGGGTGAACTGTCATATAATAATAGTTTTGTTTAATTGTGTTATTAAGATTTTGTACTATTTCCTCGAATTATCCCTTGCAGGAAACCAGATTTTACGCCTACCTGTTCATAAATATCCTTTAGCGAATCTGCCACACATCCAGAGAAATCTGGTGACATCCATTTGATACCACGTTGTCCTGACTTTGGTTCGCAGAATCTAAACATCAAAACAAACGTTATTTTCTTGGTTTGTACAGGATTTTTTTAAATAATACCCAGCATGCTAAAAGCAGTATTTCTAAAAATATTTTACATTTGGATTACAAACGATGGCGAAAGAATGGTGCCATTATTTAGTTCGTCAAAGTTCAACTACCTGGTAGTCTCTCCGCTATATCCAGAGGGACAGGATGCAGTCGCGAGTGCCCCTGGAGCAGTCTTAGGCCATCGCAGACCATCCGAGGCGTCACTCTCACACGCTTCATCGTCAGCCCCCAACGTCCACATTGTCACAGTTTTGGAGTTGGTGCCAGCCACTGATGATACTTGGCAGCGTAACTCGCTGGATTTCTACATATGTTTCAACGAAGAATAGAGAAAGATAAAGGGTACCTAACAAAAAAGTTTCTTGCGGTCCTGAGAAAAATCTACAGAGCTTCTTAGTAATATAAGAGAATAAATTTCCGTGAGTTTAACACAGACAATTATTTTCTTGTGGGTATATTAAGTACCTAATTATCGTACTTAAAATCATTCTTTGTTATGTACCTGTACATTATTAAGCTTCAACACACTTCCAGCTGGATACAGATCCTCCCAGACCTGTCTGCCAGGCACCATCGGTAGCAGCGTCCTCTCCCTCGCCCAACTGAACCCGAGTGCTCCGTGCGACCTTCTAGCGCTCGCCAGACATGTTATACTCACGTTGTCACCCTAAAATAAATAACTAACTGTAGTTAATTATGTAAACTATTAGCTTTTTCCTATCACATAATAGTCCACGTGGACTGACCTTATTAACAGTCAATGTTGAAGGCACGAGTCGTATATCAGGTGGTCTCAGCACTGTTAATCTCAAAGCTCTACATCTTCTCCTGCCAGCGTCATCTGCTGCACAGGACCACTTGCCGCTGTCTTGTCTCTTCGCTTCTGATATGCCCAACACTGACATGCGACGACCTAGTGCATCTTCTGAGACAGTACGGGTCCAAATGTCTCTACGAAGTTTTTTTTCTAAATTGATTAGGCTTAAGTCTTATAACATGAACAAATATTTAACAAATATCCTATTTTAATATGGGAGGACACTGATCAATTTATAATAATTTTGCTGGAGGTCACAACTTCGTCAACGCCACTAAAGGTAGATTACGTCCTTCCATAAGATACAATCTATCTCGTTGACAAATTTCATTACGATCCGTTCAGTCGTTTGGTCGTGAAAAGGTCACAAATAAACAGAGTTACTTCCGCATTTATAATATTAGTATGGTTATATATTGTCTTGTATTTTCTCTGCCTACATCGTTGTTCAAATAGTCTCAAGCGTGACTGCCGAGCATGCAAGCAAAGTGTTATTGAGTTTTTCTGTTCAGAAATTCGCAGTAGCAGCCTGAAGTTTAAAATTGTGCCCGGTGGAAGGTAATAGACTCGCACATGGGATTTAATAACAATAATGGTGTAATGTGGATGTACAAGTGTGTACATCTCTGTTTACCCCTGCGTGGAATACAGGCGTGATGCTATGTTATGATGTAATAATAAAATATATTATTTAACATATAACGAACGTAAAACACGTAGCTCGGTGACGATGTACACTTAAACTACTCAAAACCCTATAAAATATAAGCATGACCATTTTTTATTCAGAATATTACAATGGAGTAACTGTTTCGTAAAGGAAAGTTCCAAAAGTTCAATTACCATAAAGGTTCGTTGTTTCAAATAAAACACATAACGTCATCATCAAGAAAAGAACATGCTGGAAGCTTTCACTGGCTATTCAGTGACCAGTCGGGAATTACAGTACACAAAACATATTTTTTGTTATTCATTAATTGTTCATTTACCACTGGTGGACTGAGTCTAGTCTAGATTCACTTACCTTGTAGTACCATTAAAGTTTATTGTGACGCCGTCTTTAAACCATGTGAAGGCAATGTTCGGAGATCCATACGCCATGCAGGTCAGAATGAACTCCGATCCCTCCCATACTTCCGGACGTTGGTTCACAACCAGGGTCTGCGAAAGGAAATCATATTAATAATGCCTAAGCTACCAATGAAATAAATGTAAGGTTGAAATCGGGTAACATCATTTTGTGTCGATAAGGACTTTCTTATTTTTTTTTTTATCGGAAGTGGATCTTCGTTTGGCCACCAACTCGCCTGATGTTAAGCGACGGTGTGACCGATGATGGAACACATAGATCCAGAATAAATCTATTCACTCTAAGTAGAGTAAATAGATTTGGGGAGAACGATAGTTGCGGAGTTGATACAACGGCCCATACCCGTCTCCCACAACGGTTGCACCGGACTACATGCCGAAACACGACTAGATCGTTTCACGGCATGGCTTCGTCCGCTGGGTAGTAACCAGCCGCGGCAGAAGCCTCCCACCAGAGTTGTGTTGCCTGTTTTGCACCACCCTGGGGCCACGTGTAGGGATTCCATTCTAAGGGGTGCACTCCTACGGACGCGGGCAACTCAGCCCCCAAAAATATTATCAAATATCTAAGGAAAACAAATCTTAGTATTCGAATTATTATTACAAGTTCAGTTGCAGCTTGGATAGCGAGTTAGCCACCTTATGTCTACTTCTGTCTTAAGCTGCAGCCATGCGACGACAGCTTAGAAACAAACTGTTACTAAGCTTATTTCACGAAAGGAATACTATATTTCCTCCTTTAATGTTTCGTAAGCTCAACGTTGTTTCGTAATAAGATGACCGAAAGCGGCGAATGTTTGACAAAGTAATTACTTTCTAACTTTTTGCTTAGAGCATGTGCGTTTTGTATTAATATAAAAAAAAAAACTCCTAAAAGCGAAAAACGAATGAATCATGTCATAAAACATCAGATTAAGTAATCCTGTTATTGTAAGAGTTGTATTATAATTTTTTTTGCTAGCTACGGCCGTGGTATTGCGCACTTTAAAATACTTTTTGATGCTAAACTAAGATTTCATTCAATACATTATTAAAAACTGTCACGCCTGATTCTGATTGGGGCGGAGTAGGTAGAAGATTATCAAGTAGCACAAAGCTACAATTCTGACGCATGAAGAATACATACATGATCGTCGTCATTTCTATTTGCAGGGTATAGAAAAATCTAATTGCCTCAATTGGTCTAGTGGTCGCAAGCGCGGCTGCTGAGCGTGAGGTCTTGGGTTCGATTCCCAGGTCGGGCAAAGTGTTATTGAATTTTTCTGTTAGGAAATTCTCAGTAGCAGCCCGGAGTCAGGAAGTTGGTGGTGTGACACCCCCGAGCTTTGGAGAGCACGTAAAGCCGTCGGTCCTGCGCCTGATCTCTCTCTGGTCGTGTCGGATTTCAGTCCCATCGGAATATGAGAGTGAAGGAAGAGGGAGTGCACTTGTGTTTGCGCATACACTTGTGCACTATAATATCTCCTTTTTTTTTTTTTTTTTTTTTTTTTTTTTTTTTTTTTTTTTTTTTTTTTTTATGTGGAGAAATGCCCTCGCATACCGCTCTGACACGGGGAGACAGAGCGGTTATGTGGGACTCGAACCCACTAAAACTCCACAGTATACCTCCTCAGCTGCTTGAGGGCGGGACGCGGGAACGCTCTCGCACACAACCGCGAACCCGCCCGCAGCCGTCCGTTGCCGGACTCCTTCACGGGGTTGGGTATTGCACCCCCCCGCTACGGCACACCAGACTAATGGCGTGCCGCAACCACCTCGGAGACCATGTGCAATGGGCGCCAGACGACCCCGTGTCTGAACGCCCAAGGTCCCCTGCGACGGGTCAGGTCTGTGGCCCCGCCGCCTGCCACTACGGCCGCAGAGGATAGGGAGAGCGGCGCCTCGCAATACCGGCACTCCTCTTCCCCTGCGGCCCCACCGCGTCCGCCATCCAACGGCGGCCCCGTCAAGACCGCGGCAGGTAGGGAGAGCGGCGCATCGATATACCGGCACTCCTCTCCCACCGCGGCCCCCATCCCTCAGCTGCGGTGCCGCCCATACGACGCCGCAGCCCACCTCAGTTGCGGCACCCCCCATAAGGCCCGCAACCTACGCCGGCGCCGCTCCAACATGGGCTTGAAGGCAAAGCCCTGAGGAGCGGCCCTCCTCGGGTTCCGTTAGCTTCACCGTGGGTGACCAAGCCACGGCTACTAGAGCCCCCCCACCACGACAAGGTGGAACCCCTGGGGGGGCACTATAATATCTCCTGCGTACTTGGCTAATCTCAGTGGAGATAGGCCGCCGTCACCGAAATACGTTCGGAAGGAGTATATTTTATTTTCATTATATAGAAAAAAATATGGTTTTATACTCGAATATTATGCTAATTCATTTGGAGTAACACTTGTAAGTACTCATTTAATCTCATTAACCCGTTTCATAAAATTCTTTCACAACATAGATATAACAATATAATACACTTGTTGCAGATGGTTTGCTGAATCAGCTGTTTTACGAAATTGGTAGTGAACGTACTACCCCCGTCATCCCCTTCGAGATTAGTTTTTTTCTGACCTTACAGGTACAGAAATAGGGACTACAGCAAGAACATTCAGAAAACAATATTTTCTTTTACTTCATTGGTGACTGTCCATTTATTATAGACACCTATACAATAAATAAATCTGTCTGACTGTAGATAAGTCGTTCTGCATTAAGTCTAAATTTGGGTAGCAGTTTTGTTAAACGGCAATCTAGCAATTATATAAAGCAGCTGATTCTGCAATCCATCTCGGCAAGGCCGATACTAAAACGTGCTACTTATGTAGCTGCCCTACATAAGTAATGATCTCCAAATTACCTATGTCGTGTCATGTCCTAACAGTGCTTCGATCGTCGATTTGCAGTAATTTTAGACAACACAAGGAGCTTACCTATAACTCAATTATTAATATTTTTACTAAGCGCAGGAAGCATACATTCTGCAAAACATATCCACTTAAAACCTCTTTCATTAAGCGATTTTCCGGGTTTATTGGTCATGTCTAAGTACTTACTTACCATTCAACACAGGTAGGTACTTATCTACATACATAATTTGATTTTAAGTAATTTTCTATTGGGTATGGAATATATTTTAGTAGTATTTTTCTTCAAATTAATGCGGGTGAAACCGCGGGGCACAGCTAGTTCAATATATAGCTTCATAAATTCCTCCTTCTAAGATGCCCACGTATTGCCACCTGTACGGGCTGTCATTAATAAATATAAGATAACTTATTATGACTCGCCTGTAAGCTGAGCGCAGGCTGCATGTGCACGTGCAGCGCGGCGGGCAGCAGGCGCAGGCGCTCTGTGCGCATGCGCGCGGCGACGAGGCGCGCCAGAGCAGCGCGTAGTGCGCCCGCTTCGCGCCGCGCGGCCCACACACGCAGCCACGCCACGCGCGCGCCGCTAGCGTCCGCTGAACTGACGAGCACATCACACATAGCAACGCACATAAGATACACTGAAGACTGTATAATTGATATTAGAAAAATTGACTCACCTAATATTTAAAAGTTGTATTTCATCTTCTAATGTTATATTGGACACCGTTAAATAGCTTGTTAACTGAAACAAGGTAGAATAGCTATTGATAATTTGACTATATTCCGAATTCTGAAAAATGCTCTAAACCTCTATAAAACCTACCTCTTTCATAATTTCTTGTGATAGGTTCACACTTGGTTGGTCCACTACCTGCAGACTTGTTTCAAATCGTGCTGATGCTGTGTAACACAAAAATAATAGTATAACTGAAATTAATATCAGCTTAGTTGTTGACAACGATAAGAAAACTGATGAAACAAAATCGGGGATACAGTTGGGTGTCACCGCTACATATTTATCATCACGCGGTAGCTAAAGAATCTGAGAATTAGTTATGTTGAGTGACGACTTTGACGCATCACGCGCGGCTGAGGGGGAATCACAGGCATTATGAGGTCATTTCGCTGCTAAAATTCTGCAAATATTACACTTTACGTACATGTATTCACGTTGCCGTGTCCACAACACAGCCACACGCCAGTTTTTTTTTTAACTATGGTTGTACCGAACCAGAACATCTGGCTTTACGATCATTTTTCTTTCCTGGCATTTCAGATTTAGACACCATTTATATAATATCATAGATTTATACTTACAGAAATCTGTGTCCTTGGGACTACAGTCGCAAGTTCTTCCTTCTGTACAAACTTCTGAACATTCCTCTATGCCGCACTCTGGAACAAATTCACCTTAAGCTGTTGCCTCGCTCATTAGCAGACACAATAGATTTTTATTGTTACAACGTATAATTCTGTACGTGGCTGAGCCGAAAGTATACGTGTATTGTGTTATCACAACCTTTAACTATTGGATCTTAGGCTTGACTTTTGCACAAGTAGGGTTTCACTGTTGAATCTTTTAATATATTATAGTAATCCATTTCTGTGAGTTCTGTAAAATAAAGGTAGGCGTCACAGTACTCCTGACGCTTTAAACAAAATTAGTAGAAACGTAAATCTGTATTCATAGAAAATAGTAAAATGAATGAGGAAATACTAGAAATAATGCTCAACAGCGTATTTCCTATAAAAGCCGCTCATTCCTTTGCAAGCTTTATTGAATAATCTCTTAATAATCACCCCTTATTGTTATGGGAACAATTTCATAATGATGACGGATTGCGAGATATTTGGAGGACTGACATACAAATATTACGTATTGTTGTGTTAGGTAGGTTGTTAATTGTGTTTACGAAATTAGGGGCCATTAAGTTAATGGGTCAGGGATTATGGTTTCAGTGTTCAGTGTTCTACGAGAATCATATTACAATCGGATAAACGATCCGTAGAGGAATTTATTTGTGTCTTTTACAGGGCAATTAGGTACCAACTTAATAACCATTTTGTGAAAAACCTATATTTTGCTGCCTAACTTGTGGAAAATATGCAGCTAATTTAAGTTTATCCAGGTAGGAAGTATAACTACTAGAATATAATAAACTGCGTAAAAAAACTGCTTTGGCAATTTGTTTACTATATTTACGATACAGAATCATAATATAACATAAATAAGAGAAATGACACTGAATATACTACGAGATAATAGGTACTATGCTCGACAAAATAGTTTAGTTTTGTTACTTTCAGTAAAAGATATGAAAACATAAGCCAAGTCCTTACCAGGTGGTGCTACCTGCGCCTCGCACAGGTCGCCCTTATAGCCCGGCGCACAGATACAGCTGACGGCGGCCGCGCCCAGCTGTCTGCCGGTACATACAGCTTGTGGATTATTATTGCACACATAAAAGTTAAGCTGCGAGTTTTGAGAATGCAAGACTCAGTGTTCTGACTGTGATCATATGTGTGGACAATATCAATAAATAATCTCTAAATCAAAGAAAAAAAAAACATACCAAGCTTTGGATTTATTATGAATTAAGTAAAACTGCAAGATTCAATATCTCGGTTTAAAGTTCGTGTAATTTGAATATAAGTCAAAATAGTATACCTACTTAACTATTAATAAGCTTAGTTTTTCATCCTCTTAGTAAATGGCGCTACAGTATTTCAAGTACATTATTCAAATACATATAAACATCGAAAATTATCCGAACTCATAATAAAATACCTTTGTATGCATAATACGATTTAACTTACCTACAAGTGCCGCCATTCTTACACATGTTGGAGGTCGTCGGGCACAGCGGACCCACGCCGCAGTCCGCTCCGGAGTAACCCTCGAAACACGAGCAGTAAAACTCCCTGCGATGCAAAAAATATTGTGAACTGAACAAAAAATTTTTTAATATAACCGCTTGAACATACCCGCCTCGATACTGTATTACGAGAACGACTTTGAATACGTAAATTGTGAATGGCGACCAAATGTTGTCAGGGTGTGAATAATGCTTGTCACCATACAACTGGTGAACGCGTGTGCACCTTTTATTCTGCAGCGCTAAACTGTTCAGCTCTATTGTAAAGTGAGGTGACGTAAGGCAATAAATGCCTTACGTCACCTCACTTTAATACAAGACAAAAGGGTTTAAAAGTGATTATGGATAACGAAAACGATTTATGTAGCGTGTAATGTCATTGCACAAAGAGACTGATTGTTATTAAGGGCCTTATTGCGTCTAAGAAGAAGAAATCGATAATTAATAAAGTACTTAAGGACATTCCTTAATCTTGTTAATTATGCCTTAATGTTGTTGTGGCTTTATTATTAGATACTTACTGATAATCCTGCCTTGCATAGCAGTGCCCTAGTAGTCTACACTCAATAGCGCTGCATGAAGTGGGTCCTGGTGATTTCGAAGGCCCTCGTACCTCATACGTCACGTTGAACCCAAACACGGACAATAGTCCCAAGGCCCGGAGCTGGGTACCCTCTAGCCTGTCCAGGTTTAGCTCTACAACCAGCACGGGACTCTGGACCTGTAAACAAAAATTCATATTGCAATATCTGACAAACGATGAAGTAATATTCTTTCAGACACGCGTTGAATTTAGTAAACAAGACAAACAAAAATATTGTATCATAAATTATGTATTAGGATAAACCGCGCAGTTTCAACTTCCTATGTTGTGTTCGGACCATTTCTTTACAAAGAAATGTGACCTAGCTAATATTTAAAAATAGAACATTGTAAACTTACTCTAACCGACCGATCAGCCTCCTCAACGTACTCTGTAAAATCTACGAGAAGCTTATTTATAAGCGACTCAAGGACTTTGCCGATGCGAAGAGCCTCATCCCCAACGAACAGTTCGGTTTTCGTACCCAACACTCGTGCGTACAACAGGTCCACCGCATCGTCGAGCACATAAGCGCCGGTTTTCAGCGCGGCACGATGACAGGCGCGCTCTTTTTCGACATAGCGAAGGCTTTCGACAAAGTCTGGCACAACGGCTTATTATACAAGCTGTACCAACTCGGCGTGCCCGACCGTCTCGTGCTCATCCTACGGGACTTTCTCTCGAATCGCACTTTCCGCTATCGCATAGAGGGCGCACTATCCGCCCCACACTCTATCCGCGCCGGTGTCCCCCAGGGCTCCGTGCTCTCGCCCCTCCTGTTCACGCTCTTCACTAGCGACATCCCCAAAAATAGACAGGCAAAGTTAGCTCTCTTCGCAGACGACACTGCCATTTTTTACTCCGGTATCGTGCGCGACCGTATAGCTATCACTCTCCAAACTTCCGCCAACGTACTAGGCGCTTGGTTCAGGAAATGGAGAATAGAAGTCAACCCCGATAAGAGTCAAGCCGTACTCTTCGCGAAAAAGCGTAGGATCAGACCCCCCGACCCCAAACCGATAACCATGTTCGGCAAGCCGATCCCTTGGGAGAAGCAAGCCAAGTACTTAGGAGTCATCCTAGATAGACACTTGACCTTCGGTGAGCACATAAGGACGGTGCGCTCGCGCGCCGCCTTCGCTCTGGGTAGGCTTCACTTTATTATGAACGCACGCAGCAGATTGTCCCTTAAGTGCAAACTGCGCATTTACACCACGTGCATACGCCCCATCATGACCTACGCCTGCGTAGTGTTCCCACACGCGAAATCTTACCGCCTCCATAAGATGCAGACCCTCCAAAACCGTGCCTTACGTAAGGTCACGGGAGCCCCCTTCTACATTAGAAACGAAAACCTCCATCTCGACCTTAAAATTCCCACTATCCAACAGTTTATAAAACGCATTTGCAAGCGTTATTTCGAGTCTGCTGAAAAGCACCCCAACCCTCTTATCGCGGCTGCCGCCCGATACACCCCCTCCCAGATAAGTAGAATTCGCCGTCCTAGGCATTCACTATTGTACCCCGATGACGCTATAACCCTGCTCCAAGAGAGCCGTAGGGCCACCAGCACAGTACACAAACACAGACCGCCGTCATTTAGGCCTCGCCGCCGAGGCCCGTCGCGACGTCCCCGTAATGCACCTAATGCATCACCTCCCCGACCCTTGCTCGTGCCAGCCCGCGTAGCCGCTGAGCCTGTAGCTTTAAATTCCCCTAATAATAATAATTATGATAATTCTTGTTCGATCCAGCCAGTCCCTTGCTGTCCTCCCTCAAGCGACGCCCTAAGCCGAGGCTCGTACCCCGCAGGGGGTACCCTTAGCGTTGTCGCTTTAGAATAGAATTAATTTAGTCGTATGCCCCTGGCTGGAGGCCTTAATAATATTTTATTATTAGGGCATCCACAGGAAAGTCCGGTTAAGCAGTCGACAACCTCCTAGGTTGACCTGCGAGATGCCATTACCAAAAAAAAAAAAAAAACTTACTCTAATATCGTTTTAACTCTTTACAAATTGGTTATATCTTTCTGTGACTCAGCACTTTCTATTCACCCAACATTACTCCTCAAAAAAAAAATAACAAAATTGAACAGCCTCACCGCCTGTTTTCTTAAAGGTGCAATAAACGATTTCATTCTCAATTAGTACAAAATTGTACTTGATAACATATTTCTATTGTGTCTTGTAATTAACGAGTCAACAAATTTATTCTACGGGTAAGTTTTCCACAGAACTGTCCCGCCTGTCACTGAGTTTATCAAGCTTTCCTCACTATTAAATAATTCCACTAACCTAACTTACCAACTTTATTGCAATACGAATGCAGGTTAGCAATTAGATCTAAAAAAAACTCAAGTTCTTCCTTTTCCTGTACCTAAATATTTGAGACCGGTTAAACTGCTGATAGAATTCAGTTGGCGAGAAGTTACCTCTTTACGAACTAGTTATATCTATACACATTGACCTTTTCTGGGGTTGGTAAATTAGCAAGAATTAGCTGAACTCTCACTGCATTCAGTTGAGTTGTGTTGTGTGTGTAGAAAACTATTATCTTTAATGTAAGAGGTTGTAAGTGTATGGCTAGATAAACAGCCATGATTGTTGCCTACGAGTAAACAGGGACTTTGTTAGTAGTATGATTTATATCTAAGGTAAGGTGTACTCGCAACCGCCGCGCATGTATGACAAGATGTACACGCACGTATATGAAGCATAAAGGCATATGTAATGATCGTAGCCAGTGGCGTTCTGTAGTTTCTGCCTACCCTCATGGGAGAAAGGCGTGAGTATGTGTATCAGTCCATTTCATAATAACATGTCTATTTTCTGTGCACCTATTAACTTACTGTATCATCATAGTCTGATCAAAGTGGCTACACCATTTTGTCCAGTGTTGATTGTAACCTAGCGGCAGCTGACAAAATTAGTTTTTTTCCTTGCCTTTGTCTGGTTCGAATCCGATTATATTATTGATCTTTCGAAATATACCTACGCTGCTTACAGTTCTGTGAAATTGTTGGATTTAATGTATACTATGTAAAAGTATCAAGAGGAAAACCCTTAACATATTACATAAAAGGGTCCTTTTCGTTTATAACTAAGGCTTATTCTTTTGTCCCGTATGTGTTTTGTCTTGTTACACATGAATTCAGAACATAAAAAAAGAAAGGCGAAGCTATTCCTTTGTAAATACAAAGCTTACCGTTCCACGCTTCTAAATACCTGTCTGAGGTAATTTATTCCTTTTTGGCCTTAATCACACTAAAATTTGGAAGGATAACGATGACGCCATGGGGAGATTGTAACTGCTATATTAGTTAAAGTATCAGATTACAATATATTTATTTTGTTCTTATAAAATTTCTTGTTTTTAGTGTCGGTACAATATCGAATACGGTGCGGCTGATTTGAATTTTATATGAATCGGGATATGAATATCTAGTACAGTAAAACGTCACAATATGTGTATATATACAATGTGTATCGAATGAATTACTAACTCTGAGCACACAAGATACATACAATTTGAGTGAAAGATTTGGTTAGTCGAATCTTACAAAGCACATGTGGTTACGGAAATATTATTAAGTATTAAGCTTATATTTATTTTATTGTGTGTAATACGTACAGTTTACTGAATAAACTACTAAAACTATTATAATAAAAATTACTAAAAACTAAAACATTGCGTATATTCCCCGAAGGGGTAGGTAGAGGTGTACACAATAGTACATCCACATTTCACCAATCCTGTTATAAATTCCCATGTAATGGGTGGTGAGCCTATTGCCGTATACCGGACCCATTCCAAACTCCGGGCTGCTACTGGGAATTTCCTAACAGAAAAACCCAGTAACACTTTGCCCAACCTTTTTTTTTCTTTTTTATGTGGATATCTCACCCAAGAAATCATGCTCAGTATTCACGCTTCGAACTATTAGAATAACGAGACAGTCTAAAAAAATCTAAAATATAAAAACAACATTAAAACTAGAGAGCATTGAAAAATTCATTCGCATCGCTGTCAACAGAAAGCTTTTTTTTGAGTTTGGAAAATCCATCATGGACGCTGTGCCGGACTCCTACCGACTAAAACCACACGGTCTTACTCCAACCTTTACCGAGGTCCCGGGTTCGTTGCAGCAAACCGTGACCCCGGCAGGTTATGGTCCGTTGAATAAACTTCAACAGTTGCTCCGGGATTTGTGCAGGCTGGCCACAGTTAGCCTGTTGAAACTCCTCCCTATGTCACACGTGCGTGGCCGTTTCGAGAGCCTACCCAAAAGGCTCCATTCAGTAATACACCAAAGCAAGGAATCAGGTAGTAGAGCGATACTTATTCTCAGCCAGCTCTGGGCTACGAGACAATAGTAACGAATATGTAAATGTGGTCCTTCTGTCAAACACAATAGTGCTTTCACACAATTCGATACACTTAATGTAGGTCAACCCTGGAGGTTACCATTGCGAATAGAATCCACAATAATAAAATCCACACATGATACCTGGAGGTTATCATGTGTGGATTCTAGTAGACCCAAAGAGAGTTGACGGGAGTTGACGTCAGGCAGGCGGCCGGTCATAAAACTTAGCCAAAACTTTAGCAGCATGCCAGATATAGGTATGCTGCGCCGACCCCAAATAAATTGGGATGAGGGCAGGGGGAATGATGATGATTCTAGTAGTCCCAAATACTTTTATCCGTAAACTAGGTATAATAGAATCTAAATTCGTTTTGGACTCAAGTTCAAGTTTAATAGTTTTTTTTGACAGGCACCATTGCATAAGTTAAGAAACACATAAGGCGCTTTAACCAACCCGAAAGTAATTAGTACTGAAAGTAAATATGTTTCAGGTCAGTGACACAACCACTGAGCAGGGTCAATAACACTACAAAACCAAGTCTCTTCTGACTTAATCTCTACATAGTTTAAAAAAATCCAGTGGGCATACTCTTGAAAATAATTCCACTCGATTGACATTGGAAATATGTCAGTTAATACTTTTAAATGCCAAAATGTCTAAAAAATAATTATAAAATCGGGATAATATGAAGACAACATGCTTTAAAATTGAGGCAACTGTAATGTAGGTAAATTTGTTTTAAAATTACGCGTTGTTATAAGGCGTCTATTTAATACTGGAATTGGATTGGAATCGCTATTAGTTTCAAGAGTAACCCTATAATTTTTTATTTTGTAACATTCACTATGTTCTTAAAAAATTTGTCTTGTATATCTACAAAGGTTAGGGATCGTGTGGAATCGAGGTGGGTGAGGCAATGTGTAATAAAATGTGATCAAAATCTCCAAACGTATTTTATAGGTCAATAGTTAACCGAAAACTCTTCTAACAGTACCAGGCTGTGAGGGAATTGCCGATAAGTTTTTTCAATTTATTGGCTGATTCGACTTACCGAAATTTTACTTATGGACCTTTGGGCTTTCGAATATATAAAATTTAGGGAAATTTGTAATGACCTATTGGGATTTTGATTCTGATCTATATTTCTAGACTCTAGCCTCCTAGAATAAACAAAGCTCGTAATTTTTGTTTTGCATTGCAATAGTTTAGTAAATATAATACGAAGTCCTTTATCAATGTTTCTGACTTATCATATAAATGTAGAAACATTCGCAGTCTTTTAAGACATTATTAAGGATATTTTAGTTGTTTTCTCTCACCGGTGAAATAGAATTACACGCAAATATACTCAAACTCCAGCATTGCCTCAGAAGACAATACTACTAACATTGCTGCTTCAAAACTGGTTTGAAAATGTTGTTCAACAAAATTTTAATTTTAAGTCTAGGAAACTTTGTTGTCAATCGTTTTTGTAGTAGACGTTATTGGATAGAGATACTGATAACAAACTATGTCATAACAAATCATTAAAAAACTGCAATAACATTTCTATTTATTATTTCTTTATTTAATATAGCTCCTTCAGGTATTTTATGGGCGATTTGCTGCAACACTATTTTAGAAATGCCATAACAATATACATACTTTGAATTAAATACTGTTTATATTGATATAAAATATGAAGAGGGAATAAATTATAAAGTATGTATTGTTCAGTTTGGTGCCAGAATTATTTAAAAATGTAACAGAATATTTAATAGAATAGAATTAAGTGGGGAGCAGTTGTTGTTATTGTTTTTAAAGTCAAATAGAAACCGGAAGACCACTCTATACCAACGAAACCTGGAATATCTCCGATTCGAGTTTATATGCTGAGTATTGTATGTACAAAACCTTTAAACAGTTTATTTGGAATATACGAAATATTCTGCACACAAAACCGAAACCTAGTTATAAGTAATACTCATATAAACTCTCGCAATTTGTTTAAATAGCATGCTCTCTTAACTATGAGATTGAGATAAAGTTATCCCTATAACTTGTCAACCCATGGCACTATTGAGTTTCACGCACCAAACATAATAGTTACCATGAGCCACTGCGGTATTTATCTTTAGTGTATGTATTAAGATAGTTGCTTCTTCATCATATTCTGACAGTATAGTTAGAACAACTATACCGCAGTGCGGAATCTTCGAAAACGCGATAAGTAGCTACAAAAAATAATACTCTATTTATAATAAACTGCCTCGTTGATCTAGTGGTCGCGGGTTCGATTCCCGGGTTGGGCAAAGTGTTATTGGGTTTTTCTGTTAGGAAATTCTCAGTAGCAGCCCGGAGTTTGGAACTGCCTGGTTGATGGAAATAGGCTCACCACCTATTACATGGGACTTAACAGCATTGGTGAAATGTGGGTGTACAAATGTGTACACCTCTGCCTTCTCCTTCGGGGAATACAGGCGTGATGCTATGTTATGTTAATAAACTAATATTTTCTCGCTATGTAAGCCGATAATGATGTACGATCGTTCGCTTAGGCGGTAGGGTTTATGTTTTGCTTTTTCAGCCCATTGTTTGGAGAGAATAGCATCTTTATTTACGTCACTCTACTTTTACCGCCACTTTAAATGCATCGTAAAACATAACTAATAATTTCCACTGAGATTTTCAGCCCCTGTTTTAAGTTCCACAAGAATTAACAAGAGGAAAAAATGTATCCCGAGAGATGATGATGATGCTCTTGGACTAGTCGCGCAGAGCAGGTTTCAGGGCAGGAGCTTTATGTTTATGGATGTATTAATAGTAATTAACGTCCCAAACTTAACGTAATAATAATCAAAACGACATAGCACGCTTGTAATCCCGAATGGGTAGGCAGATTTGTACATAGTTGTTGTACACACATATTTCACCAATGCTGTTATTAAATACCATTTAATAGGTGGTGAGTTTATTACCATCTACCGGACACACTTCCAAACCCCCCGTTGCTATTAAGAATTTCCTAATTGATAAACTTTATAACAGTTAATAACTATTTTTCAAAGACGCCTACAAAGAAAATGATTGCTAGATAAATATCGCCAGGCGTCTCCTTAAGACGAATACAAAGAAGGTTGAAAATTTCAATGGGTAATAACGAGACAAGGTAGCTCAGTTGGTAGAGTGATGACCCGGAACGTCAAAGGTCGCGGGTTCAAACCCCGTTCTTGTCCATTATTTTTACAATGTTTCTTTGAAAAATTGTTATTAATATAGGCATTACATGGCCTCAACATGTATTAAAAAATATAATTATATATGATTTATAACAGTTTTCCCGAACGAATCGAACCCAGGACCTCATGTTCACCAATCGCACTTGACACTAGTACACGATCGAGGCAATCAATCAAAAGTAATTAACAAAATGGCGTTTTCCTTCAATACACTCAATTATATTCAATTAGTTTTGAAGGATATTATTAAAATATTATTTTTACTTTTTTAAGCTGAAGAGTTGAAGCAAGGTGGTTACATATTCATGGAGAATATTCTACATGGCTCCGGCCTTAATATTTTGGAGACTTTGTGTCTTCAGCTCTCAGAGTATACAAACATACCTTATAATTATGTATATTTATGTTAAAGAGAAGAACCCTGTGGCATCTCAAACCCTCGAGGCATTGCTTGTAATAACTTTTGAGATTGTAATACAGAAATAATCAGAATATGTCCTAGACCATGAAATGATGTTTCCAACGAAGGATTTTTTAAGAAAATTAGATTAAGTAACTAGAATCGTAAGTTGAGGATGACTACGTTGTAATAATAATAGCAGTGATAGCCGTGACCATTGGACGAACAATTCAAAGGTCGCAAGTTCAAATCCAAGGCACGCACCACTGACTTTTCGAAGTCATGTGCGTATTATAAATTAATTATCAGTTGTTTAAAAACGGTGAAGGGTAACATCGTGAGGAAACCAGCACACCTGAGAAATTTTCTCGATAATGTGTAAAGCCATGTCGGAGACCTACGGGCGTCAACCATACGATAAGAAGAAGAATGTTGTAATGAATGTGTGGGTTAAATGAGTTTAAGCAGAAAAAATATCGTCGTAGCTGGAGGCGACTGCAGACTCGCAACGTAATAGCTTTAATAACTAGATATGTTGATGTGTATAATTTTTTTATTTTATTTTTTTATTTAAAAAAAACGTTGCCCCACACTAGGAATTTCTTCCTGTGTCGTGGGTGCGTTTACAGACATATAATCTCACAAGCACACTAACACCCAGACCCGGAGCAATTATCCGTAGATCGTACAAATATTTGCTCCGTGCAGGAATCGAACCTGCGAGACGCAGCGCAGCAGTCGGTCTGTCGACCACTGCGCCAACCGCGCTGTCAAAATTGTCCCGTACTTTTAACATTTGCTAGTTTACTTTTAACTAAGCGTAGGAAGAGAACGATGGATCACAGCCACAGATGATGTGCACACATTCTTAAGGGAATATTGCTCGGTACATAAGCAATAATTAAAACGCCCCTAGAGTGTTGACTATCATGGCTATATATTTAGGTCACACGTGATTGGTTCTGTAATTGAAGCAGAAATACATAAACTCATCATACTGATAACGGTTAATTCACTAAACTCTTTAAGTTATAATTTATGATACACCTACAAAAATAATATTAACATGCTACTAAATGGGTAACAGCGGTGCCCTCTAGAGAGCACAAACAGTCTGTACTACTTAAAGTCCTTTATATATTAATTACTAACCCCAAGGGTTAAGTCTAAGGTTAAATGGAAATAAATGTTGCTAAAGTGTTTTTGTCAATATTGTAAATCAAAAATTGAAACAGTTATTCACATAGTATAATTTCCTTAAATCGTTGCTACGACGTCCACGTCGTATGCGCGCTACGTCATGACGTCAGAGCTACGCCATCGTCGTAGAAAATTAAAACTGATTCACAACCTATCGAAATTTTACTGATTTTATAATACATTCGTCAAAAATTTTGTTGTAAAATCTAACTAAAATAAACAATAATAGTTCAAGCGTTTGCTACGCATGCGTACAGATGCAGTTATAGATATATGTATTTGTAAAAATATGTGTAGGTAACGATACATGGTTGTGATGCTTATTATAGGTGTTAAACAAGTATTAAATAATAGTTTGGATCAATATGTTTAACCATGGCTGGTGTACAAATATGAGGAAACAGAATTAAATAGTTATGACAAGATACAAAGCTAAATCATAATAATGAATTTTATAATAATGAATGCAATAGTCATGTAATTTTATAACATAATATTATTAAAATTTAACTAAAAGTATGATGAATTTATACATATACAAATTAAGAATTCAATAAATTCACTACACTCTTAAGGACTTGTCATTATGAAAATCGTCCACATAATAATAGCTTTTTACAGTCAATATTTTTTTTATGTTTTTTTTAAATTGTTTAACATCATTTTATTGGAACCCTGCATACTACACTTTTGTGCAGCAGTGTTGTTTAGCGGGTTGAACATAGAGAGAGTTCTATTGTTATCGCATCGATTGCGTCTTCTATAATTATCATATATGCGAGGAAACAGGTGTGGATTGTTGCTGACTAATAGAGCTGTTTCCATAATATAAAGTGACGGAAGTGTGAGAATTTTATATTTGTTGAACAGTAACTTACAGTTTTACGTACTTTGGATACCAAACATCGCGCATAATGTGTTTAAAAGATTTATATGTAAAACAAAAATGTTCAACTGCGTAATCTATACAGCTTTTTAAAAGCTCAACATTGCCGTCTCTCGCCGCTCGGAGCGGAGGTCGTCAACAGTTAAGTGTATTGCTTATTCCCAGAGCACAGTACGTTTGAAATCCGGATAAAACTTAAGAGTCTCAAGGCATGCATTAGTCAACAACAAGTTTGTTTTAGCAGAACAAACTCTTTATTTGTTAAAATCTTTACGGTAGTGATGTTGTCAGATTAAATGGTTTGTATTAGCAGGGATATCTGAACCGTATTTTTACAAGGAGTGGACTTGAGCAATTGCCAAGTCTTGGTTGTTTGCAAGAGAGTACATAATCAATTATTCACAGTTCAACTCTACAGTAATTGTTATGCCAGGTCTCAAGAAGCTGTAATGAATAATGTCGGCACAGGTCCACTATACACGTGCAAGCAGCCTATTTTGACTCAATTTGCGTTCGGGAAATGGATTAGTTGCCTCCTCTGTTTCTAACGAGTGTGACGGACATTTTTGATTGTCATACAGGATTTACTTTCGATTCAGAATCTCCTCATTTATGTGTTTATCCAATAAGTAAAGACAGTGTTCAGTGAGCTCATACGGTAAAATTTGACGTAATGAATCAGCATCGATTTATCACTTACACTGAAGACTGCTGCGAGTTGTAATGTGGTTTGTGATGAATCTGCTTCCACAATGGCTCTCAATACGTTATCGACTTTTGTCTCCGGTCTTCCACAAGGCTGACTGTTGATATCAATATTTCCAGAACAGAAGCGATCAAATCAAAAACGCATCACGCTCACTTGCGGTACCTTGTCCATACACATCATTAATATTGCATGCTGAGTGTGGAATTTTGATTTTTCCATCGTTAAAAAAGAAGCAATATAAAAAAAAGTGTATTAATTAAATATTCATTCGGGTTTAGCCTTATACAGCTGTGTAATGTATCAAAAATGGGATCCATGAGAATTTTTGATGTTTTTTTTTGTTTCTCATTTTTTTGTTTACCATAGCTCGTATATTTCATTTTCTTTTTCTTACTAGCCTGTGGTCCCAGTGAAAATCCTTCTAAATCGGTTCAGGCGTTTAGAAGTTATGATGGAATAAAGAAACTCACAAACATACATACATGAAGCCTAAAACATTAATTAATCAATTGACCAAAAAAATCTATCATAAAATTTTTACATTTGTCCGTGATAAATGCTACTAAGTAGTTATTGCAAAAAGAACTTTGACACGGACAGTGGTTGCAAGCACCGTTGTTGGGTATGAGGTCCTGGGTTCGATTCCAGGGTCGGGAAAGACGGCCCGGTTGATGGCAATAGGCCACCACATAGGACTTAATAACCGCATTGGTGAAATGTGGGTGTACAACTGGCACACCTCTGCCTACCCCCTCGAGGAATACAGGTGTGATGCTATATATGTATGTAAGCAGATACATTAATTCTGCGTCCTCCTTCGAGTATCTTATAAATGTATAGCAGAAATAAATAAACTAAGAACCAAACTTCGTGAGGAAGTAAATTCTACAGGCGAGGAACCAACGAGTAAGTTATGTTTTCCTTTAAACAATGTATGTACTTGAAGGAGGAAAAATTATGATGCACAGCGCAGTGTTAAAGATGTGACTAAATGTCGACTTTATATGTTATTTTGAAGAACAGACTGTAAAATGAGAATGTTCTATATTTTTATCAACGACTACTATGAAAGACTTCCAAATGTTAAGGATAATAGGAATGGTAGCTATAATTGATATTTTAATTATGAATATACATACAAATCATGTAGGTTCCTGTTTGAACTAGATTTTTGATCTATAACTTAAAACGTAGTAGTAGAAGTACTTAGTTTCAAATATATATAAAATCTCTCGAAGTGTGTTGTAGAGCGCAGCTTTGCGTCGTGCATGTATATCATTTAATTTAGTTCGCGCCGAAGGACCTAAACTTTGTACCGACCCGGGACCAGCTTGCTGTAAAAGCTCTAAAATACGGATCTGTATACTAGTTCTGTGTTGCTGTATATTATATTGGACAAACTTAAAATGTATTTTTATTTAACATATATAGCATAACTCAAAGGGTGAGGCACAATTCATCCACATTTCACTAATGCTGTTAGTAAATCCCGTGTAATAATAGATGGTGTAACATATAAACAGAGAAAAAGCAAAAAATATTTATCTATGCCCTAAAAGTTATTTTGAGAACGCCAAAAAATATTGGAGAAACACGATTATCTAAGCAAAAACTAATAGACGCAAATCAAAATAGCCAGCATTTCATTCTAACATTAAAAGAGAATAAATTCATGTGCCAAAAAATCTGATATGGTTTGCTTTGCGTGTTCGTGTGAACGTAAGTGATTTGTGTGTATGAGCGTGTATGCCCTCTGATTGATTGTTTATCGAGTTTCTAGATACGTGATGTTGCTGATTGTCTACATCTGTTTGCACTACTCACAAAGGAGCAGGAATGGGACAAAAATAATATAACATGTTAGCTCATTGAGTCATAACATGTTCTAGCTTTGAATACCCGTTTTTTCGTCTATTCTTATGTTTTCGAATGTATCCGTAAAGTTTCAGTTAGCAACACACTAAGAAAGCCTCAACCTAAACAATTCCGAATCATTGCGCTGAGTACAGTCGACTCCACGAAAGATATTTCGCTCTCTCCTGTATATTGGGTAGGTACCTATATTATATTCATGAATCTGTATCTTTGTTTTCATTATTTTAATGACAAGATTCGTAATCAAATATTATTATACCGACATTGGCTAAATAACAATGTATATAAGCTACCGAAAATATGCCAGAGATATAAACTTGAAATCTGACATTATTCTCACAAGAAAAGACAAGATGACATCAAACGAAATAAAAATGTTAAAGTCGTACCTAATAAAGGGAGACGCAGAAAGCAAATAATAAATACATTATTCATATAAACGTCCCGCGTATTTGTTAAGTTTAAAATAGAATAAATTAATAAACGGTATTTATTATTAAAATTGGAACACCAGGCGAGAAAAGTTGATGTTACAAAATTTTCCAGAGATAAAAAATATTTAGCCCAGATTTTGTCGTACATGCTCACATTCCGCTTTATCCCAAAATGTATTACTACACGTTCATGAGAACATCTAAAGTAAATATAATTGAGAACTATATAACTATCTAATAATATACTCATAATTTATTACACCCAGTTATTTTTCACTTTTAAGTTTCCTTTTACGGCGGTTTTTTTTTTGTAAAAGTTTTTTATTTTGCAATAAATCTACATAACATAAAAATGCTAGGTCGATAGTTCTCACCAAGATACATGAAATAAGCCCTAACACGGACTATTTGCTGTTAACCATTGAGGAGTATCCTCGACTATCTTTCGTCTCAATCATCAGATATTTCCAAGTTTACATTATGTTGTAGTGTCATCAAAAAACATAATTTATTCATATACAAAGTCTCCACATTCCTATTATCCACCCTTAGTGGTGGACTTCAGGGATAAAATTTATATGAGACCAACTTGGAAGTATCCTCTATCCAATATAAAAATATCATCAAAATCGGACTACTCTGTAAAAAGTTACATACCTAAAATATGCATATATACGTGTCGAAATGAGAATCTCCTCCATTCTTTTCGTCAGTTAAAAAGTCGTCAGTAACTTGTAATAAGTAATAGTGTAGTACTAAATTAAGGTTAAATTAAACACTTTTCTTCAAGATAAATTGTACGCAAGTAAAACATGGACGGATATTAAAAATGCTAACGAGCAAGCAGTTGAAGCATTAGCGTTTTATTTATATAAGGTTACTAGTCTGTTATACATATATGTTTGCCTATAATAATACTGCAGTTATTAAACGTAGAATAAATATGACTGGAGGAGGTTAAGATAACACACATTATTGATATCTAATTATGAACGTAAGGATGAACCAACCCTCTGCAAAAGTATAATATTTATATGCGTTTCATTTTATAAAGATAACTCGCGCGTACAATTCAACAAAATAGGTATATGAAATAAAAATCCTATAATAAATGGAAGATATTTTAATATCTGACCCATTTTTATGTAACTGTTTGTATTTCCGGGAAGCTCTAAATATTCAGGATTATAATAATACGCTTTGTATTAGAACGACTGTTCATTTTACAAACGACACCGAGTAAAACTACCGAATAAAATTACCGCTGAATATTTTTGCACAGAAGTAAGTGGAACTGAAGACATCACTACGCAGTGGATGTTTTTTTTTTTACCTTTAAGTAAAAAGGTAAAAAGGAATTATTGAAATATATATATATATATAATTATATTACGTTCTAGCATATCCAATTCAAATAGAGATCATTTTGCGATTAGTGCGACATCTGTCGAGGTAATGCAAATCAAGCAATCAAGATGATGTGTTCAATAGTTATTGAGAGGGTAGGATTTAAACTCTATCGATGAATGATATCATTAAATATTTAGAGCGAGCAATGAAAAATGGGATAAGTTTATTTTTTTATTTACATGAATATGTGGAAATACACAGTATAGGTACTCACTATCTCTTCCAGAATAGATAGATCGACACAAAAAGTAATTTTATCCCGGATGCATTTCATTAAAAACAATGGCGTCAATTCTAATGTAGCAAACCAAACTAAATGTAGAACATTCCTGTCTTTTATTAACAGCTACTATATGAGCAAGATGGGACGAATCAAGAAATATCAAATATGGATTTAGGCATGTCTAATTAAAATCTCCGAACCTTTTAAGTAGGCACATTTTTAGGTAGCCACTAAAATTAGAGACGTAAAATGAAAATTTTATGGAAATTTTAGGTTGACATGATTAAATTGGAATTTGATGTCATCCCATCCTTTTTTTTTTTGTTTATTTTTTTTTTTATGTGGAGAAATGCCCTCGCATACCGCTCTGACACGGGGAGTCAGAGCGGTTATGTGGGACTCGAACCCACTAAAACTCCACAGTTTACCTCCTCAGCTGCTTGAGGGCGGGACGCGGGAACGATGTCATTCCATCCTGCTCTTATAGTAAAGGTTAGTAAAAGACAGCAATTGTCTAAATTTAGTTTGGTTTGCTACCTATTAGAATTGAAGACAATGTCTGCTTCTTCTTATCATGTGGTTGATGAACAACCTAGTGTCAGACTTTAAACCACCCGTAGGTTTCTCAGGTGTGCTGGTTTCCTCACGATGTTTCCTTCACCGTTATAAGCAAGTGATAATTAATTTATAATACGCACATGACTTCGAAAATCAAATCAAAATCAAAATTTATTTATTCAAATTAGGCTAAAAATTAGCGCTTTTTGAACGTCAAACATTAACACAGCCCCCAAAAAAGCCCACCCTTCACCGCTTCCTAGTGTTTTAGCTGGAAAGAAGAAGCGGCGCAACAAACTTCCCAGCAACACGTCTGTCTGTATCAAAATTATTTATAGATTCTATAAAAATCTAAAATTGAATTTATATAAAATAATTGTATCTAGTGAGATAAAATATCTTGGGCACAGTTAGCTAGCACGAGCCTATGCATGCCAATGCATAAAAATATTAAATGAATTCAAAAGTCAGTGGTGTGTGCCTTGGATTTGAACTTGTGACCTTTGACTTGTCAGTCCAACGGTCATACCACTAGGCTATCTCTGCTACTGTCTGCTAATGTCTGCTTATTTTATAGATTGAATATCAAGGCCTCTATTTAGATGAACACTGATTCTGATATACATTAAATGTTATGAGTTTTAACTGCAACATATACAACAACGCTCTCCGATAAATTGTCTCTGAAACGTTGATACTCAACTGAAAATGCATCGCTATCGTCGACTACTTTAATATCTGCCATGACGACGTAAAGTTTAGGGTGCGACGAGCGATATCCGAGAGATTTAGTAATCATTTTCACATTACCGTTAGATACAATTTATTTGCAGGACAAAATGTTGAACTTTTATGATGCAGGCAAAGGCAAATATAAATTTTGCAGCGTGAGCAAAATCTTGTAACCAATTCAAGGCCTCAACCACTAAAGTTTAATACTACATATAAACCAAACCATTTGTCCCTCGTGGTCGCTCAACCATTCAACTAACCGTTACATTTAGGATAGTTTATGGTAATTACCTTTTCCGGTCTCCGCGGTCTTCCGGGAAGTCAAACATGTCTGTAACGCAGGAAGGACATTGTCGCCGGGATCTAAATAGCCATCATCAATGGCTTTATTTTCTGGTGAGGTTGCTTCAAATATGGTATTTATGTAATTCAGTAGATATTTTGTTATATGATTTTGCGTTTTAAAACTTATATCAAATCCAATATGCAATCACATAGAACACGAATATTTTTGTGAATAATATAAAAATATATAGGTTATTAGAAATCCTGACACTTGAACAAGCTTCTTTTTTATGTAATTACATGATATATGGTTGGAGTTTTATACATTTCTATTTCGCTGACTATTTATATACATCAAATAGATTGTTTCGTGAATTACAAGAAGATGTTCCCTTTTTACCAGCTCAATATAAAAGTATTTTATTTAGAACACAATTTTTGTCTGAAATCCAGTGGAAATGTTCGGGGTGAATGGAACAGGCAATGTCGCATCGGTACGATGCAACATTGCCTGTATACAGTAGCAATGAGATTTTGCAAGTTTGGAAACGAGATAGTGATGCAATATAGATGTAAAACGAATTCAGTGAAATTGCCTGTAAACAGGTTTGTAGGTGAATTTAAAATTATGGAGTGGTTTCTTTGTCTTTTTTAGTAGGTACAAGTAATAATATTTTACCAATTTTATGGATACCGCGGGAGAGGATAGGATTAGTTTTACAATGTCATGAGTACTTCTAAAATAAAATCTGAAATTCATAATAATGTCTGATGGAGACTGATATAGACGACTAGTAATCGGCACTTAAAAAGACAGACCCGCGAAATGTCCTTTGTACATTTCCAATATACAATTTATAGCTGGCAGGTCTCCATAAATCTGGCTTTGACAGCCCTATGCGACAATTTTGCTTGATTCGCTATTCGGTATGCCGCGGTTAATCGATAAAATGTATGTCACAGTTCCATCCAAATCAGAACCTTAAGGATATTTAAAATACTATTACAACTGATAGCGATCGTCTCAGATTTGGTATCAATAATGTTGACGAGTGAAGTACAGAAGAATTGATAATGTAAAAGCTGATAGTTAGTTCATAAGCTTTATGGATAATTTATTTGAGTAAACGCATCTGAATTTTGTCATGAAAATCGGACATCCAAAAAATTATCTAAATTTTCTTCCTAGATGCCAATGAAAAGATTAAAAAATAAATACAGCAACGGCAACACGCCATCAGTTAAAGCTGCGCTTAAAGCCGCACGATACTGCGCACAATGTGCGTCACAGTAATGACGCTACCCTTTGCTATTGTTGCTGTAACGAACGAAACAAGGAGAAGGGATTATTTAGGGACTTTATGTACTTGAAACACCAGTTAGAATGATTATGTCGCCATTGTTCGTAGATTTCTTTATTTGGGTTATTATTTAAAAAAAAAACAATTTGCATGCTATTAGGTAATAATGTTCTGTTGAACAAAACAAAGTGAGATAATGTGTGATTACACCCCAAAAATCTTTTACAGGAATCTCAAACATTGGCATGGTGGCGCTATATTGAAAATTTCCATAGCAATCAATCTATGAGCCAAATCAAGTTATATACTAAATCAAATATTATCAGTTCTCAGTAGGTACCGTTAAACTGTTTTCTCACTCACCGCAAAGTTAACTCGCCTCAGTAATGCTGTCTTAAATAATAAATTGCTGGTACAAGTTAGTACAATATTGCTTTGTGGCCGATGAGCTGTATGTACTCCTAATATTAACTTTAATTAACAGTGAATAGAGCCACTGCATAATAGTTTCACATACAAAGTTTGTTCACTTGGGAGAAGTAAAACATCGCTTAAACACATTCTGTTCAAACGAACATATTCATATACCTGTAGGAAACGTTACTAGAAGAGTAATCAGTTAAACAAGCAAGCTTAAACTAATACTGATATCTATCTTTCTGCATAGAGTTCATTGAACTGCAATAAATCAATACATATAATAAAAATGTAACGGATCGCTGTCTGTACATGGAAGATATATGAGAAAAAATATTATTGGCACCTTTATCAACACAAATAGATGATTGTTAAAAACAATGATTGTTAGATTTTTTGTATGTTTGTCTGTTTGTCTGTGCGTTTGTGCACGCTAATCTCAGAAACGGCTTATCCGATTTAGATGAGGTTTTCACTAATATATTGTGGTAAGCTTCACTTAACATTTTGTATTTGATGGCTGTCAATCGGTTCATAAATAAAAAAGTTATGCCAATTTAAAGAAACACGTCGAACAATTGTTATTTAAGAATTTGTGTTCATACAAGACATGGTGTTAATTTACGACATCCACGCGGACGGAGTCGCTGGCACAGCTAGTAAGGAATATATTCTTATTTATTGGGTATTCTTGAATTGGTTTATGAAACATTATGAAGTTCTTAGTGACATATTCGCAGGTATATTATGATATCCATACTACAATGATGAAATGAAATATTCCATCTTATATCTAATTAATTTTAATGTACTTATTAATATGTCAGTGTTTTATAATCTAAAATAATAGCAAATTTTTCAGTAGTACTTAGGTACCACAACATCCCACTTTTTCATAACAATGTCGCCACAATTTCATGCATCACGAAGAAAAGCACTCACGATAAAAAAAGAAAATTGTTCCAGCATAGCCATTACCCTTAGCTCTAACTTAGTGTCTACTTACATAACTTTATATGGAGAATGTCGTGAGAGAAATTGCTTCCTACCGAGATACATAGGTAACTTATTTGTTATTTACTAGTCGAGTCCCGCGGTTACACCTGAGTATAATTATATTTTAATTAGCCTAAGTTACTCTTTATATAGTCAGCTACCTGCCAGTAAAATTTTATCAGAATCGGTCCAGCTGTTTCGACGATTAGCCGGATCAAACAAATAGAGAGATAGATAAAATAAATTTTAAAAACTGATTTTTAGGCATATAGGTATCATGCAAATAATTGTATGAGCTTAAAAAAAACTATTATTTTGACATTACAGAGTATTTAAATTTTATTATTTGTACTGATTTTAAATTAGTTTTTTAATCTATCTTTTAGTATCAGTTCGAAATGAAAGCCGTCAAAATTAAAAATGAATGTCATCTTATAATAATGTTGAACGACTTGACGGGAAAAGGGATTTTATATTAATGGCAGGTATAATAATTCAGGATTTTCAACGTAAGATTAAGGGCTTAATTTTTTTCAATACGTCACTCAGACTGATCTGAAAAACCATTTCTCCGGATATGATTAAAAGAGCGTCAATGAAAGCCGGAATGTGAAATATGTGATTGCATTCATATTAGCTAAGGTTCATACTCGGAGTGTCAAATGGAATGCACGAGTGATAGATTGATGGGTTTTAAAATCCCGGTCAGTCTTTGCTGACCTGAGAATACAAGATGTTGGTACTTAGACAACTAATGATAGTTCAAATACCTCATACACGAGACGGATTCTGCGGACGTACCTGAAACCAAAAACTAAAAATAACCTTCGATTAACACTGACAGAACATTAAGTTATAAATTAATTTAGTTTATTGGCAATTCAAAATTAAAACATCAATATAGCCCTGGTCCCTGTAGAAAGTTTCTAACAAAACAAACCAATCTCGCGAATACATCCACCTTAATTAATTTATGAGCTAGTGTAAAGATAACGATGCTAACTTAATTATAACACTGGCAGTTGCTCCGTTAATGTTAAATTACCCAGTTATAGTTGTACACAGCGGCAGTGGTGCTGGGGTTGAAGAGGCAGAGGTCAGTTTACTGAAATATCCTCCAGTAATTAGCCGGTAATTATGCAAAGCGCCTAGCACACTAACCGGGCCGGATTGCCATAAACACACACGTAGACACTGAACCTTTAATGTTTTTTGCGATAATATTACTCACAATTAAATATTTCATAATAACTAAAATGCCTCCAGATAGGAGAGTTCTAACTTTGTACACTACAAGGTACATGAGTTCTAATTCCACAATTCTAATTCTAAATTTGTTTTGGCTTGAATTCCTAAGAAATGTAATTACGTAGTGTCTAGTCTAGGCATCACATTTTGTTTTTCGTTTTATTAACAGTTTCTGAGCAGCAAACGTGGAATAAATAAATGAGGAATTTATTTAACAGAAGGCATATAACTTCAACAATTTACTTGTTCGTATTTGGTTGTTTGTTCGATGTGGTCTCACTCATTACAAGTTGGATTAGTGTTGTTGCATGTTGTACTACTGATTAGAAAGTAGCTACTTTTATTCAAGTTTTCTCAAAACAACATTTTATCAGTAATATAAGTTTGCTCAAAATAACATGTTATTTGTAATATTAGTTGGTTTTATTCGTTACACTGTTACATTCAACAACGTAACGTTTTGGAAAAAGCAGTTACGAAGCTATTAATTAAATCATTTTTTTATTTCAGATAAATATTCGAAAAGCATGCATAGCGAACTCTAAAGTTATAAATTTATGTGGAAGAAAAATGTGGTCGTCAGTAGGATACGAACCTACGCCTCCAAGACAATTACTCTTGTTTTTACCATAGTTAGCTTTCCAAACAATTAGAAATTTCCTAAGTTTATACCCAGTAGTGGTAATTTACGAGAGTATGGATACTTTATCTTTATCGCTAAGATTTTGATCATAATTTTCCCACGCTTACACATTTGCTCTGGAGCATGCACTGGACCTATGAGTTTTGCTTCCGAAATTCACTGCCGCTCGCCATTTTATTCTCGCTACTGTTAGAACTGACTACTGCAAATTATTCGACATCCGTTCATTGTTTTCACTGTGTGTTAATGTTCTGTGTACAGGACATCTTTATGCGCATTACTGTGGACTTCATTTTTACTTCGTAGTCAAGAGAAATAAAACTCAAAAGACAAATGTATATAATAATTTTTTATCAATTTTAGTTCTTCAAAGGCAAAAGTACTAACAATACAGTTAACTTTTGACACAAATCCTTATACAATCCGAACGCTACGGTTGGTTTTACCTCAGATCTAAGGAATGCTGAAGGTAGCTGCAACTACGTCGGCATAAATACCGCACACAGAGCAGTCAAGATGTTAGTAAGTCGGCTCTATTTTAAGTACACATAAATTCAAACTAACGCCATGCAATAAGATCTTGCAATAAATCAGTTTTGGGCCTCCCAATTCGTTATGTGAAATCGTTTGGTCACCGAATGGCTCTGAAGGGATTGTGTAGGATCCACATAAGTATCCTTAGTTTTGACATCAATCTTCCTGATCTAAGATAGTAAGCTACAAATAGGTTCACTTTAATAGGTAAAGCATAAAGCACCCAGGATTCGGTTCTTTTAATATTTCTTTAATAAACAAATACAGCATAGGCACAAATTTCTCAGGATTTCCGATAATTCCAATGCGAAAGTTACCGTATATACCGTATATATAGTGTACCTCGTTACAATTATGAGACATGCTTAAAGAGTTAGTTTGATTAGTATTAAGATTGCGAATTAGTACTGTTAGAGGTTGAAACATTCGTAGATTTAAAGTATATGTTTATACGAATTATAAAAACACACCAAAATACTACAATAATTATATCAAAACAGTAAACTTTAGCTACCGATCACTATGTGCCTTATATACTCATTGCCACCTTATCCATTAGATCGCCAATCAATTATTACTACTTTTCATCAAGCTGTCGCTTCTAAGCCCCTATCTCCAGGTCTTATTACAGATACCGAATGGGTGGGTAGGATAATGTAATGCTGACATCCGACGAATTTACGATGTCATAACTTACTTGGCACTGCGGCTTGGTGTTGTTTTGTAATTTGTTAGTTATGAGAAATTTTTGGAAATTTGTTTCAAATGTTGAAACTCTATTGTGTGAGTAACGAGTTCTTTTGTCTTTAAGGTTCTCTAAGCTAGCTCTGAATCTGATGAAAAAACTTAAAATATTTGAATGAACTTAAAATATATAAACTATAACTGTGCCAAATTTCATACTCCTCCGTCTACATAATTTTCGTGAAAAGGGGTTTTTACTTCACGTATTAATATAATAATAATTATCGGATCGCTAGCCGTTTGCCATGTTGCCTATGGTTAAACTACGTAGGTACCAATACAAAATCTTCAGACAACTGGTCTACCCAATCAAAAAGTAAAGCATAGAAAATGGAGCTGGAAGAATGAATGGCAGGAAGCTGGTGTCACGTCACGTCACTTGCACCTCTATAAATATACCACAATTGTGTTCCAATGAATATTGTCCGGTTACGCAGACAAAAGCCCTTTGGGTTTCTGCAAGAGACCATTACAAAAAACAAAAAAGCTTCCAATGACGAGGGTACATGTAACCCGGTCCACACACTAGCGTACCTATGTAATTAGATAATATGGGCAAACATGGCTGACAAGTATAGTTTCAGTTTGTACAGTTTATTTTTTATTGCTTTATATTTGGCTATGGCTATATATAGCAGTGATAGCCTAGTGGTATGACCGTTGGACTGACAAGTCAAAGGGCGCAAGCTCGAGTCTAAGGCACGCACCACTGACTTTTCGAAGTCATGTGTGTTTATTATCACTTCCTTAAAACGGTGAAGGGAAACATCGTGAGGAAACCAGCACACCTGAGAGATGTTCTCGAGGTGTGTAAAACCACGTCAGAGACCTACGGGTGGTTTAAACTCTTACACTAGGTTTTTCATCAACCGCACGATAAGAAGAAGGATGTGGATAGAGGTTAATGTGAAATTGATTTTATGAAGTGCTTTTTTCCGCAGAAGGTGTTATCGTAAAGCTGTTTCAAGAATAAAATTAAAACTAATTTCGGTAGTCTTTGCAATTCCAAGCATCCGCTAATTAAACCTAGAGTTTATAACTCAAACACAGGCATTTCATTAAGCATAATGACGTATGTAACAAAATCATGCGCGTAATGGTTGGGCTGCTAGAAATACATTAACAGACCACTAACCGCAGACAGGAGAAGACCAAATGAAACAATTTACAATGGAGCTTACTTAGTGAGATATAAAGCTTTGGTTTGAATAAACCATTAAATGCGATACTTTGTTTCAGACGGGCTAAGTTCATTGTGTTTTTGTTAATTCGATGGATGAGGGTTTTGTCTGAATGTCACGTCTCGTCTCGATTAGGTTAAGCACAAATTTACTGGTAAGAAACAAAAGTTTTTTTGTTAATAGTTAATTTATTTTTACCTACTATAAACTCAAAACTTTATTTCCTAAATTGTTTTGCAGATAACCATATTTTTGCATATCCGATCGTTTAGTATTGAATGGTTTAATTTAAAGTGAAATAGCTGGCGATTAATCTTGGAGATATAGTTTATTCGCAAGCAAATAGATAAAACAGTCACTTTCTTCATTCTTGACATACTTACAAGTTATTCAAAACTATACAAACCTTTAAATGAATGATTTCGCAAATCTTTAACTTAGTAGTAACAATGATTACAATGGTGGGCGCGTCGTCCACCAGAGCCATCTTTCACAACGTTGTTCATTTGTTTCCATTTCACCGTCAGGTGGTAAATCGACCATTCTTATTCAACCCGGGGCTTTGTATGTATCGTCCTTTTTCCCTAAACTTTCGTTGGAATTTATATTCCAGTTAGAGACGATGATTTATGTGAGATTGATTGTATTCTGTAAGTTTTGTTTTACACTTCTTATATTGTCGCGCAGTTTAGGAAGACTTTTTAGATAATGTACCAATATATTTATTTACTAAAATTGATTAAATTTAGTTGGAATCAAGTTATTTCTTATTGCACCCTTATTGAATAAAAATCTTATTTCATCGAAGTAACGAACCAAACCTAGCAAGAGATTGGATTTCCGTGTTGCTCTGCAGTCAGCTCCCAGTCTCAGTCAACTCGAAAGTGGTTCGAGATTTAATTATGTTCTACAGCCTTCGTAGAATATGTTGTTAGAAGGCAGTGGTAGCGAGATGATAACAAAAATAACATGCGGTATTAAACGGACACGCTATTTAAATGCATTTCTAATTCGCAATAGAATTGGGGGTAATTGCATCTGTGCGATATTGTGTTAACGGAAAAGTTAGGCGTGTCGATTTAGTCTTCCTGTAAAAGGAATGAATAGATGGCAATGACGTCATCAAAAGATGTATTAAAAATTGGAAGAGGAATTCGTGGTAGTGAGCAGAGGTCGAGCTGGCTTACTGGTCGGAGCGCCTGGAGTATTTATCCGGGAGGCACAGGCTCAAATCCTGCTCACGACCATATTTATCTTTCCGTATTGTTATAAATTGTATATAACAATACGTATAACTTTAGAGTTATCTATGCATGCGCTAATGCTTTTCAAAGTTCTCTGTTTCGATTACATTACTCGATAACCCGTTCAAATTAGATGACACAGAATTGTATATTTTGATTTTAGATATCTTTGATTGCTTGAAATTAAAGTGTCTTATTTCGGTCAGGTTTTTTTTTTTTTTTTTACTTTCGTGAGACATGTTCATATCAACAAATGTTCACCGGTTACTACTCACGTACATTTTTCGGTATTGCCCGACTAGTTTGGAACTTGAACGGAGTCATAAGCTGAGCTCGTGGCGATGTCGCGAGTCAAACTGGAGCTGCATCGCGCCGCGTAGCGTTTTGCACGTGCCGATGATGGACTCGGTGTCGGAAGCACTCGTGTGTTTCCGCCACTCATCGTGTCCGTCATGTTGTTTTTATTACTATTTATGTCGGTGCATACTGCGAGTTCGAAACTAGTCGGGCAATCCCGAAAAATGCACGTGAGTAAAAGGCCGGTGAACATTAATTGAGGTTTTATTATATTTTATTTTTATGGTAATCACTATGGACGTTTAAAAAAGTGCTTTTACTTGATTTGCACGAGTTAAAATGTAAGTCACAGGACGAGTGAAACTATATGTCTAGTACATACTCGTATAGTACTGACATTTTGTGTGTGAAATATGTCGAGGAAGTTCAGATGTCTAATCAAGAATTGTCCAGTTGACCGGTCGCTCGGACACACGAATCACTCATACAACGTTACACACATCATCAGAGGAAACTTATTCACACACAGCACACAAAAGAGTTTATTTTCTGTGGCCTCTATAAATACCGCTCGACAATAAAGTTTCCAGACGGTAGGCGGCTTCGTAGATTGTGATAATATCGTACTGCAGGGAGCCCGTTTGTAAGGAAGCAGATCATTACGTCACCACGGACGAAACTCCGACAAGGTCTAATATTTCTTATAGCTGTGTTAGGATACACAGGGTGTGGAAATGAGACGCTAATGCAGGTTGAGTATGGAATGAATTTATTTCGAAAAATAGGTTCCTTAAATACAAGGTCTATTGTAAAAATTAATAAATAGTGGTTACATATAAAAATTTAGTTTAACCACAATATTTTTAAATACCCTACGTGCTGTGTTTTATCTGTAAGGGTGAAATTCCGCTACAGCTGTTTAGGCTTCCACGCTCTGCAATGCGGTGTGACTAAATACACCTTAAAGTTTTTATTTATTGTTATGCTAAGTTGACCTTTAATGCCTATTGAAATAAAAAATAACAACAGTCTAGTCCTAAAATAATAAAGTTTTTCTAATTTATGATTTCTTTACATTATATATTTGATGTCGCAAGATTGTACAACCCAGTCACTGAGGATTCGATAAACCCGCGAATTTTGGTGAAGGATGAGCATGAGAATGTTGAGGATGTTTTAGGGCATGACGCATAGTTTATTGACATTATGACAGAAACCAGGTAACCTACACATTTCTAGTGAAAGATAAACAGGCGGATAGTGTTCTTCTAGAGGTTATTTATGATTTAACTTTACGTCGATAACTATATCTGCCTAGCCTTTTCCCAATTACATGGGGGTCGGCTTCCAGTAAAACCGGATGGAGCTTAATACCAGTATTTTACATGGAGCGACTGCCTATCTGACCTCCACAACCCAGTTAATGTGTAACACGATATCTCGTGGTATGACAGGTTGTCAGTCTTTCAGGCATCTGACTACCCGTAACGCTGTCATATATCTTAATTTGACAACTGGGACCGACGGCTTAACGTGCTCTCCGAGGCACGAATTTACGTCGATAATTATTTGGGAGAAAACACATTTGCAACTTTAGATAACATGGTGCTATTAAAATTGCTTTTTTCTTTCCAGTATCATGCAATCTTAAATTATAGTCACTAGTGTTTCTCATTATTGACATGAATGACGACAAATAACAAAATTTATTATTTTACACAGACATTATTACTACCAGGTCAAGACATTACACTCATAATTTGATTTGCGACGAACAAAGAATATAATTTATTACAAGGAATGTAGCGGACGCCGAGCCTGCAAGATTAGTTTAAGTTAATAATCTAAGTGATAATCAAACTCGTAATATGTAAGAATTATTAACTTACCTTCCAGAAGCATGAGGGCGCCACTTGTATAAAGCCCATATGTTTAAGTACTGCGAAACTTTACTGTAGCGAGAGCCAAATCGATATTTCTCTATTTTTAGGATCTAAACATAGGTTTTATCAATATAGTTTAGTGTATTTAGACAAACCTAAGTGAGAACTACCAATGTAAAATAGTTAGAACATTGTAACGAGTGTAATAACATGGATATCGAACCAAACAAATTCCCCATACAACGAACACTTTAGAGCCGTGTGCAAATTTGAAACAACCGGATTGGTCGAGCCCAAGTAGTTTAGTACCGTGTACGCACTACCAATGGTTGCGGACCTCTATAAAAGGAGGGTGAAAATCCATGTTAATTCATTCGATCCTCGGCATCCAAAGCAAGAACAAGGAACTGGAAGAAATAGGAATTATAATTAAGGAAGATAAATAAACATACAAGTTGTGAAGAAACCACGTTTTTCATTTATACAGTCCACTACAGTCTGGTCCTTCGAGCCGGATCCGACGAAGGAAGAATCCACGGCTTGGAAGAAGAAGCAAGTCCGAACCGGTGACAACCTACCTGCATATCTCCGCCGAACAATCTACCAAGTTACTGTGCGCCGTCAACCGAACGCGATGGTCGTCACCCGTAGTCAAAGTGACTTGGCAGAATTGGAAGAACAGAGGCGGGCCCTTGAACGAAGGGAAGGAGAATTGTTGGTGTCAGTGCGTCGCCGGGAAGCAGAACGAATTGAACAAGAGCGGCTGAGACGACTATCTCTTGACCCACCGGCATCACCTCAGGTTGAGAGTATGGTCGGGCCGACTACCGCCGCGGACCTCGCTACCGCAGGACCGTCGTCAGAACAACGGCAAATGAGATCGCCGCCGCGATCAGTAAGGTCGACCACAAGCGTGACTACGCGGCTACGACTGGCCGAACTTGAAGCAGCAGAGAAACTAGCGGCCATTCGACGAAAGGAGCTGTCGCTAGAAGCAGATCTAGTGAAGAAGAGATTGGCTGCCGAGGTCTCCGTGATTCAAGATGACCAGGAAAGCATCCATGAAGATCTACTTCAAGAGGAACAACAGCACCAGAAGGTGGATCAGTGGCTACGCACCAACCCCCTCAGTACACGGGGGGAGGGGGGAGGAAACGCAGAAGCTAAAGAAGATCCGAAGCAGAAACGCTTTGAAATCAGAAGAAGATCGCTGACGCCGACAAGAACCAGAAACGGCATTGACCAACTGGCTGCAACCCTAGAGAAGATGGCCAGACCACGTCTTCGGCACACCGACTTGCCGGTTTTCTCCGGTACCGTCAGCGAGTGGCTACCATTCAAGGCATCCTACTACGACACGACTAACATGTATAACGTGTCACCAGCAGAGAATCTCCAGCGACTAAGAAGTTGCCTCAGAGGCGAAGCACGAGATGCAGTGGCGGCTCTTTTGCATGCGGCCATAGAACCGGACGCTGTCATGAAGACATTAGAGCAGTGCTTTGGCCGACCGGAAGTGATAATAGACAAAGCACTGGAAGACTTGAAGAAGATGCCGAAACCGAGTGCCTCAGCTAGCGACCTGAATAACTTCGCAATCAAGATCCAGAACACAATCTGCGTGCTGAAAACAATCGACCGAAGGGGATACCTCTACAATCCCTTGCTGACAAGAGAAATACTAGAAAAATTAAGTCCCCATCTCCGATCCCGATGGTGCGACTTCGCCTGTGACAACGAAGGGACAACAGAGCCAGAAATCGTCACGTTATCTCATTTCTTGATGCGTGAAGCAGACAGGGCGCTGCGATACACATACACCCCGCCAACAAGCACCACGATGACAAGCCAGAAGAAAGAAATCAAGCCCGCCATAACTCTGAAACGGAAGCCCAACACAGTGTACGCCACGGTCGAAGAAAACGAAGAAGACCAGTGCCCCAGCTGCAAGCAGAGTCACGTGTTGACACAGTGCCCGAAATATAAGGCAATGACCGTGGACCAACGCTGGGAGTTAGTGAAAGAGCAGAAGATATGCTTTAAGTGCGCCCAGAAGAAACACAGGCGCATCATGTGTAAGGCGAAGCCGTGCGGTGTGAATCAGTGCCGCCGGCCTCACCACGCCACATTGCATCAAGAAAGAAGAGAGTCGCCCGAAGAAAAGTCAGCGACTGAAAATAAGTCTGATGAACCAACAAAAGGAGAAGCGGTCATGACAGTGGCTACCCGAACAGCCACCGGCCCGAAGGCAGTCCTACTCAAGATGTGCCCCGTGATCATCGCAGGTCCACGAGGAGAGGTGCAGACACACGCGCTCTTTGACGAGGGAGCCACCATCACCCTTATTGATGAACACCTGGCTGAGAGCATTGGGGTAAAAGGGATGTCACAACCACTACACATTCACGGCGTCAACATGTCTTCACGAGAACAAGACAGCAAGATCGTCACAGTGCAAGTGAGAGGGATCAGCAAGGACAGCGCACCGCATAAGCTTCAGGCGAGAACCATGAAAGACCTGAAGCTGCACCAGCAGTCAATTCCAGACACTGTACTGGAGTATGAACACTTGCGCAACCTTCCAAGGAAAGAGGTGTGTTACGAGCCAACGCGCCCCGGACTCCTAGTGGGGACAGACCACTGGGAGTGTATCGTATCAAGAGAACTCAGAGTCGGCGGCCCTAATCAGCCCGCTGCTTCACGCACACAGCTCGGCTGGGTAGTGCACGGCACTGCACCACGAAGCGTCATCATGAATGAAGACAACGTATTACATCTATACGAAAGCGAAAGACGAAAACACGACAACCAGCGGCTTCATGACTTAGTGGAAGCTCACTTCAAGATCGAAGCGCTGAGCATCGCACGAGAGCCACGCGTTAGTGACACTGACCAACGCGCGGTGGCCATCGTTGAAAGAACGACAAAAAAGATCGACGGTGGCTACGAAGTCGGACTGCCATGGCGACACGATGACGTCACCATGCCACCGAGCTACGGCGCAGCACTTCGCCGATTACGAAAGATCGAGCAGAAAATGGACGCCTCACCTGACTTCGCTGACCAGTATAGCGCTCAGATAAACAACCTACTGGAGAAGAGATATGCCGTACCATGCGACGGCACAGAACAAACAAGCGACGTCTGCTGGTACTTGCCCCACTTTGCCGTGCAGAACCCGAATAAGCCAGGGAAGCAGAGATTGGTGTTCGACGCAGCGGCAAGGAGTCACGGCGTGAGTCTGAACGACAAATATGTCCGCAATCACAATGCGGACATACACGGACAAGAATACCCACGTGCATTAGACGCAATAAAAAACAGCCACTATATGGATGATCTGGTGGCGAGTTACGACAACCAAAACGAAGCCCTGAAGACAATAGAAGAAGTCAGGCAGGTGCACGCGGTCGCAGGGTTTACGCTGCGTGAATGGAATTCGAATGACGACACAGTGCTGCGGGATGTACCTAAGGAACTGCATGCCACCAAACTTACACAGTTGGGAGGAGGGAAGCCCACGAATAAAATACTCGGGCTGTACTGGAGTCCCGAACGAGACGAACTCGGATTCAATACCTCAATGAACCGAGTTCCCACTCCGGTACGGCAAAGAACGCGCACACCAACAAAGAGGGAAGCACTCAGCGCGGTGATGTCCATCTACGACCCATTAGGACTGCTGAGCCACTTCACGATAAGGGCGAAAATTGTGTTACAAAGTCTGTGGCGCCTTCAGATAACGTGGGACGAGCCGATACCAGAAGATGAGAATGAACTTTTTGCGGCTTGGCTCGCTCAGCTCACCAACATCGCCCAACTCCGCCTACCTAGAAGATACATGTCAATGAAATACGAGGACATAGAGCTGCATGTCCTGTGCGACGCGAGTGAACAAGCCTACGCCGCTGTAGCATACTGGAGAATACAAAACTGCGACGGTACCGTGAGCATCGTACTGGTGGTTGCCAAAGCTAAGGTGGCACCACGACGAACGCAAACTATTCCTAGGCTGGAACTACAAGCGGCAGTCATAGGGGCCAGGCTTGCTGACACCGTCAGAAAGGAACACCGTATTGAGGTCAGCAGAACAGTATACTGGACGGACTCCTCCACTGTCGTGCATTGGATAAAGAACGACATGCGACGATACACGCCATTCGTCGCGCACCGGCTGGGAGAAATCGCCGAGCTCACCTCCAAAGAAGAATGGCGTTGGCTACCAACCGAGCACAATGTAGCTGACGATGCCACCCGGCTCACTAACACGCCAATCAGCGCGACCGATAGATGGTTCCAGGGGCCTAGTTTCTTACACCTACTTGAGGAACAATGGCCTGGGAAAGCGACGCCCGCCGAGGACGACGAACAAGAAGTCCTGCACATCGTCGAGGGTCCACGAGACAGCTGGCTGCCCGACCCCACCCGCTTCTCTAAGTACGAAACGCTAGTAAGGACCACGGCGAGAACACTAGCGTTCATCGACATGTGTCGACGCGCCGCCACGAGACTGGAACTCAGACACATTCAGCGCGCCGAGCAAGAGCTCCTGCAGCGAGCACAACAGGAAAGCTTCGGCGAAGAAATAAAGCGGGTGCAGTCGGCTCGACCCCTTCCTAGGACGAGCAGGCTCTACCCACTGGATCCAGTCTTCGAAGATGGCCTCCTGCGGGTACGAGGTCGTATTGAAGCATCCAACGCACCTCAAGAGACGAAACGACCGATTATTTTGGATGGCCGTCACCAAATAACGAAGCTACTGGTACTACGTGAACACTGCGCTGCAGGCCACGCCAACCGTGAACGCGTGACCAACGACCTACGTCAACGATACTGGGTCATACATCTGCGACCCACCGTACGCACAATCGAAAGAAACTGTGCTTATTGCAAGAGATTAAAGGGAACGCCACAGACGCCGGCCACGGGAGACCTGCCGCACGCCCGCCTGGATTCTTTCCACCGGCCGTTCACCAATAGCGGTGTGGATTATTTTGGACCAATGATGGTCAAGATAGGCCGCCGCCGTGAGAAAAGGTGGGGGGCACTGTTTACGTGTCTCACGACCCGCGCCATACATATCGAGCTAGTCGCATCACTCTCGACGGACTCTGCAATAATGGCATTAAGGAGGATGGCTGCGCGCAGGGGATGGCCACAACTCATGTATTCGGATAACGCGACCAATTTCCACGGAGCTGATCAAGAACTTCGCACCGCCTACGCCGAATGGCTGCCTGCCCTAGACAACGAAGGGCTGCAGCATCGAATGGAATGGCGCTTTATACCTCCTGGCGCGCCCAATCAAGGCGGCGCATGGGAAAGGATGGTGCGCTCCGTGAAGACGGCCCTCAAGGTGACCCTGAGAGAGAAGGCGCCTCCAGAAGAAGTCCTCAACACCCTCCTAGTTGAGGCAGAATTCTCCGTGAACGCGCGACCACTAACCCACGTCAGCGTGGACCCAAACGACCCCGAAGCCTTGACCCCTAACCACTTCCTGTTGGGGTCTTCGAACGGCCTACCTGCAACGGGACCATGCGAAGAGGACGATCGACGGACGTGGCGAGCTAGTCAAGCGCTCGCCGACCACTTCTGGCGGCGCTGGCTACGAGAGTATCTGCCCACATTAGTACCCCGCGGCGAGTCACGGAACAACGCGCGGCCACTACAGATTGGCGACGTGGTCCTGATAGTCGACAACACGTTGCCCCGGAACACATGGCCGATGGGGATAGTGGAGCATGCATACCCTGCAACTGACGGCAGCGTTCGTGTAGCTGAAGTTCGGACCAAAACCGGAACCTTCCGACGCCCGGTGAGCAAGCTCGTCGTCCTGCTGAAGAAGGAAGAGGCTACGCAAGCTGCGCCGGGGGGAGAGCTGTAGCGGACGCCGAGCCTGCAAGATTAGTTTAAGTTAATAATCTAAGTGATAATCAAACTCGTAATATGTAAGAATTATTAACTTACCTTCCAGAAGCATGAGGGCGCCACTTGTATAAAGCCCATATGTTTAAGTACTGCGAAACTTTACTGTAGCGAGAGCCAAATCGATATTTCTCTATTTTTAGGATCTAAACATAGGTTTTATCAATATAGTTTAGTGTATTTAGACAAACCTAAGTGAGAACTACCAATGTAAAATAGTTAGAACATTGTAACGAGTGTAATAACATGGATATCGAACCAAACAAATTCCCCATACAACGAACACTTTAGAGCCGTGTGCAAATTTGAAACAACCGGATTGGTCGAGCCCAAGTAGTTTAGTACCGTGTACGCACTACCAATGGTTGCGGACCTCTATAAAAGGAGGGTGAAAATCCATGTTAATTCATTCGATCCTCGGCATCCAAAGCAAGAACAAGGAACTGGAAGAAATAGGAATTATAATTAAGGAAGATAAATAAACATACAAGTTGTGAAGAAACCACGTTTTTCATTTATACAGTCCACTACAAGGAAGATTCAAGGAAACGTGCAGGATGTAGAAGTTATTATGATGACTGAAAAAGCTGGAGCTAGCTAGCAATAAACAATATTCATTCGTTCAAGACTTAAACCTATTTACAAAAAATTAATCATATAGGTATTGGATTAAGTAAGAGGCACGATACAATACACGTGCAACTGGGTTTAAACTAGAAAGATTCCTGTGCTATAAGCACCAGTTGCTTTCGTCACCACCGTGTTCAAGCAGCCATTTTTTGACAACGCGGTTGGCGCAGTGGTCGAGAGACCGACTGCTGCGCTGCGTGTCGCAGGTTCTATTCCTGCACGGAGCAAATATTTGTACGATCTATAAATATTTGCTCCGGGTCTGGATGTGTGTGTGCTTGTGAGATTATATGTCTGTAAACGCACCCACGATACAGGAAGAAATTCCTAGTGTGGGGCAAAGTTTAAAAAAAAAAAAAAAAATTACGATTGTAGTGCGATCCAAAGGTAAGTATTCCAATTTTAATTTAATTAAAGGTAAATGTCTTTTGCTTGCAGGCTTGCGCGCGCGTGAGCGTGTATGTGTGTATGGGTGCGTGTGTGTGTAGGCGTGCTAGCTAGCAATGTTAAAATAGATTCCTTATGTTATTTTTATTTATACCAGGATAGAGAAGGAAACGCTTTATGATAATCATTGGCTCCAACGCCAAGGGAGATTGATGCCAAAATAAGCTCTTAAACTAAACCCTAACGAATAGAGGCGTATCCACGTTTTTTTTTAAATTAAAATCCATAACATGTCTACTATCGACAAAGGTAACTAGCGAAAGAGAGGCGGACCATGAAACGACAAAATGTAGGTAGAGGTTTAACAGATATACACCATCTTTGGCTAAAATAAATTAGCAGACTCCTATAATTGAAAATCCTTCATGAAAAATCCCATACGAGTAATATTCATAAAGCGATAGTCCTAAATGATCATATATAAACTTCATTAACGTTAACTAAGACATGTTATTACAAGCGACAACAATATTGATTCACAGAAGCAAAAACTAGAATACTTGAAGAAGAAAGTATTTTGTTGACCTATCTAGAACAATATCATGTTGACTCAATAGAGTTAAATATATGGCTTAAGATAGGTAACCTTTTTTCAGAAACTGAAAGATTTATGAGTGCAATACAGGGTCAAATCATTAACACGAAAAGCCACAGAAAATATATAATTACATTAAATCAGAAACAATATAACACATAAATGGAGCATGAACAACACTAACACGGACAGATTACACCCACAGGCAAACATAATACATCAAAAACTAGCACTAAAAACATAAACTCATACAATACACAAACATCTCCATACTAAAACTACACACCACAAACAGTCTTGGAATATCCTACACATAATTTCTACTACAATCGCGCTATACTCACCGACAATGCCACTCACTTTAATAAACCGGATATCACTTTACAGGACAAAATTAATAAAATTACTTACCTTATATATATATATATATTGCAGTTCCTAATACACATACGAGTATCTGCCTAGCCTTTTCCCAATTACATTGGGGTCGGCTTCCAGTCAAACCAGATGCAGCTTAATACCAGTATTTTACATGGAGTGACTGCCTATCTGACCTCCACAACCCAGTTACTGTGTAACACGATATCTCGTGGTATGACTGGTTGTCAGACTTTCAGGCATCTTGACTACATATACATGTCATAGATCTTAATTTGACAATCGGGACCGACGGCTTAATGTGCTCTTCGAGGCATGCAGGGGTCTCGGTATGAAATGATGGTCACCCATCCTCAGACCGCGGCAAACGCAGCTTAACCTTGATCGATCTATCTATGCGGCTGTTACTTAGCCACGAGCCCCTCTTCCCAATCTCTAGTTCCCAATACACATAACCTTCAAAAAACATCTTAGAAAAAATAATTAAATATGTGGGACTCAAAGAAAAAGTAATGAGATTATGGAGGCATGAAAAAGTGTGTGTTATTCTCATAGTCCTCTTCACCACAGGCCTTGCATATCTCTACCGAAAGTGTTTTGTTATCGAGAACTAGCAGTGGACGTTTGTCACAAAATATACGTAGATAAAAAGTTAATTGCCAGTAAAACAGTCAAATAATCGTAACTTCATTTAATAAAAATATAGACTGCGACAGTATTTCGAGTCAAGGAGATGAAAATGGATGATAAAAGGTAAGTGATGGATGATTTAATATTGCGGAGTCCGTCCGACTGTCAGCCGACATGATGCATAGTTGCATAAGGACTGGCAGGTGACTCGGTTTCCTTATTAATTTTAGATGTAAATGATGCATCGGACTCGATCCTTTATAAACAAAACACAGAACGTTAAAATGAAAAATAAATTCAAATAATATGTGTAGGTGTCCTTTTAAAAGACTGAAATGAAAAATAAATTGATATTTTTTAATAGAATAGCATAAACTAAAATATCTCGGGATCTATTCAATTCCAGCCAAACATCTATCCAGTCCTGCCGGGTACATCCAATTACCAGTAACACTGCGTACTGGATGTATTGCATTAAGACAATATTTCTAATTTTGGAATAAATCAGCATGAATAAGAAATTCTACGTTGACTGGAGTGTTTGCTCACAATGTGGAACGTTGATATACAGTATTTCAATGATAGAAAAATTGTATAAATTACAGTGACCAAATTAAATTATATGAATTACAGCACTTGTGTGGTTATAGCATAATTAACCACGTGGCAACAATGATCCATCATTTACACGTTACGTTTATAACATTGACTGAAGAAATAACACGCCAGTTAGCTGTTTATTTATTTTCATATAAATTCTTATTTTTATTCGCATGTACTTTGGCAGAATGCTAAGCTTCTCTTATTTCAATGTGAATATATTTGTTCCAGACCCTTTGTGACAGTGAAATGTTCTAGTTACGTATAAAATACTAATAAAGATATTACGAGCCACCATTTGTGCGAATTGCTTATTATGCCAGATTCAGAAAATGATACAACATTTTACTACCACAGTCGCTGGATATCACGTTAATACTTAATTTTATTATTTATATTGTATGGATTTGAATATTTACACAATTTTCACTGATATTAGAATAGAAAACCTCTCATAATAAAGCTAACTTGAGCTCAAATATATTTTACAATATACTGATTTAATAGATGAGCGTGCCTGAAAGAAAACATGTCACTTAATGAAATGGAGATAGGAATTAATGTTTAATTAGTATTGTATGTTCGAACTTTTTACAAGTACTTTTTCAAATATGAGCTGGATAGTTCTGCATAACATTTATAACTGATCTAAATTATAAATTTCTGTGGCAAAAATAATGTCTAACTTTAGAGTTCGCTTTACCTGTATTGATCTTAATTATATAAAAAATCATAATATTCTGCATTTGTCTGTTAACATTATAATACTTAGCTCTACCCAGTAGCAGCCGGTGCCGATAGGCGAGGCAAAGGTGAATTTACCGGAATATCCGATGATTAGCCGGTAAATAAGCAAAACTCTCGGTCGGAGGTGCGGGATCAACATAAACAAATGCATGAGCTGCATAAATGGCTTGCGTGATATTTTTTTATTTTCACTCACCGGCCTAACGATTCCCTGTAATCATAAAATTCCGTTCATACTTTCGCATTAATAATATCATCAATGTTTTTAATCATGCCAGATTTCACTTACAGGTTTGACTTTCTTACACTATAAAAAACTAAATAATTAATTAAGAAAATGGTATGATTTATATTAATTATTGTTCATCAGTTACTCACGTGCATTTTCAGGTTTCTCAGACTGGTTTCGAACACGAACGGAGCCCTTAGTCATGAGCTGCACCCGCGGCGATGTCGCGCGAGTCAAAGTTATAGCGTATGGTTTAATTATTTATTCTCTCTATATCCTATATTTTGTCTCTACTAGACATTTGCATGCTAATTCTGGGATGTTTTTTAATCCACATTTCTGCCTCACAATCCCAATAAATTTAATTACACAGCAGCAAGTCGAGATATCACATTTTGTTTTTCGTTTTATAAACAGTTACTGAAGCGCAAACGCGGAATGAATAAATGAGGAATTTATTCAACAGAAGGCTGAGGGGAAACTTCAACCGTACATTTGTTTGTGTTTGGTTTGATGTGGTCTCTCTCATTACAAGTCTGATTAGTGTTGTGGGATGTTGAACAACTGCTCTGCAAGTATCTGCTGTGTGTGCGCCTTTTTGTTTCATTGTTATCTAAAATTAAGTTGTAATTTTCGTGCGGTCTAGGTACTTTACCTAAATTATGTTTCTTAATTTCTTTTCTTAATCGTCTATGTGTGGTTTAGTGATGTCTAATAAATATATTTCTTTCTTTCTTTTTTATGTGCCAGTGTTTTCAAATATTTGTGTGAGATGAACATATTTTGACGTGTGATTTTTTGTCATTGAAATTAATGAGAAAGACATCAAATTTTGCTGGGTGTTGCAGATGTTCATTTTGGTATAGATATAGTACTAAAATTAACCTCATAGATTAAGGTGAGTAAAGAAATAGAATAATTGTGGAATTTTCCGTGACTTGGTTGCAAAATATATTTTTTTCTACTTAAAAAAAAAACTGTTATATAAACCATTTGTGAAAAAATATCTAAACGATGGTGAAATCCGCATCAGAATCCGTTGCGTGGTTTAGGAAGAGTTAGCCGATAAACACACAGACCGACGCTTTTTTTTTTTTTTGACGTGGTCTCTTGCAGTTAACCCATAGGGGTTTGATCTGTGTAACCGAACAATAGCTATGGCGAGACAATTTGATGCCTCCAGCCAGAGCATATTTTATATTACTACAAACTAAGCAACACAGCACTAAGGGCGTCCCCTGCGAGACACGAGCCTCGGCTTAGGGCGTTGCTGAGGGGACAACTAGGGACTAGCTGGATCAGATCAGTTTCCTTATTATTAAGGGTCGAATTTAAAGCTACTAGCTCGGCGCGGGCCGGCTCGAGCAAGGGTCGGGGCGGAGCAGACCGACGCGGAAAGCGACTTGGTTTTATACTATGTAGAGATAAACCTATATCCTATATCGTTTTCGTTATGGAATTCCATTGAACCGTTCGATTGAAAGCAAATTATTGACAAGCCAGTTGATACAAATACCTTTACACTACGCAGTTGGTACGGCTGGTATTACAATTCCTGACTGTACATGAATGCTTTAACTACAACGAAAGCATTACGCGGAGGTGGCGTAATATTATAACTATATTCAATTTCGTATAATTTATTAAACGTCTTATTATTATATCTGTCTAGCCTTTTCCCAATTACATTGGGGTCAGGTTCCAGTCAAATCGGATGCAGCTTAATACCAGTATTTTACCTGGACCGACTGCCTATCGGACCTCCACAACACAGTAACTGGGTAACACAATATCTCTTGGTATGACTGGTTGTCAGACTTTCAGGCCTCTGACTACCTGTAACGGCTGTCATAGATCTTAATTTGACAACCGGGACCAACGGCTTTACGTGCTCTCCGAGGCACGGAGGCATCTCGGTATGAAATTATGGTGACCCATCCACAGACCGACCGCGGCGAGCGCAGCTTAACCTCGATCGATCGATCTGTGCGGCTGTTTCTTAGCCACGAGCAACTTTATTATAATCAAGAAAATTCATATTTCTTTGTGATTATGTGGTAGGTATATGCTTTGAACTGTCGGTCTCGGCTGTTTTAATATATAATAGCAGTTGCTAAGCCAAGTCCGAGTCGTACGGGCGACTTGAACAACCCTTAACACTAGGATGGCTCCTAACTACATTAAGATGAAGACTGTGGTTATCATATAGTAAGTGACACCAGGCCGATTGTCACGTGTGTAAGCAATTTATTATTTTCCTTGTTGCTACGGCATCAGTATGCATGACTTTTATAATAGAAACAAGATTTGCTTGTTCAAACAATTTGTTTGTTTTGCCTCTGGCGTTATAGTTTAGGTACAGGTTTGTATAAGAGAGTTAGTATAAAAGTGGTTGTCTCGAGTTGAGATTTGGCATGATTAGACAGACATGACTACCCTTAATCTTCATTAATATATCTCAGTTATAGATAAACGAAATTAATTTAATAAATTAATACTAAAATAAACATAATTTTTTAAATGTAAATTTGAAGAAAGTATAATGAAATATTTTCAAACGCATATTAATCTTTTGAAACTGAACGACAATAAAAACAGTTTACTAACAAGAGCAGTATTTTCAAACATCGATCTTTGCAACGATAATATAGAAACATTCCAACTTCATCAGTTGTGTCGCCAATAAATTGCAAGCAATTCATCAAGCTGTCGCATCTAATACCTTACCAGGTCTAATTGCAGAAACTGTGTCTATAAGAGTAGGATTATGCTGACGGTATGCAGACACCGCAGACAACCGAGGAATTTATGTTGTCATAACTTACTCGCCGACACTACGGCTGTGGTGCTGGTTTATAATTTGTTGAGCAGACTTTTAAAACGTTTTAATTGGGAAGCTGAAAGTCTATTGTGTGGATAACGAGTTTTGGAATCGGCTTTGTGGCTCAGTGAGCTAGCTCTACACTGGAGGAAAGTTGCTTAAAATAATGTTCATGCATAACACATACATGAACAACGATCTCAAAATAATTATGTTTATCCCAGTCGTTTGAAGGTTTCGTATTAACAGCTACAGTTTAAACTATAGGCGATAACGTAAAAATTATCTGTTACAATATACCTACACATTGTAATACACACTACTCAATTTATAGCATAACAGCACGCTATCAAGCCAATTAACACCAACATTAATTAAAATTTGATATATTGCGTGTTTATCACGAAAGGAGCGTTAACTGGAAGCGTAATAATTAATGGAAGTAATTTGGGTAAGTAAGCGTAAAAGTTCGGTAAACACTGGGTAATGTACGGTAATGCGCTGTAATAACACGGATGTAACAATATTAACATTATATGATTACTAAAATTCTCGGTTATTTACAAGGGGAATCTAATTTACAATTAATGTGAATATGTGTATACATTTTCCGTACAATTTGCGTCATCAAATTTTTGTTTCTGACTGTGCCTAAATCTTTATCTCTCATCCATGTTTCTCAAAATACACGTATTTTGACATGGCTAAACACTTCATCGTTTCTATAAATCAGGACCGAGGAATAAATTGCCATAAGTAACACCTTGATTAAATTTAGTATTAATTATTCCACACGCGTTCTCCTTATTGGAGGGCGATGAAAATGACACTTAGGACCAGGAACTCAGGAAATTATTGTAGTCGCCAGTATTTTATTATTAATATTATTGTACATACATACAATCACGCCTGTTTCCCATTGGGGTAGGCAGAGACTATCGATTTCCATTTGCTACGATTCTGACACACCTCTTTGGCTTCATCTATGTTCATTAACTTCTTCATACATGCTCGCCGATTTAGGTCGCTCCTGACCTGTCCTTTTTTGAGAATGTCATATCCTGAATATTATTGTGTTAAACTTATTATGTAATTAACAATAACTTAATTGCTGAATTATCTTTACACTCTTCAAGGGGGAAAAGCGCCATTACAGAGATAGCGTTGATTACAAGTGCAACCATACAGACACGTGGACGCCCCGAGCGTGTTAGTTTAGGATACTCGATACTCGCACATATGAACAGAATAATATTACTACAGAAGACACGTTATTTATAATTCAAGATAATTCTTTGAAAAGCATTAACGCATGCTTTGCGAACTCTAAAGTTACAATATTAAATGTAAAAAAGAATACGGCCTCCCGGATGAATACTCCAGGCGCTCTGACTACTAAGCCATCTCGACCTCTGCTCACCACCGCGAATTCTTCTTCCATATTTTAACACGTCTTATGGCGACGTCATTGCAATCAATTCAGTCCCCATACTAGTGACCGAACCGACATATTTATAATTTAACCGTGTTATTTATAATTAGATATTTACTGCTTCAAATTAGGTCCTAATATTATAATAAAACAACGTTTAACCGGATTCATCGCGTTTATTATTGGTTTTTGTTTTTTGGTTTCGGTCCTCCTGCGACCACGATTGTATTATTATGTGTAGTGATCGCGAAAACCTAAGATATTACTAGGTCCTAATAATAAAATCGGACCAAATAGCCGCAAATCCCACAAAATCGACATTAATTAAAGCGTACTCCTTTTTAAAAGGCCGGCAACGCACTTGTGACTCCTCTGGTGTTGCGGGTGTCCATGGGCTGCGGTAATCGCTTACCATCAGGCGAGCCGTCTGCTCGTTTGCCCCCTATAACATAAAAAAAAAAAAAAAAAAAACTAAATTCTTTTGCGACCAAAAAAAAACTAAATTATATTGTAGGATCGTTTGTCTTTACAACCAATAAAAGTACTGAGATGACATTTCAGAATATAGCATTATTAAATTAAAATTAAATTATTATGCTGATATGAGTATTTTGTTGTAACATGTGGAAATCATGTGGTATCTAATGTTGGACTCCTAACGTCTGTTATCGCCAAAATAGTCCTCTATTTAATAATGGCTACACAACTAGCAAACGGCTATCTATAAAGTCGCTTTCTTTTAATAGCTTTGTATGGTAATAAAGCTTCACTTTGCAGTAAACAAGGCTTTAGTACCGTAAAACTCACGAAACATTTATTTATTTATTTTATTTATTTTTTTAACATCTTGTCCTCAAGCCATAAATAGGCTGATCATGAGAGCACATGAATAAATTATGGCAGTAAACCGACCAAATCTACACCGAGAAGACATTGATTTAGCACCAAACATAATACGTTGACTTTTTCAGACTTCACTGAGGTTCGTGACATTTGTTTTCTTTTTTACTCTTTCTATGATCGAATTAAACAAATTCCTAAAGGTTATTTTCATAATTTTGTGAATCCGAATGAGTTCATGTTAATTTAAATCTGAAATAATAAAACAGATGAAGCTGTCTAGACAAAAATATCATTTTCCAGAATAAAAAGTATTAAGTATGACTTTGACTTATTTATCATCTTTGATATTTTCTTTTTTTATGTATTTTTTGATGACATTGGACTTGTTCCTAGTGTTTGTTAATTTAATTAGTTAGCCTGAGATTGTAGTGATTCCCAAATCGATGAATATACATAGATTGTTTTTTTCTTTTTGCCCTTACTTTAATGAATAACATACCTTGTTGACAAGTCAAGGGTAGGGTTACCATCGTCTCATACCCTTATTTGGAAGCTGTAAGTAGTAACCACAATCAATCCAAATTTATTCTAAACAGAATGATGAATATGTATATATTTTTATTTTATCCACTTAATAGGCATAATGATTGTGCCGTGTGTGTATTAAATTACTCCTGGCCTTGCTTAATGAGATTGCTTTCCCTTTCCGAACTGAACGAAGCCGCATATCGGAAATTGGACTAGGAATTTACATAGGGATCTATCTAAATTAATAATCCAATAACCACGCTCTTTTCTTTGGCTCTACATAAACGTTTGTGATTCGATCCCTGTATCTAGTCTAGTGTACTCGATGAAACTGTTTAGATTGTCAGATTACTGATGGCGGCCGCAATCTGCTTGTCTGTCTACTCACAACTTGAGACAAGAACTGTTTAATTTGTGGATTTGAGCTTTAGAACAGCGCACTCTCTTTGATGTGGTTTGGGATTTGAGATCAATACATTACATTTAATATTATTATTTATTTATAATACACAGAGACAACAATAACAAACAAAACATAGTCCCACAAAACCGTAGATATTAGCGGTTTGACTGGAAGCGGGAACGGTAAAGTTAACTTTAGACTTATGATACATTGACTACATTAAATTTAGGACCACCATGTTATACCATTTTATACCAGGTTCTTAATAAGGTATTTAAACACTAACGAAGTGCATGACACAAACGAAGATAGGGAGTGAAACTAGGAAAAATAGGTTTAAAAATAAGAAGTTGAAACCACTAGGTAGTGGTTTCAACTTCTTATTTTTTCTGCGAATGTATATAAAATATACATTCAATTATATTTTTCTTGAAATTTCACTTGTGGGACCACAAAAATATAGATCCGAGCTAGAACAGAGAGAAAATCATAGTTTAATGTATTCGTTTGTAGCTTGTCGTAGTAGAACGCCGCGTAACCGTTCGTAGATTAACGTAGCAACTGATTGATAACAACAGCGAACGAGGGAAACTCAATTATGTTTTTGAAATGTAATATACCGCGGTACAAGTGTGATTGATCACCGAGTTATGTAAATGGAACGGGCTTTGAATAACTTAAACATAAGTTTGATATAAAGTCTATTACTCGATAACGTGTGCAAATTAAGTTCGCATACAAATAAATGAGAGTTAAAAGAAATATATAAGTAAATGTTATTTCTATTTGAGTGTTTAATATTAAAATATTGATAGTATCTTATTACGACGTTGTTAAAACAGGTTTTCCTTTCTTTTTATTTCAATTAAAAAAGTGCTTCGCCTCGCTTGGCTAGATTCAAAATGTAAGTTACAGCAGAAGTGAGAGAAATATAGCCAGAAAATTCAGAAATCACGTGAAGAACACATAAAAAAAACTGTGACGATATAATTACAGCACATAGTAAAAGTTTCCGGGTATAGTAGGCGGCTTCGTAAATTGTGTCGGCTGTTTGTAAGGAAGCACGTCACTACGGTCATCACCGACGAAACCCCGACACGGTCTAATATTTGTAATAGCTGTTAAGGCTTCCACGCTCCGCAGAGTGGTGTGACTGACTAAGAAAAATGTTTTATATTTTCAGTAATTTTCCAATTATTTGACATAATGAGTACAAACATTAAAATAAAACAGAGACTTCTGCCAGGTCCAATCACTTTGCTATCAATTCAAGCACAAAAATTATACAACTGTATTACCACAAGAATGACATAAGTTACGAAAGGGCTAAGATACTGGACAAACAAGTAATCAGTCATATTGTAGCTGGCACGATTATGATGAATAATATTGGTGCTAGTTTTATTTATCTCTGGATATAGAACGAAATAATATAATTCTAGTTCATTGGTTCATACCGAAAGAAAATGGATAAATTATGAGAAATAAGAAATCTTGATGAATGAATCTGTAGATTATATATGAAAGAAAGAAGAAGAAAGAAAGAAAGATATATTTATTCCCACACAGTGCGACATTGTACAGAAAAACAGAATAAAACAGTGAAACTTAATCTAAACTATAACTAAAACATATGGTTGATATAACTTTTATATAAGTGCATAACTACATATAACTTTTTTTTTTTTGAGTTATTATTACACTCTTTCAATGGGATAATAAGAACAATTACTTAATTATAGCATCATAGCATCACGCCTGTATTCCCCAAAGGGATAGGCTGCGGTGTACAGGTACGCTCACATTTCACCAATGCTATTATTAAGTCCCATGTAATAGGTGATTAGCCTTTTGCCATCTCCCGGGCACAATTCTAACCCGCGAGCTGCTACTGAGAATTATCTGTACAGAAAACCCATGAGTAATGGAACCCAAGAACTCATGCTACCAAAGATGCAGTTTAACTTTTACTAGCTATTTATAATTACATATTTTGCACAAACGCTCACAACCAAGAAGTTTGAAATGATTTAAAAAGAACCACATCACATTACAAGAACAATTGTGGTCTTAAAAACGGATAAGCTGATAAAAGACTTATTGAAATAATCAATTTTAGGAGCAACTAACCAAAACAATCGTATTAATTATGTTTGCTTCGTGTGTCCCTTCATCATGTAGGTACTAAAACTATAAATTATCAAATCAAATCAAATGTATTTTAAATCAAATCAAATGTATTTCAAATCAAATCAAATGTATTTATTTGCTAAAATATGGTATGTGTAAGAATACAGGTGTTGGTCTTAATTTTAAAGTACGACATATTCTGCCTCATGAGGCGTGCTGTTTTTAATAATAAAGAGAACAATTCAACAAATATTAAATATTCTTTCTCTAACTTACATTAATGTTTTATAGTATCTTATCTTCTAAATATTCACTAAAGCTGTAGTATTTTTTCTGTAACAAAAAGGTGAAGAGTTTGTTTTTAAATTTCGCTTATAAAAAATTGTGATAAACATTACGATTATGAAGTTCGGAGAGGAGTGCGACTGCGATACATATACATATTTAATTACCTAGTTCTTTATAGAGTCAACCTATATTTATAGAATGTTGTAAAGAATAGTCGGCTGTAATTTGAAAAGTTAAGTATGTACGAAATGGGCTGAATAAACTTTGAATTTTCAGGGTTTGCGCATAATGAAGGTCCGAATTTAACAGTGAAAGACATTTGCGCACCAAAATTGAATGGGTTTCGGTCGGCATAAAATTCAAAATTCAAATTCAAATTCAAAATGCCAAACCAAAAGTCTGAACGAGAAATGCACGAGTCGAATAACATTATTAGCATAATAGACTTTCTGCAAACACATGTTTAGTAAGTCACCTCACGTGTATGACACAACAATAAGATTTATTTGAAGTTGTCAAACAATAAGAAACATATTTATTACGCAGTACCCTCGTCATCCTCATCCCTTAGCGCTGAGCTGACAAATGTAGCGATAGTCTTGGGACCTGTTACTAATGCTAGACATAAAAAATGTCTATACATAGAATTAAACCTACTAAAAAATACCGACAAGAGCGAGTTGGACTCGCCCACCGAGGGTTCCGTACAAATTTGTAGGTAAATATTATAAATAGTTCAGGAATCAAGTTGCGCAGATATAAAGACTATATTTTTTATGACTTAATTACAAATGTATAGTTTTCAGATTTTTCCCTGTATTTCTAGTATAAGACGATATTACTTGTCAAATTTCATTGTTCTAGAGCAACGGAAAGTACCCTATACATTTTGATTCCCTTGAGAGTGCTCAAATATACGTTTTTTGCGGCATAAATGCCTATATTTTATTTACGTCAACTTAGAAGTTTGATTTTTTCACAGGTTCAAGGGACTGTAGACAGTAGACTTGAGTATATATTTTTAATTTCAACTCTATACCTCTACGCATTCCCGAGATAAAGGGTCTTAACAGACAGACAGAGAGTTGGACAACAAAGTGATCCTATAAGGGTTCCGTTTTTTCCTTTTGAGGTACAGAACCCTAAAAAGAGACAAGTATCGTTACTCGGTGCCGAATAAATATTTTAGATAATTATTCTTTAAGGGCTCTTTAGAAAAATACATAAATATTATACTGATTCTATTGTTTATAGTTTCCTTTAAGGGTTTAGCTTTAATTGCGGACAATATTTTGTTGGATCGGTATCCACCTGGAAGATTACTTAGCATACACGGCACGTTAGTGGGTTCCTAAAAGCAACAAAGGGCTGGCTTTCCGCGACTATAAAATTTTAGAAGGCCTTATTTGATAAAAGGGCAAGGGTCTCTTCTCATACAGAGAAGGCACGAGCTTGATCACTACGCTAGCTCACTGCGGGTTGGCGATTTCAGACTACCAAGTCCAGGTTTCCTCACAATGTTTTCCTTCACCGTATGTCTGTGATGTCTTAGATTAACTAATAAAGTAGATATGACATTGAAATAGTCACATTGGTACATGCCAGGTTTGAACCCACAACCTGCGACTCAAGAGGCAGGCCCGTAACCATCCTGTTTGATGAAGGATTTATATTTTATAAAATCCCTAAATGTATTTTTATAAAGCACGCCTTATTGAATGTTTTCAATACAAAAGTGTCCCAGGAATATATCAACTTAATTTGCTTTTGAAACAGGGGTGTTCCCAAGTAAAAAGTAAACATTACAGAGGCTCATAGCAAACACATAGACAATAAGAGTTTGCCGTACAAACAGAATGCCCCAGCCAGCCCCAGCATATCGTATTAACAAAAATTAAATTATAAAAAGTTTTGGAGGAAATTTCTACGAAGTTTCTGAATTTCCTTCTTGTCTGGCGGTAACCTGTGAAGATTTTGTTGAGTTTTGAAGTTTGTAAAAACATGATTTACTAGGTAACTTCTTAATTTTATATGTTGAAGGTTGGCCGAGGTTGAAAATACGGTGCTAAAATTAAGTAATTGTTGCGTAACTTCTTATTATTGTTTCAATTTATTTATTTTCCTCGATAATAAAACAACTTTTAACCGGATTAATCGCGTGTACACTTGGCAGCGTTCGTTCGTGGTCCCAGGATCGACAGGAAAAACAAAAACCAATAATACAGGTTATTAATACGGTTATAAGATGTTTTGTTATAATGTGTAGTGATCGCGAAAACCTAAGATCTTATTTTCCACTATTTATCAAAGTGTATACTTAACATAAACTAATAATGGACGACGTAGTTATTAATATTAATTTGAAGCTTCAAACAATCTACAGTTATTCCTAATTACAAGGAAATCATGCTAGCTTCCAATCAAGATCAAAGTCATTAGATTGATTTTGTTTGTTTACACATACCTATCACAGATCAATGGTTCCACAAACAAACAAAATCACAGCGATGATTTCCCACAAGCGGATTAACATATCACACGATTAAAATCCAACAGATTTTACCTGAACAACTTTAATATTTAATTAACATGACCAGCACACCGAGCCGTGCCGAGGATTACGCATACTTATCTCTACACAGCTGATGTATTATGGATGCGGAGCACCCTTTCATAAGCGATGAGGTCATTTAAATGGTTTTCCTGATGCCACAAATGATAAGCTAATGAACGGAACCTTTTCACGTAGAAATATGGAGGTTCGTATGGTTAAGGTACTGAAGTAAATCGGTTGGCCAGCAACATACAAAAGCTTATCTAATTGATTTATTAAACAATATTGTCTGACTGAAAGGCAAGTGTAACTAAAGGTTTTGTATTTAATGGGTGTTTGGTAAAGTTTAATAGTTGCCAACTTTTAAAAAACACTTATAATACTATTTAACGTCTAATCTGAGCGCACCTTAGTTCACTATTTTCACACATAAAGAAAGATAAGAAAAAAAGAAATTATTTATTTCAGACTCAGTACAGAGTAAACTTAAACTAAAACAGTACTTACTGTAAGGTACATGTGAGCATCATAAAATTAAAAATATTATTTAAATAAAAAAAAATACAGTACTTAGGTACATCTTATCTAGATGCTACGTTCAGCTACCGACGCGAGCGTGAGCACGAGGCCAAAAAGGTCCCTATCTCAGCATAAGCGGTCACATCGAAATGTGGCCGCGCTGATTTTCAGATAAGTCCTGAAAAATATCGTTTCTAGTACGCTCGATGTGTTTAACGTTCGCGTCCAAGCATTCCTTGTTTATGTAAGTTTTTTTTTACATTTTGGGATTTTAGGATAAGATTATTATTAATTTGTATTGTAAAGATATCTCAAATCTTACTTTTACCTCAATATTTATATTGAGCTGTTTACTCTCAAAATTAAAAAATTGTACGCGCTACCAATAATATATCTATTGTGTCTGATATTGGCGAGTCAACAAGTGATTCTATAAATATTTTTCAATTCAGTCCGTATCATCATAATATATATCAGCTTTATTTATATCATTAGTTCCGGGATTCCCAGTATATGATCCTTTTCAGCAACACTATCGAATGGTGTAATATAGTAGAATGCGGTTTTTAAAAATTCAATGCGTACGATTCTTGGCTAGGAATATTGATTTTTCAAAAATAAAATAATGCAGTTTTAGTTTTCATCAAAATCAGGCCCGAGATTCCTTTGAGTATTTTTCGCTATTCCATATAGTTTCAGATTTGGCCTTCCACGTCCATTTCAAAATTTCACTCAATAGTTCAATACTGACAACGAGTTTCAGATAGAATATAACAACTTGATCCATTAAAGATAAATCTTTGAAAAGCATTAACGCATGCTTAACGAACTCTAAAGTTATTATATTAAATGGAAAAAGAATACGGTCGTGAGCAGGATTCGAACCAGCGCCTACGGGATAAATACTCAAGGCGCTCTGACCACTAAGCCATCCCGACCTCTGCTCACCACTGCGAATTCTTCATCCATATTTTAACACGTCTTTTGGCGACGTCATTGTTAACTATTCAGTCCCTATACAGGTGACTGAACCGACACAACTACTTAGCAGTTAATACAATGTCTTAAGATGCAATTACCTTAGCAATTAAAGAAAAAGTATTCTTTTTCCATTTAATATAATATATTGATCCATTACAGTCAGGTTGAAAACAAAATATTCGTCTTAATTCCAATAAACATACTACTATTAACGTCATTACAAACTTTTCTTGTTTTCTAAAGTTTCGCCGCGGACGTTGTAAATGCCCACACTCAACCTGCCTGCCAGACGTAAAGGTAATAGGTACATATATACATTTAAATGTACAGCAACCTATAGCAGTTCTAATTATCACTGCAATTGGGAAATGTCGGTAGTCAGCACATTGTTTGACAAACGGATTGATGACTGTAAAGAAATACTATTTGCAGCGCGCACGCTCACTGCCTGTGTAGACTAGTTAGGAAACTTGGATAGCTAGTCCCGTATTTTACTTCTCGTTACATACCAAACATGAACCAAGTTGATTAATACTTATTAAGTGAAATTTTTACCAAAAAAAAGTTGTAGTATCTACCACGATTATAATAAACTTAGTTACTTTTCAAACCATACACCTTTCCACTAAAGTCTAATATAAAACTAGCCAGTTCGTGAACAATTTCTAAAAGTCAACAAAGATAGAACTTTGCCTCATAATTATGTTGTTCTCCTGTAGGCACTCTTGTTTCAAACAAAGTAATAAACGAGTAAACTTTCCAATATTTTTTTAGTACAAAAGCAATTTATCAAGTGGTAGTCGCTTATACTTCTTGTATGTTAATTTGTATCATATTTCCAATAAATTGAAACTGTCAAAATGCAGGCATGGGATAACCGTAAGTATAATAAAATCATATTTGATCCTGAGATAATTTCTACAAGTATTAAAAGACCTTCACTTGGTACATTAGTAGATGATATTCGGTAAATTGGTCACATTTGAAACATTTTGACTTCCGTTTTCATAGTTATAACCTTTTAAAGTATATTTATTCGGCTAGAACTAAGTGCACAAAAGAATATATTGTATATCTGACTGTTTTTATTGCTCACAAATCATTCCTTAAACCAAAGGAGGGGAAAATCTTATCTAATAATAATAGACACATAAAAAGGAGGAAACAATACCGAATACTTTTATTGTTCGTATCACGTTTCACGATAAATAATAGGACATAACTTATGTTCCAAACGTTTGGTTCATACTAAGTGCTTTGGCCTACATAAAATACATGTATCATCTCAGAAACTCTAAAATTACTGCCTCATCGATCTAGTGGTCATAAGGGCGCTTGCTGAGCGTGAGGTCCTAGGTTCGATTTCCGGGTCGGGCAAAGTGTTTTTCTGATAGGATATTTTCAGTAGCACCCGGAGTTTGAATTTGTGCCCGGTTGTTGGCTCACAACCTACACGGGACAGCGTTGGTGAAATGTGGATGTACAACTATGTGCACCTTTGCCTATCCCTCGGGAAATACAGGGTTGAGGGTATGCTATACTTTTTATGTAAAAAAATGTATACAAAAATTACAATAAAAATAATACTAAGATATATTTGGTTGAATGCTGTAGAAATTTCAGCAATCCACAACTTTTGTTAAAATTATGACACAAATATCGACAACAAGATCTCAGCATATGAGTAATGAACAACTTACCTATTGTCAGACTTTGAACCACCTGTAAGTGTCTGACATAACTTGTCACACTACCGAAAACATCTCTCAGATATACTGGTTTCCTAAAGATGTTTTCCTTCACGCTTTAAGCAAATGGTGATTCAATTGTTCCGATTATGGTTAATTTGCGGATGAACTGGCGACCTTTGTCTTGCCAATGCAATAGACATACCACTAGAATACTAGTATTGCAACTAAATAAGTACGTAACGCTTACAGCTATTCGTATTCATGAATTATGGGAGTGTAAACGGTGATTACCATTCTCGTCACGTATCTGAGACCGCGAGTCCGTTGTATGTAAAAAGGATGCAGCTGAATATGATGCAATATGAATTGAATATGATTGCAATGGATTATACTTACTGTTTATACAAGAAGTAATATTTTTCTTAGGTTTTAAACAGTTTAAAATATTCTCTGAATTACTGATATTGATTTCTGATAGATACTTCCATTACACATTTCAACTAAGACAGAAGTACAACACTAGATAGAAGTGGTCATATTTAAAATATTCAGGATCACACAGGATTCGGGATAACAATCTCAGAATCCCTATTTTTGTTGTTTGGGCGAAAACTTTCCAAAGGTGCTCGGTTTTTGGGGATAAGACTGATCAGCTACAGGTCCTCTCAATAGAAAACCTCCCGAAACTCCCATGTGCAACATCTGTTGTACAAATCCCTGGGACTCTCAATATATGTACTCAGGACGTTCCACCAATGTGACTAAATATCATTTTACTCATACCTACTATCCGATCACTATCAATTACACAGATTGCGTTACGTACGAAAGTATCCTCGTAACTTACGAGGATACTTTCCAACCAATCAATTTTGTTTAAAAATGTCATTCAAAATAGCTTTATTATAATTGATTGCTTAGTAAACTAAAAGGCTTAAGTTACAATACTAAATGGAAAAAGAATACGATCGCGAACAGGATTCGCCATAAGACGTGTTCAAATATGGAGGAAGAATTCGCGGTGGTGAGCAGAGGTCGAGATGGCTTAGTGGTCAGAGCACCTGGAGTATTTATCCGGGAGGCGTAGGTTCGAATCCTGTTCGCGACCGTATTGTTTTTCCATTTAATATTGTAACTTTAGAGTTCGCTAAGCATGCGTTAATGCTTTTCAAAGATTTATCTTGAATTAATAAAAGGCTTAGTTTGAAATTCGCATTTTCCGACCAGCATGCAAGCCTTACCGGTGCACTCCCATGGTCAATATTTGATTTGCCTTCAAACCAAACGTTCTGCGAGCCAATATTTTTCAATAGCATTAGGTACTGGCTTGGTGAGCCCAGTCCCAGCTTATTTTATCTGATTTGTATTTATTTGATTCGGATTTATTTTAATCGATGCGAATTTCTGTTTCGTGTAAGAAAACCTTTGCGAAATTAATGAATATGTATGTAACCATACATATTCATTAATTTCAGTTTTAGATTTAAAATACATACACAAATTACTGTAATACGGGTCTTTCATGTTTAACGAAACCGAAGCTCCTACATGTGGGGAACAGAATTAAATATGTTCACGTCCTCCGTCGCCGCGGGCTAACATCCGGCATTCTTTCCCGAGTCCTGTTTCTCAGTCCGGTCATAACAGGAAATTACCACTGCTCTTTACATCCCTGTATTATTTTTTGTAATTGCTTTGTTTTTCTGAGACTTGAACGGCACTCCTTATTATATCTCAGATTTTGAAAATGACGTCACACTTCTGTGGCCCATTAATAACTTAATAATTATGTTTTATAGTTTTTGTTATAAACATAATTATTTCATGGAAAACTGTCTTTATAATCAAGATTATATGACAAAATGTAGCTTTAAATTTATAATTCAATTAAAACTCTTCTTAAAAACATGATTACAAAATTAATTAAAAACTTAACCGGAAAACTTACCAGTTAATTTATATATAGTATGAATTAGTAGATAAGTACCTACTCATGTTAATACACCTAATAATCGATATTATAATTATTTAAAGGCTAACAGAAAATATTAATTAAGTTTTGCCACGAGTATTATTGCATATTTCCATTAGCACACTTTAATAATTAGATTTATAAATTAATTAGATTCACAATATTTTCCAACCAAAAACAATGTTTGAATGTAATTTTCCGTTGACTAACGTATGTTTTAACTATGGAAATCGTTATTTGTAACGAACTATAAAACATTAACAATCGTAATTGAAATTTTAATTATATTCGTGCTGCACACACACAACACTTGTGCAGGTGCTATAATTCTCCAAACTTGCGATTATTATTGGTGCTGTAGCATTGAGTGATACAAACCAATTCTTATCAAATAATAAAGAAAAATTCTAATCAATCGTATTCAGATTGACTTGTACATTGCGTAACTTGGGGATCAAACTAGGTTCGATTCCCGGGCTAAGCAATGTTTCATTAGGATTTTCTATTAGTTTGCAGCTCAGAGTTTAGTACCTATTGTACCTGGTATATGGCAAGAGGCTCACTGCTTGGTTGACACATATGGGACTTCATAACAGCATTGTTAAAGTGTGGGTGTACAACTGTATTTGCCTACCCGTTTGGGGAATACATGTGCGATGCTATGTGATTATTGTTTAAAAGTTAAGTTACTTTTTATCATCATATTCGCTTCCACTGTATAAAAGTTAACAACATAATATTTCCCCATTACAGCCGCAGCACAGCTGATGACAACCTCGTCACATAAAAAAATTACAATCATGTAGCACATTATTAACTTCCGTCCACAGTGACACCCTCGAGGCAGTAACGCTAACAATTTTTAACGTCATAATAAAAATGTATTTGTTCAACTTCCTCTTTTTTTTTTTTTTTGGACGTTGCCTCTTGCGGTTAACCCATAGGGGTTTGATCTGCGTAACCGAACAATAGCTATGGCGAGACAATTTGATGCCTCCAGCCAGAGCATATTTTATATTACTACAAACTAAGCAACACAGCACTAAGGGCGTCCCCTGCGGGACACGAGCCACGGCTTAGGGCGTTGCTGAGGGGACAACTAGGGACTAGCTGGATCAGATCAGTTTCCTTATTATTAAGGGTCGAATTTAAAGCTACTAGCTCGGCGTGGGCCGGCTCGAGCAAGGGTCGGGGCGGACATGATGACATATTTCGCGACGGACGGGGACCTCGCCGGTGAGGTCTATAACAAGGCGGTCGAGCGCGTCGGAGTGTGCTTGTGTGTCTTTTAGACTCTTGAACTACAGTGGTCCTATCATCGGGACGGAGGAGAGCGTGACGTGGTCGGCGGACTTTACTGATCTGAGACGGCCTGTAGTCGGCGGAAGAAACAACTAAGGGATTCGGATGGTTAGCGGCGGAGACGAAGTATTTCTTCGATGCCCTTTTAATAAATTGCCTAATGGTGGGAATTCTGAGATCGAGGTGGAGTTGAAGGTTCCTAATGAACCATGGGGCGCCTGTCGCTTTGCGAAGGAATCGATTTTGCAGGGTTTGCATCCTATGGATTTTGTAGTACTTAACGTGTGCGAACACGACGCTAGCATAAGTCATAATGGGTCGAATGCACATAGTGTACAGTCTGATCTTAAGGTTAAGAGACAGTTTACTGCGTGAATTTGTCATGGGAAAAAGACGGCCGACAGCGAAGGCCGCGCGGTCGCGGACTATCTTAATGTGCGGACGGAAGGATAGTTTGTGATCTAAAGTCACACCCAGGTATTTGGCTTGCAGTTCCCAAGGGATTGGCTTGCCGAACATGGTAATAGGTCGAAGCTGGGGAAGAAATGCCTCAGCGCCCGTTCTAGAAAAAAGAACGGCGGCGCTCTTGTCTGGATTGACCTCAATCCTCCATTTCCTGAACCAAGCGCCTAAGGCATTGGCCGAGGTCTGAAGTGATCGAGTAATGCAGTCAAGACTCCTACCGGTGTAATAGATGGCCGTATCGTCGGCGAAAAGAGCCAACTTGGATTTGCCGTTTTTAGGTATATCGCTGGTGTACAGCGCGAAGAGGAGTGGTGAAAGCACAGAGCCCTGAGGGACTCCAGCTAGGATCTGATGTGGGGACGATAGAACGCCCTCTACGCGATAGCGGAAGTTACGGTTAGACAAAAAGTCTCGTATGATGAGTATGAGACGGTCAGGCACTTGGAATTGATACAGCTTATAGATTAAGCCGTTGTGCCAAACCTTGTCGAAAGCCTTCGCTACGTCGAAGAACAATATGCCCGTTTTCATTTTACGCATGAAGCCTGCGCTTATGTGCTCAACGATACGGTGCAATTGATGAATGCAAGAGTGTTTAGCTCGAAAGCCAAACTGCTCGTCAGGAAGAAGCTTATGAGATTCGGCATAATCCTTTAAACGAATATAAAGTAGCCTTTCATATATCTTCCCAAAGACGTTGAGAAGACTGATGGGACGATAACTGGTCGGCTCGCACTTGGGCTTACCGGGTTTAGGAAAACCTATAACAGTTGCCTGTTTCCACGATTGTGGGAAGATGTTGTTGCTCAGTGCCGCATTGAAGATGGCGGTCATGAGTACTATCAGGGGTGCGGGGAAGTATTTAATCACTTTGTTGGTGATCCCGTCTGAGCCAGGGGCTTTCCTGGGTTTGAGGTCCTTCACGATCATTCTGACTTCGTCTACGGTTACGGGGGGCAAGGGATCGTCGGATTCGTCTGAGGGCGGGAGTGCAGTTCTACGTTTAACTTCGGCCTCGACCTTGGACAGGTGAGCTTGGTCTATTGGTAGAGCGCTTGGCGTACATTGGGTTTCTAAGCTGTCAGCTAGGACTTCAGACTTTTCGTAGTCATCGAAAGCAGGTCGTTGATTAGGTCTATTGAGCGGGGGTATAGCGGCGCATTCGTCGGATTTTAATTTTCGCTGCAATTGCCAGAAATCTTGATGAGTGGGTTCTATTTTATCAAGCATTTTGTCCCATTAGCTTCCCGCATTTCCGATATGCGCTTCCTCACAACACGCTGCATGGTGCGCATATGGATACGGTTAGCTTCGTTGGGGAAACTGTCGTAGGCACGGATAGCTGCGTTCTTTTCCGTCAACAACTCACGCACGTCATCCGGCAGTTTTCAGCGGTGTTCGTCCACCTCCGGAACTTGCCGTGAACATTCGTTCACTACGGATTGCACGTGACCGGTGAGGGAGTCGATCGCAGTCACCGTGTCGGCGACAGACACTATACTATCGGGAATTGAGTCTAAGTGCACAGAAGAGGTCGACTTGAGGCGTTCCTCTAGTCTTCTCCAATCCGTGATGGTTTTAGTGAGGACAGGTTGATCTGAATTAGAGGGACCTAAGCGGGGGCCTAATTCTAGGATTACTGGTCTATGGTCAGAGTCGAGCTCTTGTAGCGTCTCTATAGAGCGTAAACCGAGGTTCACATTCTTAAGAATAGCTATGTCGAGTATGTCAGGTCGGTGATTTACGTTGTCAGGGAAGTGGGTGGGGCTCATTGGAGCGATGATATCGAAATTAAGTTCGATACCTAATCGTTCGAGGTGTCTGCCTCGTGTGGTCGTCGTATTGCAACACCAGGATTCATTTTTGGCGTTAAGGTCGCCAGCAATGATGACTGAGTTGCTCAGAGCGAATAAGGCTTTAAAGTCGGAAGCTAAGTTAACGTTCGATGAGACTTTAGGTGGAAGGTATGCCGAGACTATGGTGATCGGCTGGTGTCCTGTCATGCCTAGCCGGCATATAGAGGCCTCTATGTGAGAAAGAGGTGGGGGGTCCATAGGGATGCAGTATAATGATTTTTTATAATAAATGAGTGTACCGCCTGCCTGGCAGCGGGTCCTATCATTGCGCACTATTCTATAGTTTGCAACTCCAGGGTTCCTCTGGGCGGGTTTCAGAAAAGTCTCCTGTATGAGGAAGATGTCGATTTGATGGTCGCGTAAAAAGGTTGCGATCTCGTCACGTTGTCCATTAATGCTATTTGCATTGAAGAAGCCTAACTTAAGGCATCGGGGCTTGAATTTACAATTTTCGGTTATCAGTTACCGTTAAATTTAATGTTGGCTAGGGCGTCAGTGATGTCTTTGTATTCAAGCATCACTTGGAGGATGGCAAAGCCGTTGCCTTCCTGGGAGCGCAGTTTTTGCGCTAGTGCGCTAAACCTATCAGAACTAATTAACGAGAACACGCTCTGTACCACTTCCAGGTCCGATCCAGTCGTTGGCTGACTACCGGAGCGAGCTTGAGATGGCCTAGAAGCGAGCACCTGTTTAGGGGCGGATGCAAGCACGACCCGAGGGGTTTGTACCGGCACAGTTGGTGGGGCGGGGATAGGAGTCTCCATCAGCGATGGAATGGCTGAAGGCGGAGTGGTTTGTGAGGGCCTTAAGGCCGGGAACGCTTGCTGATGATTCAGTACGCTCCAGGGTGAAGGCCGTTGAGGGCTAAGTCGCTCAGGCAACTTTGTAAGGGGCTGTTCCCTAATCGCCCGCTCTGCATAGCGCTTCGCAAGCTTGGAGTTTTTTGTTTTTTTTTGGTGCCTTAGGGCAACCGCGATAGTTGGCCGGGTGGCCAGACTCGCCGCATAATACGCAGCTGGGAGGTTCGGTAGAAAGCGTCCTATCTTTTGGCCTTTCACAGTCATTTGTGCCGTGATTACCAAGGCACTTGACGCACCTTGGCTTCGCATAAAAATGACGCTGTGCGTGACCGTATAGTTGGCAGTTGTGACACTGACCAATAACGCCTGACTTATGTGGGTTTTCAACTGTGAGTCCGGAAAGGTGGCACAGGGTCTTTAAATTATATATTGCTTTGGTGGCTGCACCTTGCTCGCAGACAACTAACACCATTTCGTATGGAGCGCCGCCGCGACTGCGATGCATACGGTGCACCTCGAGAGCCGGAATTTGTTGCGACTTAAGGTCGCTTAAGATCGACGGAGTGTCAATCTCCACGGGTATTCCGCGAATGACTACGCGAATGAGACGGTCTTCCTGTAGTGCGTACGTGTGGAACGACACTGTCTTGTTCTGGAGAAGTTTGGTGAGGGAGCGGTAGTCGCTGGGGGCAGGTACTTGGACTTTTATGCCCTGCTGAGTGCTTTTTGCAAGTGTGTAGTTGTTTTTTTTATCAATACACCACTTGGAAACGTCGGTCCATTTCGCCTTATCTTGGATGTAGATAGGCGGGGGGCTAGGTACCTTTTTAGGTGCCTCAGTATTGACGGGAGAAGGACTAACAGGCCGGGTAACTGGCGCTGTGTGCATTGGAGACTGGGGCTGAGGGTTTTGGGACAGGGCTGCCTCAACAGTTTTGAGGGCTTTCGCGGGATTTTGGCCAACGGCTTTTTTAGCCTTGCGGGCCCTCTTCTTGCCGACTACGGTGACATAGCCGTCAGATGAAGTTGACGAACATGAATCAGAATTTTCTGATTCGGAAGCAGATGACTCCATGGCAACATCCATGAGGTCGGGTTGAGCCGGTAATTCCTTTGTTGACGATAACAAAGGAACTGAAGAATTTCCGAGACCATTGTTTTCGTTAAACAAAGGATTGCGCTCGCACAAAGGCGAAGCTAGAGACAAAGGCGGGGACGGTTCGGCTGATTCCGGAGAATCGTTAACAATGGGCTGCGGTGCAGGTGTGACCGCTTTGGATATGCCGCCGCGACTACCTGAAGCAGGCTTGGGATGCGCGGTAGCGTCGTTACCGGGGCTTTGCGCGTGGACTTGCTGTAGTAATACAGCGAAATCTTTACCGTATTTCCTATCAAAATCGGAGTCCTTTAAAAGGATATTTTTAAGGAACGCTACAATAAGCGTTGCGTCCATTTTAAAGGTCTAAAAAAAAGGGAATTATCATTAAAACTCCTAATAAACCTAACTCCCCGGGTGGAGGGGCCCGGAGATGTGTAACCCTCCCTGCCGGGTGTAGACAGGGAGGTGTGTACCTATTGGTGAGCCCTAAGCTTGTAACCCGTCGCCAGTCTTATTGTGCGAACGGGGCCCTGAGCGGTCTAGTGCGAAGGGTGTAGACACACCCGACCGACACTAGGTGAGTAGCTGAAAGGGAAGCCAGAGTCTAGAGCCGACTAGGAGATCCCCCAAGGCCGGTTATCTAGCTCCCGTCCAATTGACTGCCTCACCCTGAAGGGGTTTCAGCTGGGTGTATCGGGTCAACACCCTCTCGGCTTCGTTGACACCGTAAGGTTTCAACCGAGAACCACGAAACTGTGGATTTTCCTAGAAGAGGTAAGTAAACACACGTTTTGACTGTACTTTGAAAAAGACAGATAATCAGCCGCCGCCTCGAAAAAGGCAGCTTTTGATTTATAGTGATCGTAGCTAGTAGATAGCTACGGAGATTGCTACGGCAGGGCGTAGCGAACAACGATCACAGACACAACACGGTCGATATCACAGGAGCGACACGTCCGTGCGCGGCGAGCGCTGGAGCGAGAGTGTTCAACTTCCTCTTCAGTTGATATAATTATGTAGTTTATGTGTCAAAAATTTGCATTTCCTTTTTATTATAAATAAGGTCCTAGTTTATTAGATAATTTCCTTTTAAGGGGCAATTTGTATGTGATAAGGATTCATTTAAGCCATAATTCAAATTTTCACAACAATGTTATTTTTTTCTTAATGTTCGCCGAGCAGTTTTCGTCTTGTTAGTAATGTGTTAATTACAAATAATTTGTTATATCCATTTAATTCTTAGTTTTATGTGAATGTATTTGACTTATATATTAACCCTTTCAAAGGAAATTACCTAATAAATTAGGACCTTATATATATATCTGCCTAGCCTTTTCCCAATTGCATTGGGGTCGGCTTCCAGTCAAACCGGGTGCAGCTTAATATCAGTATTTTACATGGAGCGACTTCCTATCTGACCTCCACAACCCAGTTAATGGGTAACACGATATCTCGTGGTATGACTGGTTGTCAGACTTTCAGGCCTCTGACTACCCGTAACGGCTGTCAGAGATCTTAATTTGACAACCGAGACCGATGGCTTAACGTGCTCTCCGAGGCACGGAGTCTCGATATGAAATGATAGTCACCCATCCACGGACCGACCGCGGCATGCGCAGCTTAACCTCTATCAATCGATCTGTGCAGCTGTTACGTAGCCATGATGCCCCTTTTTTAGCCACGAGGCCCCTTTACATTTCCTTTTTATCGACATCATTACATCAACAGAATTTTTGAATGGCTTTCGAAGTAAATAAACTACTAAAGGGTTAACTTGGCATTGACAACACCTGTGTGGTAATCCGTTATAAACTCATTTCTATTTTTGACGTAAACTTGAAACCAAAAAGCTTTCTAGATTCATACGTATATAAAGCGTTTATCGACCGTTGACGTGACAGCAATTGCAGTTCACAAAGGACTATTTTCAAAACAGAGACTGAGAGGTGATTAATTATTGATCACCTCTCAAATAAAAAATATCTTCAACATTTTAACAAAATTACTCACCTGAAGCCATTTGATCCTGGTGATATTCTCCTCGGTGACAGTGAGTGCTCTTCTCTCACCCAACTTGTAAGACTCATCATAATACATGTACTCAGTGAACGTCAACCCACTAGTGGTGTACTGCTGAGTGAAATATATCGATATAGTTCCATTCACTATGTCGTGTTCTATTATCCATTTACACTTGATCGGAACAGGGAATGGGTTGGGGAAGTTTGGGGTTGTTATCGTGCCCACGGGAGCCTTCAAGTGTCCGCCGCAGGTTTGTGGTCCCTGGCGCTCCCTGTCGCCCTCCTGCGCGCACGCCTGCTCTGCTGCGATGCTGAGGAGCGTGATGCTGAGCAGATGCTGCATTGTTAGCCTGAAACAAGAAAACAAGTTATTAGTAATAATATAAATAGCCATGAAACGTTTCCAAAAGATAACTGTGCATGGTTTAATGGACAATTTAGCAACATTGTATTTGTAACCCTTTTTCGTCCTCTGCCATATGTTATCGCAAGTAGATAAGTAAACGCACGTTAAAGAATGAAACGCAAAAAATAAAACTATTAATATTGTGAAAAAACGTTATTGGGTTCGAGACAGAGACTGGTATTAAGTCATTTATTAGACGACCCTTACGTTACGTTAACTGTTGTCATCGTGATTAATTTTCTCAATTGCCTTTATAAAAAATTCGTAGACCCTCATCAACGTTCTGCTAGAAATTAAGCCCTAAGTCTGGTCACACAGGAAATAACATCACATGTTATTTTCAGGCTCTGTAATAAGACAATTAAATACATAAGGAGATTTTCCTTAAAGTACATACTTCAAAGAACAAACAAAACATCTTTGCCGGATTATTAACATTATAAACAGAAAAGGTCTACTAATTATAATTTTGTAATCTGTTTGTATTGGGAATATTTATTGTGTAATTTGGAGCAAAAAGCTCTTTAAATTATAAAAATGCGCTTACAAGTTTTATTTAATTTATTAAATTGACTTTTATAAACACAGTTGGTACTAAAATACGACCATAATGTCGTGAATTATATTTTAAACATCTTGATTATTAATTCGATGTTTTTTTTATGTTAACTGAAATAGCCAATACCTACCTTGTCGGCGTCCTACCGATTAAATTTTATTAATTGGTAAAAATTAAATAATTATTCATAAGATAAAAAGGGGCTCGTGGCTGAGTAACAGCCGCGCAGATCGATCGATCGAGGTAAAGCTGCGCTTGCCGCCGTCGGTCTGTGGATGGGAGACCATCATTTCATACTGAGACCCCTCCGTGCCTCGGAGAGCACGTTAAGCCGTCCCAATTCCCCGGTAGTCAGAGGCCTGAAAGTCTGACAACCAGTCATACCACAAGATACCGTGTTACCCAGTAATGGGGTTGTGGGGGTCGAATAGGCAGTCGCTCCATGTAAAATACCGATATTAAGCTGCATCCAGTTTGACTGGAAGCCGACCCCAATGTAATTGGGAAAAGGCTAGGCAGATACTTCTAGATTATTAATAACGAAGTAGACTATTAGCTGTCAAACATCTGACTCAGTGTAAACAAACAACAGATATCACAATATACCAAGCCTTCTTAAGTTTTACAATAAACTGTAATTACATGCTTTATATAAGTATAGAGTGAGAAAGTTTGAAGTGAGCTCCACCTTACAAGAGCACAAAGAGTTTCGTATCAAATTAGTTGTGAAGTGAACACGTTCAGAGGACCATAAAACGATATTAGATTGGCGAAAAAATTTACAAGTCAAGTTTTACGTGAGCTTTTCCTTGCCTTCATAACTTGGACAATATCGTGTTAGGAGAGATTTCGCTTTATTTTATTTTTATACGTGTTTGGGTAGTAGTAAATCTTTAGCAGGTTACATCATTATTTAGCTTATTTATTTTTACAATCAAAGTAGTAGTGGGTCCTAACAAGTAATAGTCTTCGTACATTAGCTAAAGTGTGTGTAAATAACAATATGGCATCCGAATTCTGACTACCTCTGCTAACATGTGAGACATCTTCTGTTGGCTCGTTAATTACCAGATATAATAGAATTTAATTGTTATAAAGTACAATTTTGTACTAGACCCGTGTGTACTGTGAACTATAACGCAATTTTGTGATTGTTGAAGATCGAAGAAGACTGATCTACCGTGATACAGTTTAAACTAGTACAGAGATCAGTGTGAATCGATCGTAACAACCGCATACGCTCACTATTATTAAGGTAACCATTTGAGAATATTGTTTACAATTTGATATATGTAACTACCTACATTGATTTTGTAACTTTAAGGTTGTTCTTATATTTTGCAAGTAAATAAAGTTTAAAGTAAGTCTGATCATAAGAGTTCATCTGAGAAATCGACTTCCCTCTCCATGACACTGGCTGAATAGCTTAAGGAAGAAAAACAATCTTTCCTTACTTAGCTATAAAATTATACTCGTGGCCTATTTTGGAGCGATATATTGCACAGATCATTTCAATACATGAGTGCCGAGCATTGTAAGAATACGCAGTCGGTGAAGCACGTTCGTGATATATTGCGGCGCGGTACGTTCACTCCGTCGTTGCAGTGAACATGAAATATTTTTAAGAAACATGTTAGCTTGAGAGTTTTGTTCCTATTTCTGGAATCGGCGAAGCCTCATTCCAATGCTGGAAGAATTTCGATTATATCTGTCGATTCTGCGAAGATTCCCTGTCCCTGTTCTCTATTGGTCAAGAATTTAGTCTCAACAAATTTAAGTCATATGTTAAGCAGACTCTTTGCAAAAAGGGTTACTATAAAATCAAAGACTACGTAGAAGACAAAAATGCTTGGGATTGTGCCGCTCGCTCTAATGTTTAGACACTCATTAATAATTGCTGTTTTTTTGCTTTTTTTTTCCACTGTTGACATTGTAATGTTAAATTAATTTATTTTATGATATTTTAATGAATTGATTATATTAAGATTATTCTTTTTGACATTGATTCTTGACATATTTTGATAATATTGTTATTCTATTAGACACTATTTGCAATGTGAATGTGAGTACGATGTGGGCCAGAAATTCATTCATACATGAACCTCATAGACTGTCTGGCGGTTTTGAGTCGTTTTATGTGACCTACGCAAATGTCCTCCTGATCTGGTATCGTCTTGTGACGGGTCGTTGAGCTCCCATAGTTATGGTTGAGCTACACGATGACTGATGCATACGTGCCGTCAGACAGGACAGGTCACCTTGAAGCTGCTATGGCTCTTTCCTCAAAAGGCTGCATCGTTACACTCACATAGATATGTACATACTATTATGTCTGGACTTTAAAAGAGACGTTGACCTCTGAGTTTATTTCGGCGTTTCTTCTCAGAGACAGTCAGATAGGAAACGCCGGCGCCATCTATTTTATAAAAATGACTTGTAAAAGTGTCTTCAACAGATCTATTTACAGAAATAAAATCATTTATCATTGTCCTTCCACTGCGAGATACACGAACATTAACATTTTTTTTTATTCAGATCAACATCCTCTTTGGAAATATCAAAAATAAATCACATTCGCTTTGTTTATATATTATTATTCCCTTAGTTAACATTTCCTGAGCCCTATAAATAAAACGAAACAAGATCTCATCAATGTTTATATAAAGTAGCTTACATTGGAGATGGAGATAAGGAAAAAACAGAAATAACAAAACATGAAGAAAGGTAAACAAAAATCTCACTCAACTTTTACTTATAAGAGGCAGTCCCTTTTGTTCTTAGCTTTCCGTATTATATCAAAGTTTAAAAATAGTCACTGAAATAGATAAACGCATTCAGTACCAGTTTGATGACAAATTTTGAGGACTCATCAATTTTCCCCGAAAACAGGGACTTCTCAAGTAAAATACAACAGAAAAACTTTACAGAAAATTAGGAACTTTTCAGAATTTCTGTTCTGAGGAATATACCATGGAGACCAAGGTAAGTGAAAGTTACTGTGAGATTTGAATTATGTTAAGAAATTTGCTGTAATATTATGACCCACTATATTCAAAATTTTTTAGTTATATGTATGTATTTAGTAGTTATATAATTTTTGATATCCACCGTAATATCTTGTTTGTCTTCTGTCTTAAGTAAAAGAGGTATTAATTTCTTATCTTAGAGTTATCGTATATTATCTACTTAGAAGTATACGACAAAAGATAGAGGAATTGTATACCTATAAATAAACAATACCTACTTCCATTTCAAAATACACATACCTATATAAAATCCAACCAAGCAAGTAAAATTAACTTGAACCCAATTGTAGCGGAGTGCTAGAGATAAGCGATAATCGCGGCAAGTCGTGACGGGTCGCACGCTACACAGTAAAAAGGTCCAATAAAGTTACAGACGAATCTAGGCAAATTCTGAAATATTCGTATACACGTTTTAGCTTTTTCGCACATTTGGCTAGAGAATTAAAAGGAATATTATATTAAATATACACTGAAAGTGACGCAGTAAAAATGCTTTTAACCGTTTTTTATGGGATAGGGGGCAACCGAGCAGACGGATCGCCTGATGGTAAGCGATTACCGCCACCCATATACACACGCAACCCCAGAGGAGTCACAAGTGCGTTGCCGGCCTTTTAAAGGGTTTGGGCCTCCGGTACCCTCACTCACTCGGCGAAACACAAAGCTTGCGTTGTTTTACGACAGTTTTGTGAGGCCGTGGTATCACCCCGGTCGATCCGGCCCATTCGTGCCGAAGCATGGTAAAACACAAACAGTTACTTCATATAGATACATTTACCAAGCTATAAATGTAGGTTGTGGCTATAGAAATTAATATAATTTATTAAAGCAGGGATACTCGAAATTCGAACGCCATATTTATGGAACGCTTATTTAATATAATTAATTATTTGTAGTTTTCCCTAATCGATAATCCTACTTATATAAGGTCTAATTTATTAGGTAATTTCCTTTTAAGGGGTCAATGTGTAATTAATAAGGATTCATTTAAGCCCTAATTCAAATTTTTAAACAATTTTATTTTTTCTTAATGTTCGCCGTTCAAGGAGCAGTTTTCGTCTTACTAGTACTATGGTTATTACAAATAATTTGTTATATTCATTTAATTCTTAGCTTAAGTGAATGTGTTTGACTTATATGTTACCCCTTTCAAAGGAAATTACCTAATAAATTAGGACCTTATATTATAAAGTTTGTATGTATGGATTTTTGTTACTCTTTCACGCAAAAACTACTGAACGGATTTGTATGAAATTTTGCATACAGATAGTTTGTAACCTGGATTAACACATAGGATACTTTTAATTCCGAATGGATCCAATTCTGACGTCCACGCGAACGAAGTCACGGGCAGAAGCTAGGATTTAATATAATTATATGCAATTTTCCCGAATCGATAATATTATAATCTAACAGAAAATTGACTATAATAAAATTAAAACATTATGTTTTTAAGTTCAATGTGGCGTTCGAATTCTGACTACCCCTGCTAATATTTATGATATTTATTTCCATAAATACAACCTACATTAATAGCTTGTTGAATTTAACCTTTAAGAAAGAACCCTTTTAACGCGTGAAATCTAATATCACACGCGTCACGAACGCGCGCTGAAATAAACATAGACATGTGCGGATGATGCCTGCAGATATACAAACATTAACTGGAAGAGTCTAAAGATGACACCACCTACATACAACCCACGAATGAATATAACACGATAACACTACAAACAGAACGACAATCTGTAAGACAACAATACTCGGGATCGTGTGTGGCATATGAATATGAAGTTGATAAAGTGACACAACTGTTTATTTCAGGCAGACGTATTCCGTTGACTGTATCTACAATTTGGATCTCTGAATAAACTTATCTCATAGGGATCAAGATTCCATTCAGAAAATGGAAAATCCAAGCTTGGGCTGACATTATTTTCGTGAAGCAACAACACAGCTTAAAAAAAAAACATACTTTTAAATGGTTTAAGGGCTGATAAATTTTTCTATTCAGTTTCGGCGGTTTTTGCTAAACATTGCTTGTTTTTAAACAATGACCAAGACAACAAGCGTAAATTAACATACCATATATTTTTTTCTCATTATTTCTGTTTTTTTCATGTTAGTAAATACAAAAAAAAAACTCTAATATTTCAAGATGTACACACATGTAGGCGTCGTTTCCGATTTGTTCCTTAATGAATTTTGAGAGTCTCTTTGGTCTAGTAGCTACAAACGCGACTTCTGAGTGAGCCATGAGTTCGATTCCTGAGTCTCGCATTGTTCTTGGGTTATTCTGTCATAAAAGCCACAGTAGCAGCCCGAGCTTTGAAATTGTGCCCGATTCCACTTTTTAGACCTATGTTATGAAATGTAAGGATATTTTTGGGAATAAATAAATTAATTAATGTTTGTAAATTCATAAAGGCGACTACACAGACGGTAACTTCATCTTACACAATCTCATTTTATGTTATTTCATTCTGACTAATTATTGTTACATAAATGCTCATATCGATAACCATGCTCGTGTCATATCTAGCACATGTGACACCTATACATCTACGAGAATTATCATTCACACCTGAAGAAGGGTATTATGTAAATACCGCGAGATATGCCTCGTAGGATGAGGAAGGTGTTCTATTTAGCCTGTGGCTGTATGTAGCCTGTAACTCACACCATACATTGTTTTAATAAGGTTAACGGGTAATGAAAGTCATATTAAATAAAATTCAGAATTCATAATTATTTTTCATTTGCCATTCTATCGCTTTGAAAGTGTGCGGATGAAATTATACTTAAATACCTTTTTATCGTTTTACCAAAGTGAAGGATAGGGCGACATTGTATACACGAATAAAGTAACTCCACAGGGGTTGATTCAAACGAATTATTGTTGTCATAAAGAAAAGAAGAGTCATTATATCACAAGCCCAGGCTGATTTAAATTCTCTTTTCACGTGGTTTCAGTGCAACCTTCTAACAATCAATATTTCTAAAACATGTTATGTTATATTTAAAGCAAAAAATAAGGTAATTCCCCCATATAACCCTCTAACAATTAATGATGTACAGATAGAACTTAAAACTTGCGAGAAATATCTTGGTCTGAGAATTGACAGCTCACTCTCATGGAATGCCCACATTGATCATATAAAGTGCAAGCTCTCAGCCCTTGCTGGGTCATTGCGTAATATAGCTCGTTGTATCCCACCAAAACTGCGGCATACTATCTATAATTCTCTAATAAAACCGCATTTACTATATTTAATCGAAATTTGGGGTAGTGCAGGAAAAACTAAATTGTCAGAACTACAAATTATCCAAAATAAACTCATCAAAATACTTTTCAACTACCCATACCTAATACCAACCCTCAAAATTTATAAAGACACAAAAGTAATGAACACAAATCAATTATATGTTTACAACACATGTATCTTCATAAAACAAATTCTCGCCAAAAGTACCCATACGAACATAATTCTCACACAACATAAACACATAAGTCAACGCAGGACACGCCGAGCTAGCTTACTAGTATCACCGATTTTTTTTTTTTTTTTTTTATATTATTAGAATTAACTATGGCAAAAAAACCCTAACTTTTGGAGGAGCACAACTTTACAATAAAATACCGTCATGTATAAGAAGACTGCACTCTTTTAGTGCGTTCAAAACTCAACTTAGCAAGTACATAGTTGCAAATCAATCACTTATGGAGAGATGACTGCATTGGATGGGTGAATTTGTTTGTTCATATAGTCTGTACCTGACTGATGATGATGACCTGTATGTAAAATTTATTTTCTTAGTATTGTTGTCAAGTAAGTGACATTGTATTTTTTTATTGAGAATAAAGTTTCTTTAAACCTAAACCTATTAAACTCGGATCTAGCCGGAAACAGAAGTTTTACTAAAGTTACACAGAAAACAAACTAGAAAATGCGCTTGACTATATCAAAATTACAGGAAGTAGTGCCGTATGAAAAATTACATTTCGTGTTATTCATTTTTAAAATGATATACAATATATACGGGAAATAATAATTTACATGAGTATAGAATTAACGAAGATAACACCTGTGTTATTTATTGTGTTTCTTAAATCTTTTCTTAGATGTATAAAACACAAAACCAAGTTATTGGTTCAACAACACTACGTCCTGGTTTTTTTTTTAAATAGGATATCACAAGTGAACATTTTCAAATCAAATCAAATCATTTATTTCGCTAATAACCTGGGCACAGGCAGATGGATACAGAGTCAATATTTGTCTCTTCATATATTATTATATTGCCTTACGTTACATGCGAAAACATTATTTGGAATAAATGTCTTTAAGAAAAATGAACATTGGAATTGAATGTCATAACACAAAAAAAAACAACTCATTTGTTACTAAGAACAACATAACTATCAAAAAACATTTAACATTTCATGCCAAAAAATTATAACTTCAACATTATACCGAAAAAAACTTCAACATAAAAAATATTACTTAAAAACAATTGCTATCTATTTAGTCCCTATAGAGACATGGCACTACTAGATTTGCAGTTAATTCAATCACAAAAAGATGAATTAAATAAGTGGAAGAATAATTCGGAGTAGTGAGCCGTATTTATTCGGGAGGCGCAGGTTCAAATTCTGCTTACGATCGTATTTTTCTTTCCACAATAACTTATAAATTTTGAGTTCGCCACGCACGCGTTAATGCGCTTGAAAGACTCACGAATAACTTCATTGACCTGCACTGGTACTAAATATCTGAAAACCAACGAAGTTAGCACGAAACTATACTGGTTTTGTTTTAGGAGGGTACTGACATGCACTTTTTTGGATCTCTTTCGCACCGCGACTTATCAGTATTCAATCACCTGAGGGTGTTTGTGATATATCTGTTTATGAATGTAGGGTTAACAGAATACACATTAAATATATCGGAATTATAACATGTCTGTGACACGCCACCTTCATGCGTTTACGTCACAATGATCATTAAAATATCTGATGCGGCAAATAGCTTATAATTATTACATTGTGACTAACACGATTGAACACAATCCATGAAAATAAATGTCTTCTAATTTATTTTCGTATTTTCTTGACTCAATGGATTTATTCTTTACAGCCGGCGTTTCAATAAAACGGCGTTCGGGTAATGTCCGCTTGACTTAACCCGTATAAGACGATAGCCTTTGTGTACCGAACATGTGGACTGTTAGAAATCCTGTCGGAATCCATTTATAGACGTACGATATGACCGCACGACTATTGTGATGTTCCTGAATCATGTATTTTATTCATACATTTATTTTTCTCAATACTTCTATGTTATAATATTGATGACTGAGTTACATTTGGTGGGTATTATAGATTATGATCAATCATTATGTAAATATATTTGTATATTTATGTTACCTACTTTCAGAAAGTGAATTTTGTGTGTCGGTCATTTATTCACTTATTCTCTAATTTAAGCCCTGGGTCGAAGATAAGTGAATTAAAATTTACAAAATCATAAATTTTAATTTTCTAATCTTTGTCGCAGCAGACCGCAAAAAGCTCTACACTAATTGACGAAATTTTGCCCTGTGGTGGGACAATCACGGCTGAATAATAATAATGATTCCACGCTACACAAAAACAGTTTTAAGGTACGTAACTGAATGTGATATATATTTTTATACTAGCTGTGCCCGCGACTCCGTCCGCGTGGATGTCGTAAATTAACACCATCTTGTATGAACGCAAATTCTTATTTAACAAATGTTCAACGTGATCCTTTAAATTGGCATAACTTTTATATTTATGATCCGATTGACATGAAATAAACACTAAATGTTAAGTGAAGCTTATATTAGTGAAACCCACATCTAAATCGGATAAGCCGTTTCTGAGATTAGCGTGCACAAACGCACAGACAAAAATTCTAACAATCATTGTTTTGGGTGCTATTTGCGTTGATAAAGGTCCCAATAATATTTTTTCTCATATATCTTCCATGTACAGACAGCGATCCGTTACATTTTTATTATATGTATTGATGATGATGATTAATAAATGCATAATTGTACTACCGTTCCGACAAATAAAAGGACTGTTGTATTTTTTTTTTTTCACCTACCTGCGAGACTCTCGTATAGAGCATACCACATTTATGTGGCGGATGTGGTGCCTCGGCGGAATGCACTACAGTGAGCATCCGCCTATACGGTTACCGCTTGAATTTTTTATCTCGGACAAAAGAAAATACCCTACCGTGGGAAAAAATATATAGTTTTTTTAGGAATGTTGAAAGCATTTTCTTACATAATGTAAAAAGAATCATATATATTATGTATTCAACAAAGTGTTAGGCAAAAGAGTACCGTTTAACTTCAACATTCGTTTTTAGTTTATGAGGTGTCGTGGTGGCCGTATGGTTACGGACCCGCCTCCTGAGCTAGAATTTGTGGGTTCAAACCTGGCATGTACCAATGTGACCTTTTCAATGTCATATGTACTTTCTTACTTAATCTAAGACATCACTGACATACGGTGAAGGAAAACATCGTGAGGAAACCTGGACTTGATAGTCTGAAATCGCCAACCCGCAGTGAGCTAGCGTCGTGATTAAGCTCGTGCCTTCTTTGGATAAGAAGAGGTCTTTGCTCTGCAGTGGGACAGTTGCGAGCTGGTTATTATTAGTTTTATGCAATAAGGTGGCAAGTTTCTGTCCAGTCCATCTATCTACCGGCAAGCACATACCCAAATGCTGAATCTATAATTTATTATAGAACGATATTTGCTTTTATTCGCGCCCCTCACACAACCGTCCACTAGTCTAACTGGTAACATCGCACACGCAGCGAAGTTAACGACTACCACCCCAATTAATCACACATGAAACCAGAATCCTTGACTGAGATTACATAAGTTTCTAATTTAATTTCTCAAATATCCGCAAAGTTAAGTAAACAGAAGTTCCTTTGACTTTGGATAATCCTTAGAGGATTACAAATACTGTAGAATAATTAACATTGTGGTAAGAGTTAATCTTCAATGCTACCTCTTTGGTAACTCTGCTATCTCGATGAACACATTACTGAGCAGAAGGATGCTGAGTAGTGCGGTCAGGGCATATATTGATTATATGTACGTGTTCGGTCAAGATAGTAATTCACGTGCCTAATACCCTGAACAAACAAACAAAATCATAAAGTTATTATATTAAATGGAAAAAGAATACGGTCTCGGTTTCCATTTAATATAAATTTTGTATGGTTCCACATTACCTGTACATTTTGTATGGTTATGATTTAAATGTTTATGCTTAACTCTCTCACCCTTTGCTTACAGATTCAAATGAAAAAAATATTACTAGATAAACAAAAAATATTTTTTCGTAGTGGAAGACAGTATCAGAATGAAGGTGACTAAAATCAGAGGAAATAACTCCGCTAAAACCTTTTCAATCTTCTTGTTTATTACGACTCTATGCCAATCAGTCAGTCAAATATTTGTTTATTACATAATACGTACATTTTAACCCGGTGATTACCGACTCTTACAAATGTTCAGCATTTCGTTGACTTTTTCTCAATGAGTCGCAATCGATCTTCCACTCTTCCCACTGAAGCCAGTGAGTAATACGACAGACTTTATAGCTGCTGTAATCAATTCTTATAAGTAATACTTTGCATGTTGAACCAGACTTGTGGGTTAGTGAATTTTATGAGGTTATGTTACGTTGATTTGTGATGGAGACATGTTTTTTTCTGAAAGTTTCCTGATTTACTACAGTTTGCTATTTGTAGGTTATATATACAGTACCTGCAACATAATGCAAACATAACTTAGGGAAAGGTTAGCATGAAGTCTATTGATTGCTTTATATTGATATTACTATTGTAGCGGAACAATCTTAACCCTAATGATTACGTAAATTAATGGATTAATATAACTAAACACAGAACATGTGATATGCGATTAAATGTTTATTGCTTGCAGGTAACAGATGACCTGTTTCTTTGAAATATTTATCAATAGAAACACTCAGCATCGAACAGCATGCCCGCACCACTGACTCCACAAAACACTTTAAACTTTCTAGTGCAAAAAACGTCGACATTGTCAGCCATATTTTATGTAGTTCAACACACCGCAACTTTGGTTCTATACCACACTAATAAGCCTCACGTGTTGATTTATTTTATTAATGTTCGTGGCTAGCCAAACGTGGTGAGTGACCTGAAACCACTGATTCCATTGAGTTAGGATTACGCCATTTATCAGTCGAACTCTAATTAATTACCGCCACCAGCGACGTACTAAATCAGGTTAGGGATCCATTGCGCCTCTCTCTCACGATGATATAATGAACGGCCTTAATAACGCGTAATGTTTGCGTTGTACGCCGAGTTATCTTTATAGCCTCTCTGATTACGCGTTGCGGCACCGAAAATTTGATTAGCTCAGTAACGTGACACACGGACGTGCAGTTCGGTCAGCAGAGCTCTCAGTAATTGAGGAAAATGTGAGTACGGACGACGACGAAAACAAGCTCCAATTAATTATAAGTAGGTACACAAGTACTACTTCTTAGATACGTGATAAGGTTTGCGTTATTTATTATGACCGAATATCTACTCATGAGGGATCTCCGAAACTTCTTGTATATGTGGTACTGTAAGTACGTTTAATTAAAATAAATAAACAGGAAGACGGACTTAAAAGTTTGTGATACTTTGATACGTCTGTGAAACAATTTTGAAAATAGTGTGAGTAGTATTTTTAATGATGGTGGCATAACTTGGGAGGAGGCGCTTCGTATAATTATAAAAGAACTTCACTTACAGATTGATTATTGCATGAAAACTTTACAATTTACATTGTTATTTCTATAACTTAGTCAGGGTTCTGGTTGCAACACCTACCTGTTCTGTCAACTAATATTAAAGTGTAATCAGAAACGTTTATAAATTATATATTGTTAACATTGTTAATTGATGAAATAAATATATAAAAAGTTGTTTTGTAAGGTAGGTACTTTATTATTAAATAAATAATTGTCAATCTCAAACATCTGTATGTCACACACAAAATATGTATACTACGAAGCCCTGCAGTGTCGCCAGTTATAAACGATATGAATAATTAATTTAATTATTTAGATTAGTAACTGAAGTTAGTCTAGTACTTTCTCGCTTTTAGATGATTAAACTTTGTATGTAACATTGGCTATGGGATCTGAATTGATGTGGCAACAATATATTTTTTGCATTTGCTTAATATGTCATTACTATAAAGTCCTTCAATGCTGATGATGCATCTCCTCGAATACTTGCATGTATTCGTATTTATTTAACAATGAAATACGACGTGCATGATAAACTATTGATGTATTATCCTATAAACACAATTCAAAACAGCAGTTTTATCACAAAATCCAATCAACATGCTTTAAAAATAAATCTGCTAGCTATTCAAAAGCAAAAGTAAAACATTATGATAAAATATTTAAAGGGTTCATCGATCGCGTCCATCCACAGACAAGCTTTCCACTACTTCGTTATGCACAAAGATGCCCGAAGTCTGTGAACATCCGCACCGGCTGGCTGGTCGATGGTTACATGGACTAGTTTTTATTTCTATCCAAGAGTTCACGTTTCAGTTAAATGATTGCACTTATGATGTCAGTGAAAACGGTGTTCTAATTGAACCTTAATGTTTGAACTGTCATCTCGTCGGAAACTATATTTTTCTGGATTTTTGCAATGTATTTCAAGTAATCCTTATTAGATGTAGGTACTTATTATAATCAGCTAATAGCTCATCAATTGTCATCTGTAAATAATTATTTATTAGTTTTCCAATATAAAATTCTACAGTGGTGATTTTTTTAATCCATTGAAATCAATGTCTTGTAATAAAAATAGGCTAAATTTACTATAAAACGAAAGTGATCAACGAAATCTGGTTTCATATTCCAGCAAAACTATATACTTTGGTTCCGTGATGAATACTTTAGCAGCAAGCTATTTGTTGGGCTTGGTCATTAATTACTCTTAGCTCAAACTCAAACACAAAGTCAATTTAATTGGAGCAGTGGCAACTTGATAATTAATGTACTTGTTGTAAAACTTTTAAAGGATTTTTTTTTTATAATTAAAATAATCTGACTTTAAATATTTTGAAAGCCATATTGGATTTTGATGAAACGCAGATATTGTCTAAGACAGAGATGATCGGTCATCGCTCTAAATACCTTTAGCAAACACGAATAGAAAAATAAATATTATTGTAACAGGATCATTATTATACTGCATTATGTGATCAACGAACAGTAGTAGTTGATTCTAACAGTTAATTTTCTTACGTAAACATGGCGACCTATGAAATATCATATTTCAAAGAAAATTTATTATTCTACATGAGATTGAAAATATTACAATATTTATTAAAACGAGGACCTGCTAATAAAATATATTAGGCCTCGTTGATATTATTTCAGAAACAGGGATTGTGTACGTTGTTAGTTACGTACTTAATGGCTTTTAAGACTGTGTCTTAAAAGCCATTAAGTACGTAAGTGGAGTGGCGTCATATATTTTAGTTTATTATCAGTAGGCTTACTCTTGAAAATAAATCCGCTCGATTGACATTGTTAGTTTGTACTCTTAAATGAAAAAACGTCTTAAAAATAATTAAAGCATTTTTTAGTATCCCGAATACAAACAAGCTAACATGCTTTAAAATTGAGATAGCTACGATATGGGTAATATTTTTAACATTACACATTGTTCTTAAGGCGTTGATTTAAAAATTAAATTGAATTGGTATTGGTATTAATTTCAAGAGCAAATTGATTAAGTTTATTACAAACTATGAATTATTTATAAGATCATAAACTGCTTACAGCGAAATCCGATGACAATAGAACACTGCTTCATTAAAAACCGTCTGAATCTAATCGTCTTAAGATATTTAAATATCATCGCAACGTGACCGCGCAGTCCTAGAAAGCGAGTTCCCTCTCCGCCTTCAAAGGCGTACTTGAGGCAGTCTTTGACGTCACAGTTTAGCGTCATCGTTTTCCACTCTCTTTCGCTTTGTTCCAAGACCAGCGTTGTCACTTTTGATGTGCTAATTTCGTTTGGATGTCGGAAGCGATAGATATACCGCTATTGATATTTCTTTAAAGTACTCTATAACAATTTTCATGTTTTAATTGTGTTTGTTTCTTAATCAGCAGCATTATCAATAACAATACATAATACATAACAAAAATTACACGAGTTCTCGAATCAGAAGAACGTTTTTATTTTATCAACATTACTCAGGATGCAAAAATTATTATCTGGTATTATAAAAATTTTAATTTTGGCCAATTTAATACTTAGGAGGATATTAAATTTGAACCATCTTAATTTTATAAATGTGATGATATCAGGCCAGGTTTATTAACGGTAGAAGTTTGCATGTAATGATGATATTGTAAAACAGTATTAATTGCCCTTCTCGCTTCCATCAATACTTGCCAACATTCATGCGAAGGTTTTTTTTTACGCAACATCCCTAGCGTTTCAATACTGGATAAATTGCTGATTTGGTTGTAATACCGGCCTCTCTGTGGCAGCCCTACTCTGCCAACAATTTTCTACTTAATTTATTCGTATTTCAGCTTTCATTCCTGAGTACACATTTAAGTTAATTATGTCACATCAAAGAGTACAGGTAAATTGATTTAAATGTGCGAATATTTTTGTATTTTCTAATCTGATTCAAAAGCCATGTAAAGCTGCAACGGTCATGTGTACCAATAAAATTGCAAATGTTCCACCATTTACGTCGATGTCGGTCATAGGAATGCAATTACGGGAGATCAACCTGTGTGATACGCTTTTCACGAGCTAGCATTAGCGGTTGCTCGCTGTCTCATGATATGTGGGCTTACTCTTGAAAATAATTCCGCTCGATTGACATTGGAAATATGTCAGTTCGTACTTTTAAATGCCAAAATATCTAAAAAATAATTATAGATTCAGGATATTATGAAGACAACATGCTTTAAAATTGAGGAAACTATAATGTAGGTAAATTTGTTTTAAAATTACGCGTTGTTTTAAGCCGTCTATTTAATACTGAAATTGGATTGGAATTGGTATTAGTTTCAAGAGTAACCCCAATGGTTGCGATGTTCACTTTGAAAATTCGTGATAAGTAAACTGTGTGATCTGTTGACTCGGAATACTTTGTATTTGTAACATAGTTTACTAGATCAAAATTATTTATCGTAATATTAAATTTAAAAACTTTTTATCATAATTAGCGTGGGGTGCTTCTTATGATAATTTATAATGACTTTACTTTTACCAATATCTGTCAATAATATCTTTACAATAATTGGCTACTTGACAGTTATAACAAAAAAATATGAAAAGTATTGGATATGGTAGCCTAAAGGGAAAAAATAATTAAACAAATTTGTTTTTGCATTAAGATAAATCGTAAATATTTTATTTTTGCAAAATAAGTTCGCAATTTTTTATCTGTTGATTACAAGAACCAAAACGCGGGAACCCATGATGTTGCATCTTGTTTCGTCACATTTTACAAAACAAAATGTCTTTGTTCTGTCGTTTGATATGAAATTAAATTTACTAAGCGTAATATCTATATTCTTAAATCTATTTCATAATAATGTCCCATATCATTAGTCAGCTGTACTTTATTTATTAGATATTTTTATTTATTTAAAGGTATTTTATATGAAAAAAAAAATGTTAGGTTTAATTTATTTCAAGGAGATCAGAAGATAAGTTTATTTCTATATATCAAAAGAAAATCTCAGATTTGAACTAGGGGTAAGCTAAGATGGAAACTACGGGTCTCGGCGTGCTAACTATAACCACTGCTTTCGACGTTGTAAAAATTTGTTTAAACAATTTATCAGGATATTCACTGGTTGTAAATAATAAATAAATAAATAAAATTACTTTTCTCATAAATACGGTTATAGTTAGAGCCCCGTAGTTAGTTTTATTAAAATATATATGACGTCACAGTTCGAAAGTTACGTGACCATGTGTTTTCGCGCCTCATTTCAAATTAATGAAGAAAAATCATATTTTTTTCAAGAAATAAAGTTTTTCGAGAAAAATATGATATTGTAAGATTTATAAAATAAACATTTACACATTTTAAAATACTTTTCCGAAAACTGTCAAGTAGCCAATTGACATCTAGAACCCCAGCACGCTTTATTACGGTATTTTTTTTTCTCTTTCAATCGTTTTTTTTTACATATTTAAAAAATATTTTCTACTTTTTAGTTCGGCTAGTTATAAAAGCGTGTTTTGTTTAAACTATTATTAAGATTTGCTTTTTATTCTTTAACGATAATAATTTCATCGTCACGAAGAATCGGCCTTTTGTGCATCATATGTGAAAATCCTGATCAGGATAATCGGACAATATTATTAAATTATTGTATCTTTTTTTTATAAACGTTGCCCCACACTAGGAATTTCTTCCTGTATCGTGGGTGCGTTTACAGACACACTCACACCCGGAACAATTATCTGTAGATCATACACATATTTGCTCCGTGCAAGAATCGAACTTGCGACACGCGACATAGCAGCCGGTCTCTCGACCACTGCGTTAACTGCATATTGTATTGTCATCGGTCCTTGATAAGTGTGCGAAGTTTCAAATCAATTTGATGTTTTAAAGTGGGTAAAAATAACGTTCAAACATTTCGTTACATAGATACCTACTTAGATATATAGCTACATACCAAGCTAATAAAAGCGTGTTAAAAAGGTAGCCAGAATGCTATTTTCACAGTAATTAGCGGCCGCGTTCAATAATAAAACGTCCGACGGGGACTGTGGGGTGAACAAAGAGTGGAGCCCGCGAAGAAAAGTGCACTTACTCGTACTTAGTACCAACACCATGAACAGGGTACTATAACTTAAAGTTACTTACATTGATTCTGGTCCAAAACTACTGGACTTACTACTGGACTAAAACACTAATACTTTAATTTATGTAAACTACTGTGAACTCTCGAGATCAATTTACAAACGGCGCCAGCTTCCCGCTGGTTGTTTATCTTACATTATTCAACATTTCGTCTCTGGTAGGCGGCTTCGGCTGCGGCTGGTTACCACCCACCGGATGAAGCCATTCCATGAAGCGCCCTAGTCGTGTTTCGGCATGTTGTCCGGTGCTACCGTTGTGGGAGACGGGTCTGGGCAGTTGCATCGACTTCCCAACTATCGTTTTCTCCAAATCTATCCACTCTACTAGGAGTGAATAGATTTTTTCAAGAATCTAGAAATACGTGCTCTACCCTCGGCCACACCATCGCTTAACATCAGGCGAGTTGGTGACAAAATGTAGATCCATTTTTCATAAATAAAAAAAACATTTATTTCAAAAAGATCGATCGAAATAAAACGATTTACCGGGATTGCAATAAAGGTGCAAACGTGAGCGAAAAATAACTTGCGCTAGATACAAATTGAAGACCGAGGAAACGGAACTGAAATATATATATCCGTCTTGGGACATAGGCAGATGTGTTTGAATTATCACAAGTTATGATCTGATTTTGGTGTAAAATTTTGGCGTTTCTGTTAATACTATTATTAGGGTTATTATGTGTACAAAATTCTCTAGAACGTAGAGTATTTTATTGTTATGTATTTGTTTGGCGTTTTTCTCAGGCCTGGGCGTTTGTGCACGTGTGATGTCGCTACATACAAAATTAATCTTGTTCACTGGATACTATCGATATTCTTCAACTTTTATTATTTAGTTCCTCAACTTAAACAAAACGAATTCAATTCACTACGTAAGTTTTTCGGTTAAATGCTGCGGTACATGCAAAGCGTACTAAACGATAGCTTCAACTTAACGATGCGCGACTACGAGTCACTTGTTCATAAAGTTGATAGAGGAGATTTTAAAAGGAAATACAGTTTTCTATTTTTCATATCAGTATGTGTTTTTTTTTCAGTCGATTATAAAAATAGAAATAAGGTCAATACAGTTTACATCAAACAATATTTCGTCGTACTGATATCTCAATTAATGAAGTGCTCTAAGCAGAGGAGGGAGCAGAGGCTCCATGAACCGGATCCCACATTTTACGTCTACCCAGTTTAGCTTAGCTTAGCAGCTTGTAGACAACGTTCCGGGAATTAAACAGAGGCTCGTCTGCACTGTGGGACGACTTTTATTAATATGGACTACGAATATCCGTCAGACAAACATGCCTTGTAATTAATCTTGATTTTATTACACCTCTACTGACCCACCTTTTAGAATAGTTTGTACACTATCGATGTAGCAGAGGAATAAACAATAATATCTAATATTCCCGCTCCCACAGATAAACCGATAATACGGTTTTGTGGGACTTCATTTTGATTTTAAGGTTTCTGTGTATTTTAAATAAATAAATAATAAATACTTCAGTATTTAATATTTTGATATGGTTAGCAATTTATTTAATTTTTATTACACTACTAGAACATTGCAAAAACTATTACATGAAGATCAAATAATGTTAGATTAAAAGACGGGCCCTTAACATACCTAGAGAAAAAGTTAGCAAACAGAATCAACAAAAGGGATAACGTTTGTAGTGAAATGATCCGCAACGGCTTGTCCGAAAAGGTTTTATTGTCACGGTTTACTCGGAAAAAGTTTGTTTGGCTGTCCTAAATACGCATTGCAAAGGCTTTTCTGGAAATTGCTACTTATTTCCTCTTCTTTTTCTTAGCGTCACGACACAGAATTTTATTATATTTACTTGGTTAAATTGTTTAATATATTTACTTCAAATAAAATGGTAAGAAGCCTAAATACATTAATTGTAGATAGAAAAAAAAACTATATTACATTTTTATACTAACTAGCTCTTTAAAAAACTGCTGTTCTTCATCTCACTTTATTTGTCTGCCTAACTAATAATATAACAGTGAATAAACTGAATCGGCACCCAATTACATTCTGTGATAGCATTGTATTGATTGAATGACTCTAAGGGATCAAATCAAAATACAGCACTGTACCAATAATAGATAATTCTAGGTTACAATAGATTGTATTGATCTTCAGAAATAGAAGGAGGAAGAATTTTCCGTACGCACGTTATGTTAACATTAACATTCCTTTGTTCCTTCAAATATCGCCCATTACGGTAATCAGTTCACTTGAATAGGGACCAAATACTTACTCTTTATTAAATTATATAATTATGTGACTTGTGACTGTGAATTATATTATATTAGGAAGGCTTTTTGTTTAATATTAGAAATAAGACAATGATAAATGATCTTTGTGATAAAACAACGTCTAAAGCTCCAATAAATAAAGACTTCAACACTTTATCACTTTCAAAAGGGAAGTGATATACACTGAATTAATTTAATTAATATTCACGTAGCTCGCTAATAAATCAGGGTCAGACGTTGGCGGAGAACTTTGGGTTTTAATTAAGTCACCTCAAAGAGGATGGTTGTCAAGAACCGCCTTGACTTTGCTCTACAACTTATATAATATTGTGACCGTGACTTAGTGACATTGACGAAGGTTCTAATTTAGAGCTAAAATTCTGTGGATGATCTTCATTTTAAAGCTTTTATTTTTGCGGTCACATGTTAAGGTTGTGCTTTGATAGTAAAAAGTAAAGGATGGGTACGTCGGTATCCGATAACATTTGACACATATTTTTAATAATCTCACCAAGAACCGCCATACGTGACTATTTTAGCCTAAAATACAAATATTAATATAATAGCTTAAAGTAAATGTTTTTGCAAAACGAAAAGCTGACAAGATCCGCCATCCTAAGAACTTCTCTGATAGGTAGGTTCAATAACCTTTACACATTCTCTTTAGCTTTTGCGTAACCAACATAATAAATAATTATGATTATAGGCACACACCTAATTGTAAAAGTCACGACCTTTGTTACATGGACTTAATTACAAAATAATAGATTTGAATCTTATAAAAACCTTTGCTAATAACATTTTTGGTTGTAGGACGAACAGGTACTAAGGAGATTTGTGTTAAGAACACGTCATAAATTCAACATTCAAATACAGAATAGCAAAAACGAGCATTTACATATTTTTTTTAAACATTTTTCCAGAGTAAACGAACACTTAAACGCAAAAAGTTCATACTATTCTGCGTGTTATAGTTCAGTAATTATACAAAACTGCTAAACGTCGTTCAGCTGTTTTATAAAACGTTTCTGTTTTGTAAATTAGGTAGCAGTTTTGTAAAATAGCGGATTCTAGTATCCATCTGCGACATATATAAATCGTCACTACTTATGGTTCCTTTTATCTTATTTCTTATAAGCCCATGTGTGGGCAATCAAAATTCACACCTGTTTAAAAATCAGTTTAGTCAAAATTTATGACTGGTATCAATTTGGCTTTAATGTGTATCATTTATATTTAATCTCACGAATAAAATAATAACGTGATATGGTTTACTTTAGAATAGTTGATGTCGCATCACTATCAGGCTTTTATGTATATCAACAATTTTAGGGAGTATCCATGTGTACTAAAACGGTTACATGGCCGAAGTCGACTATTGCTTTTTGTTTGAGTTTAGGGATAAGGTAAGAAGGAATATTACTTATCTATAATAAAAATTAAGTGTAATTACATTAATAAATAGTCTCACTAGACAATGTTTACTGCATTAATTAAAACTAACCCAGCTTATGAGTCATCAAAATTCTACAAACACGTCCAGAAAACTTACTAAGTACCTAATCTTGTACTATCGCAGTAAGAACACGTACCAGCTGTTCCTTCAATCTTTGGTAAACTTGGAATCTGGTCAAATTCTCATACGTCTATCTTCTTGAAGTTGGTCAAGAGAGTTGGCAACTCCTCTGAAATAATAGTGGGAATTAGTTAATCGAGTGGACAGTTTGGATAGGGAGTTACTGTGAATGACACCGGACTGTCTCGTGGTGATAAGCTTACAGTTGGCAAATAGTTGAGAATTAGCTATTTGTTTATTAGCATAGTTGAGTTTTCATGTAAAAATTGTGGATACCTTAGAGAGTTTGCACAGCAGGACTTGTGATGGAATTAATAATAAATAATTCATTTTATTACTCTTACACTTGTGCTTTTAGTTTCAGCCTACACCTATGGTATACAGCTTTGGTAAATCACAATTTAATGCAATTATGTAAACAACAACGCTTAATTTTTTCTTATTCTTTATTATACATAAGAATTACAGAACAACAATTTAATTTGTAACATCATATACAAAGGCGAGCTTGACTCAAAATTGAATTTTCTACTATCAAACCTTTTTAAATGTAATGTAGATCTCCCGTTCTTAATTTCATGACTATTATTGGGTCAGGCTTATAAGCATATTTGTAAAGCTTAGGTATGTCTTCACCCGCATCCCTAGGGACAGTTCCAACAATCATCGGGATTACAGTGCCGCGCGCCACCGTGTTGCCGACTTGTCTAAACTCAGTGTTGTCCGTTGCAAAGGTTTCTGGAATGCTCGTTCCTTGAACTATTTGAATGAATGCGATTTCATAAGAATAAGAATAGTATCAAGTATCAAGTAATTTATTGCATTCATGTGTTAGTTAGAAACAGGTGCTACATTTTATATTAAGGTACTACATGAAACCCAGTAAGGGTAATAATTTATTGTTTGAAAAATTACATTAGTTAGCGTTGATTCCTGAACTCACACTAGGATTCCCTGTGTCGTGAGATCCAGGCTCCTTCGTTCCGTTTACATTTATAACTATACATGTAATATATATATATGTTACAATAAATTTCTTAATTCATACTAATTGACAAAGGATTTTTTTGGCATGATAAAATGTTTTTTGAGTTACTTTGCGAATAGTTAAGGTATTAAAACGTTTGCCCATCTTAAACTTGTTGCTTGCATAGTTTCTAATTTAATTGAGCGGTAGATTATATTTATATCCTGGAACTGACCAAAGTACACAAACAAGACACGAGGGTGGAAACGACTTATCCCCCTCATCTTACACGCCACATTGTTTTTCATGGGGATAGTATCTATGACAATAGAGGCTTGGGAGACTGTGAGCAATAACGGTTCTGTACCGAATAAGAGAGTGTTTTTAACGAATTCAATTCTCATTTAGTTTGATATTTTTTGTGTGACTGGGTTTTAAGTATTTGTTTTGTGTGAAAGTGGAGTTTTTCTGCAGAATATATTATTTCTAATGATGTGACAAGGACTCATTTGATAATCGAATATAGGAAAAGGGTGCGATTACTTATTAGGTGATAAAAGTTGGAATTAGCAAGTATAATTTGAATTTACAAATTATTATTATTTACAATCACTAATTCGACGTTAAAGTAATAAACCCGATCCTTTAATAACGTCCCATTACAATTGAAGAGCACTCAATTACTCGCGGTGTCTTTTTGAAATAATAATTTACTGTATTGAGATGATTAATTCATATCAATTATTGTCGGTTACTATTCACATGCATTTTTACCAGACTAGTCGGGCGATCCCGAAAAATGCACGTGAGTAATAAACGGTGAACATTAATTTTAATAATTTACTCTTTTGTAAATACGCACTGACTACAGTATGGTGTAATTAATTTGTGTGTATTATGCATTATTACTTTAGCTTTTACTGTCTGAAACAAAATCTGACGAAAATTTTTGTATATTAATGAAATCACCCCTCTGTATTTTGAACTTCAGTAAATACCGAAGTTACCGATATTACAGTGAAGACGGAAAAGAGGACAAACAAAACCATTTCGAAGTAAATCGTACTGAAACTTTATTCCGAACTCCGTAATTAGATTTTAAGGATCGTCTCGGTTTATTACTTCCCATTTATACAGTCTCTTTACAAATTAAATAGAAGCGGCGGGTCACGGAACCTATTCAGGGCACGCTATATTAAAATAAAATAACTTTATTTACACAAAATGCAGGTACATCAAAGATGGATATGTTAAACAAACAGTGCCAGATACATTTTGTCGCTGTACGACATGCAAATATTAATTTAATTTAATTTATATTCTAATTAATACCGATAATATTAAATTGTCTAGCTTAATACCTACTTATGATCATTACAACACAACATACATGTTTACAATTTAGTTATGTTTAAAAAGTCTGATACCGAGTAGAATGATTTTTCTAACAACCACTTCTTAAGTGTTTTTCTAAATCTGTTTAAAGGTATTTCTTTGATTGTATCGGGAATGGCATTATGAATACGTCCACACATAACATTACAACTCTTTAGATACATTGTAGTCTTTGGTCTATTTGTCAAAACAATTCTGTTTGGATTTCTTGTGTTTCTAGGAAACAAATCTCTAGCTTTTTGAAATAAGTTAGGGTTTAGCTTCACAAACTTAGCTGCTTCCAGGATATACATACCGGCTAATGTTAGGATTCGGTATTCTTTAAAAAGTGGTTTACAAGACTCCCAAGGCGGTATTCCAGTAATAGCTCTGACACACTTTTTTTGAGCTATAAATGCTTTTTGAACGTCAGTGCAATTACCCCATAGTACGAGACCATAATTTAAGACGGAGGATACGTATCCGTGGTATGCCGATAGAACGGTTTGAAGAGTTGAGGTTTTTCGTAATTTATAGAGTACATATAAAAATCTATTAATTCTATTACACACTTAATCAACATGAGATTTCCAATTAAGATGTTTATCCAAAGTAATTCCTAAAAATATTGTTTCATTTACCTCAATTATTTGCTGATTTTCGTAGCAAATTTCTAGCGGTTTGTGTGGTCTACCATATGACCCGAATTGTATAAAATTGTATCGTATAATATTGTATCGTTCCGGAAAATTTTCTATTCAGTCAAAGTTAAATAACATATTTGACTTAATGTTGTAATTTTGTAAATAATCATTTTATTTATCTGAAGATAAACATGCGATTTGAGACTAGCATTATTTAACATTGTCTACAATTCTAGCTATACATATACCTTATCCATCTCCAAAAACTCACAAGTAAAAAAAATGTTCGCTTCTCCTTTATGTCACATATTTAATTTATCGTTAAAAACTGGTTTATATCCACATCAATGGAAAATTTCACGCGTAACGCCGATACCTAAAACTTCCAATAAAGTAGATGTTGAAGAATACCGGCCCATCGCAATATTATCTTGACCGGCAAAAATATTTGAAAATGTTCTCCACAAATTAATATACAATCAAGTAGAAAAACATCTAAGTGACGCTCAGCATGGTTTTAGACGCAGGAGATCTGTAGAGACTAACTTGCTAACCTTAACTGAATATATTTCAGTGCAGCTTGACGAGCGACGCCAAGTAGATGTGCTGTACTTTGATTTTCGAAAGGCTTTTGACCGAGTCAATAATGACATCTTGCTTACAAAGCTTAGCGCCATAGGTTTTTGTCCTGGCCTTCTGCGGCTGATAGTTGATTATCTTCGCGATCGTCAGCAGTTTGTTAGGCTAGGAATTTATGAGTCCAGTGCTTACCACACTCGTTCAGGTGTAAGTCAGGGATCAATCCTTGGGCCGTTATTGTTTCTTCTGATGATTAATGATTTGCCTACTGTTCCTAAACATGCTAAATGTCTTCTGTATGCAGATGACCTAAAACTGTACGCTCGTGTCAACACTGTATCGGATTGTGAGGCTATTCAGAGAGACATAGATGCCGTTTACAATTGGGGAGTTTGTAATAAGATGGCATTCAACTCGTCTAAGTGTTATGTCATGACTTTTGGCCGAGGGCGGCATCCAATTAACTTCGAATATAAAATGAATGGCACTATTTTAACAAGGTCAACAACTATAAAAGACCTGGGTGTCGTATTCGACCGGAAGATGACATTTCGCGATCATATCATCACCGTTGTTAAAGAGTCCTTTAAAAGGCTTGGATTTGTCCTCAGAAACTCGCGAGATTTTCGAAATGAGCATGTCATACGACTCCTGTACAGCACTCTTGTCAGAAGCAAGTTGGAGGCGAGCTCCTGCGTCTGGAATCCACATGAGGCTACTTACGCACTCTTACTTGAAAAAATTCAAAAAGCATTTTTGAGATTCCTATATAAAATCAGTCTAGGATATTATCCATATTTATATCCAACTAAATTTATCACAGGATGTTTGGGGTATAATATGTTAGAAACTAGAAGAGCATATGATCAAATGAACATTATGCTTAAAATATGTAGGGGGACAACAGATGCCAGTGATCTCCTCAATGAGCTGACTCGTCTTCACGTTCCTGGTAACTATCTCCGCGGCCGGAAGCACCGCCTGCTAGCTGTGCCTACATGCCGCACGGTGGCACGTGCGTCATCCCCAATTCCTCGCGTTCTTTCCGCGCTGAATAGCCTCATGGAAGCTTACCCGAACTGCGATATATTCGCAGATGAATTTAAAATTTTAATGCGCGCTTGCCTAGCGTTTTGTGAAAACAAAATCTAATTATGTAAGTTGTTTATTTTGTTTAATTATTTTTACATTGTATTCTGCTTGATGATTATGATTTCCGTTTATTATTTGAATCTTTATGATGTCTTTGTATAATTGTGTCATTCTTATTGTTGTTAATATAATTGGCTTTTGGAAGCCGTATTAACAAAAAATAAATAAATAAATAAAATAAATAAATAAATAAAGTACTAGACCTTTTTTTTTTTCTTTGTTTGTTTAAACGCGTTAATTTCTGGTGCCAATCGAATTTAAATAGTTATTTTTCTATCTGATAGCCAGATTCATAAGAAATAGAATAAACTATCTTACATTAGGCTATACCTCTCAACTAGCCATAAATTTTAAAATGGTTAGTGATACGTAAAATAATGTTCTACAAAAATATCGGTCTTTACTATATCCAATATCTCTTTTAAATAAGCCACAATATTGTATATTGTGGCAAAAAAAAATGCGAATTATTGTTAGGCATAGCTTAATAATCCTTATGAACAAAAGTTACTTCATCATCAAAACAATTTAATGAATATAATCTTTGTGTAGCATGTTATTTGGACGCATTGTTTAACGAGCCGTGTGACGTATAACCTCCACCCGACGAGCACCGAGCATTGCCGAGGAGAACGAACTGTGAATTATTTTCTATTTGTTGGTTAGTACTATAAATAAAAAAACAAAGATAATTGAAATATAATTATAACGTACGTAACGAACGTGGGTGAAACGGCTGGGCACAGCTAGTTTGATATAAATTAAGGCTTTTATCGAGGCAGCCATAGTAGCAACAGCAAAGTTAGTATCATTTTAGTTAGAGAACGTGCAAAACAACTGAATCGAGTTTTTGAATTATCCAGGTACAGTTTCGATGATTGATATACAAAAGTTTACATATTGTATATCCGGAGTGAGGAAAGGAATTTAGTAATATTAACCACGGTACTTTGAGCGATCTTTTTAACTTTCAAGAAAAATGTGTCCGGTTTGGTAAAAATTATACACTTACATATAGGGTATACTTAGGGTACCTACTTACTTACATAATCACGTTTTAATTTCATTAATTTCGTTGTCATTTCACTCTCCATGGCGTATATGTAAAAGCAAATATATTGCATAACATTTCAATATTTGCACAATATAAACTTCATTTTTAAACTGTTGTTAGTCAAAAAAAGTCGCCGAGAGTTGTTCTACTACTAAATTTATACTGGACAGACACCATTAATGTTGATCGAGGGAAAAAAATAGGTACCTAAGCCTGATTTATTACTACGGCTAAACTTTTGTACAAAGATTAAACTGTTTTTAAAATCACATTTTCAGGAGAAGACTTAAGGGCGTTTTTAAATTTAACAAAAGTAAAATTATGAATACTCATTATCTGTTAATTGAGTTTTTCAAAATTTTTGTTAATTAACGTGATATACGAACGAAATTTTAACAATGGAGTATAATTTTCTTGTTTTATTTAACCCTGTAGCGATGAGATGCAAAAAAATGCTTACTCAAGTTTTCATAAATTAAGGTATTGCAAACATAAAACTCATAACTAAACGTTTACCGAAAAGATAATTTTATTGGAGCTTGTAACCGAATAAATGTAAACTCTCTCTTATCACATAGACATCTGATAGTAATTAGCGTTTAGACAAATGTGATAAGAAATATGATACGATAATAATAGGTATATCGCTAAAGCTGTAGCTACTTTATTATGGTAGTCATTAAATTCAAATAATATAGCCAATAAACGTCTTAACTTTGGTTTGTTTCTGTGGTTTCTACCACAAACCACAACAGCGAATAATTTTCCGAAATTATTTAATATCAATAATTCATAGTTTTTTTCTTTAAGTACCCTTATAAAACCATACAAAAAGAAAACGCTGTTAATTTTTACAAGCACATTAAATTGCAACAAAGCATATATTTACTTTTGTACTAAACAGAAACAGATCATCACCAAGCGGGAAAATGAGATTTTAACACAATAATGATGTGTTTAATAACTCTTATATTAATAACATTTGTATTTACTCTTATCATTTGTACTTTAAGAAGAAAAAAAAATGTTTTTAAAATCACAAAGTACAAGGTTAGGTACTTATGTAAAAAATAAAGCGTTTTTGGATCCTTTAACATCAATGTTTCGAAAACAATACGACGAGCAACATTACATAGACAGCTCTGGTTGTAGAACTACTTAACTAAATAAAAACCGAACGAATCTCGTGAAAAATTTTGAAAGTACGTCGCTTGGACAAATTTCGTTCGCATTTTTGTAAAATGCTCACGGAAGAGAGGTCGGGAAATAAATTTAAAGCAAAGGAATGTTTATCAAGCCTCTTGACACTTGAGAGGAAACCTCCCGCGCACTACACAATTACTGACTGATTCACAAAACATGCCATAAATTCCAGCTGGTTTAGTAATATACAGTTAGTGGTCACGTTCTAGTTGGCAGAGCGGAGTTCCTGAAGCCAAATATTTTACTATAGTAGACCTATAGTGAAATATTTGGCTTATCAAAACATAGGTACAAATAGCAACCATAAGTTAAACACATAACATCTTTATTAGTTAAAGATAAATATTTGAAAAGCATTAACGCATGCTTAGCGAACTCTAAAGTATTTATATTAAATGGAAAAAGAATACTTTTATTCGTATTCTAATAATAATAACTTTATCGTTATTGGTATTACAGAGGCAATTACAGTTCGAATGATCAGAAATAAATAACGGTATACTCATAACATTTAATTGATACCAACACCAGATCCAAGTTGAAGTTGATGTGCCAAATGTGTCGTGGCTAGCGAGTCATATCGAGCGTGATATTAAGCGAGCGAACAGTTAATTAATGGCAATACTCGACACCGACGAGGTCGAAGCGCGTCACGTACCAATGACAAAGAATCCAATTACCCGTATAAAATATGTTGTGACCCTGTCGAAGCGATCGTTCGTGTATTGTTGATTACATCTATTATCCATTGAAATTCACAAAGTTATGTTACACTGATCAGTGCCTATAAATTACAGCGTAATAAAATATATTTATGATATCGCCTGAGCAACTAAGCTACGCCACAGTGAAAACCCTGTCAAAATCGGTCCACTGGGTGTGTTACTAAAATTGTGGTTTCGGCTTCTATATCGGTAATATAGTATTATTATAAAAAACAATGAACAAAACTAGCACCTCTAGATTTTTTTATAGTTCCTATATATTATATGATGCAAAGATAATATATCTTGAAAATGTGTTTCTTTAACCAGTCTACCGCAGTAAAACCCCGAAAATGGCGGAATATTATCGTAAATTATATGAATGTGACCATTATACTAAGCTATTGTTTGAGTCGATACATTAAATAGTGATAACTGTAATACACAACCACTTTAGGCTGCCCGCCCACCGGAGTGAGGCGAGGTGGCGGAATGGAGATGCGGACTGTGTCTGTCCATAGACGCAGAGCTAGGTAGCGGAGCGGAGCAAGAAAGTAATGCGGAGCAGAGTTACGGACTGTGTTTTTCCATACGCAGAGCTAGGCCGCGAGCACGCGACGAGTCATTTGAGCTGCCGGCCGCGGACGAATGGTTTAGTTGACACGCCCGCGCTCATTTCTCCCCTCCGCTTCCCCACTCCTGTTTCTTGCTCCACGTTCTCGCTCCGCTTCCCGGTTTTGTATGAATTTTTAAACTAGTTCGCAGCTCCTTGTCCACTGAAGAGGAGCGGAGATTTTATACAATTCTATTGGTGGATTTTTACCGTGCTCACTGTTCCGCCGCCTCGCTCCGCTGCAGTGGACAGGTAGCCTTAATATTTGTAAGTAGTCATATTTCTAGTACGTAAATATTATTGCAACAGATATGTTAATTTTATTGTTGCTGTTCTTAATAGATTTAATTTGTTACATAACAATATTTACATAAATTTTAAACATTTATTGCTCGACTAACTCGTTGGTCTAGTGGTCCCAAGCACGACTACTGAACAGGAGGCCTCGGTTTCGATTCCCGGGTCGGGAAAAGTGTTATTGAGTTTTTTTGTTAGGAAATTCTCAGTAGCAGCCCGGAGGTTGGAATTGTGCCCGGTTGATGGCAATAGCACCATTACATCGGACTTAATAACAGCATTGATGAAATGTGGGTGTACGACTGTGTACACCCCTGCCTTCGGGGAATACAGGCGTGGTGCTATGTTTATGTTTATTTTACTTATGTACTGTTTTGGTAAACAAGCGCTATTTTACAGTTCACTTCTCTTACTCTATCGACAAAGCAAATCATCGAAATTCAAACCTCGAACGAAACACAAACACGGCGCCATGTTGGAAACTGTTCCCGAAACAGTGTGTCTGTGTTTCCCCAGCCCTATCTACTGATCAGTATTCAGTACCATATTATCTAGGACTCGATACACAATAAGCAGCTATTGTTGTTACAGACCGCGATAAAAAAGTAAAATAAAAATAAAAAAGTTGTGGAATAAAATTGTTTGGTCTCTGTTACCGAGTTTGGACACAAGGATTTGGGGTTAAATGTATTCATGGAGTTGAGGTGTACTAAAATACTCCAAGTGATAAAACTTAACAGAACTTGTAGAACCTACATACAGATAAAATTAGGAAAAACAACCTCTAGATTTCCGATTGGGTATATCAAACTTTTATGGTTTCATTCTCGTCATTCAATTTTGCTTTTATATGTCCTATAGGCCTAAGATGTAGTTTTGTTTATTTGTAATTAATTAATTGCATTTATGAAAACAATATATAATTACTAACCACTTAATTTTATTATATTCAAGCAAAAAGTTCATTGTTTACACATTCCTTCACCGAAACAAACCGTAAAACTCATACACAAAACGCTAAAGGGCAGGAGGGTAAAACATTAAAACTGTGACACAAAGTGAAGGTCTGTTAAACGCTCGTTATAATTTAGTCAGTTTAAACCGCGTGCTACTTACCTACCAACCCACTTCTGTAACCGCGCGTGGGACTGAAATACTTTTGTAGTACATGGACATTAAACAGACTACGGTTGAAAAGTTAAATTGCATTTGTTGCAAAGTATGCCATATATTATGTTTATTCACCAGCAAGGAATAGACTTTTTTGAATCGTTTTGGTGAGAGGTTTGAATAATGAAAATTAAAAAAAATAACTCAACCACACCAAATTAGACTATCCCAGATAGGCTTAATTAAATTTTATTATATAGTACTCTAAACTCTACGGTGATTGTTGATAAGGGCTGGTTATCTGATTATTCTCTACCCAAAACTAATCGAACGAATATTGTTATGCAAACCGCACCAAAAAGTTACGAAGTTCTTTTATTATATTTTAATTGTGTTCCAACAGTATTTTCTAACCTTATCTACATTGACCTCATTTACAAACAATGCAAAGGGTCAGATATAAAAAATAATTTGTCTGAAGATAAGCATATAAATATTCCAGACTGATCCCGGAAATAATTCTGAAGAATTACAGTGCATAGATTATGTCTTGTCAATAGATTTTTTTTAAATGGGCCACACTTTTTGTATATTTGCCAGTATCAAGTATAGAGAGTAATCAAGTAATAATAATTCCCGTCATGGGATTATTTATTATATGGCGCCACACGTTTTGTGCTTGCCAGTGTCAAGTATTCAAAATAATCAAGTATTAAAAGTTTATTGCGTGCGTTGCCCCAGTAAAACGGTGGAAATTTTACTGAGTCTTCGATGGAGTTTAGGAGTGAACTTAAAAAGTCATAATTTTCAATTTTATATAATTTGCCCACACTCGCACACCTTCATGAACACTTAATAATTAATATTAATTATCCACCATCATTACACATTAAACTTCGGAGAAACACAAGTTTTGGAAAACAATATAAAACCGACAACGTGCACTTTACATTTTCCCGCCTAAACTCCATTAGATTATATATAGTGTAGTACAGTATTTTTATAAAATCTTAACCTTCTAGTGCATTTTCTATTTTATCTAACAGGTAATCTATATAAATAAAAATGAATCACTGAAATGTTTGTACGCGCACAACTTCCGAACGACTGCACCAAATTGGATAATTCTTTTTTTTGTGTTCGTTATTGTCAGGATAGGGTTTCTATAAAAGAAAATTAAAAATAACGAACAGAAAAAAATTGCGGTTCGAAGTTCACTGGGTCAGTTAGTAGGTGAATAAAAAGAAAAGAGGCCGCAAAGATGTCCTAAACTCCTAACATTTTCAGCAATTTCCAACACTGTTATTCTGTTATTTACGAGTGTTGCCAGCACCCTCCTCATTAATGAGGTGCCGTTAAAAAAGTCAAGAGATTATTGAATGGGACAAAACTGTGAAAAGCAACTACCTGGTAGAATTATGTCAGCCATTGAAATCCGTAATGAGTAAGAAGATAACAAAGTTTTTACATCTTCGTAGAAATGAAAACCTTGTTGGAGAAATACTATAAACAAAAGAAACGTAAGTGTAGTACTAGGGTTTCTTAGAGTACGTAATAAATAACATTATTTTGTTGAGTTAACTAGTTCCTTGAAGATATTAATTTAAGGATCACTTCCCTTCCTTATTCATAAATCTAGTAGAATAGATATAGAAGTATAAAAAGTCAACTCACCATTCCGAGAAAACCTTTTAGTATGAAAAAATTTTTTCGCTAAGCATGCGTTAATGTTTTTCAAAGATTTATCTTGAAATATTTTTCAAATTATTCTCTGCAGTTACATTTATGCTTACCTTTTTAACATGTAGCTTATGAGAAATTAGTAAGTATATTTTTATCCGTTTAGGTTTCGTTTAGAAGTAAAACATTGTTAGTTAGGTTTCAAACAAAAACTATTCGGATTTCATCAAAATAACAAATTCCTGAACCATTACTTAACTTGAATGCAAACATAAAACTTCTAGGTATTTTAATACATGCCGCCGATATGAAAATATTTCTCATCGTACATATTCCAAATCATACCTCTAGGGACAGTGTAAAGTACTTTCTCTACATAAACACCTCAGAAACTCAGAACACAATATTTATTTTTTATAAATACGGACTCTCTCTGCGCAAGAACCAACGACACTTGAGACGTGCACGTGACAGTTTATGACACGCAGTCATTTAACAAATATTATTTATGGGCAGCTGTTATATGAACATAAGGGAGAAAATCAATTTGATCAACGTTAAAGTACTTTTTGATAGCTCTGTAAATGTGTATATATCATATCATTAATTTAAGTGCAGGTCGTACCTACCAATTGTAGCGCCATCAATCTGCCGTCATTAGCCAGAGCCGAATGTAAGGTAATTTATTAGCCGATCACCTAATGAAATGAGTCGGAACATAGCGTGTATTGGTGACAATTCCATTAAGACGATTTTCACGGATCACTAGCGATGAAAGGCTGGCGCCGTAAATTTCTATAACTAAAGATTTCAAGTCATTCGTCCATGAACACACTCCGTGTTACGGCTTATATTAAAGCTATCATAAGACCATTATAATTCTTTACGATTTACTTAGAAATTTAGTCACGTTCACGTATCAAGATTTATTACGTCAGGGCAGTTGTGGTGGAAGTGTATAAATTTTAAATGCAACAATGAATCTGTGTAAGATAAATGGGATTGGACAAACCCGCAAGAAAATCCTTTTAAATGTAATAGGTGTACGAGTTTTACATTCAATTTACTAAATGAGTTTTGTAGAAGTGTAGGTATCATTTATTTTTCTTTATTCATCATAGAAACATGTTTTCTTTTTCACAACTGTCCCACTACAAGGCAGAAGGCACGAGCATTGATCACCAAGCTAGCCGTATGTTTGTGATGATGTATGTGTTAGAATAACTCAGAATGTATATATGACATTGAAAAAGTCAAATTGGTACATGCCAGATTTGAACCCACCACCCGTAACCTCGCCACCACGACCAAACTTTTAAAACCATGACCATAAATACCTATTGTATACATATCCTTAAAAAGAACGAATACAAAAATAATTTGTCATCCTGAAACGTCAAGAATTCAGAAATTCAAATATTGTCTATACAGAAAAATTAATTCCATTTTTGATTTCGCATTTTTGGCAGGCGAAGCTTTCACGTGGGTGGACAATAGAACTCAATAAAAGCTCTTTTAGGCGAATCCCAATGTAAAAAACAGACAATCGTTTGAATTATTCATAAAATTCTTTCATCATTTGTGATGAAAAGCTGCATAATTCAAATATAATGTTAATGTTAAATCCGTGTTCTTTTTCTGAGATCAATCCGGAACAATGTAATTCAGAACGCCGTAGAGTTTAAAAAAAAAACAATAAAGTTAGATGACGATTCTTACAAGTTTAGACATAGGTAATTTTCTTATGAATCATACAGTAAACAAATCTCTATTACAGAGTAACACAAAAATATTTATAATGGTTTTAAAACAAACCATTTTGAAGTAGTTTTCTAGGCAACTTTTCTCGATAAGGACACCTATATACCAGTAGTTGTATTATTGCTCCTACGACTTTGAAGGCTTGCCAAAGGCACTTAGACCACCATTTGAAATTCGTAACTGGTTATGGAACTAATTTACCCATTGAAGGCGGCGAGTTGTCAGCAGGTGGCAGTAACTTACAGTGAGTGTAATGAAAATACTTATTATTGATAATCGCTATATTGAACGAAGGTAGGTAACGGCACAACTTAGAGGAGGGTGAAGTGTGCGGGGGGCCCTTAACTGTAAAACTTTTGTGCAACAAACGATCGCGGCGGTTGTACCGCGTACCGCGCGTGTCCCTCGTTCCCCTCACGCTCCTCGTACGTCAAGGACAGACACTACACTAGAAAATAAGTAGGAAGTATTATATTAATTGATATTCGCGTCGCTTACACCTATAATGTTCATTATGCAATAGAAAGACCTAAAGTTTTTTATAAACGTTGCGATACACTAGGAATTTCTTCCTTTATCGTGGGTGCCTTTGCACATAATCTCACATGCACACACACCCAGACCCGGAACAATTATCTGTAGATCATACCAATAATTGCTCCGTGCAGGAATCGAACCGGCGACACTAGGCGCAGCAGCCGATCTCTCGATCATGACACCGCAGTATGTTTTGCTTATACGCGCATTTGAAAAATTCTTTTTGCATATGATAGCCAGATTCATGAGGTATAGTATAAGCTATCTAACATTAGGCTACACTTCTCAAATAGCCTTAAATATTGTTACATAATTCGAAAGAAAAAGCGTTCTCAAACTGCTTTATCCGCGTGTGATGGCGTAGTGGTTAGTGATACATAAATTCAATTTTCTTCAAAAAGATTGATTCTGTGTAGTGATGGCAAATTCCCGAGAATATTCTCTTAGAGAGATAATCTTTGGTGTAACATATCTAGATAAAAGGAGACCCTATCGGTGGCGGTTACCACCAACAACAGCATTCCCAGAGAGGGTTGACTTCGGGCAGGCGGCCGGTCATAAAACATAGCTAAAACTTTAGCAGCATGCCAGACATAGGTATGCTGCGCCGACACCAAATAAATTGGGATAAGGGTAGGGTGATGATGACGATGATGATTCTCTTAGAAAGAACTTTGCTGTTGAGTTCTCGAGAACATTCTTTGGTAAAAGAATTTAAAAATTTAATGATTCTATTGCGATCTATTTTGGAAGTAATAGTATTGACTGTATATTAACGTTGCATGTAGTTTACGTCAAAATAATCGGTCTGGATAATGCTAGAAAGATGAAATTTCAGGATAAGACGTCCTGAATAAACTTATCAAACACACTAAGTATTAATTATCTGGTTTTTATGGTTTCAGATTTATTGACATCTACCATACCTACATATGTGTGTTACCAACATATAGGTCGGTTATCAAAAAACAAAAAATAAACAATTACTAAAATGTTATAAATCATTACAAGCAATATAAGTATTACAACAGATAGAGATAATAGAGAAAATATTTACAACAGCCAAATAATATGGGATCACATCCATATGTGTGCCCCGACCCAACAATATAATCAACGATCGCAAAATTGTGTATAAATATCAAATCTGTTTATGTAGGTCGCATGGATCTTTCACAGAATCTATGAAGTTTACGATTCTTGGAGTGGGTCCAGGAGACTCCCGTCCCTTGCCAAAGCCTGTGTTTCCGTCTTCATAAAACTGAGGAAAAGAAGCAAAAAGTGCCTGTGTGTGAGAATGAATTACTATACAACGTAATGGTTTTTGCACGCTGTATAACAAGTGAATTGAGACATTTAAGTGTTAATGGCGTAGAAAGCAATCTTTAAGGAGCTTGCTTTCAACATAAACACTGCAAACATTTTTTATATGCTCGTTTTTCGATGTATTATTATACTAATAAATACTCTCAAAATTCTTATTTTTGCTGTAGCGAATGCCACATCAAACTTCTTTGTGATAGTCAAGTTACGGCAATTATGTTACCGGATGCAGGTCTGTTGCGTGTTGGGGAAGGCTGTTTGATAAAAACAGAAGATTTTATAATATATTCTAACAAAAGAGTGTCTAGCCAAATGAGTACTTTTTCAAAGGTACTTGCTCCAGAAATATCCAATAACATACCATACCAATTAATCACATTATGAATATCACTATATAGTTTGATAATTTACGTATTAATAAAAGCAGTTAGTACGCATTAAGGTATCGAACCGGGCGCGACTCAATCTCATCCTATTCCCTCATTAGTTTTAATCATTTGAAATGATTGATTGAATTGTATCATCTATGTACAAATTTAATACCCTCGTTTATCTTGACCCCAAATCAAACCCCGAACAATGCTAATCATGTACCGAATACTTTGCAAACTGTCACAATAATTAAACTGTGCTGCACAAACAACGGCATTTGATTGACCCCTACGTGTACGAAGGTATGTACGTGTATAGCAGGGCGGTAACTTACTGATGCAGCCATGTACCATATAAGGCATATCCATGTTCATGCGATGCGTATACCACACTTCTATAATATTACCTGTATCCATTATTGCTGTCAATAGATCTACGTATGCAGGCTCTAAACAGCAGATTATATACGCTACAGTTACAGATAATTTACTACTAAATTAATAATAATAATAATATTCCACAACTACCACACAACGCCGTCTAGTCTCAAGCTAAGCAGAGCTTGTGTTATGAGTACTAGACAACTGATAAACATACTTATATATTTCTAAATGCATACATATTATAGATAAATTACACCCAGACACAGAACAAATGATCGTGCTCATCACACAAACATTTGTCCTGGGTGGGAATCGAACCCACGACCTCCGCCATAGCAGTCAGGGCTACTAACCACTAGACCAACGAGGCAGTCAATTGTACACAAAATGGATACGAGAAGACAAGCTTAAAGATATTTTAATTGTATGGCCCAGCTCTTACCTGAAACAAAATACAATGATCGTTAAACATCATTATTATAATCTCACAGAATTCATAAGATATTCAGATTGATCCGGAAACAAATATCTTTTTCAATACAAATAAATAAAATTCAAGTGTCTTTTCTAATATCAATTTCGTAGTTGGATTGTAGAATCACCTGTTTTACCAAACTGCTAGCTGATTTACAAAAAAGTATTGTTATGAAAAACAGCTGAACGACGTTTAGCAGTTTTACATAATTACTGAACTATAACACGCAGAATTGTATGAACGTTTTGCGTTTATCGATGCTCCGCGTCAAAGATCAGAGATTATGTAAAACAGTATGAAATGTCTAAAATCAGTCAGATTGTTGATTTTAGTTCGAAATTTTGTCGCATATGGCTTATATGCGGGTGAAACCGCAGGGAACAACTAGTCATAATATAAAACTGAATAGAATCACTCGTTACTATATTTGAGAGTGCCCATAAAGAGTGATAAGCCCGTAATGTAAGTGGCGAAGTCCCATCAGGCCTATCATTACACGGGAAATTCGATAGAAAACGTACAGAACGCCAATAACAATACACTGAGGAGCACTTCACTTTTACTGAACAAGATAACATTTCGATAGAATAACGAGTGATCATGTAATATTATATCATTTTCTTTCCGTTTTTACGGGTTTTTTTTACTGAATTTTATCTTATAAAGCCCAGATTACATGGAGTAACAAATTTAAAATAAGCTACTAACGCCTTCTCAGTTTATTTCAAAATATTCGTATAATTATAGATATTATTTAAATACAATTTAAATGCATGGTTGTATTTATATATATCACGCTATATTGAGAGCTACATTGTATTACCAAACCAATAAACATATAAAAACGTCTTCAATACAAGTTAATTCGAATTTGTATCTGCATACCATAAACTCAACGGCAAGCACACAAAAATCTTCTTGTTCAAGGAATACTAAAACAAACAAAAAAACTCGTTAAATACGAAAATAACCTAGAAGTACTATTATTATAATAATTACATTATTTTGTGTTTATTTTATGAATATCTAAAAGTACTGTTAGTTTTGACGCCAAGTCTAGAATCAGCTTTAGTAGTGTAACGTATTGATAAAAACATTAAACGACGAACAAAATATTCAAAAATGCTAATTAGTTAACAACGTAGTCATAGATAGCGTATTTTTGGTTTTTGCTGAAAATCAGCGCTGTTGGCACCAGGTCCGTCCGAAGCCACAGCATTATGCTGAGCAAATACCTTAGTTTTTACGCACATAGGACGCACAACAGCCAGCACCATATTTAAAAATTAAGAATAAGCCTTTAAACTGTTTTCTATCCTAATTTGAATAACATCAACTTAAGTTTTATTTTTGCACTGTGACGTTTGTGAAATCTTAGGTTAGGTTAGATTAAGTGTAGGATTATTGCCCATAGATTAAATATTGTTCATAATTTTTAGTTTAGTTTAATATACTTACTTAAGGGTATACTTAATATTATCATGATTTTTCCTGTGCTTAAAAAATAAATTTCAGGTACTTATAGCAAAGGTTTTAATTTGTTTTAGTTATATATCTTTCTTTATTAAATTGTATAGATATGTTTAAGTGTGTGCGTCAGAAGGCGCGTGAAAATAAAAACTTTTTCTTTCTTTTATTTCTTTCTTTCTTTCTTTCTATTAGTCGTAGCTTCATATATCAGCAATCATACCGTTTGCTATGTCATAGCAACTCAGTCCATTATTCTGAATGAATCGCTGATATGTATGTAATACCATATTATGTACCAGACAAAGGCGGCGGTTCAATAATTGTATTGAAAATATATTAACTTTCACTTTTAAGTTTTATAGAGACCATATTCATTTCATATCTATATTGAAAATTGCAAGTGGTAACTTATTACGCCCAAAAATATTGCCCTGTGACACACAACCGGCGTTGGCTTAATAAATAGCATCCGTTTAGCACCTCGTGAGTACGGAACTCTAAAAAGAACATTGGAATAAGTCCTTCGACGAATTCATCACTAAAATGAACGATTTATTTTATCGCTAGCAGAACTAGAGTGTTTTGTTCTTTTTCGCAACGTGTCTTTCAGTCACTCAAAATGGGTACCTTTTAGCAAAGTATGTAACAATATTTTTATAGATTTTAATGTTTTTATATGACATTACCTAGGCTGTATACCTACATGAGGAGAAGTGAACGTGATGTTACATGAGTTAATTATATTTACTTCAATAAGGGTGTTCTGTGAATGCGGTAGCTACGCAGAAACCTGATTGAATGAACGTCCTGAGTTCTGCCAGTCAAAGCAAAACATGAACATGTTATAAACTGCTGCAGTCAGAGTCACGTGTCTTTGAGAAATCTAACGTCTAGTTAACTATATGCACATGGATACATATTTGTATCCTTTCGGCTTCTCTGACAACTTTACGAGAGCCTTTGAAACATGTTGGTTATTATATTACCTATGAGTTCAAAGCTGCTTAGGCTTAATATTCGAATGTCGGAAAGATAAACTGATTAAAAAAATATTTTTCATTAAAGTCAACAGTACGGTTAACCACATACTGACTTAAGAAAAAGTATTTCAGTGCTTTCTGCGGCAGGCCTAAAATTGGAGCACATTATATGACCAAATTAATTGGCTTGCTTAGTCAGATGCATCGACGCAGTGGTACATGATATATAACCAAACAAAAAAAAAAAATTATTTAATAATTTAAATAATCATTTTTACAGTAGGTACAGGTTTTTATTAGTACAGGTGTATAAATTTCCTAGATTCCTTTTAAGCAAGGAGTTGCTTGTGGTAGGAGACGCCGCACTTCCGCGTGACATTACTATCTTAATAAAATGCGTCGTTGAAAAATGTGTAAACAGAAACACAATAAGTGTACCTTTAAAGAAAGATACAGGTAGAAGAAAAGGTAAACAATATTGATATAAAAAAAAAACTAACAAATAAATGAATGTTAATTATAAAGTCAAAAAGGTGCGCTTGTGTGTACGAGTAGGTGAGTGAGAGTGTGGGTGTGTGTGTTTGGATGTATAGGTGTGTGTGTCAGTGTATGATTTTGGGTGTGGATTAGTGGAGGTGTGCAGAATTAACTAATAGTATTTAGAGGTAACTAACCCTACAACATAGTCTTGGGATTGGGGCTTAAAACAGCCTCTTCCACTAACCTAAATTACCGCGACCCAATTTTTTTTTTAATATGTTTGACACAAAAATGTGGCGCACTTCATGAACAGGTAATTGTTTTGTATGAGCATTCGTAAATGATTGATATAACTATAACATATTACTTAAAAAAAATACTTAAAAACCTTCGATGGTTTATGGAGCGGAACAGTCACATAATTTTTAAAGATTTAGTCTTTAAAAATTATGTTACTGTTCCGCTGACACACTGTTCCGACGTTGAAAGAAAATATTTGAATGAATGACCGCTTTTTACTATTAAAATATTAAAACTGATTAAGTATAAATGGGTACAAAAAGCAACGAAATGAAACATCAGTCTATTCTAATCACATATTTATTAAAAAACCACACGTGTACTATTTGTTATCTTTTAAAAAATACTAAAAAAAGCAGCTTTGTAACCACAATATAACATTCGTCCTACGTAGTAGATATTAACATTATTAACTCGTCAGCATCCGTCTCGTTCACATTCTTTATTCCAGCTGATATTTTAATTAGTGAAACATTCCATCAATTAAGCCTCTTCGTGGTTCCGCATATTTTATGAAAATTATAAAAGTTCTAGTACTAAATATGTCTGAGCGAGATAAAAGATTGCATGAAATTGTTTGTGTGATGTGTGATGATTAAGCTGTAGGCACATTCATTAAAATGCTCTAAAAATATTAATTGCATGTGAAATTGTAAGAGATCGCGGCATAGTTAAATATTATGTAAATGAGTCGTTGAACTTGGCAGCAGTTCACGTTGATAGTTGAAATGTGACGTTATAGCTAATTATAATTCATGAAAGTAGGTTATTTCATATGCTTTCAATTAACATCAGTGTCCGTACGTGATCTCAAACTTCGTTATGTTTAAAGTTAGAAATGTTTGTGGAAAAATAAAAATGGCCGTGAGCAGGATTCAAACCTGCGCTTCCCGGATAAATACTCCAGGCTTTCTGATCGCTAAGCCATCTCGACCTCTGCTCATCCCGAATTCATCCTCCACATTTCAATACGTCTTTTTAGGACGTCATTGCCATCTATTCAATCCCTTTACAGGAAACTGAAATTTATAATTTTATAGTTCTCTATGCATGCGTTAATGCATTTAGAATATTTATTTGTATCCCTTATGTTTTTTTTTTCCTTTATTTTCAACATAAATGCTATAAAGGCTCAATTTATCTTTGTTGGCTTTAAATGTTAGGAACTAAATAAGACAAAAACTGCGACCTTCCTTTCACAAAAACCGAATAAAATGAACTCGTGTAACTTACCTAGCACTATCTAGTGCACCAAACTAAATACTGTAATACACTTGAACGGATCAAATAAACCCCTTGTACACCGTAAGAAATCTAGCGACAAGTGCTGTTCACAGTAGGGTTTAATATAAATAGTAAAATGACATATCATTTGCAACTTTGACTCCTAATTATAAAAAAGGTAGTGAAGAAACTCGTGTTAATCCAGTTTATGTTGCAGAATAATGTAACAAAAGTACTATATATAGCATGTTTGTTCGTCACATGAAGTATGTAGTCTAGTGAAATATAAATTTAGAGGAACGCGTAATTCGAATTATTAAGATAAATGAGCGAGCACGTGTATGTTTAAATCTAGGCAACCTAATTATCCGTTCTTATTACGCATCTCCAAGGCATTTATTTATACTATCCCTAATTTGTAACTGGATTCCACAGTTTACCAGCATTAAGAGCCAGCTACTGAAATACAAGTATACACGTGCCGTTAGAATTGATACTTGAATTTGATACCATCGCCAAATTGCTCTAAATCAATAAATAGTAAATTGACATTTCATTTGAAATTTCTGTAGGTATTGACTTAGTCGCAAAGAATAATTCCAAATACTTTTATACGATTGTTACTGATAAGATTGTTTAAGTATGTTAAGCATACATTTATCGAAACCAGTAGTTATATACCACAAGTTCAGTATTTCATTACGAAGTCTATGTCTATGATTTTAACACGCTTTTATTAGCTTCACCTGTAACTAACTATGTAAGAAAATCTTGGAAGTTAAATTTGACCCACTTCCCGGTTTCCGATTGAGCTGAAATTTTACATACAAGTTTAGTTTGGATGACAATGCATGGTGAGCTAAGTAACTTCATTCTAAATCTAATATGGCGGACTTCCAAAGATGACGGACTAGGCATTTTTATGCACTCCCGCGATATGGGTATCAAATGAAAGGATTTGCTGAGAAGAATACGAAAAATAAAATGACATCACTCTAAATCAAACATGCAGGACGCTTCAAAATGGCGAGCAAAATCTTATTATTCATATAAATCTTTAAAAAAGCATAAGACTAAACAAGCAAAAATAAATAATAGCTTAAAAATCTAAAAAACACGCTTTTGTAACTAGGCGAACTAAAAAGTAGAAAATAAATTTCTATAAATGCATGACAAAATGGAGTGATTATGAATAAAACATTTTATCGTAAAAAAGCGTGGACCCTTGTCTTAATTTGAGAAATCAAACGTGAGCTGATTTAATGATAACATTGATTTTTGCTCGTTATTAAATTATCCATAATGCTTCTTCATATTTTACAAATAGTTAAAGAAACCTGTAATAAAACATTTCGAAATTACAATACTTGCAAATTGTAAACTAAGAGCAATTTTAACTTGAAATGTCTATTTATATAAGATAAAATATCCTAACCATAACCGGAGCTTTTTACGGTAAGTAATTATAATATTCCGGTTGCTTTACTGGAGTTGAATTATATTTAAGTGATACAGCTCATTAGTTAGCTCTTGACTGGTAATTACAGCTTTGATCTTTTTGAACTCGCTGCGTAACGCAAAATAATAAATTTGGCAGAAACTTAAATACATTTGACACTCGACGCGTCCCGTTTATGACCATCATTCACCAGTAAAATGTTACAAACAACGGGCATTCTGCTGACCCAGCACTCGGTGTGCCGTGTAACGTAATGGTTGTGTTTAATGGTTTGCATATGGTTATGTACATATATTTGGATTTTATTGATACCGTGTAATGGGGCCATATGTCATTTGTTCCCATAGCTGTAGCTCTTGTTGTAACAAATATAAATTGTTTTATTACCGGCTTTGGTCTAAATTGATTTACATTATGACATTTATTTATTTCTCATGCATACATCTCACAATAGTGTGCTGCTCTTACGAGATTATGGAATAAAATAAATTAATAGAAAACAAGCTTCTTATAATAATAATTAAATAATTAAAGTCTATATCAATAGATTTCTCTACATCATCATACAGATATATTTCAACAGCTTTTATAGACGTATCTTGTTGAACTATGAAATTTTAACTCCTTTGCAAAGACAATAAAGTGGTAATACAGCGGAGCCAATTCTGTGAATTCCGCAAGGGAACATACATACATACAATCAGACCTGTTTCCCATAGGAGTAGGCATAGACTATCGATTTCCATTTGATACGATTCTGACATTACTCTTTCGTTCTCTGCAAGGGAACATGGCTCCACACTTGTGTTCATCACATCCTTGTCCTAACCATATGGTTATGACACGGATGTGATTAACACAACAGTATATGGCAGTTGGCACTATTGCGTGTAGGTACATACTGTTGTTGCTCGGTACTTTATTGCTTACGTCATTACGTGTGTTTTCATGTCATTACTAGAAGAGGATTGACAACGTCACCATATTAAAAAGTTTTTTTTTATCTTAAACTGATCTACTTTTGGCCACCATTTCGCCTGATGGTATGCGACGGTGTGGCCGAGGATGGAGCACGTAGATCCAGGTGAAATCTATTCACTTTGTTGATGCAATTGCCTAGACCCGTCTGCCACCAGAGTTGTGTTGCCTGTTTGAACCACACAGGAGCCACACGTAAGGATTCGATTTTAAGGGTGTATCCCTACGGATGTGGGCAACTCAGCCCCCAAATTTTGTATACATTGTATTTCTTAATGTGTGTACATAGGTAACAGAAGGGATCATAATTAATATTTCACTTTGAACTATTAACTATGAACGATAAGAAGCTGACCAAATAACGTTCCAAGTTCTCTGGCGTCTCAAGGAGCAGCACTTAGTTCTCAATGCATAATATATTGCATTGCCCGAAGGCTTCGGCCCAAGTTGTAGCGCACCAATCTCCTGCTGGACGCTTCATGAACATTACGTAACTCATTTTGCTCAATCAGTTGAATCATTCCTTTGTTATAATAAAACAACTTTTAATCGGATTAATCGCGTGTATTATTGGTTTTTTGTTTTTCCTGACGTTTCGAACACTTTGCAGCGTTCGTTCGTACCACGAACGCTAATCCGTTAAAAGTTGTTTTATTATAATGTGTAGTGATCGCGCAAACCTAAGATATTACTATCATTCCTTTGTTTTGTTTGCGTAAATCTTATCTAATCATTGAGTGAATTTAAACTTTACAATAGTTTTTGGTTGCATCTATATATCGGTTTTCGGTTTTCTTTGAGATCAAATTATATTTAAGTAACAACAACAAAATCATTTACATAATGCGTTTGCTAAGGTATCCATTTGAATTCCCTGAACAATGCAATATTAATTGGATCTGAAGCCTGTTACGAGAGATATGCTCACGTTCACACGATCACGCTGCTATATATACAGTATACTTGCAGTTGAGTATGAGTGAGGCTTAACTGTGCTACGGGGACTATTCGGGTATGGGATGGATATATTATTAATGTCTTGTGAGAAATGGAGGCGAAGCGTTAGTTTGTTGTTTACAAACACACTAATGAACAAAACAGATACATATACATCTTTCAAACGCATTATTGCATGCGTAGCGAACTCTAAAATTATACATTTTTGTGGAAGGAAAAGTTTGTGAACAGGATTTGAACCTGCGCGTCCTGGGTAAATACTATAGGCGCTCTGCCAATCAAGCCATCCCGACCTCTGTCCACTACTCCGAATTACACTTCCACATTTTAATACATCTTATGGTGACGTCATGGTTAATCTATTCAGTCACTATTCAGGCGACTGAACCGACACAACTAACTTTGGAGCTAATTCAATGTCATAGGTACATATGTGATTACCATAAAAAAGACAGAGAAATCTTTGAAATGTATTATAGCATTACAAAACTTACATCTAAATAAGTACCAAACTGTTTGTACATAGGAACTCGTGGTGAATCCTAATTTAAATTGCACAAAACTAGTATAAACGTTAAAGTCGGTGAAATTTTCACAAACGTGAGTCTTGGCGGTAATACTACTAAACAGGAAATGCTAACGTGCGCTACAAAACTTTTCGTGAAATTTTATTTTTGCACAAACGTAGACGAGACGTGGAGTCATTTCCTTTATAGAAGCATTTTGAATATTGTTGAACACTAACGTAAAACTTAAATTATATTTCTCACCCATTCTATGAAACTATCAGGCACTCAAAATATTCAACATTACACTGATAATTATGACCAGTTCAGTAAGGTAATAATAGTTACGGAGATAGCATTCGAGAAATATTCTTAAATGCTATAATTTTAATATAATATTAAATTCTACTTGAACAGCAGCCTTATTAAGCTTATAGCCTAAAGATAAAAGCGAATAACCTTCACACGGAATGGGATTATCTTTAAAAGTACAGTTCTCCAGAACGATACTGTTATAGGGATAGTTCGTTTTTATTTTAATATTAATTATGTTATCATAATTTAAATACTATTTTTCAAAGAAACGTTGAAAAAATGATGGACAAGAACGGGGTTTGAACCCGCGACCTTTGACGTTCCGGGTCATCACTCTACCAACTGAGCTAGCTTGTCTCGTTATTACCCATTGAAATTTTCAACCTTCTTTGTATTCGTCTTAAGGAGACGCCTGGCGATATTTATCTAGCAATCATTTTCAGATCAACTAAACTCAGCGTTACCACTTTACAGTTGTAAATCGCCGAACAACATCCCATTCCTTTATAAATCATATATAATTATATGGTTGATAATTTGTTTCGTCAATTTTTAGATAAACGCCTTAGATAATTTCAGTTACGAGTTCCTATTAGTTTTAGTCATTACATGAGGGCTGGTGTTGGCAGATCTTTACATTGGCACGTAAGTAGGTCTAGACCGTCGTTAACCCTTGTGTTGTCGAAAAAATTTCCAAAGGAAATTAGTTCACAGTGACTTGAGAAAATAAAGGTGTCGTAAGTACTTTTATGTGAGTTGAGGTGAATGAGTAAACTGACTCAATAAATTAACAACTTTTATCCTTCCTAATACATGTACCGAGGTTCTGTGGGGTTACTCTTGAAACTAATACCAATTCCAATCCAATTCTAATATTAAATAGACCTACATTAACAGTTGTCTCAATTTTAAAGCATGTTGTCTTCATAATATCTCGAATCTATAATAATTTTTTATACATTTTGGCATTTAAAAGTACGAACTGTGGGCTTACTCTTGAAAATAATTCCGCTCGATTGACATTGGAAATATGTCAGTTCGTATTTTTAAATGCCAAAATATCTAACAAATAATTACAGATTCGGGATAATATGAAGACAACATGCTTTATATTGAGGTAACTGTAATGTAGATAAATTTATTTTAAAATTATGTGTTGTTTTATGGCGTCTATTTAATATTGGAATTGGATTGGAATTGGTATTAGTTTCAAGAGTAACCCCACTGACATATTTCCAATGTCAATCGAGCGGAATTATTTTCAAGAGTATGCCCACTGATCAAACACAAATATTTGCGGTTTGTGCATTGCTAATAAACAGTAAACAATCGAGGTTGACAATTTGCTGATTACACACGTGTTTTGGGCACTAACATTAGCTATGATAAGTCAAAAAACAAATCGAAAATATGCATCGCATAGTGATGGTACACCAAATAGTAGGTACTCGCTCGATTCTCAAGAAGTTTGGGATATAATAAACTTCTGATCTCATTCAAAAGCGCGTATAGAGTACTACTCCAATATGAATCGTTTATCGATTTAAACGCTCATAACAATGGTTTTTTTAAAAGAGTATTATTTTCTATATGCCTCCGAGGCCCACACATTGACGTGTTCCACCGTAAATGCGAATATTCACAAATCCCTGAATCCTATAATCTGCGTGTGACATGTATGATGCGCCACTCTACACGTAGAAGCTCACACGTAATCATTCAGATGTTATTTTAACTAATTATTTCATATAGGTACAATGAAATAGATGCGTAAAGTGTGTTCATAAGATATGGTGTAAATTATAAGATGGTTACTACTATCTACAAAACTTGTTGATACACGCTGCTTCTACCCTTACGCAACAATAAATACTCCGATCGTATTTCGGTCACGGCGGCCTATCTCCACGGAGATTAACCAAGTATGTAGGAGATATTATAGTGCACAAGTGTATGCGCAAACACAGGTGCACTCCCTCTTCTTTCACTCTCATATTCAGATGGGACGGCAATCCGATACGACCGGAGAGAGATTAGTCGCAGGACCGACGGCTTTACGAGCTCTCCGAGGCACGGGGGTGCCACACCACCAACTTCCTGACTCCGGGCTGCTACTGAGAAGTTCCTAATAGGAAAACCCAATAACACTTTTCCCGACCTGGGAATCGAACCCAGGACCTCACGCTCAGTAGCCGCGCTTGCGACCACTTGACCAACGAGGTAGTTACGCAACAATAATGAAACTATCTCTATGTAATACCCAAGAACTGTAATTACACTGATTTCTAAATCAAATAGTTTGTAAAATTCAATTTAATATCCATATTGTAAGAGTTCTAAATATGTTTAGTAGGTAACATTAGATGATGGTTTTTTTATTAGGAGAAAAGTAATATCTACAGTAAATGGTACCTAATACCTATTTTAATCTTCATAAGGAACTATGATTCTCCCATAACGTAGTAAATGTTAATGCGTTTCATAATTAACATTTCTTTCTTATTAGTCAAATACGTAGACAGGGTTAATTTAAGAGAATTTCGGCCGAAATACTTTCCCAACTTCTGACGAAGAAAAAACGACACCATTAGGTAATAACTTTTTTGATAAGGCGCCTTTAGGGTAAAACATTTTTTTCGCCAAAGACAAAGAGAAAAAACAAAATTTTGAAAAATATACAGAAAATTGTGACTGTTTTACATAAGCATTTGCGTAACAAACTTGCGTCAATATAAATTATCTAGGCATTCATTAATGATAACGATTTTTATAAATAGAAACTTATCAACACTATTGGATGGTGTAAAGATACGATATTTTTTTTTCTAAAATCAACGGGTTCGATTCTTGGCAAAAATTTTTTTTTTTTCAAAAATCCAATGATGCAATTTTAGTGTTCATCAAAGCGGGCCCGAGACTCCTTTGAGTACTTTCCGCTATTCCTTATAGTTTTAGATTTGGCCATCCACGCCCATTTAAAAAAATCACTCTGTATTTTTCTTAAATCTCAAAGGCAAGCAGTGTAGTCCTACTCCATGACGAGGAACCAAACAAAAAGCTAAACAGCAATAAAACAACCTAATTTGTGACACTGGGTATTTCAGACAGTGAATGACAATATTGTAAACGGTTTGCCCAGGATCCTATAATTGTTATTTATTCTTGCGTGTGACGCTGGCATTCAGTTAGCCTTCTTTCTCTATCTGTTTGTTGTTAATGCAATTAGGCGATAGTAGGGGCTGACGGGTGGCTGTCATATCAACTGACACTCGCTGTTAAACATTAAATTCCCTACAGTCTACTCGTATTACTTACATACTCAGAACTACACAATGCGAAAATTTGAACCTGATCTTTAACGTAGTTATTGTATGTGATCCTGGAACTAGCTGCACTAATTATGAAGTATTGTCCAGGATTAAGTACTATACCAGGCAGGTATCATTCATTTTTACGCACGTCAAAATTTCTTAAATAATAGTATGCTCAACACGGTACTTTTAATAGTTTCTATGTCTAGAATAAACCTGATTGAATTAATACTGGAGTAGTTTTAGCGGGCGTACCCTTCTCGCCACTGGCATATGATTCCCAATCAAACCTTTATACCTTCTCTTATGGTTGCAATGATAGTACACGATTTCAATCATGTGTGACAGAATTTTATGTTTTTGTTCAGTTTTTTTATGTGTGCTATGTTACTGTAATGACGAGAGCAATGACGAGAGCTATTGTTGCAGTGTTTTGTGTGTTTTTTCTTGTATGCTACCTCACCCCTCGCCAAAAGTGGCGAGCGAATTTGTTCATTATTTTGTTAGAAACCGTCTCACGTCTGGTCCTTTAACTAAAGGAATAAAGAATAAACACGCAAACGTTATATGCATTTAATTGTATAAACACATCTGTCTATAAACAGATAGTATCGTGGCACCTTCAAGGTAAACTGGCATAATGATATATGTTATAATGCTATCTGAAACATTTTCAATTATATATTTACTCCGCTGTCAAAAGGAATTCCGTTCTTGTGTATTTAGCACTAATAAGGTAAACTGAAAGTAAATAAGTGAGTTTTAAGGACACAATGCCAATTTTTATTTAAAATAGTTATATAAATTTCTAGTATGCAGGTAATTTTGTTTCCAGTTTGGTGACAGTAGATACTATAAACTACTATGTAGGTACTTACTTAAAATAGTGTCGCGCACTAAAATGTTTAATTTTAGGAACAACATAGTCAACACTTGTTATTGTAAAAAATGTTAAAGTATTTTGTTGTTTTTGATCCTCTTCATGTCTATTCTATTAAATGTTATTTTGTGACAATAAAAAGCTTTTTTATATACATTATTTAATGTTTTGTTCCTAATGTAATGGATCGAAATTATTCTGATTTACGCATCTTTATAAGATAATATCAGAGCCTACAATACTTTCTCCATAACCACGACAGCTTTGCCAAAGCGTTGTATTAAATTGGGTTTGCAAATTAACGCCGAAGTTTACTTCGCACCCTCCTTTAAGAGATTTTCCGCGTTGATACTTAATCTTGAGAAGCGTATTATTTTACAAGAACCAGCTCTTTCTGTTTCACAAAAGATATACTTATCTCTCTACTTCAGTTAGCACTTACAAAGCCATTTGTTATGCTAACTTAGAGCATAATTATTTCATCTTACAGATATTAAAACATTGACATTGTGGAGCAGTTGGTTCAGTCGTTAGTTCCGTCTATAGTGAGTCTGTTTACGCACTATTTTGCGTATCCACCACTATTTTGTTTCTAATGTATGATGTTATGTTGAAATTTATGAGACAGTAACACGTCTATAAATTAGTAATGTTGGTCGTCTAGATTTTATTTTGTTAACTTTCTAATTTATATACTATTCTCTGTAGCGTAAATTATGAACTACTTTATTAGAGTTTGTGAGTAATGCGACGCTGTTTTTTATTATTAGTGACTGTTATTATTACTCTTCAATAACAAAATACTCAACACAAGACCCTCACGATTAATAAGTACTAAATCCCTTTGTGGAAACCCGTTAATCCACTTACAATGGCGTAATCTCAATATCAATCAGGAAGACTGATTGAATTTAAATGATCAATCAGCTGTTGTACTCTACCTACGTATATTAAGTAATTTAGCATAGTCTCAGTCCATCGAGTGCTCAGTTATGTACAGTTTCACCGACTGGCTAACGAAACAAGCATTGTACACGTGCCAACTTGGAACATGTATTGTGTCCAGAGCTTCTAATACATTGTCGCTACAGTACTGTCAAGATTTGCAGACTATTATTAACTAGTGTCTGTACATTGTAAACAACGTTCTAAGCAGTGTGCGTTAGTATTGAACTAATCTCGAGAATATAAGTTATATTGATAGAGGGATCTTAGGTTTTCACGATCACTACACATTATAATAAAACAACTTTTAACCGGATTAATCGCGTGTGTTATTGGTTTTTGTTTTTCCTAACGTTACGAAATCTGCAGGGTTCGCGGTTGCAGGAATACTCCAGCTTTTATTACAAATATTGATAGAGTTTTCATTTTCACGCTTGTTTGTTAGATGACACAGATTTGACGCACCTCTTACATACCTACTATGGAATTAGAAGATAATTAAAATAATCTATTATTCGAAACGACCCTTAATTAACAAATTCCGTGTATATTTTGTATACAACGCAATATTTGCTTTAAAATTTTAAATTGCTTTTAAAAATATTTGATTAGTAAATGAAATATTAGTAAGATTGTTTTATTAAAGTTATAATACTTAATGGAAAATATAAGCATGCGTTAATGCTTTTCAAAGATTTATCTTTAATTGTTTTATTAATTACGCACTGTATCAGTCATTAACACATTATTATAATAAATAAAGTTGTGTCTTCACATGTTATGTAAATAATTATGTACCTATATTTGAGTATTGTGATGTATTTTCTCTCATAATAATGTAGGTACTTGAATGTACACTAATTATGATATGTAATATATGTTATGTATTTTTTTTCATTTGTTATTTATTTGGTAGTATATAGTAGTAACAGAATTGTATTATAAATATTTGTAATTGACTTGAACTCACATTTTAATATCCTATGAGCTTCAGAGATAGAAAAAACATTCCAATGTAACATTCACTTTATTTACGCACTACACATCGTATTTTCACTCGCGATCGCGAAAACAACAGACACGGAGTACACATCCACTCACTGCGGCAGATGCCGGGGTACTGAAGCTTTGATGCTGTAAAGTGGAAATCAGGGTCAGTTTTCCCACCCCCTTGCGTACCGACACTTAACGCTCTCAACGCACGCAACGCTCTAAATTTGACGCGTGACGTGAAGCGTTTGTCTTTTATGTTCTTTCTTTCATACAATTTGCACTATTATGATATAGATGTTTTTTTTTTATATTTAATTGCAAGCATAATATTCTTATTTCTTTACTTCTAATACGCACATGACTTGAAATGTCAGTGGTGCATGTCTTAGATTCGAACTCGCGACCTTTGCGTTGCCAGTCTAACGGCCATACCACTAAACTATCAATACTCTGATCTATAATTTAAATCTTTCATAAAAAGAACTATTCTTTATTCATTTCAACAATAGGGTCATTTGTCTTTAATTGAACGAATACTTATCTGCCAACATTACCTAATTGTTTGTTAAGGTCAAATTAGTTTTTTCCGTAGCTTCGTGACGATTAAGCTTTATCCATTTTTTATTGTTAGGAGACGTGTGTTACAAGGTTTTATTTAGTTTCACTTGTGCCGTTGTGTGTCTGTAATCAAATATTGAAAACACAGATACATTTTTGAAAAGCACTAACGCATGCTTCGCGAACCTTAATGTTATAATTTTTTATGGAAAAAGAATTCGGTCGCGGTGGTGAGCAGAGGTCGAGATGGCTTAGTGGTCAGTGCGCCTGGAGTATTTATCCGGGAGGCGCAGGTTCGAATCCTGCTCGCGACCGTATTCTTTTTCCACAGATATTGCAAGTTCAATTTGACACACTTCCCAGTTTCCGATTGAGCTGAAATTTTGCATACATATGTATATCGCGTGACAATGACAGCGTGGGTGGCGCAGTGGTCGAGAGAGCGGCTGCTGCGCCGCGTGTCGCAGGTTCGATTCCTGCACGGAGCAAATAATTGTAGGATCTACAGATAATTACTCGGGTCTGGGTGTGTATACAGGAAGAAATTCCTAGAGTGGGGCAAAGTTTAAAAAAAAAGGAAAAAATTAAGACTGCAATATTATAATTACATGGAGCTGATCTGATGATGGAGCTGGCAGTTGGCCATAGTAACTCTGTAAAGAAACGACGCAACCCCATCGAGTTTGGACTTTTTTGATTCATCTTGATAAGCACTTTGTCTTTAGATGGTATTCTGGGTCTCATGATGGAGCTGGAAGGTGGCCAAAGGAACTCCGTTATAAAACGACTCTATCCCATCGAGTTTGGGCTCGTTTGATTCGTCTTGACGATTACTTTGTCTTTAGATGGTATTCAGGGTCTCATGATGGAGCTGGAAGGTGGCCAAAGGAACTCCGTTATAAAACGACACAATCTCATCGAGCTTAGGCTCGTTTATTTCATCTTGACGATTAGTTTGGTCTTAAATAGTAACCAGGGTTTTATAATGAAGCTGGAAGATGGCCATAGGATCTCCGTAATAAAACGTGAATTCTATTTAATTGGTGGAATAATAATAAATAAAACCTGAATTTTATTTAATGGATGAAAAACGCCATTACGCACTACGAACTACGCCGTAGTAAATCCCGAATCACAAATGCTAAAGAGTTAAAAATAAAAATAAAGAATATTTTAGTTTTTTATACAAGCTTTTATTAAAATACCTAAAAAGTTGTTTATAGAATTTTATTTATTTTTAAGTTGATGTTTATTAATATAAAATCTAGTAAGAAGAAGTCTAATTTGTGTTAAAACATTGTATTTCCGTAAAAGTAACCATTACGCCAGCGCACGCGGGTAAAGCAGTTCGGGAGCGCTTTTTATTCCGACTTACTAAACAATATTTAAGGCTAGTTGAGAGGTGCAGCTTAATATTAGATAGCCTATGATATTCCTCACGGACCCGGTTATCATCTAAAAAAAGGACTTTTCAAATCTATTGGGTAGTTCCAGAGATTAGCAGATTTAAACAAACAAAAAACTATTCCGCTTTGTAATATTAGTATAGATAAGAAAGTCACTACACATTCAAGTTAGTTGACAACGAGTTTTCTAAACGTTTATTGTTAACTAGTTCAGTGAATCTCACAATCATTCTTTAATCAAGACTACAAGTTTTGCAATGTCAAAATCAAGATAAATCCAGTTCCGCATCACGTTCACATTACGAGATGGCGAGCCGACATAATCCCAAGTAATTAAGAACTAACAATCACAAATGTAAGCACTACAGATATTAATCCTGATAGATTGATTTATGTTTCGATGGAATTATTTAGTTGTGTGACAGGACTTTGTTGTCAAAGTGGTTTCCATTACTTATCTAGCTGTAACGACAGCTTTGTTGTGCTTTTTGCTTGTTAATGTTTAATTAGTGCTTTTTAAAGAACATTACTACCTTCAGTAATACTGAGCATGAGGTCTCGGGTTCGATTACCGGGTCAGGCAAAGTGTTACTGAGTTTTCTGTGAGCAAATTCTCAGCAGCAGCCTGGAGTTTGGAATTGTGCCCGGTAGATGGCAATAGGCTCACCACCACTAGGTGAGGGATGGGTTTTTTTATGTGATAGGGGGCAAACGAGTAGACGGCTCGCCTGATGATAAGCGATTACCGCCGCCCATGGACACCCGCAATTCCAGAGGAGTCACAAGTGAGTTGCCGGCCTTTTAACAAGGATTATATTGGTGAAATGTGGGTATACAACTGTGTACACCTCTGCCTACCCCTTCGGCGAATACAGGCGCGATGCTATGTATGTATCACTACAGTTCTTCAATTTATGCAAGTTTCCGTTAGTAGTATTTTAAAGTAAATATATAATTCCATTGAAAACGCATGTAACATGATATGAAATTATCGTTTGATACTGACGAGTGATAACACTTTATAGAAGCTTTTACTCATCAAGGTAAAACAATACATAACAAAAACCGCCTTACAATAACAAGTATTTCAGAGATAATAGAGACTTTCGTGATTGTCATATACAAGCAGGGAGTATATATGTCGCAGATGGATAGTAGAATCCGCTATTTTACAAAACCGCTAGCTGATTTACAAAACAGTACTGTTTTATAAAACAGCTAAACAACGTTCAGCTGGATTGCCATTGCGATACGTTTGACTAAAGTGCTACCCACGTTTAGACATAATGCAGAATGACATATCTACAGTGGGACAGATTTGTTTATTGTGTAGGTATAATAAATGGATAGTCACTCAACTCAAGTAAAAAAAAGATAGTGTATTCTGATTTGTCATTCCGTAGCTGAGTCAACGGAGCTCCTATTTTTGTGTCTGTAAGGTTAGAAAAAACCTAAACACAAAGAGGATGACGGGGGTAGTATCCTCTTCGAACCTAACCTGTCTGTGTCGGGGTACACGAAACTCCCGAGCTCACTTTACTCACTCATGGATCATTTAATTTATTTTCTGTCATAATCCCCATATATTGTCCATTATTATAGTGGTTTAGTATTTACGTCATTCTAAATTTTCATCTTTTTTTTTTGCTACTTACTTAAAAGTGGTCAAGTTATTATTGTTAAGACATCCAGAGCCATATGTGACAAAATTTGGAACTAAAATCAACAATCTGACAGTTCATTTCGCACTGTTTGACATAATCTCTGATCGTTGACCCGCTGCATTGATAAACGCAAAACGTTCAAACAATTCTGCGTGTTATAGTTCAGTCAATTAAGTAACACCGCTAAGCGTCGATCAGCTGTTTTTCATAATATTACTGTTTTGTAAAACATCTGATTCTACAATCCATCTGCGACATATACATATGTTTATATAATCAGACTTGACAGGATAAAACATCGCGAGTATTGTCACGTAGAAAGAAGTCACGAAATAAACATTATTCAAGCCCTACAAATATTTAAATATTACAAAGCTACGGCGACCTACAGAAAACTAAATAACCTCATACGATACCCCTTGCACAGTACAACCCAAGTAAGATGTAAAAGTGTGCCCTAATATGATGTTAACACACAATCCAACAAACATGATCACTTTCAGATAGACTCTATAAATAAGAACGATCCTAAAGGAAATAAAAGTATAATCGATCGGGAAATTTAGCGTAATATATTTTATTGACAGTTAATTATTCATAAATATTAAAAAAAATGTCTCCTTAAAGTCTAGTTCTGCCTCATCATTAAAAATATAGTCCAAATAACCCAAAATTAAAAAATAAATCGTGACTGCTACTCGTGATCATGGCGTGACCTGAAGAAACTGGAAACACAACGGTGACCTCACTATTAAAAAGTAGGTTCAAACCCTTAAGACTCCTTGTTAATTTATCGATCTACTAATTTGTTTTTATATTCACAAAATGATTCCGTACTCCATTATTGCAATAGTTAGATACGTTACGTAAAATTATCCTATGGAGTACCTACTCAAATATTATCTAAAGTGGTCACGTACTTCTCAAAGTGGATAGAAATGTCTTTTAACGTCAAAGAAGTCCCTCTCACGCCTTTCAATCGGTAGCCATTATCGTGTGATTCTCACGATGCCGATGTAACGTTGAGAGTAAGGCCATAGCCAGGAATTCATTTCGGAGAGGGATCTACCTTTTTTTCGAACACGCTTTTATCACGTACGGAACAAGTGTAAACATTATAAGTATCAAAAATATTTTCACATCTCGTTTGGAATTGTGGGGGGGGGGGAGTTGAACCGGATAGAAGGTGGTTTTAGTGACGGCCATGGTGGAGAGAGTATTTCTGGAAAAAAAGTTGAATTGGTATTATTTTCCAGTACGATATAAAATTGTATATACGGGATTGTGTCTGTTGGACTCTATCTTACGTTCTGTAGTTTCCGCCTACCACCATGGGAAAAAGGCTTGAGTCTAACCCCCATGTTAAATAATATATTATTCAATATACTAAATGAGACTCAGTTGTCTCAGCGAAACTTAACCTAGACAAACATTTTTGGTTTCATGTCATGTGGTAAGAGGGCCTCAGTAAATCGTTTTAAATTTAACAGGTATGAAAACCTATATATCTCATATAAAATAAAATGAAATTATCGTGCGTTAGGTAGTTTATTCTATAGTCTGCGGAAGCTCTTAAACACGACTCCCAAGAAAATGAGACTCGCGTCGTGTCAAGTGGTATCTCACTTGACATGGTAAACTAGGGGCATTCATTCCAGATTCCTCATTTAAACCAGAAGCTCATTTTAAAAATAAATCTTAGACCGAATACAGGTGAACTTTTCTAAACGTAATGAACGTAAAACTATTTTCTCCAATAATACAACTTTTGTATAGTCCGTTTTTTCTTTTGCTAATAGTACCGTCAATTCCGAAGAATGATATGACGCTATCTACAAAATGCGAAAATTTTCGTAAGGTCAACATAAACATTTCTTCAACATATTTTCATTCAATCATTCATTAGTAGAGTTATAAAAGGAACCAGGTCTATTTTTCAATAAATAATTAATAAGCTTAATTTAGCACTTCATAACAGCAAGAGGCGATGTGTTCTACCCCTTGTTTCAAAGTACACTTACTTAAAATGGTAGTTGGGTAGAAGAATTTTGATTTTGTCTTGCACTAATTTCCATTTATTTAAATAATTAAATTAAATGATATTTCTGATACAGCTGATTATTAACGTTGTTCAGCCAGCATAAATGAGATTCGAATATTTCGTATTTTCGGGTCCTGGTGATTGCCCAAACACGGCCAATAGTCCCAAGTATTCCCAATCATCGGAATCGTATCATAACTGTCTCACCCTGTAACATTTTATGGAAACTTTGATACCAATATTAGTCCCAGCCGAAAACATGAAAGCTACGTATGAAAGCAAATACATATTGTACGAATGTTTCAAACATCACGCATTCATATAATTATGGTTTAAAGGCTTATCATATCAACATTTGCATACCTTCAGTACTCATGTAGAGATGTAAAATAAACAGCCGCGTGAAAATAAATATCTTACTTTGAAATGTTTACTCAGAGAGATCTCATAATATGTAAATTCTGTTTTAGAAACGTTGCTCTCGTAATTAGTTGTAAAAGGAGCTTATGTATATGTCGCAGATGGATTGTAGTATCCGCTGTTTTACAAAACTGCTAGCTGATTTACAAAACAGTACTGTTATGAAAAACAGCTGAACGACGTTTAGCGGTTTTACATAACTATAACACGCCAAATTGTCTGAACGTTTTGCGTTTATCAATGCAGCGGGTCAACGATCAGAAATTATGTAAAACAGTGTGAAATGAACTGTCAGATTGTTGATTTTAGTTCGAAATTTTGTCGCATATGGCTTTGTGTGTCTTTTATCAACAATAACCTAACATTTTATTTTACTTTTAAGTCAGTAGCAAAATAATAGTACTAAACCACTATAATAGTCGACAATACATCGGGATTATGAAAGAAAATAAATTAAATTATTCCATGAGCGAGCGAAGCGAGCTCGGGAGTTTCGTGTACCCCGACACGAACAGGTCAGATTCGAAGAGCATGACTGGGGCCAGTGAGCGAGCGTAGCGAGCGAACTACTCCCGTCATCCTCTTCTAAACGTGGGAAGCAGTTTTGTTAAACGTATCGCAATGGCAATCCAGCTGAACGTTGCTTAGCTGTTTTATAAAACAGTACTGTTTTGTAAATCAGCTAGCAGTTTTGTAAAACAGCGGATTCTACTATACATCTGCGACATATACATATAGCAAGCATCATTAAGTGTATGAAATTAGGAATTTGGAAGAAATTTCTATTCTATTCTGGTCCGCCATACAAATGTCGCTTATTTGGAAGTCTCGTTCTGAATTGTAGCTTAAATATAACAACAACGGAGCCTACGTCACTAGACAGCTTTGGAAGAAATGCCTTGTTGAGTTATTTATGACGATATTCGTCAGCATCCCCCGCACTGGCGTCTGCGGGAGGACCGGGAATTATGTAGTAGGCTAAACAGAGGATTTAGCAAATCTCCTGCTGAATAAAGTATTACTTTTTTCCAGTTTGAAGTTTGCGATGCTAATCGCTTGACCTTGTGTGGCAACGCTGGCCTATTTAATAAATTGATAACTGTGCGATACGATGCTTTATTGAAACGATGATATGTATTTTACGAGCGCCTCCTCACCCGTGAGTGTAGTTTAAAATTTTTTTAAAGGAGTACTTTGAAAACAATAACGTAAAGTATGTGCTGAAAGTGAGACGATATAACACACGCATCTTAGTGGATTGTTAGGTACTATCACAGTACCGTGCATCAGGTGCTGTGAGATATAACCCATCAGATGACTCGAAATTGGCCAGTATAGGCAATTATTATTCGAATACGTTGAGCCTAGTAAAGTATAATATTAGTGGTAAGCATCAAATTTAAAAATCGAATACTTAACTGAATTTTGTTTTTCCAACAGCCTTGCAGTTTTTTTTTTTTTACTATTTATGCAAAATTATCATTATTTATAGGTTTAGAAGGAGAACGGTTGCAGTCGGGCATTGGAATAGGATATTTTTAAATGTTGTTTTTTTAATACAATCAACCTTCGGCCTATTTAGCCAGTTCATTTTGACATCACCTATTCAAGTGCATATGTTTATATGAATTCTTCATTAGTTTGCTCTTAGTTTGACTTAACGCTTATTGCATACCTAGCAGCTAAGTTCCGCGTCATCGAAACGTAATATTGCAGTTTAAAGGTAAAAATTATGTTTTTTCAAGTATTTCCAAAGAAAAGGTATTTTGATTAACTGTTACGCGTCCGAATAGATTTATTGTAAAAACTTTTCCGCAGAACTATGCTTACCCGCTGATTTTGTGAAACTCTTCTAAATATCCAACCTTTTCGCTAACCTAAGGAGAACTACCTTTATTAAAGTAGGTAAGAATCACAATTAAATGAAGGTCATTAAGTGGACTAATGTTGTCAAATTAAATAAATAAATAATTATTATATTATTAAAAGCCCAAGTTTTTCTGGGTCAGCCTAACTTGCTGGAGGAAAATAAATGTGTGAGAAATTACCGCTTTACAAACTAGTCATGTTTACAGGTAGGTACTCGTTGACCTTTTCCTTGGTTGGTAAATTAGGAACCATATGCTTGGCTCTCACAGCATTCAATATTTATTTTAGTAGACAGACAACTTTGTTGTTATAAAATCTAGTAAGTAGGTACGTATAAATCAACTATGTGTTAATTTTCAACACAAAAATGTCTGAAAAATCGCTCAATATACTGCAGCAAGTCTGATCAAAGTGGTCAATCGATTTGTACCAGACTTTGATGTACGTGGAGCGGAATGCGGCCAGGGCCAGATTGTGACTGCGGTGATATTGCGGGCCTGAGGGCTCGCCGCCTCAACAATTTGCACAGCTTTTTACACGGAATACTCATGCGATGCGTTATCCATATCCAAACTAATAAAAATGCGAAAGTAACTCTGTTTGTTTATTTATTTGTTTGTTTTTTACCTTTTCATGACTAAACGGCTGAACGGATCGTAATGAAATTTGGCAAAGACATAGACATACCTTTAGTCGCGCAGACGAAGTCGCGGACACCAGCTAGTAATCTATAAATTATAGCCTATTAAATTTCAATTCAAATGTAAAATTGTAAACTTTATGTATGAATAAAAATGTTTTTTTTATTGTGAATGCCTACTTAATTCTCGTCTCTTGTTTGCTTTGTTGCTCATGAATTTATCAAAAAACAACAAAAGTAAAAGAAAGGTCTAAGCTATTCCTTTGTAAATACTAACCACACAGTCTTATGTTTAGTTGTTTGTACTAAATACCCGGCGGGGTTTATGTAGATACTTTACTTTGCCTTATTTTATTTACAGTACATTTTAGAAGGATAGCAATGTAACCCTAGGGTAAATTATAACTACTGTATAACAATTGTGACTTTCAGATTATAATTATTTTTATAAAAATTGCTCGTCCCATGAATCCGTAGTACTTAGAATAACAAAGGCGTGTCGGTGGTAAACTGCGCCTATTTCATACCTAATTTAATAACTATGTTAAACATAACATAACATAGCATCACGCCTGTATTCCCCGAAGGGGTAGGCAGAGGTGTACACAATTGTACACCCACATTTCACCAATGCTGTTATTAAGTCCCATGTAATAGGTGGTGAGCCTATTGCCATCAACCGGGCACATTTCCAAACTCCGGGCTGCTACTGAGAACTTCCTAACAGAAAAACTCAATAACACTTTGCCCGACCCGGGAATCGAACCCGAGACCTCCTGCTCAGCAGTCGCGCTACGGACCACTAAACCAACGAGGCAAATAATAACTATGTTGAAATGTTATAATATCAATAACGTAGCGATACGGCTGCCAGATGCCATACCAATTGAGTGAACGATTTGGTTGGTCGAACAGTTATAAAGCAAAAGTTAACAGTGAGCCTAGGATTACTTTGCAATGATTATAAACGTTTTTAGCGTACCGTGTGCACGTAGACATGTTTGCGCTGTTCACCCTTCGTTTATGAAAGCACCATGCTTTCAGAAATAGAACAAAGTGTAACCGGCGTGCATTAAACTTTTAATTATCTACTAAATTATGTCCATATTTTGTACATAAGCAAGAAAGTGGATAATAGTGCGGTTAATTTTCTTAGGATTTCTTGCCCACGAGACAATAGTTATTATAAATGTGTTCCCTAAACCAGGTAAAATAGTGATTTCAGCATTTATGTATCTATAATGTTATGTATCGGTATGATAAAAATTGCTCTTATAACAGCGAACATTTATTAAAAGTAAATCTTAGTTGAATTTTAATTTAAGATTTGAATGAATCAATTTCACTTACACATTGTCTTCTTATATGTAAGTTGACTAATAAATAAATATTATAATATTACAGTGTCAGCAGACACATACATATAAAGTAACAAATAAAATATACTTTACACAGACAATCAATAATGTTATGTGGGGCGACCGTACGTTAACATAAACAATAAAGTGGTAACACAATGTAGGACAGAAATATTTAAAATTGAAATAGAGATTCGTTGCTGCGGATTTTTAAAATTCTGTGCACGGTTGTGTAGACCACTTTTTACCATTGAAAGTCCGGAATATGTTAAAAAACAATATGTTTACCTATTCAGCTACCTAATGACCGAGTCTTGAATTGACCATTTGGGCACGCGTTTCATACGACGTTTCTCAACACTCCGACGAGGTAAAAAAAAAGAATAAAATAACATAAAATTATATTTTGCAAAGACATTCAAGTAAATACATTTGTTATAAATACTCCAGGACAGAAATTTATCCGGGAGGCACAGGTTCGAATCCTGCTCACGACCGTATTATTTTTTCATTTAATATAATAACTTTAGAGTTCGCTAAGCATGCGATAATGCTTTTCAAAAATTAATCTTTAATCAATAAATTCGGTAATTAAAATCGCGTGCGAATTTGTCTTTTCGTACGCTAAGTCTAAAGTTAAAGCAGAGGCTTGACGAAGTTGCTTTTATTTTAGTTTGACAATCTATGGTTTGACATCCAAGTATATTTTATAGTGTTAAAATAAAGTGAATATTCTTCCCTTTAAAACACAACTTAAATTTCAAGATAAATCTTTGAAACCGCGACCGTATTCTTTTTCCATTTAATATAATAACTTTAGAGTTCGCTAAGCATGCGTTAATGCTTTTCAAAGATTTATCTTGAATTATTAAGGTAATTGCATTCTTTACGACATTGTATTAACTGCAAAGTTAGTCGTGTATTTTTACTAGAAAATAAGAGCAGTGAATCGTGTGTGTGTGTTAGAATAATAATATTGTGAATAATTTTACTATTTAAGTATTTTTACGGTTTGTAGCTTGTATATATTATAGCCCTTAGTGGAGTGTGATAGAAGGATAACATCAGAACCTGGCGCATGGATAACATTTGGTGTGACATAGCTAGATAGAAGGAGACCGTATCGGTGGCGGTTACCACCAACAACAGCACTCCGAAAAGGGTTGACGTCAGGCAGGCGGCCGGTCATAAAACATTAGAAAAAACTTTAGACATTGCCAGATGGGTATATGCTGCACCGACCCTAAACATATTAGGATAAGGGCGGGGGGGGTGATGATAATGTTGATAAGAGCAGCGAAAATTTCAATAAGTAATGAGTTCACGTGTTACCGCAGCCATCAAATGTGTATATACCTAGGTATGTTAATTAAAGTCGTGACAGCGTAAAAAGATTTTGATTATGGTTAAACACGCACCCTGCTGAATATTATGTATTTGTAAGAATACTGTCACTGCCATCATTATTTATGAAAGCGTAAAGAGAAGCCAGTAGTCGTGTGCAAGTTTAATGTGTGTCGTCAGTTGGAAGTGCGCCAAATGCGTCGCAATGCATCAAGGTTTGAAAGAAAAACCTAGTTCAAGTCAACGAAGCAGTTTCAGTTCGAGTGCAAAAACGTATAATCAGAAAATTGATAGCATAACTTATTAAAATGGCGGTTGCGAACTCTGTAGTAAATTCTCAAGTTTTATTTTAACTTTTTTTTATTTTTACAGTATAATTGTTATACCTATAATATTTTATTTTATTATTATACTTGTGTCGTAGTCACAATCATGTCCTTGACTAGTTCACTTAACAAACTTCAGTATATAATTCTTCTCTCTACAAACATGTCGTCTAAAACATTATTGTTCCACAAATCATATAAAATCGATACAAATGCAAATCTTATTAGATCTTAAAGTTCTAATGGAATCGCACAAGCATATAGCGTGCGAGGAGGTGGAGTAATACATGTGGCGCCTTCCTACTTTGTAAACGGGTCTTAAGAGGCTACAGATGGGCACAGGCGGAGGACATAGTGAATAATGTGCATGCATGTCAGCTTTCTTAGACTTCGGATTAGCTTCAGTGTCGGAAGTGACCACAGAGTTCTTTTTTATATAGTGACAAAGGGTATGGACACTTCGTTTACTCTCTCTCACTTTATAGACTTAGCTGTTCTGAAGTCTTAAGTTTTAGTTTTGATCTGTAACGAAGAAGCTGTCTGGGTGCTGACCAGATAACTGCTTTGTGCTTACAAAAAAGTCCTGTTAGTATTTTGGGAACTTAATTCAGATTAGATACAATAAATAAAATAAAATACGATTTCATGGCATCCGTTCTGTGAAAATTTCGAGGTATAGTGGGTGCATCGGAATCTGGAGTTATGAGGGATAAGGAAACTATCCATCTATATTTATATGACATACTTCCGAGTAATATATCCGAACCTATTACCGGCCAGAAAAGGCCACATAGATGGACGTTGTTATGTATGTGAAAGAGAATATTATTTATAATTTTTATATCAGCATTATTAGGTGTGGGTTTCACAGGAACATACTTTATCTGCTAACGTATTATTTGAAAAGTTTACTTTCCTTGTTACTTTTTATTAATTATGTAGGAACTATGTATTTCTGTATGCATGCTATTTCATGCTTCTATTTTTGCGTGGATTTATGTATTTTGACAGGCATTTCATCTCTATTTGGATAAAGTTATCGCTTTAACCTGTCAACCCATAACATTATGCAGTAGTTGCCTATATTTGCGTTCTTAAATTAAAGCAATAAACGCGCTTAAATTAGATGGAAAGTGAATTGAGTTTCACGCGCCACACTATATCTACTATAAAAAGTATTCCTGAACATAATTATCCTTTCATTGTTATAACTGTGAGCCATTACCGCATTATCATTAGTGAATAAAAAAATTGCTTGTATAGACATGTATCATATTCTGATAGTAAAACTAAGCAACTATACCGCAGTGCGGAATCCTCTAGATATCGTTTATTTACTACAAAATAAATATCAATTATGTATAATAAACTAATATTTTCTCGCTATGTAAGCCGATAATAATTTACGATCGTTCGCTTAACCTGGAGCGTTTATGTTTGTTTTTTCAACCCGTAATTTACAGAGAAGAGTACTTTTATTTATGGGTTGAAAGGGTTACATCGCTTTCTTTTTACACCCTGTAAAAAAGGACACTGGGATGACATCGGAACATTTTATATTGGTACACTAAAACATACTGTTTCTTTATTTTATAAACTTAGTGTATCTAATTGCTACCATATTACTGCATGGTAATTTGTATCGTTTGATCTTTTCAAACGGCCTAGCCTTTTCCTTACTACGCTGGGGTTGGCTTCCAGTCTAATCGGATCCAGCTTGATACCAAAAAACATATCAAATAGAGAAGGCAGCCTAACATCTAAAGATATTATGACTATGACGTCATAATATTTATCATTAAATGTCAAGCTGTCTTCAAAAAAAATCTCAATTGTCATAAAGTCCATACTAAATTTTTTATTTAAAAAATAACGCAATTAACATTTTGTGTTTTCCTGTCACGTCTGCTCCTGTGACCACTACACTAATGAGGCAGTTTCATATTGAGCCTTAACTTATTGCTATAACTAACATGCTAGCGTAAATTTTAGTTTGAGAACTAATAATAACTATATCTTTTGATAATATAATAATAATAATAATAATATTCCACAACTATCACACAACGCCGTCTAGTCTCAAGCTAAGCAGAGCTTGTGTTATGAGTACTAGACAACTGATAAACATACTTATATATTTCTAAATGCATACATATTATAGATAAATTACACCCAGACACAGAACAAATGATCGTGCTCATCACACAAACATTTGTCCTGGGTGGGAATCGAACCCACGACCTCCGGCCTAGCAGTCAGGGCTACTAACCACTAGACCAACAGGACAGTCGAACAAATATAATATGCCTACTTACTTAATCATGCTGACCTTCTAAGGAGCAGCGCTATTATTTTTCAACTTTTTAAATGTATAGCTGTATTATAATATAATATTTAAAAATATTTTTTATTTTTTAATATTTGCTTACGTAAAAACTAGCTGCTCTGCATTGGAATGAGTGTCAACATTTTTAATTATCATGAATTTGTTTTCGTACACGACATGATGTTAATTTACAACATCCACGCGGAAAGAGTCGCGGGCACAGCTAGTAGCTTAATACAAAGACAATTTATCATCATTATATAACCCCTATCGGTATTCTAAAACATAATATGTTACGGCGAATGGAAAAGAAAATGCACGTCACTGAATGAAACGAAAAAACGAACATTAATATTGTGGAAAAACGTATTGGGTTCGAGACAGAGACTGAAATGAAGCCATAAATAAGATGTCCCTTACGTGACTTTTGGTGTCCACTTTGAGATTAATGTTCTCATTGACTTTAGAATAATCTATATATCTGTGATTGAGCCTCATACGCAATAATGTTCAAATAAAAAGAGTAATTTAATCGAGGTATTACTCACGTACCCTAAAAAAACTACGGACGGAGCGTTGCGTACGACATGTGCTTAGTCTAATAATGCAGCTTGATGATACTATCATTTTACGTGGAGTGACTGCGTATCCTATCACGTGGTAAGACTGACTCTCAGACTTTCAGAGTTCTGAATACCCGTAACGGCTATCATAGATCTTCATTTGACAAACCGGGACCGACAGTTTAACGTGCTCTACGAAGTACGGAGAGATCTCTATATTCACTTATGATCACCCATACACAGACCGACCGCGGCAAGTGCAGCCTAACCTCTATCGGTCTATCTATACAGCTGTTATTTAGCCAAGAGCACCATATCTGCAACTAAATAATTATATTTTAAAAGTGTGTGATGGTCAATATGATATTTCCGTGGCCTGATGTATCAGTTCCAGTACAAACACTAGCTGTGCCCCGCAATCAATGTTCTGCCATATAAATTTACTGGATAGGGCCACCCTTATCACCTAAGGGTATAAAAAATTGCCTACGTCCTATTCGGAGACCTACCAAATAAACAAAAAAAAAACATAAAATTCGGTCGAGTCGTTTCGGAGGAGTTCGAAAACAAACACTGTGACACGAGATTTTTATATATTAGATAATGTTACGCAATCTTGATTCCGGAATCTGAATAAACTATGTATCCAAAAAAGTTGCCAATCAGATACTTTTTTTGTGGACGTGGCCACTCGCAGTTAAACCATAGGGGTTTGATCTGCGTAACCGAACAACAGCTATGGCGAGAGAATATTTTATATTACTACAAACTAAGCAACACAGCACTAAGGGCGTCCCCTGCGGGACACGAACCTCGTATTTGGGCGTTGCTGAGGGGACAACTAGGGACTAGCTGGATCAGATCAGTTTCCTTATTATTAAAGGTCGAATTTAGAGCTACTGGCTCGGCGCGGGCTTCTATTTCGTGACGGACGGGGACCTCGCTGGTGAGGTCTAAAACGAGGCGGTCGAGCACATCGGAGTATGCTTGTGTGTCTATTAGACTCCTATCCAGCAGTGATCCTATCATTGGGACGGAGGAGAGCGTGACCTGGTCGGCGGACTTTACTAATCGGAGACGGCCTGTAGTCGGCGGAAGCAATCAGATACTTTACCGTTTCTGTTATAGTATAAATAATATTTTCTTAAATGAAACCCGTTATATCAGCATCACTTAAGAAAATCAAAAACAAATTAAACAACACGTGGAATATTTTTGCTATTCATAGATAAGACTTAAATGATAAAATAATTAGATAAATATTTTAAAAAGAAACTCGGCAGCTTAAATAAATTTCCAATTTACTTTCTCATGTTTACTTATTTTCGGCTTTGTTAGACAGTTTGTATAAGATTGGCCAATTTTTTTGTTAGTCTTACGTCGATGCCGACTTCCATAACTTGATAATGTTAATGAAGTCAGGGTCAATATTATCTTCAACCAGCGCTGGGAAACGTGGAAAACGAAATGTCTGTATAATTTAAAAATATTTTGTTATTATTCTCTCGGGAAACTTTGAAGTCAAAGGTTACGAAGCTTTGTTTCTTCTTGTTATTCGTGAAAATACACTTGTGTTCAACATAGAGAATATTTTAATACGAAATATTTATGTAAAACGGTTCTGTATACCTACGCTCTATAAGACTGACTCGTCTTTAATGAGTGTTTACCTTAACTTCAATTTCGTATAAAAGGGGATTAGGTCCCAAAAAAATACGATATATATATAGGTATATATTTAATTTTATTTGATTAAAAATATGAAGTATTCGGTATCCAATTAGTTGAACATCTTATTTCTTCTGGAAATACAATTTCAATCTGGACAAACCCTCGTGGTTTTTAGATTGTAAGTCATTAAATTTAATTTTAAGATTTTTTATAATAAACTAATAATAATAAAAATAAATTATGTCCTCCCCACTTTAAGGGGATTTAAGGATGAAATATTGACTTAGAGAAGAAGAGATCATGCCGAATATTAAAACAAAATTAAAACGATCTATTCAATTTTGTGTATCCGATAATAAGATACGTGTCTTATCTGCCATATTGAATCATCCTTAACCTTTCGGCTCAGCAACGTATAGATCTGTACGTTGTAACAATAAAAATCTATTGTGTCTGCTAATGACTGAGGCAACAGCTTAATCACTTAAGAATGTGGAGTGAATAATATGTAGCTATCAGGAGATACGCACCCGCTTCAGGCAGTTGCACTTAAATGTGACGTCATCCCGCAATAGATATATGCCTTATCTGGTAATGTATGTAACAGGTTCGTTCGTAAGTGAATTGAATTTATAATAAAATGAGAGCAGTAATTCGAACAAAGTAAACAATTATTTTATTCGAAATTAATTACATACCTACATAATAAACAAAACAAGTAGACAAGTGATATTATAAGGGTTCCGTTTTTTTCCTTTTGAGGTACGGAACCCCAAAAACACTGGAAATCTCATTACTCTAAGGAAAAAACGCATTAACAATAGCACTCAAATAAACTGTGTGAGTTGTTCAGAACAAAACACTGCAGGATGAGCAGCAACATTGTGAGATACTTAAAATAGATATACTAGTTATAAATTTTAGTGGAAATAAATATACGGTAGTAAGCAGGATTTGAACCTGCGCCTACCTGAAAAACATTCCAGGCGCTCTGCCAACTAAGTCATCCCGACCTGTGCTCACTACTCTTAATTCTTTTTCCACATTTTAATACGTCTTTTGGTTTTGCTATCTATTCAGTACCTATACACGTGACTGCTACGCATGCGATAATGCGTTTGAAATACTTATTTGTATAGCAATAATAATTTATATTTCAGTCAACCACAATAAACATGTTATAAAACCAAAAGATTTTAATAATTATATCTTAGATTTTCGCGATCACTACAAATTATAATAAACCACCTTAAAAAAATAAGTTATTTTTCACAGAAAAGAAAGGGCTCTTGAGAATAGACAAGAGGCATTGTATACAAGAAAAATAGCACTAGTAACTCGACACGGGTTTATATAAATGAGTTATAGCTATAATAAAGATATGAAGAGCTTATAATCTTAGATGTACGAGTAGCTGTAGACAGTAAGTTACAACGACACGGGAGGCAACTAGTGTAACTAAACTTTTTTAAATTAAAGATTATGGAACTATGGGGTTACTCTTGAAACTAATACCAATTCCAATATTAAATAGACGCATTAAAACATCGCATAATTTTAAAATAAATTTACCTACATTACAGTTACCTCAATTTTAAAGCATGTTGTCTTCATATTATCCCGATTCTATAATTATTTTTAAGACATTTTGGCATTTAAAAGTACGAACTGACATATTGCCAATGTCAATCGAGTGGAATTATTTTCAAGAGTAAGCCCACTTGTGCCGAATACAAATGTATATATAATATGATGTACAAGGTATTGTTTGGAGCTTGTCACTCAGTTCTTTGTAATTTGAAGAACTGGTTAAGTCTTGAATATATATTTATTGAGTAATTAAAGAATCTTATTTAAAACATAAAAGCTAATGCAATCGTAAAATAATATCACTTTCAAATCTACAACTCCAAGGAAAATTATAGGATCTTAAGCACTAGGTATATTTTCTAGGTAATATCCACTTTTAGATTTTAATAGAATTCTACGATACCCTTCAAATGATATCCCTTTTAAGGTTCTTTTCGCAATTTGGAATCCATTTGACAGAATTTCCAATAAGGAATAGAAAATCCGCCTTTTCTAACATAATGCTATTGTTATATTTCTATGTACATCTTGCCTAAAATGCGGGTCGTTTCCCTTTCTGATTGATCCATCGGTGGCAAAGAAAAAATCACAAAAAATATTCCATGACAACAAAAGGCAGCCAACAGCTACTTTGCAGAAAATCATATATAAATAATTTATAACATTTCAATCAGACTGTAAGCGTAAGTATTGCTTTATAGGTACCTATTGCCTTAATCATTATTGGTTCGCAAATAAATCCGTTTTGTCGGCACTGTAATTACGCGAGCTTTGTGTCTTCATCGTTTCTCGATAAAGCTGCTTGCTAAGAGGCCAGTCGCGAGGGACTGACTGATGTTCAAATGTTCGAGTTCACGAATGTAAACATTTGTTTGCAAACACAAAACGTATTGATAGTCTTTTGTGGTGAAGCTTTCAATCTTTTGTATTAAGTTTCAAGCATAGTACGAGGATAACGGTAGATTTACATTTTAGATACGTGCGCATAAGGTCTTAGACAAAATAAGGTCTTTAATGTCTTCATTGACTGATAGTTTTTATTAAATACGAACTGAGAGTGATCGTTTCTTTATATGTGTTCAGAATGTTAACATTTATCGAGTTGTATTCATTGTGGAATTTGCGGATCTATAAAGTAAATATAGTTTGCTTTATTATACTGCATAAAAATTGTGTTTAAAGACTTGTTTCCTCCTACAGGCAAAAGAAATTGTTAAAGGAACCCTTTTTCCTTAACCAATAAAACTATACAATGTCCCGCTCTGGATTTGTTACTGTTGACATAAGTTATAGTTAATATATCTTGATATTTTCTGTTTAGCACGAAATAGAAACATTTTTATAGAAATTCTCCCTTAACTTATCAGTTATCATGTATGTATGTGTATTAGTATCATTTCTATCTGATTAATTCAAACCTTAGATCTTACTTTTCAAAGTAAATATACGATTGATATATATATCGATGATATTTTCAGGGAATATAGCTTAAAATATTAGATTTCCAAAGTTTATTAAACTTTTAGTATAACAACATAACATAGCATCACGCCTGTATTCCCCGAAGGTGTAGGCAGACACATCACATTTCACCAATGCTGTAACTAAGTCAAATGGGTGGTGAACCTATTGCCGTCTACCGGGCACAATTTCAAACCGGGCTGGTACTGAGAATTTTCTAACAGAATAACTCAATAACATTTTGCCCGACACATTCTATCATTCCATTATAAAACGATGTTTTGCTTTTGTTCCCGCCCCCCACATATCCTTACACTAGTCAAACTGGCAACATTGCACACGCTGTGACATTAACGACTACCACCCCAATTTATCACACATGAAACCCAAACTTCTTAATTGAGATTACTTAAGTTTCTAATTTAATTTCTCGAATATCCGCAAAGTTAAGTAAACATAAGTTCCTTTGACTGAAGATAATCCTTAGGGGATTACAAATACTGTAGAATAATTAACATTGTGGTAGAAGTTAACCTTCAATGCTGCCTCTTAGTGGGAACTCTGCTATCTCGACTAACACTGAAATTACCGAACAGGAGGATGCAGAGAGTCGAATATTTGTTAATATTCAATATATCCCCTGACATATATTGAATATTAACAAATATTCGACGTGATTCTTTAAACTGGCATAACTTTTTTATTTAGAAACCGATTGACATGAAACAAACACGAAATGTTAAGTGAAGCTTACCAGCCCCCCAGGAGTTCCACCTTGTCGTGGTGGGGGGGGCTCTAGTAGCCGTGGCTTGGTCACCCACGGTGAAGCTAACGGAACCCGAGGAGGGCCGCTCCTCAGGGCTTTGCCTTCAAGCCCATGTTGGAGCGGCGCCGGCGTAGGTTGCGGGCCTTATGGGGGGTGTCGCAACCGAGGTGGGCTGCGGCGTCGTATGGGCGGCACCGCAGCTGAGGGATGGAGGCCGCGGTGGGAGAGGAGTGCCGGTATGTCGATGCACCGCTCTCCCTACCTGCCGCGGCCTTGACGGGGCCGCCATCGTTGGATGGCGGACGCGGTGGGGCCGCAGGGGAAGAGGAGTGCCGGTATTGCGAGGCGCCGCTCTCCCTATCCTCTGCGGCCGTAGTGGCAGGCGGCGGGGCCACAGACCTGACCCGTCGCAGGGGACCTTGGGCGTCTAGACACGGGGTCGTCTGGCGCCCATTGCACATGGTCTCCGAGGTGGTTGCGGCACGCCATTAGTCTGGTGTGCCGTAGCGGGGGGGTACAATACCCAACCCCGTGAGAGTCCGGCAACGGACGGCTGCGGGTGGGTTCGCGGTTGTGTGCGAGAGCGTTCACGCGTCCCGCCCTCAAGCAGCTGAGGAGGTATACTGTGGAGTTTTAGTGGGTTCGAGTCCCACATAACCGCTCTGTCTCCCCGTGTTAGAGCGGTATGCGAGGGCATTTCTACACATTAAAAAAAAAAAGAAATATTTCTTCCATGTACAGACAGCGATCCGTTACATTTTTATTATATGTATTGATGTAGGTGTTCGGTCGAAATTTTAATTCTGTACCCAAAGCTATATAATTACTGGTCGGGTAGGCTGTTTAGTTTAACGAAATCATATTAGTATCTAGACCCTACATGAAAAGTAATTTATTATATAAGATAAAAGAAGGGAATTGACGACATTTTACACATACAATCTGACACAATTCCCGGAGATTTATTTGCTCTTGGTTTTTGACGTTATATCATATTTTTGCATTATCACGACGAATATTTGTTTTTGAATTACAAAGAAAGAAATGTCACCAGTTAGAACAGGCATGAAACGAAGGAATACAGTACCGTAATAAAGATAGTTTATGTCTAACAATAGGTACGTGTTCCAAAAACTTTTCCATTATTATGTTTACTACGACGCTTTGTCAGTCAGATAAAAATGTTCAGTACATTTCTAAGCAACTATCGACTGCTAGAAATTTACGACTTGATGTTTGAACTCAATCAGTCGCAATCCATTCTGCAGCGCTTTCCGCTGAAACCAGCGAGTCTGAAGACTTTATAGATGTAGTCAATTCCTTTAACTAATAATTTGCAAGGCGATCTAAACACGTGTGTTCGTGAATTTTATGTAACTGTGATTAATGATCGAGGAACATTATTAGTTATCTCTGAAAGTTTACTGATTTAGGTACTGCGGTTTTTTGGAGTTGTTAAGATAACATTAAAAAATATAACAGGATTCGTTTACATGCCAGTTACAATATTATTATTGTTCTTCAATGGTATGTGTAATAATATATTATCTTATACATATCATCCCATGATGCTGACAATGGTAATACAAAAAATAGTAATTACTTTATATAAAGTAATTACTATTTTTCAAAGAAACATTGAAAAAATAATGGACATCTTTGACGTTCTGGTTCATCACTCTACCAACTGAGCTACCTTGTCTCGTTATTACCCATTGAAATTTTCAACCTTCTTTGTATTCGTCTTAAGGAGACGCCTGGCGATATTTGTCTAGCAATCATTTTCAGATCTACTAAATATTTCAATAGGTAATAACGAGACAAGGTAGCTCAGTTGGTAGAGTGATGACCCAGAACGTCAAAGGTCGCGGGTTCAAACCCCGTTCTTGTCCATTATTTTTTCAATGTTTCTTTGAATAATAGTAATTAATATAGGCATTACATGGCCTCAACATGTATTAAAAAATATAATTATATATGACATATATAAAGCTTCCCTGTAAGCATATTATGAATGTGGCAGATACGAAGTTGTATTTAAGTATCGTAGGCGAGGCGCGGGATGTAGTTATGTAAATTACGCCTGTTCGTTGGAAGAGGTTTTCAGAGTCATCTCACTTCAATAGATATCATATTAAGTGTATAGGTACTATGTATCTAGTGAGGTCTAATTTTACTTAAGGTTTTGAAAATGATATGTCGCAAATTTATTCAATTTAAAAACTAAATTGGTTAGGCTGGCATACAACACGCATTAAATTATTTTTAGGCCATCGAATCATTTCAGCTTTAAGATGGATTCTATAAGGTTTAATACTTTACAGTATTATGAGATGTTGTGAACTACTTTGTATACTTTATTTCTCTGGAATAACACATAGCTTTACTGCCGTGCCTCACTTATAGCTACACCTTTCGATAAGGATTTACTTATTCAAACTAACCCAATTGTGTTAAACAGATCCTATTATATCTAAGTATAATTGCTTGTAAATTGATGTCGTAATTACACCGAAATCATCAACAATCGAGTATCGCTAACGCAGATAATTAAGTGTAGGTATGTATGTATATCGATGGATTAATTTGATTGAACAGCAAACTTAGTGTAGTTTGATATTATACGCTGAGAGCTCGCGAGTATCTATTTGATACTCATCGTTAAAATAATTAGGAATGATACTTCTTTAATAAAGCATGACATTTATAACTTTTTTTTCATGTGTGAGTAATCGATCATAGACGCTGTATCAGACTCCTACCGAACAAAAACCACACCGTTTTTTACCAATGTTGGGATCCCAAGTTCGCAGATTCTGTTACTTCGACATGACTTTATAACTTCTGCATTAAATATTTATCAAATACTAGCGGGCCCGTCCAATTGGTTTTCTAACCGTCCAGGAACCAAATGAAATATACACACAAAATTTAATCTAAATCGGTCCAGCCGTTTATGAGGAATTAGGTGACAAACACATGTACAAAATAATTATAAACATTATTCTACACATAGTTTGAAATACTCTCATTTATTTTAACTTTACAGTACCTGAAAATTAAATATTTCAGATTTATGTTTTGAACATAAATCTGAAATATTGAATTTCAGAACTCACGGGTGTAAGGTATAAAATTGAAAGAAATGATTGATGAAGAACGCCGGCAAAGTAAGTCATATTTTATGTATATTGTTCAACACCTCAAGCTAGGTACCCAACTAAATTCCTAAAAAATCTGTGTTAGGTTTCTCGCCTGAAACTAGTCTAACTAGCTAGTCATTTATCTACCGAACTCTAATTACCACTACCATGTTACCTCCACGACTTACAAAATTAAACCCGATATCCATTGCGTCTCTCTCTCGCGATGATATAATGAACGGCCACGTTATATTTGCGTCTCATGCCGAGCTATCTGTAGAGCCTCCCTGATTACGTCCTCCATCGTCGACAATTTGATTAGCTCAGTAACGTGACACACGGAAGTGTTGTTGGAACAGTAGAGTTCTGCATAGGAAATTTAAGAAAATAGATATATACGATCAAGCCCTATACTTTGGTTTCAAAGATTACAACTTAATAAAAAAATCGCAAAAGCATACCATTTTTACTAAAATTATTTATTGTATAATCTGTAAATCTAATTTAAAATATATTATATTATAGATATTCAACAATACAAAGTAAATGAAGGAATTACGAGTCTTTGTTCGTAGATAAGTTAATTACTTGCTTTTTAATTTTATAAAATTCTAATAAGAACAATGGAATGTTGCGATGAAAGAACGAGCGGAATTTAAATAATTAAATTTAAGCTTTTACTTACATAAATTATGATTTTGCTGGAGAGTAGAAAAAAATGTATAAACCTTAAACTACGATTCTATTGTTGTATATCTAAGCGCTGTTTTTTATAATATTTAAACGGTATTAGGAACTGTGTTATACCTACCTATTCAAAAGTTCTGTCAAACATAAGTAATTATGTTCAAAAATATACACAATCTTATTAATTCTTACAAAGTCTTCCTTGTTTAGTAATGTACGATCTGTTTGTTGGGCTCTGTCATTAATTACTCTTAGCTCAAACTCAAACACAAAGTCAATTTAATTGTAGCGGCATCTGGTGGCTGCTTGTTATATAAAGTACTTGTTGTGAAACTTTCAACACTACAGGAACAGTAGGTACCTACCAATGACATTCATTTGCCTTTTAATTAACAGAATTAGATGCGAAGTATGATGAATATCCGCAATGTTTATTATAGACTAGCTGTTCCAGCGACTTCGTCCGCATGGATGTCGTAAATTAACACCATGTGGTGTATGAACATAAATTCATAATTAATAAATGTTCGACGTGATTCTAATATACTAACTTTTTTATATATGAACCGATTGACATGAAACAAACACAAAATATTAAGTGAAGCTAACCACAATTTATTAATGGAAACCACATCTATATCGGATAAGCCGTTGCTGAGATTAGCGTGCAAAAACGCACAGACAAACAGACAAACATTGTTGTTGTTTTGGGTGCTATTTGTCCCCAAGGCCCCAATAATATTTTTTCTCGTATATCTTCCATGTACAGACAGCGATCCGTTACATTTTTGTTATATGTATAGAAGGTAATGCGCAGCTATAACACGCTAAAGAGGATTGGTTTATTTTTGTTCTCAACTTTTATCACATCCTTTTGAGAAGAAATGTCGTAGTTATGCAATAATGAATGAAAGCAATGATAGCCTAGTAGTATGGCCGTTGGACTGACAAGTCAAAGGTCGCATCCAAGGCGCACCCCACTGTCTTTTCAAAGTGGAGGAAAACATCGTGAGGAAACCAGCACACCTGAGAGATTTTCTCGATGGTGTGTAAAGCCATGTCGGAGACCTGCAGGTACATTAAACTCTGGCACTAAGTTGTTCATCAACCACACGATAAGAAGAAGAGATTATTAAATATTTTTTATATTTTCGACATAAAAAAAAATATCACTTTAATAATTTATACACATTATTATTATCTTGATAATGTGGTATTATCTTGTATAAAATAAATACAATATTTCGCAGAAGTTATTCTTGTAGATACCTGAGAATACATGCGCTTACAACACTTCGGTATTTTCATTTCGGATTTAATTAAAACGAGGTCGTGCAAATAAAAAACATAAGGTCCCGTGGATATTATTACAGAGACAGGGTTGTAATATTTAATTAGTTTAACATATAATGAAGATGCTTTGTATTATATTAACTAGAAATATTTACTGATACAGTGACCTCACTATATGAACTTTCCTGTTCTCGTGTAATATTGGATCTCAATAATATTGGTAGCGTAATGACCTTCTGGTTAATTTGGTTATATTTCTTAAATATTATATACGACACGAATCAATATCAATATAATAGATACAAACAAATTATAACAATAATTGAACTTTAATAAACGGAAACCATCTCAACCGTCGTAGAAACCGCACAATAGTGGAAATTCTCTTCAAAGGCAAATTCTATGACGTCACAGCTTTGCGTCGCCGTTTTTCCGCGCTCTTTAACTTTGTATTGCGTCTTTTGTTATGGTAATCTTAGAAGTGAAGATATAGTTTTACAAAATGATTTTCAAGTTTCTTAGAATTGTACACGGGGTGGGTGTTGTGGTCCTATGAACTTATATGTAGGAGTATGTTTATTTCCTTCAATACCGATACAATTAATTATGTGAATAAATCGTGAACATCGTGATTATGGTTGAATGTAATTGTTTTAAAGATATATTATTATTATTTTAAAAGTGTTTGCTCTTGACTCTAGTCTAGGTCAGAAGTGACGGAGACAAAGTCGACGATGGAGTGAGCTTACCCAGAAGAAGCCTGTTTACTCTAACTTTGAAGAGATTAGGCTTGAATGCGTTCAGAAACACAGACGCAAGTAGAGAGTTCCGCTGCTTTGCTGTGATTAATGCCCTAATATTAATTAAAGTATTATGTAGTACCTACGTTCGTAAGTTTAGTTTCAATTGTAGACAAGTTATAATGCCGACGATGGCTCTCCACCCAATGGTAATGAAAATACCAAAGCCCCAAGGAATATAGGTAACCTATCTAATTCAAAGACAGAATCATTTAAATACCTAAGTGCTCGATTTACTGATATCATATCCATAAGGTATAAACGTACCGATCATGGTTACGTAAATGCATTGCAGATGTTCTACCGTCTACGTCGATGGTGGTCTGTGAATGTAATTATGGGAGGTCGAACTGTGTGGTACGCTTTACGTGCTAGCATTCTTTGATTGCATACTGTCTACAGATAATTGTTTCGGGTCTGGATGTGAGTGTATATGAGATTCGAGTCTGCAAACACATCCACACGGTACTGGTTATATCCTATTGTCATTAAATGGCTGAAATACTATATTACTCCATATAATATATACCTATTAACTTATCCAACACAAAATCTCCAGTTACGTAAAGCCTACAAACTTGAAATTTGACACGTACAGTTTATGTTCCTCTTAACATCAGGGTGCTCATTAACAAAGGATATTTCATATTCCACTCATAAGTGTCAAATGGTTAGTTGGAGTTTAATAGCCTAAGTACAAGTACTAGTAGTAAGAGCCTAGGTACTGACAAAATAAATTATTATAATTATTATTTGCGCACTCCCAGTAGTAAATTAAAGTATTTAAATGCACCACTTTCAAGTACTAACTAGAAATCAGCGCCGACTACCGCCACTCAATTATACACCGCCAAGGAATGTAATAAAATGCTAATGTAAGACGTCGCCTCGAAGCGATCAAGAACTCCATCAGGCGTGGTGCTCGTTTCCACGGTCGGTCGTCGAGTGCCTGTACAAACAATTACTAATATGAAATTGCACTCTATCGATCAGAAGATTGATGTTATATGCAGGAAAATGTTAGGGTAGAGTCGGGTAATGGCGGTCAGAAGACAATGCCGGTCACTACAATAATCTCCCTCCTTATGCATTTACGCGTACGCACACATATAAACCGGGTGACGTACCTATTCCCCGTGCCGAAACGCTGACCCCCGCTCAGTTCCCAGCACACGTTTAGAATGAATGCACGTCAATCGTTTTCGCGCCAAATTATTGTAAATTTTCGGTGTCAAACTATAAGAGGTGAGTTTTTGTTTTATCGTGTTTCCTAAATTCTTAGTTATAGTTTTTGCTTCATAATTATCAAACTTTCTAAGTAATATTAGATAATAACCTTTTCTCAACACAGTATCAACCAAAATTTTTTTTTTCGTTTATGTTTATTGGCGGGCAATGCCGGTCATGCTGACCGGTATTAGCCGCAAGTAAAATTGATACATGATTAGTATGTTTCATTGTTTGTCATTATTCCAGAATGTCTGAAACACGAAGCAAAACGCGTGCGAAGGCGTCGTGGAGTCAAAATCAGACAAATCCACCGGAATCATCACTTATTATTGATGCAATCGAACCAGCCTCAATAAATAATATGACTAGCCCCATTCCCTCAACCTCAGGGATTCAAAACCGGATTTCTGCCAAAGATTTTTTGCCGATACCAAAGAAGTCAACAATCAAAAAAAAAATATAACTCGCAAACAGCATGCAACAGTCATAACAGGAACTCCTAACAAGGAAGCTCTGGTCGAAAAAGAAAATAGAAGAGTAACACGAGAGAAGAAAAAATTTACGATTGAAACCAAAACTGAAAAAAAAACTAAAAAAAAAGAAAATTAAAATCTGTTGATGTAAAAAGGCCTAAGGAGAAAGTATTTCAAGATAAAAATAAAAGTGATAGTACGTCGGACTCAGAAATAGAAATGACAGATCTGCGTGAAGATGATGATACTGATGCTGATGAAGACTCGGATAATAAATGTATAATCTGTGACGACTACGGACAGAATAACGAGCTTTGGTATAGGTGTGTGCTTTGTGGTTTGTGGGCTCACGCTGAGTGTTCAGGATATGATTCTGCAGATGGCTATATATGCGACTTATGCCTTAACAAAGCTTGACCGGTATTACCAACCTAGTGAGTGGTATTACCTGCTATGGGGTTTAATACCAGTCAAAGCCATATTTTTTTTAAATGATTGTTATGTGAAAATTAAATTACTTATTGATCTCAGATATTGTGATTATGTTAGAAGAATAGTTAAAGTTTAGTTGTTAAAAAGTTTAATAAATTTATTCCAATTAACAGATGATTTGTGATTATTTCTCCTTAGGTGACCGGCAATACCCAATCTTACCCTAAGTGTACTTGTTTCCTTATTTTATATTTATTCTTCTACTTTCCTTTTCATTTCATTAATAAGCACTGGTGGTTTATATAGATTAATCAAATGACAATTCTAGCGTGAACTGTTCGGCGCCAGCGCCCAGCTTCCTGCTGGTTGTTGTAGATTGAATTATTCAACGGTTCAAAGAGTTCAAAAAGATCGATTGAACGACTTACCAGGATTGCAATAAAGGTGCAAACGTGAGACAAATAACTTGCGCTAGAAAAAAATTGGAGTCCGAGGAAATGGAACTGAAATTAGTAAACCTTCTTTTTAGGGTAGAAGAGACGCTCTTAACTTAAAATATAGTGTATAAATCTGTTTCTTTTTTATGCGTTTTGAATAAGAATTTGTTATTCTTACACTGTTGTGTCAATACAATTTCGGCAAATGTCAATGATATCACATACTGCAATTTTTGTCGTACCAACCAAAACTACCAGACAGTTATTACCAGACAATTCGTGCCGTTTTTTGGGGGCTGAGTTACCCGCGTCCGTCGGAGTGCACCCTAAAATTGGAATCCCTACACGTGGCTCTGTGTGGTACAAAACAAGCAACACAACTCTGGTGGGAGGCTTCGGCCGCGGCTGGTTACTGCCCGCGGACCAAGCCATGCCATGAAGCGACCTAGTCGTGTTTCGGGATGTAGTCCGGTGCATTCATTGTAGAAGACGGGTCTGGGCAACTGCATCAACTCCCCAACTATCGCTCTCCTCAAATCCACTCTAAGATTGAAAAGATTTCTTCTGGATCTACGTGCTCCATCTTCGGCCCCACCATCACTTACCCTCAGGCGAGTTGGTGGCCAAAAGCAGAGCCGATTTGATAAAAAAAAAACTACATTGATATGAAACATTATACATGGTCGGTGTCTGTTGCATATTGCAAGAAAATTGTATTGTGTAACCAGCTCTCCAACCTTACGTCGCGGGAAATAGAAAGATTTTTAAATCATTTATATACGGAAGAAACATGCAAAATAACAATCTTGTTCACTGGATACTATCGACATTCTTCAACTTTTAGTATTGAGTTTCTTATCCTAAACAAAACTAATTTAATTCGCTAAATACGCAAATGTTTCGGTTAAATCCTGCGGTACGTACAAAGCGTTCCAAACGATAGCGTCCACTAAACTATGTGCGACTACGACACGCCTGTCCATGAAGTTTACAGAGTAGATTTATAATACAATTTCCTATTTGGCAGTTACAGTGGGTGATAGTGTTTTAATTTCGGTAGATTAGGTGACTATTTGTATTTCAATGACACTTTGAGTAACTATTTTAAATAAATTTAGAATAATTTATCTATTATAGACTTATGTAGGTACTATAAGTCTATACCATATCATTGATTGTTATACATATCATTCATTGTAGTACTATGAGACTAATTAAATTCATAACACAAGAATAGAAGAACAAAATGCTCAAACTGTTTGATCCGTGAGATACTGTATTTGGTGGAGTACAGAGTCTCATTAGTGAGTATATAATAATGTTACGCCATAAGAACTGCAACCTGCTTAGGTAAGACATTATGTAAAGGCTTCATGGTTGCATTGGTTAGCGGTCCGCAACCACTTGTCCGAAAAGCTATATCAAAGGTTATATTGTCACGCTGACTCAGAAAAAGTTTGTTTGTCTCTCCTAAACACGCGTGACAGAGGCTTTATGAAATTGCGCCAGTTAACCCATTTTTTACTCTCGGTATATTCTAGTTTAAATTATGTTTTAGCCCATTAGGTACGATAGTCAGTTCAAAAGAATACGGAGCGAATATTAAATAAATATATTATTATCTGTGACTTGTAAGACTTACCATAGTAGATTGGAAAGGCACTGTGTTTAATATTAGAAATAGAACATTGGTGGTCATAAAACAACCTCTAAACGTCCAATAAATAAAGACTTCAACACTTTCAAAGGGGAAGTGGTATACATTGAATTAATTCAGTTAGTATTCACGTAGCTCGCTAATAAATCAGGGTCAAACATTGGCGGAGAACTTTGGGTTTTAATTAAGTCAACTCAAAGAGGATGGTTGTCAAGAACCACCTTGACTTGGTCTACATTTAAAAAATATTGTGACCGTAATTAGTAGCTTAGTGACAGTTCTAATTTAGAGCTTAAATTCTGTGATTCTTCAAGATATGTCTTTGAAAAAGCATTAACGCATGCTTAGCGAACTCTAAGTTACAATATTAAATGGAAAAAGAATACGGTCGCGAACAGGATTCGAACCTGCGCCTCCCGGATAGATACTCCAGGCGCTCTGACCAACTAAGCCATCTCGACCTCTGCTCACCACCGCGAATTCTTCTTCCATATTTTAACACGTCTTATGGCGACGTCATTGCAATCAATTCAGTACTTACAAGTGACCGAACCGACACGATTAACTTTGCAGTTAATACAATGTCGTAAAGAATGCAATTACCTTAATAATTCAAGATATGTCTTTGAAAAAGCATTAACGCATGCTTAGCGAACTCTAAGTTACAATATTAAATGGAAAAAGAATACGGTCGCGAACAGGATTCGAACCTGCGCCTCCCGGATAGATACTCCAGGCGCTCTGACCAACTAAGCCATCTCGACCTCTGCTCACCACCGCGAATTCTTCTTCCATATTTTAACACGTCTTATGGCGACGTCATTGCAATCAATTCAGTACTTACAAGTGACCGAACCGACACGATTAACTTTGCAGTTAATACAATGTCGTAAAGAATGCAATTACCTTAATAATTCAAGATATGTCTTTGAAAAAGCATTAACGCATGCTTAGCGAACTCTAAGTTACAATATTAAATGGAAAAAGAATACGGTCGCGAACAGGATTCGAACCTGCGCCTCCCGCGTTATTATTAAGGTAATTGCATTCTTTACGACATTGTATTAACTGCAAAGTTAATCGTGTCGGTTCGGTCACTTGTAAGTACTGAATTGATTGCAATGACGTCGCCATAAGACGTGTTAAAATATGGAAGAAGAATTCGCGGTGGTGAGCAGAGGTCGAGATGGCTTAGTTGGTCAGAGCGCCTGGAGTATCTATCCGGGAGGCGCAGGTTCGAATCCTGTTCGCGACCGTATTCTTTTTCCATTTAATATTGTAACTTAGAGTTCGCTAAGCATGCGTTAATGCTTTTTCAAAGACATATCTTGAATTATTAAGGTAATTGCATTCTTTACGACATTGTATTAACTGCAAAGTTAATCGTGTCGGTTCGGTCACTTGTAAGTACTGAATTGATTGCAATGACGTCGCCATAAGACGTGTTAAAATATGGAAGAAGAATTCGCGGTGGTGAGCAGAGGTCGAGATGGCTTAGTTGGTCAGAGCGCCTGGAGTATCTATCCGGGAGGCGCAGGTTCGAATCCTGTTCGCGACCGTATTCTTTTTCCATTTAATATTGTAACTTAGAGTTCGCTAAGCATGCGTTAATGCTTTTTCAAAGACATATCTTGAATTATTAAGGTAATTGCATTCTTTACGACATTGTATTAACTGCAAAGTTAATCGTGTCGGTTCGGTCACTTGTAAGTACTGAATTGATTGCAATGACGTCGCCATAAGACGTGTTAAAATATGGAAGAAGAATTCGCGGTGGTGAGCAGAGGTCGAGATGGCTTAGTTGGTCAGAGCGCCTGGAGTATCTATCCGGGAGGCGCAGGTTCGAATCCTGTTCGCGACCGTATTCTTTTTCCATTTAATATTGTAACTTAGAGTTCGCTAAGCATGCGTTAATGCTTTTTCAAAGACATATCTTGAATTATTAAGGTAATTGCATTCTTTACGACATTGTATTAACTGCAAAGTTAATCGTGTCGGTTCGGTCACTTGTAAGTACTGAATTGATTGCAATGACGTCGCCATAAGACGTGTTAAAATATGGAAGAAGAATTCGCGGTGGTGAGCAGAGGTCGAGATGGCTTAGTTGGTCAGAGCGCCTGGAGTATCTATCCGGGAGGCGCAGGTTCGAATCCTGTTCGCGACCGTATTCTTTTTCTGTGATTCTCTTTGTTTTAAAGCATTTATTTTTTGGCTACATTTTAAGGTTGTACTTTGAGGGTAAAAAGTAAGTGTTGGGTACATGGGTATCTCAACACGTTTTGACTTTGATAAGCTCAAATTAGATACATAATCATCACCAATAACAACCGTATTTTATAAATTCCAATTTGTTACTTGGACTTAATTATAAAACAATAGTTTTGAATCTAATAAAATGTTACTATTCCATTTGTTATTTTAGAAGAATGTAATACAAATATTACGATACAAAAACTTCTCAAGTTTCGTCATTTAGCAAAACTGGGGTAGGGTCATCGTCATGAATTCAACATTAAAATATATATTGCTAAATCGGACTTTTAGATAGTTATATATCGTCATCAGATTGTGGGTGTACAATTGTGTACATCTCTGCCTGCCCCTTCGGGGAATACAGGCGTGATGCTATGTTTTTTTATGTATATATCATCTTCATCTATGGTGCCTTTCATCTCATCTTCATTTCAAACCATCTGTGGCAACGTTTATCAAAATTAACATGTACCTATATAAATGAACAAAGGACTGTTAATGGTCAAAATTTATGATTTGTATTAATTATTTTGGTGATATTAATGCGTGTCATTAATATTTTATGTGCTCACGAATACAATAACTTCATTATCGTGATGCGGTTTATAGTTGAATATTTGGTGTCGCATCACTATCTGGGCTACATGGATGAGGCCAACTATTGCTTTCTGTTTGAGTTTAGGGACAAGGGAAGAGAGAATATTCAGTACTAAGCCTTGCTTAGTATCTCAACACAAGTAAAATAATGGCATTTTAGTGTCATTACATTAATAAGCAGTCTCACTAGACAATGTTTACTACATTTATTAAACTAACCCAGCTTATGAGTCATCAAAATTCTACAAACACGTCCAGAAAACTTATAAGCTACCTAATCTTGTACTACCGCAGTGAAAACACGTTTCAGATGTTCTTTCAAAAGCCAACTTATCAAAAATGTTAGAAATATCTTTAGTCAACTTGGAATCTGGTCAAAACCTTGTAGGTACGTATGTATGCAGCATCTTTGGGAAGTCGGTCAAGCGAGTTGGCAACTCCTTTGAAATAATAGTGGAAATTAGTTAATCGAGTAGAGAGTTTAGATAGTAAGGTTATTTGTAGTGTTTAGCTTTACTTTGAATGTCACCGGACTGCCTCATCGTGATAAGCTTACCGTTGGCTTAGCACATAGTTGAGAATTTGCTATCTGTTTATTATCTTAATGCCTTCACTGAATTCGTATGCAGTTTAGATTGTGGATAATTTGGATAGTTTATAGAGCAATACTTGTGGTAAATTCGTTATATGAATTGCATTTCAGTACTCTTCTAATTTTCTAAATAGCGAGACTATAAAGTCACACAAGAGACACGCAGTTTTGAGTTTAGCTCACACTAGAGACACGCAGTTTTGAGGAATCCTAACATAATTATTTTGTATCTATATAATAAATGTTTTCCATTACACACAAATCTTTTGTTAATCTCCCCTGCGTAATTTCAGGACGATTTGGCCTGTAAGCATATTTGTAAAGCTGATGTCCTCACCCCCGTCCCTTGGGACAGTTCGAACAATCGTTGGGATTAGTAGAGGTGTTGCCCACTGTTTTTCTAAACCCCAAAAGTTGCTTGTTGCAAAAGTTTTCTTGAAATAAAGTTACAATACTAAATGGAAAAAAGTTAATTGAAGCTAATTGAATGAATGCGATTTCATAGTATGGTTTTTTTTTAAAAGGACTCTTTGGTATTAAAACAAAGAAATTGTAGTTTCTATGCGAATAGTTAAGTAATTTAAACGTTTAACCATCTTTAACTTGTATACATAGTTTCTGATTTATCTTTTTTTTTTTTTTTTTTTTGATAGTGGCATCTCGCAGGTCAACCTAGGAGGTTGTCGGCTGCTTAACCGGGCTTTCCTGTGGATGCCCTAATAATAAACTATTATTAAGGCCTCCAGCCAGGGGCTTACGAATTAAACTAAATCTAAAGCGACCACGCTAAGGGCACCCCCTGCGGGGTACGAGCCTCGGCTTAGGGCGTCGCTTGAGGGAGGACAGCAAGGGACTGGCTGGATCGAACAAGAATTATTATTATCAGGGGAATTTAAAGCTACAGGCTCAGCGGCTACGCGGGCTGGCACGAGCAAGGGTCGGGGAGGTGATGCATTAGGTGCATTACGGGGACGTCGCGACGGGCCTCGGCGGCGAGGCCTAAATGACGGCGGTCTGTGCTTGTGTACTGTGCTGGTGGCCCTACGGCTCTCTTGGAGCAGGGTTATAGCGTCATCGGGGTACAATAGTGAATGCCTAGGACGGCGAATTCTACTTATCTGGGAGGGGGTGTATCGGGCGGCAGCCGCGATAAGAGGGTTGGGGTGCTTTTCAGCAGACTCGAAATAACGCTTGCAAATGCGTTTTATAAACTGTTGGATAGTGGGAATCTTGAGGTCGAGATGGAGGTTTTCGTTTCTAACGTAGAGGGGGGCTCCCGTGACCTTACGTAAGGCACGGTTTTGGAGGGTCTGCATCTTATGGAGGCGGTACGATTTCGCGTGTGGGAACACTACGCAGGCGTAGGTCATGATGGGGCGTATGCACGTGGTGTAAATGCGCAGTTTGCACTTAAGGGACAATCTGCTGCGTGCGTTCATGATAAAGTGAAGCCTACCCAGAGCGAAGGCGGCGCGCGAGCGCACCGTCCTTATGTGCTCACCGAAGGTCAAGTGTCTATCTAGGATGACTCCTAAGTACTTGGCTTGCTTCTCCCAAGGGATCGGCTTGCCGAACATGGTTATCGGTTTGGGGTCGGGGGGTCTGATCCTACGCTTTTTCGCGAAGAGTACGGCTTGACTCTTATCGGGGTTGACTTCTATTCTCCATTTCCTGAACCAAGCGCCTAGTACGTTGGCGGAAGTTTGGAGAGTGCTAGCTATGCGGTCGCGCACGATACCGGAGTAGAAAATGGCAGTGTCGTCTGCGAAGAGAGCTAACTTTGCCTGTCTATTTTTGGGGATGTCGCTAGTGAAGAGCGTGAACAGGAGGGGCGAGAGCACGGAGCCCTGGGGGACACCGGCGCGGATAGAGTGGGGGGCGGATAGTGCGCCCTCTATGCGATAGCGGAAAGTGCGATTCGAGAGAAAGTCCCGTAGGATGAGCACGAGACGGTCGGGCACGCCGAGTTGGTACAGCTTGTATAATAAGCCGTTGTGCCAGACTTTGTCGAAAGCCTTCGCTATGTCGAAAAAGAGCGCGCCTGTCATCGTGCCGCGCTGAAAACCGGCGCTTATGTGCTCGACGATGCGGTGGACCTGTTGTACGCACGAGTGTTGGGTACGAAAACCGAACTGTTCGTTGGGGATGAGGCTCTTCGCATCGGCAAAGTCCTTGAGTCGCTTATAAATAAGCTTCTCGTAGATTTTACAGAGTACGTTGAGGAGGCTGATCGGTCGGTAGCTGGTGAGTTCGTTCGCGGGTTTTCCCGGCTTAGGGATACCTATGACGGTGGCTTCTTTCCACGATTGAGGGAAGACGTTGTGACTCATGGCGCCATTGAAGATGGCGGTCATGAGTATAATGAAAGGGGCGGGGAGAAGTTTCATTACTTTGTTAGTGATGCCGTCTATGCCGGGGGCTTTGCGGGGTTTGAGATTTTTAATGACCTCTTGCACCTCGTCGGGAGTGACGGGGGGCAGGGGGTCGTCGGGGTCTTCGAACGGCGGGAGTGAGGCTCTGCGTTCTACTTCTGCGTCTACCTTGAGGAGGTGCGCTCGGTCGACCGGTTGGGTGCTAGGAGTGCATTGCGCTTCTAGACTGTCGGCCAGGCACTCGGCCTTTTCGATGTCGTCGAAGGCTATGCTCTTATCGGGGCGGATGAGAGGGGGCATGGTGGCCACTCCATCGGATTGGAGTCTCCTTTGAAGCTGCCAGAATGCTTGGTGAGTGGGCTCTAAGTCGCTCAGCGTCTTATCCCAGTGCGCGTTACGCTGCTCATCGATGCGTTTCTTTACAGCACGCTGTAAATAGCGCATGTGAGCTTTGTTCGCGTCGCAGGGAAACGCGCTGTAGGCACGTACGGATGCGTTCTTTTCCGTTACCAGTTCGCGTACGTCCGCCGGTAGTTTCCAGTGATGGTTGTCCATCAATGGAACCTCCCGTGAACAACTGTTCAAAACGGATTGTACGTGACCGGTGAACGAATCGATCGCATTCGTAGTGTCAGTGACCGAGGCGATGACGTCGGGAATAGAGTCTAAGTGCGGGGAGCTGGTCGATTGTAGGCTTTCGCTTACTTTCTTCCAGTCCGTGATCGTTTGGGTGGGAGGGGGTCGGGAAGGATCAGAGGGCCCCGAGCGAGGTGCCAGTGCCATGATCACGGGACGATGGTCGGAGTTGAGCTCGTGTAGCGTCTCTATAGACTGTAAACGAAGGTTTACGTTCTTTAGAAGCGCCACATCGAGAATATCGGGAAGGTGCGCGGTGTTGTGCGGATAGTGGGTGGGATGCATCGGAGCAATAATGTCGAAGTTGAGAGTGGCACACAGGCCGAACAGTTGCCTGCCTCTCGCGGTCGTCGTATTACTGTTCCAAGCGGGATGTTTGGCATTGAGATCGCCCGCTATGATAACGGAGTCACTCAAGCCGAGGAGGGCAGTAAGGTCGTGGGATAGGATTTCGCGTTTTTCCCCCACATCGGCGGCGGCAGGAGGGATGTAGGAAGAGACGATAGTGATGGGTTGGTGACCGGTCATGGCTAGCCGACAGATCGATACCTCGAAAAGTGAGAGAGGAGGTGGGTCTAACGGGATGCAGTGGAGCGTTTTACGGTAATAAATAAGGGTGCCGCCCATGTGACATCTAGTTCTATCGTTCCTAACTATACGGTAGTTGGCGATATTCGGGTCCCGACGGTGAGGTTTTAAGAACGTTTCCTGTACGAGGAGGACGTCTAATTGGTGGTCGCGGAGGAACGTAGCTATTTCGTCGCGTTGTTTGGTGATGCCGTTAGCGTTGAAGAAACCTATTTTTAGGGAGCGCGGTTTGGTTCTACATAGGTTCCTATTATCCATTAAAGATTTTATATTTTATTTATTATGAGCTAGATTGCGCAGGGCTTGCGTAATCTTGGGAAAGGTGTTGTACACCATGAGTAGCTTCATAGGGTCGCCTTTGCAGGCGATGATGTCCCTGGCCATAGCGTGAGCGTTATCAGAAGAGAATACGCTGAATGTGCTGAGAATGACGACCGCGGGGTCAAACGCGAGGTCGTCGTTTACGACCGGTAGAGAGGCGGCGGCGTTAGCCGGTAAGGACGCGTTAGTCGGAGGCGATAGAGAGGGGGGCGCAGCTATGGGCGAGGCCATTAGGGCTGCGATCTTGGGCGTAGAGGTGGTTTTGAGAGCTGGGAAAGCTCGTTGTTGCTGGAGGTTGTTGAGGGGAGCCCACGGACTGGGTCTCTGAGGGCTGAGGCGGGCGGGGAGTTGAGAAGAGGGGATCGCCACCGAAGGGCTTTCCCTTTGTTGACGGGCGTTGGCCCGCTTCACGAGCTTGGGCGAGGTTGATTTCGGTGCCTTAGGGCAGCCGCGATAGTTTGCGGGGTGACCGGCTTCGCCGCAGAGCACACAACTGGGAGGGTCGGTGCAGAGTGCGCGATCTTTGGGTCGGGGACAGTCTACAGTGCCGTGGTCACCTAGACACTTGACGCATCTAGGTGTGGCGAAACAGTTGGTCTGAGCGTGACCGTATAATTGGCAACGGTGACATTGCCCTATTACGCCTGTTTTATAAGGCTTCTCTATAATGATGCCGGAAAGGCTACAGATCGCTTTGACCTGGAAGATCGGGTGGTGTCCTTCGGTAGGATCGCATACGACTAGCACCATGTCGTAGGCGGCCCCACCTCTGGGTCGGTGCATCCGGTGCACCTGGGATACTGGGACTCTCTGCGACTGAAGGTCGCTGAGGATGTCCTTCGGGATGCGTCTTATGACGACCCTGGTAGATTTCTCCTCGGGGAGAGAGTATGTATGGAACGAGACGTCCCTGGCCTTAAGGGCCTTTGTGAGTTCCCTATAATCTGTTGTGGAGGGGACCTTAACTTTGATGCCTTGCTGAGTAGCACAGGCACTGGTGTAGTTGATCCTGCGATCAACACACATCATGGAGATGGCAGTCCATTTGGACTTGTCATGAATGTAGAGCGGGGGAGGGGATTTAAGCTTCTTAGAGCTCGAAGTGGCGCCGGAGGGGCTGAGGGGGGGGTTGGTCTGAGAGGGGGCGGGGGAGAGGGGCGCGGTAGTCGCGGGGGAGGGGGGGGGCGGGGGTGGCGGTAGTCGCGGGGGCGGGGGATCTGATTTATCTAAATGGTGGATTCCATTTATATTTTCAAACTGACCAAAGTATAAGACACCAATAGAAACGACCCATCGCCCTCATCTTACACATGTTATCGTTGTTTTTTTGGAGATAGTATCCAAGACAATAGAGGCTTGGGAGACTGTTAGTACTATTTTTTCTGTAAATAATAGTGTTTTAACGACTTCACTGCTCAATTAGTTTGATGTTTTCTGTTGGGTTTCTGAAGTATGGAAGTTGAGTTTTGCTGCAGAATATATTATTTCTAATGTGACAAGGACTCGTTTGATAATCAAGTTTGTACTTAGACCAACTGAGTATTAGATATAGGTATATAATAATTACCATATTCAGTTTGTACCAAGAACATAGGAAAAGGGTGCGATTACTTATTATGTGATAAAAGTTGGAATTTACAATTATAACTTGAATTTCCAAATTAAATTTATTTACAATCACTAGTGTACCGGACGGGCGGTCTATCGAATACTAGAAACGAGCCGCTGACGTCCTGTACCTATAGGTTCGGTTAGACGTATGCTGAAACCTTGTATTTCTTCAGGGACTATGAAGACTATAACACTATCGAGGTCACCGGGAGAATCATTCCATGAAAATAAAACACCGACTTGCACTGTCACTATGAAAGCTTGAGGTTTCTGCTTACTCCATTGAAGATGGCGAGGCTTGAAGATATGGTAGTTTTTGAGCTACAAAGAAAATACATGCGCATTTGCTTAAGTACGACGAATCTTTACCGTAGCGAGACCCGCAAAAACCTCGCACTATCTATTCTTTATTTACTTAATAAAAACTATATAAAGGCTATATACTTCTAAACTATGACTATATATATAGCTATCTATATACCAATAGATAGGTGCTGACAAGACCTATCTATTGACGTATGTGTCAACCATCTCGCTCTCATACTTAGGCACCCAGCACAGAATACATTTATCAACATACTCATTTTCAAAAATCGGGGTTGTTTTTCTACGTTAATGTGTCTAAACCATAAGGGTTGAAGCTATAAAACAATCAGCACCCCCTAGACGAGTATGCCGGCTACAAATGAAACAACATTCCGAATAGTTTTTATTGCATATAACCATAGTTATGTACATATTAAGATTACAAAATTATGTATGAATTCTCAATAAAATATTTCATCAACATGTTTGTTTACATTCACGCTATGGCTTATGGAACATGGCTGCTACATTTAAAAACATTAAAAATACCTTAATTCTAGGCATATGAACACGAATATAAGTGTTATAATATAAATCTAGGCATCAGAATACAAATCTAAGTGTTTTAATACAAATCTAGACATTCTACAAGCACTAAATTACTATATAGTATGAATATCACTGTTATTGTCTCTAAATTGTTCTATAATAACGTAATAATTTCACACACGCAAATTTACTGTCTTTCTGGATAATAACGGCACTGAATCTATGTAAACACAGGGCTATCTAAAACGGGAATAGCAGGGCTGTCGCGAACAACTGGTTCTACGTTTAAATAATAAACCACATCCTTTAATAACGACCCATAATAATTGAACAGCACTCAATCCCTCTTAAATTTGCTTCTTTGTTATCATATACCTCCATTAATACTTTAACTTTTACTGGCTTAAACAAAATATGAATAATGTGGTACATTAATAAAATAGACCCTCTATATTTTAAGCTTCAGTAAATACCAAATTTACCGATATTACAGTCAAACTGAAAAAAAGACAAACAAAACCATTTCGAAGTAAATCATACTGAAACTAAAGTTTCCGAACTTCGTAATTATATTTTAAGGAATCATTTCGGTTTATTACTTCCCATTTATACAGTCTCCTTACAAATTAAATAGAAGCGTCGGGTCACGGAACCTATTCAGGGCACGCTATATTGAATCGTTTCTGAAGATTTTCTATTCAGTCAAAGTTCATTAAGTAAAGTTATAATTTTTTTGTGGAAAATGTTAATAAAATAAAATTTAATTAAGTAACATGTGTTCTAATTTTGTAAAAAAAACAATCTATAGAAGCGAGGATAAATATGCAACGTTTTCAGTTGGTTTACAGCCTAGCATTATTTTACATTATCTACGATTCTACCTATAAACTGTCAGGCAAGTGACTGCCTCATTGGTCTAGTAGTCGCAAGCGCAGCTGCTGAGCATGAGGTCCTAGGTTCGATTCCCAGGTCGGGAAAAGCGTATTAGGATATTCTCAGTTGCACCCCGGAGTTAGGAAGCTGGTGGTGTGACCCCCATGCTTCAGAGAGCACGTAAAGCCGTCGGTCCTGCGCTTGATCTCTCTCCGGTCTTGTCGGATTGCCGTCCCATCGGACTGTGAGAGTGAAGGAAGAGGAGTGCGCCTGGGCTTGCGCATACACTTGTGCTCAATAATATCTCCTGCGTACTTGGCTAATCGCCTCGGAGATAGGCTGCCATAACCGAAATACGGTCTGGAGGAGTATTATTATTATTATCAAGCAAAAAAACGTTACAGTGTTATCAAACACAATGTTTCCATTGTTCATATAACGTTTCAGTTTTAGTGAACAATGTTTTGATAAATATTATAGTGGTAATATTATATTAGCAGGTTCATATTGTTGAGAACACTTGAGCTCCTAAACATGAGATTACAATTGATTCTCGTTATTTTTCTGTTGTTATTATTTGTTAAGTTTGAGATACTTGTATCTATTTACAATAGCTTTTAACTTACTTTAAAACAACGAACATTTGTGGTTATTACGATGTATTATCACAAAACGACAACTTGCTATAAATAAAGGCTTTTATCGAGGCAGCCATTGTAGCAACAGCAAAGTTAGTTATGTTTTAATTATTGTGAACGAGTAGTTTTTAGTTAGGCATTCCCTAACTAAAAACTACTCGTTCACAATAATTAAATAATAATTGCCAAAGCAACTGAAGCGAGTATTAAAACTATTCGAATACAATTTCGATGTTTGGTATACAACAGCTTACATATTGTATATATAGTGATGAATGGAATTCAGTAACATTGCCTCGCTTGCACACACACAGTAGGAGATATGAGTAGTTTTTAAGAAAAATGTGTTCGCATATGTTAAGGGTACCTGAAGACTGACAGAGAGGGATCTCTCCCCGTGGGAGCCTCATTGATCTAGTGGCCCCAAGTGCGACTGCTGAACATGAGGTTCATGTTCTATTCTCGTGCAGGGCAAAGTGTTATTGAGTTTTTCTGTTAATAAATTCTCAGTAGCAGCGCGAAGTTTGGAATTGGTCCCGGTTGATGACAAATTGCTCACCCCCTGTTAGGTACATGGGACTTAAGAACACAATGGACACCTCTGCCTACCCCTTCGAATACAGGTGTGACGCTTTGTTATTTTATATATTCACATTTTTTTTATTCCATGGAGAAGTCCATGACATTTAAACAGCAGCTTATAGGTTTTGCATGATATTTCAAAATCTATGTACACCATTTCGACTTTATTTGTAAAGTGTCGTTAGTAAAAAAAGAGAGTTCGGAATACAATTACCACAAAATTTGTACTGGATAGACGCCATTAACAACTTGGCTACTAATTTAGATCGAGGGGGAAAAATTGGGCAACCCTGATTTATTGTTACGGCTAAACTTCTGAACAAAGATAAAACTGTTTTTAAGATCACATTTTCAGGAAAAGACTAAAGGGCCTTCTAAAGACTTAAACAAAAGAAAATTATGAAATATTAATAATCTGTAACTTGACTTTTTCAAGGGTGTTGCCGTAAAGTGATTTATCTTTGTGGAGATGAACAAACGGTCTTCTAACGGAGGAGTATGATTTTCTTTTTAATATTTAACTCTATAGTTATGTAATACATAAACAATATTTAATAACGTACAATTTATTACATTTGTTACTCAGCGTTAAATATAAATGGTATAAAAATATAAGTATCAATTTAACGTTCAACGTAAAGGGATAAGTAGAGCTTATTACCGAATAAACTCAAACTTTTATTTGCTATCCACAATGGTGTTTATAATGTTAACTCTCCGATAGATAATACGTAGGTACTTACCTATAGGTATCCATACAAGTAGCTGGCAGTAATCGGCCAATATACCTAGGTTTTTTTTGGTATAACAACTTTCGTGAGACACATTCATATTAATTATTGTTTAACGGTTATTACTCACGCGCATTCTCAAAACTCAGAGAGTTTTGACTAGTGACATAGCCGCGGGCTCAGCACATGAATAAAGACTCCGTTCTAGTTGGAAACTAGTCGGGCAATCCCGAAGAATGCGCGTGACATTTTTTTTTTAACGTTGACCCACACTAGGAATTTCTTCCTGTATCGTGGGTGCGTTTACAGACATTTAATATCACAAGCACACACACACCCAGACCCGGAGCAATTATCTATAGATCGTACAAATATTTGCTCCGTGCAGGAATCGAACCTGCGACACGCAGCGCAGCAGTCGGTCTCTCGACCACTGCGGCAACCGCGCTGCCGTGTAATGCAATATAATTTATATAAGTGTGGGTCATAAGGGTCCTTCAGCCACGTACAGAATTATACTTCATAACAATAAAAATCTATTGTGTCTGCTAATTAGCGAGCCAACGGCTTATCAGCCAGGATTACCCAGCGCTGAGCCATTAGGCAATTTGTTAGCTGATCACTTAATGAAATGAACATAGCGTGTATTGGGGAAAAATCAATTTAGTCAATTTCCATGGATTACTAGCGATGAAAATCCGGCGCCGCAAATCTAAACATTATCTAAAGATTTCAAATCGTTCATTCGTGAACACAGTCCGTGTTACGGCTTATATTAAAGCTATCATAAGACCAATATTATTCTTTACGATTTATTTAGAAATTTTGTCACGTTACCGTATCGACATTTATTACGCACGTAGGAGCAGTTGTGGTGAAAATGTATAGTAAATTGTAGAGCCATACGTCCATACTTACTTACTAATATTATAAATGCGAAAGTAACTCTGTTTGTTTGTTACCTTTTCACGACTAAACGCCTGAATGGATCGTAATGAAATTTGGCACGGAGATAGGTATCTTGGGGAAGGTCATAGGCTACCTTTACTCACGCCGACGAAGTCGCGGGCACCAATTAGTACAAGATAAATGGGATTTAACAATCAACGCTCAAAAAAATGTTCGTTAAAGTTAAAAAAAGAATACTTTATTTCAATACTGTTTCTATTGTGTCTGCTAATTAGCGAGTCAACAGATATCCTCTACAAAACTCAGACAATCGTTAAAATTATTCACCAAGTTATTTCATTATTTGTGATGTAAAAGCTGCTTAATTTAAATTGCACAAATACCAGTCCGTGTAGCTTTTGCGAGCCGTCTGTAACACCGTTTTTCATACGCCTTTCTAACCTATATAGAACTATCAGACGACGATGTTTACTAGGTTTGGTATAATTCTGCTTCATTTTACACATTCATATAATAATTCAAATCTCGGTCACATATACCATCGGTCACCTACTGCATAATAACACAAACACATTTAGTAAACAATTTCGAAGTGCTTCTCGTGGCAACCTTTTCTGATAAGAACACTTATATCTGGTGGCTGTATTATTGTTTCTACAACTTTGGAAGCTTGCCAAATATGAAACCCACTAAGAGCACCACTGTGCCGTTTCAAATGCTATACTTAGGTTATGAAACTAATCGGTTTGAAAGGTATTCTAATTAAAAGGGTTCTAAAGTCAAAGTCAAAGTTAAAAGTTTATATTTCACTTAAACCAATTAAAAAGCACTTATGAAACGTCAGAATTTTGTTGCACGGTTCGAAAATAGTTGATTCCTATGGAGTAGAGCCGCCAAGAGACTCCATGGTTCTAAAGTATCTTAACAGTTATAACTACTTATTGAATATTTATAGGTTGCACTCATTGCACTAAAAATAATAGTAGAGGGAGTCACGCCTATTTACTATCAGGCATTGTCGGATTTTTGGTCATGGGTCTTTTAAAGAAGCCGACGCAACTCGTATATGATTTACCAGAGCAGTTCAATCCCCCGCACGGAACAAAGTGTATATGACATACAGCAAATGTTTACGGATCTGGCTGTATGTAATTGTGAGATTTGTGTCTGTAAACGTACCCACGATACAGAAGAAAATCTAAGTGCGGGGCTAAAGTTATTCCATAAAATGTCTAATGCCTTATCTCATTACGTTCGTTTGTTCGTTCGTTCACCGTGGGAGAGCCACGCTTCGGCACGAATGGGCCGGCTCGACCGGATTGATACCACGGCCTCACAGAAAACCGGCGTGAAACAACGCTTGCGTTATGTTTCGCCGAGTGAGTGAGGGTACTGGAGGCCCAAACCTTTTAAAAGGCCGGCAACGCACTCGCGACTACTCTGGGGTTGCAGGTGCCCATGGGCGGCGGTAATCGCTTACCATCAGGCGAGCCGTCTGCTCGGTTGCCCCCTATTCCATAAAAAAAAAATATTAACTAAACTACACATCGCTAGTTTGTAGATTTAAGGCAAAACTTATATTAATAATATCAGCATCTTTTTGCGTACGAGACTATTATTATAAACTGTTGAACCATTCCAAGCAATATAACAAAAAACATGTTTGATATTGACACAGGTCAAATAATATGGGTTCACGTCCATATGTGTGCCTCGACCCAACAACATAATCTACAATAAAAAAAAAACATCTGGTCCACATTGAGTATAAATATCAAATCTTGCTTTCTGTTTATGTGGGTCACATGAATCTTTCACAGAATATATAAAGTTTACGATTCTTGGAGTGGGTCCAGGAGACTCCCGTTCCTTGCCAAAGCCTATGTTTCCGTCTTCATAAAACTGAGGAAAAGAAGCAAAAAGTGCCTGTGTGTGAGAATGAATTACGTAATGGTTTACAACGTAATGGTTTTTGCACGCTGTATAACAAATAAATTGAGATATTTAAGCGTTATTGGCTTGGAAAGTATTCATAATATGTAGCTAGCTTTCAACATAAACACACACAAAATTGTTTTGTATGCTCAAGATATGTACAACATATGTATAACAAACAGGAATTAACACGCAATAAATACCTTTGAATCGCTTGACGTTTCGACCAGGTTGCACTGATCGTGGTCACAAGCAGACTGATGCAGCGAGTTTACTCCGTCATGGGTGCGGTAGATTTTTCTTCATCTACCTCCATGTTTTCACCATTATTATTAAGACCGAGACACACTACACTCACTGTGTCCGTATTTTTAAAAGACTTTAAATAGCGAGGTTTTGATACTTTAATCACTGGATTACTTGTAGCCAGGATAATTTAAAATCATTCAACGCCATGGTTTAAAGGTTAGTATCATTGTTATAGTCTTAAACAATTGTAAAGATATTCAAATATATCGTGAATCAAATATCTTTTTCTTAATTTAAAACTGAATGTATTCATTTGTTACTATGTTTGAGAGTGCCCGTAAAGAATGATAAGCCCGTAATGTAAGTAGCGAGGTCCCGTCAGGCCTATCATTACACGGAAAAAGCTATAGGAAACGTACAGAACGCCAATAACAATACACTGAGGAGCACTTCACTTTTACTGAACAAGATAACATTTCGATAGAATAACGAGTGATCTCGTAATCATATGTCGATTTCTTTTGGATATTACGATTTTTTTTCTGTATTTTATCTGTCAGAAATACTTGGAATAATAAATTTAAGATAAGCTAAGCCTACTCAATTTACTCCAAAATATTCGTGTAGATCTTGATTTTATAGAAACATAAACACAATGTAAATGTACACACACATCGACATCAGATCATGTATAAGGTTTGTATGTATAATCTGGGATCTTCTTGTATTTCGGCTAAATCTTTATTTGCCTGAGGCTTATGGAGTTCAAGAGAAGCGTTCGCTTATAAGAATACTTGAAAGCTATATTATAGTACATAAATGGCATTGTTCATCCAATAAACAAAGAAATACATATTTAAAACATATTTCACACAAGTTCAACTATATATTTTTATCCGATACCCTTAATATTTAATATTTTATTTATGTGAGCCCACAAAAAGCTTCACATAAATAAAATATTAAATAACTCATAAAACACGCAAATAACTCTAACCTAACCCACGCAAATATCATATACCAAGAACAATTGGTTTCATAAATATATAAAGGTTGTGTTTGCTATTAAAATGCTTACACTCCGACGCGCTCGACCGCCTCGTTATAGACCTCACCGGCGAGGTCCGCGTCCGTCGCGAAATGTCTCATCATGTCCGCCCCGACCCTTGCTCGAGCCGGCCCGTGCCGAGCTAGTAGCTTTAAATTCGTCCCTTAATAATAAGGAAACTGATATGACCCAGCTAGTCCCTAGTTGTCCCCCCAGCAACACCCTAAGCCGAGGTTCGTGTCCCGCAGGGGACGCCCTTAGCGCTGTTGCTTAGTTTGTAGTATCTTAAAATATGCTCTGGCTGGAGGCATCAAACTGCCTCGCCTTAGATATTGTCCGGTTACGCAGATAAAACCCCTCTGGGTTTCTGCAAGAGGCCATTAATAAAAAAAAAAAAAAAAAAATTAAGATGCTTATTGTACGTTAGAACTCAGACAAAGGCGAGTATAATATTTCAGCACTCTATAGTACCTACAGTCTTATTTTAAATGAAATAATGAATGAATGTAATTATTAAATAAATTAACCATGCATAAAAATATTCGAAAATGCTAATTACTAAGAGCGTCTTTAATAGCGTAGCAGACGTAGCGATGTTACCATCGCGTCTGCTACGTCGTAGCAACTGAGAATTCAATTATTCTTAACAATGAAGCGCTACTATTGATGTAATAGTTTTATTCCATTGAAAATATATTAACTTTTCATCCAAGTTAGCTTCACGAATTATCAGAATTCAAAAGCCTAAAGTCAGAAATTAAGCTATCGTAGTTCGCGACTTTTCAAAGTATTCTTCACGTGAATGGTTCTTGAAAATTCTTAGAGTAAGACACTTGTTAGTTTGCAAGCCGTCATCTGCAGAATGTTGCTAGTTTGCAAGCCGACATCGGCAGAATGTTTTCAAAACTCGAGATAAAGATGATTTCATAGTAACATACATATAATATAATAACGTGTTTCAGATTTTCTTTAATTTAACGTATTATTCAAGTACGTTTATTTCCTATCGCCATTTTGACTTGCTTAAATTTAAGTAAAGATTGGGTGTTCGTTTATACGAATTCCCACAAAATACGTTCAGAGGAACTTTTCCCAATATTTGACCCATAAGTGTAATAAATTACAAATGACCGGATAAGTTGGTTGTTATAAATAACAACGATAAAGTACTTGGGGGATATTTTTGCTTTTTACTTAAGTATCCATTCAACGACTACAAAATAACATGACCTTATACATAATGTCATGTTATATATCTCTGCCTAGCCTTTTACCAATAACATTGGGGTCGGCTTCCAGTCAAACCGGATGCAGCTTAATACCAGTATTTTATATGGAGCGACTGCCTATCTGACCTCCACAACCGAGTAACTGGGTAACACGATATCTCGTGGTATGACTGGTTGTCAGACTTTCAGGTATCTAACTACCCGTAGCAGCTGTCATAGATCTTAATTTGACATCCGGGACCAACGGCTTAACGTGCTCTCCGAGGCACGGAGGGGTCTCGGTATGAAGTTATGGTCACCCACCCACAGACCGACCGCGGCAAGCGCAGCTTAACCTCGTTCGATCGATCTATGCGGCTGTTACTTAGCCACAAGCCCCTCATGTTATGATTAATATTCATTGAAAATGAGTAGATTTAATTATTCTGTCACCGAATTGAGCTTTTATAATTATGGCAATATTTTCATTAAAATACCTGTGGAGTCTATTGTACAACAATAAATTAATATAAGCCGAAATTTTCAATTGTATCATTCTGATCTCGTAGTTACCTACAGGTCAAATGTATTGCACTTAACACGAACTAAAATTACAAAAGCTTTAAAAAAAAAACAATAGCGGGTGCGGCTGTGACTAATGAACGTCGATGTCGACACTACACCCGCTTCACATTAGCTCGTGACGACCTACTTTATCGCCTGCTCTCAATACCAGATTTTATTTATACACCACTTACATACCTCTTTTCGATTAATTCGAGATAAGATATACAACCAACTCATTTCACTTCTTATAAGAACGATTACGCATGACATCATTACGATCGTTGGAATTAAAAAAAAAAAAACAAGATCACAACTTATTTATACCTGTTTAATATTACTTAATATAACACATTTCACTAATACATACCTACTGAGATTATAAAATACAAAGCAATGATGAATTGGTTGAAACTGAAATATCTTATAACTGAAGAACCCCTTATAGTCGGGTATATCAATTTGTGAAGGTTATGGACGTTGTAATGTGTATGGAGGAACGAGGTGTGGTGTTCCTCCATAGAAAAAGGAGAATTCTCCAACCAGGCGGGTGATATTGCCTGGCGGGCCACGGCCCAACGGTTAATGTCGGGAGGTGGTATATATACACACTCGTCGTCAAACTTTGATTGCGCGATGCAGAGTGTTGTGCGCGTAGTTACCATGTAGCGAGATAGATGTCGCTACATCACTCCCCTCCGAGACCGGAGGACGATCGTGTTGATGAGTCAGCGGTCAGTGCGTCTGAAGAGTTTGCCAGTGCCAGTGAGGTTCCAGTGAGTCGGAACCGGATGCCGCGTAGTTAACGGTGAGTCGGAACTGAGAGCGGTGATGCTGCGTAATCCTCAGTGAGCCGAGGTAGTGCAGTGGTGCGTAGTGGCTGGCTGCTGCGTCGACCAGGAGAGAATGGCTCTGCTTGTTGACCGGCCGAAGGTGCAGTGTGCTGTGCCAAAGTCGCTGTTGTGGCTGAGGGTGATGACCAGATCTGCGAGTCTGCTACAGGCTGGTGGTCAGGGTACCCGATGAAGCCGAGTATGCTGGCTGGCTGTGTGACTCGCTGCTTGCTGCTCGATTTGATGCTGACGGGGAGTGGAGATGACGGGGTGACGACGAGGTTGCTGCTAATCCTCTTCTGCGAAGGCTGCACTGATGTTCGTGCTCGGGGTCACCAGTATGGGGGAACGAGGTGTGGTGTTCCTCCATAGAAAAGGGAGGATCCTCCAACCAGGCGGGTTATATTGCCTGGCGGGCCACGGCCCAACGGTTAATGTCGGGAGGTGGTATATATACACACTCGTCGTCAAACTTTGATTGCGCGATGCAGAGTGTTGTGCGCGTAGTTACCATGTAGCGAGATAGATGTCGCTACATGTGTAATACCTTAGATTATAAGCTTGGCTTATATTATTCAGTACTACATACATACTTAATGTCAGCTCGATGTCAAACATGTGCCAAAATCCTGCATTATGGAATTTAATGTGTTATTTTAAATTAAAATAGATGACGACGGTATTAAAAATTTCTGATAGCTGGTTAGCACTAACTAGACTATGAAGAACACAATTCATAATGATACAAACTATTCAAATATAAGCCAAAAGTCAACCCAATAAAAGAAATATGTTCAGGAGAAAAAGAAAACATTTGAGATTCGCGTCTTCATTGAAAATAATGAGATGTTCACAGCTGTCTTCCGGGAAATTTGTCAAGGAGTCGAATGTTTGTCTATTGTTTGTTATTGATGAAACAAAGACGAATCAATTCTTTAGCAGAACTAGACTGTTTTGCCAGTTTTTGGCTTTTCACTTAAAGAGTACCCACGTATGTACCTACATTTCACTGCGCAGTCAACTTAAAGCTGGATTGACAACAATTGATGACTATAAAGATCTTGTCTTGAAGGTTGAAACTTGTTTTATGTCTAAGTTACTAAGTCTAAGCTAAAAGTACCTAGGCTAGTTAGAAGTTCCAACACAAGCCACACGTCTTTGAGAAATACAACATCCAGTTTCAACGGTTTCAACGAGGCAATGCTACCAGCCTTTTGGGCACGTTACCAGTTGATAGCGATGCGGCTGAATTTTTTGTCGCTCTATAGGTAGTATTATATTTTTTAGTAATACTTAGAAGTATATTGTTCAGATAGTTTGTTTAAACATGATTAGATTAATAATAAATGTTTCAACCACATATACGAGAAAGGACATTTGTGACTTCTATGTTTACAAGGAATCCTATTTGTGATCCTACACATGCGTCATTCAGGGTGGCCCAGATTTTCCGAGGAGTTAAGCTTATTTTTCGAGCCGTAACCATCAAATTTTAAGGGGGGTTTGTTCAAGTCCTGATGATTGATGAATGTTTGTTTAATATAAAAGAATATAAGAATAAAGTGTAATTATCATTAAATAAAATAATTTTATTTATTTATTTATTTATTTTTATTCTTTATTGTACAAGTACATACACCAAAATTAAAATTAAAGTAAATGCACAATGGGCGGCCTTATCGCATTCCGCGATCTCTTACAGGCAACCTTAGGATGGAATAGAGGCAAACAGAAATAGATTTGGGGTAGTTTTTGGCGTAGGTACCTACATTCATATAATATATAAATACTATAAATATAGTTTATAATAAATAAATGCACATATATATATACAATATATATTATAAATACATATATATTAAAAATGAAAATGTATAAACCAAATAAGCAATATACAACAATAATAAAAATAAAAAATAAAATCAGAGCTGGATAAAAGAAGCATTACAGCGACAAGTAATGATCCTTTACTAGTTTTTTGAAAACTGTCAAAGATTGCGCACGTCTAATGGTTATTGGGAGTGCATTCCACAATCTGACAGCTTGTACAGTAAACGATTTGTCAAAGAATGATGTAGTGTGTACAGGCATTTTTAGCTTAAGATTTTCCGATGACCGAAGGAATCTCGTGTGTGTGTCACTAAGGAACCTGAATCGGTTTTTAAGATAAAGGTTTCCAGAAAACCAATACTGGTTTCCAGAAAACCAATACTGCAAAGGAATCTGGCCTCATCATCAGTTTCATTGCTTTTTGCTTCTGGTTTATAGTTATCCAAGTACTTCAACAAAAGACTCGCATATTTCGTATATATCAACTGTACTCTATCAAATGCCTAATGGACGGTAAGGTGAGCATTATAGAGGTTTTACTGTGAGACCTTTAAGGGTTAATGTATCGTGAAGAAATAAATTAAGGCCGCTAAGTTAGGTCTTTATTTTTTAGCCCAAAAATAAGGACACAAAAAGGTGAAAAAGAAAACTGTGCTAAGACTATTTATGGGTGCGTGGTAACTCGGTGGTTAACACTGCACTGTTTAACAGCTCCTCGATGAAACAATCTAGAGTAGTGTGGTGGTTTGAACCGCACCCTAAATACAGGACAAACTCCTAAAGTGGGGCAACGATAACAAAAATGCTCTTAATGGTTGCTAGCTAATAACCGCCTCGTTAGTCTAGTGGTCCCAAGCGCGACTGCTGAGCATGGTCTCGGATTCGATTCCCGGGTCGTGCAAAAGTGTAATAGAATTTTTTTATAAGAAAATTCTCAGCAGCAGCCCGGAGTTTGGAATTGTGCTCGGTAGATGGCAATACGTGGGACTTAATAACATCATTGGTGAAATGTGGGTGTACAACTGTGTACACCTCTGCCTACCCCTTCGGGAAATACAGGCGTGATATTATGTTACGTTATGTCTAAATGGTTGCAAAAAGTGTCTACAAGTACTAGAGTGGAATGAAACGTCAACCTTAACCACAAGGTCGAGGGCGACGTTTCATTTCGCTCTAGTACTTTTACCCATTTTCTCGTTAGATGAGCTCAGAAGTCAAACCTCGGAGGCCGGCCACGGAAATTGAAGGCAATGGCTGGAAATTGGAAGCGTACAGTTACAATCTGCTTTAATTTTCGCTGTATTTTGCACGTGGACATTTTTGGAGTGTTAGTCATATAATCAATTAGTGAATCGATTTCGTAACTTTGTTTCCTGTTCATTTCTATTTAAATATTTTACGACAAGTTCACAAAAAACACGGCGCGGTCGGCACAGTAGTTAAGAGACTGGCTGCTGCGTCGCGTGTCGCAAGTTGGATTCCTGCACGGAGCAAATATGTTTATGGTCTACAGCGTACCTATTCGCTATCTCGGTTGCCAACCGAATTGATGGACACTTTGTTGTACATTGCGTCGTAAGTTTTTACTATTGTTGCTCATCATAGACAAACTGTGACACACGACGTAATGTACTACAAAGTCCATTAATTGCTGTCTGTCGGGACTGGTCAGCGCCTAACTACTTTGGCAATCATTTTAAAAGGCTATATAAGTTATTGCTTCTAGCGCTTTCCTTTATTATTTTGCTCATTAACCTGCATTATTCTCACATTACCTTATTTATTGTTATACCAATTTATTTTAAAAGAGTGTCTATGGAGTTTCTTGCCGGCTCTTCTCCATAAGATCAACGCCTTGGAACCGTGCACCTAGCTTTGACTTTTCATAAGTGCTTGTAATATGGCCTATTTGAAATAAAAATCTTTTGAATTTGAATTTGAATTTGGTTGGCAACCGAGATAGCGAATAAGTACGCAGATAACTGTTCCGGGTCTGGTTATGCGTGAGTGTGTATGTGAGATTATATGTTTGTAAACGCACCCAAGATACATGAAGAAATTCCTAGTGTGCGGCAACTTTTTTTTTTAAGAAAAGAAAGCAACAATTCCTTATTTTCTTTATAAATATATCAAGAAACATTGGCCAAGCAACTACAATATTACATTATAACGTGTCCTACGTATCATCGTCTTGTCTCAGTCGACACCCTTCCTTTTAGTTGGTATTTTAATTAGTGAAGCATTCCTTCAGTAAGGACTCTTCGTGGTTCCGCATATTTTATGAAAATTATGAGAGCTCGAACACTGAATATGGAGAACGACGAGATAAGAATCTTTTATGCTATTGTGTCGTATTCAAACTGGGGGCACATTAATTAAAATGCTGTAAAAATATCGCCCTGTGCAGTTGTAACACGTTGCAGCATCCAGAGCTAGATACATATCTACTATAACTTCTGTCAAGTTCAACGACTCATCTAGGTACATACCTAGATGAGTCGTTGAACTTAACAGAAGTTCACATTGTTAAATGAATTTAAAAACCAATTTGAGTATAACAACATAATCCCAACAGACATTTTCGGTCGCCATTTCATTTTGTTACAAAGCAATCAGTCTGTGGAAAAACTATATATACAAAGGTATACAATAGTTTTAACGAACCAATTGAGGCACTGAATAAACCTCTGCTATTTCTGTAACGTTCAACTGCCTTAGGGGTGCTAGTGTCTCGTTTCAAATACTGAGAAATTTAAGTATTTCAAAAGTTATAATCTCTTCTTAGTCGGTATCTTCATTGCTGAACGTCGTGTTTAGCATGAAGTGTTGCTCACTCGATATACTACATTCTTCCACGTGTTTCTGTCCGCGGCGGTCTTAATAGCTTTGTTTATTGGCATGCCAGTGAGCGTCTTTACTGGGTCTGACCACCGGGTAGGTGAACGACCTCGTGCACTTTTGCCGATGACCTGACCAACCACCATTAGCTTCTCTAGGCTGTCAGGGCTTCTACGAGCGATGTGTCCAAAATATTTTAGTATCCGGTGGAAACAGACAGTTGATAGCCTTGTTGTTATTTTGAGCTCCTTCAGAATGAATACGTTGGTACGGCGTGCGGTCCAGGTAATACGCAACATCCGCCTCCAACACCACATCCCAAAAGCATCGATTTTTAATTTTTCTTCCTGTCTTATTGTCCAGGATTCGGCGCCGTGAAAGAAGATTGAGAAGACCAACGTACGCACCAGCCTCACTTTAGTTTTCTGGGATATATTGCGGTCTCTCCGTATCCTAGTGAGTTTGGTCATCGCTACTTTGGACATTTGAATTCTTCTGATGATCTCCTTTTTGCTGCCACCCTTGTTATTTAGAAGAGAGCCAAGATAGACAAACTGATTCACAAATTCTAGGTCCCTGAGTTCATTGGAGCGAATTAGTATACCAGGTCTATCTACCAACCTATCAACCTATCCAACACCTTGGTCTTTAATTAAAGTCTTTCCTCTTTCTTTAAAGTTATAATATTAAATAGAAAAATAATACGGTCGTGAGCAGGATTCGAACCTGCGCCTCCCGGATAATTTTTTTCCTGGAGAGTTCGCTAAGCGTGCGTTAATGCTTTTCAAAGATTTATATTTTATTAAGTATTTCAGTTGTATTTTTCACCAAATTCATTGAGAATTAAATTAAATGCGACAGTAAATCTGCTTTATAAATAAATTGATAAATTATAGTTAACTCAAGATCAATTTAAGGTTGTTCAGCTATTTGTATTTCCGTCAAGGTACATTGACAAAAGTCAAAGCAACTGCTACAATAAAACCAAATAAATAAATTTTCTAACATAAAAATTGAAACTTCACCAGACTATCAAATTATTGATTGATATTATGAATTTTAATGTCAAATAAACTCAATAATAAATTCTTACGATGTTTTCACTAAAGCCATAAATCACCGTTAACTAATTAGCTGACAATATTAATTAATTAATTGTGGACGATCAGCCCGAAGTCGCGGCTTGACGACGACTCTTCCAAAAATGTTGGCTCAATTTTGTTTTAAGCTAATTACAGTAGATTATGTAGTATAATTAATCACCCCATCGAGAAATGAAAGCATGAAACTCGTATAAAGAAACGACTTGTATAAAGTGAATCAGACGAAAGATAAGACATTTTATAGTCATGTCTATTCTAGGAAAAGTGTAATAAAAGCTGGCTATCGGAGTTTACTATTCAAAGGACAAGTAATAAAGTATATTTATGAGATTCTGTACAAATAGATACATTTACATTTGACAAACTTGCCTTTATCTACTTGATTGAAGCTATTGTCAGACTTACGCCAGATTTTGAGGCAGTTAAATTGTCTTCGTTTTGAGGGTATTCATAGAGAACCTCAGTACTCCAACTTTGAGCAAAACTTGGTTCGTCTCCTTGAATCCAACATCAGAGGTTGTCTTTAACAAATTCTGTCGAGTTTCTATTTAATTTCGCTGGATTGAAATGCAAGAAAGTAAATAAAACAATTAATTACAAGCATCCATTTACAAACGCCGAACATAGCGAACTCACCAAATGTATCTAGTGGTGCACCAAACTAAATACTGTAGTAGAGTTGAACTGCACAAATAAACCCTTTGTACACCGTGACTAATATAGAGACAACTGCTGTTCACACTATTCCAAGTACCTATGGTTTAAACTAACGAGTGAGACAACGGGTCATTAGAAACTTTGACTAATTAAAGCAACGAAGATAACAAATTCAAGTTTGTCTCAGAGTATGTAGCAGAATTACGTTACTGAAGGTATTATAGCATGTTTGTTCCATAGTGAATTATGTAGTGTAGTGGAACATAAATTAAGTAGAACGCATAATTAAAATTATTAAGATAAATGAGCGAGCACGTGTATGTTAAAATCTGGGCAATCTAATTTCCTGTTCTTATTACAATAAGTTTTTTTATGGGATAGGGGGCAACCAAACAGACGGCTAGCCTGACGGTAAGCGATTACCGCCGCCCATGGACACCCGCAACCCCAGAGGAGTCGCAAGTGCGTTGCCGGTCTTTTAAAGGGTTTGGGCTTCCGGTACCCTAACTCACTCGGCGAAACACAACGCAAGCGTTGTTTCACGCCGGTTTTCTGTGAGGCCGTGGTATCACTCCGGTCGAGCCGGCCCATTTGTGCCGAAGCATGGCTCTCCCACGGTAATAGTTATTACTACGCATCTATTTAAAATATCTCTAATTTTTTACTGAATATTACAGTTTACAAGCAATATTAGACGGCATGGAATATAGTCGCGAGATTATGAAGTTCCGATTTTTGTAACGGTAAATAGGTAATAGGTATATATGTCGCAGATGGATTGGAGAATCCGCTGTTTTACAATACTGCTAGCTGTTTTACGTAACAGATCCGTTTTATAAAATAGCTGAACAAGGTTCAGCTGGATTGCCATTGCCATAAGTTTGACTAAACTGTCATATCTACAGTCAGAAATATTTGTTTATTGTATAGATATATTAAATGGACAAGTACAGACGTGCACATAAAATCTTGCACATGGTGTTCATTGATCTGGAAAAAGCGTATGACAGGGTACCTCGGGATGTGTTGTGGTGGGCTTTGAAAGAGAAAGGTGTGCCTGCGAAGTATTTGGAGTTAATTCAAGATATGTCTTTGAAAAAGCATTAACGCATGCTTAGCGAACTCTAAAGTTACAATATTAAATGGAAAAAGAATACGGTCGCGAACAGGATTCGAACCTGCGCCTCCCGGATAGATACTCCAGGCGCTCTGACCAACTAAGCCATCTCGACCTCTGCTCACCACCGCGAATTCTTCTTCCATATTTTAACACGTCTTATGGCGACGTCATTGCAATCAATTCAGTACTTACAAGTGACCGAACCGACACGACTAACTTTGCAGTTAATAATAATAGTAGTTTGCAGTTAGTTCGGTCACTTGTAAGTACTGAATTGATTGCAATGACGTCGCCATAAGACGTGTTAAAATATGGAAGAAGAATTCGCGGTGGTGAGCAGAGGTCGAGATGGCTTAGTTGGTCAGAGCGCCTGGAGTATCTATCCGGGAGGCGCAGGTTCGAATTCTGTTCGCGACCGTATTCTTTTTCCATTTAATATTGTAACTTTAGAGTTCGCTAAGCATGCGTTAATGCTTTTTCAAAGACATATCTTGAATTATTAAGGTAATTGCATTCTTTACGACATTGTATTAACTGCAAAGTTAGTCGTGTCGGTTCGGTCACTTGTAAGTACTGAATTGATTGCAATGACGTCGCCATAAGACGTGTTAAAATATGGAAGAAGAATTCGCGGTGGTGAGCAGAGGTCGAGATGGCTTAGTTGGTCAGAGCGCCTGGAGTATCTATCCGGGAGGCGCAGGTTCGAATCCTGTTCGCGACCGTATTCTTTTTCCATTTAATATTGTAACTTTAGAGTTCGCTAAGCATGCGTTAATGCTTTTTCAAAGACATATCTTGAATTATTAAGGTAATTGCATTCTTTACGACATTGTATTAACTGCAAAGTTAGTCGTGTCGGTTCGGTCACTTGTAAGTACTGAATTGATTGCAATGACGTCGCCATAAGACGTGTTAAAATATTGAAGAAGAATTCGCGGTGGTGAGCAGAGGTTGAGATGGCTTAGTTGGTCAGAGCGCCTGGAGTATCTATCCGGGAGGCGCAGGTTCGAATCCTGTTCGCGACCGTATTCTTTTTCCATTTAATATTGTAACTTTAGAGTTCGCTAAGCATGCGTTAATGCTTTTTCAAAGACATATCTTGAATTATTAAGGTAATTGCATTCTTTACGACATTGTATTAACTGCAAAGTTAGTCGTGTCGGTTCGGTCACTTGTAAGTACTGAATTGATTGCAATGACGTCGCCATAAGACGTGTTGAAATATGGAAGAAGAATTCGCGGTGGTGAGCAGAGGTCGAGATGGCTTAGTTGGTCAGAGCGCCTGGAGTATCTATCCGGGAGGCGCAGGTTCGAATCCTGTTCGCGACCGTATTCTTTTTTTATTTGGAGTTAATTCATGCTATGTATAGTCAATCCAATCCATCCATATGTCCGGTCAGCTGCTGGCAACACTGACAAGTTCAGTGTGGCTGTAAGCTTGCATCAAGGGTCGGCTTTAAGCCCTTACCTCTTCCTGATGATAATGGACGCTCTGACGATGGACATACGGGAAGGGGCACCCTGGTGCATGCTGTTTGCCGACGACATTGATAAAATTTGGTTATAGAATATATAAAATAACCCTCTTCATTTTGTTCAATCAAGGCTTTTTATTAGTGTAAATTAACTACTGTGAACTTATTAATCGAAACCTAAACATGACTAAAACATGATCGTGAAGGTACACATATGTATGGAATAATAATAGCAGGTACAATAATGGTACCTGGCACGGGTTGAGTACTCAGTCAATATGGTATAGGGTTTCACACGGTACTCTACATTTTATGACGAAGGTTGACGGCTGGCGCACCCTGCTGCCCTCTTCAGGCATGTTTTGTTTTATATACCTATTCACATTAACCCGCAAAGATTAACCTTTCCATTCCTGATTCCTCCCTCACAAGATCCGAATTAACGTTGACGGAAGCGGTTATAAATGTTGTCTTAAAAAGATTTCCATGAAGCCTATCTATGTGGTGGTAGGTGGTAGTAATTTTGGAAGTAGAGCTTTATGTATAATCGAATACCTTAAATATTTGGGCAAACACAAGTAGTTTTGATGCAATAATTAGCCTAGCTTTAACATTTAACACTAGAACCCATAATTCAATCTTAAAACCTACGTGTTGTACAGTGCTTAGAAGATGTTTATTAGCCCTATGACATCATTTAATAACCAAGCAGAAACCTTATTATAGTCTAGCAATGTAATTTTTGTTAAATGTTATTCTAGCCACTAGCAAGACGTTGTCCTTCTATATCCCCTCAGTGTTATCTAATTCAACTTTATCAAAGGGCCTTTTCTCTGTAAGTATGCAGCCATGAGAACAATACTGCTAATCTTTGTTTCTAAAGCCTGTTTGCAGAAACTCACTCAAATAGGCAACGCGACACAGCTGCAAGAAAATAATTCCAGCATTTAGATTTTTATTTCTCGCCTTCACGAACTTTATGCAGATCTCTAGCGAGGTGCCGAGTTATGTAAAGTTATCGCAAAACTTTTAATTATTGAGTTTCGATAACTTTTAGTGCTCGTTATGCCAAGTGGGTTTTCATAACACATAAAATAGTGAGGCTGTTTTTCAAAGTTTGTCTTTTAGTGTTGTTAGTTGCAGATTTAATGTAGTTTTGAGTTGATATTTTTTTAACAATTAGGTACGCTTACAGTACTATAGACATATATTCTTTCTTTATACCAAACATGCTTTAATGCATCGATGTATGTACTATGGAAATGTTAATATATATAATAGTAACGATTTACTCATGCTACGTTCATTGCAGAAAAGGTAAACAAACAAATAAATAACTACGTAACTGCTGTTTGATTCCCGGTCGCTGTAATTGAATCTCGTGCCGCCGCAAAACAGTTGCTAATAATTAATTTGCAGGAAGTTTAACGTTTTCATGCTCGTGCTTTATAGGTATGGTATATAGTAACGTATGGTATATAGTAACGTGGTATGTATGCTTTATAGTAACGGTTGTTGTGGGAATTCGTTTTTCACATAAAGATATAAACTGACGTCAACGTTTACATTTGACGTAACATAACGTGTGTGGTTCTATATCCAATAATTTGTAGACTATCTGCTAACCATACAGACTGGTCGTAACACAGCGGGGTGCATCTCATCTCGGTCACAAAACGGTATGACGTCACATTGGGAAAACGCCAAACGCGCCATGTTTATTTATAACAATATTACGGATGCGTGCGAGTTTGTTTGTTTTCTATTATAATACAATATGCAATTCAAATTAGACCATACAGGTTTACAAAAGCATGGACTGAAATAAAATAATAAATGTTTTCTGCGGTAAGCACACCATTTCCATACTACGCGCAACAACAGCTTTAGCTATGGTAACAAATGACACACGGCCCCATTATATGGTATCAATAAAATTCAAATGTGCGGGTGTATATATAACGATATGCAAATTCTTGTACGTTTGCGTGACCATTATGCTATGGTCACCGAGTGAGAGTGAGATATGTAAGGTCAGCAGAATGTACGTTGTTTGTAACATTTTACTGGTGAATACGGCAGACCATAAACGGGACAAGTCGAGTACCAACTTTGTTTATTTTTTACGTCAGTGCGTAGCATGTGGTTGATTCAGAAATGAAAATTCCGATTATCATTAAAAATGGTTAACTGTATTTATACTGGTAGTTAAAAATAGGTAGTATTCCATTTGCAAATATAATCTCTAAATTATTTCTTAATAATATCTGTATATTTGAAAGTGATGAAGAAGGTTTACGGCTTATTTAATAAAATCAAGTTTACACGAGCGAGAATCAAATTATTGGTACGTAAGTCAACCCACGTTTGATCAAACTGAAATAAGTTAAGAAGTCACAAAGTTCCAAGAAAAAAAGAGAGAGTGATTTAGATAGAATAATATATTACGAAGCATTCCTTTCTTGAAGTAATGTTGACATATATACATATATAACTTTTAGAAAAGTTGTAAGATATCTACATTCACGGGACCGTAACATTAAACCTAATAATATTATGTTATGTGATAGATGATATGTATATGTCGCACATGGATTGTAGAACCAGCTGTTTTACAAAACAGTGCTGTTATGTGAAACAGATTAACGACGTTGATCGGTTTTCCGTAATTACTGACCTTTTAAACACGCAGAATTGTATAAACGCTTTGCGTTTATCAATGCAGCGGGTCAACGATCAATGGTTTTATAAATGAGCTTGAAATGAAACGTCAGATATTAGTTTTTAATTTTGTCGCTCATGGCTCTGTGTGTATTATCAACAATAATTTAACTTTATACAAGTAAGCCAGTAGCAAAAAAAAAGGAAATTTAGAATGACATAAATAGGGGTGCCCTAAGCGTGTTGTCGCTTAGTTTATAAGTTGAATGCCCTGGCTGGGGGCCCTAGAATTTCTTAAGACAACCACAGGAAAGCCCAACATTTTTCTAGGTTTCAAAAATAGAATTGCAACTAATGGCCAATATCCGAATGGATGAACGTTACTTATTTGTATTTTTTTTATAAATGGCACGTTTTAATGCGCTTGATATTATTATAAATAAATAAATAAGTATTATCTGTATTTTATAAATGGTTTAAGCGAGTATATAGTAACTGCTACGCAACATAGAATTGAATGTAGTTGTAGTTGGGAAATTCTCAGTAGCAGCCCGGAGTTTGGAATTGTGCCAGGTAGATGGCAATAGGCTCACCACCTATTACATGGGAGTAAATAACAGCATTGGTGAAATGTGTGTGAACCACTGTCTACACCTCTGCCTATTCCCCCAGGGAATACATGCGTGATACTATGATACTATAAGAATACATTCCTAAATCATCGCGATATTTCAAAATGTGTACACTATAATCTATATATTGAATAGATTCAGGCGTTACTCCGCGGAAGTCCATACTTTTTTATGTCAGTTCATCTTTTAAATACAAAAATATCTTTAAAATAATTAAAGAATTGGGATACTAATAAACCGACGTGCTTTAAAATTAAGATAACTATGATGTAGGTAAATTTATTTTAACTTTAAAATTTGTTTTATAGCTCTGATTTAATATTGGAATTGGATTGGAATTGATATTACCTTCAAGAGTAACTCCCCTATTTACTAAAAACCAAATGCAATGCAATACAAAAACTAAGTGCTATGTTTACTCTAGATAATTGAATACATGTCATACAAAATCCGAATAGAATTATGGTATGTAGACATGTTTACCGCCAACAACGAAGTAATAAGCCTAAAGATGTTTGACCTAAGGTACGGTAAAACGTATCTGTCAATAAACCCGAAAGCAGTGTCAGCAATTCCTGCACAAACTCTCGTAACGTTTTAAGAGTTTTTGATTACCCTATAAAATACCTTCGGAGATTTCCATCACACTCTATAGCATATTAAGTTAAAAAGGTCTCGGTTTTACATCGTCATTGAACCCTACTCACAGTTTGTGAGGTTCTACTGACCCATAAACATATTTGCATTCAGGACCAATTATTTTTTTGATAGTTAGAAAGCTCTTTGTGTTTTTTAATCTTTCAAAATTGTATGTCAAAAGAAAGCTTGAACTATGTAGTTGATGAAAAAGTTTGGTTTTGTTTGGTGACTTTTAGAATCTATTTAGAATCCAGAAATTACATTCGAGGTGGTTACCTCCAGGCTACATACATTATATGTATTGAACTTGTATGAAAGCACTATCGTGAGACACTCGTCTCGTGGCCTAGTGTTTCAAAAAATGAATTGTACTATATTGGGTACATTAAGTACTAACTTTGGTATACACATAAGGTGTATAGGCTTGTCTGAATACTATGACTGTCTATTTACATTACACTGCACATTACTAAAATTTATAATAATCATCCTCATCATCCTCCTGCCCTGGTCCCAAGTTATTTGGGGTCGGCACTATATGAATGTTTCTTCCATTCTTCCCTGTTAGACGTCCCTATATCGCTCACTCCATTTGCATTCATGTCATTGGTCACAAAAACCATTCATCTTTTCTTCGATCTACCTCTCCACCTCCATCCATTAACGTTCATATTTATTACTCTCTTAGCCACGTGTATCTCACTCCTCCTCATCACATGTCAGTACCAAGACAAACGGTTTCCTTTCAACTTTTCTGTCACTGGCGCTGTTTTAAAAAGTTCCTCTAATACCTAATACATTTCTTACCTTATCCATTATTGTCACTCCACACATCAATCTCACCATTCTCATCTCCGCTACATGTAGTCTTCTTTCATCCGTCTTCTTCATGGCCCAGCATTCCGATCCATACAAAATGTATAATAATGCAGTATCAACATTTGGTTTATAACATTTATAACGGTTCGACTCAACAAATCTTTCATTCAAATATTGGCAGCCAAATTGTGTTGAGAGTAGTTCATTCAATACATTCTGCATACACATACGACGGAAATTGCGACGTTTTACTGTAGGTACAAGACATTCATATCCCGATTCATATAAAATTCAAATCTGCCGCACCGCATCTGACATTGTACCGACACCGAGGAGCAAGCATGTTTCTGAATAAAATTATAATATAAAGTAAGCTACTGTAAATTTACAGTATTAGCTTACAATATAAAATTTTCCCTATTTATATAGCACTAGCTGCTGCCCGCGAAATCGTCTGTGTGGACTTCAAGGAGGTTATAAACTATCTGTGTGCCAAATTTCATCCAAATCCGGTTATTGCGTGAAAGAGTAACAAACGTCGTACATAATTGAAACTATTAGTTACGGTCAATACCAATATATGTCACAAAAGCGAGCTGTAGTTCAATATGAAATTATTATATCAAAACGTATTTGAAGAAACAAGGCTGGAATAATTTATTGCGCCTTTACGAAGGTAGACTGCTCAATATTTAAAATAAATGTTATTTTTTTAGAAACAGCACTGGTTGAAAATGTACCTCCGAGCCACAAGAAAAAAAAAGAATTAGTAACACCATAGCGATGTTCTATTTTTAAAATAACTTTTGTTTTGTAAATAAATGGCGCGAATACAATGATAGATAGAAGAATAGAAGTTGAAAGTGCGCGATTTATCCTAATACATTTTGATAATTTCGTTGAATGATTCACAAAATTATACAATATTTTTGTTTATCAATACTAAACTCAACGCGTGACTGGATAAACTGTATGTCGTTTAACAGGTATGTCAATATGATATTTTTGTTTTATCACGTAAATCCAATCTCTTCTGCTAATTTAATTATTCATACAGAGTGTTTTTAAAGTAAGATTTGAATCATAAAAGCGAAAGTCACATTGACAATATTCTCTATCATCAGAAATGGCAAACACCTCCATCGTGAAGTAAGAATTATAGTAGAAAACAAATGAAGTACCTATTTCATTATTACATATGGCTGAAAGTGTGGGTCGGACGCCGAGCTCTTTGCATTTATAACACCGAAAATTTAAGATTTCGAATGAAAAGTTGTAATGCAAGTAGTAACGTGGAAATAGATTGTCGAAATTGATAAAGTTAGCGGTGCACGTTACGTTGAATTACATGCAGCGGTATTATATAATTACATATAATATGCCATTAATTGTGATGGTAATCTAGTTGAATTTATCTTTAGAATTCTATGAGATTATAGTTATGATATTAAATGATAACTGTGGTTTGTTTCATGCAAGCGTTGAGGTATTTAAGACAATATATTAACTTGTCTTCATCGTGTCCGTCTTGGGTATGTGTAATTAGTACTAAGTTATCTGTTACTACAGCGTATACAACCTGCTGTGTAGATACTTTCCTATGTTTCTATTTAATAACTGCGATAATGCATACAGGTAATATTATCGAAGAATAATTGCATTAACATGGATATGCCTTATATGTACGCATGGCTGCATCAGTAAGCTACTGCCCTACGATACATGTACATACGTACGTTCACGTACAGGCCAATCAAATTGTGCCGCTGTCTGTCCAGCAGTGCGAGAATTGTTCTTTTTTCGATACGTTTGTCTATTTTAAACGTCAAATTTGACATAAAGTGTTGATAAAACGATAAAATTCAATACATAAAAACTTTATCGAGTCGACAAGTTTGTCGAAAAGAACCGTACTCGAGCGCCTGGATAGTTAAATTAATTGTACCAGCTTTCATAGTGTACGGCACTTACATGATTAGTATTTTGAGAGTATTTAATGGTAAGAATCTTAAACAATGAAAAAATTGCATATACCTACAGTTCATGTTGAAACTTAGCTACTTATGACTGCTTTCCACGCCATTGACGCTTAAATATGTCAATTCTTTTGGTAAACAGGTGCATATAATCATAACGTTGTATCGTATATCGCTCTCACACACAGGCACGTTTTGCTTCTTTTCATCAGTTTTATGAAGACGGAAACATAAGCTTTGGCGGGGGATGGGCGTTTTTTGGACGCACTCCAAGAATCGTAAACTTTATAGATTGTGAGAATGTCCATGTGACCCTCATAAAACAGCAAAGGAAAATATAGATTTCATGTTTATATTATACACAATGTGTTTCTGGAGTTCCTGGAATAATGTGAGGGTTCGGGGTACACATATTGGCATAACTTCCCCTTGCTTGATCAGTGTCAGTTTCTTGTAGCAAACAGGTTTTTGATTTATTGTTAGTAAACCAAATATAACATTGTTTTTACTAAGAATAGAGTAGTGAACCATCTCAAAACAATAAAATGAGGTGATTAAACAGCATTTTTTTTAATCTTTGCCCTTCTAGGAATTTCTTTCTGTAACGTGGGTGCGTTTACAAACAAATAATCTCATATACACACACGCCCAGACCGGAACAATTATCTGTAGATCATTCAAATATTAGCTCCCTGAGACACGCAACGTAGCAGCCGGTCTTTCTTCCAATGCGCCAACCGCAAAAACCTTAACCATAATGCTACTGACCTACAAAAAAAACATAAACATAAAAACATAGCATCACGCCTGTATTCCCCGAAGGGGTAGGCAGAGGTGTCCACAATTGTACACCCACATTTCACCAATGCTGTTATTAAGTCCCATGTAATAGGTGGTGAGCCTATTGCCATCAACCGAGCACATTTCCGAACTCCGGGCTGCTACTGAGAATTTCCTAACAGAAAAAACTCAATAACACTTTGCCCGACCCGGGAATCGAACCCGAGACCTCCTGCTCAGCAGTCGCGCTACGGACCACTAAACCAACGAGGCAGTGACCTACAAAAAGCTTTAAAATGTAGTCTGTCAAAGACTTTTGCAGGCAATTTCGTTTGTAAGAACTATAGTTAATTTGATACGTCGTAGTCGTTCCTAGTGGCTGATAATACGGAAGGTACAATAATACGGAAAGTCGAAAAACAGTACGTGAGGTGAGTGTTATTATCAAAAATAATTATCGTATAACTCTTTCAATTACCTTTAGGCTTATCTACTCTTGAAAATAAAACCGCTCGATTGACATTGGAAATATTTCAAATCATACTTTTAAATGCAAAATTGTTAAAAAAATTATTAAAGAATCGGGATACTAATAAACCGACATGCATTCAAATTAAGGTAACTTTGATGTAGGAAAATATATTTAGATTAAAAATTGCTATTAACTTCACGACTAATCCTCTCGAAAAAACAAAATTAATTTAGATTTGAATACGGTATGACAGCACATTGGAATTTTCTGGTGATATTTGCAGAACAAAGAATAACAAGATCTACAGAATATATATACATGTCGCAGATGGATTGTAGAATCCGCTGTTTTACAAAATCTCTAGCTGCTTTACAAAACAGTACTGTTTTATAAAACAGCTGAACGACGTTCAGCTGGATTGCCATTGCGATACGTTTAACAAAATTGCTACCCACCTTAAGATGTAATGTAGAATGACATATCTACAGTGGGACAGGTTTGTTTATTGTATTAAATGGATAGTCACCATTCAAGTAAAAAAACGATACTGTATTCTGATTTGACTTTCCGTGGCTCCTATTTTTGTGTCTGTGAGGTTAGAAAAAACCTAAACACGAAGAGGATGACGGGGGCTGTTCACTCGCCTAACCTAACCTGTCCGTGTCGGGATACACGAAACTCCCGAGCTCGCTTCACTCGCTCATGGATCAATTTCGTTTATTTTCTTTCATAATCCCGATATATTGTCGACTATTATATTGGTTTAGTATTTACATCATTAAAAATTTTCATAGTTTTTTTGCTATTGACAAGTAAAATAAAGTAAGGTTATTATTGTTAAGACATATAGAGCCATATGCGACAAAATTTCGAACTAAAATCAATAATCTGACAGTTCATTTCACACTGTTTTACACTCTGATCGTTGACCCGCTGCATTGATAAACGTAAAACGTTCATTCAATTCTACGTGTTATAGTTCAGTAATTACGTAAAACCGCTATACGTCGTTCAGCTGTTTTTCATAACAGTACTGTTTTGTAAATCAGCTAGCAGTTTAGCTTATTCTACAATCCATCTGCGACATACAGACTATTTGATTCTGATAATGGAATTCGTCGAATCTGGCATTTATTTGAATAAAAAAGGGCTTTCGTATAATCACATTGTCTACCGCGCAAACACTTCGGGTAATACGAAATAAAAGCTAAAAAAACTCTTTTTCATTTTAATCATTGAATAAAATTGTGGACACGATGTTTTGTTTTTGCGTGAACATAACCAGTTGTTCGTTTCGGCTTGTCGTTAATTAAGAATAAAATACAAAATAATTTATTTTTAGTTTTACATAATTTTTATATTAGGAAACTTTTGAGATTTATAGCTGCAATTAAAATTAATACTTAGATTTCAACAATTGCCTGGACGGAATAAATTCAGGATATACGACTGAATTCCAAATAAATTACAAAATATGATATTGGTCTCATGACAGCTTTAATACAAGCAGTAAAGCGGCACATACACACAGCTGGATAATTTGAAAACTTTACAAATAGAGATTTGCGACGCCGGCTTTTTACCACTAGTGATCCGTGAAAATCGTCTAAAGGGAATAGGCATGATGACAGATTTGGAATCTCCTTTTATAATGTAGGTACACGTCTACTATATCCGAAAAACACATTATTTCAGCAATAAACTAAGTTTCTACGTAAATTATTGCATTTTTATCTATCTAATTTGATTTAACCGCGAAAACGCTGCTGGCTGTCATCGCGCCGTTTTGTCGTCATGCCTCAGCATAATTGACATACCTTGAAGCCATATTGTACGGCGATGATTCACATTTGACTGAGGCGTGACGTCATTCGCTGTGATTGACGTTTCACTTAACATGGCCGATTGCAGTATTTTATACTTTTATTTTATTGAAAATCGTATTAATCTAAATGTTTTTAATAAGACTAGGTAATTTTTTAGAATCCTTTATGTCTATATTTACCTCTAAAACTATTTATTCTTTGGTTCTTTAATACTGTCATCATGCCTATTTCTCATTATACACGCGTTTCATTAGGTGAACCGCCTAATGGCTTTGGCTAATGCCGGCTGATTGATGGTGCTATAATTGGTGTTACGACCCGCACCTTATGTTGTTGTCGAAAGCTTCTATGACACCTTGTATATATTTTTTTATAAATGCGTATCCAAGAAGCACAGGATTACTAAGCCATGCAGATGTTATCCGGTTTGCGGAAATATTAAATAGCATCAGACTTAAAGCACAACTTCATCGCATGTGGAAGTCTTCGCACAGTCAAGAGGCCTACATGGAATTATCTGTTCTTAGAGCAAATAATAAGAAAAATATATCTCTTGCCTACAACGAATATATAATGTTAAGCACATTGAAACAAAATTGAACCACGGGCCATGTTTATTCTGGCAAGATGTTAGTACCCTTAAAGCTAAAAGCGGTTTCGGGCCTCGTGTTCAATACATCGATAAGGTACACTCCGGCAATGATGCCGCAAAGGCCTAGTTACTTTGCTAGTGTTTTTTTTTAACAGAAGCCCCCATACTTGAATATTCCATTATGGAAGTACTATTGATTCAATCGGCAACTCTAGTCAATATTGATAACATAATAATGCTTGACGTAGAACTAGTTTTAAATAGATTCAGGCACTACTTTGCGGAAGTCTATTTCATTTTACTTAATTTATTTAGTAAGACAACTTTAGTCCACAATTATTGTTAGTGTTACTAACTAACACTATGTTAGTACAAATGATTAAAACACAACTATGACAATGGATGCAAATAAATACAATATCTAGCTACTTCCACAATATTGTGGGTAGTCATGTAATTACCATGGTATGGTATGAATGGTAATTGCATGACTACCCTCAATATTGTGAAAGTAGCTAGATATTGTACGTAAACGAGGTCTTCTACCGTTAAAAGGTTCGTGTTCACAGAGCGTTTCGATCAAAAGGCATGTTGTGGATCACAGAAGAATGGTTGTATCTGGTAACTAATTTGCTTTGTAATATTGACATGAATAATTTTGGAAGCCATGACACTATAAGCTGATAGTTTTTTAACTGAATATAGTTACTAGTTTTAGGTATACGTTGAACACATGAGGTCTTCCAAAAGACAAGATATTGTCCAGTGGATAGGCGATTTTAATATTAATTTCTACATAAAATATCTAGCTACTTCCACAATATTGTGGGTAGTCATGTAATTACCATGGTATGGTATGAATGGTAATTGCATGACTACCCTCAATATTGTGAAAGTAGCTAGATATTGTATGTAGAAATTAATATTAAAATCGCCTATCCACTGGACAATATCTTGTCTTTTGGAAGACCTCATGTGTTCAACGTATACCTAAAACTAGTAACTATATTCAGTTAAAAAACTATCAGCTTATAGTGTCATGGCTTCCAAAATTATTCATGTCAATATTACAAAGCAAATTAGTTACCAGATACAACCATTCTTCTGTGATCCACAACATGCCTTTTGATCGAAACGCTCTGTGAACACGAACCTTTTAACGGTAGAAGACCTCGTTTCGTAACATTTAGACAAAGGCATACTTTATTACAAATTAAAAAAGCCATCAATCGCGTTGATAATAACGTATTACTCACAGCTTAGTAATATCGTTTTTTCACCTAAATTGCTTAAATTTTTCGCTAGCTATCTGCGTGATCGCCAAGAATATATTCGACACGGCTCATTTTTTCCCCAGCCTTATCACTTGAGGTCAGGCGTCAGTCAAGGGTAAATTTTGGGTCCTTTACTGTTCAGAGCTATGGTGAATGATCTTGAATCTATTCTCATAAACATAAACTCACTGTTTCTATGGAGTGTTGATAACAAACACCTTTTCAATACTGCCAAGTGCTGTGTTGTGTCTTATAGTCGTTCGCATACTCCTCGTCATGTGCAGTATTTCTTAGGTAAGAGACTTAAGTGTACTTTCTCATAGCCGTCTAACAATTCTCAAACACATGAAGTCGCTTGCTGCTGATTTCTTTGGGAGACTTGGTGTTATTATTCGCAACATGCGAGACTTCAATAATCCTACCGCCATTAAATTATTTTATATGGCATTAGTAAGGAGCAAGCTTGAGCCAGAGTCATTGATCTGGAATTCTTACGAGATTACCTACGTTTTACTTCTTGAGAAACTCGAAGCGGCATTTCTTCGATTTTTATATACCGAAAGCTATTCGGGTATTATCCCTTCCTCTATCCTACAAAGTTTTTATTGGAAATTCAATTCTCTCAAAGCTTCAGCTTGTGCTTGTGGAATTTTGCATGGTAAATCCAATTGCCCAGAACTAGTAGCTCAAGTAAAGCGGCTGTGTAATCCTATAGTGCCCAAGAAAAGAACCAAGTCAGATCGCGAAGACACTGGCTATTATCTGGACCTACGACACGTACAGTGTCGCATGCCAACTCTCCACTTGTTCGGGCGCTTGCGACGCTAAATGATCTTCCGAATTCAGCGCCGAAATGGGACTTGATTGCTTCTGGATGAATAGATCTGTGTCGTGAATGTTTAAGTTTCTGTGAGAAGATGGATAAAAGATGAACCCAAAACTGTTTTACTGACCCACCTTAGCTGTTTTGCATACTCTTACCTTTTTTTAATCATTTTTAATTGTTAATGCTTCTGTGTCTTATTAAGTAATTTCTATAATGTATTTTTTATCTGTGTGCACGTTTATATATGAATAAATAAATGATAAGCACAGATTATTTGCTCATAGAAAGTAAGTAAGCACACGAATTATATAGGTGTCTTGGTTTATGTTTCCAAAAATATTTGTACGAAGTGCCATAAAGAATTGCCAACACCGATATTTCTCAGTCGTCCGCAGACCTATGAGAAGGGTCTTATATGGTTTAACAAACTGATTTTCTTCCTTATACTCAATAACAGCTGCCCATAAATAATGTTTGGTAGTTCTAAAAGACTGCGTGCGATAAACTGTCGCGTATATTTCTCATGTGTCAGTGGTTCTTGCGTAGAGAGGGTTTACGTCTTCATAAAAAGGAAATATTGTGTTCCGAGGTGTTTAGGTACAAAAAGTAGGTACTTTACACTGTCATGTTTTAATATTAAATGGAAAAAGAATACGTCGCGAGCAGCATTCGAACCTGCGCCTCCCGGATAAATACTACAGGAGTATAAATTAAAATGTTATAAATTCATATTATTATTAGGAAAACAAGACATTAGTTAGCATTAAAGTGCCCACGCTGCTGCTTAGAGAATAAGGCCTGCGATAATAACAAAATGTATGTGTAGATAATTGACGAATTTGATGCATACGTAAATTTGGTGCGTGACGTACTTTTTATTTAAGTAACAATATGTTAAATGGAAAAGTCAATATGTTAAAGGGTCGGGATGGCTTAGTGGTCAGAGCGTCTGGAGTATTCATCCGGGAGGCGCAGGTTCGAATCCTGTTCGCGACCGTATTCTTTTTCCATTTAATATAATAACTTTAGAGTTCGCTAAGCATGCGTTAATGATTTTCAAAGATTTATCTTGAATTAACAATATGTTTTTTTGTTTTGTTTTTGTTAGCCTATACTGTGCCACTGCTGGACAAAGGCCTCCCCCATGTTTTTCCAAATCGTTTTCCCCTGCGCCGCCTCAAGCCAGCCTTACATAGTGTAAGTATAATATTTTATAATTTCCGCAATGAATGGTTTTACTTATTTACACCCTTTATTTTTTTATAATTAGTATCATGATAGCCAAGATCCAGCTAATATAAAAAAAACTCACTAACTTATTGGATTTTTCTCGACGATTTTAAAAACGGTAAATTTAATGGTTTTGATAATGGATCATGAAACACCTTTTTTTCGAGGCCCCTCTCCCTGGGCTTGTAAACACGGTTAATAGCTCCCATTATGGTAATTCTATTTAAAAAGTTTATTCTACGCGCAATTTTTGTTCAGATTACTTCGCCGTAATTATTCAAGAAAACCAATTAAGGATTAGGATGTTCTTTTTTTTAATATTTTAAGAATTCGTCTAACTTTCTATATTAAAGATAAATCTTTGAAAAGCATTTACACATGCTTAGCGAACTTAGGTCTAGAATAGCTACTTTTAATGAGACGGTGACCTTTTAATCTGCTATTGGGTGGATCTTGGTATACCTATTCAGGTCACTATATTGAGCTTGCTAATCAATAAGTCTGCAACCCGTATGACCTGCATAATGCATAATTTCTTAAAGATATATCTTTGAAAAGCATTAACGCATGCTTAGCGAGCTCTAAAGTTATAATATTAAATGAAAAAAGAATACGGTCGCCAGTAGGATTCCAACCTGCGCCTCTCGGATGTCTTAATGGTCAGAGCGCCTGGAGTATTTATCTGAGAGGCGCAGGTTCGAATCCTTCTAGCGACCGTATTCTTTTTCCATTTAATATTATAACTTTTTATTATTTTATAGTGCGGCGGCGGAGTACTGCTCGCCGCGCGGGCCCCCTACGTGCTTTCACAGGTAACCTTACACACTTGCAAATAGCATAATAATATAAGTATATATTATTGTATTGTAAGGTTAGAAAAAATTTGTAGTCGCACCAAATAAGTACAAAAACAATGTAGTTTTTGCAAAACTGGGAGTTCCTTTAGCTTTTCCTTCACAAAGTTGCAATTCAATAAATAAAATGTGGATTCGTACTACGTCGCAATATAAAACGCGGCTATAATAACTCTACACTGGATAAGACAATCTCCACTTAACCAAGCAAACGAGATTACACCTACCGAGGCGGAATCCTGTGTTAAAATGGAATATATTTTATAGTCTTCCCGTTTTTTTATGAGAAATAACTGCCTAATCGATAAGATTTCGCTAATGTGTGCAAGTTGTTAATTATGATGCTTGAATGCTATAAGTGCTATTTATCAAAATAATGTTGCGTTGTCGTAAAATGATCGCTAAACTTAAGTACTATAAGTATTTAAAACGGGTGCACGTTTACTGAAGGGTTTAAATAATAGGGAATATGCAAGTGATTCAAATTTAGGTCAGATATTTTTATTCGTAATCTTTATTGCTGTAGACTGAAACGTATTCAATTACTTTTTATTTATTCAATGAATCAATTGATTGCAGCTGCGGTAGTTCCTACATCGGACAGACCAAAAGAACAATAGCTAACAATCTTCTCCACTGATCGTCACTATTATCGACGAATGGTACGTGAAGCGATTGAAATTAAGAAACACAAAAATTTCAATCGGGTTGATGGATTCAAATGTTCAACATCGTGGAATCCGGACTTAAGTAAGTGACGTCGTTAGCGTTGCATGTCGAAGTAACGACGTAAATGAAGAACAAGTGAGGGTGGATGAAAAATCTCTCACGATGTGACATGTTCTGTCGCTGCCAGTCTGCCACGGTCGGTGCAATTCGGTCTGAAACGTCGGGGAAAAAAAAGGTACCCTAAAAGCCTTTTATACAAAATATAGCGATCTAGACCCGATTTATGTTTTTCTAAAATGTGTACAAATCGCGAAATTTTAAAATCAATTAAATAATCGTGTTTTAACTATTAGTGAGAATCATGCGAGGGAAATTTAAAATGTCAAAAGGCACGCTATTGGTTGGAGTGAAACGTGACGACACTCTACGCGATGACAAATCTCGAGTATTTTATTACTGGGTGTTTATCATGTATTGTGGTTCTTTTTGAATTTTAAAGTTATTCTTTAAAGAAAAGCCCTTCAATAAAATTTATAATTCGTTAATTAAACACTCCATTCTATACAAGATATCTTTTAAGATGTGTAATCTGACATCAGACGTCAGACGTCAGTAGTCCTCACAAGATTTGATTCAAAGCTTCTAAAAAATAGCGCTATAAAAATAATCATAGAATGTTACAACAAAAAATAAACAAACTGTAACAATGAAATGTTGTGAACACTCAAAACCAGTATTCGAAGGTTACTCAGAAAAAATAAAAAGGTACCTTGCCCTGCTGTAGATCTATGAGCTCAAATATGAAGCCCCTATAAATCTGCCCATAAGACGTTCAACTCGCTAACAAAACACAGGAGTTTGGTAAACAATGAATCGGAGCAAGTATGTGTAAGTGGATTTGATATATAAAGCGTAGCTTCTAGAACACGATATAATCAATCAACATCCATCCCCAGCTCCTGAGATATATATAATACATCCGACTGGGTTAAGAACATGCTTTTATTTTAGATCAAAAAGGGTAATATTTATTTATGTTGAAGCATGTTAGAAATAAACTTAATTTAAGTTAAATATTGGACTGCACAGTCCAATATTTAACTTAAATTAAGTTTATTTATCTAGGGGTAAAAATATACTCAATCCACACACACTACAGTTAAGGAAAAGGTAGGTAAGCAAAATGTACGTAATAAGCAAAAAATATTTTCATACTAATAGGTTTTCTTGGAATGGAAACCAGTGGTGAGCTAACTTTTTATGCAAATTGTTATGAATGAGGAAGGGAAGGGATCCCTTAATTTTATATCTTCAGGGAACTAGTTAACTCAACAAAATAATGTTATTACTAACTCTAAGAAAAAACCCCAGTCATATACTTGCATTTCCGATTATTTTGGCTCCTTATTCTTGTTTATAGTATTTCTCCAACAAGCTTTTCATTTCTACGAAATTGTAAAAACTTACTCATTACGGATTTCAATGGCTGACATAATTCTACCAGGTTTTTCAGTTTTTGTCTCATTCAATAATCTCTTGACTATGTTAACCAGCGGCAACGACACCTCACTAATGGGGAGGGTGCTGGCAACACTCGTAAATAACTGAATAACACTTAGTGTTGGAAATTGCTGAACATTTTAGGAGTTGAGAACAACTTTGCGGCCTGATAGAGCAATTATTTATGTTCCAAATTTCAAGGTTAGCTAGGATTCAGCATTCAATGTTTGTAACTACAATATAACACTTTGATGAATGGAGTTAAATTTTTTACTTTTCCAGAAAGTTGACTGAATATGATGCTGTTCTTTTTTAATAGCTTTATTTTTTTGCTTAGAGGCGTGAGGTAATTTATTAAATCAAATGTGTATTTTTAAAAGCTATTATTTAACTTGCAATATATGTATGTTTGTTCTGGTGAAATCTTGCTACTCAATTTTGAAGCAGATATCTTCAACCGATTGAGCTGAAATGTTGTATACACGTTTAGTTTTATGACAATACGCGCTGAAAGGGTTTGTTGAGAATAACTCGAAAAATTATGTGACGTCATTCTAAATCCATTATGGCGGAACATCCACGATGGCGGAATAGTTATTTTTTATGCACTTCTGCAATATGGGTATCAAATGAAAGGGCTTGCCGAGAATAATAAGAAAATAACTAAAAAGTAAAAAATAAATTAAAAACTTTTTTAAAAAAAGCTATTATTTATAAGCTCTAAAAAGAAAAAAAGAAAATTTTCTTTTAAAATTTTAACTATCATCTTATATAGTAATATCCTAGGTTTGCGCGATCACTACACATTATAATAAAACAACTTTTAACCGGATTAATCGCGTGTATTATTGGTTTTTTGTTTTTCCTGACGTTTCGAACACTTTGCAGCGTTCGTGGTCGCAGGAGGACTAAGGTGTCAGGTGTCTCAACAGTTTATTTAAAATTATTTCAGTCGTAGTAGTTTAAATAAACTGTTGAGACACCTGACACCTTAGTCCTCCTGCGACCACGAACGCTGCAAAGTGTTCGAAACGTCAGGAAAAACAAAAAACCAATAATACACGCGATTAATCCGGTTAAAAGTTGTTTTATTATCATCTTATAAACTCATTATACACAATTCATATGATCATAAAACCTTGTCGCGTGATTTACTTGCGTAAATAAACTAATTAAATAAAAGCTTTTTTTTAAAAAAGGTTTTATTTGCTTTTAATTTATTACTTACTTGGTTAAGATTTGAATAATATTAAACTGAATACTATAACATTAGCACAAAATTCAAAGTACGGTCACGTTTGCTACCAAACTGTTTAGGGTATCTAATCTAATCTAATTTAATGACAAGTCATTGATTCTCCAGAATTGTTTCCGGGACCAAGATCAGTTCAGAATATTCGATGCTCATCGTCACACAAATGATGTTTCTAAACTGACCCTTTTCTGTTTTATGTAAATGAGGTCAATATATTTAAGATTATAAAATATTGTAGGAATACAATTAAAATATATTTAAACAGCTACGTAACTTTATGATGTGGTTTGCATAGTAATATTCGGTGGACTAGTTTCGGGTAGAGAATAATAAGATAACTTTAGACTACCTACAATTTACATTAATTGAATGTATCTGGGATAGCCTGATTTGGTCACAAACATTTACGAGTTTTTATTTTTAATTTTTTTAGAAATCACTTACAACAATGATTCAAGAAAGTCTATTCCTTGTTGGTAAATAAATATAATATATGGCATACTTTGCAACAAATGCAATTTAACTTTTCAGGACCGACGGCTTTACGTGCTCTTCGAAGCACGGGTGTGTCATACCACCAACTTCCTGACTCCGGGCTGCTACTGAGAATTTCCTAACAGAAAAATTCAACAACACTTTGCCTAATCTGAGAATCGAACCCAGGACCTCATGCTCAGCAGCCGCGCTTGCGACCACTAGACCAATGAGGCAGTCACTTAGGTACTTACAGGACATATAAAAGCAAAATAAAATGACAAGTCTGAAACCCTAAATGTTTGATATACCCAATCGGAAAACCAGAGGTTATTTTCCTACTTTTATTAGTATGTATTAAACGTTTTACATATTCTGGTGAGTTTTATTGCCAAACACACACGTTTAAACCCAAACCCTTGTATCCAAAACTAGCTATCAAAGACCAAACAATTTTATTGTCGAACTATATTTTATTACTCGCAAATATATCGCGGTCTGTAATAAATATCGGCTGTTTATAGAGTATCACACTTCTAAATGATACGTCACTGATCAGTAGGGTTGGGAAAACACAGATACTCTATTTCGGCAACAGTTTCGAACATGGCGTATTTGTCTTTCATTTGAGGTTTGAATTTCGATGACTTGCTTTGTCAATAAATTAAGAGAAGTGAACTGTAAAGAAGTGCTGGTTGTAACATTTACTTTATCGTCTATAAAACTGCAACGACACATACATTTATAAAAAAACTTTCTGTTATGCTTTTGCGTTACGAAATTGAATCTTATGCTAGAACCGATAGAACAAAGTCGACATTTTGTTGCAATAACTATTACGCACTAATAATATGTCTACTTACAAATGCTAAACTGCTTGTATATCACAGCTATCACTATTTAATGTATCGAATAAAACAATTGCTCGGTTTTATGGTCACATTTATATGAATTACGAGAACATTGAACGTTTTTAACGTTTTACTGCGTTAACTACCTTATCGGTCCCAAGCGAGACTGCTGAGTCTATAGGGTTCAATTCTCGGGTCTGGCCAAGAGTTATTAAGTTTTTCTGTCAGAAAAATTCCGAGTAGCAGTCCGGGCTTTTAAAATTGTGCCCGGTAGATGAAAATACGCTCACCACCTATTACATGGGACTTAATAACAGCATTGGTGAAATGTGGGTGTGCAACTGAGTAGGTACACCTCTGCCTATCCCTTCTGGGAATACAGGCGTGATGCTATGTTTACTGCGTTAAATGATAGCTTGATTTAATAAGCATATTATTTTTTAGGATAGCTTGCGGAATATTTGGTTTAAGGTAATTATGTAAAGATAAATCTTTGAAAAGCATTAACGCATGCGTAGCGAACTCTAAAGTTATTATATTAAATGCTAAAAGAATACGGTCGCGAGAAGGATTCGAACCTGCGCCAAAAAGACGTGTTAAAATATGGATGAAGAATTCGCGGTGGTGAGCAGAGGTCGAGATGGCTTAGTGGTCAGAGCGCCTGGAGTATTTATCCGGGAGGCGCGGGTTTGAATCCTACTCGCAACCGTATTCTTATTTTTCCATTTAATATAATAATTATGTAAAGCATATAAATATGCTTTCGTGGTCTCGTAGCTATATTATCATTTAATATTCAGTTATTTACCGATAATAATTCACCCATGAAAATATTTCAACAATAGATGAACGATCGCTTCGACAGGGTTACCACATACATTATTTATACGGTTAATTGGATTCTTTCTCGTTAGCACGTGACGCGCGTCCTGACCTCATCGGTGTCGAGTGTTGCCATTAATTAACTGGCACATGACGCCTCTATAATAACATATTGCGTCGAGGCATCACACGTCCACTTTGGCACTTCTCTACATGCACTGATTGATTGTTTTAATTAATTTAGGATGAATATGAACAAGATGTTTTTAATTCCAGTAATAATCCATATATTTTATTTGCAAATGGTCAGTCTACGTATTCTAAAGAACATTCAACGTTTTACCGTGTAGTTTTTAGCTTCGATTTTGTATATAGTGCCAACTATAATATAAACAAAACATAGTTAATATTTGGTTATAATATTAAATGAAAAAAAAGAATACGGTCGTGAGAAGGATTCGAACTTGCGCATAACATAGCATCACGCCTGTATTCCCCGACGGGGTAGGCAGAGGTGTTCACAATTGTACACCCACATTTCACCAATGCTGTTATTAAGTCCCGTGTAATAGGTGGTGAGCCTATTGCCATCAACCGGGCACATTTCCAAACTCCGGGCTGCTACTGAGAATTTCCTAACAGAAAAACTCAATACCACTTTGCCCGACCCGGGAATCGAACCCGACCTCCTGCTCAGCAGTCACGCTACGGACCACCAGCACCACGCCAGGCAGTTATAATTTTTTTTTACCTATCTAAATTTATAATACATATCTTAAAATGTTAGAGGATCCAAAAAATTCTATAATTTTACTTATGTAACCTTGTGCTTAATGATTTTAGAAATAATTTTCTTCTTAAAGTTCAAGTATGTTATTATAATAAGAGTTATTTAAACATACACTGTGCTATAGTTTCAATTTCTCGACTGATTATGATCTGTTTGTGTGATATATTTTAGTACAAATGTTATCACAGAATTTATTTTTATTCGGTAAAACTTCTGCTTTACGTTGAACCTTAAAGGTATTATTATTGTATAACACATTTTAAGCTATGAAATCGCTTTTGTCACTAGTGTTAAATATGAAAACGAAAATCATACACCTCTGTTAGGCTGCCTGTCCACTGCAGCGGAGCAAGGCGGCGGAACGGTGAGCGAGGTAAAAATCTACCATTTGAATTGCATAAAATCTCCGCTCCTCTTCAGTGGACAAGGAGTTGCGTGACAGTTTAAAAATTCATACAAAATCAGGAAGCGGAAGGAGGACGCAGAGCGAGGAAGAGGAGCGGGGAAGCGGAGGGAACAAACGGGCGCGGGGGTATGAACTAAACCATTCGCCCAAATGACTCGTCACGTGCTCGCGGCCTAGCTCGGCGTATGGAAATACACAGTCCGTCAGGCTGCGACCAGAGCGGGGCGAGGCTGCGGAGCGGAGCGAGAAAGTAATGCGGAGCGGAGTTGCGGACTGTGTTTGTCATAGCTAGGTAGTGGAGCGGAGCAAGAAAGTATTGCTCCGCTCCGCTACCTAGCTCCGCGTCGGTAGACAGGCAGCCTTAGGAGTCGGTTTGTTCATGTATAAAAAATATATCACTGACTAATTCAAGGCACAGATAATAAATATTCATAATTTTTCTTTTGTTTAAATCTCTAGGTCCTTAAATCTTTTCCTGGAAATGTGACCCTAAAAACAGTTTTATCTTTGTTGAGAAGTTTTGCCGTAAAAATTAATTGTCCAGCCTAAACTTTTTTCTTCAATCCAGATTAGTAGTCAAGTTGTTAATGGTGTCTGTCCAATGTTGTAATAGTGTCCCTTCGACAATTTTTTCTTTATGTAATGACACTTAAAAATTAAATTCTAGATGGTCTTCTAATATCACGCAAAACGACTGCCTTTTAAATGCAGTAGAGAGTAAGATATAATGAAACTAAATACTATAGTTATACTCTCTCTGTAAGTGTTCGGGTAGCCATAACTTATCCGAAGACATTTTACATTACATCTACGCACGGATCTGAAAAAGCCTTGTCATAAGCGAAGCATATATTACGCACACACACACGCAGAGTACTGGCGCTGAGTGGATGAGTTTTAAGTATTTGTATGCGTTTAGCACGTGTATGACAAGCGAAATTGGATGACTAGGCATGCTTCTCACATGTTGTATGCAACGCTCCGTCCGTATTTTTAAGGTTTTAAGGTCCGTGACATCATGTAATCGTAGGATTACATGTTTATGCGAGGTAGATAATGTTACTGAATTCAATTCCTCGCTACCTATACAATGCTGTTGTAAAACTGTACCCGAATAGTTTGAACAACTCGCTTCAGTTTGGCACGTTCCCTACCTAAAACATAACAAAACTACTCTCGTTCACAATAATTATTAAAACGAAACTAACTTTACCGGTGCTACAATAGCTGCTTCGATAAAAAGGTTTTATTTAAGTTAAGTTTTATGAAAATACAACGGAATTGAGATATCTAATCATCGTTTATTTCAACTCACTTTGAAGCAAATCAAATTATTGTGAAATAGAAGATACTTTTACAATCTAAGCAAACAAAAATAAACCGAGTTCAACTAACACTAAAATATATTGGTAAGAAGGCTGTTCACTGGAGGATTATTGATGTTCAATGCTCACCCTTTGTTGTACCAGTGAATCAGAATAAATTCACGTAACAATACATAATAAATTATTCTCTTTTACTTAAAGGTACTATTACGTACTATTGGATTTTGTATGGCTTCAACTTTTGTATATCAGGATGGATCAAATCCCAAGCAAATCTTTCGTTGAAAGAAATTTGGTTTTGTTCGCTTTTACAGAATAATTTTATCCAAAACTAGAACACTTCACATAATTGACTTTGATGATAATAAGTATATTATAATATGTATATGGCTTCAAAATATATAAGGAATTTGTAAAGAGAAAGGTAAATTATGATGTAGTAAATCGAAAAGATTCTTAAAATCTAATTACGGAGTTCGGAATAAAGTTTCGGTACGATTCACTTCGAAATGGTTTTGTTTGTCCTCTTTTCACTGAACGGCATCAACTGAGCAAAAGTTTTAAAGCGGTACAGTTAATATTTTGTAACCGTTTGGGCGATTGACGTTTGTTGGTATAATAATAAGTACCTGGATGTTTTTTTGGTAAAACTATATTTTCTAGAAATGAAACCTAGCTAGATCGATTAATCGCCCCCGAAACCCCCTGCATACAAAATTTCATGAAAATCGTTGGAGCCGTTTCCGAGATTCAGATTATATATATATATATATACAAGAATTATTAGTTATTGTTCACCGTTTACTACTCACGTACATTCTTCGGGTTTGCCCGACTAGTAACCGCTGAACAATAACTAATATGAATATGCCTCACGAAAGTTATTATACAAATTTACAAGAATTGCTAGTTTAAAGGTATTAGATTTATTTAAATAACATTAATCTGTATTCTCGCAAAAGTACAAAAGTATACTTGATAACAATAAATTTTCTACTGTGTCTGGTATTGGCGACTCAACAGACCGCCGCAGTTAACAAAGTTGACTGGCATGGCACCATTACTAAGTTCCGTGTATAAGTTCCCATTATTCATAATCGTGCTATAAACGTCTAATAGCTATAATTTTTACAATGTCACTTGTCATCTCCTCGTTATCATGAATAGCTACTAAACGTAGTTATGACTCCTCTTTACCAATGAATGGTACTGGCGTAAAATACTGAATACAATAACAAGACAATTTTTCTCAACAAACTTGCACAGTAATACCTTTCATTTCTAGAAACAAAACTCAACTTTAGTCCAAAGCAAATAGCTGATACACAATTACAGTAACGATATTCTGAACACACCATCAAAGTACTAACCGAACAGTGACGTCGTTAAGAAAACTGTCTTATACGTAACCGAAGGCTTACAGTCTCCGAAGCCTCTATTGTGTTAGATACTATCCCCATGAAAAACAATGGATGTAAGAAGTTGACTACGATAAGTCGTTTCCGGTCTTATAAATATCATGATCGATATAAAAATAAATGGATTTTTAAATCATTCTTACGGGCGCTCAGTTAAGTATAGATACAATATTGGGCAATATCTATGGATTAGATAAATAGTCAGCAATTCGGCACTGTAATCCCAACAATTGTTAGAACTGCTTCAGGTGAGGCAGAAACATAACTTTTACAAATATTCTTACAGGCCAGACACTCCTGACCCTATAATGGAGATTTACAAAAAGCTATTGTCAACTGTTAACTGCCTCGTAGGTCTAGTGGTCCCAAGCACGACTGCTGAGCAGGAGATCTCGGGTTCGATTCCCGAGTCGGGCAAAGTGTTATTGAGTTTTTCTCTTAGGAAACTCTCAGTAGCAGCCCGGAGTTTGGTATTGTGCCCGGTTGATGGCAATAGGCTCACCACCTATTACATGGGACTTAATAACAGCATTGGTGAAATGTGGGTGTACAATTGTGTACCTACACCTCTGCCTACCCCTTCGGGGAATACAGGCGTGATGCTATGTTATGTTTGATGTCAAATAAAAAATATTTTAGTAATATCTTAGGTTTGCGCGATCACTACACATTATAATAAAACAACTTTTAACCGGATTAATCGCGTGTATTATCGGTTTTTTGTTTTTCCTGACGTTTCGAACGCTGCAAAGTGTTCGAAACGTCAGGAAAAACAAAAAACATTTTCTTTGGGAACCTATTTTACAAATTAATCGTTGTTCAAAATACATATTATAATTATTAATTTAATGTCAATTTATCAAAGCTGCGTGTCATACGTATGTAGGTTGAAATTAAAAACATACCTTTTAGACCCAAACTTCTGATTCCACCACCCTCTCCCGCAAACTAATAAATAGAGAGCGAATGCTCAACTATGTGCCAACTGCAAGCTTATCACCACAAGACAGTCCGGTGCCATCCAAAGTAAAGCTAGATACTATAAATAAACTCCTTTACTTAACTCCACTCAATTAGCTAATTTCCACAATAAGGTATAGTACCTATTTCAAAGAAAAGTTGCCAACTCACTTGACCGACTTCAAGAAGATAGATGGACGAGAATTTGACCAGATTACAATTTCACTAAAGGTATTTATACTTAATTGATTAGTTGGCTTTTGAAGGAACGTCTGATATGTGTTCTTACTGCGATAGTACAAGATTACGTAATACATACACGAGTATATAGTTTTGTTAATTTTAAAGACTTGGTTGTATCATTTTGATGACTCCAATCCAATGTATAATATTTTCAACAAAATTCTTTAAATTTTTCAGATGTGGTGGCCTAATCCTGGCCTAACTACTTATCAAGGCTTTAATGTAGGAAAAAATTTTTAAAACAAACAATGTTATTCGCTCTTTTTGTGGGTAAGTTTTTAATTACAGATATAGTGTATGATTATTAACGACCAATGGTAGCCTGGCGTCAAATGTTCAGTAACCACATTACGATAATGGAGCGCATTAAACCGAATAATATGTAGTTCCTGATTAAAATAGCAAATTTTGAATCAACCATATACAACCAAACCAATTATCAAAAAACAATACAAACTATTACACTATTTTGCCCAAAAAATTAAGGATAACGTTTAATTAAGCTAATTCGGGAGATGTTCTTGATGCCTAGTAGAAATTTCGTCAGCTTGCCGTTCTACAAAAACATATTATGTTTCCATCCTTTAGCTCGAAGAAATTATATTATGTGTTTTAGACTAGACTGTTCCGTAAGTTATATATTAACACAAATTAGACCACGTACCTGCTACTGATGGGTAATAGTGAAAACCGCGAAACTGTTTAGAATGTTATTTGCTTCTTATAATAATACAAATGCTTGATTATTATTAGAAGTGCACTGTGTGTTTAATAATGCAAAAAGGTATTTATAAAAGGTATTTAGTAAAATGTACGTATAACATTTTACAACTAAAGCCAAACCATAACATTAACCCAAAAATATATTAAGTAAATCTAGGCAGTTTATTTAACTTTAAATTTGAACCTTCATCGAAGTCATTATATAATTACGATCACAATATTTTATAAGATGTAAAGCCACTTTAACGTGGTTCTTGACAACCATCCTCTCCGAAGTGATTTAATAAAGACCCAAAGTTCTCCGCAAATGTCTTACCATGATTTATTAGCGAGCTACGTGAATATTAATTCATTCAATTCTGTGTATCTATGTAATTATATTACTTTATTTTTGAGAGTGATGAAGCGAGAAATTCAAGTTAATTTACCGTTGAAATAATTAAATTATCTATTGATGTTTTAGATATCGTTTATAACATAAAGATATATATGCTTAAATATTTCTAATATTAAACACAATGCTTTCCCAGTCTATTATGTATTGTTGACTTGTCAAACAAGTCACATATAATAATTTAGGTAAACTGATAGGTTGAACTGATTATCGTAATGGGCTCAATGTTAATTAATAAATTCTTCATGTTAATATGTATTATAACTTGTATTATTGATGAAGAATTAATAAATTCTTCACCAATAATACAAATTAAAACCTTATTTATGTATAATAACCTAAACCTAATATATGAATATAGAACCTCCTTAAATACTTAAATAAATATACACATAAATATATAATATAGAAACATATTATAAAAGCAATACTATTTAATAACTAAAATGAAACTATAATTACTATTTATATAAATACTTAATTTTCACCTAGCTATTCAATGTTACTCAAGACTATGTTTACATTCAAGATATGTCTTTGAAAAAGCATTAACGCATGCTTAGCGAACTCTAAAGTCTTAAATCTTGAATTATTAAGGTAATTGCATTCTTTACGACATTGTATTAACTGCAAAGTTAGTCGTGTCGGTTCGGTCACTTGTAAGTACTGAATTGATTGCAATGACGTCGCCATAAGACGTGTTAAAATATGGAAGAAGAATTCGCGGTGGTGAGCAGAGGTCGAGATGGCTTAGTGGTCAGAGCGCCTGGAGTATCTATCCGGGAGGCGCAGGTTCGAATCCTGTTCGCGACCGTATTCTTTTTCCATTTAATATTGTAACTTTACTATGTTTACATTTTTTTCAATAATTATTATTTTTAAAGCGCTCTTCATCCTCTCCTCTATATAAATCTAACTTTTCTGTGCCCGACAGGGTCCATAATTGTTTCTATTTTTTAACATACCAACTGTTATATGTACACATTATGGAATGCAATAAAGTATTGAGTATTGAAAAAAAAACGAATGTACGGAACAGGGACTCACTTAGTTTCTGAAAATCAATACAATCTAATAAATCAATTAATCTCATATTATTATATATTACCCAGTAATTACTATTAATATTTCAGCACGGAATTCGGATTTTATTTTAAACATTACGTCATTCAACACCGTAACCTAGGTATCTTGGAATATAATTAGAAAGAATATTTCTAAATTAAATAAATATTTATACTAGACTATACCGGGTGCAGAAAGTGGGTCAAATGGCTCAATTTCAAAGAAAGACTTTATCACGCGCGTTTGGTTGAGTCAAACAAACTTTTTCTGAGTCCACGTGACGATATAACCTTTCCTAAAACCTTTTTCGGACAAGTGGTTGGGGACCGCTAACCGCTGGAACCATTAACCCTTTTCTTAATGTCTTACCTAAGCAGGTTTGAGTATAGCCTTAGGTATATTATTTTATGCTCATGTATACCGTATACTTTTAGCGTACTTAATTATAGCAATAATGTTTAAATATTTATTTTAATAATATTGCCAACAATATACCAACTATATATACGTTCAGAAATATCAAAATAATACATCAGAGTACTCAATTATTAGATCTTTACTAATTGTATTTTTTTGTTAGAAGGAAAAGCTATAACATTCATTCCTAAACCAAAGTATCCAGTTATAGAACAGTTTGATTGCAATATGTGTGTGTGCATCTGTATCTGTTGTCTATTGCATCTACTTCCCGATATTTGAGCGACCTCACAGAGGACGATCGGTCCTCATTTGAATAATTTCCATTGGATCGCAGTTTTGTTTAATCTAACATGATTCACATGAAAATCTGTGAGCTTGGACAAGATTCTAACGTCACAAGCCAGTATTTTTTTGTTGTTATCAAATTTATTGTTTTAAGAATAATAGTAACATTGTATCTACTGTTAGCCTAGCAGTGATAGCCTAGTGGTATGACCGTTGGACTGACAAGTCAAAGTCTTTTCGAAGTCATGTGCGTATCATAAAGTAATTATCACTTGCTTAAAACGATGAAAGAAAACTCCGACACTAGGTTGTTCTTCAAACCACACGAAAATAAGAAGATCTACTGTTCACGTACACACATAATTAGATGCAATGCCCATACCCACACAATCACGCCTGTTTTCAGTTGAGGTAAGCAGAAACTATAAATTTTAACACACCAAACGAACTTGATGTGACGTAAAGTTATGAGTTGTAAAGCATTTTGCTACAATAAAAAAACAGATTCCTTTTCGAAACACTTTCGACATTTTACGAACATTTATGTTCTTTAAGGTAAACTTTGACGTAACAAAATTGCATTATTACAACTCTAACAAATTTAATCACTTCAAAGGAGTTTAAGTTAGTTCAAATATTAAACGTAGACACGTTAATTTGCTCAGATTAACTGCGTACACACGTGATCTATTAAACAATATTTGTTGTTACTAGTAGTGTTTACTATTCTTTGTAATACGCCACAGTGCTTACAATATTATATCAATATAATAGGAGCTTTGCTTATATAATAACGTAATCAAATCTATGAGAAACTTGGTAATAAATACACTTGATTTATTATCGTAAGCAAAACAAACAAAGCGTATACAGTGAAGTTGAATGTATAAGGAGATTTTGAGAAATGTACTCAAACTGGGTTGAATTAATCTATCTAAACTACATACAAACATTTGAGGGCATATTCTGTGCGATGTGAAATTAAAAATATAATCTAACATTGCAAGTTTGAAAAAACAATAACTCGTGAATTCCAACATCAATGTCTAAAAAAGATTTTAACAATATTACTGTTTAAACTTCAACACAACATCAACTTACATAATGTTTTCAAAACTATAAGAGGAGGTCAAATTAATTCAAAATAATTACTTCGCATACGTCCGTGTTCATAAACGCCGTCCCTCAGAGCGGTCAAGCCTGTGTTTAATGTCCGGTTAATTGTCTACAAGTTGTGGGTAGTCGTAAAATGAGGGATGTGGTTCATGACGATGAGATTCTGTACTGCAAGGAATAAATAGGAAATTGGATTTGCCTAATTAATCTCATCTGTAAACTTCATGGACAAGCGTGTCGTAGTCGCACATAGTTTAGCGGACGCTATCTTTTGGAACGTTTTGTACGTACTGCAGGATATAACCGAAACCAAATTTGCGAAACCGAAACCAAAAGAAAAATACTGTATATAGGGACTGAATAGATAGCAATGACGTCACCAAAAGACTTATTAAAATGTGGAAGAAGAATTCGCGGTAGTGAGTCGAGATGGCTTAGCGGTCAGAGCGCCTGGAGTAATTATCCGGTTCAAAGAGAGGTCAACTTACTGATGTGTTATCTGTGGTGACTACAGAGTACGTTATACAAACGCGTATAGAGTCATCAGCATCTATCTCATTTATGCGCTGTTCACCTACACTTTTCTAAGAAGTAAGTCAACTCAACCAGCGCAGTGAAGTGAGTTGGCGCAATTGCGCGGCGTAGCGCAGTGTTACCTATATCTAGTATGCTAGGGTTGATACGGAAAAAAATGCAGTGTGAATATAATGATAGATATGGTATGATCACGTGATAAGAATGTTACTCCCAAAGGTTACTACTATTCAAAATGTTTTTCAAAAAATTGTATCTACACATTTCAATTTTAAAAGCGACTCTTACTCTACGAAGAAAATAATTTCAGTTGCATTTCCTTGGTCTCCGATTTATATTTAGAGCATTTTATTTGTCTCTCTCACGTTTGCACCTTTATTGCAAGCTTCGTACGATTGCGATCGATTGTTTGAACTCCATGCTGAATAAATCAAGCTACAACAAGCAGGTCTGTCCAGGCGCCGATCAATTCCACCTCTATTATTCCGCCATTCTATTTGATTAATCTATACAATAGCTAAAACACCCAATTCTATTCAAAAATTCTGTTTATCGATGAAATAAAAATCACGCTACGATATAATACATTACCTTCATAAGGATAAAATATGAAAATACAGTATATAATTTCCTGCATCATCACATCAATCTTTTGATCGATAGAGTGTAATTTCATATTTAAAAAGTATGTGTACAGGCACTAGACAGTAGAAACGACCGGCACGCATCATGGAGTTGTTTGATCGTGTGAGCCGAAGACTTACATTAGCATTTTATTACATTCCTTGGCGGTGAATAATTGAGTGGTGGTAGTCAGCGCTGATTCCCAGTTAGTAATTTATAGTGGTACATTTAAAGACCCAGACTTGGAATGCGCTATTTGGACTGGGATTGCGCAAATAATATAATTATATCTTTAGTACTGAAATTATTATTTGTTTCCTTGACATTGCTTAGGATTAAACTTCAATCCATACCCACCATAATTATGACAAGGTTAGAATGTGTGGAATATCCTTTCTTAACAAGCACTTTGATGTTGAGAGGAACACAAACACGTGCTAAATTTTAAGTTTGTAGGCTTTACGTGGCGACAGATTCTGTGATTGATAAGTTAATGGTAATGGAGCTTTCCTAATATAATGAAATTCACGTATTAAGTTCTCAAGTTTGTAGATATTTAGTAATGTATGCAAAATGAAATGCAAAGTGCAAAGAAGGGCAAAGTGTTATTGAGTTTTTCTGTTAAGAAATTCTCAGTAGCAGCCCGGAGTTTGGAATTGTGCCCGGTTGATGGCAATAGGCTCATCACCTACATGGGACTTAATAACAGCATTGGTGAAATGTGGGTGTACAACTGTGTACACTTCTGCTTCCCTTCGGAGAGTTTAGGGGTGATAATGATGCATTTATTAATTTTATTAAAATTAAATTACTGAAATTTAAACTATTACTAACTATTATCCAAGTGTGAACGAAAACTTTTCACATGCACGTATTAATTACAGCGCTGCTATCTAGAAAGTTTACCTCGGGATTAATTTCTTAATAGAAGTAATTAAGAACAAAAGCTCTGCCTAGAATTAATCAAAATAGTGTGTAACATTGTGCGGTTCCTATTTTATTTTTTTTAATCACCTTTTACTTAGTGGTTTTTGTGTACAAAGACATGCCAACCCCATCGTAACTTATATCAAGATAATATTCTTAAAGATTTCTACTAACAAATTATCTACTATTAACCATATGAAGGGAGTCACACATATAGAACTGTTATTAACTGACTTAACTTTTTAGCAGCCTCTGAATAAGGTACAGATAAAATCGGATAATTTTGAGACTGATAAAGTCCATATCTCTTTACTTAAGTGAGAATCTCACTTAGGTAAAGAGATATCTTGTAATGATAGGTAATTAACATTTTGACGCAGTAAACGATGCTACAAATGCAAAGCATTCAAAGTCAACACGTAATACAGTTTACTCACCACGAACTTTCAAAGTGCACATCTTAACGAGATATCTAGTAATACAAGATAATTAATAATTTTGACGCAGTAAACGCTGTTACAAATTCAAATTATTCGAAGTCAACACGTAATACAGTTTACTCACCACGAACTTTCAAAGTGAACATCGCAACCATATCATGAGACAGCGAGCAACCGCTACTGCTAGCTCGTGAAAACCGTATCACACGGGTTGATCTCCCGTAATTGCATTCCTATGACCACTATCGACGTACCTAGATGGTGGAACATTTGCAATGTTATTGGTACGTACATCCACGACTGTTGCGATCTCACCGTGTTAAAATTTGTTTAAACAGATAAGAAAACACAAAAATTTGCGGTATTTTATATCAATAAACTGGTACTCTTTGCTGCTAACATAAATGTGTACTCGTTTAAAGTGGAAATGAAAACTGAAAGATGAATAAATGAAGCGGAAATTTGTTTGCTAAATCGAGCTGTTACACAAAGGCCGGTATTACAACCTAATCAACAATTTTCCAGTATTTAAACGCTAGGGGTGTTGCGTAAAAATAAACCGACGCATGAATGTTGACATGTATTGATGGAAGCGAGAAGGGCAATCAATAATATGTTACAATTACTTTGTAATGTATTATCATCATTCCAAGGAAACTTCTACCTTTAATAAAGCTTCCCTGATACCATCAGCTTTATACAATTATGATGGTTCAAATTTAATATCCTTATCAGTATTAAATTGGCCAAGATTATAATAATACCTGATACAATGTTTGCATCCAGTGTAATGTTTATAAAATAAAAACGTTCTTCTAATTTTCTGAGAACTCGTGTAATTTTTGTTATTTATTATATATCGGTATAGATAATGCTGCTGATTAAGAAACAAACACAATTAAAAATAAAAATTGTTAAAGGGAACTTTAAGAATAACATTTATAACGGAACATCTATCGCTTCCGACATCCAAACAAAATTAGCACATCAAAAGTGGCAATGCTGGTCTTGGAAAAAAACGAAATAGTCTGGAAAAACGATGACGCAAAACTGTGACGTCATAGACTGCCTCAAGTACGCCTTTGAAGGCGGAGAGAGAGCTCGATTTCTACGACTGCGCCGTCACGTTACGACGGTAATTAAATGCCTTAAGACAATTAGATTCAGACGGTTTTCAGTTGAGCCGAGTTCTATTGTCATCATTTTTCATTGAAAGCAGTTTATAATATTTAAATGTTGCTGGCTTAGTTAAAAATAAATCGCAGTGTATGATGAAATGGAACAAACTGAATCAATTTGCACTTAAAAACGTAAAACTGATACGTAACTAAAATATGCCACTAAGCCACTCAACTTGAGTCTTAAACGCCAATATGTACACAATCCCTGGCCCTCAAATAATATCAACCAGGCCTCAGGTTTTTTTTTTTCGAGTCGTCGTTTTATTTAATTCCGTAATGAACACTATCATGTTGATAGTGTTTTCATTCCCAGGTATATTGCTATATAAATGCTACGAGATATAAGTTTTCATTTATCGCGATGTTTATGTAAGATAATTAATTACTCTTATTGGGGCGGCAACTGATCATAATTTGTTAAATAACGTACTTGTAAACTTTTTAAAGGAATTTTTCGTACTACTGACACTTAACTGCTTCAGACTGCTTTATAATTTAAATAATCTGACTTCAACTATTTTTAAACCTGTATTAGTTTTGATAAATAGATATTGTCCGGAACTGAAATCGGTTGGTCATCTCTCTGAATACCTGTAACACCCTTTAGCAAACGCGAATACCTACATACTTAAAACAAAAACAAATATTTTTATAACAGAACCAATATAATCTTGCATTATGTCATCAACGGAGAGATAGTAGATGACTCTAAAGGTTAATTTGTATGTCCGAGTCCAAAAAATATCTTGCTGCTAAAGTATTTATCACGGAACCAATAAATAATAATATAGTTGGGCTGGAATATCAAACAAAAGTATTTTATAATCACTTTTGTTTTAGAGTAGGTTTAGCCTCCAATTTTTATTACGGGACAGTGTTTTCAATGGATGCAGAAAATCACCACTCTAGAATTTTATATATAAAACAAATAATCATTTACGGATGACAATTCACTACCTATTAGCTGATTATAATAAATACCTACATATAATAAGGATTCACGTAAAATACATTGTAATTAACCTGACCTAAAACGTTTCATCATAGAATCAAAGATCATGTTTTACAAATGATTCAACTCCACACATTTTGCTTTGATAGCACTTATTATTGTAAAAATATATGAGGGAATTGGCACTGATAACCGAAATACAGGCATTGCCTAGTTCGGTTACAGTAGTTACATCCTTTTATTTGAAATTAATGCTGCCAAAATATTATTAGTAACACAGTACTAAAATTTCTTGAGAAAATTTAAATTAAGAAAAAGATAAGTATAGCTTCAGAAGAGAGAGATGGCAGTTCAAACATTCAGGTTCAATTAAAACACCGTTTTCACTGACATCAAAAGTGCAATCAATTAACTGAAACCCGAACTCTTGGATACATATAAAAACTTGTCCATTTAACCATCGACCGGTTGGCCGGTGCGGACGTATCTTTGTGCATAGCAAAGTAGTTGAAAGCTTGTCTAGGTATGGACACGATCGGTTAACGCTTTGAAAATTTTTCATGCTTTTTTTTACTTTTGCTTTTGAATAGCTAGCAGTTTTTTTTTAAAGGACGTTTATGTGATTCTGTGAATAAAAGTTCTGTTTTGAATTGTGTTTAAAGGATATTAGTACATAGGTAATTAATTTATCATTCAAGTAGTATTTCATTGTTAATTACATACTTAGAAGTTTTCGAGGAGGTGCATAATCAGCATTGAAGGATTTTATGGTCATGACACAAGTAAATGAAAAAAATATATCAATTATTATAGAATTTGTTAGCCCATAGCCAAGGGGGCGGGTTTGCGGCTATGCTTTTGCGGTTGCACAACGACATGCTTGCTTCGCTTGGCTTGGTAGTATAGGCGCAGGCCTACCTTACCACCTCCATCAGAAGTGGTAAGGGGGCAAGGTCTTGGGGGAGAGCGCAACAGTCGTGTAGATCCCCAAGACAAGTTCGGTGTATAGCCTTCTCGAGGTTGCCGCCCTGTTCTTGGTCTAATTCATTCAGAATTAGACGTAACAGAAAACACCGGGCGTCTTGTATATATTTAGGTGTATTTATGTTTATTTTAGCCTTATAAGTATTCATGTATTTTTATTATTTACCCAAGCTAAGGTGTTATCCGTACCGTGCCGAGAGATGCGTGGCTGGGGGGGTGCTCAGTCTTGAACGGTGGCTACTCGAAACCTGGACGAATCGGGTAGTATTTTTGTATGCGTATATATTATTATGCGGGGCTCTGCCGGTAAGCATTTTTAGTTCCCTCGCTACTCGTGGGATTTGTATGGAGCAAAAAGAAAAAAATAATAAAAAACAACCCTTTTCGCCCCTTTTAGGAGAGACTATTGAGTTGATGGAGGAGGTCTTACTAGCCTCTCCGGAAACTGTAGTGCGTACTGGGACGGGTGTAGGGACTAGTCCACCTAAGGCAGGAGGCTCTTGTGACTCTGCCTCAAGGATGGAAGAAATCCCTAAAAAACCAGTCAAGCTTTGTGGTGCAGCTCGAAAGCGGCTCCGAAGGCTATTAGCAGCTAACGTGAAGGTCGAAGAGGCCCGCGCATTAGCTGTAAAGCCTTGGAGTGCAATTCCGGTACAAGGTGTACCTCCAGACCCAAAGGCCAAAAAGCGGCCTAGGTCAGAGGAGGAGTCGCCTAAGGAACAGGCCAAGAAGACGCCACGGATGGAGGAGCCCGTAGCTAAGCCCAGCTTCAAGCAGGTCGTGGAGCAAACGCGAGTGGGAATCAGAAACCTGACTCCCATGAGCGAAGACCAAATGAAGCTGGTGCATCGTGCCCTTACCTTGGAGATGCTAAGCATCACCGATAAAGGTAAGGGACCAAGGTTCACGGGCTTCACACATAGACCAGGGTGGATCCTTGTGACCTGCGAGGACCAGGCCAGCCTTGAGTGGCTGTCTGTGAGGGTCCCTAATATCAAACCCTGGGGCGGGGCATCGCTCTCGGTTATGCCGGGAAGCGAGTTGCCGAAGCCCCCTATAGGGACAACCTTTATCCCTAGCTCAGAGGCAGAGTCGTTAAACGAAGCTGTCCGTCTGCTAGGGATACAAAATAAAGGGCTAAACACGGAGCTTTGGAGAGTCGCACACAGCAGGGCCGAGGGCAATGGGCACGTAGTGTCCTTTTTCCTAGACGAACCTTCTGTGACGTCTCTCCGGGCTATGAAATCTGAGGTCATTCTTGGTTTTAAAAAACTCACTTTTAAGATCAAGAGTGCCCCAGAAGTTGGTCCTTTACCAGTTGCTGCTAGAGCAACGGTGGAACCACAGCCTTCCACTTCAGGAGGCTCTGAGAGGCAAGGTGGGGAGATCCCTGGGTCGCAGCTTGCTGTGCCCGGCGGTTCGCCCAAACCAGTGCCTCGGAGCAGGGATAGGCCTGTGGAACCACAGCAGGGCATGTCGAGGGGGGGATCAGGCTTTGAGAGGCAAGGCGGTGTAAGGCAAGGGCCACGACTAACCGTGACCAAGGTGCCTGCAAAGCCAGTGCCTCGGAGCAAAGGCGGGCCGACGACAGGGGTAGGGGTTTCCCAGGGTCCAGCAGGGAATGCTTGGCGGACCACCACAAGCCGGGGACGTTCGCGTCCCAAGCTGACGCGGTCAAAGCCTAGGGGAAACTCCTAGGGGCTACCCAGGTAGGAACGGCGAGGATCCTCCAAGCCAACCTCCACCATGCTGCAGCAGCATCTGCGGTAATGGAGTGTTGTCTTGTTGAAGGCAAGGCGAGCCTCGCCTTAATTCAAGAGCCTTGGGTAGCCAATACTCAGGTTCTGGGACTTAATGCTGCCGGTAAGATTTTAACTAATACTACAGGTATTAGACCCAGAGCTTGTATAGCATACAATAATAATGTAGAAATTTTGCCGATTATAGAAGTCTGCAACGACGACTTGGTAGCCGCCTTTGTCAATCTCAAAGGGTGGAACGGGGCTAGAGTAATAATGTGCTCGGCCTATCTGCCCGGAGAGAGAGACGACCCGACAGAGGACTTGGCGAGGGTAGTAAGGTAAGCCGCCCAACACAACGCCGAGCTCCTCATCGGCTGCGACGCCAATGCCCATCACACTTCTTGGGGAAGCACCGACACCAACAAGAGGGGTGAGTTACTTTTTGACTTTCCTACTATTAACTATCTTACAACGGTAAACGTAGGATGCATACCTACCTTTGTAACGAGTGCTAGGCAGGAAGTCTTAGATATTACTATCGCTACAAACAACCTAGCCAGACACATAGACTCATGGCAGGTTAGTAGCGAAAACTCAATGTCAGATCATAGGCATATAACTTTTGAGGTTAGGGCAGCTTTGGACACCCAAACCACAACATATAGGGATCCAAGATCAACTGACTGGCCAGATTTTAAAAATCAACTCAGGCAAAATCTTGTATCCTTCCCAAAAACTATCAAATCAACTGAGAGTCTAGAGATAGCGGTGGTCACTCTAACAAAAGGCATACACATGGCCTTTGAAACGAGTTGTCCACTCAAAACCAAGACCTCAGTAAGGAAAGTACCCTGGTGGAACTCAAGGCTCAGGAAGCTTAGAGAGAAAACCAGGAAACTATTCAACAAGGCTAAAAAGACTCAAGCTTGGGAGATCTACAGGAAAGCCTTATCTGAATATAGCAAAGAGATTAGGAAGGCGAAGAGAGCCTCGTGGAGGAAGCTTTGTGAGGATATAAAAAGCCTGCCACAATCAGCAAGACTTCACAAATTGCTCTCAAAAGCCAAGACTAATGAAATTGGACTCCTCAAAACGGAAAATGGCTCCTTTACAAGTAATGAAAAGGAGACGCTAGAGTTGCTGGCCACGACCCACTTTCCTGGGTCTCTGAGAAGAGATACATCCCAAAAGCCAGTGTGCCATAGACCTCATAACGAGGACTGGAGCAGGGCTGCTAGGATCATAAGACCCAACCAGGTGCAGTGGGCCGTAGACTCCTTCAAACCATATAAAGCATGTGGGGAGGACGGAATATTACCTGTGTTACTACAACAGGGAACGGACGTCCTCATACCATATCTGATAAAAATCTTCAGGGCAAGCTTGGCCTGGGGATATATACCAGAACAATGGACTTTGGTCAAAGTCATTTTTATACCTAAAGCTGGCAGGAAAGACTACAGCCAGCCAAAGTCTTTCAGACCAATCAGCCTCACTTCATTTCTTCTAAAGACAATGGAGAAGGTGCTAGATAGGTATATTAGAGATACAGCTCTAGTTGCATCTCCTATCCACCGCAGCCAACACGCCTATTGTAAGGGCAAATCAACCGAAACTGCCCTCACAAGTCTGATAGACAGGTTGGAAAAGGCTATGGAGGGCAAAGAATTAGCGTTATGTGCGTTCCTCGACATTGAAGGAGCCTTCGATAACTCGTCAATCTCATTGCTGGTGAACGGGCTGACTAGCAAAAATGTCGACCCGACTACCATCAGATGGGTAAAGTCGATGCTTAGTCATAGAGGGGCAAAAATTGCCCTTCATGATGAAACAATAGAGATAATCACAGTTAGAGGATGCCCGCAAGGTGGAGTCTTATCGCCTTTATTGTGGACACTAGCTGTGGATGGGCTCTTATTTAGGTTGGCAGAACTCCGAATCGATGCGCAAGGCTACGCAGATGACTTGGTTATCGTCGTAAGGGGCTTCTGTCAATCAACTATCTCACAGATCATGCAAAAAGGTCTTAATACCGTCAGTGAGTGGTGTGCCAACAATGACCTTTCTGTCAACGCGGACAAAACTGTCTTAGTACCTTTTACCAAAAAACGGCGTGATGAAACTCATGATGCCAAAGCTGAATGGTAAAATGATTACGTTTTCCACTGAAGCTAAATACTTGGGCGTCACTATCGACCAAAAGCTAACGTGGAACACACATTTAGCAAACGTACTGAGTAAAGCTAAAATGTCCCTCGGGGTCAGTGGTCGCCTTATGGGTAGCAACTGGGGTGTAAATCCCAAAATCGCGCTTTGGTTGTATACTACCATTGTACGACCAAGCATATCATACGCGTCTGTCGTGTGGTATAGCAAAACCCATCAAACGACCACTATCAAAAAACTGGACAGTTTGCAAAGGACTGCCTGTCTCATGGCCACGGGCGCTATGTCCACATGCCCTGGAATGGCACTGAATGCCCTGCTTGGGCTACCGCCTCTTCATGTATTTTTACACAAAGAGGCGAAAGCCAGCATGTTTAGGGCAAACATCCAGGGTAGGAAAAACTGGCTCTCCCAAAAACTGAGGACTCTACAGGACTCGGCTATGGAATTGCCATTACTTGGCATGACAACAGATGTCATGCTTCTGCGGCATGTATTCGAAAAACAATACTCTGTGGAAATGCCTTCAAGGGAAGACTGGTTCAGTAACCAATTAAACTTCGAGGCCGGGTGCCTAATATGGTACACCGATGGGTCCAAAATTGGACAGGATGTAGGCTGTGGAATATATGGAGAACGACCTAGGTTCAGCAAGAGCGTCAACCTGGGACACTACGCCTCCATCTTCCAGGCAGAGGTATACGCCATTGTAGAATGTGCGGAAGCCAACCTGCAAAAGGGCTACATCAACCATACGATATATATTAATTCTGATAGCCAAGCAGCTCTCCTAGCACTAGATTCAAACGTAGTCTCATCAAAACTAGTGGAAGACTGCATGGCTCGACTAAACTCTCTAGGCAAATGCAATAGAGTAGTTTTGAGGTGGGTACCGGGACATGCGTGCATCGTTGGAAATGAACGTGCCGATGAGCTAGCAAGAGCAGGAGCAATTGGTACACAGCAAGGCCCCGAGCCCTTCTGTGGTATACCTAAAAGCCTAGCTCAAAAATCCCTCATGGACTCATGTTTTAACAGTGCAAGCCAGCTCTGGACGGAATCGCCAGGCATGACTCACTCCAAAATCCTCATTAAAGCCTACGACAAAAGGTACACAAACCACGAGAGCCTCCGAGAGCTGAGTAGGAACAATTTGCGCGTTGTGGCAAGAGCCTTAACTGGACACTGCTGCTTAAATAAGCACATGTTTAATTTGAGGCTAAGCGAGACACAAACCTGCAGACGATGTGAAGAGGCTGAGGAAACACCTCTTCACCTTTTGGGGGAATGTGGACCGCTAATACATAAGCGCTACGCTCATCTAGGGAAACATATTCTAAGCCCGGATGAAATAAAAGAACTCACCCCTAGGAAAATCCTGCAGTTCATCATAGCGGCAGGGTTTAAGGATGAGCTCTAATTTAAACGCAAGAGTGGCGATCACAATGGATCTTTTCAGGTCCATGTGACATTAAAGCACCAAATAATAAATAAAAAAAAAAATAAAAAAAATAGCCCATAGCCAATGTTTCATATAAAAATTAAATTACCCAGGAACGAGAAAGTATTAGACTAACTTCAGTTACTAATCTAAATAATTAAATTTATTATTCATATCGTTTATAACTGGCGACACTGCAGCGCTTCGTAGTATACATATTTTCTGTGTGACTTACAGATGTGCGACCTAGCCAATTATTTGTTTAATAATAAACTAACCTACCTTCCAAACAATGTAAAGTTATCATGCAGTAATTAATCAATCTGTAAGTGAAGTTCTACTGTTCTTTTTTAATTATACGAAGCGCCTCATCCCAAGTTATGCCAACTTGATCATTACAACTGCTACCTCACACTACTTTCAAACTGTAACACGGACGCATCAATTGATCACAAACTTAAGTTCTCTTGGGTCCTAGACATCTGTATTCCTGTTTATTTATTGTAATTATAGGTATTTGACCACTTATACACGAAGTTACGGAAAACCTTAATAAGTAGATATTGGGTCATAATAAATAACGCAAACCTTATCGTGCAGCTAACGAGTAGTACCTGTATATATATAATTTATTAATTAGAGCCTGTTTTCCTCGTCATCTATACTCCCATTTTCCTGAATCACTCAGAGCTCTGCTGACCGAACTGCACGTCCGTATGTCACGTTACTGAGCTAATCAAATTGTCGGTGCCGCAGCGCGTAATCAGAGAGGCTATAAAGATAACTCGGCGTGCGACGCAAACATTACGTGGTATTAAGGCCGTTCATTATATCATCGCGAGAGAGAGGCGCAATGGATACCTAACCTGATTTAGTATGTCGCTGGTGGCGGTAATTAATTAGAATTCGATAGATAAATGGCGAGATCCTAACTAAATGGAATCAATAGTTTCGGGTAAGTCATCTGTTAATTTTCGGTTAGCCACGAAACATTAATTAAATCAATCAACACGTGAAACTCATCAGTGTGGTAATCATTTTCATCAAATCTTAGTTGTGCTGTGTATTAAATATATGCTGGCATTGTCGACGTTATTTTATATTATTCATTTTACTTTGTACATGAAAGTTAAAGTGTTAAACTAAAACAAATGAACTCTTGGCGTGGGCGTGCTGATTAATCCTTGTGTTTTTATTGATGAATCTTACAATGAAACAGTTGTATTATTATCCCTAAATCATAATATTCTCAATACCGTTTTATAATGTGGTTATCTGCTACTCGTGAGCTGTCATAACTTTATCGCACTGCACATGTTCGGTGTTTAGTTAAATTAATCCACTAATATACATAATTATCAGGGTTAGCGGTACCCGATTGTTGATTGTTACGCTTTAATAGTATTTTATTTACTTTAACTATAACGGCATTACACCAATTAAAATAATTAAAGATAATTCATTATAAATACTTATAAAACTTAAACATAACATAGACAAAAATTACTAACACTCTAGCAATATATCCGACCATCCCAAAACAAGCCTCCGCAAACAAGTCACATTCAGGATTGGGGCACAGGAGCACGTTGAGTGCAGGAGGCTGCGTGGTATGGGTGACTTTGCACGCGCACAATGCGACATGATGGCACGGCAAACAGCATGTGCCTTCGGTTTCGAAGATAGTTGTTAGGAACAAAAAATCGACACAACTCATCATGCAACTCTGGTGCATAAATTTTATCAATATAAAGCAATCAGTAGACATTATGCTAACCTGAATTGTATATAACCTACAAATACCAAACTCTCGTAAATCAGTAATCTTTCAGAAAAGGTTTATTAGGTACTCTATCCTAAATCAACGTAACATAACATCGTAAAATTCCCTAAAACACGAGTTTGGTTCAACTTACAAAGTATTCGATAAAGGAATTGAATACAGCTATGAAGTCTGATGTATTTACTCGCTGGTTTTAGAGGAAAGCGCTGCAGACGGATTGCGATATATTGAGAAAAAATCAAACGATGTGTCGTTAATTTTTAACAGTCGGAAAGTAGGTACGTATTTAGAAATGTACCGACGAATCATTTCTGATTGATTGCTATATAGTCGTAGAAAACAGAATAAATCTAAAAAGATTTTATAATAAATATTTTTTTAGACATGAACCATCTTTATTACGGTACTGTATTCCTTCGTAACATAGTTTTTGAGAGAAATACAAATAAATCTGCAGGTATTGTTGTCTTGATTATAAAATGTCGTATCGTACACAAAGATTCCCTTATTTCTTTTATCTTATGCGCTCGATTACATTTTATGTAGGGACTAGATAGGTACTAATATTATTTCGTTGAACTAGACAGTCTACCCGATCAGTTTATAGTAGTAGGTACCTCAATTACTATCTCGACCGAACACCTACCCATTCAATATCCTCTGACCGCACTACTCTGCGTCCTTCGGTTTAGTAATTTCAATGTTCCTTGAGATAACCAAGTTCCCACTAAGAAGCAGCATTGAAGGTTAACTCCTACCACAATGTTAATTATTCTACAGTATTAGTTATCCTCTAACTACTTACTATGTATTGTACTTATGTAATCTCAGTTAAGGAGTTCAGGTTTCATGTGTGATAAATTGGGGTGGTAGTCGTTATTTGGATGCGTGTGCGATGTTACTAATTTGACTCTTAGACAGTTATGTGGGGGACGGGAACAAAAGTACATTATCGTTCTATAATACAATCATAGAATGGGAATTGTTGGTATTACATTAAAAAATACTAGAGAATTCATGTATATTTCCCGTTAGTTTTATTTCTTATTATCAATTAATGTTCACCGGTTACTACTCACGTGCATTTTTCGAGATTGCCCGACTAGTCTCGAAATCGAACGGAGCCCTTAGTCATGAGCTGAGCCCGCGGCAATGTCGCGAGTCAAACTCAGGCCTCCGTTCGAGTTCGAAATTAGTCGGGCAATCCCGAAAAATGCACGAGAGTAGTAACCGATGAACATTAATTGATATGAATATGTCTCAAGAAAGTATTTATATTTCTTATTACGTTTATAATAAATTTAATTTAGTTCATCACATACTATTTTATTTTAAAAAAATGAAGCTCTTGGTTGATTGATTGGCGATTCCCTAGATGATGAACACAGAACACTGCTCTGTTGTTATTTCTTAAGGACATCCTCAGTATCGTAGTACTGAGCTCACAATTCCACCCGGTAGATAGATGATTATTGTCATATTTCTACCGGATGGAATTCTCCTTTTACTACACGAGACTAAACAGTGACGAAATGGATGTTAAACAGTAGGCACAGGTTTGCCTCACTCAATACATGAACACTGCTTCGTTGTTCTAGTGGTCAGAAGCGCGACTGCTGAGCGTGAGGTCCTGGGTTCGATTCCCAGGTCGATCAAAGTGTTATTGGATTTTTCTGTCTGGAAATTCTCAGTAGCAGCCCGGAGTCATGAAGTTGGTAGTGTGACACCCCCGTGCTTCGGAGAGCACGCAAAGTCATCGGTCTTGCGCCTGATCTCTCTCCGGTCGTGTCGGATTGCCGTCCCATCGGAATATGAGAGTGAAGGAAGAGGGAGTGCAACTGTGTTTGCGCATATAGATGTTCACTATAACAGCTCCTTTTTTTTTATGTGGAGAAATGCCCTCGCATACCGCTCTGACACGGGGAGACAGAGCGGTTATGTGGGACTCGAACCCACTAAAACTCCACAGTATACCTCCTCAGCTGCTTGAGGGCGGGAAGCGGGAACGCTCTCGCACACAACCGCGAACCCGCCCGCAGCCGTCCGTTGCCGGACTCCCTCACGGGGTTGGGTATAGCACCCCCCCGCTACGGCACACCAGACTAATGGCGTGCCGCAACCACCTCGGAGACCATGTGCAATGGGCGCCAGACGACCCCGTGTCTGGACGCCCTAGGTCCCCTGCGACGGGTCAGGTCTGTGGCCCCGCCGCCTGCCACTACGGCCGCAGAGGATAGGGAGAGCGGCGCTTCGCAATACCGGCACTCCTCTTCCCCTGCGGCCCCACCGCGTCCGCCATCCAACGGTGGCGGCCCCGTCAAGGCCGCGGTAGGTAGGGAGAGCGGCGCATCAACATACCGGCACTCCTCTCCCACCGCGGCCCCCATCCCTCAGCTGCGGTGCCGCCCATACGATGCCGCAGCCCACCTCAGTTGCGGCTCCCCCCATAAGGCCCGCAACCTACGCCGGCGCCGCTCCAACATGGGCTTGAAGGCAAAGCCCTGAGGAGCGGCCCTCCTCGGGTTCCGTTAGCTTCACCGTGGGTGACCAAGCCACGGCTACTAGAGCCCCCCCACCACGACAAGGTGGAACCCCTGGGGGGGCACTATAACATCTCCTGCGTACTTGGCTAATCTCCGTGGAGTACACGTCGTACAGTCGGGAGGAGTATTATTACATGAATACATGTGTGACATGTACATATTCTTCATCATCCCCCTGCCCTTATCCCAATTTAATTGGGGTCGACGCAGTATGTCTTTTTTTCCAAACATCTCTGTTAGCCGTCATCTCGGTAGTCACTTCTTTTCTAGCCATATCATCTTTCACACAATCCATTAATCATTTCATTGGTCTTCCGTTTTTCGTGTCGCCACACGCAGTCATAATTAAAACTTTCCTCGTCACATGTTCCTTATTCCTCCACATCACATGTCCATACCATGATAAACGATTTCCACACAGCTTCTCGATAACCAGTGTAATTTTGAGAGTTCCTCTTTACATACTCATTTCTAATTCTATCCATCCGCGTCTCACCACACATCCAACATCACACATCCCTTTAAACACTCTCATTTCAGCTCCGCGTTACACCACACATCCCTCTTAACATTCTCATTTCAGTCTCTCTATGTACATATTATGTAAGAAAACGCTTTCAACGTTCGTAGAAAAATGCTTTATATTTTTTGCAACAATAGAGGTTTTTTCTTTTGTCCGAAATAAAAAATTCAAAGCGGTAACGGTATAGGCGGATGCTCATTGTAGTGCATTCCGTCGAGGCACCACGCACGTCACATAAACTCGGAATGCTCTATATGAACCTCTCGCAGGAATGTGAAAAAAAAACGTGTACTTTTACTTTATTCAAATGGTTTTGCAATTACGTATTTCTTAGTATAAATATGTGCACTTGTGCAGCGTAGATTTTTATTAATATTATTCAGCCATGATTATCCCAGGGCAAGGCCTATTGCCTACCTTGCTTCCTTTCACTCCTCACGGTTAAATTGTATAAGTAGTAAATCCTTCTAATATAATTATGTCAAGCACCTACCACCATATCCTTCTAGATTTGCCGGAATATAGATTAGAGTTTTTAAAATGATGAAAGCGGGTTTGTCGTAACTCAGAACTTAAATTGACGGAATTGGGCACAATTCTGTCAATTTAAGTCCTGAGTAAGGTTAAGGTTGATGGCAATAGGCTCACCACCTATTACATTAATAACAGCATTGGCGAAATGTTGGTGTACAATTGTGTACACCTCTGCCTACCCTTCGGGGAATACAGGCGTGAGGCTGTATTATGTTATACTATAACTTATATTATAACTTTGAAAGGATTATAATAAAAATTATAGAAATCCAATTAGTAATGAATATTAATTCGTTAATGCTTTTCAAAGATTTATCTGAACTTTATTATTTGAAAGAAAGTTGTAAAAAATAAAATTAGTTTATATACAACATGTACGTTGTGTAAAAGGTTCAAAAACCTTTTAATGAAGATTGCGAAGATGATAATATTATACGATCCTGAGCAGGATCGGAAAACAGGCGAACTTGTCGCTGAAAACAACTTTTTATATTAATGACGTTAGTGAATAGAGGTTGAGATGGCTTAGCGGTTAGATCACCTTAAATATTTATCCGGGAGCCGCAGGTTCGAATCCTGCTCGCAACCGTATTTTTCTTTCCACAAAAATTTTAAACTTCATAGTTTGCTATGCATGCGTTAATGCTTTTCAAAGATTTATCTGAACTTTGTTGATTATTCGAAAGAAATATCGCTTGTGCAAACATCCAATTTTACACAAATTAAACTTATCGCCTCGTTACAATCTAAAAGTACCGAAATTAACACTCGAAAACTGCTATGCGGCAGCCATATCGATTCTTTTATTTATTAGTTTAATTTCGCTGTACCATCTATAGGTACAATAAATACGATTGGGGATTGTCTCGACGAACTTCTAAATAAACTTAATTTACTATTTCGTCTTCTAAAGCAAAAATTTACCGGACTGAGCTGATTGTGCTGATGGACATCTAAATCATCCATTGTTATCCGACTAACTATATTTATCCAACTAAAAGGTTGAATAAACGTTTCCGAATAAACGGTTTGTCAAAATAAGATCTATGACAACCGTTACGGGTAGTCAGAGGCCTGAAAGTCTGACAACCAGTCATACCACGAGATATCGTGTTACCCAGTTACTGGGTTGTGGAGGTCAGATAGGCAGTCGCTCCATGTAAAATACTGGTATTAAACTGCATCCCGTTTGAGTGGAAGCCGACCCCAATGTAATTGGGATAAGGCTAGACAGATAGATACCTATATTAAAAGTTGTGGGAGAATTTCCACAGAAATGTTTCTATTTCGTGCGTAATAGTAAATATCAAGATACATTAACTACAACTTATAACATCCATAACAGGTCCGGGGGGGTATCGTATAGTTTTATTGGTTAAGGAAAATGGGCTCCTCTATCAATTTCCTTTTTTCTGTGGGAGGAACCGAGTTTTGTAGCGCTATTTTTGTGTACAATAAAAAAATACATAAAAACAATCTAAACTGCTAAAAAAAATATTGCATGAGTCTAAATTGTAAGTAGTCTACAATAATTTGATTCTAGTTAAGTCAAGGTTATACATTTCGAATGAAAAAAATTATTTTTTTCTTAACAACAATCATCACGCCTGTATTCCCCGAAGGGTAGGCAGAGGTGTATACAGTTGTACACCCACATTTCACCAATGCTGTTATTAAGTCCCATGCAATAGGTGGTGAGAATATTGCAATTAAAAAATAACCTTTATTTTATTGATGCGCAAATTCCACAGTTACTACAACTCAATTAATTTCACCGTTCTGACCACGAAACATTTTCGTATAAGAAATTATCACTTATTTTTATGTACCTAGTTGAATCTGCTAGTCAATGAAATCATTCAATTTCTGTACGAAAACAAGGGAGGCATGTGTGTATATTTTATCCAAAAGATAAACACATACATATTACTCAAGGATGGAAAGTTAACAGGCATATTACCCAAGGATAGAAAGTTTCACCATAAAAGACCATCAATATGTTTTGTGTTTGCAAACAAATCTTCACATTCGTGAACTCGAACATTGAATATAACAAATGTACGTCAGTCCCTCGCGACTGACCTTTTAGCAGTTCCTTTGATCGAGAGACGATGTGGAACCGGATGTCCCGTAATTACAATGAACACAAACACACTGAACTGTTGAACAAAACGAATTTATTTGCTAACTAAGGCGCGAATACTTACATTTCAAGTCTGATTGAGATGTTATAAATTATATATGAGTATCTGCGAAGTAGCTATTGTCTGTTTCTTGTCATGGAACATTTTTTTGTGATTTTGCCTCTGGCATCGATGTATCAGAAAAGGACTCGCATTTTAGGCATGATATTCATAGAAATATACAATAGTATTATATCAGAAAATGCGGATTTTCTATTCCTTAAGCCATTGGCTCGCGAATTACCAGATACAATAGACTTTTATTGTTAAGAAGTATACTTTTGTACGTAGCTAAGCGGTAGGGTGGAAATTCTGTTAAACGGATTCCAAATTGCGAAAAGAACTTTGAAAGGGATAGCATTTGAAGGGTATCGTAGAATTCTGTTAAAATCTTAAAGTGGGTTAATACTTTTCCTTGGAATTGTAAGTTTGGAGGTGATATTATTTTACGATTATGTTAGCTTTTATATTTAAATGAGATTCTTTAATTACTCAATGAAGGTATCTTAAGACTTAACCAGAGTGACAAGCTCCAAACAATATCTTGTACATTTCTATTCGGTCCCAGTTCCATTTTCTTTAATCTAAAGTAAGTATAGTTAAACTAGTTTTCCGCCGTGTTTTTCTTTGTAATTTTCTGTCTCCGGCTACATCCAAGTTTGTAAGCCCTTCTTTTCTTTATTATAACTATAACTTATTTAAATAAACCCCTGAGTTAGTTGTGTTATTGTTCTTGTATACAATGCCACTTGCCTATTCCCCAGAGACCTTTATTTTTATGTGACAAAAAAGTTATTTTAAAATCTTTTGGTTTCCTGAACCTAATAACATAAGTATTGTGTTTGACTGAAATATAATTATTATTGCTATAGACATAAGTCTTTCCAACACATTATCACATTTATAGGGACTGAATAGATAGCAAAACCAAACGACGTATTTTAAATTATATTAATGTGGAAAAATAATTTGGAGTAGTGAGCAGAGGTCGGGATGGCTTAGTTGGCAGAGCACCGGGAGTGTTTTAGGCGCAGGTTCAAATTCTGTACACTACCGTATTTTTCTTTCCACTAAAATTTATGTAAAATTTTAATCAAATCAAGTACTTAATCTTACTCAAACAGTTTGAGTGATATTGTTAATTAATTAATGCGCTTTTTCCTTAGAGAGACGGTATTTCTAGTGTTTTATTTTATGTTTTGTTATTAACAATGTAATTAAATTCGCGTGTAAAATACTTACATATAAATCTTCGAAAAGCATTAACGCATGCCTAGCGAACTCTAAAGTTATAACCTTATTCCACAAATATAAAATACTTGTTTACTTTGGTGCAATTACTACTCTCGTTTTATTATAAGTTCAATTCACTTACGAATAAACCTGTCACATGCAATACAAGATAAGGCATATATTGTGGGATGACGTCACATTTAAGTGGCACTCTTTGCCTGAAGCGAGTGCGTATCTCGTTACAGCTACATAATATTCATTTCACATTCATAAATTAAGTATGATTGAATAAGCTAGATAAGATGTATCCAAGAATAGATCGTTTTAATTGTATATATATGCGGCATGATCGCGTGATAACTTGTAGTCTGCTTTTTATTCCTTATTAAGGGATATTAGCGAGGACATCATTAATTTAAGAATACATAAAATTAATTACGACATGAAATGATATTTCCAGAAGAAATAAGACGTTTAGCTAATCAGACACTGAATACTTCTCATTTACAATCAGTATTTTTTTGGGACCATGACTTAATCCGCTTTGAAACGGAATTGAAGTTACTCAAGGTAAACTCATTAAAGGCCCTCAGTCTTATAGAGTGTGGTTCTACATAACGCTTTTACATAAATCTATCGTATTAAAATATTCTCTATGTTGAACACAAGTGTATATTCACGAATAACAACAAGAAACAAAGCTCCGTAACCTTTGACTTCAAAGTTTCCCGGGAGAATAATAATAAAACATTTTTAAATTATACAGACAATTTATTTTCCACGATTCCCAGCGCTGACGGTAATATTGACACTGACTTCATTAACATTATCAAGTTATGGAAGTTAGCCACGTAAGCCTTACAAAAAAATTTGCCAATCTTATACAAACTGTCTAACAAAGCCGAAAATCGGGTAAACAGGAGAAAGTAAATTGGAAATAAATTTAAGTTGCGGAATTTCTTGTTAATATAACTATTTAATTACTAGCTGGTGCCCGCTACTTCATCTGCCTGACAAAAAGGTAGCCTATATCCTTCTCCAAGGTCCAATCTAACTTCTTGCCAAATTTCATTACGATCCGTTCAGCCGTTTAGTCGTGAAAAGGTAACAAACAAACAAACTGAATTACTTTCGCATTTATAATATTAATATAAATTTAATTACTTATAGTAGTATCTATGAATAGCAACAATATTCCACGTATTGTTATTTTTGATTGTATAAAGTGATGTGGATATAGCGTGTTTCATTTAAGACAATATTATTTATACTATTACAGAAACGGTAAAGTATAAATTCGCAACATTTTGGATACATAGCTTATCCAATTTCGGGGATCAAGATGGAAGGGATGGTGAAAAATCATTTATGTATAAATATGAGAAGAGTCGACCCGAAATAAATAGTTGTATAACTTTACCAACTTTATATTCATATGCCAAACACGATCCCGAGTATTGTTGTCTTACAGATTGTCATTCTGTTTGTAGTGTTATCATATTATCTTTAGTCGTGTGTAGTATGTAAGAGGCGTCTTCTATAGTCTCTTCCAGTAAACGTTAATTCTGCAGACACCAGCAGCACATGTTTATTTACGCACACGTTCGTGACATGTGTGTTATTAGATTTCTTCGTGTACATTCAAAGTCAAACAGTAGACACAATAGAAATGTTATTGTTATTTCCATAACTAGCTGATGCCCACGGCTTCGCCTGCGTGGACGTCGGTTATCGCGACCAAAAGTAATCATGAAATTTTGATCCCGTTCCCGCTTTCCAATTACCGCTTTATAATTGCCCATGTTTTAAGTATTAAAATGGATATTGTATGTTATCCTTAAGAGATAGACATATGCCATCCCGGACTTTTCTGTAGACTTATATAAGACACAATTCCACCATACATAATTTTGTTATATCATGGCCTTAACGGCAGCGTTTTCGTTGAAAGCTCCCAGACGGCTTCTTTTTTCCGACACCTCCAACAAATATCATTATTAAAGATAAATCATTGAAAAGCATTAACGCATGCTTAGCGAACTCTAAAGTTGTTATATGAAATGGAAAATGAATACGGTCGCGAACAGGATACCAAAAGACGTGTTAAAATACGGATGAAAAATTCGCGGTGGTGAGCAGAGGTCGAGATGGCTTAATGATCAGAGCGCCTGGAGTATTTATCCGGGAGGCGCAGGTTCGAATCCTGTTCGCGACCGTATTCTTTTTCCATTTCATATAATAACTTTAAATATCATTATATTTTAGCCAATGTATTAAATTTTTTTATAAATTATATACTAGAACCTTCCTCTTGAATCACTCTATCTATTAAAAAAAATCGCATCAAAATCCGTTGCGTAATTTTAAAGATCTAAGCTTACATAGAGAAAGACAGCGGGAAGCGACTTGATTTTGTGATATAACTGTTCCAACAGACTAAAGATACCTAAATACGACAAGTTATGGGGGTAGAGCGTGCCTATGAAAATAATTTAATTATGATAGCAGAGGTAGTCACGATTTGGTACGTCAGTATTCATGAAACGTTATTATGAAGGTAAAAGCTAATTTGTGAAGTAACGTTGCTAACGCCAATGCTTCCTTTTGGTTTCCACATTTGTATGCAACTAATATGCGACTTCCCGCGGCTATCGTGTATCTTGAGTAGTCTGCGAAAATTGGGTTCAAGTTGGTCATATGCGCTTACTCAGTTTAATTTATATGTGTATATCCTATTCATGAATAGTTTACTTAAACTCGTGACAATCTAAGAAGTCCGATTTGACGTTTCTCATTTTACCTTTGTATGAACGTCTTCGTAAGAAATTGAAATGTCAAATTTATAATACTAAATAATTACTATGTTACCCATACACTATAACAACGAGTATCATTCGTAAACCTCAAGTTTAACTTTACATTGCAAAAATGCACTCAAAAAAGAAACGTCAAATCGGATTTCTTATATTGTCGCGAGAAGTGTGCTCACCCTATATAATTTTATTTTTTATATACTCCTTGATAAGTTTAAATTGTTGTGATAATTAACTTTGAGAGAAAAGTTTAATACGTCTTTACTTAATGGAATATATTAGGAATGCGACGATGGATCTTAAAATGATGGAACTACCAAAATACGTGGAGCTAATAACTCCTTTTGTAAACATCTAAACATCGTTATCGCAACACATAAACACGTAATATCATATACAAATCTCACAGTAGCGATAAAAAATCCAAGTCTTTCTCATATAACTAATATCCCCGAATAAATTTACAACCTAAAATAAAATCTTTTATGTGATATATTTTATTGGGCCATAACACCCGGTTCTCCGCCTTACGCATCCATTCCGTCCCCACCGATTTCTTCAAGTCTTCGGCCTAGCTGGGGGCGTCATACGCTACGTTTACCGGTTCGGGGTCACCACTCTATCGGCCATCGGTCCTTCGGTAGATTTGACCAGCCCAGAAGAGCTTGCTGATTCGGGATACTATGTCGGTTAATCTGGTTATTATCCAGATAATTTCATTTCTGATCTTATCCTTCAAAGAAACTCCCAGCATAGCTCTCTCCAACATAAGTGCGTCCTATTCTCAGAAAAGATTTCTTGACCCATTTACTTAAAAAGTCACATTTTATTCGGTTAAAGTTGGTGGAATAAATGTGCACAAAAAATAGACGCATTCAGTGCCGGTTAATTAGATAGTTAACTAGCATTGAATGTGTCTATCCATCTTAGACATGTTTTAAGTGGTCACAGTATAATAATGTAAATTCTCATATTGGAGCTGGCTAATAAAGCTAACCTTTGAGATTTTATGTTTACTTTGCTTCATTTTCTTCAAGTTTTGTTGTTCTCTTTTCGCCCGTGTAACCTATATTATATGGAACATTGGTCAGTTCTTGTTTATACGTTTTATTTATAGGCTCTAGGAAATGATTACTAAACAGATATAGACAAGGCGAACGAGATTTCTTTTTGATATTGCCAAAGACGATCTCGACCTGAATACAAAAACGATGTGTAGCTGATATCACGCGTGTCTCGACAAGGCAAGACCAATACACTACAAATACAGAATTTCCACATGATCGGCAGATATGATCAAAATTCTTGTAGCATACATCGGACCGAGGTTCCGTCGATACCAGAAATGGGAACCAAATTTTTAAGCTGTCATGTTAGATGTAAATATTTCACGTTCACCGCAGCAACGGACGGAACGCAACTCGCCGTAATATATCACGGACGTGTTCGACACACAGAGTAATAATATACCTATGTATATTACGATAGTTTGACAGGCGACGCATTTTTATATCTCTTTTATCTCTTTCTCTCTATTCTGTTTCTACATATATCTACCTACTCTGAAGAAATTATTTATATTGTTACGAAACAGGTCACCAAAATAACGCTGTAACTAAACGTGGTATTAAACCACTTAGCGATAGCCTGTTCTTGTGTTTTATGGAGGTTCCGGTTGATAGGTTTGTCTCTAAATATTTTAACCTTCCTATCTATCCAAAAAGTCGAGTGTATATTATATAACTACACATAAATGCTTCATAAAAAATATGTATAGTATAATAAAATGTAAACGAAAACTAAATAAGATAATTTGGAACACATAATACTATTTCATAACTTGCGAAACCCTTATAAAAGAAACAAAGGAAAATATCTCAAGAGGGAAATCGCTTTAGCGCGAGTCCTTACTAACACAATATTGTCCAAGAAATAATAAAGTTATAAAGGTAAGAAACTCTCATAAAACTTGGCTTGTTACGTATTCAGCCAATCTTATGTCGCTCCATGGACCTCTGAACTTTGTCATATTGCCAAATTAACTTAATAAAAACATTCCTTTCAAATTTTGTATTGCTCACCTAAAACTACGAGATCTAAGTAAAAACGTTCCTCTTATAGACGTAATACAACAAAAACATTATTTAAATTATAATATTGTTTTATTTTTGCGTTGGTTAGTCAGTGATGTTTTATTATGTTTTACTGGAAGTATCAGTAGTCATCAGGCCATGGTGTTGAGTTAGATCGATTGATTGTTTTAAAGACAAATGAGAACATAAATCACGAAGTGGACAGTTCAAGTAACCCAAGGTAGATCTAATTAATGATTTCATTTAAGTCTGTCTCGAACCCAATAACGTTTTTTCACAATATTATGTTACAATGTTAGTTTTTTCATTTCAGTCAGTGACGTGCGTTTTTTTTAACTTTTAGCCGTAAGAGTTAGACCGACAGGGGTTATAAATAATGATAAATTGTCTTTGTATTAAGTTTTACACAGAAAAGCTTTAGGGAAACTTTAATAGTTGTTTACCATTTGCTTTCTTGTTTCAGGCTAACGATGCAGCATCTGCTCAGTATCGCAGCAGAGCACGCGTACGCGCAGGAGGGCGACAGGGAGCGCCAGGGACCACAAACCTGCGGCTGACACTTGAAGGCTCCCGTGGGCACGATAACAACCCCAAACTTCCCCAACCCTGTCCCGATCAAGTGTAAATGGATAATAGAACACGACATAGTGAATGGAACTATATCTATATATTTCACTGAGCAGTACGCTACTAGTGGGTTGACGTTCACTGAGTATATGTACTATGATGAGTCTTACAAGTTGGGTGAGAGAAGAGCACTCACTGTCACCGAGGACAATATCACCAGGATCAAATGGCTTCAGGTGAGTTACTTTTTAAATGTTGAAGATGTTTTTTATGTTATTGTTCCACCTCTCAGTCTCGGTTTTAAAAATATTCCTTTGTGAACTGCAATTTCTGTCACGTCAACGGTGGATAAACGCTTTTTACACGTATGATCTCTACTTTAACTTAAAACAATAGAGCATAAACAAAAAAAAAAATGAGTTTATAACAGATTACCACACAGTTGTTAATGCCAAGCTTATACTTTAGGTAGAGTAGTTATTTTGCTTATTAACTCTGAAATCCATTTAAAAATCTGTCGACAGTACGTCGACAGATCATGAAAAATATTACTCACCGTAATAAAAAGCAAAGGCACAGTTTTATTATATAAACTATATCAACTGAAGAGGAAGTTGAACAAATACATTTTTATTATGACGTTAAAAATTGTTAGCGTTACTGCCTCGAGGGTGTCACTGTGGAGGGAGGTTAATAATGTGCTACATGACTGTAATTATTTAATGTAACGAGGTTGTCGTCAGCTGTGCTGCGGCTGTAATACGGAAATATTATGTTGTTAACTTTTAAACAGTGAAAGCGAATATGATGCTAAAAAGTAACTTAACTTTTGAACAATAATCACAAAGCATCGCACCTGTATTCCCAAACGTTACCCCCCACACTTTAAGAATGCCCTTATGAAATCCCATATGTGTCAAACAAATGGTGAGCCTCTTGCCATCTACCAGAAATTGCTACTTGCTACTAATACAAAATCCTAATAAAACATTACTTAACCCGGGAATTAAAATTTCTCTTTCGCCTATTTAACACAGAGGTGAACTCTTGACGAATTGGTTTGTATCACTCAATGCTACGGCACCAATAGTAATCGCAGGTTTGCAGAATTATTGCACCTACACAAGTGTTGCAGCACGAATATAATTAAAATTTCAATTATAAAATATTTCAAATATTACAATGTTTTATAGTTCGTTACAAATAATGATTTCCATAGTTAAAACATAAGTTAGTCAACGGAAAATTACATTCAAACATTGTTTTTGGTTGGAAAATATTGTGAATCTAATTAATTTAAAAACCTAATTACTAAATTAACTAATGGAAATATGCAATAAAATTTTCTATCAGCTTTTAAATTATAATATGGATTATTAAATGTACCTACTAACACGGGTAGGTACTTATCTACTAATTCATACTATATTAAAATTAACATAACTGGTAAGTTTTCCGGTTAAGTATAAATTAATTTTGTAATCATGTATTTATGAAGAGATTTAATTGAATTATTCATTTAAAGTTACATTTTGTCATAGAATCTCGATTATAAAGACCGTTTTCCATCAAATAATTATGTTAATAACAAATACTATAAAACAGCCACAGTAGTGTGACGTCATTTTCAGAATCTGAGATATAATTACGTATGTACCTGTCCTTCTGCGACCACGAACGCTGCAAAGTGTTCAAAACGTCAGGAAAAAAAACCAATAATACATGCGATTAATCCAGTTAAAAGTTGTTTTATTATAATGCGTAGTGATCGCGAAAACCTAAGATATGAGTAATTATATTAAATGGAAAAAGAATACGGTCGCGAACAGGATTCGAACCTGTGCCTCCCGGTTGAATACTCCAGGCGCTCTGACCACTAAGCCATCTCGACCTCTGCTCACCCCGCGAATTCTTCTTCCATATTTTAACACGTCTTATGGCGACGACATTGCTATCAGGATCGCCGGGAGGCGCAGGTTCGAATCCTGTTCGCGACCGTATTCTTTTTCCATTTAATATAATAACTTTAGAGTTCGCTAAGCATGCCTTAATGCTTTTCAAAGATTTGTCTTGAACCTAAGATATGACTATATAATTACGAGTACCGTTCAAGTTTCAGAAAAATAAAGCAATTACAAAAGATAATACAGGGATGTAAAGAGCAGAGGTAATTTCCTGTTATGATCGGACTGAGAAAGGACTCGGGAAGGAATGCCGGATGTTAGCCCGCGGCGACGGAGGACGTGAACATATTTAATTCTGTTCCCCACATGTAGGAGCTTTGGTTTCGTTGAAAGATGAAAGTTTGTGTTTTAAATCTAAAATATTCATCAATTACGCAGCTTTCATACACGAAGTATAAATCTGCACCGTAATAATTACAGCTATAATAGGTTGGGAGTTCACCGAGTCGGAACTAAATGCAATTGAAAAACATTCGTAGAGCATTAGGTTCGAAGCCAAATCAAATAGTGAGAGTGCCCCGGTGTGTCATATACATGCTTGCCGGGAACGGGATTTTCAGTAAAAACTTTTTAGTTTTTGCTATACCATTTTAACAAACCTATCTTAAAATCACGAATCTATCAACATAGCTTTATTCCTATGATACTACATATTTTTACTCTCTCGCGTCTGTCTCGCGTTCTTAGAAACGTAACAAGAAATGTAATCACATCTCACAATCATAATTCATTGGTTTGACCAGCTGTGTTACGTGTACAAAATGTAAAAGTCTTAACTATAGATCTAATGCTAAACATCAACAAGGATACATTAGTTTAACCCAAAATAATATTAAATTAAAATATAGGAGAATTAATTAAAATATTACAAATACATCAATAGGGTATATGCATGTATTTTTTATATATTTTTATTTGATTGTTCACGTTGGTACATTACCGTAAAAATATAACACTTGTAAAAATAAGATTATTGAGTATTAAAATTATCAAACAAACCTGCAATCAGTTTCGGGCGTTTGAAACGGTGATAGCTTGGCGCGCTTTCTCTGACGTCAGATTACACATCTTAAAATATATCTCGTATAGAATGGAGTCTTTATAGAATAACGTTAAAACTCAAAAAATTCCACAAAACATGATAAACACCCAGTAATAACATACTCAAAATATTGTCATCGCGCAGAGTGACGTCACGTTTCACTCCAACCAATAGCGTGCGTTTGACATTTTAAATTTCCCTCGCATGATTCTTAGTTTTCAACTAAATATTTAATAGTTAAAACACGAATAATTAAAACAGTAATTGAATTGGTGTCATTCTACAGCAATAAAGATTACGAATAAAAATATTTAACCTAAATTTGAATCACATCAGTGTTCACAACTTGACGCAATACAACTATCGTACCAGTACCGTAGAATTATCGTACATGGAGCAAAATAGATCGTATTAAATGTGATATCAATAATTTTGCGTATGCTAGAATTAATTACATGGAGCAAAATTATCGTACTTTTCAAAATAATCAGTATAATCAATTAATATATAGCATAATTAATTTTATCGTACCATCGGCGTACGATTCTTATGATATCGTATATGGTCCGTAATTATCGTACGGATGCGAACACTGAATCACATGCATATTCCCTATTCTTTTCAAAATATAATTAGGCTGTATCAAACGAATGAAATATAAGGTTCATTCTGCTATATATTTTGGTAAAATGATACGAATAATGACAGTTCTCGCATTGTTTCCTCCTTTTTATGTTTCTATTCTAAAGTGGTGTACCATTTCTTCTTCAGAAATGAAGTTGTGCGTACTAATATTGGTGAGATACAACAGGTTCTGCAATTTCTTTAGATAACTTTATTAAACTTTTATTAGTAGGTACATCTTAGAAGTGCCTACAATCTGTTTATTTTAAGCCGTAAACTTTTCATTCAAACAGTTTTTAGTAACAAACAATAAAGAAATAAAAATAATTATTTTGGTCTCATAACAATGGGTTAGCAAATAAAGGTACAAAAAACCGGACAAATGCGAGTTGGACTCGCCCACCGAGGGTTGCGTAAAAATTTGTAGGTACATATTATAAATAGTTCAGGAATCGAGTCTCGCAGTTTTTTTGCGAGCTTTAACCCAAATTCAGTTTCCAAAACCTATAAAGTCTATATTTTATGATTTCATTACAAATGTATAGTTTTCAGATGTCTCTTTACTTGTAATTTAAGACGATATTACTTGCCAAATTTCATATTCTAATTTAGTTCTAGGTCAATGGAAAGTACCTACCTACTAGTATAAATTTTGATTCCCTTGAAAGTATCGAAATATACGTTTTTGCAGTATAAATGGCTGTATCTTTTTTTTACGGTAACTTAGAGAAAGAAGTTTGATTTTTTCACAGCTTCAAAGGACTGTGCCTGAGTATATGGTTTTAATTTTAACTCTATATCTCTACGCGTTCTCGAGATAAAAGGTCTTGCCAGACAGATGGACAACAAAGTAATAAGGTTAATTTAAGGGTTCCGTTTTTTTCCTTTTGAGTTACGGAACCCTAAAAAGAATAAATCTTACTAAAAACCTTTTTCTAAAAGTATCTTATTTTCGACCCTTTGTTTTCAAACGTGGCATATGGGTCTTCTCAAGATCACACATATGTATAATATTTCAGTTCAATATACCGACGATGCCCCAAATAAATTAAACATCTACTTTTTAATTAACTATCACGAGTACGATAATCACTTGATATATTGCTTTCAAACCGAACACAAATGGAAACTTCACTCGATCGTTGTATTGTTCCTAGCAAACGGCGACTGGGTCGGCAGGAAAACAACAAACTTGTGACAAAAGTTCTATCTTTGTGGACTAGTGTCTTAATAGTTGTTATTCTTCTTCTTCGTGTGGTTGATGAACAACCTAGGTCAGAGTTTAAACCACCCGTAGGCCTCTGTCATGGCTTTACAGACAATAGAGAACATCTCTCAGGTATGCTGGTTTCCTCACGATGTTTTCCTTCACAGTTTTAAGCAAGTTATAATTAATTTCTAATACGCACATGACTCGAAAAGTCAGTGGTGCGTGCCTTGGATTAAAACTTGCGACCTTTGACTTGTCAGTCCAACGGTCATACCACAAGGCTATCACTTTTCCAGTGGCGTGCCTAGGGTTTCAAAATAAGGCAAGCCCAATAAAATTTTAACCGATTTCAAAAAAAGAAAGTTCAGTTTTGGACTTAGTATGTAGGTACCTACGTATGTATCATCGCAATTATCTCATAAACTACTGGTTAGGTACAATTAATTAAAAGTGAATTCATCCGTCTTCTTCTCGGCCCCGGTTTGTCACTTTCCTGATGCTGCATATGCTTTTCTAAAACGACATCGTATTTTGAAATTAACGAGACCAGTTCTAAAAAATTGCCTTTATTTAATGAAGTTTTGGACTCATCATGTCCTCTTAAAGGAAGTTCCTGTTGTGCTAAATGACAAACAATATCGACTAATCTTTGAAATACACTACGGTTGTTATCAACGCGCGTGTTATATTTTGAAATTTCCTCAGATAACTGGCGTGATATAGATGTCTCAATTCGTTGTTTACCAAAATTACTGAAAGAAACCATTGCACACAGGTGTTTATGGGAATTTGCGTGCCAGATATGTTATTTAAATCATTATAACCAGATGTATTCGGAATCTTCATTCGAAAAAAATATGCAGCACCAGCAATACAACTTATTAGTGTGCGAACAGCCAACAATCCAACTAGTTTTATACACTGATCTATTTAATTTTCGTTTATGCGTTTTACTAGTCTGAGAAATACACAGATTAGGTTTTAATGAAGAAATTAACTGTTTTTATGAGCAAAGTTTTAAGATTTTACCTTATCTTCGCCAATCAAAACTTGAACGCATTTTAAATCCTCACAAGGTACAATTACCTCCATTGTAAGTCATATCACTGAGAAAATCTAAGAAAACACACAAAAAACTTTAACAACAAAACTTTTCCCACTCAAGCAAATGAAACTGAAGTGAGTTGCACTCGGTACTTACGGAGAGTTGCAGTGTTGTCATTTAGGCAAAAAAAGTCGCCAGGTATATGAAAAATCTAGCTAAATGTCGCAATAGGGTATTTGACACTGATGGAAATAAAATATGAAACTTAGCTATAATGATAGAATGTATTTTATTTGACTCTTTGGTATTTTTGAAAATAATATTAATAACTCGTAAATACATTTAATTCGATAAACAAATTCATAATTTTTAATCTATGTGTCACGTGACTCGAAACTATTAATTATTTTAAAAAGTCGCTAGTTTTTATTGTTGCTAAATCTTAAAAAAAGTCTCCAAACTCCAAGATCTCACAACGTCGCTAAAACGGCAACACTGCAGAGTTGGCAAGGTGTGCATACGCGTGCAACTTCATACGCATGCACGGTTTAAATCGATTTGTAGACGCACAAGGTATGTACTCGTTATACGGCACATCGCTATAAGTGCGAAAGTGACAGAGATAGTATTTGAAAGCCCGGTAAAAGCCCGTACGTGTAAGCGAGATAGCTATATGTAGATGCTGCAAATGCGAAACTCTGCGCGCGAACAATCGCGATGTGTAGTAGTGTGGCATAGGTAGATACTTTGTGTTATGTTGATAAGAATTAAGCGCGCGAACTTTTAAATAGTTCGGGTTTGATATTGATTCTCTATCGAGCATTTTAGTAAGGCTTTTGGGCTTATATGAAGGTACCGCCACTGCACTTTTCATACTGCTACATGAATAGTTATGAGAGATTATAAGTCATTTATAAATTGGCTTCGTTTTACTAGACTAGTTATTAATCTTAGAGCACATTTACATAACAAAGCATCACGCCTGTATTCCCCGAAGGAATAAGCACAGGTTTACACAGTTACACCCACATTTAACCGATGCTGTTATTAAGTCCCATATATAGTCCCATATATCCCAATAGGTGGTGAGCCTCTTACCATCTACCGGGCACAATTCCAAACTCCGGGCTGCTACTGAGAATTTTCTAACAGAAAAACTCAATATCACTTTCCCGACTCGGAAATCGAACCCGAGACCTCATGCTCAGAAGTGCCGCTTGGGACCACTAGACAGTTTTACAGAAACATATATTTTTATAGCAATGCAATGTAATATGTATATTTATTAAAATATACATATTACATAATCATATCTACGAACAAGACATTCATGACGTCAGTACACAATGAGGTCGAGTGCAGACACTCGCAACTGTGGCTGTGCAACTTTGCAAAACAAGTAAAGTTTGTATTAACGTTATTAGTTACTGTTTGTAGGGAACAAATTTTTTTTTTTATATTTTTTCTTAAGTCTTAATAAATTAGATAATTTATATGTTCGTTTAATACAGTTTGTTAGTAGTTGGAACCGGAATTAAATTAATTAAATAATTAATAAGCACAACTGCCATGAGTAAATTTTTAAATTATTATTTTTCACACCTTTTTGTGTAGGAAAGTTACAACTACATTACTATTATATCTTAAATTTTACTATCGTATTTTACCCAGGTCAATGTAACGATTCTACGGTACCCCATACATCTAAACCGTTTCAGGGGTTTCGAAGTTATGGTAGAATAAAGAAACTTACAAACATACGTCCATACTTACCTACACACATGAACTCTAAAAACATAATACTCCTTCTTTTGGGCAGTCGTGTATGAATAAAAATAAATGAATTGATACTTAACCCAAAATATTATTCAGGGAAAAAAGACATTTGATTTGTCTATATGTGAATTGGTGCATATGTGCATACTTAGTTAATAGTTTGCGAGTTCTTTTTGACAGCGCGGTTGGCGCAGTGGTCGAGAGACCGACTGCTACGCTGCGCGTCGCAGGTTCGATTACTGCACGGAGCAAATATTTGTACGATCTATAGATAATTGCTCCTGGTCTGGGTGTGTGTGTGTGTGCTTGTGAGATTATATGTCTGTAAACGCACCCACGATACAGGAAGAAATACCTAGTGTGGGGCAAAGTTTAAAAAAAAAACTGCTAGTATCACTGATTTACACAGAAAGTAACGTGACTCTTTGTAGGCAGAGACAGAGCAATGAAACTTTTCCCGGTGTTATAGCGTCTAGTCCCCTTTACTTTTTTATGAGGGAAATCAGATCATCTCAGTATGATATTATTATAATAATATACTCCAAACCGTATTTCGGAGACGGCGGCCTATCTCCATGGAGATTAGCCAACAGGAGATATTATAGTGCACAAGTGTACGCGCAAACACAGGTGCACTCCCTCTTCTTTCACTCTCATAGTCCGATGGGACGGCAATCCGACACGACCGGAGAGAAATCAGGTGCAGGACCGGCGGCTTGGGGTGTCACACCACCAAGTTCCTCTGGGTTGTTACTGAAAATTTCCTAACAGAAAAACCCAATAACACTTTGCCCGACTTGGGAATCGAACCCAGGACCTCGCTTGGCAGCCGCGCTTGCAACCACTAGACCAACGAATCAGTCTGTATGATAATATTAGTACTCAAGCAAGTGGTATTATTTTGATAATATGAAATCCTTTAGGATTTCATATTGTTGTGTTCATGTTTTTGGTTTACAAAAAACAACATAACATAACATAACATAGCATCACGCCTGTATTCCCTGAAGGGGTAGGCAGAGGTGTACACGTTTGTACTAAAAACTAATCCAGTTAAATCATTGAAAAGCATTAACGCATGCTTAGCGAACCATAAAGTTATATTTTTTGTGGAAATTGTCGAGAGCAGGATTCGAACCTGCGCCTCTCGGATAATTACTCCAGGTGCTCTGGCCACTAAGCCATCGACCTCTTTAGAGGTCCGTATTCTTTTTGTACACAAAAAATTTAACTTTAAAATAACAAATCATTATTCCTTTTCCATTAAATCTAGCCAACTTTAAGCAAACAAAATCTAAAATAATAGTGAGTGGTCACAATAGAGTCAAGTAAAACTCCCGGCGCGGAACACAACGGCTTCGCATTTTGTTTGTGTTATTTCACAGCTTTGAGTGTCGGCTTCCGTTTGCCTCCCACTTAATCTTTTCACTTTTGTTTATTCAGGTACAAAGCTGATATTGAGATATTTTTAATACCACAATATTTTTTAAATTATGTATTTTCGAATGGAAATCCAAAGAGAATACGTAAAATAATAGTTTTAATATTCTACAGTAGGTATTAGGTAGGTTTTTTGTAGGATTAGTAAGAAATTTCGGTTCCGTGAAATCCAATTACTTTTATGTGTTTTTCTTTGATTACAAAGAAAACTCAGAAATTAGGACAGTTCCTAAAAACAAATTGAATCTGAAATACAAGACGATCTTTTTTGCGAATGCTCGTTTCCTCTTTGCAGGGTTGATTTCTATTAGGTTTCCGTGATTTTTTTCTGTAGTTGCGTGATTGTGACAGGGGTCAAATGGCCGAGACCTTCGTCAGCTGACTGTTGAGATCCCAACCATAAGCGGAGCAGTTGCCAAATAGTAGAGAGGTGAAACTTAAATAGAATACAGTTTTTGTATGTTGTGATCTTGGTATATATTGTTTATATTATGTTTTTATCTATCCCGTTGTTAACCTAACCCAAAAGTTGTTTGAATAAAATTAAATAAATCTCACGATTGACAACCCAATTAATTAAATGAAGTCAACTAGTTGTTGCTATGTTGATTTTAGTTAACTTATAATTCACTGCATTCACTGAATACAGCTAAATCTTTATAATTTTTCTTGGATACCAATCTTAAAACTACTAAACTACTACGATATTGATGGGGTTATCCCGCATCTGTAGTGCATCTGGGATGTTTGCTGAAGCTCGAGTCGACTGTTTTTATACAACGAAGAGAAAACGATGCGCTTCCCTGGTGCGCTGCGTGCTGTGCTGTGTGGCGAGCCGACTCGAATGTTTAAATGTGAGTCGCTGCTGCAAGCTGTCCACGTCGGTGTTAGGCGTGTGGCAGTGATTCACATGTATTCATGGAATTAGGTTACTGTGATTAGAATAGGAATGCTAACATAGGGATAAGGAATATTGTTACTAACAAAATTGAGTCATGTTACTTGAATAAATGATATATTATTATTTATTAGCTCTATTTATTCCATTCGCTAATTTGCATTTGACCTATTTTCGTAGGAATATAAACAGGGAATGAGCAGGTGTTGAGTGAATTCGGAAATTTAATGTGAATCTAATGTTTACGCAAGTTACGACACAAATACATAGATAACAATGTGATTTATATTCTGAAATAAATTGTTACATTCAAATTTATAGAACATAATGTAATATTCAAAGATAAAGTGATATCAAAGGAGCTTCCGTTGAGTCGTCACAAACTATTTCAATTACTTTTGAAGCTTTCACGCAGCGATATGTTCGCTGCCATTTGTTATTTACGCGGAAAAAGGATTTTGACTATTTTCGCGTATTTTTGTATAACAAAACACATTGTTCCTTTCTCGTATATATAAATGTTTGAGTGAGTAAAGGCTGCTTTACCCAAAAGCCACTTGAGCTATAGGTATAGCTTGCTATTTTATGAATTTATTTAAATTTTATTTATTTATACATGTCACAAACTATGCACCTACCAAGTTTTAGAGAAAACTCTCACATATTTTTCACTACAGAACGATTAAATAAAATTGTGCGATCATCCTCAGATATAGTTTATACATTTAATAGGTCTCAGTATAAATCCTCGCGTGGTCGCGTGTATTTTATTCAATCTTTCAATTTAGCGGTGTCGAACGTTAGAGAACGAAATGGACAATTTCTGCGCGCATAAAATTTTACAGCCTCACTCGTTGACAATTTTTTGTGAAATGTTCTGTGCTGAGGCGAATGAGAGATTTTTCATAGAAATAATATATTTAGTTGAAAAAATTAAAAAGAGGTCTTTCGACATTATTATTCACACAGCGAATCTCTATAAGAATGGGTTGTAATATTAAAAATTCACATGGATCACTATGGACGCCGTCAGTCATACAATTTGAGTTTTCGCATTAATGCATTCATTTATTGGGTATCATATTACCGTGATTAAGAAGCCTGGGCTATGTCAAAATACAAAAACCAATCTATATATAGAATCGAGTGCGCAAATGGCGCAGCGGTTGAGAGATCGGCTACTGCGCCGCTTGTCGCAGGGTCGATTTCTGCACGGAGCAAATATTTGTATGATCTACAGATAATTGTTCCGGGTCTGGGTATCACCCACGATACAGGAAGAAATTGATAGCGAGGGGCAATGTTAAAAAAAAACCATATAATGTAGACCTAAATTAACTCAATAGGATTTATAATTGAACATTTCTCATAACGCGTCACTCTCCGACTGCAGCCGCCTGAAAATGTTAATATTAAATCGTTTCATGCAACACTGACTACATACAACACTCATACAACACTTTTTACGTTCATGCATTTTCCATATCGATGAATATTTTTATTCATGCTATCAGTTGCCGGAACGGGCAATTGAATACGCAATGAAACGTGTGTCACGTTCACAGCTACGCTTCAGCTGCGTAGTGTACTGACAGACAGTATAATGTAGCATGATAAATTAATGTATTATTAGTTAAACTATTGTGCAGAGCGCGTATATAACTGAAAATGATCTACTGATTTGAGTAATAGAATTAGGTACTCTCCTTAGTAACAATCAGTCAATCGACAATCTCATCTGAACACAGGTTCTTTTTCATACAAACGACCAAAAAGGCGGTGATCTCTATCTGCGAACCATAAAATAAAATAAAAAATTCTGCCTTATGAAATTTCTGAGATCCTTTAACCGTTACCTTAGTTATAATCTTTTAAATATACTAAATTAAAAGTAAGTTAGTTAGTAAAGGAATTATATCTAACTACTACAATAATCATCAAACCTAAAATTGTCGAGTATAATGTCAATTGACTATAATCCGTCAACCGCACACATTATTAGCTTCAGCTGAAATAATTCTATGTAAATTGGAACTCGGTTTTGCTGCTGAATATGATATATAGAAATTACGACTCCATGAATACAAAACTATGCGGATACAAAACGCAATGCGAGTGATAATCAGAGTTTAAAAAAGAATATCAAATTTGTATTTATATTTGGGTAAAATGCGTATTGATAAAAGTGCAATAACAATTGGAATCAGTATAGTGCTGCTGTGACTGCCTTTATGATCTAGTGGTCCTAAGCGCGACTGCGGAGCATGAAGTCCTGGGTTCGATTCCCGGGTCGGGCAGTGTTATTGAGTTTCTCTATTAGGAAATTTCGATAGCACCCGGAGTTTGGAATTGTGCCCGGTAAATGACAATAGGCTCACCACCTTATTACATAGGACTGAAAAGCATTGGTGAAATGTGGGTCTACAACTATGTACACTTCTGCCTACCCGTTCGGGGGATACAAGCGTGATGCTATGTTATACTATGTTATCAGTACAGTAGTAATCTTCAATTACGAGTATTATTTACTTTAAATCTTTCGGTATACTCTTCGGTTAACTCACACAATGACAAAAACATTACTGTTATAAATTAATATTAATATATCAGGTTATTTTCAGTACTTTGAACCTCCATATTTCTACGTAAAAAGGTTCCATTCATTAGCTTATCATTTCTGGCATCATGAAAACCATTTAAATGACCTCATCGCTTATGAAAGGGTGCTCCGGATCCATAATACATCAGCTGTGCAGAGATAGGTGCGCGAAATCCTCGTGTGTGCTGGTCATGTTAATTAAATGTTAAAGGTGTTCAGGTTAAATCTGTTGAATTTTCAATCGTGTAATATGTTTATTGTCTTTAGGGAATTTATAACTACGATTTCAACGCTTGTTAGTGGAGCCGTTGGTCTGTGTATTTCTTTATTTAAGAATCAACCTTTCTGAGTGCGACTGGTTTTTCGCCAATTTATTATATTCTGTATATTTAATGAGATTTTGTTTGAAATTTCCATGTCTGTCATTTAAAAAGTTCACACTAATAAATTTTTGAACTTTCTTTTGTTTTGATTGGGGACTAGCATGATTTCTCTGTAATGAAAAATAACTGGAGATTGTTCGAAGCTGCACTTTATAATTAATAACTAATCTAAACTACTACTAAAGTCAATTATTAGTTTATGTTAGGTATACATATTGATAAACGGTGGAATAAATTAAGTAAACCAATAACAAGAAATTATGTATAAGAACAATAAACAATTTAGAAAAGTTTAGTAATGATTGAAGTTACTAGTAAATTGAGAAACTTAATGGGATTTTCTTACAAAACTTTATAATTCAATGTAATATTGGTTCGACATGCTCGGCCATTGTGTTTGTACCGCAAACTCTTATTTTCAATGTGTTTGCTATGAGCCTCTGTAATGTTTACTTTTTACTTAGGAACACAACTCTGTTTGAAAAGCAGATTAAATTCATATATCCCTGGGAGACGTGTGTATTGAAAATATTCATTTAGGCGTGCTTTATAATATTTTGTGGCTTTTATTAAATTATAATATATTACAAATATAAATGTATTATATTTCCTGCTCACGACCGTATCTTTATTTCCACGAAAACTAACTTTATAATACATCTAATAAGACTTTCTCAAATTCTATAGTGGCCGAAAGGCTTGTCGATATAGTCTCCCCTAGTTTTTTCTCCCACTCACGTGCCGTCTATTGTGTTATCTTCCAGGTAAATAGATAGATACCGAACATACAGAATATTTTTCGCAACTAAAGCTTAAACTACGAAAGAAAACACTATGAACAAAGTAATCAGTATAATGTTCGTGTATTATTATTATTTTTCTAAATCAAATCTTGAAACCCTATTCTCAAAAACATTTAATCGGAATTAAGTAAGAAGTTCTTTGTGTTGTTAGTTACTTCTAGAAACAAATTAATAAAAAAATTGAATGTCTAGCATCAGTAACAGGTCCCAAGACTATCGCTACATTTGTCAGCTCAGCGCTAAGGGATGAGGGTGACGCGGGTATTCCTAAATAAATGTGTTTGTTATTGTTTGACAACTTCAAATACATCTTATTGTGGTGCCTTACACGTGAGGATACTAAACATGTGTTTGCAAAAAGTCTAGGATGGATTATGCTAATAATGTTTTATTCTCATTTTTCTGTGCGTACTTTAGGTTTGTATTCGTAGAACTTAGAAATGAAATTACATAATTAACTGAGGTACTACTAGATCTTAAATCAATTCTAACTTCGAGTCGTATAAACATTATCGAGCTAAAGAATCTTGTGAAACTCCAACGCTGTACCGTACGTACATTATTCACATTATCTACATACCTATAAAGTCTATGCCGACCGAAACCCATTCAAGTTTGGTTCGCAAATGTATTTCGTTGTTACATTCGGACCTCGTTACATGCAAACCCTGAAAATTAAGTTTGTTCAAACCATTTCACACAAAGTGTTCTATTGAACTTACTCATTTATGTACCACTTTAATTTAGTTCATTCTATTCAGAACATCTTTTTCTACTATAAGCTCAAAGCGTAATGTTTGAAGTCATAATTTTTTGTGGAAAATTATACGATCCTGATCAGGATTCGAACTTGCGCCTCCCAGATAAATACTCCAGGCGCTCTGACCACTAAGCCATCTCCACCTTTTTCCACAAAAAATATACTCGTATCGTTAGAGTTCGCCACTTTTCAAAGTTTTATTTGTATTCGTTATGTTTAACATCATTAATTAATAGTTGTTGTTCATCATGACTTTATTTAATGGAAGGGATCAGACGAGGCATTTATAATTAATAGGATTGTACTGTTTCGATGCTTCTAAACTTTTCTTGTCTAACTTAATTAACCTATATCATAAAATCGAACACTTTGCTTTTGGATTTACTTGCGACGAGCTCATTTGTTCTTAAGACCAAAGTCACTCCATCGCGTAAATGTGATGACGTTATGGTACTACATATTTAAACCTCTATGAAACTTTTAGACATTGCTGTAAATACATACCTAATGGTAATAACTAAAATTACCTTCATATCATTTCATTAATGATCTACTGATTAATTCAGGAAGACTTCTCATTTCAGTAATAATTTAACCTTTCCCTTGCGGTAGGAGACAAAGATTATGATTAAGCATTTCTTACTAAACTCAGAGATAAATAAAACTAAAATAAGAAATCCATCACAATATTACCAGCTTTTTCAATCATCGTAATCACTTCTACGTCCTGCACGTTTCCTTGAATCTTCCTTGTAATAAATTATATTCCTTGTTCATCGCAAATCAAATTAAGACCGTCGATGTCTTTAGTAGTAATAAGGTCTGTGTTTATTATTTTGTTGTTTGTCCTCATTTTATGTCAATAATGAAGAACACTAGTGGTTATAACTGTAGTTTGTTTGATATATATGTTTACTAGCTGGTTCCTGCGACTTTGTCTGCGTGACAAAAGGTAGCCTTTGTCCTTCTCCAAGCCAAATTTCATCACGATCGGTTAAGCCGTTTAGTCGTGAAAAGGTAACAAACAAACAGAGTTACTTTCGCATTTATAATATTAATATGAATAGTTGCAAATGTGTTTTCTCCCAAGTAGTTATAGACGTAAAGTTAAATAAGCTCTAGAAGAACACTATCCGCCTATTTATCTGTCACTAGGAAGATGTACCTGGTTTCTATTATAATGCGGAATGCCCTAGAATATCCTCAACGTTATTACGCTCGTCCTTGACCGAAATTCACAGGTTTATCGAACCCTCAAGTACTAGGTTGTACAACCTTGCGACGTCAATCAACTAGAAAAACTTAAGTATTTTTGGACTAGACTGTTGTTATTTTTTATTCTTCAGCAATAATACAATATTAAGCATTAAAGGTTAACTTAGCTTATCAAAAATACAAACATTCTAAGCTGTTACAATTATAAACTGCTAATACGTATAATAGACCTAAAACCGTGTCAGAGTTATATACCTCACCGGCGAGGTCCGCGTCCGCCGCGAAATGAATCATCATCTCCGACCCGACCCTTGCTCGAGCCGGCCCGCGCCGACCCAGTAGCTTTAAATTCGTCCCTTAATAATAAGGAAACTGATATCATCGAGCTAGTCTCTCGTTCTCCCCCCAACAACGCCCTAAGCCGAGACTCGAATCCCGCAGGGGACGCCCTTAGCTATGTTGCTTAGTTTGTACTATTTGAACATATCCTCTGGATGGAGGCATCAAACTACCTCGCCGTAGATATTGTCCGGTTACGCAGACAAAGCCCCTTTGGGTTTCAGCAAAAAGCCATCACCAAAAAAAAAACGTTTCATCGATGGTGACGTAATGACGCACTTCCTTACAAACAAGCTCGATATTGTACAATCTACGAAGTCGCCTACTGTACCCTAAAACTCTTATTACCGAGTTATATTTACAGCCGACACAGAAAATGAATATGAGATTATCTTTTTTGTATTTCCTTCATGAAAACTCACAATTGTACTGGTATACCTACATCTATTTGTTATAAATAAATTAGATTTGATACATGTATAATAACTGTACAAATATTGAATTTATGGTCTGAAAAACATCTGAATACGTATTGAATTCGTGTGTGTAGTGTATCCCGTATAATACAAAAATGTATTTACTTTAACTTGAGTACATTTGAACCCCATGTATAATTAACGTCTCAAGTGAACTCGATACACTCTGCACTCAAAACAAATTTAATTGCAGTTTCGAACAAATCCTATGCTATCGTGTTTTGCGTTGTACGAGTGATTCTTGTGTATGAGCGATCATTCAATTACACAACACTTGATTGGAAATCTGAACTTCATCATTTCACTCACTCTATCTATCATTTCATTCATCCTGTGACTTTTTCCTCGAGTGAATCAAGGTGCAAATGATGATTCACATGAGCCAAAATGTTTGTAACCTTTGTTTTAAACATCCAAAGTTAGATATTTTAATAAGAGAAATCCTGATTTTATAACACCAAAATAGGACACTTGCGTCAATATCTTAACATCAAACATCACAGCTATCAAAGATAATATATATATATTTTCTGTGCCATCTAATTTGAACACACTATCGAGTAATATGTATTGATTTTATATCAAACTTGAGTATCTATAAAACGTAATATTATTCAACACACGTCCCTTTAACATAACTAAGGGATTAGTCAAACCTATATTACCTAAATTTTTAAAACAAAATATTGTTTCCTTTGTTTGCTGTTTTATCAATGTGTTGCTACGATATTCTACCAACGGCTACACAGCGTTCTGCTACGCCAAGCTACAAACAACGATTGTAACACTCGGATCCATATGTCTCTTGTCAGACAAGCGGCCGCCATCAGTAATTGAATGTCAAAGCAGTATCATCGATTGCACTACACTGGATCGAGGATCGAGTCAGAAACGATTATTTAGTAAAACCAAGAATGGATGATTAATCATCGAAATCGAAGAAAAGTATTAATATTTTGAGGTAGTTTTGGGTCCAAGGAGAGTAAACAAATGTAATGGAAGGCTTTGTTGTGCGTGAAGGCTTTTAGACGGAAATTAATAAATGTGTGCGGTATTTCTTTGGAAAATGTGTGATTACTTGTCATATAGAAGTGTGATTCAGAAAATTACGAAACTAGAAATAATTGAGCAAGATCTTCATTCTCGATAAAAATAAAAATTTCATGAAAGTTTAAAAAAGTATATAACAGCAGGTAACAAACGGTAGTAAAATCTGAAGGTGACCTTTACTTATTTGCAAACAGCTTTTCTTGACAGCAAAACTTTTGGCAAAGTAATTTATATAGTTCGTAAATATTCCTAAGTTATTTCTATTTAATTGAAGACTAATATAGAGGACCAAAGTCGAACAAAGACAATATCAAGACTTAGTCAAATTTTATCGCGAATTAAAAGCCACTTAATAACAGAAAGTTGTTTTATCGATAATATTCTGTCAAGACTACAGAATATAATTAAATTTTAAGTGAAGCTGATTACCAAGCAACATGGTGATCCAATCTCTTGCTAGGTTTGGTTCGCTGCTTCAATAAAATAATATTTTTATTCAATCCAACGTCATTGAAGTACCCTAAACCCTGTGTGGGAGTCAAGATGAATTGTGTGTGTTGTCAAAACAGAGGCCGAACTAAATAATTTTATGATTCAGGTACTTGTACGGATTGTAGCCCGTTTATATTATTATAGCCCGGTTAGTGGAGTGTGACAGAAGGTTAGCAGCAGACCGTATCGGTGGTGGTTACCACCAACAACAGCGTTTCTAAAGAGGGTTGACGTCAGGCAGGCGGTCTGTCATAAAACATAGCCAAAACTTTTACAGCATGCCATATAGGTATATGCTGCGCCGACCCCAAATAAATTGAGATAGGAGCAGGTGGATAATGATTCAAAGCAGGATGCTATAGGTTGGAAGTTTATTCCAACTCAGAAGTTATTCTTCTATATATAAAGTGAGAAACTGACTGACTGACTGATTCACTGACTGACTGATCGATAAACGCACAGCTGAAAACGCTGAGTCTAGAATCATGAAATTTTGCACAAATGTTCCATAAATAACGTAAGTGTGCACTAGGAAGGAATTTTGGAATTCATCCCCTAGGGGGTTAAAATAGGGGATGAAAGTTTGTATGAAGCTTCTTCATTTTTGTCGTTAGAAATGTAAAAAATTATATATGAGCACTTGGTTAGAGAAAAAAGTTTACAGTATCACTTATTTATGAAAATTCATTATTTATGGAAGTAAAATAGGGGATAAAGTTTGTATGAAAGTTCTTTATTTTTCTAATCTACAAAACGGCTGAATCGATTTTGACGGGGCTTCCACTGGTAGATAGTTGATGATATAAGAAGTAACATAAGCTACTTTTATTTTAGAAAAAAAATTTGGGTTGCGCTCAGTAAAATCTGTTGCGCAGACGAAGTTGCGGGCACCAGCATTCATAAACAAAGAATTTTGCTTAGAACAAATATTTTATCTCACTGCTACGAATATCCTATTAATAATAACATTATTACCCGTACAATGTTCAATAATAACTCACATGATACATGTTGATTGTTTAATTATCATCCCTGCTTATATCTGAAAAGGACCCCATTACCCGAAGTTTTTGCGAATAACGATTATGCTACAGCGTTATATTATGGGAAATGGTAATTTGAAAGTTTTCCAATATTTTTCAATTACTCCTAATGGTTGGCCATCTTATCCGGAATTAAACTGGTTGCGCTTGATGGGTTTGTTTACAAATTGAAAGAAAGTTTGTTTTAATAACTGGAATACGGCTTTACCAGTGATAAACAAGACAATCTTAATAATTTAAATGTCCCTTAAAAGCTAAAGCAGTTTTTAAGTGGAAATAGGGCCTATTTAAATCGGACACAAAGATTTTTTCCGATATTTACAAAAATGAAGGTAGTAATTTAGGTCTAAAATAGCTACTTTTAATGAGACAGTGACCTTTTAATCTACCATTAGGTCGGTCTGGTTATACCTATTCAGGTCACTATTTTGAGCTTGCTAATCAATAAGTCTGCAACCCGTATGTCCTGCATAGATAATTTCTTAGATACTAAGCCATCTCGACCTCTGTCCGCACTATCCGAGCGGCGCAGGTTCGAATCCTGCTCACGACCGTATTCTGTTTCCATTTAGTATTATAACTTTAGATAATTTATTTTTCTGGAAGCTAGTTTACCGGTCAAGACTCAAGTGTCTTTCGAAAATTAATGTGGCTTTGGTCGATGGGTTGGTCATAGGTTGCATCCAATACATTTTTGGACAGTTTTTACACCTGCCACCACTGCCTCGTTGGCCTAGTTGGTCGAGGTCCTGGGTTTGATTTCCAGGTCGGGAAAAGTGATATTGGGTTTTCTGTAAGGAAACTTTCAGTAGTAGCCCGGTGTTAGGATTTGTGCCCGGTAGAGACTCACCACCTATTACATGTGATTTAATAACAGCATTGGTGTAATGTGAGTGTACAATTATGTACACCTCTACCTACCCCTTCGGGAAATACAGGCGCGATGCTATGATTACAGATTTTGATCTCTAAGTGAGTAGTAGATCAGATAAGCAGTGTAAAATTGATTTTGTACTCTGTTTCATAGTATTTAAGATTGAAGTATTAAAATTTTTACTGCTTGGTGCTAGTGTTATATCTAAAATCGTCTCCGGTCAGAGCTTTTCCTTTAATATTTATCGATTAATCGGAATTGTGAATATAAGGAATCCAGAAGTCCATGAATGTAAGGATCATTTGCAAAATTAATCATGGCATACTTCATGTTTTATCATTTACAATCGCAATTTTTTTTTGTGTGATATCGCTATTCGAGCAGACTGTATCGCCTGATGGTAAGCGGTTACCACCGCCCATAGACACCCGCAACACCAGAGGAGTCACAAGTGCGTTGCCGGCCTTTAAAAAGGTGTACGCTCTTTTCTTGAAGGTTTGAAGGTCGTATTAGTCCGGATATATCATGTCCCATGCACTTCAAATACAACACATGTGACACCCTTTCGGGTTTATTCATTGTGAGGTTAAAAGCACAGATAAGCAAAAATTTAATTTTGAATAAAAATCTTGTAGGGATATTTTGTAAAGTCCTTCCTTTGATTTTAAGACTATAGCGTTTCGTAGATCACCAATAATAGTTGTATCGAATATTCAGATTACAATCCTGAGTATAGGGCTATTTTATCTTCTCAGAATAATAAGACACATTACAAAAAAAAAGACATTAAAGAGATTGCTACATTATTAATAAAGCATTATTGTGACATTTTGCTAAATAAAAAGTAGATTAAACATAACTTAGTTATATCTTAGGTTTTCGCAATCACTACACATCGCATCGCAGGTGGTCCTCCTTCGATACGTCAGGAAAAACGAAAACCAATAATACACGCGATTAATCCGGTTAAAAGTTTTTTTATTATAATAAACATAACTTAAAAAATACATTCTCAGATAAATCATAGTGTATAAATTGGAATACAAACGCCAACGCAAGTTTAGAGGGGAAAACGATGATACACATAAAGCCTCGGGTTGAATAAGAATGGTCGATTTACCAGCTGACGGCGAAATGGAAACAAATGTACAACGTTGTGAAAGATGGCCCTGGTGGACGACGCGCCCACCATTGTAACAATTGTTACTGAGAATTGGATTTGGACCATAATTGGAATGATTGAAATAGTTTTCGTTTTATGTTAATGAGTGACGAGTTGACTTCCCCCGATGAAAGGAAAATAATTACAACCTGAAACTAAATAAGTTTGCCCTATTTCCCTTATTATCTTAAAACATAGGCTAGTGTGTGGACCGGGGTAAATGGACCCTCGTCATTGGAAGCCACAACTGTGTTGTATTTAAGTTGATGTAAGTGACGTGGACGCCAGCTGCCTTCCACTCTGTGACTAAACAGATTGAATTGTGAAAATAAATTACATTTTCGCCATGGATTAGCTTAATGAGTGATGTAAGCGTGTAATCATTTCATGTAATTAGCTTTTTGATAAGGTAGACTGATTAATCGGATGTTTTGTATGCATAGTTTAAATAGGTATAGGTAACACATTAAAATAAGAGGATAAAGGATATAGCGATCCAACCATTTATCTCGAAATCTTTTTTCTTAATATGTTTTTTATATTAAAACCTATGATTAAAACTACTCATAGAATTGAGGAAAATAAATAAGAAAATGCTTTCGTGCCCATAATAATTAGGTTTCCTTCCATTTATTAATGCAATATCGTAATCAAAACCCCAATTTTATGGACCTAGGAGTGACAACTAGTTCCAAGTCTGTAAAAACAACGTTCTTCTTTGAAGATTTTCTCTTGAGAAAATAAATAAAAGGTAGATACATCACTGAACCAGGATAAAATCAAACCCTGCGAATTATGTAAAAGATCTAAAATATTATGCGCGATAATTCTCAGCCTGTTTATGGCTAGAGGACAAAATATTTCGTTTTACGATAGGTACTAAGGTTTTACAAAGGGAAGCGTTATTGCCCCCAAAAAAGCGATAAAATTAAAGTGACAGTTGAGATTTTATAAACATATAACGAAAAACGGTTTGCTGTTTGTGTGACAAATGTTTGTTTTGTAATTCATACCGGGAGACATACAGTCACTTTTTTAAACAGCTTTATTGTAATTACTTACATAATTCTGCTTAAATTGTAAAATGAAATGATAAAAAATACGTTGGTTTGTATGTTTATGAGTTTCTTTTTTATCTTTTATAAGTCAAAATAAATATATATAGATAGACAGAGCGTGTCTACAACAGCGGCGCTTTATTTTTTTATTTATTAGAAGCAATATCTCAAAAAAGTTAAATATATTTAAGGGCAAGCGTTTATTTAATGTAATCAATAATAATTAAGGTCTTAATTATTATATAATTATGACTACCGTATCTGAAGTAGGCAGTAGGTTATTAACTATTCGTTATTTATAAAGTTAGTTGAGAATTCAAAACTAACGTACCTACTCGGGGCATCCGTGTCCACGTATCTGTAAAGTGAATTTATGATCAACGCTGCCTCTGTAATGAAACTCCGTTTTATGAATTTCGAAATGATTTGTAAATAAAATCAAATGTATTATTTACACTAACTATTTAAATCAGTAATGCTATTCGCCATCAAAAAGAACAAAGTATTAGTAGGTGATGACAACAATCAATCAACATTTCTTGCGTTTCACTTTCATTACCCTGAAGTGTCGGCATTGAGGACACGTCCGGAATAAATGTGAAATTTATTCAAGAGGAAGCCACTTGTGCAACTAAGTTTAATAATTTATGGCTCGTTCATATGTATGGAAACCGCGATGAAGTGTTTACCCATATTAATATTGTGAGCCACACACGTGGGAGAATCAAGTAGCTTCAGAATCAACAATTATTATTGCGCCAATTGTTAGGAAAATATTCCTCCTAGGTAAATATTCCTCTTATTTCCCGAATATTAAACTAATCTTGTAATGTTAATATTGTTACTTCCGTGTTATTAAAGCGCATTACTTTACCCGGTATTTAGCCGACATTTCCGTTCATTTCCCCAAATTACTTCCATTAATACAAATTCCACTTAACAAACGGGATCAAATTCAATTTTCATTCATAGGAGCCATTATTGGCTTTACACAAGATTTGTGTTATGAATTAATCGCATAGCATTGTCTATGAAATATTGATCAATAATTTGTTTTCGTTATTTGTCTTTCATTGCCAATCATCAACAACTCCGAAATTTTAAGTTTATTTTTACTCAAACAACCGCATCTGGTATTAAATTTTCGAGAAAAAATATTATAAAATGTAGAAAGAAAGAAAGAAATATTTATTAAGATTGATAACGTGACACACACTACAGAAAAATGAATGTTGCAAGGAAAAAAAATAGATATAGACACACTTAAAAACTAAGTAAAGTAAGAACCCTACAACAGAAAGATTACGCAGTGTGCATCGCAGTATCCACCAAAACGAGATGATGCTCAGCCTAAAGCCGCATCGCGGTTAGCGGTACGACGCTGATTTTCAGCAACACCTCGGTGACTGTCGAGTATGTGACAGCTGTTTTTAATAATTTGATTAGAATAGGCGTAAAATTGTATTGTAGGTGGTGCCTATATCAATAGGCAAATAGCTAGTTTACCCAACCACAAAGTCGAGCCAAAAAATAGTTTTCCACAAAATAGAGCTTCAGCTTTTGAAACAATATTCCCTAAATCTGTCCTAACTAACAAATTACCGAACAACACAGAGCCGTAGGGTCGCCGAGTAAGTTATGAGATCGTAAAACCTTCGAATGTCAGCATTACATTATCCTACCAGCTCATTCCAGTATCTGTAATTAGACCTGGAGGTAGGGGACTGGAAGTGAGAGCTTGATGTATAGTAGCAATTGATTTGGAAACTAATAATGGATGATGTGGCAATGGGTATGTGAGGCACATACGGATCGGAAGCTAAAGTTTATTGTTTTTGGCATAATTATTGCAGTATTTTGGTTTACTTTTATAATGGGTTTAAAAAGGTACGACGTGGAACTAATGTTTCAACTTTTAGTGATTTTTTTTTTAATTAATATTTCTACTTGAAGTAAAACTTTAGAAAAGTTTTTTTTTATTAATGTTTTAACTTTAAGTAAAGTTTCAACTTATAATCGTACTAGAACGTCTATCTGATCTTTGTTATTGTTATGAATCTTGTTGTGTTTCCAGTGCTTCTGAGTGTACATAGGTTAAGTATATTATAACATGTGTATGTGTCCAATAAAGTTCTTTCTTTACTAGCTCGAACCTATTTTTATTTTACTATCGTGTGTAATTCCTCATGGATACCCTCTTCTTAATAGCAAAGGATATGTCGGACTCCTACCGACTAAAACCACACGGCCGTCGCAACATATAAGAGGGGGCACCTTTAACCTACCTATCAAACTCTTTAAGCCTATACCATAATTGTAACGCCTGATGTACAATATTTTTCCTACGCAAATAATTGTTGACTCCGTGAAAATCCAATTCTAAACTGTTTTAAAGCTAGTGATAAATTCCTGGGTCAGAATTTCCTCGATGCAAATACTCCGGGTTACTCAACAATCACCAACCAATGGTGTGCAATAAAGCCGCGCGAGCCACTGATACGGACATTTCCCCTTTCACCATTTTCCCCTTTGGGGAATACAGGCATGATGCTATGTTATGTTTTAAAACTATAGGTACCTCTGCTGGACATAAAAATAATACTGACTGAGATCGTATTTATGTCACGGCTGTACCTTTCTACATTCGCTTTAAAGTTATAAAAACACAAACGCAACCATGCAACTTCTTCGTGTGGTTGATGAACAACCTAGTGTCAGAGTTTAAACCACCCGTAGGTCTCTGACATGGCTCTACACATCATCGAGAACATCTCTCAGGTGTGCTGGTTTCCTCACGATGTTTTCCTTCACTGTTATTTAAGCAGGTGATAATTAATTTATAATACGCACATGACTTCAAAAAGACAATGGTACGCGCCTTGGATTCGAACTTGCGACCTTTGACTTGTCAGTCCAACGGTCATACCACAAGGCTATCAGTGCTTGGAACCATGGAACTGGTATTTTGGTTTCTATCCTACATCAGGAAAATTTATGTTGTGTTGTAAGGATATAATGAAAAAAATATATTTCATTTTGCCTTACAGATAGATCCTACATTATGACTTCAGATCCATTCGATGAGGAAATATCTCAGATACCGAATTGGGGACTCCGAATGCTGATTTATTACCTATCTTATACAACCACCACTGTCATGCTACCGTATTGCGTGTCAGTGGTTTGAATTTATCTATGAAATAAACGGGTCTTACTGACAATTTTATTGCTCCGTAAGTCATCCGTGCCGCGGTACCTTCGGCATTCCATACACAGATCCGACGTAATACGTACCATAGCGTACCGACTGCACAGGTATTTGTGTCAACTATCAATTGTGTCTTTTAAGTTCAATTTTGTCTTTTAAGAATTTAAAATCACAAATAAATATATTTAGTATTTTTCAAGGAAACATTGAAAAATAATAGACACGGACGGATCTTGATATTCTGTGTCATCACTCTACCAACTGAGCTACCATGTCGTTCCTCGCGTGTATTAAATTTCAAGTTCCCTTGTATTCGTCTTATTTTAATGAATTGCTAACTTAATAGCTGTACACAGTCGTGTACAGCTATTAAGTTAGCATCGTTATCTTTATGTTTATACTATATTTCACCATAATAGATTTATGGACATTAATCTATTATAGTGGATGTACCTACTCGTGAAATTGGTTTTGTTAGAAGCTTGTATTATGTACTCAGATGATCGTTGGTCTAGTGGTCGCAAGAGGTCCTAGGTTCCATTCCCAGGTCGGGCAGTGTTATTGGGTTTTTCTGTTAGGAAATTCTCACTAGCAACCCGGAGTCAGGAAGTTGGTGGTCCCATCGGAATATGAGAGTGTAGGAAGAGGGAGTGCACCTGTGTTTGCGCACACACTTGTACACTATAATATCTCCTGCATACTTGGCTAATCTCCGTGAAGATAGGCCTCCGTGACCGAAATACGGTCGGGAGGAGTATTATTATTATTACAGTAAACTACTTAGTAAGGTTCGTTGATGTTCACAGTACAGTTACTTTATCTGGGGGCACAAGCTGGATAATACTGCTTTTACTACGGGGCCTATCCAAATTCCAAGTATATATAAGTATAGCTCTACGTGCTCTTAACTGTACCTCATTTATAACAATGACTAACAAATAACTCTACTTATAAGCACTGACTCTACTAACATTTTGGTTAAGAAATATGGCTTGGTTTACTCGTGTTTAACGCGTCGTCAACCTTTCTCATTCACACTACACTCCCGGGTGCTGGGGCAAGTAGTGCTCACATATATTTCCAAATAATACCTCCATTAATGTAAAGTAAAACAACATTGAACATTATGATGAACTGAGAAATATTAAAGGTTTCTAGTGTGTCGAAGAAAATATAAAATACTTCTATCTGTAATAATAAAACATGTCGTACCCGAAGAATTAGACTAAGGCAATAGAGCGCAAAATCATGTATTGAAACTATTTTACAATAAAATCCTCATACGTTCGTACATTTCATTTGGCGCTTCAAGCACGAACCTGAGCTAATATGAAAATGCGTAAAACCGTGAACAGTCCTTTGACGAGCCCTTGTTTTTGTTATTTGTGTGTCCAGCCAGCCCGATTCGAGTGGGAAATAGCTGTTAATGGATAAATTGGAGCAATTGACTTTCTTTTAACGTTCTCTCGAACTCTCTTTTCTTCGTTTTTTTTATATTAAAATTGTACTACGTTTGGCCACCAACTCGCCTGACGGTAAGCAGTGGTGTGACCGAGGATGGAGCAGGTAGATCCAGAAAAAAAAACTATTCACTCTAAGTAAGGATATAATATATAAGATATTTAAGGATAGATTTGGGGAGAACGATAGTTGGGGAGTTGATCCACCTGCCTTGAGCCGTCTCCCACAACGCACCGGACTGCATCCCGAAACACGAATAGGTCACAGGTGGGTGGTAACCAGCCGCGGCCGAAGTCTCCCACATGTTTTGCACGTGTAGGAATATCATTTTAAGGGTGCACTCCTACGGACGCGGGCAACTCAGCCCCCAAACATAATTATCGTACAGTGTGTTTATAAGTATGTATTGTCGATGAAGTTTATAAACGAGTTTTGGTACCAAAAAGGTCTACAATGTAAGGTTTTATTATTTTGGAACTGATGGTAGCTGTATAAATTAAAAGTATTTTAGTTAAACCTTTTCTGTCTAATGGTTTATTTTTTCTAAGAACGTTTCCTGCAGGTATGTTTCTACAACCTCGATATGTATAGGTAAGGGATGTCTAACTTCTCCCAAGTGTACAGGTTTAGAAAGTCTAAACCTGTACACTTGGGTGAAGTTAGACATCCAAGTGAAACTATTATGCAGTGGCTCCGTGTACTGTTAATCACTACATAGTATAAAACAAAGTCGCTTTCCACTGTCTATCCCTAGGTATGCTTAGATCTTTAAAACTACGCAACGGATTTTGATGTCGTTTTTTTTATGGATAGAGTGATTCAAGTCAAGAGGAAGGTTTTAGTATATAATTTGTCAAGTTTTTGTATACAATGGCTAAAATATAATGATATTTGTTGGAGGTGTCGGAAAAACATAAGCCGTCTGGGAGCTTTCAACGAAAACGCTGCCTAAACCCTTTGAGATATAACAAAATGATGTATGGTGGAATTGTGTACCTATCTTATATAGGTCTATAGAAAAGTTCGGGATGGCATATGTCTATCTTTTAAGGATACAATTCACTATCCACTTTAATACTTTAAAAAATGGGCAATTATAAAGCGGTAATTGGAAAGCGGGAACGGGATAAAAATTTCATGATTACTTTTGGTCGCGATAACCGACATCCACGTGGGCGAAGCCGTGGGCATCAGCTAGTTAAAGATAATACATGAAGTGTATACATCTCATCGACTACAAGGCAGTACTGCAGTAACTTGTATAAGCAATTATTAGTTCTAACGCAGTACTATCTAGGTAAGCTAACTTTGTGTTGAGTGGGAGTTAAAGATTGAACTAGTTTATAGTTTAAGATTGGAAGCAATAACAAGCAGTTAGCCTGTGAACATTACTTGCAGGTTAGTTATGAACATGAATAGTTCACGCTTCACTTCATAAAATTTGCATCTCAGAACAACTACGTAGCCAACTCAGCGTTTGTTACACGACTGGCATAAAAAGGAGTGTTATGTTTTTAAGGTTCATGTATCTAAGTATGTATGTTTGTGAGTTTCTTTATTCCACCATGACATCTTAATGCCTGAACCGATTTAGATGTATGGGGTGTCGTTAAAATCCTTACATAGTCCCAGCTTAAACAGGCTAGTCAGATTTAAAAAAATTGCAGGCCTGCTTTTTATGCTTTTTATTTTTTTGTTAATTTCATCTTTTTATGTCGGCTATGACAATAATAATAGACAGCTCCATCGAAGTAACCCATGCGTTCCGAATTTTTTATTTAAAGCGGTATCAAAGTACGTAGCGTTATAATTTTGCGCCTGGCTTCGTTAATTTCAGCAACAAAAGCTCGAAATAGCTTCGTTAACGTGACGCACATTGTGCGCAGTATCGTGCGGTGTTAAGCGCAGCTTTAGTTGATAACGTATTGTCGCTGTTGTCCTGGAATTGAACGCAGATATTTTTAATGAAATGCAAATGATTAAGGTTCTTGGCCAAAAATATAAGTCGTTCATCAACCATACGAAAGAAGAAAAGACAGAAGACTTATTATGCCAATTTGATGACTTGGGCTGGGAAATAATAATCAAGTAATTGGAATTGATTGTAAAGACCTCAAACAGTAACGGATCGCATGCACTTTGCTACAATGCTCAAGAACTAGATGACTCATTGTGACTAGATAAAGAGGGAGAGAGATACGCTATCAGTTCTCTGTAACAATCTCAGAACACAGATAGAATAATGGATTCATAATAAATGTAGCTTTGAATTTAACTGAATAGTTAATTTCGATACGAATTTCTAACCGCTTCGAAACGAATAGCAGTTTGAGTGAATGTTCTCGCACCGACTTGTCAAAGCGCAGATTTATGGAGAATTGCTGGCTATAAATAATAAATGAATAATTTAGGAGTCCGTCTTTTTAGATGTTAAAATGGTAAAACTAGTTCATGTTACAGATAAATTTTTTATACGCAGTAATGCTGGTTTTTTTTATTATATCGAAATGGATCTATGTTTGGCCACCAACTCGCCTGATGTGAAGCGACGGTGTGGCCGAGGATAGAGTACGTCGATCCAGAAGAAATCTATTCACTCTAAGTTGAATGGCTAGATTTGGATTGGGGGGCTGATGCAACTACCCAGACCCGTCTCCCACAACGGTTGCACCGGACTACATCCCGAAACACGACTAGGTCGTTTCACGGCATGGCTTCGTCCGGTGGGTGACCAGCCGCGGCAGAAGCCTCCCACCAGAGTGGTTTTGCCTGTTTTGCACCACCCAGGGGCCACGTGTAGGGATTCCATTCTAAGGGTGCATTCCTACGGACGCGAGCAACATTATTATGGAAAAAAACGTACTATAGCGAGCAAGATTGTGACCTGCGTCTCCCAGATAAATATTCCAGACGCCGTGTCAACTGCGTTATACCAATCTCTATTTCCTATAACGAATTCTTCTTTCATATTATTTAATACTCACGTCTTATGGTGATGTCATCGCTATGTATGCAGGCTTTATACAGAAACTGAACTGACAAGATTAACTTTGCAGTTAATTTAATGTCATACAGATGCGGTTAAGACACATATCTTACGAACGCACTAACGCATTATGATTATGTTTTTTTGTAGAAAATTAGAACACGTCGTAAAAATTGAATTTGAAACTACTCATTTTGGAAATCAAAAAAGTTTCTACATTGCTATTCTGATTTTATTTGGACGTACTGTTTGAAAGCTTTTGGAGCTTTTTCATTTCGCCCGAAAGTTTTCAGAATTTCACATATAATATGATGACACACTTATATGTCCATTGACTTTAATTATGTTTGGGAAACAAAAGCATGTTTCCCAAATATAAATTGTTTATATGATACCATGGACTTTAATTATTTTTGGGAAACAAAAGCATGTTTTCCAAATATAAATTTAGGTTGACCAGCGAGATGCCACTATCAAAAAAAAAAAAAACAACCACATGTTTCAAATATACGTACATGATAAATGTTAATAGTTATTGTAAACAGACGCTTTGCATTCTGCGTCCTCGTTTTTGTCCTCTAAATGTGCCGCAGAAATAAATAAACTTAGAAACAAACTTCGTGACGAAGTGAATTCTACAGGCGAGGAACCGACAAGTAATTTATGTCTTCCTGTAAACAATTTATGTACCTGAAGGGAGCAAAATTATAATGCACAGCGCGGTGTTATATGTGACGAAATGTTGGCTTTTTATGTTTGTTTTTATGAAGACCAGACTGGGAATGGTTTATGTTTTTGTAGATACCTATTATGGAGAGAGTAGCATTATAATGTTCTCCTGTGAGTACACTTATCATCTTCATAAAGGGCTCGATGATATTTTAGCTTTGAACATAACCCCATTTACTACAGAGTTAATCCATTAAACTGACTTTAACAGAAGCAGTTTAAGTAATGCTTAAGTTCTCGTGAAGTTCATATGTTTTAAAGCACAGTTTGGAGTCTATATCGTTTGTCTTAGCGCGTACTATTGGGACCTACTCTTGCGACAGACTCGGAAACAGCTTGCCATAATTGCTCTGTAAAATAGAACTGCGAACAAGCTTCTGAATTTTATGTATTCTTTTGGGAAGGCACTGCAGCTTTCTGTTCCAATTTATAAAACATTTAACAGTTTTAACAAACATTAATTATATCGACAATGTGTTGTTGATATTTTATAGTAGTTTATTATTATACTAAAAAAGGATTACGTAATACATTATTGCGCAGTTATAAAATGAGAAATATTGTGATTGAGGTCAAAAAAATTTAGCGAGCAAAATGGTCCTGTGTTATATTCCAGTATAAAGGTTAATTCAATAGATTAAGTACCTTTTGGCACTACAATGTTTTGTCATGTTCACTGAAGCATCTGTCTAATATTGTATCTAATCTATTATTTATATTAAGTCAAACTCCAGTTTGACTCGCGACATCGCCGCGGGTTCAGCTCATGACTAAGGGCTCCGTTCGAGTTCGAAACTAGTCGGGCAATCCCGAAAAATGCACGTGAGTAGTAACCGGTGAACATTAATTGATATGAATATGTCTCACGAAAGTTTTTATGCAAAAAATATATATTTATATTTTCTGTTATGTGCCAATAAACTTATTTCTTGCTTACTTTCTTTATATGACCTCTTACGTACCAAAGGAAAACGCCGCTTTTATGACAAATGCGTGTTCGTGTGAACGTGAGCGATTTATATATATGAATGAGCATATATCCGCTGATTGATTACCTATCGGGACTTGAGAGTGTCACTGATTTATGTGTGATCTGTATCTGAGGGGCTCCCTTTCAAGTGTATTTACTCACACGTTCGTGTTTGAGCATACTTCACTTCAAATTATAGGTCTATGTTTATCAGTAATGTTGAATAATTTACAGATCAAACTTATTGGTCTAGTGGTTGAGCGACTGCTGAACGCTAGGTGTCGGGTTCGATTTCCGGAACAAAGCGTTATTGGGTGTTTGGTATTGTTTATTTTATATCAATGTATAACATGGAACTCTGAAGCTGCAATGACTTTACAATTAGGTTATACAATTTTGTTGACATGCTTTTGTTTCCCAAAAATAAAATAAAGAAATAAGTTTAAAAAGTATCATTTAACATTTTATGGGGGTCAAAACAAAAGAAATTTCACATAAAATTTTCTGAACATTGGAGCACAATGTTCTAAAGTACAATTCGTGCTCGTTGTTAACATCGTTCACAACGATTAATTATCAACTTTTTTCATTCGGTACATTACCTAATCCGTGACTTTGAATCAACGTTACTGTGTTCCACAAGGTTCTAATATATATCAGAAGTAATCAACTAATTCTTGATATAGGACATAACTGCGCATGATACATAAAGTTCAACTTAGATAAAAAAAAACATGCTTTTGTAACTAGGCGAACTACAAAAGTGTGTTTTTTTGTTTTTTAAATTATTATTTATTTTTGGTTTTTAAGTCCTGAAATCCTTAATCCTGAAGATCCTGATCAGGATAATCGGACAAATTTATTAAATTATTGTATTAACATCGGTCCTTGATTCAATCCGACGTTTTAAAGTGGGTGAAAATCACGTTCAAAGATTCCGTTACATAGAAACTAATAAAAGCGTGTTAAAAATCCCATAGCTAATTATTAAAGGAATGAGATTTGAAAATCCTTTTTGTAAAATTACTTAAAAATGTAATTAGTGCCGCTCGATGGACCACCGTGTGAACTGGTTTTGTATCTTAAAAGTATTCAGTTTTGTACTTTGGTATAATCAGGTTGAGTTCAGGGCGATCTTAGTGAATTTGAAATTTTATTTTAAGCTTAATATCTTATATCTACTACTTTACCATAACCATATTTTTTTTTTGTCTTTTGTGCAGTCCTAAATATAATAATATTTAAAAATACATTTGTTTAATTGTTTAGTATTTTTTTTTTATTATACTGTATATGTAGTACCATGAGTATCATGTAACCATTTACATATTTTACATGAATATATATATTTGATTATTGTCTGGCAGCTAGAGTATGTCAAGCTCACTCAAATGTCCCGCTGATGGTGGCGTTTGTGTTGGGTCATTAGATTCCCTACAATATGGTTGAGCTTAGTGATGCTGACGCTGGCGTCGTGTTCGTGAACGGGCGCCGTCAGTTGCGGCTCCTCTAAACAGTCATGGTAAAGTTTTGAATTGTAACTAGACTCTATTGACTTCACATTACATTGTTCTCACATATCATTTCTATATTATAAATACAATATAACCAACAATATTGTAATTGTTTGATGAAAAAGAGAGAGAAGAACGGGCAAGAAACTCTGCGTAACCGAAGAGTTTCTTGCCCGTTCTTCTCTACAGGAATCTACACTTTGGAACGTGGCAACTAGTTTTTTTTTGACAATTCAAATGTGCCTGTAAATGGTCTAATTGAAATAAATGCTTTGACTTTGACTTTGACTTTGAACACTTAATAATATACTCCTGCCGACCGTATTTCGGTCACGGCGGTTTATCTCGACGGAGATTAGCCAAGTACGCAAGAGATATTATAGTGCACAATTGTACGCGCAAACACAGGTGCACTCCCTCTTCCTTCAGTCCCATAGTCCGATGGGTCGGCAATCTGACGCGAACGGAGAGTGATCAGGCGCAGGACCGACGGTTTTACGTGCTCTCCGAAGCACGGGGGTGTCAAACCTCCAACTTCCTGACTCCGGGTTGCTACTGTGAATTTCCTAACAAGAAAAGCTAAGCAATAACACACATTTGCCCGACCGAACCCAGGACCTCACCCTCAGCAGCCGCACTTGCAACCACTAGACCAACGAGGCAGTCAATACGAGTCCATAAACACTTAGACAGCACTTAAACCTATTAAGTCAGTTTAACCCTTGGGGTCAGCATTTAATATTTCAATGTTTAACCTTTATTCATGTTAGTAGTACTGTGTTTACTCTTTAGAGGGGACCGCTGTTACCTATGTATGTTCTGACATGTTGATATTACGTTGATCATATATCATGAATAATTTTAGGCGTTTAGGAGAATTCGCTACTTTGAAAGTTACCGCGGTAATCCTGCTTGTTAAATATAACTAATGTATTTCGTTACAGAATCAATCACGTGTTTTATGTCAACATGATCTTAAATACTGTAGTGAGTCTAGATTATATTACCGAGCACTATTCCTATAATAAATTACTTTAGAATGATTACGATCGATCTGATTGATACGTACTCCTCCCGACCGGTCACGGCGGCCTATCTTCACGGAGATAAGCCAAGTACACAGTAGATATTATAGTGCACAAGTGTATGCGCAAACACAGGTGCACTTCCTCTTCCTTCACTCCTATAGTCCGATGGGACGGCAATCTGACGCGAACGGAGAGAGATCAGGCGCAGGACCGACGGCTTTACGTGCTCTCCGAAGCACGGGGGTGTCACACCGCCAACTTCCTAACTCCGGGCTACTATTAAGAATTTTCTTACTGAAACACCCAATAACACTATGGCCGAACTGGGAAACGGACCTGGGACCCCACGCTCACTAGCCGCGCTTGCGACCACTAGACCAACGAAGCAGTCAAATATCGATCTGAAAACGTGTGTTACAGGGAGGACATTCTCCCTTTACAATAAGCTAAATAAAGAGTTAACGCGCGTAAACACTTGCTTAGTTAACTATACGAAAGAGATCTTAAATCCAAAATATCCAGTTATAAAAGCTATTTCACGAGTGCCGTCGTTTTGATCTGAAGACGGCCGCGCCGCGAGCGCTTAAGATACCGCTTAAACACGCTTGACTGCGACTCAGTATAAGGGAAAATGATATGGCACACAGATGTGTAAAAATATTACCTGTATGAACATTTAAATAAAAAATAAGTTATGGGCTGAATATTTCTTTGATATTTTACCCGACTGCCCCTAAAAAGCAGTGTTATGTTTCAGGGTTCATATACGTATATATGTATAAGTATGTATGTATGTGTGAACCAATTTGAATGTACCTATGGGGTATCGTTAGAATGCTTACATTGTCCCGAGTAAGATAGGCTAGTAGGTAAGATTTAAAAAAATGGCAGGCGTTTTTTTTTATTTTTTTATTAATATTGTTTGTATTTACAGTGTGTAAAAGGTACGCGACATAAACCCTTTGAACCCATAAATAAAAGCGCTATTTTCGGCTAATTACAGGCTCAAAAAATAAAACAAAACATAAATGCTCAGGCTTAAGCGAATGATAGTAAATTTTTATCGGCTTACATAGCAAGAAAATAATAGTTTATTATAACTAGGGTATTCTACTTACTCTATCGTATTAGGGAAAAGTCTCTACAGGATTCCGCACTGCGGTATTGTTGCTCTAAATACTTGTAAGAATACGATTTGACGAATATCACAAGTACAAATAAAAAAAATACCAACAGAATTGAGAACCTCCTCCTTTTTAAGTCGGTTAAAAACGCTTAATAAAAATGCCGCAATAGCTTAAAGTTTTTTAGCATGAAGGGATAGAACTTGATATATATCACACGATGAAGTTCTGTCAATTATAAGTTCTACAGATAACCACAATATTATTGTTGAGAAGTTTATGAGATGTAGATAGATAAATACATAGAATAATCTTTATTTTATTGTTAACCATTAGAGTAACAACAATAAAAAAGTAATTTCTAAAATCAAGTTAAGGTAAGGTATTATTGACAATGTAAAGATATAGCTTTATCAGGAAGTACACGCAACTTAGTAGGTATACTTATTTAGAAACTGCTATCATCGGAATGATAATAGTACATTATGATACAAGCGGCCTAAGTCGGTCATTACAGTAGAGGTTGAATTGCTAACCGAGCCTTAGCTAGGATAGCAATGACCGACCGAGACTTGTATTGATCATTAGGGCACGCGGCTCATTACGACGTTTTTCAACACTCTAGGAAAAAAGGTAAAAAATAACACAAAATTCCTAAACTGAAACTTTACTTTTTGTATTTATTGAAACGTCGTATTTTATCTAACACAGGATGTAATTAAATAATAGTAAATTACAGTAAAGAGTTTGTAGACTACGTTGTGTTTATGGTCTATGCAAGCCCAAGTAGAAGCAGAGGCTTGACTTGACGAAGTTGTTTGAACTTTAATAATAATAATAAATTTATTTATTTCGAATAAACTTAGCCTATGTTTACAATTTTACTAGAACACGTATCATGTTAAAAGCATACAAAACAAGTTTGAAATGTACAAAACAATGAGTACAAAAGAACAATTTTACAATTTATGATGGTAGGTATTTGTAACTTATTGGCTAGTTTTGTGACAGACAAATTAGTTAGCTACCCTCCGTACTAGTAATAAACTGTACGACGGCAGAGTAGTGCAGCCAGTTCGCTGTCTCCAATTTACATAGTATAAGCAAACTAAACAGATACACTGAAAGCTATGTTTATAATAATATTACATAATGTAGGTGATGCAATAAGTCTACTAGGCTTACATTGTTTACACAGATATACTTTTAATCCCTCAACATTACATAATTTCACGTCATATAATGCCTGTTGATCAAAAATACAATCAAGGTGATATAGTTTGACTTGACATTGTAGCTTTAAGACAAAAAGGAAAACAAATTTAATGCATCATGCAACATTAAGTTACGCACTTGTGTTAACACTTTACACGTATTGTGATATTGTAAATTGTAAGAGACAAAAAAATACTTATTATAATTATAAACATGTTTAAAATATTCTCTACAGTTACGTTAACCAACACTTAATAATAATTTCTCTGTTGATTCGTAGTCCATATTTTTGAGATATTTATCTATAATACCTTTGCACACAAACTTGCTGCTTTTAGATATAGATACGGACTGATTAATTCGATTGTATACTAAAGGTCCTAGGTAACGAAAGAATTTCTGTGCAAAGCTTGTTCTACAGAAGGGCACAACGTAAACCATAAATTGTCGCCTTTTATTTGATACTTGTAATGGTATCGTGTGTTGTTTTAGTATCATTGTCTTAATGAATAATTGCCTTATGGTTAGTACTGAGTATTCTTTATATAAATCTACTGTAGGATACCTGAAATTTTAAAAAATAATTATTTTTATAATTGCGTGTTGCGCTCTTTCCACTTTAATAATGTGAGTTTTTGCCGCATCTCCCCATGCCATTATACCATAAGTAGCGATAGATTGAAACAATGCACAATAAACTGCCTTTACTGTTATATTATCATTTAAACGACGAATTTTTTTAAAAAGTGTAATTAGTTTTCGTAATCGTGAGGTGAGATTATTTATATGAATTTTCCAATTCAGATTTTGATCAATAAGGATACCCAGATATTTGATCGAAGAGACAGAATATACTACATGGCAGTTACAGTTCAGAAAGTTTGACTCACATACATGAGCTCTTAAAGTAAGACTTTGCAGAGGTTGGTCATTATTTTAAATAGAGAAAGTTATATATTTTGTTTTAGCCAGGTTTAAAGTTAAAATATTTGTATTAAGCCATTTCACAATAGATGTTAGTCCTTCTTCAGCAACACTCTTAACACTATCCTGTCTATGTCTGCAAAAGTTATGATTTCTGCATTTTTTTATTTCTTTCTGCACAAATCATTGATGTAAATGATAAAGAGTGTCGGACCTAGCACGGAGCCTTGCGGCACGCCAAAATAAATTGGGACACTATCACTAATCACATCATTGATTTTTACAGTCTGACTTCTGTTTGATAGGTAATCAGTGAAAAGGTCAAGTGGCACACCTCGGATTCCCATGTGTTCGAGTTTGTTTATTAGATTAGGGACAGAGACAGTGTCGAAAGCCTTTGCCATATCTAGAAAGATACCCAAGCATTTTTGCTTCTTATCTAATTTTTCACTTATGTGGCTGACAAGGCGTTCAATTGCATCAGATGTGGATCTTTTCTCTCTAAATCTATACTGATTACAAGAAAGTAGGTTTTGAGATTCCAGAAAGCTTATAAGGCGAATATTAATTAATTTTTCAATCACTTTTGACAAACAAGGTAATAGTGCAATTGGTCTGTAGTTGGAGACACTGTCTCTGTCTCCTGATTTATATACAGGAACAATTATTGCTTGCTTTAATACAGTCGGGAATATTCCCTTCTCAAGACAGATATTGCTAATGTAAGTAATTGGTTTAATCAAACTATCTATAGCCTGCTTCATGAATACAGAGGAGATGTTCATTATCCGTTCCTATCGTATCCGTCTTTAGTTTGACAATTTATGTTTTGACGTCTAAATATATCTTATAATAATTGAAAGTAAAGTGAATATCTTTCCATTTATAACACAGGTTGATGTTAATTTGTTGATAAAAAGAAGTAATTTGAAGAATTGAAAAGTATATTTGTCATATTTAAATTAGCACAGTCACAAAAATGGTTAAACCTCATCAAGGAGTTTTCAAACATCAAAACTCTTTGCTGGGGTTTAAAAGTAAATTTAAAGCTGTCACGCACTCTTTTTTATATTACGGCACTAAAGCGATAAAAATGAAGAAAAAGCACACTTGATTAATAAGCCTCATTATGAACCTAAACGCGATGCAATAAGAGCCACTTTACGAGCAAGAGTGTTGCAAAATATCGTTTCCATCAAAACAATCAGTAGGTATTTATTTTGCCTTTTCTGGCTGGTAATAATTGTGTATAATCAATATTACAAGGAAGTATATCGAAAAATATATATGGACAGTTTCCTTATTGGCCTTACGCGATATTTCGTTCTCGTACTTATACAACTCATTTCCAAAGTAATCGTTTCTTGCTTATTATATCTTTCATGGTAACTTGATCTTATATAATATTATTTATTGTCCTAAATCGACTCGCCACAGTTTATGACATGATCCTGTAAAGTCAGGTCAAGTCAAAAGGTTTTTATTTTAAATAGGCAAATTACATGCACTTAACGTCAAATGATTCTAGTTGCTCGGTTCCAAAAAGTTGATCATATGGAGAAGAGCCGGCAAGAAACTCCATAGACTCAAGTGGCATTCCTTAAAAATTGAAACGGGAACCCAAAGATTCGAGATAATCGGGATATCTTGAAGTTTCCCGTTAAAGCAATCGAAATGTCCATACTCTGAGACACGCCTCAGCAGTCTCTTGGTAGAGATACTATGTAGGAATGTTCTATGAAAAAAAAAACCTTTAGTTGTTAAAACTAGCGAAATTACATGCAATGTTGTTTATTGCGCAGAATGGTTTCGAATATTTTGAACTGCTTATAAACAGTTCAAAATTTTTGTAACATAGCATCACGCCTGTATTCCCTGAAGGGGTAGGCAGAGATGTACATAGTTGTACACCCACATTTCACCAATGCTGTAAAGTCCAATGTAATAGGCGGTGAGCCTATTGCCATCTACCGGGCACAATTCCAAACTCCGGGCTGCTATCGAGAAATTCCTAATAGAAAAACCCAATAACACTTTGCCCGACCCGGGAATCGAACCCGAGAAACTTTTATATTTGAACATATAAATTAGTACCGGTGATATTCTATAATTCTGTTAGTAAATACTGGTCGACAGCTATGCACAAAACTTTAAAAAACCGAGGCAACGAATTTCTATTTAATTCTTAATTAATTCTGGAACCGCCTCTAACAACACATACTCTACGCCATTTTAGTTATTTTTTTTTTTTAACTGCAAAAAGCCATAATGATTGATTATGGGATATTATGAAAGTCTTATGATTGCTTAACAGAAGCAACTTGGTTAGCCAATTTCTTGGCTGTAATATATAAAAAATATGACAGCGACACCGCTATTTGTCTTTTATAATAATTTGAGAGATAGTACCTATATTTTGTCAAAATACAGTGTTTACTAAAATAATTGTTAGTGTGATAGTAATATAACATTAGAACCTGGCGCATGGATAACATTTGGTGTGACATAGCTAGATAGAAGGAGACCGTATCGGTGGCGGTTACCACCAACAACAGCATTCCCAATGAGGGTTGACGCCAGGCAGGCGGCCGGTCACAGAACATTGCCAAAACTTTAGCAGAATGCAATTTTAAAAAAAATATACATGCTGCGCCGACTCTAAATAAATTGGGATAAGGGCAGGGGGATGATGAATTGTTAGTGTCAATAAAATGACAATGTAACTTGTAGACTCTAAACTTTGTTACCTTTATTCTGACATGGTGATATAACGTTATTATTATCATCAATAATTTGGGCGGTTAGGAGAATTCGCAACTTTACCTTTACTTACTTAAACTTCCCTGCTTGTTAAATTAATGTACATAACCGATCACGCGTTATTTTGTCAACATTATCTTGGATGCTGTACAGACTCTAGATTAAATTACCAAGCAATATTCCTATAAGGAGGATCCCTTTTGAATTATTTCGATAGATCTGATAATGTCCTCCCTTCATACTAAGATAAAATCCTTAAACACTAGCTTAGTTAACTATTTAATTTCTTACATTGAAAGCATTCAGTTATAAAAGCTATTTTATGGCGAGTGCCGTCACTTTGATCTTCAAAGCACTGCAAGCGCCTTAGATGCAGCTCAGACGCGCTTGACTTCGACTCAGTACAAGAGACAATCTGACACACAGATTCCTGAATAGAAAAATGTTAACTGGATGATATACATAAAGAATATGTTATGGGTTGAATCACTTTTTAAATCGTTTTAGTAGTTTTAGATTAAGAATATTGTGTAACGGTGAAGGAAAACATCGTGAGGAAACCAGCCCACCTGAGTTCTCAATGGTGTGTATAGCCATGTCAGAGGCCTGCAGGCGGTTTAAACTCTGACACTAGGTTATTCATGAACCACACGAAGAAGAAGATGAATATTGTGTCATAAACCGTTAAATGTCGAACAGCTTTCACCCTTTGAGTTGGTCCTCGTCAGATGTTTATAGTTGATTTATATCGTCGTCTAAAGGACCAATTTTTTACAGTGTGTAAAAGGAAAGCGACTAACCCTTTTACCCTTTCACCCCATAAATAAAAGCGCTATTCTCTACAAATTACAGGCTGAAAAAAACAAAGCATAAACGCACCGACTTAGCGAACGATCGTAAATCATTACCGGCTTACGTAGTGTGTAAACAATGGTTTATTTTTGCAAAAATAATATTTTTTGTAGTTACTGAAGGAGGGTTCAGAACTGCGGTATATTGTTCCAATTATAGTGCCAGAATTTGATATATTACACGGAACTATTTTCATATACTAAACATAAATATAGTAATGGATCATAGTTCTTAACATAAAGCGATTTTCTCCATTCATGATCCTTTAATGTTGATGCATGAAACTTAATTTACTTTCCATCTTATTAAATGTAAGCTCGTTTTTTGCTTCAGTTTGAAATTTTAGGCAAATAGAGGCAATAGCTTCGTAGCGATAATTACTGTAATTATGTCCGTTGTTTAGATTTCTAATATTAAGAAAGTGTACGTCGTAGTCAAGTATTAACAAGAGTTTTACTGATAACGTTGGAAGAACAAAGGTCTCAAGAATGGTAACAGAAATAGTTCCTACATGATAAAATTAAGAAGCAATTATTAAGTTAGCAAATAAATATGTTCCTATAACACCAGTTTTAAGTACTTTGGTAATTTTACTAACTAACTCTTTCACTTCCCACATACTCGTAATCTTATCTACAACGGGACGCCCCAGAAGGATATACACTGAACTTATCGGTAATATCCTCCAAAAAGGTCATGTGCGTAGTACTCGCTACCGGCGCGCGTTTATAACCAGATGTATGAACATGGACGAAGCAAAAGGCCTACGGAAACCTACGGAACGCCACCTACTACGATCCTTTAGATCGTAGTAGGTGGCGTTCCGTAGGTTCTGCCTACCCCCACGGGACAAAGCTGTGAATTAATGTATGTATTGTTCGAACATTAGGAAGTGTATCATAAAAACGTAGATGGTCAATTTCCTTATTGTCCCTACGCGACGAAATTTCCAATATACAATTTATTTTCCAAAAATATAAATTTCATATTCATTACAGCTTTCATGATCAATAATTGGGAAAACTCAAAATTCTAGACCATCGAAATCTCAAAACTTCCAATTAAAAGTGGGTGGACGTACGTTCGGACGAACCCGAAACCTCATGCTTAGCAGTCGCGCTTGGACTAACAGCTACTTGGACCACTAGACCAACGAGGCAGTCAAAAAAATAAAGCAGCGACATAGCGCTTGGTCCGAACACGAGCGCGGTACGGCTGCCCACGCCCCGTCCCCTCCGCTCCTAGCGGAGTTGCCTATTTCGGTGAGATGGCATGACATTATTACGGAAAATAAGCGCACCAAAAATTATCAACAGTCTTTCGGAAAAAGGGTTCCTACTAAAAAACTAAAAATATTTCGAAGAAAAGAGAAGTTATTTAAACTGTGGAATAAATAAACTGTGTCTGCTGCTAAATTATTTTTAAGTTTACATACTCATAATGTCATTTATTAAAGCCCAATTAGCGATGAAATATGTGTTAAATTAAGAATCTTCAGAGGCTTGTAACTTGCACAATTATCATATTACAATTTTTTTTTGCAATTGACCTAGCCAGTGAAGCGACTAATCCATATCATGTTTAGTTTTGGGCGTATATCACCAATCAGTTGAGTTATCAACTTTCTACGTTTGTATGGGACAATGACCGGTTTGCGTAGCCTTAAAGCACTAAACGAAGTACTCCATACTTTGTGACAAGTCCGACACTGAAGTTTATCCGGCCTTCGAGCAAGCTGAGATGCAACATGCATTATTCACTGTGTCCCCCGGATGTGCCCATCTGTAGCCTCTTAAGACCCGTTTACAAAGTAGGAAGGCGCTACATGTATTATTCCACTTCCTCGTACGCTGTTCGTTTATGCAATTCCATTGGACTTTGCGATCGAACAGGATTTGGATGTATCGACTTATGTGTTATATAGGAATAACGAAGCAATAAGAACAGCTTCGGGACATACCTATAATATATAGACAATGTAAAATAAGTATGACATAAATGTAATGTAAAGTTTGATTAGTGAAATAGTGGAGGATATTATTTATAACAAACCGTATTATTTCGCCGGATGTGTTATGTTGAAAATATTTATAAGACCACATTATCATAACGATTCTAAGTGAGACCTACAAGAGTATTCAACATTTTACTGAGGAGCATTCATAGACACAGCGATGCACCCGTCCAGTCAACTTATATCGTAATAAAGTTTGTACCTAATTTCGTGATTTTATTAGAACTCAAACTGACACTGCTTCAATGGTGTCGGAAAAACGGGTTTGTTTTGTGTTGAGTTTGTCGGTTCCATACTCGATATAAGGCGACATGTTTGGCGCGTTTCCAACTGATGACACACATTCAACTTGCATAAAACCACGGGCATGGCATCGCATCGTGCTTTCATAAAAAATAATGATGGCAATGACAATAATATTCTTACAATATAGCCTGCAGCGAGCGTGATTGAAGATATAAAAATGTGTTTACGCGGATATACTTAAAATAACGTATACCTATTTCGATAGATGTTTCGAATTGCCACGGTGATTCAAAAACTCATACTTGTGAAACCATCTTAGAGGACCAGATGGGAGAAGGATCTGACTAATATCGAAAAAAATTGCTCGCCACTTTTGGCTGAGGGTGAGGTAATACATGAGAACAAAAGAACTTCCACTGAAGCAACAAGAGCTCTCGTCATTACATTAACAGTATTAACACACATAAAAAATTTAAGACAAACATAAAATTGTATCACACACTATTAAAATCGTGTACTATTATTGTAACCATACAAGTAAAAGGTATAAAGGTTTGATTGGGAATCATATGGCAGTGGCGAGAGGGGTACGCCCTACGCCCGCTAAAACTATTCCAGTAGTACTTCCTTGAAAGAAATGCTACATATTCTAATGTTTAGTAAAAATACAATTGAGAAAGTTCACGTTGCAAATTTTTGACCTAAAATCGACAGCAAGCTAGACGCACAGTACTTTCGCAGCCGCACTTCCCTGATTATTTATTTATAAACATCAAAGATCACAAGTTTTGTAGGGCTTTCAATTATATACAAAGTACGTACTATTACGACAAAATATTAAGAATAGACTTTCTTTTTAAGGATAGAAGTTACATGTTTTCCTCTCAAGTTACTAATGTCATTAATAAACTTCACTACTGAAATAATTATGTAAACCTGCATTTTTAATATCCACCTTATTAACCGAAACGAGACAGAATGTGTAGCATACCACAATCCCACATCAATTCTGAGGCTTCAGTAAAAATAGCATAACATAAACAAACATAAAATAGAATCACGCCTGTTGTAAGCGACGTGAATACCTACTAATAATGTTATTAAATATTATACTTACCTACTTATTTTCTAGTGTAGTGTGTGTCCTTGATGTGCGGGGAGCGTGAGGGAACGAGGGGCACGCGCGGGTAAGGTCCCACCGCCGCGAACGTTTGTTGCAAAAAAAAAAAAGTTAGTCGCCTAAATACGGGCCCCACGCTCACTTCACGCTCTAAGTTGTGCCGTACCTTCGTTCAATATAGTGACTACCAATAATACTATCGGATTTTCATTGTACTCACCGTAAATTACTGCCACCTGCTGACAACCGGCCGCCTTCACCTGTATTCCCCGAAGGGGTATGCAAGGTGTAGGTACATAGTTGTATACCCAAATTTCACCAATGCTGTTATAGTAAAAATTCTCTGCGTGAAATAATATTGTTAAAACAAACTGTATCGAGATTATTTGGTACATATAAAATAATTTCTATAAAAGGGTATTATAACAAAATTGCCCAGACAAAAGTATTATCAAAATAACACGTTCAAAATTCAGTGTTTAGAAGCAACAGTCTAACTAAAATTGCTTTCTTGTCCCAGAGACTGGAGCTTTATACATCTAACTCTACTTCACGGGGGGGCGGAAACCGAAACTATTATTGTTGCTTCCTATATAAAATATTATCAAAAAAACTGGGTCATGATACCAAAAAATTGATAAAAGAATTAATATTTTTTTCCTAAACAATTACAATGCATAAACAAGTGTATGCTATGGTTATGTTAACGTCAGAGTTGAAATGAATGAGTATATACAAAACATGTAGTTAAATAACGAAAACCCCATCAAAATCCAATCAGTAAATTTTGAGACAATCGCGTATATACAAACATACAATGAATACAGAATCTCATTTTTGAAGTTGGATAAAAATCGGAGCCCAGTTCAGCTCATGAGTAAACTTTCCTGAAGTCAATATAATCGAAATTTATAAGATCCGTAAAGTAAAAATTCGATCAATAAAATCGAAAGCCGTGTCAGCAATTCCCTCACAGACTCTCGTAACTTTAGAAGAGTTTTCGGTTAACCGTTAACCTATAAAATACCTTTGAAGATTTTCGATCACATTTTATTACACATTAACTCACCCGCCCTGAGTTCGCACGATAACTTTTATACGTGTGCTTTGTTATCCGACTTCATGAATTTTATGCAAAATATCAACAAATCTGTATTCGAAAGTATCCACAAAGGATATGGCCAACCCAGATTATATGTAAAATTAGCTGCACCCCGCGGTTTCACGGTGTTATAATTAACCTAAGTTAATCCTTATATAGTCAGCTACCTACCAATAAAATCTAATCAGAATCGATCTAGCCGTTTCGAAGATTAGTCGGAACAAACTGAGAAACAGACAGACGAACACTTTAAAAAGTGATCTTTAGGCATAGGTATCGTGCAAATAACATTCTGACATTTCAAACAGACACTTCAATTTTATTTATTTGTATTGTAGGTATATAAAAATTCTGGGTATTGCATCGTTTTTGGCACTAGTTACAAGTTACCACTGACCTTTAAACATATTTACTTTTAGGATCAATTACTTTTGAGTAAGTTAGAGAACCCTCTGTGATTCTTAAACTTTCAAAGTGCCTGTCAAAGAAAGACACTAAACGTAGCCTGTCCTGCGCCCCATTTACGGATAAAGGTATTTGAGACTAAATACAATCCGCACATGATATTCGCCGTGCTAACCTCCAGGCTACCTACATCAAGTGTATCGGCTTGTGTGAAAGCACTATCGTGTCTGGCTTAAGGAACACATTTACATTTTCGTTACTATTGTCTCGTAACCTTGTGTGCCTGTGAATAGGTATCGCCCTACTACCTGTTTCCCTGCTTTGTACAGATATAATACGTATTATTGTGTAAAATATTAAAAAATACCACTACGCTCTTAACATTATGGGTAAATAAAACATATGAGGCTTGTCTGATAGCACCATCATATCTACGTCATACGTGTGTGATACAAAAAGTACTTTAGTTAATCTTATTAGTTTAGTTAATACTTTATTAATTAGGTTAATACTTTTGTAACAACATTTGCTCTTTTTGGTTCAACTATCCAAATACTTCACCTATATGTAGCAGATGGCAGCCCGATTGTGTTTATCTTGTATGCTGAGAGTAGTTCATTCGATACACTTTGCATACATACACTACGAATATTGCGACGTTTCACCGTACATGACATTCATATCCCGATTCATATAAAATTCAAATCTGCTCAGTCAACTAAACCGCTATTAATTATAACCGCTAAAAATAAAATAGAACAGTGCGATTTGCATTGTACGCTGGAATCCGAATACTGTTTTTTTTTATTTAAAAATAATTTTTTTAGCTTTTCAAACTTTGGAAAATTTTAGATAAATCTTTGAAAAGCATTAACGCATGCTTAGCGAACTCTAAAGTAACTTTAGAAAATTTATAAAAAAAAAAATACTTCGCTTGAATTAATTTAGGCACCTCTCAATTTGACCCTGCGGCCACGACAACAAATCGGAATGCTGCAATATAGGAACATGAAAGTAAGGATATAATGAAAGGTATAAACATATAATAATATTATGATAAATTCTTCAAAAGAAAATGCATTCTCATTAACCCATTGTTACGGTAAAGATAAATGGCCAGCTCGGTATTCGCGGTAAGAACTATACACAAATGTCACGTTCCGCGTCCGAATAGATTTATTGAGATAATTAAGTCATTCAGCAGAAACTTTTCCAGAGAACTCAAAGTCAAATCATTTAGTTCAATTATTTAAAATTCCTTGCCTTCTCTGCTTGAGAAGAGGCCCTCGCCCACAGTGGGACCGTTAAGGGCTGGTGTTTTTTTTTTTGTTTTTTTTTTAGAATTGTCAGTATCTAGTTCCCACATTCCAAAGTGTCGATTCCTACGAAGAAAAATGGGCAAGAGACTACATGGTTACTCTTTTTTTAAAATAGTTTTTACAATGGCACGTATTGGCTGTTTCTGTTGCAAAATAATATGTGAGAATAATGTAAGATGATGCCAGTACTAAAAGAGTATAGTCTATCAATTCAAAATTATGTCATAACAGTTTAGAGATGACCAGTCCCTTCTGACGGCAAAATGATAATTGCTCACCAACAGATTTTCTCCAACGAAGTTAGCTGATTCTTAGAATTGAGAAAAACATGAGCTTTTAAATTACCCTAATCTAAGCTGGATTCGTACTGTAATAAAGTTGGTTCTCCTTAGGTTAGCAAACAGGTTGAATAGATAAGAGAGCTTCAGGAATTAAGTGGAGTTTCTGAAGCTCTCTTATCTATTCAACCTGTTAATCTTGTTTACAGGTCTTGGTACCTACGCATTGACCTTTCCCTGGGGTTGGTTAATTAGGAATATTTTTTTTAACCTATCCACATTTGTTTTTATGGGATAGGATGCAAACGAGCAGACGGATCACCTGATGGTAAGCGATTACCACCGCCCATAGACACCCGCAACCCCAGAGGAGTCGCAAGTGCGTTGCCGGCCTTTTAAAGGGTTTGGGCTTCCGGTACTCTCACTCACTCAGCGAAACACAACGCAAGCGTTGTTTCACGCCGGTTCTCTGTGAGGCCGTGGCATCACTCTGGTCGAGCCGGCTCATGCGTGCCGAATCATGGCTCTCCAACGGTGAAATTTAATATTCAGTTAATCATTTCAGTTCATCTTTAGTTATCACTGTCTCAGATGTTTTGTGGTACAAAATGCCTCTAAGCCTAGTTTGAGTCTGCAATGATATTTCTGGCTAGAAAATTATTTATATATTATATTATTACTTTAGAGTTCGCTAAGCATGCGTTAATGCTTTTCAAAGATTTATCTAAAATTTTCCAAAGTTTGAAAAGTTAAAAAAAAAAATTTAAATAAAAAAAAACAGTATTCAGATTCCAGCGTACAATGCAAATCGCACTGTTCTATTTTATTAATTAGAATAAATCTTCTTATCGTGTGGTTTATCAATAACCTAGTGTGAGAGTTTAAACCACCCGTAGGTCTCTGACGTGATTTTACACACCATCGAGAATAATTAACTCTCAGGTGTGCGGTTTCCTCACGATGTTTATATAATTATATTGAATTTATGAAATAATGACAGTATTCCTATTTAAAAATACATTAGACGAGACTGTTTCAAAAATGTTTGGAATGTTCGTTTTTTAAACTAGGCGGAATGTGAATATCAATGTATCAACGAAAAACTTAAAACAAAAGATGGCGCCATCTTTTCTATAAAATGAAAGCCATTTTGTGTTTGTGGTGGTTAATTTATTAATTATTTTATTATGCTTGGTGTGTATATTTTTTTAATATAAAATGTATTTTCTTGTTATTATCGAATTAACTTACGGATATTATACACGACGACATCGATTCAGATCAGATATGGGAAAACGAAGCGTTTATTGTATAATACAAATCACATCGATCACAGCTGTCAGCAGGTTTATCCAGCTCATCAAATTATTTAATTATATATATTTATTATAGATTTATTATAGATTTGATATAGATTGATATAAGTATATATTGTCAAATATATACTTATATCAAATAGTAATTATTGATTACAAGTCGCCTAGGTTCTCTTTTGGTAACAGATAATTAAAAATATTAAAAGCAGACAAAATGGTTGTACTCGCACACCGTTTCCAAGGAGTAGGTCCTTGGAAACCGTTTTTGATTTAGTTCACTTTTGGAAATATTCTTACACGCCACAGTTTTTAATGTTAAAGACACCAAAAAGAATAAGATATCAACAGCTAAACGTCACTTACACAATACGGCATATTAAATTTTTAAATAAGGCACTACAAAACAACTTTATTTGTTCAAAACCTATCCGTGTTATATGGTAAAAACGACAACAATGGCTACCGATTGAAAGGCGTGAGCGGGAGAGTTTTTATGAAAAAAAGGCATTTTTACAGACTTTGAGAAGAACGTGACCAGTTTAGATAATAATATTTGGGTACTCCCACAGGATAATTTCACGGTACGTACCTAACTATAGCAACCATGGAATACGGCGCCATTTTGTGAATAGAAAAACAAATATGTTGATCGACAAATTAACATAGAGTCGGCAGGGTTTGAACTCACACCCCTTAGGCCTGCAAGTGCTTTGCCCACATTAATTGCTCCAGTACACCCAAATAGTTTATGTTACCATGAGAAGCAGTTACCATTACACTATTAATAAGTTTTTGGCTTATTTGTATTGTTTAATAAATTATATTTTGGAACCGAGTTCTAATTCTGCAAAATATAAACAAAGGAGGTATTTTTAATGAGTATATATATAACTAGACTAAGTAGATAATTATCTTTTAATTACTAATAGCCAATACCAACGACCCACCCGAAACACTTACAATAAATTATATTACGTCAAGTCAAGTCAAGTCAAATATTTATTTGCATAAAACATGGTATACATGGTGTTACAATAATTATAAAAGAGCTAACATGTTTTGCCAAAATTGTACATAGCATGCAAATCTTCCATTTAGTTCTAACATGAGATTTTCTTGTCCATAAATTCTTTAAAACTATAGAAATTATTAGTATTCAACCAGTCAAACAATTTATTCTTAAATAAATTAGTGTTTAATTTTTTTATGTTACTCGGTATCTTATTATATATACGAACACAATTACATAAGCAGCTTTTATTATATTTAGTAAGCTTCGGAAGATCATTCAGAATGAGTCTATGTGGATCACGCCGGTTCCGAGGATTAATATCATTGGCTGATTTAAACAAAGCTTTATGTTTATTAACAAACATGCATATTTCATAAATATAAAGTGACGACAACGGTAACAAACCTAGTTTTTTAAATATAGGTTGACACGATTCCTCCGGATGCAGCCCGTACATTGCCCTTATGCACTTTTTTTGAGCAACAAATGCTCGGTTTATATCTGTGCTATTTCCCCATATTATAAGCCCGTAGCGTAGTAGCGATTCCACATACGCGTGATAGGTCATGATAGATCTATCATCAGTAACCGTGCGCGCGCCGCTCCGAACAGACGAGTACACGAGTAGGTACACGCGGGTTCGCGCTTCGCACAGTTTTAAATAAATATTGTTGACTATTTACCTGCTTTCATAATGGTCATTTGCGGAAGGTGTGGAGATGAAGTCACTGAAGCAATTCAGTGCTCAGCATGTCATAATTACTTTGACTTCCCCCGTTCTGGAATTACGGAGAAAGGATATCGGAGACTCGGAGACCGCCAAGCTACGTGGAGGTGTACAAACTGCAAGAACGCGGGTCTTGCTAGCGTCCAGTCAATGTCAAGTACAGCCTCTCCAGTTGCTCCTCCGATAACATTGGAGTCAGTAATGCGGGAGCTCTCCAGCATCCGTCAGGAACTTAGTCCCCTCTCCAGTCTAGCATCGGAAGTGCAACTCATTCGGAAAGAACTGGCTGATTTGAAGGAAATCCCTGGTAAGGTTCTTATGTTGGATGAGAGATTGGCCAAAGTTGAAACCATGCAGGAAGGTGTACAATGCATAAAGTCAGCGATTACAAAACTCGAGGACGGGCACCAAGATGTTGATCAGTGGCTCCGTAGCAATAATGTGGAAATTAAGGGTGTACCGTTGAAGGATAGAGAGAACCTCTTCGACATAGTTAGCAAAATTGGTAACAAAGTTTCTTATCCAATTATGAAGAATCAAATTAATTTTGTACACAGAGTGCCGACTAACGTGACTGGCAATAAGAACATTATTGTCTCATTTATGAGCAGATACATGAAAGAGGATTTCGTAGCGGCTACTCGGTCCTACAAAGACCCACTGCTACCTGATGATATAGGAATAACAGGTGCTGGGAGGATTTTTGTCAATGATCATCTCACAATCCGAAACAAAATACTTCTGTCGCAAACTAAATCCCTTGCTAAGCAACATAATTTTCAGTTCGTATGGGTGAAGCACATGAAGATCTTTGTAAAACGGAATCCTACATCCAAAACATTCATTGTTATGTCGGAAAAAGATTTACTAAAAATAAACTAAAATGTATTTTATACCTTATAAACATATTAAGTATATTAGCTATTATTACTTTGAGATTATTAGAGCGTGCCCATTTGCTTAACTCGGTTCAAAGTCCATCTAAACGATCACGGTTTGTTTACATAGTAATATCTTAGGTTTGCGCGATCACTACACATTATAATAAAACAACTTTTAACCGGATTAATCGCGTGTATTATTGGTTTTTTGTTTTTCCTGACGTTTCGAACACTTTGCAGCGTTCGTGGTCGCAGGAGGACACACAGTCCTCCTGCGACCACGAACGCTGCAAAGTGTTCGAAACGTCAGGAAAAACAAAAAACCAATAATACACGCGATTAATCCGGTTAAAAGTTGTTTTATTATAACGGTTTGTTTACGTTCGGATTTCTTTTGTATTGAAATGTTGGTTTGTTAAAAAATATGATTCCTTTAGAGATAATAAGCAGCTATATTGTTTATTTAGAATGTTCTTGATGATACCTACTTTCAAGCGCTTTGTATTGAGATTGGAGATAAATAGTTTACTTGACTATAGTTTGTTTATTCTTAACCATATTTTTCATATACCCCCAAAAATAACTAATTATTTATTTTTTCTGCTCGGACGAACGTGCTATGAATGGAGTTTAGAACATTTTTGCTGTGTGGAATGGACATTAATTTCTATTGGTATCGTAATGGATCCATTGCAAATTATTTATTTATTAATTCATAGTTTCATTTATCTACAATGTATAAATTAAAGATTTATCATCAGAATGTGCGAGGGCTGCGAACGAAGTCAATTAACTTTTATAGGAATTTACTTAAAAGTAACTATGATATAATTTCTTTAACGGAGACTTGGCTTGTTGACGGAATTTTCGACAGTGAACTATTTGATGATAGGTACCTAGTATGGCGGCGTGATCGCGACTACGCTACCACGGGACAGGTGCGTGGTGGTGGCGTTTTAGTGGCGGTTCGCCGTGAGCTTACCGTTAGTGAGATTATTGACTGGCAATCCAGTGCAGAAGACATTTGGATTTCGATTCAGTTAAAAGCCAGTTGCGATAAAAGTACCTATAGACTCAACTTATGCACTTTGTATTTATGTGAACAAGCTTCCGGTAATAGTTTCGCTAGTCAACTATATGCCCACTTAGACAAACTTACAAATTTGATAAATAACCGCCCGTCCGATAAGTTTCTTATTCTTGGGGATTTTAATCTGAGTTCCATTACGTGGACATCTTCAAATGATGGAGTTAGACCTATCGCACCGCAAACTAGCTTCTTGACTCACTTTGTGGATACTATTGATTTTTGTAGTTTAAAGCAGTATAACCTTATTAATAATAAGTTCGGTAAAATCCTGGATCTAGTCCTGTCAAATTCCCCCGTCTCTGTTTCGGCGTGTCCTGAAAGTTTAACTACTGAGGATGCCTATCACCCAGCATTATTAATTCAACTTGACACCGTGCAACCTAGGGAACTCAAAGGCAACCCGCGTATATTGTATCAATACAATAAGGGTAATTATGATAATATTCGTTCTGACCTAACAGAAATTAACTGGCATGATATATTAATAAAAGGCACTGTTGACGATGTTGTAGGAATTTTTTATTCAAAATTATTCGAAATTAGGGATATATATATCCCACAATGTTCTTACAAAAGTAATAAATATCCACCTTGGTATAACTCTGCGCTTGTTAAAATACTTAAAGAAAAATTTAAACATTATAGCAAATATAAAACTTATGGAAATATTTCTGATCGCTTAGCATATCAACTACTTCGTAACAGGGCCAACGACATCGAGCAAATTTGTTATAAAACATACTTGTCTAAAATCGAATCCTCAATAGGTACGAGCCCGAAATTATTCTGGTCTTATATAAAAAGTAAACGTACAAATTGTAATTTTCCATCGAGTATGTCGTATGGTGATAATAAAAGTGAGTCTGGGCAAGGAATTTGTGAACTATTTGCTACCTACTTTCGCACAACCTTTCTACATAACACCTCAACTTATAATTATAGCTCAACCAGTCATGTTTCTACTTGTGATATTAGTTCAATTGAAATTGATATAGCGGTCGTACGTCGGCATCTGAAATCCCTCGACTTAAATAAATCTGCGGGCCCTGATGCACTGCCTGCCACTTTTTTGGTTAAATGTGCTGACGAACTAGCCATTCCTGTATCTCTCCTTTTTAATAGGTCATTATCCGAAGGGTGGGTACCATCTTTATGGAAATCAGCTTTCATATCGCCCATCCATAAAAAAGGTGCAAAGGATGATATTGAAAACTATAGACCAATATCAAAACTTTGTATCTTAGCCAAAGTATTGGAACGCATAGTCTATAACCAACTTTATGGGAGCTTAGTTTCTACCCTGAGCCTTCAACAGCACGGGTTTCTAAAAGCTAGGTCCACTACATCGAACCTTATACTTTTTACGGACTACATTACTGAACAAATGGATAATGGAGACCAAGTAGATGCGATTTATACTGATTATAGTAAAGCGTTCGATAGGATCCATCATGACATTTTGCTGAAGAAGCTCCACGTTCTGGGCATTAGGCGATCTACACAAATGGTTTTCATCCTATGTGCAAAATAGGACCCAAGCAGTGGTCCTTAATGGCTTTATATCCTCCTGGGCATCGATCCCTTCCGGTGTTCCTCAGGGTTCTTTGCTAGGGCCTTTATTATTTCTAGCATTTATTAATGACATCGATGAATGTTTTAAGCACTCTAAGTACCTAATGTTTGCAGATGACATGAAAATCTACAGATCAGTTACGAACTTATCTGACGCTACTCTTTTGCAAGCAGACTTGTCAAGATTAGTAAGCTACTGCAAAACTAATAATCTAGATCTTAACATAACTAAATGTTTAGCTATTACTTTTACACGGAGAAATGAATCAGTCGCCTATAATTATTCTATTGCAAACCAGCCTCTGTCTCGAACACACGTCACCAGAGACCTAGGGATTCTTATTGATAGCAAGCTTACATACGAATGTCATATCGATCATATAGCTAAAAAAGCATCCAAAGCTCTGGGATTCATTATCCGTAATACAGGCTCTTTTAATGAAATGAAAACTTTAAAAATTCTATATTGTGCTTATGTTCGCAGCCACCTCGAATATGGTAGTCAAATTTGGAATCCAAACTATGCGATACATTCGGAAAGGTTAGAACGCATTCAGAGGAAATTCACGAGATATCTCGGTTTCAAATTCAAAATTCCTTGTCAGAGTTATGCGGAACGTTGTATTCGCTTCCACTTTCTTCCACTATGTACTCGGAGGAATATATCAGATATACGCTTTTTATCCAAAATAGCACAATCAAAGATCGACTGCCCAGAAATTGTTTCTAAGCTATATCTTAATGTTCCATCCCGGCACTCTCGTCTAAAAAACCTTCTCCACACTCCATACGCTCGCACTAATTACCGTCAGAACTCATTTATGTTGCGCTCATCGAAAGCACTAAATCTGCTCCTGAAATCCGAACACTCATCACTTGATCTGTTTACAAGTAGCCTACCTTCTATTAATACTATAATGTCTAATAACTTTTCTGTATCCGATGTCGTCTAAAAATAGTTTTGCATGCAATTTGTATATTTCTTTTTATTTTTTATAACGTAATATACATTAAGTAATCCAACAATACCTTATCTCTAACTGTGGAGGCTTGTAAATGGCTTTTTGTAATTTATTTAATTGTTATATCTTGTATTTTTTAGCTGTAAGCCACCCAAATAAAATAAAATAATAAAAATAAAAATAAAATAAATAAAATAGCTGTTTTTAAGTTTGTTACATTTTTTATTTGTTTAAGAGCATAAACAAACTTATTTATTCTCTTTGAAGCATTATCTACATGCTCTTTCCAGTTTAAATCCTCATCAATAATTACGCCTAGAAATTTTGTTTGTGCTACTTCTTTAATTTTTGATATGTTTAGTTTAATATTATATTTAGGATTATTACATTTATTAAAATTGATATATACGGATTTATAAAGATTTATTTTTAAATTATTTATGTCAAGCCATTGTATTAATTTATTTATAGTGTTATTAATTTCAGACTCATGATTATTTATAAAATTAATCGATTTTTCTGTCGCTATAATAATAGTAATGTCATCGGCAAATAATATACATTGGTGATTGGTTATATTAATAATATCATTTATGTACAGCAAGAACAGGATAGGCCCCAGTACACTTCCTTGTGGTACACCACATTTATTGTGCTTATATTCTGATGAAAAAGGTACCATATCCTGTTTGTCGTCTATTTTGCGATTCGCGCGGCTGTAGCCTCTGCCCGATTTTGGTAGCTATGAGTTCACAACCACTCATAGCCAACGAGTTGTTGGCATTTATTAAGCATGCCATTGATTATATGGACGAGGTCAGCATCTTGCAGATCTGCAAGTCCACCTACAAGGAAGATGAGATAAGCAGTGCCAAGTTGCTGCTATTTCAAACGCTCGGCAAAGTTAGCCAGATGCCGTCCCGCCGAAGAGATGGCACAGAGAAGAGCCTCCAGGATATCATCACCCTGTTGAAGGAGACCGACCCGGACGACGTGCCCGATTTTGTGGTGAAGGACCTGCATAAGCTACCCCCCATCACATTCGACCACGTCGACGTCACCAGGCTGCTGAAGGATATTACAACCCTGAAAGCGAGCCTAGCCGTGGTGCAGTCCAAGCTGGAGGTGTCCGATAACACTATCAGTGAACTACGTACCGAAGTTGTGTTATTGCGCAACGCAGTTTCGGTAAGTAGGTCACCTGACGCCACCAATGTAAACGCACGTCGCGGAGCGCAAAACGCATCCATCGGCAGTTTTGAGTCGGCGAGTTCAACTGCGTCACCAACCGCCGAGAATGCAAGCGTTGCATCGCGTTCCGCCGCCGTCCCTGCAACGACACCGGCAGAGCAACCGACTCGCGTAGGTACGTCGACCCCGAAACGAGCCTACGCAGCTATCGTCGCCGCTAATAAACCTGCTGAGCCGCAAAACTCGCAGTCAAACAAAGCGGAAAAATCAAAAGGGGGTAAGCAGAGCTGCGCTAAAACCAGGAAGGATTTTAACCAGCGGGGTCTGAAGGAGGACACGAGTGATAGGGATGGCTTCATCAAGGTGGAGAAGAAGTAGAAGAAGCCTCCTTGTCGGAACCAGTGCGGTACCGCGCTGGCAGGACCCAACATGCTGCTGCGTCCAGCAATACCTACGACGCAGCTGTACGTGTCCCGCCTACATTACTCCACGAAGGTCGAGGAGATCGTGGAGTATATTCGAGTGAAGACCAACTGGAGTTTGAGGGTCGAGAAGTTGGATTCGCGCCACAACACAAACTTCATATCGTTTGTGGTGCGGGTTCCAACCCAACATCTTCAGACCTTCCTCAAAGAAGAGTTTTGGCCGAAAGGTGTCGTTTACCGACGTTTTCGCGGCCGGCTACGCGACACCAGTCAGTGTAACACGACGCCGTCATTTCGTGCGCAGTAGTTATAAGTTAAATTAATTAATATGTATTAGTATATTTATAGTAAAATGTTTATTTGTGTGTATTTTATGTTATGGGCCAAAGTTGCCTGAAATAAAGGTTATATTATTATTATTATTATTATGCTATCCACTGAAGTGGCTACCCCTGATACCGACTAATTCAAGCTTTTCGAGCAATAGATTGTGGGAAACTAAATCGAAGGCTTTTGAGACATCAAAAAATTGCCCAGTGGTCAGATTATTATTATTGATGTTAGTAACAATAGTCTTTACAAGAGAAAATACTGCCAATGAAGTGGGCCTGTTTTTCTGAAAGCCATACTGTTCTTTGCTAATTATATGAAATTTATCGCAATAGTCAATTAGTCTTCTATACATACACTTTTCATATATTTTGGACAATATTGGTATTAACGTTATAGGACGACAGTTATTAATGTCAGACTTTTCTCCTTTTTTATATAAAGGCTTGACTATTGAGTATTTCAGGGCATCAGGAAAAGTTCCTGATGCAAAGGATATGTTAATTAAATGAGTCAGAACATTAGTTAATTGGTTGGTGCACTCTTTAATAATTTTGGTGTTGATTTCATCATAGCCTACAGAATTGGAATTAGTTAATAACATTATTTCTTGCCTAACCTCGCTTTCCTCCATAGGTTTGAGAAACATTGAGTTAACGAGTGCAGTAATACGAGATTTTTTTATGCTTTTCTGAGTACTTGTATGTGTTAAATTAACATAATTATTATTAAAAGCAGTGGCAATTTCAATAGGATTTGTTAGTGTTATGTCGTTAACTATGACTTTCTCTATATTCCCTATGCAATTTGCATCGTGCATTTCATTTTTAATTACTGCCCACGTGGCCCTACATTTGTTTTCGTTATTGTTAATATATTTAATGTTTTCATATTTTTTTGAATTTATTATACATATTTTTATAATATTAGAATATGTCGTATATTTAATTTTATTATTTGCATTTTTACTTTTATAGTATTTATATCTTAGTTCACGTTTTTTTTGGCAACTCTTTTTTAAGCCTTTGCTTAACCAATTTTGTTTATTTTTATTTTTGTTGTTTATTTTTACTTTTACTTTTGGGAAGCAAAGATTGTAGAATAAGCATAACAGTTCATGAAACTCACTGAATATATTTGCATCATTTTTTATGTATATGTGGGACCAAGATATATTATTTAAACACTCCTTGAACTTTCGAATATTGTTCAAATTATAATCTCTTTTATATATGTATATAGTAAGATGTACATTTCTGCATCTTTTCATTTATAGGAAGGCTCAACATTTGGGCTGTATCATGGTCAGAGAGATAAAGAGGCATAACTGACGTGGTAGCACTTGGAATATTGCTTAGAATATGGTCTATGCAAGATGACCTGCGCGTAGGAACATCAATGTGAATTTTCATGTTATAGTTGTAGGATATGTCCTGTAGGTGATTAGTAACATTACCTTTTTTCAACGTGTTTATATTAAAATCACCCGTTATTACTATACGCAATTTGGATTTGTATTTATTAGTTAAATAGTTCAAAAGATTATTTAATTTACCTAAGAACTGAGTGGGATCAGAGTTTGTAGTTCTGTAGAGACAAATAACTAACAATTTATAACACTCAAGTTCTATGCCAAAAGCTTCAAATGTGTTTTGGGTAGCATATTTTTTTATATATGGGAAATCTTTGAAAGGGATGCCTATTTTTACTAAAATACAGGTTCCTCCTCTCTGCTTTTCTCTACAAAAATTTGAAGCTAATTGATAGTTATATATTTTGATATATCTCTCATAGCCTTTTTTTACGAAAGTTTCCGACAGGCAAATTATATCAGGCTCTTTTTGTGCCACTCGTAACTCCTGGATTGTTATTTCTAATAGTTCCCGCTTTGCTAGAATACTAGCGATATTTTGGCTTTTCCTTTTTAATACAGGGAAGTAATAAGGTATTGTACCTTTGTTTACATTTCCGATTGGTACTGCTAGGTTTACTGTTTGTTTATTTTTATCACAATTTCGTATATTAAAATAGAACGGAATTGTTCCCTTTTTAGGCTCATTGTTACTAATGGCTATATTGCTGCTTGATTGCTTACGCATTACAAATTTCTTAATATTCCTGGGGTACAAGTAGTATTCATCGTAATCGTTACAATCTATTACATAATTTATAGACTTACAAACCTCTGATAACTTAAGATATCCACTATCAAGATAGTGACATTTTTTAAACTTTTTACATACATTTCTATGCCATAATTCAATTTTGATACATTTATGGAGTGACTTTTACTAACATTTAGTACAATTATCCTATTGTTGTAAAATGTGTCCAGTAGACCTTGTAATTGCGAGAGAACTTGCCTTAAAAATGCCTTACGCTGAAATGTATACCCAATATTCCCTGTTCTGTTAAACTTTTATATCCTTTAGGAGTGTTCTTATCGATTCTATCTGAAAGGGAACATGTTCGTTGGATTGTGTATTAACATTTTATTGGGGCACACTTTTAGGCCTGTTGGATGCCGATATTAGGTCATAATGCAAGGGTTGTATTAAGTTATTAAGTTTTCTGTTTGTGGCCTTGGCTTTGTGCTGTTAGAATATTGCATACATACATACATATAATCACCCCTGTTTCCCATTGGGGTAGGCAGAGACTATCGATTTCCATTTGCCACGATTTTGACAAACTTCTTTCGCTTCCTCTATGTTCAATAACCTCTTCATGCATGTTCGTCGATGTAGGTCGATCTTGATCTGTCCTTTTTTGAGATCGTCCACAATTTGATTGCGGTAAGTTCGTTGAGATCGGCCTGCCCCGACTCTTCCATCCACTCTCGCCTCATGTACTAGTTTAGTCAATCGGTTTTCATCCATAGAATAGTTAGAATATTGGTAGGATTTTTAATAATATTTATTTAAATGTCTACATCATATCTGTGTGGGACCTGAATACAGCGAAGTAAAGCCACGGTTTTTATTGATTTATTTAATAATTTAAGACGAAATTAATTACAGGCGTAAATTATTGGTCAGTGGGTACTGACCAATAATTTTGCGACTGTAATTTTGAACAATTAAATTATTATTGTTAAGTTATAATATTAAATGGATTCGGATCTGCGCTTCCTGGAAAAATACTCCAGGGAGATGCAGATTCTAATCCTGCTCACGACCGTTTTATTTTTTCCATTTATAATTATAACTTTAGAGTTCGTTAAGCATACTTTTTTTTTTTTCACTTTTCAAAGATTTATCTGTCATTATTATTGTTATTGTAATATTTTTAGTGTCGATAGTAACCGACATATAAATTCTTAATTTCACGCTTGCCCTAATGCCCAAAGATATACAAATTCAATTTGCTCACAGTTGTAATAGTAAAATATAAATCAAAGCGAAGTGCGAAGATCTTCGTTTTCGATTAAAGGAATAACTTTTGGCAAGCCACCGTGAATCCTTAGGAAAGGATTGAGCGCGAGGGATTTATTGGTTTTATATTTTAATTTGACAACCGGGGCCGATGGCTTAACTTGCTCTCCGAGGCACGAAGAGGTCTCGGTATGAAGTGATGCTCACCCATCCACAGACCGACCGTGGCAAGCACAGCCTAACCTCGATCGATCTATCTGTGCGGTTTTTACTTAGCCACGAGGCTAATGTATATGTATATATTACCTTAATGAGACAATTGATATATCAATTTTAGTCTGTTAATTTGTGACGCTATTAAGCTTTTTAGTACTTTATAAAATAAATTATAAAATAAAAATTCATACCATGTAATCGTATGAACAAAAGATTTGTGCATATTTAAGTATCACCATTATTTAACCTTGAATAGCTGTACAAAATAAAGCATGATTAATGATTTCTAGTGCACGCAATAAAAACGTGAACAAACGCTAATCACTCGACACCCCTTACATATTTACGTCCGTGGCTGAGGACCATTGAGTGATTGATTAAATTTTTCTTCGATGAAAATGATTATTCCATGATTAGGAGAAACTTTTGTCAGATAAAATGTTTGCAAAGAGAACTGACAGATTGATTAATATAATCTCACATAGTATTATATGAAAACATCTTTAAGGCGCCTACGTTTTTGAGGTTATTACAAGGGTGAATCCAAAAAGTACCTACGAATAAACAGCAATACTGAAGGTGATCTAAGATGTTTAGAGCTATGCCAAAGTATTATCTAATTTAAAATATTGCTCTGTTACATAATTTGTAATATATTCGAATTTAAATTACCAAGTAGTTAAACAACAACATACACTTCTTACATATTTTTTCTAAAACAGAATCTGTTATGTTATTATCCAAGTAGTTTAATTAGAGTTCCGAAGCAAGATTTCATGCAAAAAAAAACGTATGTATGTTATGTACGATTTGAGAAGTCAAAGTCAAAGGTTTTTATTTCATATAAACCATACAAAGGCACTTATGAAAAGTCAGAATTTACGTGCACGGTTCCAAAAAGTCGTTTTCTATGGAGAAGAACCGGCAAGAAAATTGTATTTACAATTTCTGTAAATAAATTTTGGTCGGCATGTTAAAACAACGTAATCTTGGACGCAGTCACTAATATAAAAGATAATTAGATAAGCCTTATTAAATGAATAGCGCATTTGTCAAGTTTACAGCGTTCTCACATTTACAAAATGTTGAAGCTAAAGAAGCTATATAAAACAATGCATAATATGCGTCAAATATTATTAATAAGTTTAACAAAAGTTAAGAACAAAAAAAGCAAACATTGAAAGAAGTATATTATGTAAAAAAAAAATACAAAGTAAAAATATCATTAGAACTGTGATAGAAATTACACATATATTGTCAGTGAGTAGCCAAGGAAGCCACATGTACAGAAGGTGTTATAGCCAAACATCCCTATCAGCAACGTAGTCTTTGGTCTTATAATAGGCTTTTTGAATAAGTACGCGTTTAATATGGGTAAACTTTGTCTCGGTTAGATCAGTCATTGACTTTGGCAGTCTGTTATAAAAACGTACACCAATAGAGAGAAGTTGTAATAAGTTATCATTAAGCAATTTTCAATTTCATGTTGTGTCTTAGTTAAGTAGTTTAAGGGCTGAGTTGCCGCGTCCGTAGTAGTGCACCCTTAAAATCCCTACACGTTGCCCCTGGGTGGTGCAAAACAAGCAACACAACTCTGGTGGGAGGCTTCGGCCGCGGCTGTTTACCACCCACCGGACGAAGCCATGCCGTGAAGCGACCTCGTTGTGTTTCGGGATGTAGTCCAGTGCAAACGTTGTGGATGACGGGTCTGGGCAGTTGCATCAATTCTGGATCTACGTACCTACTCCAAACTCAGCCACACCATCGCTTAGCATCAGGCGAGTTGGTGGAACCCTTTATTCATAAAAACAATATGCAATACTTCAGAGCAAAATCACTCTTCAAAACTGTAACCCTTTAAATTTAACTCACGTCAACTCAGAAACTTAAACGGGAGGTAAACACATTATGATAAACCTGAAAACGTGTCACTTAAAGTGCCCGTGTTCCGTCAGTGCCCTTTCTGGTGCTCCATTACTGTCTGGTGTGATTGTCGTGTGTTGTGAGGTGTGTTCCAAACGTATGTAGGTACGTTATAGGTTTCTGGGTGTCGGTAATAATGTTGGACATTGGTCCATGTCCTCGGGGGCGCACGTGATCTGTTTTCATAATAACTTGCTTACTTGCTATTACAATGTACGGGATTAACGTTCCGAATATATCATATTATATCATAGTGATCTGATAATTTTGTATGTCCATTAAATATAAAAAAGACTTACTTTGGTATATGGACAGGCATTATAAAAATAAAGCATGTACATCTAAGACATATATCAACATCAAAAAGCATAACAAAGGTGACGTCACTGCCAGATAAGTCATGGAAAGCAATTTGACAACAAAGTCCTGCTGCACACGTCTATTTAATTAATTGCATCGAAACAAAAATCCCCTTGCTCGTTAAAGTAAAAAATGGTAGTAATATCTTAGGTTTGCGCGATCACTACACATTATAATAAAACAACTTTTAACCGGATTAATCGCGTGTATTATTGGTTTTTTGTTAGTCCTCCTGCGACCACGAACGCTGCAAAGTGTTCGAAACGTCAGGAAAAACAAAAAACCAATAATACACGCGATTAATCCGGTTAAAAGTTGTTTTATTATAAAAAATGGTAGTTGATAACAATAATATCTCTGTTGTGTGTGCTCAGTGTTAACTCATTAATCACTATTCGAATAATATCTGTAGTGCTAACATTTATGTTTCTTAATTCGTAATTACCCGGGGTTATGTCGGCTCGCCATCTCATAATATGGAACGTGATGTGAAACTGAATTCGACGTTGTAAGGCTTACATTGTTAACATTGAAATAAACACAAACGATAACATAACCCAAAGATGCTGATCGATTCATTTGATTTATCATCCATCACCCTATGAACATCAACTTCAAGTAAACGTCACATAACAGAGTATTTAATGGATAAAGTTTAATCGTCATGAGGCTATGAAAAAGCGAACTTGAACTTAACGAACATAAAGCCTTTACCTTAACGCTGAAATCAAGATATTGTTTTATAAATTGAGATTATTAGATAAAATTATCGTAAGGACACTCAATGATTACATTATCCAATATAATTGTCCATGTGATAATTTCATCTTTCAAACGCTTTATCGCATATCGCACTTTAAAGTTATACATTTATGTGGAAAATTAATTTATCAGGGAGATGCAGTTTCAAACGCGGCTCACGACTGTAAATATTTGTCGTTCCACAAACTGTATAGCTTTATACTCAATTATGTTTTATTATGCTTAATATTTTTATTTTTATGTTTAAATAGATACTTTAATATTATATGAGTTGTCACAACAATTATAAATATAGTCCATTTATTGACGAAGGCTATAAGTTATATATCATCACGCTACGACCAATAGGAGCGGTGCATCAAGTAAAAATTTTGCATAACCGGGGAAAAAAAATCCTTTTGAGAGCTTCCGTTGTGTGCGCTGCGTATACTGTTAAAGTCACAGTTGGCACTGCCAAAAGTGCACTCGAAAGGACATCGCGCGATGAATTATTAAGTATTAATTGTTTCCGAGATATTATGCGTGCGCACACTTAACCCACTTGGCTGTACATTAAAATGTGAATTCAATGCGTAAATAAATGAACTTAAATAAATAACAAAAGAAATCACATCACACAAATAAAATATCATTATTAGTATTCATTTAATTCAATCTTATTTGTTAAATAAGGGTCGTTTCGAAGAATAGATCATTTAAGTCATCTCCTAATTCCGTAACAGGTATATAAGAGGTGCGTCAAATCTGTGTTATCTATTAAAAAAGCGTGAACGTGAAAACTAAAAAAAAACGAGATTTAGTTCAATACTAACGCACGCTGCTCAGAACTTTGTTTACAATGTACAGACACTAGTTAATAGTAGTCTGCGAACCTTGACAGTACATGTAGTGACAATGTATTAGAAGCTGTGAACACAATACAAGTCCCAAGTTGGCACGTGAACAATGCTTGTTTTGATAGCTAGTTGATGAAACTGTTCCGAACTGAGCACTCGGTGGACTGAGACTATGCTAAATTACCCAATATACGTAGGTAGAGACAACAGCTGAGTGATTTATCAGTCGTGCTGAATGATATTGAGATTATGCAATAGTAAGATTAAAAATTTTTGGTTGACTCTACTTTTCGCAAAGCAATTACTTAATAATAGACATGAGTCCGATATATCATATCGTAACTAAAAACGGATATACACATATATCATATCGTATCGATATGCCACACACAGAAAACCGTTTTTACAATATCGATCTAATCATATCGAACTAAACGAAAAACGAACTATCCATATCCATATCCGTTTACGCAGCTTACTCAACTTCTCATATTCATATCTAGCTCGTGCTTAGATATTCGCTGTCTCTCTGTCCAACTGATGACGTTACCGGGTGTGAAAACGAGACGAAGCGAATGTCGTTCAGCGATTGCTGTAGATATCTAAAACTCTCCATATCGATATCTAAAAACGGTTTTTCATATCGATATGAAAACTTCATATCGGATATGTAACCGTTTTCCGAAAATACCAAAAACGCCCATGTCTACTTATTAATTGTGAGAGTCTTATGTTGAGTAGTTTCTCATTAAATATCTGGCACTAAAAACATGCATCGCATTACTCACTAACACTATGTAGTTCATTATATTAGTATAGAACCATAATAAAATCAAATCTATACGATCAACATTATAAATTTATATGTGTTACTGTCTCATTTTGAACTTAACATAAACCGTATAGACATCACAGATCAGATACAAAATAGTGGTGGATACGTAGTGCGTAAACAGACTTACTATAGTCGGAACTAACGGCTGAACCAACTGCTCCACACTATTAACGTGTTATAATAATAATAATAAATAACTCGTCAGCTGGCACACCTACCACCCCCGGACTCGTCACTCAGCTCCGCCTCGCAGCCATCGGAACCCAAAACGCAAGTATCACCAGCAGCTGCAGTCGCGTCGAGCTCGAGTGACGAGTACTTCTCTTCGACACCACCACCTGTGCGTCGGCGAGGAAGATCACGGCCACCTGCGAGCTTCGGGCCCCGAGGCCAACCGGCCACGAACAGGGCCCCCGCCGCTGGTGGAAATGTGTCGCGCATGCGATGGACTCGGTCTATTAATGAAAACGTAATGCGCGCATATTATGGGGCAACAGAGGGGGGAACTAGCCTCACTGCGTACCGAAATCGTATGCTCTCTCTGTTTCAGGTGCTTGAGCCAGCCGTCAATGTCTCGGCGCAACGTCTATCGGATCAGGTGCGCGTCATCCAACGTAACCATAGGTTGGATGATGCCTTACTTGAGCGGCTTCGCTCAGAAGTACACAGTAGCCGAGCTGCCTCATTCTCGCCACATGCTGTAGCGCAGCCTGAATCACTTCGGGCATCACGGCACACTCATAGTGAAGAGGAGGAGGATAGTGAGGCTATTGCTGTAAGTAGTAAGTGCAATGAACATCTGAGGAGTGCGCTGGTAGATGCGATTCACCAGTACCGGTCCATGCCCTTGGAGGAAAGACCGCGGCTACCGCGCTTGCCCATGAATAAAAAAAATATAGCTCTGGTGTGTGCCCTAGACTCATTGCTACCAGATTATTTTGGTGGGAGTGAGGACCTTGCCGATACCCATTCAATCCTATACTGTGCAGCTGTTGCAGCATGTCGTGTAGCTCACGTTAAATTTCAAAACAATGACAGGGCTACAAAACCGAAATCTGCCGTACCGGCTTGGCAGTGTAGGATTGAGCGACGTATAGGTGAGGCTAGGGCACTCATCGGCAAGCTTATTTGCTTCAGAGGGGGCAATACACGCCCAAGAGTGATGCGCTCAGTGAGACGAGCATTCTCGGGGACTGATATTCAGCCTCGAGAGTATCTTGCTCGGGTCACTGAGCGTATCGACTTTCTGAAGCAGAAAGTTTATGCTTGGGCAAGCCGTATCCGTAGGTATAAACGGCGAGTGGATCGCTATACCCAGAATCGCATGTTCCAGTGCGATCAAAGGTGGGTCTACAGAAATTGGGAGCGACCCGATCAAAATGTGAATGACGGACATCCACCGGATTTTGATGCCACGACTTCGTTTTGGCACAACATTTGGTCGATACCCGGCGTTCACAACGAGGGTGCTTGGATGAGGGTGGTTGAGCAAGCGTGCGAACCACTACAGGAAATGGGGGACATCAACGTCGACCCCCAAGACGTAGCCAGTGCAGTCCGTCCGTTGCCAAACTGGAAATCACCGGGACCAGACGGACTGCACAACTTTTGGATCAAATGGCTACGCAGTTCTCACGCTTGCTTGGCATCCCAATTCCAACATGCCGTTGAATCGGGATCGCTACCCCAATTTCTAACAACAGGGCTTACCCACCTGCTCCATAAGACAGGTAATACCGCGGAACCCAAAAACTATAGGCCGATTACTTGTTTGCCAACGGTCTATAAACTTCTTACGTCCATTTTGAGAGCAAAAATTTATAATCATATTGAAAATAACTCGATCATGTCTGCCTCTCAGAATGGATGTAGGAAGGGATCCCGCGGTACCAAGGAGCTACTCCTCATTGATATGACCATAAGCCAACAGGTTCGACGTACTCGCAAAAATCTGTCAACATGCTGGATAGACTATAAGAAGGCCTACGACTCCGTGCCCCATGCGTGGCTCTTGAGGGTGCTGGAGTTGTATAAAATTAATACAACTCTACGCACTTTCTTGAAGTCATGTATGGAGCAATGGAGAACGGTCCTTCGCTATCCAGGGTGCGGACAGATTCAAGGGAACGCTGAACCTATTACAATCAGGCGGGGTATATTTCAGGGTGACAGCCTGAGTCCCTTATGGTTTTGTCTAGCTCTGAATCCTCTTAGTACTCTCCTCGAGGATTCAGGACTGGGCTATCGGTTGCGAAGAGGTGGTCAGGTTATCTCTCACCTTCTTTATATGGATGACCTTAAATTGTTTGCGCCAACTAAATTGCAACTGATGGGCTTACTAAAGGTAACTGAAACCTTTAGTAACTCCATCAGGATGGAATTTGGAGTGGACAAATGTGCAGTCATGCATGTGAAGCAAGGTGAGATTGTGGAATCTGAGGGAATTCAAATCTCAGATTCCAAAAAACTTCGATCACTCTCCTCAACCGAAACCTATAAATACTTGGGTATGTCGGAGGCTTTGGGCATCGGTGACACAAGCATGAGGCAATCGTTAAGGGAGCGCTTCTTTGGCCGCCTGAATAAAGTTCTGAACAGTCTTTTATCAGGTGGTAACAAGGTTCGCGCCTTTAACGGTTGGGTTATGCCAGTCCTGATGTACTCCTTTGGCATACTCAAGTGGACTCAGACTGAACTGGACGCCCTGGATAGAAAAGTCCGTACATTGCTTACTGCAAATCGGATGCATCACCCACGATCTTCGGTGATGAGACTGTACATACCGCGGAAGTGCGGGGGTCGAGGCTTTTTAAATGCAAAGACCCTCCACAACCGTGAGATGTGCAGTCTTAGAGAATATTTTCTCCAAACCGACGTGGGCATGCACCGAGATGTAGTGGCAATGGACAAAGGATTCACCCCACTTGGTTTGGCTAAGGAGAACTGGCGTAAACCTACCGTACTCGGTACCGATGACCGCAAGGAGGTATGGCAAGGTAAGGAGCTACACGGGCGATTTTTTCGGGCCCTTCATGGACCTGATGTAGATTTCGCCGCGTCTGTATCCTGGCTACGTTACGGTGATCTCTTTGGGGAAACTGAAGGGTTTGTCTGTGCAATTATGGACGAAGTTATTATGACGAACAACTACCGGAGGTATATTCTAAAGGATGGGACGGTTGACATATGTCGGGCATGTCATCGCCCCGGTGAATCCCTTAGACACATCATCTCCGGTTGTTCTCGTCTTGCTAACGGCGAGTACTTGCACAGGCATAATCTAGTGGCCAGGATTATCCACCAGCAACTTGCTTTGCACTACAACCTTGTGGAGTGTACGGTGCCATACTATAGGTATACACCCGACCCAGTTCTTGAAAATGGTCATATCACATTGTACTGGGATCGATCTATCATTACTGATAGGACTATTGTCGCCAATAAGCCTGATATAGTGGTGATAGATCGATTCGAGCGCCGCACAATGATTGTTGATATTACTATCCCTCATGACGAGAACCTCGTGAAAGCGGAGAAAGATAAACAAATCAAATATCTTGATCTGGCGCACGAGGTTGTCGACATGTGGAATGTGGACTCTGCAATCATTGTACCGATAGTCGTTTCCGCTAATGGACTAATAGCGAAGAGCCTTGATCAACACCTAAAAAGGCTCTCGCTAGGCGGCTGGATCAAGGGCCTGATACAGAAAGCAGTACTCCTCGATACGGCACGCATTGTGAGGAGGTTCCTTTCTCTGGAGCCCTAACCACCGGTAGCTTGGACCCTGCTCCCGATGCCGGTAGCCTACTAATTTTTATATTTTTAAATGTATATTGTTTTTTTTATGATATATAGTTAAAAATGTAATTAATATGTAAATTTGAAAAATAAACGAAAATATTATATAATAAATCCACTTTATTGTACACCAAAAACAGAATACATAGAAACTTACATACATAAAATAAAAGTACAATCGGCGGTCTTATCGCAAATAGCGATCTCTTCCAGACAACCATATGGAAGTAGTTCGAGCTTTGAAACACAAGGGGCAGCACACGGTGTACAGATACAACAAAAGGAAACGAACATAAAAACATAACTGAAATACATAAATAAATATATAAAATATGTACATGATATTATACATATGTAATAAATAGATACATATATACATTTATGCTTAAATAAATGTACGATATATATACATATATATAAAAGTAAAAATTAAGGAAATGAAGAGAAAACAATTATAGTGAAAGATAGTGCTTAAATACAAGATTTTTAAAACCAGGTAATGTCTGTGCCCGTCTTATTGACACCGGCAATGCATTCCACAGTCGTACAGCTTGTATATAAAAAGATTTGTCAAGAAATTTCGTGGAATGCATTGGCATTTCTAATTTGAGGTTTTCCGATGATCTCAAGAACCTCGAATGTGTATCACGTAGGAACTCAAAACGTTCTTTAAGATAAGGTGGCGTGGTAGGATTGAAAAGTACATTGTATAGTAGTGAAAGAATATGAGCATTCCGGCGAAAGCGTATTGGTAACCACTTGAGCTTTGTACGAAATTCTGAAACATGATCATATTTGCGCAAACCAAATATGAATCTAATACAAACATTCTGAAGACGCTCAAGTTTATCAAGTTGGTCTTCGGTGAGATCTAGATAGCTGACATCGGCGTAATCAAGGATGGGCAACAGGAGGGATTGTGCAAGCGCAGTCTTCGTGGCAGTAGGAAGAAAGTTCCGGAGCCGACGTAAGGACCCTACCGAGGCAAACATTTTCCGGCTAACCTCCTGCAATTGCGGATCCCAGGTAAAGTTTTTATCTATATATATTCCCAAGTCCTTGACTTTATCACTGAAAGGAATGCTGGTGCCATCACAAGTGACTTGGGGGAGATGGGACCAATTAATTTTGGAGACCATCCTGGAGCTGCCAACAATTATTACTTGACTCTTTGTTGGATTTACCTCAAGTCCATGGGCTTTACTCCATTGGCATATGCGCTCAAGGTCACCATTGATAGCAACTATACCTTCCCCCAACCGTTCGAGGGAAACTTGTGAGTAAATTTGTAAATCATCTGCGTAAAGGTGGTAGGTAGAAGTAAGATTCTTGGATAATGAATTTATAAAAATTGCGAAGAGTAATGGAGATAAAACGCCGCCCTGAGGCACACCAGCAGATGTATTACACCAAGAGGAAAACCTGTGTTCAATTTGAATACGCTGCCGGCGGCCATACAGGTAACTACGAAACCAATCAATTTCTGTTGGAGATATGTTAAGAGAGCTGAGTATTGCCAGTAGGATGTCAAAGTCTACAGTGTTAAAGGCATTACTGAAATCCAATTAAGCAAGAATTGTGAGCTTTCCCTCTTCCATTCCTGACCGAATATCATCCGTTATATGAACCAGGGCTGTAGTTGTACTATGGCCAGGGCGGAAACCGGATTGAAGAGGATTGAGGAGGTTATTTTTAGAAAGGAAAGTATTGAGTTGGTTATGGATGAGACGTTCGAGAACTTTGGAGAGGAATGGAAGTATAGATATAGGACGATAATCGGAAAAAGAGGAAGGTTTTTTTTTTTTAGGTAACGTGTTTATTTGGGCGTCTTTCCACGCTGTTGGAAATACACCACTGGATAAGGAATAATTTAGGATATGACATATGACTGGAAGGATTTGGTCAAGGATAGGAAGGATCATATAACGGCTGACACAGTCACTTCCAACAGCATTGGATGATATTGATAAAATGCTCTTCTTAACATCACAAGCAGTGAATTGATTAAAGACGAAAGGCGAGTAATCCGGGGCTGGAAACAGTGAAATATGTTTCAGTGTGTAACATAAATTAATTAGACTCTAAGTTAACTCATAACAAATGGCTTTGTAGTATTTACTGAAGTAGAGAGATAAGACTACTTTTTTGAAAAGAAAAGAGCTGGGTCTTGTTAAATAATAAGCTTCTCAAGATTAATTATCAACGTGGAAAATCTCTTAAAGGAGGGCGCGAAGTAAACTTAGGCGTTAATTTGCAAACCCAATGTAATATAAGGCCTTGAAAGAGGCCGTCGCGGGCTTGAAGCCAGTATTGTAGGCATCGAGCTCTGAAATTACCTCGTTGCTTTAATCATTTCATTTGTTAGAATTTTCTCGTCTCTCGAGTGCCTAGATACCTACACCAACAATTGGAGCTAAATAGCTCAGAAAATGAATATTTAACAATGGTAATTTTATACTGCTCGTGATATCGTTATTAGTGACCGAATATTATTTGAAGAACCATTTCAGAAAAATAAAATGTAGTACGGATAAATTAAAATAAATTATAAATAAAAGATCATGCTATTTCAGATACAATCGTAATTAAATAACTATCCCAGACCGCCAAGTGCAGGCATCAAAATAAATAGCGGAAGGTTATTCTGTCAATGCAGTAAAAATAAATGTCCATGTGCCGAATGCTATGCTTATAATCGGAATGGCATTGGACTTTTCATGGCAGGAAGGTTTCAGTCCATTCTTAAGCTGATATATTTTTTAAGCAATTAATCTACTCAGTCTACCTGCATCCCAATATTAGAAATATCATTTATTGGTGATTATGTTTGGTATGCATCTGGTTCTAAAGATGAAAATTATACGTGCGTTTAGTGAGTATTAATTTGTTGTTCGTGGTCCTTGTAGGGTTCTCCTATTAATATTCAGCCCACATCTACCCACTGCTGAGTCCGGAGTATAGACCCCTTCATCTTTACGCCACTTTTGCAGCCATTCCCTACTACGTAACTTTATAAATGTATGCTGGATGCTGTTACATACTCGTACATCGACTTTGTTAATTTATGCAAATAATTTATTGAGTTGTAAAGTTTAGGCACCTACGTTTAACATTGATAACATTCTATTTACATTAATGATCATTAGTTGACGTCTTCATAATATACTTTCAATCAATAGTTTACCATGAAAATATAAGCGAGAAATAAAAATTCTCTTTAAAATGGGTTTATGTTAGTCATATTTCATCGTTTTCTCCTCAACACCGCGACAGAAGTTTGACAAGGCTTTTCTTTTTCGGCAGAGAGGAAATACTTTCCACCGTATTTTTTTTTTGTTGTGATGAGTTGTTAAATTACTAATCTGATTATTTCTTCAGAAGTAAAGAAAGTATTTCGCCCGAAATGCTAATTAGGCGACATTTTTTTATGGGAATCCCTTTGTTTTATGCTACATACTGTTGGGAGGTCGCCCTTATAATCAACCGTAATTTGAGGCTACCTAGCTTAAAGGCACAACAATGACATGACAATTGATATTATATTAAAGTTATAAATTTTAGTTTAAAGAATACTATGGTCATGGGCAGGATTCGAACCTGCGCCTCCCGGATAAATATTCCATGGGTATGGGTGGTTCGCCGCCTGATCAGCAGTCCAGCCCGAGACGGCCACGCACGTGTGACATAGGAAGGTGTTCAGGCTAACTGTGGCCGGCCTGCAGAAATCCCGGAGTGGACCATAACCTGCCGGGGTCGCGGTGATTGCAGCAACGAACCCGGGTCCTCGGTAAGGGTTGGAGTAGGACCGTGTGGTTTTTAGTCGGTAGGAGTCCGGCACAGCGTCCATGATGGATTTTCAAAACACAAAAAAAAAAGGGGTCTCTGACCGCTAAGCCATCTCTACCGCTGCTTACTGCCACGGATTCTTCTTCCTCGCTTTAATACGTCGTTTAGTGGTCACGACCATATTTTTCTTATATATATTTTTTAATGGATAAAGAATACAGTCGAACCATCATGGTCTGGGCGCCTGGAGTATTTATCCAGTAAGCGCAGGTTCGAATCCTGCAAACGACGTTATCCATTTAATTTTTAATTATTTGTTTTCCATTTAAAATTTATCAGTCCTCCTGCGACCACGAACGCTGCGAAGTGTTCGAAACGTCAGGAAAAACAAAAAAGCAATAATACACGCGATTAATCCGGTTAAAAGTTGTTTTATCATAATGTGCAGTGATCGTGAAAACTTAAGATATTACTACTTACACGGGGGGAACTTTAAGGGAAGCTTTTGATCTCATTCAAAGGCCCGTATGTAATACTACTCAAACATAAATCCCGTTTAAGTGGAGCGTTCAAAACAATGTTTGTTATCTTCTATAATTAGGGTATTATATCTGTTATAATTCCATTTTTTTATGGCACACAGTAACACGTTTCTTCGTAAATGCGAATATTCACAAATCCTCAAACCCTATAATCTGTATGTGACCGTATTGTGGATATATAGTTTAGCATCATATTAATTAATGACTGTCGAAACCCATTCAAAACCCTACTTTATCTAAAAACTTAAATATTGCAATAATCGACAACTGCAACTTCAGATTTTTATCTTCAATGTGGAGTATTTAAGCTGAATTTTATGCTGAGTCTGATCTCCCTAGAGCTCTCGATCATATTTTAACAATGCCTTTTGTATTTACATAATTAACTATTCAATGTATTCGTCGACTGACTAAAATTAAATTTGAATGTGAATGCGATAATCACGGATTCGTATAGTGAATGCCTAAACAAATAGAAATTACGTTTTCACAATATTCGTACCGAGGTTCTGATCAATCGCTGCTATTTGCGGTTCGTGCATTGTTGTTACACAGTAAACCAATAAGTTGACTATTTGATGATTCCACGTCTGTTTTAGGCAGTAACACTCCTAGATCGAAAGCACTTGTTAAACAATATTGGAACTAAAAATAGTACCTACTTACACAATACAATATAATGAAACAACTTTTAACCGGATTAATCGCGTGTATTAATGTTTTTTGTTTTTCCTGACGTTTCGAACACTTTGCAGCGTTCGTGGTTGCAGGAGGACTCATGTGCATGTATTATATACAAAACACATTCGTGTAAATAACATTATTGTTATTTTAGGTGCCGTTTCCAAGGTTTACTAGGTACTTCACCCGTCTTTATTGTATAATTGAACCAAAAAATATATATAAGCAACATTTGTAGAGTTCGCTAAGCATGCGTTAATGCTTTTCAAAGATTTATCTTGAACATTTGTAAACTTTGCAATTCCATTGTGAAATAAACTATAACTATTATATTCAAAACCTTTGGTAGAAAAATAGAGTAACAATAATTATGATATATAATTATAGCTGTGAATTTCAGGCTTAAATCTTATTCCCCCCCAGGGGTTCCACCTTGTCGTGGTGGGGGGGCTCTAGTAGCCGTGGCTTGGTCACCCACGGTGAAGCTAGCTAACGGAACCCGAGGAGGGCCGCTCCTCAGGGCTTTGCCTTCAAGCCCATGTAGGAGCGGCGCCGGCGTAGGTTGCGGGCCTTATGGGGGGTGTCGCAACTGAGGTGGGCTGCGGCGTCGTATGGGCGGCACCGCAGCTGAGGGATGGGGGCCGCGGTGGGAGAGGAGTGCCGGTATGTCGATGCGCCGCTCTCCCTACCTACCGCGGCCTTGACGGGGCCGCCACCGTTGGATGGCGGACGCGGTGGGGCCGCAGGGGAAGAGGAGTGCCGGTATTGCGAGGCGCCGCTCTCCCTATCCTCTGCGGCCGTAGTGGCAGGCGGCGGGGCCACAGACCTGACCCGTCGCAGGGGACCTAGGGCGTCCAGACACGGGGTCGTCTGGCGCCCATTGCACATGGTCGTTGCGGCACGCCATTAGTCTGGTGTGCCGAAGCGGGGGGGTGCAATACCCAACCCCGTGAGGGAGTCCGGCAACGGACGGCTGCGGGCGGGTTCGCGGTTGTGTGCGAGAGCGTTCCCGCGTCCCGCCCTCAAGCAGCTGAGGAGGTATACTGTGGAGTTTTAGTGGGTTCGAGTCCCACATAACCGCTCTGTCTCCCCGTGTCAGAGCGGTATGCGAGGGCATTTCTCCACATAAAAAAAAAAAAAAAAAAAAAAAAAAAAAAAAAAAAAAAAAAAAAAAAAAAGGCTTAAATCTTATTAATACCGAGATAAAATATAGCCTTGTATGTTACTTCTGGATAGAGTAGCATTCCAATTGTGAAAATGAATAAATCTACATCTACACTAATATTATAAATATGAAAGATTTGTATTTGTGTATGTAACGAACAAACTCAAAAACTACTAACCCAATTTAAAAAATTCTTCCATCATTAGAATGCTACATTATCCCTGAGTAACATAGGTTATATTTATTACTAGAAAATATTAGGGATCCTTACTAAAACTTCAATAATGTAACCCAAGGTGTAAATGTTCACCCGTGTGAAGCCGGGACGGACCGCTAGTTAATAATAAAAAATAAAAATGCTATTTGCCTTGAACTGTCATGCAGATACCTGGGAGTTAGCGCGCTCATAGTTTTATCGAATTGATGAAAACTATAAGTCATCTTTTACGACAAATTCGAAATTCTTCTAAACGAAATGACTATCCAATTCGTCTACGTTTGTACATACCCTACACTTACTTCTAGGAACAGTTAAATTATCTTTGTTGTACTGTGTCCCTTATTACGAACGACGTAGTTAGCTCAAAAATTTGTTGTGCACGTTAGCGGTTCCTCTCAGAGTATTGCCACCAAGGGCACTTGACATGACACCCTTGGCGGCGACTTTTAGTCTATTTCCTGTATTTAAATCTACTGTTGTTTGGTGTCATTAAAATAAAATTTAACTCCACATACACGGAGTTTAATCTTGTTTTAATGGCCCAAAATATTATTTTTTTATACAAAACATACATACAATACATACATTTATTTTATATTAAAACATACAGTCCAGAGTGTGTTGTCGCAGACTTTATTTTTAGAGCTTTTTGAAGTAAAGTCTGTAAATAAGTATTAGCTTTTGTATAAATTGGTATTTATTGTGACCAGTTACCACACTAATTGTGCCTACTGAGTTACCTACGTAAATTAATATGGTATTTCATAAAATAAATTGTCAGAATTGACAATATTGCGGGTGACTTTCGTTGCTTAATTAACCACATTATGATCAATTTAATTAAGATATACCTACCTAATGACTTAAGTCTCCCACAGGGAGACAGCCTACCTCAAAACTGAATTAACAGCTAAACTCTGTTAACTTCAATGTTGAACGATAGTATTGTGTACTAATGAGTTAAGTTGTGTCGTTAATTTGATGCATGGCTTGTTCTATTAAGGTAGTTGTCGGGTATAATGAAAGACAGATCATATAGAACTGTACAAAAGCCATTCGATCACTCTTACAAGACAAAACATATAATAAAACAGAGTGTCTCTTGCAATCATTGTTATTAATAGTAAACATAGACACTACATACATCACACACACATACATTTTTGGTATTGGTATTGGTTGAGCGAGCTTGTTTCCGCAACTCCCCGCTCTTGGCGATGGCGATTAGCACACACATACATACACACACGACTCATACACACCACACACTCACTCACCTGTACACTGATTCACATAAACATTATTAGTTTTTAGCTAGATGCAAATTACAAGTTGTAACTGATGTTTTGCTGTGACTTGCAACCATGTAACAAGTACACTTCCTTGCCACCCCAAAGGGATACAGCACTGTTACTTTTTACTACTGTAGCCTATCTAAGTACGTCAACAAGTTTAATGTAGTGTCACCTTCTACGAAATAAAGATATTTGTATATATATTGCAGATAACGTGAATTGTGATCGATATTTTTATGATATTTGGGTATAGAGATACGTTCTGGGTTTACGCGTTTACGCCGTAATCAACTTAAATGCAGCTATAAGATAAACTCGTACATATCTCCAACACAAACGCACATGATACGCAAGCCGAAGGTACAAAAAAAGGTCTTCCGTCTAAAACTATATAAGGTAAGCTGAGACTTTTCATCCAACAAGAATTATAAATATTCCTCAAAAGTAAAATTTCGCGTAATAATCATGGCTGTAACCATTGACTAATTGTGTTTTACTGTGTTGCGTTACACGGCACATTTCATTAGTTACTTCACACATTCATGAAGTTTACCCATAGCCCGTTCGTGACTCCGTGGTTTATGAAGACGGTCGACGGTTGGGGCTCACGGCTGCCCTCTTACGGGTAAATGCTTTATGTGCTCACGTTAACCCGAAAAGATTAACCTATACATCTCGTTTACTCTACGTTTCGCTACTGCGAGTTTTGTAAACCTGAAAATGTTCCGGTTTGTTACGTTTAAAATGTTGGCTTTTAGACAATAAACTCCAGCATAATTTGAAACTTTTGATTTACATACAGAAAAAATTACATATTGGATTTTGTTGAACTGGGAATCAATCCCTTAATACAAAATAATTAGTACTACATAACACGATCGTTAAATTTTATTTAGTATTTTAATAAGACAGTTTTGGTAAATATTAAGTGTTCTCTTAATGAACAATAAAAATACTGCAGCATTGTCCTCATCCAATTCAACTCCTTCACAGGGCCGTTTCCCTGTAAGTATGCAGCCGTGAGAACAATACTGCTAAACGTTGTTACTAGAGCCTGTTTGTGCTAAGTCACTCAATTAGGCAGCGTGACACAGCTGTTGCTGCTGTTTTTAGCTTTTTATTCCTTGCCTTCACGAACTTTATGCAAATCTAAAGGTGCTGAGTATTGTAAAGTTATCACGATGGAGTTGTAGTATGGCAAAAGGTTAGACACCATTGTGACAGTGTGGTTTTATGACGTGTATCGCTGTGCAATTTAATCGCTTTTGTTATTTTTATATTCCACTTTATGTAAATGACAAAAAGCACAATATCAATAACCTAAAGATAGAGAAATTTAGTACAAAAAAAAGTATCTAGTAGAATTTTATAAAATTATCTTTACTTTTCTATTTGCAAGGATTTGAATTTTCAAACGGCTTCTTAGCGAATACAGATAAATCTTTGAAGAGTGTTAACGCGTATAAAAAACATAACACGAATAAGTGATAGCGAACTCTAAAGTTATATTTTTTTGTGGAAAATGAATACGGCGGGATTCGAACCTACGCCTCCCAAATTATTTATCCTGTAGAATTTATCCGGGAAGCGCAGGTTCATATCCTGCTCACGAACATTTCCTTTTACATTAAATTTGCACATTTTTTTACACATTTCTAACTTTAGGCTTCTTAGCAAGATTTCTTATTATTTGTAAAGTATGAAGAAGCATTACTCGTAAGAAAATTATTCATATCAAGTTCACACGAGCGAAACGTTCGATCGTTAAATTATCCCGCACTTGATTTATCAAAATGAAACAAATTATTTATATTTTGAAGCATTTCCGAAGTTATCTACTTTAATATAACTTTGACAAAAGTATTGGTATTCAATTTCAAATAAAAATATATTAATGAAATTTCAAATTGTGCCCGGTAGATGGCAATAGGCTCACCACCTATTACCAACATGAGACTTAATAACAGCATTGGTGAAGTGTGGGTGTACAACTGTGTACACCTCTGCCTACCCCTTCGGGGAATACAGGCGGGAGGCAGCAACCTACTAGCAACTATGCTATGTTACTTAGTTCAGAGAATTTACATAAATGCCTTAGAAGTACTTGTATAATAATAACATGAAATTCGTCTAGCTAGATATAAACACGCCATTAAAAAAATATTTTAGTTCGTTGAATAAACACGAAGAGAACGATGTCTGTGGAAACCGTAGAAGTAGACTTCGTTATGACATAACTAAACTCACGGGCCGTCGCATATTACATGTTATAATATGCTCCACTAAGCACTATGCCTAATGAAAGATACACATTCCCGACAGTAAAAAACGTACGCAACTTTTCAAATGTTATTTTACGAGTAAGGTAACCATAAGGTAACACTCGACTTTATTACGGCGTTTCGTATTGACTCGTTTTTTTATTTATTTATTTGGAGCATATGAACGATAGTATCGAATCTAAAGTATTATTTAAATGGCACGTGTATACATCGTATTTCCAATTCAGTTTAGATTACGGATAATTTATATAGACGCCAAAGAGATGCGTAATAAGAACTTAAAATTAGGTGGCCTGGATATAAACACGTGCTCGCTCAATTATCATAATAATTCGAAGTACGCGTTCCCCTTAATTTATATTTTGCTAGACATGCTATAGTCCCTAATTTTAGTAACGTAATTCTACATTATTTTAAGTCTAATTCTAAAGTTTCTTAACTTCGTTGCTTTAATTAGTTAAAGTTCTAATGACATGTCGTTCCACTACTCTGATTTAATCCTATTTGGAATAGTGAGAACAGCAGTTGTCGCTAGATTAGTTCAGGGTAAGTGTGCAAAGGGATTATTTGTTTTGTTCAACTGTTTGACTTTACTACAGTATTTAGTTTGATGCACCGCTACATGTGTTTACCTCCAAACGCTTCCAATTAATTGTTTTATTTACTTCCTAGCATTTAGAGCTCGCTGTAAGAAGAACATCATGATAATAAGGTTAATGTAAAAAAAAATGTCTGACGTTAGCTTCAATCAAGCAGTTAAGGACCGAGATTGTTAGATGTAAATGGATTTATACAGAATCTCATAAAAATACTTTATTAGGTACTTGTCCTTTGACTAGTTGACTGTAATAGCCAGCTTTTATTACACTTTTCCAAGAATAGACGTGACTATAAAACGTCTTATCTTTCGCCTTTTCTACTTTATACAAGTAGTCTCTTTCATGCTTTCATTTCTGGATGGGGAAATTAATTTTACTCAAAGATATCTAATTTCCTTGTAGAGGAAAAAATATCGGATGCGTCTTCAAGTCGCGACGATTGGCCAATTGTCTCGTAGTAGTAAATATTAAAAAAAAAAATGCTTTGTTCACCTTCTTCTGGTTCCGTGTATTAGGAGCCATCTAGTGTCAAAATTATTCATGCCATCAAGTTCCAATTGTGGACGGTATACGATTAGTAAGGTTAGGCAAGATGGGTGGTGGCTAAAAGCATTACAGCTGAGCATCTCAGTGGAGGGCACGTTTACACTTTTTAACAGTGAAAACATCACAGTTAAAAAGTTATGAGTAGAGTCAAAATCATAGTTGAGCGCGGATTTGTATTACGCGTCATAGCTCTACGTGCTCTTGACTGTACCTCATTTATTACAATGAATAACAAATGACTTTACCTATAAGCCCTGACTCTACAAACTCTACATCTTGGTTAAAAAGTATGGCTTGGCCGTTTAATGTTCGTGGAACTATTACATGAAATAACATTTATTTTAATAAGGAACAGTTTGTACTGGCGCTGGAACTCTCTAGCGCTTCCTTCGGCTCGCCTTATCAGGGGCACTGCTGTGTCCCCAGATAATAATAAGTATCCACGAAAATGTTATTGTGTTTATCTTTTAAATAACCACTTTCTGATCTTTATCTCAATACACGGATTATATACGTTCCCCGATATTATAAAGCGTATTTTTAATTGAAAGGTTTAATTGTTCCAAAGCTAGAAATGTTGTTTTTACAAGTTATTTACTTTATATACATTTCAAATTGATGTATCTGCGTAAAGTAGCCCTAAAGTCTGCATTGCGTCATCAATCGGTAATGGGTTATTAAGAAGTTTATGTTTCAATACATTAATTGTGACCAATTGGTCATAGTTTAGTAATTACTAAACTATACTAGATGTATTACTTTTCGATACCCATAAAATTGTTAGGTACACGAAAACCTATTCTCCAAAGAAAGGACAGACACTATAAATCTTTGAAAAGCATTAACGCATGCCTAGCGAACTCTAAAGTGTCAATATTAAATGGAAACAGCATATGGTCGCGAACAGGATTCGAACCTGCGCCTCCCGGATAAATACTCCAGGCGCTCTGACCACTAAGCCATCTCGACTTCTGCTCACCACCGCGAATTCTTCATCCATATTTTAACACGTCTTCGGTTTAAAGACATTTATTCCTCATAAAAGAACATTACATTACATTACATTAGAAAATGTAATATATAATATATAAGTATCTCTGTGAACACAATACACTGTACAGTAATAAAATTAAAGTTAAAGTTATGGTGACAATTTTTCGGTGTTAGTATTTCTGTCTAATATAGTCTTCTAGACCCTTTTTAAATTTAATTAAGCTATCACTTTTGGTTACATCATCTGGTATTTCATTATAAAGTTTTGCATCTTCATTTAATATATTTCTCTTACCATAATCGGTTTTAGGCTTTGTTACTTCTATGGTATTTATCAATAGAAGGTTCGAATCCTGTTCGCGACCATATTCTTTTACCATTTAATATTGTTACTTTAGGACAGACAGTAACTGTAATTTTCGGTGATATTATTTACTTACATATTAATTATGATATAAATCAGTTTATAGCAATCAACTGACAATAAATATTCAATCAGTATGCTATCAATTCAATAAATAAAGTTCAGCAGTACCAATATTGGTAAAAAGATTAAAATCCAATTTTATTACTTAAACAAAATTAATGATTGTGTATTTACTCTTCTTTAATTTATATCGTAAACAGTTTTATCAACAGATTATCTCTTTTATCAAATAATGTAGGTATTTCCATAAAAAGTATAGACCTCCTCAACAACATAAATTGATTCGAACCACTATGTAATGCAAGGTGAGCCTTTACATGAAGCATGACGGAAGTTTTTATAACAACTAAAATTATTAATATTCGTCTAAAATATAAATTGTCTAAGTACTAATATTGTAGATTATAAATATATCATACTTTTGTGAAGACAAGAAAGAAAAATCTTTATTGAGTTTTATTTGTGACGTTACATTTGCACTTAGCAACGTGAACTGCTGCCAAGTTCAAAGACTCGTCTACATATTTAGCTACGTATGCTGCTATCTCTCACAACTTCACATTTCTAGAGCATTTTAATGAATGCTTTAGAAATATAGTCATGTTAATGTGCCTACATTTTGAGTATGACACAATTCCATACAATCTTTTATCTCGCCGCTCTTCCATATTCAATGCCTTATTAAAGGAATACTACACTAATTAAAATACCAACTGGAAGGGAAAATGTAGCCTGAGATGAGCGGGGACGGGTTAATAATGATGATATGTAGAACACATTACAATGTTATGTTATAGTTACACAGCCGCATTAGATTGGTTTTTATTGTAAAAAGCAATACGTTTCTCTTCAACTCATATTTGATGTTTATAAAAAATTTACTTTTTTTTTTTTTTTACGACATTAAATGTATACAAGTTTATTGCTCAACATAAAATTTAAGTAATCAATATAATATATACATATGGATATCCTGGTTAGATGTCCCCATTGTCCCCAAGTACGATTCTTCAAAGGTAAGCGGGGTTTAAATGTGCACATCGGAAAAGTGCACAAATCACAAAATGCATCATCTAACCCTGCAATTCAAGCAACAATCTCATCGCAACCACAACTCAATGACACATCCAACTCAAATCAGTTTTGGCAAACATTATCAAAATTAAAAAATACCGTGCCTGTTTTAAAGCGGGTTCCCCGTGGCGCGAGGCGTATAGTTGCACAAAATCTGGCTCAATGTATCCGTCTTGCGACCCGGGAGAACTCGCAACGTGCTTGGGAACAGTTACTCACCTTCCCTTACAGAATTCTACATGTTAACAAGAATTTGGCAAGCAAAAAGACATTAACGACCCAAATTAAAGATAATTGTAATATTTCGCATCAAAATTTAGACGCAAAATTCCCAGACCTGAAATATTCCTATTCAAAAGGATTATCGCACCTTGTAGAATCTAAGCTAAGTGAAGGTGACATAAGAGGAGCAGCCAGGATTCTCTTTAGCAGCGATGTTGTTGCACCATGCTCTCCAGATACACTCTCAGCCCTGGAGAGCAAATATCCTGCTCCAACAGATAACCTTGCCTTTCCTGACCCACCTGACCCGGAAACTAATACCCTTTTTATTACAGCTCGGCAGTTGGTCGCTGCTTTAGGCTCCTTTCAGAGCGGCTCTGCGGGCGGCCTTGACGGTTTAAGCCCACAACACCTCAAGTACCTCACAGCTCCAAGCGCTGGTGAACCCGGTGAGTTGCTTTTGAAGGAGCTTACGGCACTGACCAATTTAATGCTCTCCGGTAATGTGAACGAAGCCGTCATCGATGTCTTGTACGGGGCTAATCTGTGTGCTCTGCGCAAGAAGGATGGCGGTATTCGTCCCATTGCCGTTGGGACTACATATCGTCGTATGGCAGCCAAAATTTGCTGTAAGTACTACAATGATACTATTTCGGAAAAATTCCAGCCCCTTCAGCTAGGTTTTGGCTCGAAAGGGGGCTGTGAAGCTGCCGTACACGCCCTATCTACTTTTCTAAATTATGAAAAAGGTGAGGTCATCTTGAAGGTTGACATAAAAAACGCCTTCAATTCCGTAAACAGGGACACCTTGTTGGCGGAGGAAAAAAAAATACCCAAAATTTTGAAGTTTTCTTTGGCAGTGCTATAGATATCCGAGTAATCGATCTCCGCTGTCGGTTGTCAACAAGGTGACCCCCTTGGGCCTGTAATTTTCAGCTTAGCTATCCATCCTATTATTAAACAACTAAATTCTAAATTTAACTTATGGTATTTGTATGATGGAACCCTAGGAGGCAATATTGATACAGTTTTACAAGATTTTCAATTTTTAAAAGACCAGTTTAAATGTATTGGTCTCGAACTCAATCATTCTAAGTGTGAAGTTTATATACCTGACGGTACTGACAGACAGACAATTCTCGATAAATTCAACACCATAGCCACAAATCAATCTAATAGATAGAAAGTCACTACGCCTCTTAGGGTCACCAATTTTAGATGACTCTTTTACTACCTTTATAGACGAAAAAATACAAAATTTTAGTGATATTTCAGATAGACTTCTCAAAATTAACGTGCATTCGGCCATGACTATAATCCGCTATTGTTGTTTTGGCCCTAAATTAATATATGTTCTGCGTTCTTCCTACCTATGGAAACACACAGAACTTTTGGAAAAACTAGACAAAATTATTAGGAATACCTTAACCTCTATTTTAAATGTGGCTTTGGACGACCGAGCCTGGGTACAGGCCACCCTTCCCATCCGATTGGGAGGTCTTGGCGTCCGCAAAATTTCCAGTTTAAGCTTACCGGCATTCCTATCCTCAGTCCACAGTACTGAAAAACTAGCTAGGCATATACTAGCTCCTACACTAGCAGATTTTGAAGTATCCTGTATGGCTGAGGCTGTGAATGCCTGGAGAATTGCGTGCCCAAGTACGGATCCGCCCGTCAACCCATTTTCACAGAGACAGTGGGATGAGCCGCTCTGCAGAGTGATACGGAATGAACTATTTAATACGTCAATCACTACTGCCGAGCGCGCGCGACTCCTGGCTGTGTGTGAATGGGAGTCGGGCCTTTGGCTTCACGCACTGCCGTCGTCTAACATAGGTACTATGTTGGATGACACCACTTTCCGCCTCGCTACGTGCCTACGATTAGGATCTCCGTGCTGTACTCCGCATCGCTGTCACTGTGGGCAAGCTGTCGACAGCCTCGGACACCATGGCCTATCCTGCAGCAGGAGTGCAGGACGCATTTCACGGCACGCCTGTATTAATGACATTCTTCGTCGTGCTTTAGCCACCGCCGGCGTCCCAGCTGTATTAGAACCGAATGGCTTGGCACGAGACGATGGTAAAAGACCTGACGGCATGACATTACTGCCATGGAAGTTGGGTAGGCCTCTGGTGTGGGACGCAACCTGCGTCGATACCCTTGCGCCATCTCATCTTTCTAGTTCGGCGTCCTGTGCTGGTGCTGCTGCCTCAGCTGCGGAGACCCTCAAGCGGCGAAAATATGACAGTCTTACCAATAATTATATTTTCGAGCCGTTTGGGGTTGAAACACTCGGGTCGTGGGGTCCGAGCGCTCGACTTCTATTTAAAGCGATTGCAAGGCGATTGGTCGACAGTTCACGTGACCTGAAGGCTGGTCTATTCTTCGCACAGAGAATCAGCATTGCCATTCAACGTGGCAATGCTGCCAGCCTTTTGGGCACGTTACCAGTTGATAGTGATGCGGATGAATTTTTCGACGCTCTATAGTATATATAATTATTATTATTGTTTTTAGGTATATTGTATACTAGCTGTACCCGTGGCCTTGCTCACGTCAAAGTAATCTTGACGCCAAACTAAGATTTCAATTAATCATACATACAAACTCGAACTTGATTCCCATTGAGGTAGGCAGAAACTAAAGATTTTATCTTACATTCATGAAGAATGCATGCTCGATGGCTTAGTTTATTAACCTGCCTTTTTTGAGAAGGTCCGGTACGTTGGTTGATGTCAGACCCTCCACCCCTTCCTTTTTTGGTAATAATTGTTACATTAATCTATTATTGTCTATTCTCTTTGACGTCACCATTATACAAACAGCCGTGACTTTTCAGATACTTGACAGCTGCCCTAGCAACCCAAACTCATACAGATAAATCTTCGAAAAGCATTAATGCATGCATAGAGAACTTAGTTTTAGTGCAAAATGGTATACGGTCGTGAGCAGGATTAAACCTGCGGCTCCCGGATAAATGCTCCAGGCGCTCTGACCGCTATGCCATCTCGACCTCTGCTCACTACTGCGAATTCTTATTCCACATTTTAATATGTCTTTTGATGACGTCATCGCTATCTATGCAGTCCCTATATAGGTGACCGAACCGACATGACTAACGTTGCAGTTAATACAATGTCGTACAGATTTTATGCGAATTCGCGGTTTACTACCGCGGAGGTCAGCTGAAAGCTAGATGCGACATAGATGATCTTACGTTATTTTCTGTTTCCCAATAGTATTAACGAAATTTGATAAGCTGCCGTTACAAATGTTCCAGAATGACTGTACCGGCGGCCTATCTCTACGGAGTGCACTCCCTCTTTCTTCACTCACGTATTCCGGTGGGACGGCAATCCGACACGTCCGGAGTGAGATCAGGCGCAGAACTGACGGCATCACAATATGTGTTGGCCAAAATGATAATGTCACATACATAGGTACAAACATAAATTCACGTCTTTGGCCTAGGTTTCAGGTAAGCAGACACTATAGAACGCCACCTGCTAAGATCCTTACATACTCTTTTTGCTTCTATCACGTACATACGTCTGTTCACACACGCGTGCAGGTTGTGAGCACTACTTTTTTTTAACTTTTAGCGAGTTTCGGTGGGTCAGTTTATATCCATTTAGGGATCTCAGAATTTCCACTTACACCTGCCTCGACTTTTCAACATGACTCTAAGCATACTATTTTCTGTTTCTGTCAATGCATCTTCATTTAAAAATGAAAATATTAATGGTCATCAATCTTGTGCAGTGTAAAGAGAATCTTAGAAAAACTGACTTATTAGTCTAGTGGTTGCAAGTGAGTATAAGCGTAGGTAAGTCTTGGGTTTGATCACCAGGTCGAAAAAAGTGTTGTTGAGTTCCATAATGGAGTTTTTAGTAGAGCTTGGATCTGGCTAGTTGTTTATTTTTCCAACATTTAATACCCGATCTATAAAACGAATGCCCAAGATGCAGATACTGATAGTCTGTTCCAATCTCCGCTTAGTAAATATTCGTTGGGGTTAAGCAATGTTTTACACGGTATTTTACTGGATAGGGATAGGATGACGCTAACTGCAGCATTTTCATTAAACCCTTTCGTGCATCGAATGGCCCATTAATTTTTCAGTCCCATTTGTTGACAATAGACATCGATCGACTTCAACTATTGAAGCTTCTAGAACATCGTAAAAGAGAAAATTTTGATGCCAAGTATAAAACACGCCATGGCTCTGGTAGGACTTTTATTTTTGGTGAAGCTTCAGTTCAAAAGAAATTTTAGTACCATAATTGTTAGGGTGAGCACAACGTTCTTAGTTATTACCCTTGGTTTTAAAATTTAAAATTTTAATCGAATTCACAAAGGATGATAAAATAAATCATTTAAAATATCATCGAGAATGAACTCTCTAACCATCTCAATAGCTGGAAAGCCTCTAACAAAATCGTCAGTAATGCTTATTTGATACTTCGCTATTACCTACTTATGGATTAGGCAATTAAATTAATCCTAAGGCCAGGCTGAGGGAATGTGTAGTTTTGTTACTAAATAGGTATTGGGGGCTGAGTTGTCCGCGTCCGTAGGAGTGCACCCTTAAAATGGAATCCCTACATGTAGCCCCTGGGTGGTGCAAAACAGGCAACACAACTCTGGTTGGAGGCTTCGACCACGGCTGTTTACCATCCACCGGACGAAGCCGTTGTTTTAATGGGCAGTTGCATCAAGTCCCCAACTATCGTCCTCCCAAAATCTATCCACTCTACTTAAGAGTGAATAGATTTATTCTGGATATACGTGCTCCATCCTCGGCCACACCGTCGCTTGCCATCAGGCGAGTTGGTGGCCAAACGTAGATCCATGTGATCATATTTTTTTTATATAATTTATGACAGAGTTTAAAAATGACTTTTCTATGGAATGAAGTACCATGATTAATGATAAGATCTGATTGATAAAAAAATTACATAACGCTAACGTGTAACATCTTCACTGTGCTTCACCATATTGATATGAGATAGCAAGAGAAACACATAAAAACTGGGTTTATATTACAAAAGGACACGAAAAACTAAAATTTTCTGCGAAAAATAGATAAACCTTGTATTATCAAAATTAAAAATATGCAAAAATAATATCCTGTACCGGGATTCGATCGTCATACTTATACTGTGCCAGTCACCTATGTACGGTATGTAACTAATTACTCAGTTGACAATATTGCTAAAATAGGCATTCACAATCTACTAATCAAAATACAAAACCGGTAAATGCTTGGTTCCCATGTGATAAAGCGCAATGATACCTTTTGCAGTGCTTATCATTCTTGATAAGCTATACAACAGTGCTATTTTTATTTAAATCCGTTCAATTTAGATTCTGTGTGTCAGATGTTTAACATCACTGCTCAGCTCCCTTGAGGAAATGCGCAATTTTGAATAGCCTATAAGTTGACCCGGCTTTTGACGATATTTTTTTACAAATTTTCAGTTGTTTCTTTTTCTTGGTTTGGACGCCAACCTCGGACATACAAACAGACAAAAATTCTCAAATTTTAAAAACAACAGATTTGGCAGTAGAATCGATTGAATAACACATTACGAAAGAAAAAAAAAACAAAAAGCGAATTTGAAATTTTCGGGCTTTCGAGTTACGATTTTATTATAAGTATAGATATTATATTGATTACAAAAATTTACTTGTGTGAAAATTTTAATACTGTTTTAATGAACTCTACACCAGCATTAAACATAAAAATAATCAAACCTATTTTGATACCAACTCCGAAAACGTCAAAATGCAAAATACAGTGAAAATTAAAGCAGATTGTAGTCGTAGGATTCCAATTTTCAGCCATTGCCTTTAATTTCCGCGGCGGACCCCCGAGGTTCAAATGCTGAACTTGACTAATGAGAACCGCTTTCATTTGCATTCTTTGTTGTGTTCTTGTGCATTTTGCAGCCATTTTGTACCTTAATTTGTTTCTGATAAAGGGTGCCGAATAAATTCGCATGGTTGATAGTTCTAGTTTTAGTGAAGGCCTAATATTTTAGTGGAACTGCTTTATATATTTGTGCTGAATTGACCCTTTTATTTGTATAGAAATTCCGAGTGACGAGTTTAAGCCTGGTTGAAATACTTGTCTATGCCAAGCTCGGAATTGGCAATTCATATGGATATCACGCTTGCTTGAATGTATTAGCGTTTTATATAAATGTTTTCAGTATTGCGTTATACAGATAGATAGCAACACTCCAAATACTTAGCGGTTTTTTTTTTACCTTTGAATGTTCTATTTTGTTTGGCCAAAATTGTACCTAACTTAGCGTCCCTAATTTATATCTTCGCGTTATATTAACCACTGAAGGCCATTCAATAAAGCCTCTACAAAACTTACGTATACATCGTTAGGCACTCGATAGACTGAAAAGATACGAAATTGGGACTCACTCTCTTGTAATTAATCTTACACAACGTGACGATCAGAAAGCTATATTAAACTGTGGCCACTTTTTCTTTATCTGTTTTACGGAAATACGGTTAATAAAGTCTAATCAAACCCACAAAGAAGTGGACAAAGTTTCATCGATCATTGGGACTTTGAAACAAAACCCCCTTAACATTGGACAGTTTCAGCTGTGTCGGAAACAAGGCACAAATCCACGAGAAATCCAGATATATGGTGCCTGAGTGATGCATGGGCAAATGTTGTTCTCTTTTGACCCACTTTTTTAGCAATTTCAGTATATATTTTTTTGAAGTGTGTGGGTTTAATTAATTACTTGCAGTACAAAGTTTAAATTTTTAATAGTGACTAAACAGTTAAAATTTTATAATAATTTAGAAGTTAGTTTTGTTAAAATTAGAACTAAATGGCAAGACAAGCTACTATCTATGTAAGTGTTAAATTAAACCAATTTGTATTTGAATATTTGAACGAAATATAAATTTTACGCTAGCTTCATTGATACAAGTAGGTTTAAGCTTATTTTTAAATTAAAAATTATATGTAAATTGCTCTAGCTTTTCAAAACAAGATCTATGGTCATCAATTCAGCAACTTTAAGTAAACTGCGCAGTCCTTCGAATGTATTACTGTGAGTGACACGAAGGCACAAGGCCAAAGCGAACAAAACAGTCTAGTTCTGCCAACGACAGGCACAAATCGTTCATTTTTTGTGATAGCTTCGTTGTTTCCAATGTTCGATTTTATTATCTAGAGCAAATTGAGACGTCTCTGGCTCATTAATAATAAACCAGAAATGGGCCTTCGACTGCTCGACAAATTTCCCCGACGTCAGCTGTGAACATCTCATTATTTTCAATAAAGACGAGAATCTCAGATGTTTTCCATTTGTTCAGTAAAATTATGTTATTCTTTGAGTTTGGAAGCTATATTCCCTTCGCCTTAAGAATTTTATTGAGGTAATTTGTGGCTTATATTTAAGACGTTTCGAGTTTGAGCATAAATACTGGTAGGTGATATTGCTTTGTATTTTTTAAATAATTATGATTTTGGTAACTAAAAAGTGATTTCTTTTTATTGAAGCGCGTAAGTAGCTAATCCCTTTCTCGGTTAGCAATTCCTAGAAAGAGGTATAACCAAGCTGTGGGTAATGATGATGATAATTGTTAGATGGTGAAATCTAAACAGGTTTATGTTCTAATTACATTTATTAAATTAAAATGAAACAATTCAATCAATTCACAACGTTTACGCGCGAAACGCTATTGTCAGAATTAAACACAAGTAGTGCAGTACAAGTAATGTGGATCATGGACGCCATGGAGCACCATAGACTAGAGCTGCCGCCTTTAGAATCGACTATGTCTTCATTTTCCACCGTACATAATGAACACACAAATCAAATTTCAATAAAATTTCCCATTGTGTTAATTATGCGCGTAATCCGTCCATAAAAAAGTATGTGTAAAAAATGAGTAGGTTAATAATCAAAAAAAACAATTAATAGAGTGAATACCATGACTATAAAAATCCAGTGTTGAATGCAGGCGATAAAGTAAGTCGTCACGACACGTGAGAATGTCAGGCGTGCGTAGTCACAGCCGCACCAGCTTTTGATCCAAATGAAAAATCAGCTGCATGTTTTTTCTCCAATATTTATTTATTCATCAACAATATAAACACAGTCAATTACAATTGGTTAGAACAAGTGTTTACATCAATAACAGACATGCACAACATTTACTTAAACATAGTTCATTAGTTTAAAAGATTTAAAAATATACTATAATAATAATTAAGTTGAATTTTTTTTTTAAAAATGAATGTATAGATTCAGATAATAATAATTTAGGCTAAGATAATTTATTTATATCAGATAATTAATAAAAGGTAGAGCTTAATTGTTACGGATCATAACTATTTTTTCAATATACTTTAAAGAAAGTATTGCTTTTTATAAAACAATTTAGTGGTGACATGAATAAGCTATTTGCGCCAAAAAGTATTTAATATCGTCACATTCTTCATAGTCACGATAAAATGGCAAAGTACCTCTAAAAACCACTTTATCGTAATTCATTACATTGCATCGGGGCATTTGTAATTTATTATACTTAGGGGTAGAAATATTTTCTACGATAAAAAGTAGGGATTAGGGGTAAGACAGACTGGCGATAGGGATTAAACACTTTGTATACATAAATTAAAAACAAATCAGAAATGCGATATTACAATACAAATAGTTTATTCACATAAAGGTTGATACAAGAATTAATTGAATTCCCTGACCCCTGAGGTAGGTGGAAACCTGTTTTACAGGGGTCATATTGAGTATGTCCATATATTTTAGAAATCTATTATTTCATGTTCTCAACCATTCTGCGGCTGATGTCTTGTAAACTCTCAACTGTACTCCAAGAATTTTCAAGAACTATTCACGTGAAGAAAACTTTCGAAAGCCGCAAACTACGATAGTTTAACTCCTGACTTCAGGCTTTTGTGTTCTGATAAATGTTACAATTTGTGACGCTAACTAACTGGGATGGACGACAGTTAATGTATTCCCAGAACAGTGATTAAAACCGCTTTTGTCTTGTACATAATATTCTATTACAACAATAGATGTGATTCAACTCCGAATTATCCACTGCTCAGTTGCTACGCCGTAGCTGACGCGATAATATCAGCGCTACGTCTGCTACGCTTTCTGAGACTACGTACTATTAATTAGTATTTCTCATAATTATACAGTCAATCCCATTATACTTTCCTGTCTATAAATTATGTTTTAATAACTACATTTATTTGTTAAATTATTAATTTATTATGAAGATTGCACTACTTATATCGTGCTTATTTTAAGCCATAGATTCAACAGAACTGTCCTACATTCTTCAAACCTATTTGACATTTACATGTGTTTAGCTCCGACCTACTAACATATAGTAGGTCGGAGTTATTTTCATGTTTTACAAGTTATTTGATATCTTATATTTCTTGAACATTAAGATTTTTATGAACTATTGATCAACGGTATTACTCACGTGCATTCTTCGGGATTGCCCGACTGATTTCGAACTCGAACGGAGCTATAAGCTGAGCCCGCGAGTTTGACTCGCGACCTCGGACTCAGCGAATGACTAAGGGCTCGGTTCAAAATTCTTTCAGGTAATTTAGTTTGTAAGAAGTTTGAAAATTTTATACGACACAAAGTAGCGGCTGGTATCCGAATTTAGCAAGCCTCCAAAGTCGTACATATGGCAAAAAGTATGGAAAACGTTTGAGAGTGTTATTATCTAAAACATTAATATTATCGATTATCTCATCTCGAAAAAAGAAACAAATTTAATTGAGATTTTATATATAATACGGTATGACAGTAAACTGAAATTTCTCGTGTGATTTTCGCATCACAAATGATAAAAAGACTTACTCAATATACAAACAGACTTTAATTCTGACAATGGAATTCGTCCAATCTAGCATTTATTTAAACGATGCCTACGATCATTATTTGAATAAAAAAGGGCTTTCGTATAAAATTTATCTACCCGCGCGAACGCTTCGTGTGATAAAATTCGAAATTAAAGATATAAAACATGTTTAACATTTTGTTATATCAATTATTGGATTTAATCGTGGACACATTGACTTGGGACGAAAATAAAATATTAATATTGTTTTTGTGTGAATACCATTTTTTTTTCGGATTGCCGCTATGCTGTATTTTAATAATAAAAAATCTAAATCAAAAATCCGTGTATTACGTTCAAATTTTTCATACATTTTATGTTTAGGAACTTGTGAGATTCATAGCTGCGGTTAAAATTACTACATACATTTTTTCGACGATTGCCCCAATATATTCTTGATTCATGATTGAATTCCTCAAATAAATAGTAAAATATATGGTCTCGTGACAGCTTTAATATAAGCCGTACCTAATGCAGCATATACTCACGGTTGGATGATTTTAAAGCTTTAGTTATGAGAGTTTTGCGGCGCAAGCTTTTCATCGTCAGTGATCTGTGAAAATCTCCTAAATGGAATTCTCACCAATACACGCCATGTTCCGACTCGTTTCATAAAGTAATCGGCTACCAATTGGCTAATGGCTCGGCTCTGGCTAATGCCGCTAATTGAAGCTGCTACAATGTGGGCCTTTACGACCCGCATATAAAATGTTAATATAAGCACAGATTATTTGCTCGTAGAAAGCAAGCAAGCACACGAATTAAATAGGTTTAGGTAACTGCCTCGTTGGTCTAGTGGTCCCAAGTGCGACTGCTGAACATGAGGTCTCGGGTTCGATTCCCGAGTCGGGCAAAGAGTTAGTTGAGTTTTTCTGTTATTAAATTCACAGTAGCAGCCCGGAGTTTGGAATTGTGGCCCGGTAGACGGCAATAAGCCACTACATGTATGTCGGCGCATCATCGCCGTTGACGTTAAATTTCGACATTGTTGGCACCAGTATACACACAGACAAAGTAAGAGGGTAATATTTAAGTAAAGAAATAACTTACTCCAGTTCATGCATTCATACTCCAGATGTTTATTCCACGAACAGTGAAGAAAGAATGAATCTACAGTCGCAATTACATCGGTATTTATACACAGAAAAGGCGCGAAACTGTTAGAAATTAATTCAACGGAAGTCGACAAAACGGAAGTTAACTTAAAATACTGAATTTATATAAATCAGACGGAAGTTCATACATTTAATTTAAATTAACAAAAGCGGAAGTCAATACAAACACTTTGAAATTAATAGCACTCAAACGGAAATTACGTATTTTAAATAAAACGGAAATCAATACACACTCTTAATTCTTAATATTAATAAATAAGATCGGAAGTCAAACTAAGTTCTAAATAGTAATTTAATATAAATTAGACGGAAGTATTGAAAAAACGGAAATCAATACACACTCTTAATTCTTAATATTAATAAATAAGATCGGAAGTCAAACTAAGTTCTAATAGTAATTTAATATAAATTAGACGGAAGTATTGAAACAATTCGTATCTTCCTACAATGAACGGAAATATCAAAATATGAATCAAAAACATAACGACGGTTCGAATCCTGTTCGCGACCGTATTCTTTTTCCATTTAATATTGTAACTTTAGAGTTCGCTAAGCATGCGTTAATGCTTTTTCAAAGACATATCTTGAATTATTAAGGTAATTGCATTCTTTACGACATTGTATTAACTGCAAAGTTAGTCGTGTTGGTTCGGTCACTTGTAAGTACTGAATTGATTGCAATGACGTCGCCATAAGACGTGTTAAAATATGGAAGAAGAATTCGCGGTGGTGAGCAGAGGTCGAGATGGCTTAGTTGGTCAGAGCGCCTGGAGTATCTATCCGGGAGGCGCAGGTTCGAATCCTGTTCGCGACCGTATTCTTTTTTCCATTTAATATTGTAACTTTAGAGTTCGCTAAGCATGCGTTAATGCTTTTTCAAAGACATATCTTGAATTATTAAGGTAATTGCATTCTTTACGACATTGTATTAACTGCAAAGTTAGTCGTGTTGGTTCGGTCACTTGTAAGTACTGAATTGATTGCAATGACGTCGCCATAAGACGTGTTAAAATATGGAAGAAGAATTCGCGGTGGTGAGCAGAGGTCGAGATGGCTTAGTTGGTCAGAGCGCCTGGAGTATCTATCCGGGAGGCGCAGGTTCGAATCCTGTTCGCGACCGTATTCTTTTTCCATTTAATATTGTAACTTCAAAAACATAACTATATTAACAATAAAATAATCATTTTGCGCCCATATGTACATGGGACTAAATAACAGCATTGGTGAAATGTAGGTGTACAACTGTGTACACCTCTGCCTAAACCCTCCGGGAATACAGACGTGATGCTATGGTATGTTATGACAGATTATTTCTAGAAAGTAAGCAAGCACACGAATTAAATAGGATTCTGTTTCCAAAAATATTTGATCGCCAAAGTGCCATAAACACGTGTTAACACCGATATTTATCAGTTGTCCGCAGACCTATCAGAAGGGTCTACATGGTTTATTAAACTGAATTTCTTCTCAAAATTCAATAAAAGCTGCCCATAAATAATGTTAGGTAGTTCTAAATGACTGCGTGTGATAAACTGTCGCGTTTATTTCTCATGTGTCACTGGTTCTTGCGCAGAGAGTGTTTACGTCTTCATAAAAAGGATATATTGTGTTCTGGAGGTGTTTATGTACTGAAAGTACTTTGCACTGTCGCTAGAGATATAAACTGGAATATGTGCGTTGAGAAATGATTTAATATTAGCACCTTCAGCTGCTGTCGAAATAAAATGTGTATATTATGAATTACTGTCGTGTGTACAGTGTAGTGTAAAATTAAATTGTTTTTGGGGAGTGTGCGTGTGCGCGTGTATGAGTGAGTGACAGAGTGAGAGAGAGAGTGTGAGTGTTTCCACGTGCGTGAGAGTGTGAGTATAATCTAATCTCTTATGTTGGAGAGACATAATACATAACAAACATAGTACAACGACGTTTTTATTTATTTATTAAACGCTTTATTGTACACCGATATAACAAACAAAAAGAAAATATGAAAACTTAAAATAAAGGTACAATGGGCGGCCTTATCGCACTCGGCGATTTGTACCAGGCAGCCTTTGGATGGATAGGTATGACATGGAGAAAAATGTGGGATAATTTGAAGTGTACAAAAACATACATACGATAATAATACTATAATAGATACTTAAATACATACATATTAATTATTAAGAATAGGTATATATATCAATATCGTTATGTAATAATACTACATATACCTCTTGAACATGTATTTATAAAATAAAATAATAGCAACAATGTAAATGTAACTACTGTGTCAGGTAGTGTTCTTTCACTAGTTTTTTAAATATTGGCAGCGTTTGAGCACGTCTTATTGTAACAGGTAAGGAATTCCACAGACGAGCAGCCTAACAGTAAAGGACCTGTCGATAAATTTTGTTGTATGCATCGGCATTTTAAGTCTTAGGTTCTCTGACGATCTTAAGAATTTGTCATGGGTGTCACTGAGGAACTCGAAACGTTTTTTAAGGTAAGACGGAGAAGAAGGATGAAAAAGTACATTATATAGTAGCGAAAGTATGTGAGTATTCCGGCGAAGGCGAATCGGTAACCACTTCAGCTTGTTACGATTGTCAGAAACATGATCATATTTGCGTAGACCAAATATGAATTTTATGCAAAAATTTTGAAGTCGCTCAAGCTTTTCTAATTGTTCCTCTGCAAGATCTGTATCCAGCGGTATCTTTCCTTGCCAATGGAAGGAAGCCCAAGTCATCCCACTACCTAAAAAGTCCAATCCTACATCCTTTTCAGACTATCGTCCTATTTCAATATTACCGTTCCTATCTAAAGTCCTTGAACGTCTCATCCACAATCAACTTAGCAATTTCCTCTCCAAGAATAATTTACTCAATCCCTTTTAATCTGGTTTGCGTGCCGGCCATAGCACAACCACAGCCTTGTTCAATATTACGGATGATACCAGGTAAGGCATGGAAATCGGCAATCTGACGGTTCTAGTATTATTAGATTTTAGTAATGCTTTTATTACTGTAGATTTCGATGTTTTGCTTGGCATACCATGCTCTCTTAACATATCTCCATCGGCAATTGATTGGTTTCGCAGTTACCTGTGTGAACGTCGTCAACGTATCTGTATTGGAGATATCTCATCTTCTTGGTGCAATACTATGGCTGGAGTCCCACAGGGTGGCGTTTTATCTCCCTTACTTTTCGCCATTTTTATAAATTTTATCTCTAGTCAATTACTTTCTTTCTACCACCTTTATGCAGATGATCTTCAGATTTACCAACAAGCTCCCTCTGCACAGCTTACAGAAGCCATCGAGAGAGTTAACCCTGATCTGGCTCGGATATCAGACTGGAGCAAGAGGTATGGCCTTACAATCAACCCCACGAAAACACAAGTTATTGTGGTGGGCAGCTCTAAGCTTATATCTCGCCTTGATTGGAAAACAATTCCTGAAGTTTTTTTCAATGGAAATTTAATTCCTTTCACTGACCACGTGAGGAATCTTGGGATAATTGTTGACCGGAACTTGTCATGGACTGCTCACGTTCAAGAAATTTGTCGCAAGATATTTGCTTCAGCGGGATCTCTAAGGAGATTACGAAATTTCCTTCCGATTTCCACCAAGATTGCGCTTGCACAATCCCTTCTTCTTCCTATCCTTGATTATGCTGATGCCAGCTATCTTGATCTTGCAGAGGAACAATTAGAAAAGCTTGAGCGACTTCAAAATTTTTGCATAAAATTCATATTTGGTCTACGCAAATATGATCATGTTTCTGACAATCGTAACAAGCTGAAGTGGTTACCGATTCGCCTTCGCCGGAATACTCACATACTTTCGCTACTATATAATGTACTTTTTCATCCTTCTTCTCCGTCTTACCTTAAAAAACGTTTCGAGTTCCTCAGTGACACCCATGACAAATTCTTAAGATCGTCAGAGAACCTAAGACTTAAAATGCCGATGCATACAACAAAATTTATCGACAGGTTCTTTACTGTTAGGCTGCTCGTCTGTGGAATTCCTTACCTGTTACAATAAGACGTGCTCAAACGCTGCCAATATTTAAAAAACTAGTGAAAGAACACTACCTGACACAGTAGTTACATTTACATTGTTGCTATTATTTTATTTTATAAATACATGTTCAAGAGGTATATGTAGTATTATTACATAACGATATTGATATATATACCTATTCTTAATAATTAATATGTATGTATTTAAGTATCTATTATAGTATTATTATCGTATGTATGTTTTTGTACACTTCAAATTATCCCACATTTTTCTCCATGTCATACCTATCCATCCAAAGGCTGCCTGGTACAAATCGCCGAGTGCGATAAGGCCGCCCATTGTACCTTTATTTTAAGTTTTCATATTTTCTTTTTGTTTGTTATATCGGTGTACAATAAAGCGTTTAATAAATAAATAAAAACGTCGTTGTACTATGTTTGTTATGTATTATGTCTCTCCAACATAAGAGATTAGATTATACTCACACTCTCACGCACGTGGAAACACTCACACTCTCTCTCTCACTCTGTCACTCACTCATACACGCGCACACGCACACTCCCCAAAAACAATTTAATTTTACACTACACTGTACACACGACAGTAATTCATAATATACACATTTTATTTCGACAGCAGCTGAAGGTGCTAATATTAAATCATTTCTCAACGCACATATTCCAGTTTATATCTCTAGCGACAGTGCAAAGTACTTTCAGTACATAAACACCTCCAGAACACAATATATCCTTTTTATGAAGACGTAAACACTCTCTGCGCAAGAACCAGTGACACATGAGAAATAAACGCGACAGTTTATCACACGCAGTCATTTAGAACTACCTAACATTATTTATGGGCAGCTTTTATTGAATTTTGAGAAGAAATTCAGTTTAATAAACCATGTAGACCCTTCTGATAGGTCTGCGGACAACTGATAAATATCGGTGTTAACACGTGTTTATGGCACTTTGGCGATCAAATATTTTTGGAAACAGAATCCTATTTAATTCGTGTGCTTGCTTACTTTCTAGAAATAATCTGTCATAACATACCATAGCATCACGTCTGTATTCCCGGAGGGTTTAGGCAGAGGTGTACACAGTTGTACACCTACATTTCACCAATGCTGTTATTTAGTCCCATGTACATATGGGCGCAAAATGATTATTTTATTGTTAATATAGTTATGTTTTTGAAGTTACAATATTAAATGGAAAAAGAATACGGTCGCGAACAGGATTCGAACCTGCGCCTCCCGGATAGATACTCCAGGCGCTCTGACCAACTAAGCCATCTCGACCTCTGCTCACCACCGCGAATTCTTCTTCCATATTTTAACACGTCTTATGGCGACGTCATTGCAATCAATTCAGTACTTACAAGTGACCGAACCAACACGACTAACTTTGCAGTTAATACAATGTCGTAAAGAATGCAATTACCTTAATAATTCAAGATATGTCTTTGAAAAAGCATTAACGCATGCTTAGCGAACTCTAAAGTTACAATATTAAATGGAAAAAAGAATACGGTCGCGAACAGGATTCGAACCTGCGCCTCCCGGATAGATACTCCAGGCGCTCTGACCAACTAAGCCATCTCGACCTCTGCTCACCACCGCGAATTCTTCTTCCATATTTTAACACGTCTTATGGCGACGTCATTGCAATCAATTCAGTACTTACAAGTGACCGAACCAACACGACTAACTTTGCAGTTAATACAATGTCGTAAAGAATGCAATTACCTTAATAATTCAAGATATGTCTTTGAAAAAGCATTAACGCATGCTTAGCGAACTCTAAAGTTACAATATTAAATGGAAAAAGAATACGGTCGCGAACAGGATTCGAACCGTCGTTATGTTTTTGATTCATATTTTGATATTTCCGTTCATTGTAGGAAGATACGAATTGTTTCAATACTTCCGTCTAATTTATATTAAATTACTATTAGAACTTAGTTTGACTTCCGATCTTATTTATTAATATTAAGAATTAAGAGTGTGTATTGATTTCCGTTTTTTCAATACTTCCGTCTAATTTATATTAAATTACTATTTAGAACTTAGTTTGACTTCCGATCTTATTTATTAATATTAAGAATTAAGAGTGTGTATTGATTTCCGTTTTATTTAAAATACGTAATTTCCGTTTGAGTGCTATTAATTTCAAAGTGTTTGTATTGACTTCCGCTTTTGTTAATTTAAATTAAATGTATGAACTTCCGTCTGATTTATATAAATTCAGTATTTTAAGTTAACTTCCGTTTTGTCGACTTCCGTTGAATTAATTTCTAACAGTTTCGCGCCTTTTCTGTGTATAAATACCGATGTAATTGCGACTGTAGATTCATTCTTTCTTCACTGTTCGTGGAATAAACATCTGGAGTATGAATGCATGAACTGGAGTAAGTTATTTCTTTACTTAAATATTACCCTCTTACTTTGTCTGTGTGTATACTGGTGCCAACAATGTCGAAATTTAACGTCAACGGCGATGATGCGCCGACATACATGTAGTGGCTTATTGCCGTCTACCGGGCCACAATTCCAAACTCCGGGCTGCTACTGTGAATTTAATAACAGAAAAACTCAACTAACTCTTTGCCCGACTCGGGAATCGAACCCGAGACCTCATGTTCAGCAGTCGCACTTGGGACCACTAGACCAACGAGGCAGTTATTTGGAGTGCAAACATGGTGTGAATACAGGTCAAGGTAAGTAGCAAAAGCGAAGGTTAGGGAGCTTCCTCAAAGGGGTCGACAGTGCTTGATACATATTCAGATCTGCCTATTCCAACCAATTATATTATAGTGCTGATCAATGATACTATTAATTAAACTATATATGTGGGTATTGTTACGGCTTGCCACCTGTGAGGTGTTTTTAATGAAATATTTATTCACTAATTCCTCAGCTTGAGACGTGGCAATTAATCAAAATCAAGAGGAACATAATCCGCCGATACCTTCCTGACTTGAAGGTATCGGCGAAGGTTCATTAATATTAATCAAAAGGGTTTGTTAGAATCCACCCTTAGTCCCAACTCTTATTCCAATTTTATTACATTTTTATTAGTATTAATTTGATTTTGATATTGTGTCAAGCATCCATTTATGATTTGAGGTCCCTTCAAAAAGGCAGAATTTTAAACTTCCAATAATAGATTTTTACTTTTCGATACGAATTTCCATTTAAAATTGTTTCACGTTTAGAAACGGAAATAAACAGATTAAAATAACAATCTGTATTGATAAAATCTGTTTAGCTCTTTAATCGAATCAATACTTATTCAATCAACTCACGCTTTTCAATATACGAATCTGAAAATTCTATATTAAACACATAATTGATTGATCAAGGTATATGTTGGTTCATAGAAAAAGTGCCACGTTGGTCTAGTGGTCCCAAGCGCAACTGCTGAGCATGAGGTCTCGGGTTCGATTCCCGGGTCGGGCAACGTGTTATTGAGTTTTTCTGTAAGAAAATTCTCAGTTGCAGCCCGGAGTTTAGAATTGTAGATGGCAATAGGCTTACCATTACATGGGACTTAATACACATACAACATTGGTGAAATGTGGGTGCACACGGGGTGATACGGTCGCTAAGCGACAAAACCGATCAAATAAAAATAAATAAAAAAACAACTGTATACTGCCTACCCCCTCGGGGTATACAGGCGTGATGCTACGTTAATGTTTTTTTTATGTTTATTGAAAATCTTACCCGCATTTAATAAAATTACCATACAAAGTATCAAGAATTTTCTAAATAAATTGTATGGATGAGTCCCTGCAGTTATTAACGAGTCCATTTATTGTCATAACGAAGAAGTAATCTGTGAGAGTGGCGCCTGTCAGTGACGAATAAATTCATGTTTATTGAGACATAAAACAAGCTTCAGATAACGTGCCTACTTCAGCAAAGCAAGACTGATGAGCGATGTACTTAGTTAAATCAATTTGTAACGAAACGTAACACTAGGCAGCTTTCCTCTGAGGTTCTATGTTCTATTAGTACACATCCGGAATACATGTTGTGAAATGCAAACCGAAAATGTTGCTAAACGTAGGCCATGATGCCTTATGACATCGAAGAAGTACATAACTGTGATATAAACATTTTATTCTTTCGTATGTGCATAACATAAATAACAAAACAACCAGAAAATTATCCTGGAAATTCAACATCAATCATATTTTCCAATTTTTATTTTGGGGATTGAAAACTTATATAAAAACTTTACATAGATTTACCATAATCTGAGCAGTCGATTAGTCGTGTTTGCAGGCCGATGGGAGGAATATCTTTTATAAAAAGGTACTGGATGACCCAGTTTCATAAATCATCAAACTAGAAATAGAAATAGTTTATTTGCAATTAGTGTAGGTAACATAGATAAAGGTGTTAGAATAAAATTGAATCCAGTACATTCTACCATATTAGCACGTAAATATAAGGCTATTTTTACATTATACAATATTATGAACATTAAACCGCTAAACAATTAAAATTAGTTATAAACGTTAAAATAAAACATAATTATTACAAATGTCACTAATTCCCATAAAAACAGGAAAGCGTCGGTGCGAACAAGTAAAGTTTGTATATTATTATGATTTATATACAGACATTATTACGTCAACGTATACAATTATTCATATGTCATCTCAGCCACCACCGTCAAACGCAGGTGAGCATCTCTTTATTGAGGTCGAGCTACACCACTCGAAAATTCTTCGAGTTGTCTATTATTGCCCTTCTCTACGCATTGACTTCTTTTCATCCTTTGAAAAGGTCTTAGAAACTTAAGTTCCCTACTACAGTCACAGCGTAATCATGGGTGACTTTAACACGTGTCTTCTCAAGAAAGATGGCCGTTCTGCCTCGCTTGATTCAATTTTAACATCATGTAATTTGACTATACTTCCTCTGAATGCTACCCATCATTTTCCCAATTCAACTCCTTCACTTCTTGATCTGATTATTGTTTCATCTTCTGAACACGTCGCAAAACATGGTCAATGCTCAGCGGACGCCTTATCTTATCATGACCTTATTTTCCTTTCCTACAAAATTCGCCCGCCTAAGGCAAAGTCTAAAATTCTCATGCTTCGCAATTTTGGTGGTATCAAAGTTGATAATCTTCGTGAGGATGCTTACAATTTCGATTGGTCACCACTCATAACCTCAAAATCAGAGTCATCAATGAACAGGTTAACATATTAAATAACAATCTGCTGACACTATACGATCATCACGCACCCATCAGGCCAGTCAAGGTTAAGCATTTGCCGTCGCCGTGGTTGACAGATAAAATAAAAAGTTGATACAAGCGAAAGCCGCTGCCAAATTTAAATTTAAATGTCGACCTAACGACTGCAGCAGGGAAAAATATGTGTTAATTCGAAATCACTGCAATAAGGAGTGTAGGAAAGCTCAACGCCAGCATGTTCACAATTCTGTTCAAAACGGTGACCCAGCTAAAGTCTGGAAATTTCTGAGATCTATGGGGGCTAAACATGAAATTGCTCCCAAAGATATTAACATTAATTCACTTAATATTCACTTCACTGCCTCGTCCAATTTTGATAGGACAACGAAATCTAATACCTTAAGTTATCTTTCAACTGTCACGACTCCCGATTATCCGCAATTGGAAGTGACTGTATCAGTCGTAATATGATCCTCCCCATCCTAGATGTTATCCTTCCTATCATATCACATATCCTTAACTACAGATCTACAGAGTAGTTAAGGATATGTGATATGATAGGAAGGATAACATCTAGGATGGGGAGGATCATATTACGACTGATACAGTCACTTCCAATTGCGGATAATCGGGAGTCGTGACAGTTGAAAGATAACTTAAGGTATTAGATTTCGTTGTCCTATCAAAATTGGACGAGGCAGTGAAGTGAATATTAAGTGAATTAATGTTAATATCTTTGGGAGCAATTTCATGTTTAGCCCCCATAGATCTCAGAAATTTCCAGACTTTAGCTGGGTCACCGTTTTGAACAGAATTGTGAACATGCTGGCGTTGAGCTTTCCTACACTCCTTATTGCAGTGATTTCGAATTAACACATATTTTTCCCTGCTGCAGTCGTTAGGTCGACATTTAAATTTAAATTTGGCAGCGGCTTTCGCTTGTATCAACTTTTTATTTTATCTGTCAACCACGGCGACGGCAAATGCTTAACCTTGACTGGCCTGATGGGTGCGTGATGATCGTATAGTGTCAGCAGATTGTTATTTAATATGTTAACCTGTTCATTGATGACTCTGATTTTGAGGTTATGAGTGGTGACCAATCGAAATTGTAAGCATCCTCACGAAGATTATCAACTTTGATACCACCAAAATTGCGAAGCATGAGAATTTTAGACTTTGCCTTAGGCGGGCGAATTTTGTAGGAAAGGAAAATAAGGTCATGATAAGATAAGGCGTCCGCTGAGCATTGACCATGTTTTGCGACGTGTTCAGAAGATGAAACAATAATCAGATCAAGAAGTGAAGGAGTTGAATTGGGAAAATGATGGGTAGCATTCAGAGGAAGTATAGTCAAATTACATGATGTTAAAATTGAATCAAGCGAGGCAGAACGGCCATCTTTCTTGAGAAGACACGTGTTAAAGTCACCCATGATTACGCTGTGACTGTAGTAGGGAACTTAAGTTTCTAAGACCTTTTCAAAGGATGAAAAGAAGTCAATGCGTAGAGAAGGGCAATAATAGACAACTCGAAGAATTTTCGAGTGGTGTAGCTCGACCTCAATAAAGAGATGCTCACCTGCGTTTGACGGTGGTGGCTGAGATGACATATGAATAATTGTATACGTTGACGTAATAATGTCTGTATATAAATCATAATAATATACAAACTTTACTTGTTCGCACCGACGCTTTCCTGTTTTTATGGGAATTAGTGACATTTGTAATAATTATGTTTTATTTTAACGTTTATAACTAATTTTAATTGTTTAGCGGTTTAATGTTCATAATATTGTATAATGTAAAAATAGCCTTATATTTACGTGCTAATATGGTAGAATGTACTGGATTCAATTTTATTCTAACACCTTTATCTATGTTACCTACACTAATTGCAAATAAACTATTTCTATTTCTAGTTTGATGATTTATGAAACTGGGTCATCCAGTACCTTTTTATAAAAGATATTCCTCCCATCGGCCTGCAAACACGACTAATCGACTGCTCAGATTATGGTAAATCTATGTAAAGTTTTTATATAAGTTTTCAATCTCCAAAATAAAAATTGGAAAATATGATTGATGTTGAATTTCCAGGATAATTTTCTGGTTGTTTTGTTATTTATGTTATGCACATACGAAAGAATAAAATGTTTATATCACAGTTATGTACTTCTTCGGTGTCATAAGGCATCATGGCCTACGTTTAGCAACATTTTCGGTTTGCATTTCACAACATGTATTCCGGATGTGTACTAATAGAACATAGAACCTCAGAGGAAAGCTGCCTAGTGTTACGTTTCGTTACAAATTGATTTAACTAAGTACATCGCTCATCAGTCTTGCTTTGCTGAAGTAGGCACGTTATCTGAAGCTTGTTTTATGTCTCAATAAACATGAATTTATTCGTCACTGACAGGCGCCACTCTCACAGATTACTTCTTCGTTATGACAATAAATGGACTCGTTAATAACTGCAGGGACTCATCCATACAATTTATTTAGAAAATTCTTGATACTTTGTATGGTAATTTTATTAAATGCGGGTAAGATTTTCAATAAACATAAAAAAAACATTAACGTAGCATCACGCCTGTATACCCCGAGGGGGTAGGCAGTATACAGTTGTTTTTTTATTTATTTTTATTTGATCGGTTTTGTCGCTTAGCGACCGTATCACCCCGTGTGCACCCACATTTCACCAATGTTGTATGTGTATTAAGTCCCATGTAATGGTAAGCCTATTGCCATCTACAATTCTAAACTCCGGGCTGCAACTGAGAATTTTCTTACAGAAAAACTCAATAACACGTTGCCCGACCCGGGAATCGAACCCGAGACCTCATGCTCAGCAGTTGCGCTTGGGACCACTAGACCAACGTGGCACTTTTTCTATGAACCAACATATACCTTGATCAATCAATTATGTGTTTAATATAGAATTTTCAGATTCGTATATTGAAAAGCGTGAGTTGATTGAATAAGTATTGATTCGATTAAAGAGCTAAACAGATTTTATCAATACAGATTGTTATTTTAATCTGTTTATTTCCGTTTCTAAACGTGAAACAATTTTAAATGGAAATTCGTATCGAAAAGTAAAAATCTATTATTGGAAGTTTAAAATTCTGCCTTTTTGAAGGGACCTCAAATCATAAATGGATGCTTGACACAATATCAAAATCAAATTAATACTAATAAAAATGTAATAAAATTGGAATAAGAGTTGGGACTAAGGGTGGATTCTAACAAACCCTTTTGATTAATATTAATGAACCTTCGCCGATACCTTCAAGTCAGGAAGGTATCGGCGGATTATGTTCCTCTTGATTTTGATTAATTGCCACGTCTCAAGCTGAGGAATTAGTGAATAAATATTTCATTAAAAACACCTCACAGGTGGCAAGCCGTAACAATACCCACATATATAGTTTAATTAATAGTATCATTGATCAGCACTATAATATAATTGGTTGGAATAGGCAGATCTGAATATGTATCAAGCACTGTCGACCCCTTTGAGGAAGCTCCCTAACCTTCGCTTTTGCTACTTACCTTGACCTGTATTCACACCATGTTTGCACTCCAAATACATACGTATTTGGAGTGGTAATATTTGTGAGAAAGCACAAAGACTTTTTTAAATTTAAAGGTGACAATTATACACAATATAGACCAAGAGATCCAACATAAATAATAATATAATAAAAGTTACAGAAATTCGGGAGTAGGTATAGGTTTTCACAAAATAAAAATGTTTTTCTATACAAGCACTACTTGTTTGGGCCTATTTTCAGTGAAATCCAGATAAAACAATAGCATTCACTTGTCAGGTTCCGATTATTTTATGTAAAAGAGACATCTGCTTCATCCTCCTTGTGTTTAAACAGAATAAACAATGATAACTTAAATAACTATAGAAAATATCACCATAAATCCAAACCTGTTTGGATGTTGAAGTGGATTGGAAATTAATTTACTCAGATTTATCTCCCTAATTTCTAATTCTAATAATTTATTATCAACAGAAGCTTCATTAAAATAATTTTAACTCAATCTATTGCATCTATAAATTTTTTATTTACAATATTATTAAATATAATTAGAATTAAAAATTTTGGAATAAATAATTTTATTACTATTATAATAAATTCTTCAATGCTTATAAAAATAGGATCAGCCCCATTTCACTACTACTACATAACTTTATCTTCAGTAATTTCCAATTATTTTCAACCTTTTACTTAGGTAACTGGTTATTAGGTTTTCATTTCCACAGAGTTATAAATACTTCCCCGTTATGGTAACTCATTACAGATTTCAATGTCTGTTATAACTCTAGCTCTCTTCTTTAAATTCCCCGTCTCTTATAACATCTTGTTTTTGTCTAACAACGGGTTAACGAGACCTCACTAATGGGAAGGTTGCTCGCAACACTCGTAAATAACTAGATAACACTTAGTGTTGGAAATTGGTCCAAATGTTTGAAGTTATTGAACACATTGCGGCCTAAAAGAACAATTAGGTATTTGTGTCCCAAATGTCAAGGTCAGGTAGAATTCGGTTTTAATTGTTGTTGTTTTTATTGCTATAAGAAACTTTTATTGTTAGTGGGTTGAACAACTTTTCGTGAATATCAGCCATTTTATGTTTGTCTTTATGACCATTGAGTTCTTTAATTGTAACGTTCACCGAAAATAGACGAGTTGTTAAGTGAGTCATAATGTCGGGAGGGCAGTTGGCTTGTTTTGTTAATGTTTGTAAAAGAAATTAAATATTTTCGCTGTTCCATCAAGCCACTAAACTTTCTTTTAGTCTGTCACATTTACAAACGCAGTGATTTTTTTTATAGCGATTATATGTGTAATCAAACTAAATTCGCGGACTTTAGAAAAATGGATTAAGCTTATCTTAAAACGTGAATGTGCGAATAGGTACTCAACCACTGCCGCAACATTGATATTTATCTTTGCACTATTATTTCAGCTCATTTTCCAAAATTGATTCCGGGACAAAGGTCTGTTCAGAATATTTGATGCTTATCATCAGAGGCACGATGCTTTTACTGAACCTTTTCCTTCGTAATGTGTACTTGTAAATGTAGTCAATCTGACTACAGAATACCGATGGAAAATACTGAAAAATTGCAATTAAAATTTATTTATACAATTTTGTTTTATTTTTGTTTTTATTTGCTTTGCACATTCGTTGGAACATTTTTGTGGAGAAACAGGCAACTTTTTACATGAAATACAATACTGTAGAAAAATACAGGAACACTACTATCAATTTATGAAGTCTTACTGTATGAACTATAAACATTTACCTGAAATGCGACTTAGCTGAAATCTGTTTGTCTCAAGCCACAAAGAAGATTTAGTTACTAGCTTAAATCCTTTTCTTTTTAATGCGGGAAATCCTACGGATTAACCTTTTTTGAGATCCCACGTTCGTTGCAGCAATCACCGCAACCCCTACAGGATTAGCTTAAATACTTACTATACTACCTACTATAACTACCGTAAAACTGCATTCACATAAAAATAATCACTACTAAATGTATCGTAGAAAACAATTGCTCGGTGTAATGTTCACGTTTATATGAGAATTCATGAGAACATTTCGCCGTATTCAGCATTTTACTGTTTCTGCTACACTGGTTAAAGAAGCACATTCATGTTGTAGGAATCCTTTAAGACTAAAATTATACTTTTTCATTGTCCAGACCGAATGGGTAATACCTTTTTTTTTGTAAATGCTTATACATTCCTCGTAGTTCTTTTGTTGTTTGTTCATCACAAACGCTTCGATAGTGTTACAGTAAGTAGGTATAAAATGTTCGCTTAATTGGATTCTTTATCGCTAGACGTGCCCGCCTCACGTGCGTCCTGGCCTCATCGGCGTTGAGTATTGTCATTAATTATCTACTGGGCTATAATATATCCAGCAAGATATCACACGTCGTATTTGGCACAATCTGCTGTTAAAAATTTGTTAGATATTTATTTATAATAAAAGTAATTAATTGAATAGATTCAAGCGTTACTTTGCAGACCATTACAATGGATGCAAATAAATACAATATCTACCACGTGTTTCGCCCCCCCCACGAGGCATCAGCTGTTAGACCGTGCAGTGTCCGTCACCGAGGGGTATTGCATTAAGAGGTATTTGCATGACTAATCTCAGTATTGTGGAAGTAGCTAGATTTATTGTATTTATTTGCATCAAAAGTAAAAGATTTTGCAATATCACATTGTCGTTCATAATGTAAGTACTTTATTAAAGTAGCGGTTGCACGTAGGGTGAGATTGCGTTATATCTTTTTAAGTAATACTATTAAGCAATAATTGGCAGCCTATTAATCTTACAGACAGTCTTGAAATTATATAATCTTAGCCCTCTAGTCACACTAGGGCTAACATTGGCTCATAATGTAACGTAGGTGAGTCGAAAATTCTAACATTAACTGACGAGGCTATCGGTACGTTTATGGAATATACTTTGCTGTTGTTGTACACGTTGTTTGTTACTATTACTCTACTAGTGGCTAGGGAAATATTTGGCTTTAGCAACCCAAACTCTGCCAAGTAGAACGCGACCACTAACTAGCTGTACAAGCTATAAATTATTAAACACACGCTTACACAGGGATTGCGCTTGTATTTACGGGATGTTTTGTGAAACAGGCAGTGGTCACACGACGCGGGAGGAAGGTTTTACTCTCAAGTGACAAGAGGCTTGATAAATATTTCTTTACTTTAAATTTATTTCCCGACCTCTCTGCCGTGTGTATTCCACAAAAATGCGTTCGCAATTTGTCCAAGCGACATAATTCCTGAATTTTTCACAAGAACTGCTAGGTTTTGTGGAGTTTTTTTTTTTTGTGGAGCTTTAGACTCCGACAGAACTGCTGTCAGCATAGGATTTAAGAAATAATCTACTATTAGGTACAAAAAGCTGTGTACACTGTTATTATTTTATTTAATTATTTACAACTCATGAAGCAATTCTTTTTTTTTTTTTATATGTGTGGCCTTATGTTTTGTGATTTTAAAAATAACTCGTTCTTTTTGATTCATATGTGTATTTTGACCATACATTCATACGTTGCCAAGTTAATATTATATATAACATTATTATTGTGTAATAATGTCAATTTTCCGCCTGATCAGGATCTGTTTCCGCAAGTTAGTTACTACCATTTATTTTGTTGCCAGGCCATAAAACAACGGATACTGTTTCACTTGATGGCAATTTTACGAGCTCCCAATATTATTATGTCAACAATATTACTTTTGTTGACTAAGTTTATCTTTTGCGACTATTCTATTTCATTTATAACCACTTTCCTAGTCTCTGGAGAATTCAAAAAAGTCTTACCACTTGATACGGAGCAACTAACTAAGTTGCGGAGATCAGCGGGTCTAAAATGGCCACTTTGAGCACTTCGTCTAAAAATGAATCATTATTTGAATTGAGTAACTTCTTAAGATTCTGCTCTTTGACACATTAGCAATTCCTATTCTGTGAGCAATTTTACGAATCTCCATAGAAAACTTTCAAATAGATGAGATTACTGTTTATGAATTGGACGCAAATCATATTATGATTTGTCCATGAAGTGACCATTTTACGAGTTGTGAAATGAATCATATTTGGATCCTATTATGATTCAGCTAAGGTGGCCTTTTTAGATCCCCGGTTAACCAGTCGCTCTATGTAAAATATTGATATAGAGTTGTAATGACTAGAAGCCGATTAAAACATAAGTACTTGGTTAGATGATGTAGAAACATGGGTAGATAAGATTAAAAATACTTTACGATAAAAAATCTTGCATTACTTTGCTTTTATAGAACCTCTCTATACAAAACCAACAGCGCGAAATCGACAGCGCGGTTGGCGCAGTGGTCGAGAGACCGACTGCTGCGCTGCGTGTCGCAAGTTCGATTCCTGCACGGAGCAAATATTTGTACGATCTATAGATAATTGCTCCGGGTCTGGGTGTGTGTGTGCTTGTGAGATTATATGTCTGTAAACGCACCCACGATACAGGAAGAAATTCCTAGTGTGGGGCAACGTTTTTGTCCAATAAAAAAAACTAGAACATTCAATATATTCACTTTGATTGAACTGAAAACTTCAAAGACGATACAATATACCGATATTTGAATAGGCGCCATGACCCAACGCTTCTATTTAATTTGTAAAGAAGCATTTAAATGCGAAGTAATAAACCGAGACGATCCTTAAAATCTAATTACGGAGTTCGGAATAAAGTTTCGGTACGATTCACTTCGAATGGTTCTGTTTGTCCTCTTTTCACTGAACGGCATCAACTGAGCAAAAGTTTACAATACAGTTAAGTAATGGTTCTTGAATTGGTCTGTTCGTTGATTTCATTATTTAAATTAACAATTAATCATCAAAGTTAAGAAAGTAATTTAGTTGAATGAAATTACAAGTCATGGCACCCTTTCATACTTAAAAACTCAGTAAATACCTATTTAAAATATCGTATGATAGCCATAATGTTCTTATGTCTGTTGTCAATGTTCTAGTGACGGGCAGATTTAATTATTGGTGCGTTTAAAGAACATTAGTTCTAATAAATGATATGTTACTTTAGCTAAGCAAAGATAGTTATGAATTAACTTAGATATTTTCCAACTTGCGTAAAATAAATAATATAACAAAAAGATTAGTTTTCTCAATAAACTTACACAGAAATACCTTTTCATTTCCGGGAGCAAAACTCATCTTTAGTCCAAAACAAATAAGTACTTGAAACTCAATTACACAAACAACATTCTGAACACACCATCAAACTAACCGAACAGTGATGTCGTTAAGAGAACTGTCTTGTACGTAACAGAACGGTTATTGCCAACAAGCTCCCATTCCTCCATTGTCCTAGATGCTATTCCCATGAAAAACAATGTGGCGTGCAAGATGAGGGTGATAGGTCGTTTCCTGTATGATGTCTTATTTGGTCGGTGTTGTCATGTGTGAAATATACAAACAAAATGTTGAGTATTAAAATTGAATTTTATTAAAATGCTGGGTTTCATGTAGACTCAATTTACTTAATTTCTTTATATGTGGTACTGGACTTCTTAAATCCTTTATAAATGATTTAAATAGTAAATCAGAAACGCATGATTACATGACAATTTGTTTCAAAATAAGAATTTCTGTTACAATGTGAGTTAGTGTTTGAAGTGAGAATATTTCAGGAAAAGTGTTAAGCAACATAATTAGTTGGCAACACGACGCGGCGATGTAATCCTGATGATTCTCGATGCCTTTGAAACTGAACGCCCCAAGGGACGCGGTTAGATGCGGGTTTTTGTGAAAGGTGAAAGAACATACTATGAAATTTTATTTTATTAAAAATTAACCGTTATTGTTTACATACTTATATTAAGGTTTATATCACAAAAGTGAGCTGAGACTATAAACACACCTTTAGAATAGTACCAAAATACCATATAACTAATTGACCACAAGTCCTGCTCTGCAAACTCTCTAAAGTATTCACAATCTAAACTAGGTACATAAAAATTCAGCGAAACTAATAAACAGTTATCAAGTTTTCAACTATGTGTCAACTGTAAGCTTATCACCACGAGGCATTCCGGTATCATTCAAAGTAAAGCTAAGCACTATGAATAGCCTTCCTTACCAAACTCTCCACTCGATTAGCAAATTTCCACTAGGATTGCAAAGTGAAGAGTCCAACTCTCTTGACCGATTTCAAGAAGATAGACAGTATGAGAATTTGACCAGATTCCAAGTTTACTAAGGATATTTCATAAATATTTGATTAGTTGGCCTTTGAAGGAACGTCTGAGACGTGCTCTTACTGCGGTAGTACAAGATTAGAGAGATTGTATGTATTAAGGATATGTTTGTAGAATTTAGATGACTCGTAGCTGTAACTTTGATGCATACCTATATCTGGTATGCTGCTAAAGTTTTGGCTATGTTTTATGATCGGCCGCCTGCCTGACGTCAACCCTCTTTGGGAATGCTGTTGTTGGTGGTAACCGCTACCGATACAGTCTCCGTCTATCTAGCTATGTCACACCAAATGTTATCCATGCGCCAGGTGGTGGCGTGGGGAATATATATTCTTTATATTGCTTAGCCCTTCTTCGTTCTTTCTTTGTCCACACACACAAATAAAAAATATAATTTGATAATTTTGAAAAATGATATTTTATACATGTTAAAGCCATGTCATGCCTATATTAATTATTATTTTCTAAGGATGGATGCATGATTCATGATTCATTAGTGTATGCTAGCATGACACGGTACGTCAAGGGTCGCGGGTTCGAGTCCTGCTCGTGTCTATTATTTTTCAATGTTTCCTTGGAAAATAATAAACACCATTTCAAAAGTAACATTTAAACGTACCATTATGAAATTGATTGTAAAACATCCAATTGTGGTGCGATATCCATGATTACATAGTAAACTCCATAATTTAACATAAAACCGCTTCATTGTGAATCGGTTTTATTAGTGAGCACATTGAACATGGATTAAACGCAAATTATTTATCAATTCAATACCAACCATTTACCGCCATATTTTGTTAATTTAGATGCGTTTTCAACCTGTGGTTAAAATACAAGAAAAAAAATGCTTTTTGCTATTTTCGTGACAAGTTATTATTATAAGAGTCTGCGATATGGCTGGTGGTATTGATCACGATGATGCAACAAAAGTAGCAGTGATTATTATAAATTTCGTGGAAAAAGAATGCGGTCGTGAGCAGGATTCGAACCTACGCCTCCCGGTTAAATACTCCAGGCGCTCTGACCGCTAAGCCATCTCGACTTCTGCTTACTACCCCGAATTCTTCTTCCATATTCCAATACGTCTTTTGGTGACCTCATTTTCATTCCACATTTTTTTTAAGTTTAGCGTTCGCTATGCGTGCGTTAATGCTTTTCAAAGATTTAGCAATGATTTGTTTCATCATCATAATTTGTAAGTATAAAATAGATTTTTTATCTATTGATGTGTTAAGAGTTCCGAATACTGGTCTTAGCTTTTTGAAATAAAGTTAACAGGTAAAGTACGTCAAAGAGAAACAAGAACAAAACCAACTGGTAATCTATGTATATAAAAATCAATTGCTGTTCGTTTGTCTCGCTAAAACTCAAGAACGGCTGGGTTGATTAAGCTGATTTTAACCGGTGAGAAAATGTAGAAAAATTGCGAAGAAGATAGTAAAAACAACAATTTCATTTGCCCATATAAACTGTTCTACCTACTTTCCTGTCAAACATTTGACGTTCGAGGTGATACGAAGTACACCGGGTCATCTAGTGGGTATATAAGAAAGTGAGAAAAGTATTGATTCTAAGGCAAAGAGGAATCTTGAATACCAGACGATGGCATTTAGTGGTAAGTAATTTAAGTATGTATTTGTAGCTTGTTTCTTTGTTAGGTATGAAGAGATTGAAAGAAAGGATTCTTACGAGTTACATGCGATTGAGCATATAAACAGAAGCTATTTTCTCAAATTGCAGATTTTCACTAAAAAATTACCGATATATATTTTAGGCAAAAATTTACATCTGTACTGATGGAAAATATAATGTGATACTATGGTGAAAATTACCAAAATTATGTGATAAATAGTATTAGGAGATGATTTTGGCGGCTGACTTGCCCGCGGCCGTAGGAGTTCACCCTTAAACTGATATCCCTACACGTAGCCCCTGGTTGGGCAAAACACAATTCTTGTGGATTCAGCCGCGGCTTATTACCATCCACCATTGTGGGAGACAGGTCTGGGCAGTTGCATCAACTCCCCAACTATCGTTCTCCTCAAATCTACCCTCTCTACTAAGAGTGAATAGATTTATTCTGGGTCTACGTGCTCCATCCTCGGCCACATTCGCCGCTTACCATCAGGCGAGTTAGTAGCCAAACGCAGATCCAAATACGAAGGTTTAAAAAAAAAACACTTCAATATATCTATAGGTCATAATTACGTATTATAAGTAAACCCAATCAACGTCAATACTAAACTGCAAACAAATGCTTTGAAATCAAGTAAGCAACCTCGGTCAAAGTCCATAAGCTTCCAATTACGTTCTCAGTATTTTATTAGATGCAGAGCAAACTCAAGGTAGTTCTTGACAACCGTGCTCTCCGAAGTGATTTAATTAAAACCCAAAGTTCTCTACAAACGTTTGACCCTAATTTATGAGCAAGTAACCTGAATATGACAAATTGACAGCGCCTGAGTTGACAGCGCGGTTGGCGCAGTGGTCGAGAGACCGACTGCTGCGCTGCGTGTCGCACGTTCGATTCCTGCAAGGAGCAAATATTTGTACGATCTATAGATAATTGCTCCGGGTCTGGATGTGTGTGTGGTTGTGAGATTATATGTCTATAAACGCACCCACGATACAGGATGAAATTCCTAGTGTGGGGCACCGTTTTTCTTAACAAATAATAAAAAAAAAATATAACTTCTTACATTTAATTAGTACCTATATATCTTTATCACTTCCTTCTTGAGAATGATAAATTAAGTAAATTTCTTGATGAAATAATTACTTATTGGTGACTTAGAGGTAGTTTTGTAACATAAAGATTTTGACCATTTGCCAATATTCTATGTCTGATGTTAACCACAACGCCTTCCCAGTTCCAGTATATTAATATAGGTGAAGATTTGGTCCATAGTCAATTGAACTGATTACCGTAATGGGCTAGATATATGTGAATGAAAAAAAGGTTCTCCATGTTAACAAAATGAGCTTGCCTACGGAATAGGGAGGACCCTCTACCGGTAATAATAGATTGTATTGATTCTCAAAACAGATTTCTGAGAATCAATACAATCTATTATTACCAGCTATATATTACCCAGTAATTTCTATTAATACTACAGCGCTGAATTCGGATTCGTCATTCACATTCATATTTAACATAGATATCTCGAAGTGTAATAAGATAGGTACCTGTGCCTGTCTAAATTATACTAGAATATACCGAATTCATAAAATGGGTCTTATGGCTCAATTTCAAGAAAACCTTTGCCGCGGACGTTTAGGAGAGCCAAACTTTTTAAGTGTCAAAAATGATAATACAACCTCTTCTAAAAGCTTTTTCGGACAAGTGGTTGCGATCCGCTAACCACTGCAATAATTAGCCCTATTTTTATTGGGATTGCCTTCCATAGTAAAACGATTTTGATTCTCATTTATTTTGATAATATTGAACATATTACAGCTCTAACTAGTTTAATCACTTCAAAGGAGTATAAGCTAGCTCAAATATTAATTATGGAGACGTTAATTGAGTCAGCTATTAGCTACGTGCACCCGCGATCTATTATAACCATAATATTTATTATTAGTACTCTAGTTTACTCTTTAACACACCACTATGTCTACAGTATTATATCAACATGGTAGAAAGAAACTTCGCTAACATATTAACGCAATGAAGTAAAGGGAAACTTAGTAATTAATACACTGTTACATCAGTCTCTTATCGTAAGTAAACTTAACAAAGCGTGTACAGCGAGCTTGAATGATTAAGTAGACCTTGAAAAATATACTCCAATCGGTGCATTACGATAGATAAAGTAATAATAATAATATTTTAGAACATTACCAGTAATAAAGAAAATAAGCGTTGGTTAATATTTTTGAAAACGCTATACCTAAATCTAGTGATATGGTTAGAAAAGGAGTGACTAACGATATGACAGTTAAAAAAGATATATGGAATAAGAATACATGCTGCGCCGACCCCAAATAAATTGGGATGAGGGCAGGGGATGATGATGACTATATAAATTCCAACTTCAAAGCTAGCGGAGATTTTTACAACACTATTGCTTTTTACAACACTATTGCTTTTATTAAATTTAACACAAAATAAACGTTTATCTGCAAAATATTTCCAAAAGTGTAAGAGGTGGTCAAATTAATTCAAGATTAATCTGAGTTTCGCATGCGTCCGTGTTTATAAACGCCGCCGCCGCCGCCATTCCTCAGTGCGGTAATTTCCGGCTAATTGTCAACAAGTTGCAAAATGAAGGATGTGGTTCATGACAAAGAGATTCTGTAGACCAAGTACAGTATCTCACGGACAAACAGTTGGTTCCGCGAATTGCGTAACGAACAAAGATACAATCATGAGTCTAAGATACTTTACTGTTGCTTTAAATAAAATTATTCCTTAGTAACGAGTTATTAAAACAGTTGTAAGAGCCTTATTTAATCGTAAACTACTTGCTGAAATGCCAATCAAGAAATTGCATTTGCATAATAAATCTCCTTTGAGAACTTCGTGGACAAGCGTGTCGCAGTCGCTAATAGTTTAGCGGACGCTATCGTTTGGAACGCTTTGTACGTACCGCAGCATTTAACCGAAACCACCATTTACGTTGTCTACATTGTCCCAATAAATCTTTGAAGGTATTTTTCCAGCTTGAGTTGAGTTTACGACCTCTTTGTGAACTCGATACACGTGTTAGTAAAATATACATGGAAGAACAAAGCGATGCGTGTATTCACAACTAAATTCCTTTGTGTTCTCATGTAAGTATAATTTACATATTTTCCCTAGACATACATACATGCGATCAATAAAGAACACCACCAAGAAAAAATGGTATCATCTTTACATGAACCATTTCTAGCTACTTTTCTTTACAACCCTTCAACAATCTAACGGTACTTACTACGTAACTTTTAAAGAAATCCCTGTTGAAATATATATCGTTTGATCTAGTGACATGAACAGTGTTAACTCTCAAAATTGGAAATTAAACCGGTTACGAGATACATTCACGATAAAAAACAAACATTAATTTACCTACTTCGCAATATTCGATTAAATACGATACTGGACACCTACACACCTACTTGGTAGTATTTTAATTCTATATTATCTAACTGACACAAGTAGCAGTAATTACTAAAATCTAAATTAACACCTTCAAGTGTTAACAAACAATTTGCACGTGTCGTATTACTTACAACGGCAGAAGTTTCCCTCGAAATTATACTTCTTAAGAGTATTCATTAAAGACAAGAAAGTCTGCCTAGAAATTAACTGAACTTGAACTTACCATCCCTCTATCTATAGTAGATTATATATTATATATTGTTACGATAAATAGCAAATTTGATATTTCGATGCATTTAATAATGTTAAAATTCAATGTACCTATTCGAAGTCAACACATCATACAGTTCACTCAATTCGAAAGTTCAAAGCGAACTGTGCAACTGCACAGCGAACTACCACTATGCCGCTTCAATCTCCCATAATTGCATTCCTATGACCGCCATCGATGTAGTTGGTGGAACATTTGCGATGTTATTGGTATATCCATGGCCGCTATGGCCTTACTGTGTTGAAATATGTGGAATCAGATTATAAAAATCAAATATCTGCTTAGCCTTTTCCCAAATACATTCGAGTCGGCTTGCAGTCAAACCGGATGCAGCTTAATACCAGTATTTTTCATGGAGCGACTGCCTATCTGACCTTGATAACCCAGTAACTGGGTAACACGATATCTCGTTGTATGACTGGTTGTCAAACTTTCAGGCCTCTGACTACCCGTAAGGGCTGTCATAGATCTTAATTTGACAACCGGGACCGCAGTGGCGGTACCTTCATATAAGCCCAAAAGCCTTACTAAAATGCTAAATAGAGAATCAATATCAAACCCGAACTATTTAAAAGTTCGCGCGCTTAATTCTTATCAAAATAACACAAAGTATCTACCTATGCCACACTACTACACATCGCGATTGTTCGCGCGCAGAGTTTCGCATTTGCAGCATCTACATATAGCTATCTCGGTTACACGTACGGGCTTTTACCGGGCTTTCAAATACTATCTCTGTCACTTTCGCACTTATAGCGATGTCCCGTATAACGATTTGTAGACGCACAAGGTATATACATACCTTGTGCGTCTACAAATCGATCAGTATGGAAGATTTAAGCCGTGCATGCCTATGAAGTTGCACGCGTATGCACACCTTGCCAACTCTGCAGTGTTGCCGTTTTAGCGACGTTGTGAGATCTTGGAGATTTTAAACGAGTTTGGAGACTTTTTTTTAAGATTTAGCAACAATAAAAACTAGCGACTTTTTAAAATAATTAATAGTTTCGAGTCACGTGACACATAGATTAAAAATTATGAATTTGTTTATCGAATTAAATATATTTACGAGTTATTAATATTATTTTCAAAAATACCAAAGAGTCAAATAAAATACATTCTATAATTATAGCTAAGTTTCATATTTTATTTCCATCAGTGTCAACTACCCTATTGCGACATTTAGCTAGATTTTTCATATACCTGGCGACTTTTTTTGCCTAAATGACAACACTGCAACTCTCCGTAAGTACCGAGTGCAACTCACTTCAGTTTCATTTGCTTGAGTGGGAAAAGTTTTGTTGTTAAAGTTTTTTGTGTGTTTTCTTAGATTTTCTCAGTGATACAATTGTTTTGGTGACTTACAATGGAGGTAATTGTATCTTGTGAGGATTTAAAATGCGTTCAAGTTTTGATTGGCGAAGATAAGGTAAAATCTTTAAACTTTGCTCAGAAAAAACAGTAAATTTCTTCATTAAAACCGACGCCTAATCTGTGTATTTCTCAGACTAGTAAATCGCATAAACGAAAATTTAATAGATCAGTGTATAAAACTAGTTGGATTGTTGGCTGTTCGCACACTAATAAGTTGTATTGCTGGTGCTGCATATTTTTTTCGAATGAAGATTCCGAATACATCTGGTTATAATGATTTAAATAACATATAGGCGCCATTAAAAGGCACGCAAATTCCCATAAACACCTGTGTGCAATGGTTTCTTTCGGTAATTTTGGTAAACAACGAATTGAGACATCTATATCACGCCAGTTATCTGAGGAAATTTCAAAATATAACACGCGCGTTGATAACAACCGTAGTGTATTTCAAAGATTAGGCGATATTGTTTGTCATTTAACACAACAGGAACTTCCTTTTAAGAGGACATGATGAGTCCAAAACTTCAATAAATAAAGGCAATTTTTTAGAACTGGTCTCGTTAATTTCAAAATACGATGTCGTTTTATAAAAGCATATACAGCATCAGGAAAGTGACAAACCGGGGCCGAGAAGAAGACGGATGAATTCACTTTTAATTTATTGTACCTAACCACTAGTTTATGAGAAAATTGAACTTTCTTTTTTTGAAATCGGTAAAATTTTTATTGGGCTTGCCTTATTTTGAAACCCTAGGCACGCCACTGCGAGACTGACGGTTTAACGTGCTCTCCGAGGCAGGGAGGGGTCTCCGTAGGAAATTATGGTCATCCATGCACAGTCCCACCGCGCCAAGCGCAGCTTTACCTCAATCAATCGATCTGTGCGGCTGTTACTTAGCCACAAGCCCTTCTGATTAGAAAAAGATTAGAAAATACAAAAATGGTCGCATATTTAAATCAATTAACTGCTACCCTTTGATGTGATACCTAATAACATAAATGTATACTCGTTTATTGTGGGAATGATATTTCAAACACGAATAAATTAAGCGGAAAATTGTTAGCAAAGTAGAGTTGTCACAAAGAGGCCGGAATTATAACCAAATCAGCAATTTTTTCCAGTATTGGACCGCTAAAGGTGTTGCTTAAAAATTTAAGTCGCATGAATGTAGACAAATATTGATGGAAGGGAGAAGGGCAATCAATATTGTCTTACAATTTATATTTTAATTTATTACCATCATTACAAGCAAACTTCTGCCTCTTCCGTTAGAGCAGCCCTAATACCATCATCTTTATAAAATTAAGGTGGATCAGATTGAATATCCTCCTCCGAATTAAACTGGCAAAGGTTTAATAGCTGTTATAATGTTTGAATCCTGTGTAATTTCTAATAGCTGTTATAATATTTTAATCCTGTAATTTATGTTTTGTATTGATAGTCCTGCAGATTAAGAAATAAATACGATCAAAGGATGAAAATAGTTAAAAAGAACTCAAAAAAGCATAAATAACGGAAGTCTACCACTTCCTTAATTCAAGCAAGATTAGCTTAACTGAAGTGACAATGCTGTTCCAAACAAAGCGAAACAAAGTGGAAAAACGGTGACGCAAAACTGTGACGTCATAGACTGCGTGAAGTACGCCTTTGAGGACGGAGACAGGACTGGCTTGCCACGGTTGCACAGTTACGTTACGAGAGCATTTAAATGTCAAGACAATTAGGTTCAGACCGTTTTCAGTTTAGCCAAGTTATCATCGTTTTTCATTGTAAGCAGTTTATGATCTTTAAATGTTGCTGGCTAAGTTAAAAATAAATCATAGGGTTCGTATTTATGAAACAACGTTTTCTTACTCAGTCGGTAATTAATGTCCAATTCCAACAAACATCTTGCTGCCAAAGTATTCCTTGAGGAAACATTGTAGTGTGTAGTTTTGATGGGATATGAGAACAAACTTTGGTGATCACTTTAGTTTTAGAGTAGATTTAGTGTAAAATTTTTATTACGTGCCATTGTTTTCAGTGGGTGCAAAAAATCACAGGTATAGAATTTTTATATTCATAATCATAATCATAATCATTTATTTATTTCTCTACCACAAAGGCGCATTAAAGCTATGAAGTTTACATATATGTATATTTAAATATATTATATATTAGAAAACGAATAAATAATTATTTTCGGATGACAATAGTCTAGCTATTAGCTGATTACAATAAATGCCTACATCTAATAAGGATTCAGGCCAAATAAAGTGTAATGATTCCGAAAAAATGTTCATCATAGAAACCAAGATAAATATAGCTTCAGAAAATATGTCAGTTCAAATATTCAGATTCAATTATAAAACCGTTAGCACTGACTTCAAAAGTGCAATCAATGAACTGAATCCTGAACTTCCGGGGTTTAAAAAAAGAGTAGTCCATACAACTCGACTGGTCAGTTGGTGCTGACGTATCTTTGTGCATAGCAAAGCAGTTGAAAGCTTGTCTATCTATGAACACGATCGATTGACCCCTTGAATATTTTATCATAATTTTCTACATGGCTCTTGAATAACTAGCAGTTTTATTTTTAAGGCATGTTGATTTGATTCAGTTCATAAATGTTCAGATGTGATTGTGTTTACATGTAGGGTGCGATAATCCATATATACTTTTTTACTAATTCATTTAACATAATGTCGCGATCATTACAAAGGAGGAGCATATAAATAGGACAACTACTGAAAAAATATATAAATTAAATAGGTACAAGCAAAAACTAATTATTTGGAAGCTACATCAAAGTCAATTAAGAAAACGGGTGCCATTTATTCATATCGTTTACTAGCGACACTGCAAGGCTTCGTTGTATACATATTTTCTGCGTGACATACAGATGGGTGGCCATCACATTTAGTAATAAAGTAGCTTACAGTATAATATACCCAAAGTTTTTATGCGACTGTTTTCATCATAATTAAACGAACTTTCCTGTAAGTGAAGTTCTATCAGTAATATCTAAGGTTTTCGCGATCTCTACACATTATAATAAAACAACGAAAAAGAACCTCTGAGTTTGTTTCGGTATTTCTTCTCAGGGATAGTCTTAGGAAATACCGTCGCGATTTAGTTTTAAATATGTATCAGAGACAAAAATATTTTTATGAATTTTATGAATTATATGTACGGTAGACTGAAATAATTTTCAATAAACTGTTGAGACGCCTGACACCATAGCCCTCCTGTGACCACGAACGCTGCAAAGTGTACGAAACGTCAGGAAAAACAAAAACCAATAATACACGCGATTAATCCGGTTAAAAATTGTTTTATTATAATGAAGTTCTATCATAATTAAATCGCTTCACGGCATGGCTTCGTCCGGTGGGTGGTAACCAGCCGCGGCCGAAGCCTCCCACCAGAATTGTACCACCACGTGTACCCTACACGTGGTGATATAACTCAACTTCCATTTTAAGGGTGAACTCCTACATAATATAATTCTTCTTGGTCCTTAATAAGTAAATATTCGGTCATAATAAATAACGCCAACATTATCTTACGGTTAACAAGTACTACCTACTTGTGTGATTATAATTAATTGGAACTTGTTTTCCTCGTCGTCTATATTCACATTTTCCTCAATTACTCAGAGCTCTGTTGAGCAAACTGCACGTCCGTGTGTTTCGTCACTGAGCTAATCAAATTGTTGGTGCCGCAGCGCGTAATCAGAGAGGCTATAAAGATAACACGGCGTACAACGCAAACATTACACGTTATTAAGGCCGTTCATAATATCATCGCGAGAGAGAGGCGCAATGGATCCCTAACCTGATTTAGTACGTCGCTGGTGGCGGTAATTAATTAGAGTTCGACAGATAAATGGAGGGATCCTAACTAAATGGAATCACTGGTTTCAGGTCACTCACCATGTTTGGCTAACCACCAACCATTAATAAAATAAATCAACACGTGAGGGTCATCAGTGTGGTAATCATCTTCATAGAACCAAAGTTGCGGTGTGTTGAACTACATGAATAGTAATATCTTAGGTTTTCGCGATCACTACACATTATAATAAAACAACTTATAACCGGATTAATCGCGTGTATTAGTGGTTTTTTGTTCTTCTCAGTCCTCCTGCGACCACGAACGCTGCAATGTGTTCGAAACGTCAGGAAAAACAAAACACCAATAATACACGCAATTAATCCGGTTAAAAGTTGTTTTTTTATAATACATGAAGTATGGCTGGCATTGTCATCGTTTTTTAATTTGATCAATTCTATCCTGTACTAGAAAGTTTAAAGTATTGAGTGGAGTCCGTGGTGCGGGCATGCAGATCGATCCTTGTGTTTGTATTGATAAATCTTTTAAGCTGTTGCGTCAGTCATTAGCAGACACAATAGATTTTTATTGTTACAACGTACAGATCTGTACGTTACTGAGCCGAAAGGTTAATGAAACAGTTGTAAAATAGTTTCTTACTCAAGTGGTTATAATTTACCCGCGAGCTATCAACATTTAATCGCATTCTACATGTTCAGTGTTTAGTTAAATTAATCGACCAATTTTTTCGATCAGTAATAGTTTGTCATTAGTAATCGAAGACCAATGTACATAATTATCAGGGTTAGGGACATACTCGTACATATGAAGCAATCAGTAGACGTGTTGATAACCTTTCCCTCATTTGTATTTGCATTATGTTGCAGGTACTGTATATATACTAACTTTGAAACTATAGCTTTGCCTGATAATATTACTATATACTAACAGGAATTAACGAGCAATAAATACCTTTGAATCACTTGACATTGAAGTAGTCTGCTTATGGCCACGATCAGTGCAACCTAGTAGAAACGTCAAGAGATTCAACGGTATTTTTTGCGCGTTAATGTGTAATATGCTGTTAGTATATAGTAATACTATATATAACCTACAAATACAAAACTGTAGTAAATCAGAAACTTTCAGATAAGTTTATTACTCGATCATAAATCAACGTAATATAACTTCATAAAATTCACTAACACACAAGTTTGGTTCAACTTGCAAAGTGTTCGTTGAAGGAATTGACTACAGCTATAAAGTCTGACGTATTACCCGCTGGAGTCGCTGGTATCAGCGTAAAGCGCTCCAAATGGATTGCGACTGATTGAGAAAAAGTCAAACGATATGCCGTAAACTTTTAACGGTCGGTAGTGACTGACTTAGAAATGTACGTACCTATTATGTAATTTTGTTTGAGACATTTTGACTCATAGTTATAAAGTCCTAATTAACATGGTAAAATTGAAAACCCCACCAGCTAGAGAAGTTATTTCTTCTGATTTTAGTCATCTTTAATCCAAAGTAGTTTTACACTACAAAAAAATAGTAGTGATCACGGACCTTAAATAAATACGGACGGAGCGTTGCGAAGCATAGGCATCCAATTTCGCTAGTCATACACGAGCTAAACGCATACAAAAACATAAATAAAACTGATCCACTCGGCGCCAGTACGCTGCGTGTGTGTGTGTAATCCATGCTTCGTTTATGACAAGGCAAGGTTACATCCGTATTTTTTTCAGATCCGTGCTAGTGATGTTTTGTTTCATTTCAATCTGTAAGCAAAGGGCGGTGGTGAATGTGTTGATATTTTAATAATTAAATCATATACATAAAAAAACAATTTTTTACACGAAGACTGCGATGTTTTCCTCATTCGTTTCTATCAAACGCAACATATCTAAAATGTACCTAGATCATAAAGATATGATTATTTTGGAGTAGATAGGGTATTACGCACCTGAATTACTGTATCTACGGAATACATAAATATTCAATATATCCCCTGACCGCACTACTCAGCATCCTTCTGTGCGGTAATTTCAGTGTTCACCAAGATAGCGGATTTACCACTAAGAGGCAGCATTGAAGGTTCACATCTATAGTATTTGTAATCATATAAGAATTATCTATCAGCCAAAGGAGCTTCTTTTTACTTAACTTTGCGGATATTAGAGAAATTAAATTAGAAACTTGCCAAGTTGACTAGTGGAGAATGATGTGAGGGGCGCGAACAAAACCAAATATCGTACAATAAATTATAGATTTTGTCGTATTTCGAGTTCTATTATTGGCAATAATAGACCTATATTACATGAGACTTTTCCTATTTCTTTGGGGTGTACATATATGATTCTTGTTACATATTATGTAAGAAAATGCTTTCATCATTCTTAGACAGACGGTATATTCTTTCTCACACAATAGGGCAATAATTTTTTTAGTCAGTGATAAAAAAAATAAAGTATCTACAGGCGGATGCTCATGACGCTCAGAAATTTAAAAATACATTGATCCTTTTACATTGTTAGATTGGTAGTGCAATTATTGATAATATAAAAATATATGTCAAACTAGCTGGTGCCCGCGACTTCGTCTGCGCGACTAAAAGTAATCTATGCCACCCAAGATACATTCTATCTCCTTGCCAAATTTCATTACGATCCGTTCAGCCGTTTAGTCGTAAAAAGGTAATAAACAAACAAACTACTTTCGCATTTATAATATTAGTATGGAACTATGGGTTCAGTTATTTATTCCTCATAAGTAGATCTGTGTAGCGTGGATTATTATTATTATTATTCAGCCGTGATCGTCTCAGAACAGGACAAAAGCCTCCCTCCCACTCTCCTACTGCTTCTTTTAGTCAGAGCTTTTTGTAGCTAATCCTTTAATTAGATATCAAGCTCATCCTACCATATCCTTTTAGGTCTGCGGCGACGTTGATTAGAGCTTTTAGGATGAGATATAGAAGAAAGAAAAGAAAGAAACTCCACACGTTCCACTGAAATCTAAATCTCCCTTAAATATAAAGTTCGTAGCGATTGATCGAAATTTATACAAATACTAGCTGACCCGGCAAACGTTGTTTTGCCATATAAATAAAAAAAATGGGGTGGACTACCCCTAACATTTAGGGGGATGAAAAAAAGATGTTGGCCGATTCTCATAGATACCGGATAAGCACAAAAAATTTCATCAAAATCGGTCAAGCCGTTTCGGAGGAGTATGGCAACGAAAACTGTGACACGAGAATTTTACATATTAGAAGATTACTTAATCACGTCATGTAGAAGTAGTGAGATATAAAGATAAATATACGAAAATAATACATAGTTCAGGAACGTCACAATAGTTGTGCGGTCATATTGTGCGTCTATAAAAGGATTCCGACGGGATTTCTAACAGTCCACATGTTCGGTACACAAAGGCTATCGTCTTTTATGGGTTAAATCAAGCGGACGCGACCCGAATGCTGTTTTATTTAAACAATTTTCATGTATGGCATTGTGGTTAGTTAGTTGTTAGCGGCATGTAAAAAAATTTTGTTAGTCGTAATTAAAAAAAAATAAGCTATTAGCATACTCATGCTAATAGCTTATTTTTTTTTAATTACGACTAACAAAAAGTGCCTTAAGAAGATATTTTAATGACCATTGTGACGTAAACGCATGATGGTGGCGTGTCACAAACATGGTATTTTTCTGATATTTTTAATGTGTATTCTGTCATAAGCTTGTCTAAGGAATCTTTCTTAATCATTGATGTATTTAAAATGTATCCCACTTTTTGCATGTATGCGAAATGGTGGAAGGGAAAACACTTGGAAGACCAGACGGGAGACGGCTTCTGACTAAATATCGAACAAATTCGCCGCCACTTTTGGCGGGGGGTGAGGTAACACACAAGCACAAAAGAACTTGCACTAATAGCTCTCGCAACAATAGCTCTCATAATTACATTAACAGTATTAACACACATAAAAAACTAAACACAAACATAAAATTGTGTCACACACGATTAAAATCGTGTACTATCATTGTAACCATACAAGTAAAAGGTAGAAACGTATTTGGTTAGGAATCATATGCCAGTGGCGAAAGGGGTACGCCTGCTAAAACTACTCCAGTACTACTCGTAATTCCTTCAAGGGAAAACATTTGGAACTTGATTCTCTAGGGCTGTCCTTTGCTGAAGTAGAATGGATCACTTCACATCTCAGGGGACGCCGCGTGATGTAAACACAGTGGAGAGGTGATGAATGTATGTACGAACAACACAATGAAATTTTTTAAATACCAGCAACAGGTACATTGCGTGAAATGCATTAATCCCTATTAATGTTCAAATATGCTACATACATATTTTATTGAAGACGGCGAAGTTGATAAAATTATACGGTCGTGAGCAGCAGGACCGTATAATTTTATCAACACAGGACGTGATCGTGGATTAGTAGTCAGAGCGCCTGGAGTATTTATCCAGGAAGCACAGGTTCTAATCCTGCTCACGACAATATTTTTCTTTACGCAAAGAAAAAACATTCAAGAGCATTTATTTTATCCAAAACCCTTTGCACATACATACTCTTTGACTGGTATATTAATCAAAGGATTAACTGCCTCGTTGCCTTTGCCTCGTCTAGTAGTCGCAAGCGCGGCTGATGAGCGTGAGGTCCTGGGTTCAATTCCACGGTCGGGCAAAGTGTCATTGGGTTTTTCTGTAAGGAAATTCTCAGTAGCAGCCCGGAGTTAGGAGCAGTTCGTGGTGTGACACCCCCGTGCTTCAGAGAGCACGAAAAGCCGTCGGTCCTGTGCCTGATCCCTCTCATCTCTCTCCGCTCGTGTCGGATTGCCGTCCCATCGGACTATTCGAGTAAAGGAAGGGAGAGTGCACCTGTGTTTGCGCATACACTTGTGCACTATAATTGAACAATCAAACTAGCTTACCTGTAAGCGCTGTTCGATTGAGATTATTCCTGTTGTTGTCTCGTCCTCGATGATGAAGAATTTTACTAATGTAGTATATTTCCTGGTTACCCGAGGGCGTCACATAAAGTTTAAATCGGCAAAAATAAAATATAATACTCGTATCCGAATGCTCCCATTCCCAGCTCACTGTTCTATTATCTGTGGACTTCATTTAGTTATCAGCCAAAAATATCTGATTGTTACAACTAACAGGGTCTTAAGGGTGGGTGGGAATCATCATCTTCGGACGAGACAACAACAGGAATAATCTCAATCGAACAGCGCTTACAGGTAAGCTAGTTTGATTGTTCAATTATACCTGTTGTTGTCTCGTCCTCGATGATGAAGAATTTTACTAATGTAGATGTTTAAAGACTGTTGTACAATCAGATCTTTTTATTAAACTTCTGTTAATTATATGTATCTACTACTTAATTTAATAGACAATAGTATCACATTTTAACTTATTATTTAATCCTTTATTTAAGGACGAAGAATTGCTTCTGTGAAGCTTTCGCCACGTATGGGTCTATTATAGAACCTTGCGAAACAACTTGAGCTATCAGTCCAACCGGCCGATCTTCGGATCTCATCAATAGAGACACCCCTCTGGAGCGCTGCGGAAGTAGATGCATGTCGCGTGCTATGTGCGGAAAATGTGTCAATATTTATGCCGCTTTCTTGCAACACTGATTTTATCCAACGGCTGATTGAACTGACAGTTACAGGTTTATAGGGTCTTTTATATGATAAAAATAGGTTTTTGAAATTGCCTCTAATGGTTTTAGTAATATTTAAATAATCAACAACAGCCTTAGCTGGACAGACATGTGGTCGATCTGTGAAAAAAGGCAATCTAATGAAAGGTTGCAATCTATTAGGTGCAGATGTCTTAAGCAATTTTTCTACATGAATTAATACAAAATCAGTTTTTATCATAATATGATCTATATCAATGGCACATATTGTTTGGGCCCTATGGCCAGTAGCTAAAACTAGAAGGGTTACAGTCTTTTTTGAACATACTTCTAAATTATCACATGTTATAAAATTGTTTTCCATGTAATTTAATACCTTTGACACATCCCATGTGTAGTCATATTTAGGCTGACTTGGCCTCAACTTAAAGAAACCTCTAAACAGTCTTTTAATGTTGTGATTTACGCCGACATGAGAGCCTAATAGTAGTGATAGAGCTGACCGCGTAGAGTTCAGGCTGCCATATGATAAACCCTCCCTAAATTTGTTAGTAAGATAACTTATTATTTCTGGTATACTTGGTTTCAATGTACTTAGCTGGTTTGTATAGCAGTATGTTATCCAGTCTTTTATATAAGGGGAATATTGCTTCAGAGTATTGTCAGAAATTGAGTTAAGCATTATATCTGTAGCCTCTTCTTCTATACCAGCTTCCAGAAAGCTGCGCCGGAGAGCTGTCCTACCATCAATGTTAGGCTCCCATGCAATGGATGAATTAACCTGGAATTACATAACTTTAATAAACCTTTTTCGGGTTTAAATAACAATGGCTTACTTAGTAAGAGTCTTTGGAAGATGGGGTACCATGGTTGTGTAGGCCAATCTGGTACAACCATAATGCCTTTAGCTTTATCCACTATAATTTTTTCAACACATTTAGAAATCATTGAAAAGGGGGGAAAAGCATAAAAAAATATTTTTGACCAAGCAAATGTGAATGCATCCACTTTGAATGCATCTGGATCAGGGTGCCAGGACACATATTTCTCACATTTTGTGTTTGTGCGTGATGCGAACAAATCTATATCGGGGTTTCCAAAATAATTCACTATTATTTTAAAATATCTAAGTTCCCATTCTGTATGACCTAATTTCTTTCGTGATTGAAAATCTGCAATAATATTATTTTTAGTATTAATGTAAGAGGCATAAATCCATATGTTTCTTGATTCACACCACTGCCATATTGATTTTGAAATATTATTTAAATTTGGATATTGGATCCCCCCTAAACGGTTTATATATGAGATTGCAGTGGTGTTGTCTATTCTCAAAAGTATTTCACAATCATGCAGGTCTTTAGTAAAGCTTTTTAAACCTAAGAAGGCTGCATGAAGTTCTAATGTATTAATATGAAGTTTTGCTTCATTCTGTGTCCATGGTCCACTGGCGGTTTTGTTACCGCATCTTGCACCCCATCCTGTAAGAGACGCATCAGTCTCGATTTCTAAAGAAAATTTGTTTTTTCGTATAGGACACACAGCTGTTTTTATATTTATAAGCCACCATGCTAAATCTTCTTGGCAACTATTTGGTAATGTTAAGATACTTTCAAAATTATCATTACTAGATAAAAGTGCTAAATATTTAATTCTTTCTAATTCTTTCGTATATAACATGCCATATTTAATGGCAGGACAGATGGAAACTAATGTTCCTAAAACTTTCGCTAAAAACCTAATTGTAAGTTTATGTTTAAGTTTTGAAAGTAATTCTGAACATCTCTGTCTCTTGTCTTGGTCAATTGAGATGATCATGTCTTTACTATTAAAAATGAACCCTAAGAATTTACATTCTGTTTTGGGTGTGGTAATACTTTTTTTGTAGTTTACTAAAAAACCCAAACTTTCAAAAAGATTAAGTATGTAATTGACTTGATTTTTACATTCTAAATAAGAGTCTGCAATGATACAGGTATCGTCAAGGTATTGTACCATTTTTATTCCTCTATTTCTGATTACAGAGAGTATGGGTTTTAATATTTTTGTAAACAGAAAAGGGGCCGTACATAGGCCAAATGGTAAAACAGTAAATTGGTATAATTTACCCTCAAAATAAAATCGGAGGTATTTTCTGGAATTAAGGTCAATGTTTATCATATAATAAGCATTTTTCAAATCAATGGTTGCTAAATAATCATTTTCCTGTATTAATTTGCAAACTGTGCGGTAATCTTCTAACTTAAAATGGTCAGGTAACATGAATTGATTTAGCTTTTTGAGATTGAGAATAAAGCGATATTCTAGATTTGGTTTCTGTACTAGGAAAATGGATGAACAAAATTGTTTTCTTTTTGGCATACAAATTTCAACAGCCTTCATTCTAAGTAATTCATTAATTTCTTTCTTAATAAGAGTTGTCTAAGAATGAGAAAAGTTGTTATTTAGTGGTGTCTCTCCCTGACAAGGTGTTTTGATAAAATTAAGTGTATACCCAGACACCCAAGTCAGGACTATTGGGTCTTCTGTAATAGAATCCCATATTTCCTTGAAATAGGGTAATCTGCCTACCTCTTCCTGCGGGTTTATTTGTTTGGGTTGTAATTCCGCTCGTTCTGCTGTTGAAGTGGCCGTCGCATTTTCTTCTGAGTATAACCTTTCTTCCCCCCTCCACCACGTTGGTTCTCGTTCTTCATTCGGTTGAATCCTGAACGCTTGAATCTTGGTTGAGGAGGGACCCGCGAGTTTAAAGGTCGTTGAATAGTGCGGATGTTATTTTGTGTAAATGTTGTTGTGCCCAGGTCTTGTGCAGATTTTTGTATGGCCTTTGTTGCCTTGATTCTCTCTGTGAGGCTTGTGCCAAAAAGGAATTCATCTGGTTTTCCTTGTAATGAGTTCTTCATTTCTCTATTTATTACATTTAAAATGAGAGCTCTTCTGCTTTTAGTCTCACTGTGTATTAATTCACATAAAATCTTAGCAGAATCATTAATTTTTTTTATTCCCTCAACTTTTTTATAAAACATAAAGGATTCCAGTCCACGACCAATAGCTACTAGGGCAGCAGCCACATTTTTCTGTCTGTATTCTATGCTCATATCCCTCTTTTTCACTTGTTCAGATACAGCAGCTAACAATTCTGGATTTAATTTAGGGGGTATCATAGCAGGTATGTTGTGAAACAGAGAATATTCTTTTAGTAAGAGTGCCTTTTCCTCTTTTTTGAGACCTTCACTTAACAAAGGTGTCCAGCGTTCAACAATCTCATTGTGAGCTGGAGGGCCGTTTATGGGCTCCTGATTCACAGCTCCCATGGCAGATAAAATGTCAATGTCAATGTTGTTCTGCTCAGCCTCCTGTACAACCTGCTCTTTAGTTTTAGTGGATTCAGCCGCCAATACTTTAAGAGATTGACTATGCTCAACACTTGGAGATCGGGCATGAGTACCAGTAACAGTATCACTTGGTGACCGCGTATGGCGACGGTACCTTGGCGACCGACTTCGTGATCGGTCCCGGATTCTTGGCGACTGGTGTCGCGATCGGGCACGAGGGCTAGGTGACCGCGTGTCATGACGGTCCCTTGGCGACTGACTTGGTGATCGAGTCCCAACCCTTGACCATTGGATTCGCGACCGGGTACGAGCTCTTGATGACCGCGTGTGACGGCGGTCCCTTGGCGACTGACTTGGTGATCGAGTCCCAACCCTTGACCATTGGATTCGCGGCCGGGTACGAGCTCTTGGTGACCGCGTGTGACGGCGGTCCCTTGGCGACTGACTTGGTGATCGAGTCCCAACCCTTGACCATTGGATTCGCGACCGGGCACGAGCTCTTGGTGACCGCGTGTGACGGCGGTCCCTTGGCGACTGACTTGGTGATCGAGTCCCAACCCTTGACCATTGGATTCGCGGCCGGGTACGAGCTCTTGGTGACCGCGTGTGACGGCGGTCCCTTGGCGACTGACTTGGTGATCGAGTCCCAACCCTTGACCATTGGATTCGCGGCCGGGTACGAGCTCTTGGTGACCGCGTGTGACGGCGGTCCCTTGGCGACTGACTTGGTGATCGACTTCGCGAAGATCCTGTATCCAGAGCGAAAAGGAAACTGGGTTGCAAAAATAATCACACAACAAGACTTTCTATGGTTGTTCGATACTCAGATATTACAACAACAACGCTAACGATGTATGGCTTGCGTGTGAGAAGAGAAGGGTTCTTAAAGTTGTTTTATGTTCGATACTCTGATAAGTATAGCAACAATATATCTCAACTTTCAATGAAATTGCTCCAGTGTAATCGGAATATATCGGTTTTCCTATATCTACCACTCGATTTTGACATGAATTATGCTGTTCGGTACTCGTGTCAGCACAGCAACAGCTATTTAGTTACCCATTTTATGAATAAATTCACTTTAATAAATTCTAAATAAATAAGAATAAAGAAAAGAATGGTATAAACATACTATAGAAAAAAGGTAAAAATGGCGCTATGGCGTTTGCTAACTAACCTTGGTTTTGTTTTTCTAGTTTCTTTATCTTCCTTTTTAATTTCCTTATATCTCTATAATTATCCTTGTCTTCCTTGTGTTTCCCCATTATAAATCAACGAAACAGTTCGCTAAAAAACACTAAATAAAAACAATATTGAGCGGGAGAGTGACGCCTCGCGCTACATAAGAAAACGAATGAAGTCCACAGATAATAGAACAGTGAGCTGGGAATGGGAGCATTCGGATACGAGTATTATATTTTATTTTTGCCGATTTAAACTTTATGTGACGCCCTCGGGTAACCAGGAAATATACTACATTAGTAAAATTCTTCATCATCGAGGACGAGACAACAACAGGTATAATATCTCCTGCGAACTTACGACCGAAATACGGTCGGGAGGAATGTTTTTAAAGTCAAAGGATTGATAGTCCCATCATAAAGGACCATTAAAACGTTTTGTTTGAGAATAAATATTTATATTCGTGATATGAAACATTGCAATAAACAAATTTACGGCAGTCCCTCGCGACTGACCTTTTAACAGTTCTCTTTATCGGTTGACCATGGGGTAACCAAGCTCCCATAATTACAGAATAAAAAGATTTATTTGTGAACTCATAGATACAATGGACATGATAATATATTACCGTCTTCTTACTTAAATTTCTTAAAAAAAATGGTTTATTTTGCTTCTTATTTGAATATTTTTCTTGTTGGCCTTTTTTCGTTCTACATACAGATATTCATGTATAATCATTTCCTACTATCACATCATGCAGACTACCGCCCAGAATCTCTATCATTGCACATTATACGGAAAGGTACATTATCTGGAAAGGTACCCTTACGATGGAACGAAGCATTTACTTGAAAATGTCCACTCGTGTTCTAAACCTTTCGGCTCAGCCACGTACAGAATTATACGTTGTAACAATAAAAATCTATTGTGTCTGCTAATGAGCGAGGCAACAGCTAAATCCAGGACATAGTGTTATTGAACCAATAGCTTGGAAGCTTGCTCAAGATCGTTTTTTTTTGTCTTTGTAATGAATGGAAGGTATTAAACATTTAAAAACATTAAAATAACACAAGTGGTACGTTTCGTCCATTCTATTTTTTTTTGCATGTCATTTTAAAAATGAAAAATACGAAAGTCATTGGTATGCAATGAAATCGAAACTGAACCATATTATGTTTTCATACGGCACTACTTTCTTTAATTTTGATACAGCACACTTTCTCCTTTGTTTTCTTTGTAACTTTCGTAAAACTTCTGTTTCCGGCTACATCCTGGTTTAATAGTTCTTCTTTTCTTTATTACAACAATAATTCGTTTGAATCAACCCTGTGGAGTTACCTAGTTTATTGTTCGTGTATACAATGCCTCCCTGTCGTTAACTTTGGCAAAGTGATAAAAAGGTATTTATGTATAATTTTATCCGCATACCTTCACAATTATGGCAAGTCTAATGGAGATAATTATAAATTCCAATGTTTTATGATCTGTTATATTTGTTATGACTTCCATTACCCGTTCACCTTATTAAAACGATGCGTGGTGTTGTGAATACATATCGCGGTGTGACGTCACAGGCTAAATGGAGCACCTTCCTCACGCCATGGCGGATATCTCGCGGTATTTACATAATACCCCTCTTCTGGTGCGAATGATATTCTCCAAGATGTATACGTAAATGTGACACATGTACAAGATATGACACAAACTTAATAAAACGGTTAACATTAAATATTACCAGCATTTATGTTGGAAAATTTGTCATCATGAAATAACATTATGATGAGATTGTTAAAGATCTTTGTTGAACCCAATATCATTTTTTTTATGAACAACCGTAAGGATCGAAACTCCAGGACCTTTGATTTCAAAGTTTCCCAAGAGAGTAAAACCTAAATCTTCTTATATACAGGCAATTAATTTTTCACGTTTCCCAGTGGAAGTTGAAGATAATAATATTGACATTTACTACGTTTATATTATCAAGTTATATCTTAACGACGATGCTTTTGAACTTTATTGGAATTCTGAGGATGTTTTCTATATTTTCTGCCATCAAATAATCAGAAAGGAGCAAAAAATATTGGTACGTGTGTTCATTTGAGCTCGCTTCCTTGGTTATTGATTTTGAATATGAAGCATTGAAATTTTGTTATGAAGCAAGCAATGTTTAGTAAAAGTCGTTATGGGCGTGTTAAACTGAATAGAAATATTAATCAGTCCCCAAGTAAATTAAAAACTACGTGACAAAAATTGCAATTACGAAATCCGTAGAAGAACCAAGGTCATCAAAATAGCTCTCACAGTTAGTAAGCTAAAGTGACAGTGGGCAGGCCATATAGTTCGCAGAACTGACAACCGATGGAGGAAAAAGGTTCTCGAATGGCGACCACGAGCCAGCAGACGCAGTGTAGGACGTCCCCCTACACGGTGGACCGATGCATCACAAAGATTGCAGGCAGACGATGGATAGAGTAGGCTCAAGAACGTCAATTTTAGAAATCTAAGCGGCGGCCGCAGTGGACGTCTATCGGCTGATATGATGAAGTAAATTAAAACTTACTATGATTCTTTGAATTTGAAACTTTGTAGTTTGCTTCAAGAAATTAGGATCTGTCCAGATAGAATTTTCATATTTTTTTTAGAATGGGAGCACTACTATCTGATAGTTCATCATTCAGATATCTAGATTCTAGGTAGATACAGTCAACAGTGAAATAAACAGTTGTGTAACTTTATCAACTTGATATTCATATGCCAAACAACGATCTGTGTAGTTATTGTTACGAATGTTCGTTCTGTTTGCAGTGTTATCATGTTTTCTTTAGTCGGGGGCATACTGTAGTATATCTTCTTAAGTCTCTTCCAGTACTCAAACTTTTCTATATCTGCAGACGTCATCCGCACATGTTTATGTTTATATACGCACACGTTCGTGACGTGTATGATATTAGATTTCATGCGGTAAAACGGTTCTTTCTTGTAGTTAATTTAAATACGATAAGCTCTGAGTGTGGAGGGTGCCTATGAAAATTTGTTAGTATTTATTCCTATCAGCAGTATAATTATGTGACATATGATTTTAAAAAGCGCAGGAGTTAATAGTTACTTCAGTGAAGCGACGCTTTACAAATGCTTACTTTTTGTGATTGGGGGCTGAGTTGCTCGCGTCCGTAGGAGTGCACCCTTAAAATGGAATGCCTACACGTGGCCCCTGGGTGGTGCAAAACAGGCTTTGGCTGTGGTTGGACCCACTGGACGAAGCCATGCCGTGAAGCGACCTAGTCGTGTTTCGGGATGTAGTCCGGTGCAAACGTTGTGGGAGACGGTTCTGGGCAGTTGCATCAACTCCCCAACTGTCGTTCTCGCCAAATCTATCCACTCTACTTAGAGTGAATAGATTTCTTGTGGTTCTACGTGCTCCATCCTCGGCCACACCGTCGCTTAACATCAGATGAGTTGGTGGCCAAACATAGATCCTTACCTGATAAAAAAAAACACACTAGTCTGCAATTTTAATGGAGGCACCTTATTTACTGTACAACTGGCGACCCGTCACGACTTCCCGCGGTTATCGTTTATCTTCAGAATGCGGTACAATTGGGTTTAAGTTAGAGTTATGTGGTCTTACGCAGTTGGATCCTTTTATGTTCAAGTAGAAGTATTGTTTTCTTTTCATTTTATTTATTTTGGTGTAAAATGTGTTATTTTTTGACATAATAAGCTGTAAGAGAAAGTCTTTATTATGATTCTAACGATTGTTATTATACAACAATGTTAATACCGAATTAACATACACGAACTTGTAATAATACATTCAGTATGAGCTAAATCTAAGTTTCCCTTACATACACAATAACCCTGAACAAACCTTTGTGACTGCAGATATTACCTTTGTAAGTGCGTTCTACTCTCCCAAGAGATTGTCTATCAATTCACTCCAAAACTCTTAGTTTATTCGGTTAAAGTCGCTGGAACAATGTTCTAGTTTTGGCATCTAACTGGCACTGAATGCGGCTATCCATCTAAGTGACTTAATTAAATGTTAATAAACTACAGTAAACCATAATAACAAAGGGTATTGGGTTATAAACCTAACCTTTGAGATTTTAGGTTTACTTTGTTTCATTTCCTTCAAGTTTTATTGACCTATTTCCTTTTGCGTAAGCTATGTAATATAGAACATTATGAGTTCCTGTTTATTCGTTTTATTTTTAGGTCACAGGAAGCGATAACTAAGGATATATAGACAAGGCGAATAAGATTTATTTTTGATATTACCAAAGTGTATATTGACCTGAATATATTAAGCACCGTAGCTGATATCAAGCGTATCTCAAAAAGATAAGAGCAGTACATTAGAAACCCTCACAGAACAATATATATGATCAAAATTCTTGCAGCATACATCGGAATGAGGTTTTGTCGATTCCAGAAATGGGAACCAAATTCTCAAGCTGTCGTGTTAGTTGTAAATACGTCACGTTCACCGCAGCGACGGAGTGAATGCAACGCGCCGCAATATATCACAGTCTGCGCATTTTTATATCGCTTTCCCACTCATCTATATACAATGTATCGCTCAAAAATAGGCCACGAGTATCATTTTTTTTCTTCCTTATGACGACTTTTCAGCTCCGTATTACTGATTAGCGATTCAGCCTGTCATGGAAAGACCGAAGTAGATTTTAAATCATTTAAAGTTTATAGCAGTCAAATAATTAAATGTAGGTAGGTATTTTGATTTCTGAGACACAATTAAAGATGACTCAAAATATAGTGCTTTAGATAGTGTACGGCGACTATTACTCGTAACTAGGGTTGCTACCTCTAAAATCTGCCAACCAGGGCAAGAACTGTGAAAACCCGGCCTTTGGCACTTGAAACCCGGACATATCAACTGTGTTTTTATAAAGTAACTCAGTTTTTTTTTTTTTCTATACAATTTTACACTAAGTAATAAATTTTTAACAAACAGGAGTCTTGCATTTTAGACGCATTTTCGTTAGATGTGTCAGCAGCCGGGTTTTAACCCGGACTACAAATTAAGCCCCGCCCGGACGCTCCACAGACACCCTCTAAACTAGGACAAATACGGGGAAATCCGGACGGATGTAAAAATCACGATGTAAAAATAAATAAGCAAGGAAAACCTCACGTAAAACTTGACTTGTAGGTTTTTTCGCCAATCTAATATCGTTTTATGGTCCTCTGAACGTGTTCACATCGCTAAACTAATTTGATATGACATTTTTCTTCGTAGTCTTGTAAAATGGAGCTCACTTCAAACTTTCCCACTCTATACACGTAAGTTTTTAATTATAGTTTGATGCTAAAACTTATAAAAGTCTTTTTTGGTATTTGTTTAAATGAACCGACAAAGAAATAAAATATTATACGATCTAGTAATAGACTTATTGTTATTAAATATTGCTTAGAAAATTATTAATTATTGTTCGACGGTTATTACTCACTTGCATTCTTCGGGATTTCGAACGCGAACGGAGCCCTTAGATATGAGCTGCGCACGCGGCGATGTCGCGAGTCAAACTCTAGAGAGAAAATTATTGAATGTATTTTTATTTCTTAAGTTTAAAGGGTGAATACAAATTCGAAAAAATAACAGTGTAAAATAATCAAAGAAATTATATGCTATTTATTAAATAAAATAATAATACATTCGTTCACACGTAAAACTAAGTTTACATAATTTCTACTTAATTTTCTGTCCTCTGGGTCGTATTGCAATTCAACAGTAAAAAATTTCGGGCTCACCAGGAAATCGAAATCAAGCCAATATATTAATAATTGCTTGCTGCGGTGGTGGCGTGGATGGGTGACCATAATTTTATATTAAGACCCCTTCGTGCCTCGGAGATCACGTAAAGCCGTTGGTCCCGGTTTTCAAATAAAGATCTATGACAGCCGTTACGGATAGTCAAAGGCCTGAAAGTCTGACAACTTGTCATACCACGAGATATCGTCAAAGTATCATGAACCAAAGATATGTTACAAAATCTATAACACCGTTCAGTGTTTCCGTGTAAATAAAAAATCCCACCAAAAACATTTCATGTAAATACGATTGCCAAGACTCCCAAGTTCATAATGCTTTCACTGTTAAAAAGTTATGAGTTCTCAGGTAGAGCCAAACTCATAACTAAGCGCAGATTTGTATTACGCGTCGTAGTCTACGGGGCCTATTCAAAGTCCAAAGTATGTATTTAATTATCTTATTACTATATACTATATACTAACAGGAATTAACGCGCAATAAATACCTTTGAATTGCGTACGTACTTCTGTACCGCAAACCTACACACACTTATAGATACCTGCATGCAACGTCGCACCACCATCCTCGCCATTTGCAATCCGTTACGACATCACTCAAGCACAGAGCCCATGATCTCTGTGATCCTGAGCATTTACAGCGAGAACTAAAGCATGTTCAGGAGGTTCTTAAAAGTGGAAGTTAACTTAAGTTACGGATACCGAGTGGGTTGCCGACAAAAGCGGACTGGTAAAAGAAGCAGGCATCCGGAGGTGAGCAGACAACCACCCTACATGCCCTACGTCAAAGAAGTGACGGACAAAATCGGCACGGTGTTAAAGGGGTACTCATTTACACAATTTACACACCGGGGGCAAAGGTCAACAATATCGTAGGCAACCCAAAAATGTCATACCGCTTCAAACACCAGGTGTCTACAAAATAGATTGCAGCTGCGGTAGTTCTTACATAGGCCAAACAAAGCGGACCATCGCAGAAAGGCTCAAAGAACACATCGCTGCTGTAAAAAACCGTCAGACTTGCAAATCAGCGATTGCCGAACATATACTTGAATCAGGCAGTAATCACTGGATTGAGTTTCAGCACACCAAAGTCCTCTCATCCGATCGCCACTTTTATTCAAGAGCAGTGCGTGAAGCTATTGAAATCCAAAACACAAGACTTTCAATCGGGGGACGATTTTAAATTATCAGCGACGTGGAATCCAGTGATTAAAATATCATAACCTCGGTATTTTAAGCCGGTTACAAATACGGACACAGTGAATGTAGTGTGTCGTGGCCTTTATAACAATAGTGAAAACATGGAGGTAGATGAAGAAAAATCTACCGCACCCATGACGGTGTAAACTCGCTGCATCAGTCTGCTTGTGACCACGATCAGTGCAACCTGGTCGAAACGTCAAGCGATGCAAAGGTATTTATTGCGCGTTAATTACTGTTAGTATATAGTAATATCATGCAACGCGATAGTTAAAAGTTAGTGTCTTATTGCAGAGTCTGAACATAACATGTGATGTTATTTTCCTGCTTGGCCTCGACTCACTTATAATGTTTAATTTCTACCAAGAGCGTGGATCAATGAGTTAGATCTACGGATTGTTATAATGTCAAATGAGAACATTAATCTCGAAGTGGACACTAAAAGTAACGCAACGGACATCTAATTAATGACTTCATTTCAGTCTCTGTCTCCCAATAACGTTTTTTCGCCAAATTAATGAGTTTTTTGGATCGTTCAGTAGAATGCCATTTCTTATCTTTATAACATATGGTTAAGAAGCCTAACAGGGGTGACACAATGTATCAACATTGTGTCACCCCTGTTAGGTATTGACTTTGATGAGAAATAGGGTACCTATTTGAGAATAGAAAAATAAAACATGTATGTTTTGAAATATCACGTAGATGTTTAAGTTATTATTAACCAATCCTTTTGCTTTGCCCTAGGCTAACGATGCAGTATCTGCTCAGCATCACGCTCCTCAGCATCGCAGCAGAGCACGCGTACGTGCAGGAGGGAGACAGGGTGCGCCAGGGACCACAAACCTGCGGCGGACACTTGAAGAATCCCGTGGGCACAATAACTACCCCAAATTTACCCAACCCATTCCCTGTCCCGATCAAGTGTAAATGGATAATAGAACACGACATAGTGAATGGAACTATATCGATATATTTCACTCAGCAGTACGCTACTAGTGGGTTGACGTTCACTGAGTACATGTATTATGATGACTCTTACAAGTTGGGTGAGAGAAGAGCACCCACTGTCACCGAGGAGAATATCACCAGGATCAAATGGCTTCAGGTGAGTTTATTTTTTTAATTATATTTAAGCTTTATTGGACTAATTAATCTACAAAAAACTTGTGACCTATCTTACTAAAATAATAATTTATAACAAGACTAGCTGATGCCCGCGGCTCCGCCCGCGTGGATGTCGGTTTGCGCGACCAAAAGTAAAATGAAGTTTTGATCCCGTTCCCGCTTTCCAATTACCGCTTTATAATTGCCCATTGTTTAAAGTATTAAAATGGATTTATTTATGTTATCCTTAAGAGATAGACATATGCCATCGCGGACTTTTCTATAGACCTATATAAGATACCCAATTCCCCCATACATCATTTTGTTATATCTCAAAGAAAGAGTTGAAAGCTGATTACTTCTTACATATTTAAGAAGGCTTATTTTTTCCGACACCTCCAACAAATATCATCATATTTTAGCCAATGTATTTGTATACATGAACAAACTTGACAAATTATATATTTAACCTTCCTCTCGAATCACTAAAACTATTAATAAAAACTGCATCAAAATCAGTTTCGTAGATCTAAGCATACATATGGACAGACAGCGGGAGGCTACTTTGTTTTATACTATGTAGTGATGAAAGAAGGAGGACTAGCTATTTGAGTTTCCAGCCTGAATAGTTTACTCGTGGAGTCAGCTTATGCGCTGCGAATGGAACCTGTTCACGGCATTCATCAGCCCGTTGGTCTAGGTGCTACAGACATTTTCCAATTTCAGTGATAATTGGAATTGAACTTCGTTAGGCTGAGTAGGCTACATATCAACAAAGTATTTTGATGGTATATGTAGGTAGTTTGCGTGCACTCATGATAAACTTTTCTTGTTTGTGAGTTCCGCCGCGAAACTCGCAAACAAGAAAAGTTTGAACTGATGTGGATAGCATTTGTTGTTATTTAATTAATGTTTGTCTAGGCATATAAAGAAATAAATGAATATATAACTTTTGTGTCGAACAGTTTATAACAATCAATCGATCTGCCTAGCTTTTTTCCCAATTACATTGGGGTCGGCTTCCAGTCAATCCGGATACAGTTTAATACCAATTTTTTTACATGGCGCCTGCCTATCTGACCTCCACAACCCAGTTATTGGGTAACACGATATCTCGTAGTATGACTGGTTGTATGACTTTCAGGCCTCTGACTACTCGTAACGGCTGACGGCTTAACGTGCTCTCTGAGGCATGTAGGGGTCTCGGTATGAAATGATGGTGGTCACATCCACAGACTGACCGCGGCAAGCACAGCTTAGCCTCGATCGAGCGATCTGTGCTGCTGTTATAATCTGATTATTATACGAATTATATGGAGAAATATCTATACGTATTTATTATTTATTTAACTTGTGTTTACGGATGTTCATGGGTCGTTGATCGCTTAGCTACCTCCTATTAGGTGACACGCACGCTCGTTTGCTCACTATACCATAGAAAACCATTTATCTATATATAACTGATAATGAAAATGATCTATACAAAAAAACATCGGTTGTATCAGTTTGCACGTCGAAAGTTCATTTATTATAATCATCGTCAAGTCACAGAAGGTCACGTCTCCGTTAGGTGTTAACACTAACACAGCCTAGACATATGTAGCTCTAGCAGAACCATATCAAGGGTTCCGCTTTCGTATCTTTACAACACGTCTTAAAACGCATATCCCTAAAACATAGAACGAACGCAAATAATAAAACATTTCTGACAAAAATTCAAAAAAAACTAGTTGAACAGCCCGTGGTCACAATAGAGCCAAGTAAAACTCAGGCGCGGAACACAATGACCGAGTTTAGCGTTTCGTTCGTTTATTTCACAGCTTTGAGTAGCGGCTTCCGTTTGCCTCCCACTTGATCTTTTCGCGTTTGTTTAGGTACACTAGGCTGAATATTTCATTTGTATATCACGCTACAAAAACCCCAATTGTATGATGTTGGAGCACAATTTTTGTAAAAAGATTGGTTAACATAGAAGTAATCATAGAGTTTTACTCTAAACGTACCTATGTTTTGTTTTTGTAGCCTGGGATAGGTATAAAATATGGTAATGCGATGTATTATTTTATGAAAATGGTGATTTAAATTAAATAAAAATATATCTTAAACGTAAAATATGATCTAGAGAAATACGCGAAACCCAATTATACGAGTACCCTGAAGCAATTTTTTCTCTTTCATTGCAAACAAGAATCCTTCCGAACAGACTAAGTATATACATGTCTTACAAATTGAATTAAACCCAAAAAAACGGGCACTTGCGAGTTTGATTCGCACACCGAGGGTTCCTTAAATTTAACATTTAGGTACTAAAATCCATGAAACCAAAAATTGTCGGATTGAAGGACAAACTTAACTTTGCAATTGAAATATGATCTTCTATACATCGATATACGTCACGGTTGATTCTCCAATTTCATGATTCCAGGTAAAAGAGTATCTAGGGTTTAAATTTACTTGTGACTGTCAAAACAATTTGCGTATTTTTTTATTGCGTTGATTTAGAAGTTTGATTTTTTAGAGCTCGAAGGGACCGTAGACTCTAATGGAGGTATTAAGTTGAAATAAATATAAAATACGATATTAATTTCAACTTGAGAACGTTGTTCGACATGGAAGTACCACGCGTTCCTGACAAAAGGGCCTTAACATAAAGACTACGGACAACGAAGTAATCCTTTAAAGTTATAAGGGTTCCTTTTTTCCTTTTGAGGAACGGAACTCTAAAAAGGAGGATTTTGAGCCGGCCGTCTTTTTACAAGAAGAATTTTTATTAGTTTTGTGAAACAGTTTTTCCAATATTTTTTGTCTGCGGCAGAGGTCGAGCGGCCGCGACCTATGTCAGTTGATCGTTAAGGTCCAGTCGCATGAGTCGCGTCACATTGACACGGAACATTGGTGGATTGAAGTGAGATGGCATTGGTTGTCATTTTTCTATTCTTAGAATTTTATCATGCATTTTAGCAATGGCAATGACAATGAAATAAAAATAAAAGATGACAAGACTGCAATGAACAAGTATTTCTAACATACCTAACATGAATTTATTTGAACGATTCCATTAGCTAACTTACATTTGACCTACATTTGATAAGAATATAAAGGAGGAATGAGCAGGTGTTCAGTGAATACGTAATTGATTCTAATTTAATGTGAATATAATGTTTACGCTACTTACGGATCGATAAGTCGAGATAACAATGTTTATTATTCGGATGTTTTATGGTCTGAATAGCAAATATTTTAACAGCCAAATACGTGATATTAAGACTCAATGAAAAATAATAAGTACTATGTTAAATGAAAGAGAAGATGGTTTTCCACGTGTCCCGGGAACTATTTCAATTACTTTTCGCGATACATTACACCAATGAATGTTACACTTACTGCCTCGTTGATCTATTGATCCTAAGCGCGACTGCTGGGCGTGAGGTCCTGGGTTCGATTCCCATGTCGGGCAAAGTATTATTGGATTTTTCTGTTAGAAAATTCTCAGTAACAGCCAGGAGTTAGGAAGATGGTGGTGTCACACCCCCGTGCTTCGGAGAGCACGAAAAGCCGTCGGTCCCGCGCCTGATCTGTCTCAGATCGTGTTGGATTGCCGTCCCGTCGGACTATGAGAGTGAAGGAAAAGGGAGTGCTCTTGTGTTTACGCATACAGTTGTGCGTGTGTTGTATAACATCTCCTGCGTACTTAGCTAATCTCCTCGGAGATAGCCCGCCGTAACCGAAGTACGGTCTGGAGGAGTGGTTTTTTTTAATTCTACTTAACTACTTTAAATAGTTTCGCCTGCTTTTGTGTAACACAAACACATTGTTCTTTTTTTGTTTAAGTATTTGGGTTAACATGGGTCGGATTATGTAAGAACTGTTGACCCACAGCAATCCTGAGTGTTTTATGTAGGTATGTTATTTTAGGTTAAATTTTTACTATAGCGAAGTATTTGTTTAATATTTTTTACTTTTTTTCCATACCTACTGGAGCTTACAGTATAAATCGTCGCGTGTATTTTATTTAATCGTTCCATTTAGCTGTGTCGAACGTTAGAGGACTGAATGGAAAATTTGTGCGCACATAAAATGTTACGCCCACACTCGTCGCCAATTTCCTATATATTATAGTACGCTGAATGGGAAACCATTTTTATCTGAAGTGAAAAGTGTCATGTAAATGTCAATATAACTGATTCATGTTTAGAGGATTAAAAGAAAATAAATTTCTAATGAGTAAAAAAAAAGTGTATCTATGCTTTGAATTTCTGTTATATGCTATACTAAACTTGTCATGCCAGTTAGCTCTCATTGGCCGCTAATAGTTGAAATAACAATCAACTAGAAGGGGTGGTGTTTATTAAAACTTTCTTACTCAATAAATACTTTGACGTCATTCCTTTATTGGTCTAGTTACTCAATTCACAACATGCATGTTTTGGGTAAAATATTTAAAGTATTACTCAAAATATGTTTGATATTTGATGTAATATGAACATAACCACCATCTGTCAGTTAGTTGTATAGACAATGGAATATTCTGGATGACGTTTTTATACCCGTAAACGCCGACCACCTGAATGTGTAAATATTAAATTAATTCACGCAAAACACCGTCAGTGTTGTAATGAAAAGGTATTACGGAAAAAATAAAATATCCCGCATACTTGATAATTATCGATGAACCAATGATATTTATTATTATTTATAAACTAACCGCATTGCGATGAACAGTTTGATGTTAAGATATCAGTCGACAACTGACAATTGAATACCCAATGGAACTTAAGGCAGGGTCACGCCTACATGTACAGACCTTTACAGACAAGAAATATAACGGACATAACATTACATAGCATCACGCCTGTATTCCCCGAAGGGGTAAGCAGAGGTGTACACAGTTGTACACCCACATTGACCAATGCTGTTATAAATCCCATGTAATAGGTGGTGATCCTATTGCCATCTACCGGGCACAATCCCAAACTAAGAGCTGCTACTGAGAATGTTTTAACAGCAAAACTCAGTAACACTTTGCCCGACCCGGGAATCGAACCTGAGACCTCATGCTCAGTAGTCGCGCTTGAGACCACTAGACCAACGATATAATGGAGCTTGATAATTTATTGCAAGTTAATTAATTAAATGATTTCACTGATAGTAAACAAAGAGTACGAACTTGTTACAAATAGGTTTATAACTGTCAAACAATTACTCGTTGGTAACAAAAGCTCCCAATATCTTTTTCTAAACAAATAATGTGCATAGGGTATATTATACATAAGTTAATATAAATATTAATATGTTATATACCTTATGACAATACCAAAAATATTATCGTTAACAACATATTTTCATACTTGACTACCCCTAACAATATTGTATCGTTCAGCAGGCTTACTGTGTATTTTGACCACAAAAATCCTCCATATTTCTACGTAAATGTTTCACTTATTCAGTTATCATTTATATTTATTTATTTTCTCCCACAAGAAAGATACATATTTTTTTATTATATAGTATTATAGGTAGGGAGACAGGAGCCCATACTAAGTTAAACTTGTGTTATAGGTCTCCTGGCCACCTTAACCTAGACACAGTAAAGAACATATTAACAACATTGTAGAAATAAAGTTCAAAAGGGGAGAGTGCTAGATGAGTAATTGATGTCGCGCGTGTGCATGTGTGTGTGTGTGTGTGTGTGTGTGTGGGTGTGTGGGTGTATGTGTGTGTGTGTGTGTGTGTGTGTGTGTGTGTGTGTGCGCGTTTGTGTGCGCGTGTGTGTGTGTGTGTGTGTGATTGTACTTTAAACCGGCTTATCTGTTTTTAAGATCACAATCGCTTAAACGCCGATGCCGAATCTTTAAATCTCTTTAAAAATTTTAGCGGTGACCATTTGACCATCCAATATGATAAACGAAATAAGTTATTGTTAACTCATTGATCTTGTATAATTACTGAAAGAGCATCTATAGATTAATTTTATATTACTTTTCCTTGAGGTTGAAGCCAGTTGTTATGATTAAGCATTTCCTTCCATACCCTAAGATAAATAAAACTAACATCTACCATAATATTGCCAGCTCTTTTATTAATCGTAATCACGTCTTCTTCCTGAACGTTTCTTTAAATCATCCTTATCTAATCGTCTAATATATAAAAATCTCGGGACACAGTGTTTGTTATCGAACTCCTCCGAAACGGCTTGACCGATTTTTATGAAATAGTTTGTGTATATTTGGTAGGTCTGAAAATAGGTCGTAGGCTATTTTATACACCTACTCGTAGGTGATAAGGGTTGCCCTATCCAGAAAATTTATATCCTACAACAACGGTTAGTACACAGATAATATTAATTATTATGTCATTTGTTTTTCGCAAATAAAATTGGGAGCGACGTGACATGACCCATAGGGTTACTCTTAAAAATATATCCGCTCAATTGACATTGAAAATGTGTCATATCTCCGAAAAGTAATTAAAGAATCGGGATACTAATAAGCCAACATTCTTTAAAATTGAGATAACTATGATGTAGGTAAATTTATTTTTCCATTACACATTGTTTTGCGGCGTTGATTTAATATTGGAATTGGTATTAATTTCAACAGCAACCTCATAGTAAGGATTTTCTTTTCGAAGATTTATCTGTATTTGTTAAGGTAATTGCATCGGTGCGACATCGTATTAACTGCAAAGTTAGGCGTGTCGGTTCGGTCACCTGTATAGGGACTGGATAGATAGCAATGACGTCACCAAGTCTTCTTAAAAATGTGGAAGTAGAATTCGCGGTAGCGGCAGAGGTTTTTTATCCGGGAGGCGCAGGTTCGAATCCTGCTCACGAACCGTATTAGCTATTTCCACAAAAATGTATAACTTCTTCGAAAAACTTGAACTTTTTAAGACTCAAGTATAGCTTTTACAGATGTTAATCCTCGGCCACACGAGGGCGAGTAAGTGGCCAAACGTTGATCCATTTTTAATAATAATAAATAAAAAGAATGACTAGACTGTTGTATTTTTTTATTTATATTTCCATTAAAGGATAAAACTTAGCTTATCAGTAAATATAAAATATTTCAAGGTTTAGCGATTTAGTCACACCGCACTGCGGCACGTGGAAGCCTGAACAGTTATTACAAATAGACCGTGTCGGAGTTTCGTCGGTGGTGACGTAATGACGTGCTTCCTTACAAACTGGCTCCCTGCAGGACGATATTGTCACAATCTACGAAGCCGCCTACTGTATCCGGAAACTTTATTGTCGAGCGGTATTTATAGAGAACACAGAAAAAAAATACATTTGTGTGAAAAAAAAATCCATTTTGTGTCATCTAATTTGAACGTGTTTTCGAGTAATCCGTATCGATTTTATAATAAAGTCAAGTATCTATAAAGCGTAATATTATTCAACGCACGTCTCTTTTACATAACTAAGGAATGAGTTACACTCGTGTCCTGCTTTTATTATTATATAAAGTTGTTTTTAATTATTATTTATTTTTAGGGACTTCATAACGCTCAGCCCATGTCTGTCAATATGTTGCTACGATATGCTACGAACGGCTACGTAGCGTTCAGCTACGACAAACCAGAAATGGTTACACTATTACTACGACGATTGACGAGGAGTCGGATCTATATTTTCTGATCACATAAGTTGCAATTTTTTTTTGTGGAACGGTCCTGGTAACCTTTACTACTAAATCCCCTTTATTGTAATTTTTTTTTGTATACTTTTCCAATCGTTCTTCAAGTCTCCGCGCTTGAATATCTACTATGCTTAGGCTTTTTTATAGATCAACTATAAATATATTGAATGTATAGAACAACTGAGTTCAGACTAATGAGGTTAGCTTTTGTTTAGCTTTCAGTGTTGTTTGAGTCTGTAAGACTTTTTCAGTATAAATCAATTTCAAACTTAAGTTTGCTGTAGACAAAGAAAGATGTATGCCACAATACACAGCGAATAAAGATAAGAGTAAACTATTGAATTCAAATCCACGATCACATCAAAGGCAGTGCACTGCTCTAAAGCTCAAATTCACAAATTAAACAGTTCTTGTCGCAAGTGGAGAGACGACTGACAAGCGGATTGCGGCCGCCATCAGTAATTTGAATGTCAAAACAGTATCATCGAGTGCACTACACTGGATGAACTGAGATCGAGTCACAAACCATTATCGAGTAGAACCGAGAAGGTATGAAGTCGAAAGAAGAGAGAGTAATTGGTCTATTCATTTATGAGGGATCGTATATATTGCGATATTTTTGGGTCCAGGAAGAGTAAACAATATATAATGAGAAAGCTTTGTTGTGCGTCAAGGCCTATCGATGGAAATTAATAAATGTGTTCCATTTCCATGGAAAAGATGTGATTGATAAAATGTGTGTATTTCAGAAAATTACGTAGTTTGACATAAAAAAGTCTTTATTACCACTTCAATTTAGAATTCAATGAAATGTAATTAAGTATCCAATGAGAAAATTATGATGGTGATCTGCAATTATTTTCAAACAACTTTTTGTTTTTTTAATTTTGGTAAAGTGATTTAGTATGTAGTTCGTAAATAATCCTATATTTCTATTCAATTGAAGGCTATGTAGGTTCAAAGTCATCAAAGAGTTCAGAGAGTTATCTTTACAGATTAATATAATTGTTTATTGAATTAAAATACATATTTTTACTTCGTAAACAAACGTAATTTGAAACAGTGTCATCCCCAATTCTATAGTGAATTAGAAATACATTTAAATAGCGTGTCAGTTTAATACCGCCTGTTATTTTTTATTTATCATCTCGCTACCACTGCCTTCTCACAAAAGATTCTACGAAAGCTGTAGAACATAATTCAATCTTGAACCACTTTCGAGTTGACTGAGGCTGGAAGCTGACTGCAGAGCAACACGGAAATCCAATCTCTTGCTTGGTTTGGTTCGTTACTTCGATGAAATAAGGATTTTATTAAATAAGGGTGCCTCGAGTTAGAAGTTGATTCCAAATAAATCTAGTTAATTTTAATAAAAATTGTTATATTATTTAAAAAAAACTAAACTGCGTGATTATAAGTAGTTTAAAACGAAACCTATACAATCCAATCTCACATAAATCATCGTGTCTAAATGGAATACAAATTCCAACGAAAGTTTAGGGAAAAAACGATGATACACACAAAGCCCCGGGTTGAATAAGAATGGTCGATTTACCAGCTGACGGCGAAATGGAAACAAATGAACAACGTTGTGAAAGATGGCTCTGATGGACGACGCGCCCACCATTGTAATCATTGTTACTGAGTGCTAGATTTGCAAAATCATTCATTGGAAGTTTTGTATAGTTTTGAACCAACTTGTAAGTATGTCAAGCTAAAAGATAAAACAGTCACTTTCTTTATGTCAAGAATAAAGAAAGTGACTGTTTTATCTTTTAGCTTGCAAATAAACTATGCCTCCAAGTCTAATCACTAGCTATTTAACTTTAAATTAAACCATTCAATACTAAACGTTTATCCACGCTGAAATATACTATTTTCAAAACAATTATGCAAATAAAGTTTTAGCTTGATACTTTGATGTAAAAATATATTTGTTCTTCTACCGAAACAAATTTTGATTCTAACGAGTAATTTTTTGCATAACCTAATGGAGACGTGACCTTCAGACAAAACCCACATCCATCGAATTAATAAAAACACAATGGACTTAGCCCGTCTGAAACAAAGTATCTCTTTTAATGGTTTATTCAACCCAAAGCTTTATATCTCACTAAGTAAGCTCCAATGTAAATTGTTTCATTTGCTCTTCTCCTGTCTGCGGTTAGTGGTCTGTTAGTGTATTTCTAGCAGCCCAACCATTACGTTCACGATTTGTTACATACGTTACTATGCTTAATGAAATGCCTGTGTTTGAGGTATAAACTCTAGGCTTAATTATCAAATGCTCGGTATCGCAAAGACTACTGAAATTAGTTTTAATTTAATTGTTGAAACCGAGCTTTACGATAATAAATTCTGCGGAACAAAGTACTTCATAAAATGAATTCCACATTTACCTCTATCCACATTAAATAAACATCGCCAAGTAGAAAGCAATAAAATAATAATTATACTAACTGAAACTTAAACCTTAAACCTTAAACCTTAAACCTTAAACCTTAAACCTTAAACCACCCGTCTGCCTTGTTTGCCCATATTATCTAATTACATAGGCTAGTGTGTGGACCGTGTTATATGTACCCTCGTCATTGGAAGCCACAAATGTGTTGTATTTATAGTGACGCTACTGACGTGGACACCAGCTGCCTTACCCTCTACGAGTAACAGATTGAATGAAAATGATATACGCGTGTGTGATAATTTTCTGTGCTTAACTTTTTGATAGGTAGACTAGTTATCTGATATTTTGTAAAGGTACCTACGTAGTTTCAATATAGAAAATATACCAATATAACGGGATAAAATATATCCAGGGATACAAACATTTATCTATTTAAAGATTTTGATCAGTGATAGCCTAGTGATATGACCAATGGACTGACAAGTCGGAGATCGCAAGTTCGGATCTAAAGCACGCACGACAGTCATTTCGAAAGTCATGTGCGTATGATAAGTTAATTATCACTTGTTTAAAACGGTGAAGGAACATCGTGAGAAAATCAGCACACCTGAGAGATGTTCTCGATGGTGTGTAAAGCCATGTCAGAAACCTACGGGTTGTTTAAACTCTGACACTAGGTTGTTCACCAACCATACGATAAGAAGAAGAATCATATATCTTGAAATCTTCGCTCTAAGAAGATGCTGCCACGACAAGTCTTTTTTTTTATTCATTGCTCAGAGTATTAAGGAATTTAATTAAGAAAACACTTTCCTTGACCTTAATAGTTAGGCTTTCCTCCATTTACTAATAAACTATTGTAATCTAAAGTCATATTCAAGACCTAGGAGTGATAACTACTTCGAGGTCTGTACAAACAATGTCCTTTTTAAGATGTAGATTTGGTCGGTTTATTACCCTAATTTATTCATGTACGCTAATTCTCAGCCAGTTTATGGCTAGAGGAAAATGTTTCAAAAGTTTTACGGTGCTAAGGCCGTCTTTACTAAAAAAGGGAGCTTTATTACCATACTAAATAGATAAAATTAAAGTGATTATTGATATTATAAATACTTTTATAGAAAAACGGTTTGCTGTTTGTGTAACAATATCATGTATCCATACCGGGAGATAGGTGGAAGGCAGCAAGCATTTAACCACGTGAAAAACCATTATTGATATATGATACAAAAATACACCCCTCTAAAGTACTACGTATTCACCACAGACGTGTATCACACTTCGCCTTGCACTATCTGTGAGTAGTCTTTGACCATATTGAGCTTTTAAAAACTCTTACCTTTTTAAGCAAGTCAAAGTAACCAACGAGGCAGCGGGTCTGCAACAGTGGTGCTCACCAACCACTTATTGATGATAACGTATGTGGTGCTACTTATCTGAAGATTCATTTTTACTCAGTTATTAGATCGCAACTAGTGTAATATCTTTGAACAATAAATGTGGGTATAATAATATAGTCATTTTTTCATCGGATGCAGAGCTAGCTCAGAGAACTATAAAGCCAATACAAAAAATCGTTATCTACAAAATAGAGTTTCCAACCAAAAAATTACAAAACAACACCAAGCCGTAGTGTCGCCAAGTAAATTATGACATCGTAAATTTGTCGGATGTCAGCATTACATCCTACCAGCCCATTCCGGTATCTGCAATTAGACCTGGAGGTAGGGGTAACACTAATTTGCAATCTAAATACTAATCAAACTCTATAAGCCTGTCCCATAATTATAAAGTTTAAGGTACCTACAATAAACTTTCGCATTGGAATTATCGGAAATCCTGAGAGATTTTTGCCAATGCTGTATTTGTTTCTTAAAGAAATACTAATAGAACCGAATCCTGGAAGCTATATGCTTTACCTATTAAACTGAACCTATTTGTAGTTTACCATCTTAGATCAGGAAGATTGATGTCAAAACTAAGGATACTTATGTGGATCCTACACAATCCCTTCAGAGCCATTCGGTGACCAAACGATTCCACATAACGAATTGGAGGCCCAAAACTGATTTATTGGCTGATCTTATTGCACGACGTTGGTTTGAATTTATGTGTACTTAACATAGAGCCGACTTACTAACATCTTGAATGCTCTGTGTGCGGTATCCATGCCGGCGTAGCTGCAGTTACCTTCGGCATTCCTTAAACAGATCTGAGGTAATACCCACCGTACCGTACGGACTGTACAGGTATTTGTGTGAACTAATAACTGTCTTGTTAGAACTATTTTGTCTTTGAAGAACTAGAAATGATAAAAAAAGTATGGAATTTTATATCTTTTGACATATTCATATTTACGCCTGTATTCGCCAAAGGGGCGTACACACTTGTACATCACATTTCACCAATTCTATTATTAAGTGCCATGTAATAGGTGGTGAGCCTATTGCCATCTACCGAGCATAATCCCAAACTTCGGGCTGCTACCGAGAATTTCCTAATACAAAAAGTCGATAACACTCGATCCGCGAATCGAACCCATTACCTCATGCTCGGCAGACAACGGTGCGACCATTAGAGGCAGTAAAAAAAAAACTTTTCAGTACGAAATAAGTCCACAGTATTGTGCATACAGATGTCCTGTATACAGAACTTTAACACACAGTAAAAACATTGAATGGATGTCAAATAATATGCAGTAGCGAGAACAAAATGGCGAGCGGCTGTGAATATCGGAAGCAAAGCTCATAGCTGCAGTGCACGTTCCAGAGCAAATAAACATTGTGTGACGAGAGGAGATAAACATGTGTAAAATTATGAATATGATGAAGGCACAGTATCGATACTCTCGTAAATTCCACTATTGCCAAACAATTGGAAAGATATTATAATTTTATGCTTTTTCTTTTTCCAAAACGTTACGTTGTTGAATATAACAGTGAAACGAACAAAACCAACTAATGTTACTAATGTATTTTGAGAAAACTAAAATAAAAGTAGCTACTTTCTAAACAGTTGTACAACATCCAACAACACTAGTCCAACTTGTAATGAGTACAACTACATCGAACAAACAACAAAATACAAACAAATAAATTGTTGAAGTTTCATTCCCCTCAGCAGTCTGTTGAATAAATTCCTCATTTATTCATTCCTCGTCTGCTCTTCAGTACCTAACTGTTTATAAAACGAAAAACATAATGTGATGCCTAGACTTGACGCTGTGTAATTAAATTTCTTATTATATCACGTAAGAAATGTTGAATTAAAAAGAATTTTAGAATTAGAACGCATGTACCTTGTAGCGTACAAATCTAGAACTCTTATGTCTGGAGGAATTTACATTATTATAAAATATTTCAAACATACATACAATCACGCCTGTTTCCCATTAGGATAGGCAGAAACTATCGATTTCCATCTGCTACGATTCGGACACACCTCTTTCAATTCATTTATGTTCATTAACAAAAATTATAGAGAAGTATGACTGCGACATGTCTTCAAAAAAAATTTTTTTTTCATAGTAAGAAATGTTCTCGCGTACAATTTTAAAGTTTCAGCGTCTACATGTGTGTTTATGGTAATTTGGCGTTAGTGTGCTAGGCGCTTTGCTTAATTACCGGCTAATTTATTAGTGGCGGATATTTCAGTAAACTGACCTCTGCCTCTCCGACCACGGCACCGCTACTGCTGTATACGGCTATAATTGGGTATTTGAATATTAACAGAGTAACTGCCTAAGTTTATACTAGCTCATAAATTTATCATGGTGGATGTACTTGGTTTGTTTTATTAGAAACTTTTTCTATGTTAACCAATGAGATTCTTTTAATTGCCAATAAACTCAATTAATTATGTTCTATCAGAGTATATTTAAATTTATTTGGTTTCAGGTACGTCCGCAGAAACCTATAAGGTATTTATATTAATTTATCGGGATTTTCATATCTAAGTATTCCATACAAAGGACGTCACGAAGTACATGAAAGAACCACAAAATCATTACAATAACGTGTTCTGTTCTGGAACTGAACTTAAAACAATATATTGAAGTCATACATAAACGAAATACATACAGGACTTAGGTCTTATCGGGGGCACACAGCTCGCCTTCACTGAGACATTGTGGTGTTGATAGTATGATATGTGTGTGAAATTGATCAGCTGTATTTTTAATAAGAAAGTGCCAAGGAACATATATTTTTTTAGTTTTTTCAATGTTCAGACGTACCTACTTAAATCCAGTACATTTATATTAAGATAACTAACAACTATAATACACAGTTTTTCTATGTCAATTCTGTCAAAATGACGCAATAACATGTTGGTTCCGGTTAAAGTTCAGTTGAAGCAACTGAGCCTTTAAAGATGCTTATGTCGGAGGCAACTTGTATGATTCTGCCGTTTGAAAACGCTCGAAGTTATGTAATATACCGGAAGCGGGGATTTATATAAAATCTCTTTTGCTGCCAATTGGTTCAACGTTAGTGTAAGGTGACTTGACTGACTGTCGTTGCATAATTATTGAACCATTCATTTTAAATTTTGACGCAGGAATTTTCTAACCGATACAAAATAGAAAATCACACAAATTTAAGCTAAAATAACTTACCTATATCGGTAGGAAGCAATTTCTCTCCCGACATCCTCCATATAAAGTTGTCTAAGTAGACACCAAGTTAGAGCTTAGGGTAATGGTTAAGTTGGAGCAATTTTCTTTTTTTATCGTGAGTGCTTTTCTTCGTGATGCATGAAATTGTGGCGACATTGTTATGAAAAGTGGGGTGTTTTGGTACCGAAGAGCTCTTCTGGAAAACTGGTTAATATTTCGGATTATAAAACACTGACATTTTAATGACTACCTAACAATTTATGAGGTATTAGATGGAAAATTTCATTTTATCATTGTAGTATGAAAATCATAACATTTATCTGCGAATATTTGATTAGGAACTTTCTTAATGTTTCATAAACCACTTCAAGAATATCCAATAAATAAGAATATATTCCTTATTCATTGCAGTCTGATAAACTGTAGGTAATATAGATAGATGGATATCAGTTTTAGTTTAAGCTTGCTTGCGATTCTAGAATCTATTAGAGATTACTCTTCTAGAATCGTTTCCTATAATGATGTAGGTATGTTGGTTTAAACAGAATGTGTTTAAGCGATGTATAATTTCTCCTAAGTGAACAAGCTTTATATGCGCAACTATTATGCAGTGGCTCTATGTATTATTAATTAAAGTTAATATTAGAAGTGTATACAGCTCATCTGCTACAAAGCAATATTGCACTAACTTGTACCAACACTTTACTAGTTCTAAGGCAGCACTACCGAGGTGCTGAGCTAACTTTGCGGTGAGTGAGAAAACGGTTTAACGGTACCTACTGAGATCCAATAACATTTGATTTAGTTCATAGATTGTTCATAACTTGCTTGCTATAGGAACATTTAATAGATAAGTACTGCGCCGCCATACTAATGTCTGAGATGACTGCAAACGATTTTCGGAGTCTAATCACACATTATCTCACTTTGTTCTGTTCAACAGAACGTTATCTATTAATAGCATGCACATTTTTATTACAATTTTATTTTAGACTTAAATGAAAAATCTACCAACGACGACGTCAAAATCATTTTAATTGGTTTTCTAAGTACAGAGCCGTAATTTCCCGCCTCGCTTCGTTCATTGCAGTAACAATAGCACGAGATAGCGTCGTTACTGTGACGCACATTGTTCGCAGTATCATGATTCGAGCGTGGTTAACCGCAGCTGGAACTAAAAACGTGTTGCCGCTGCTGTTCTAGTATTTCTATTAGAATATTTTAATTGAAATCTAGGAGATTACAGAATGTTTTCTGACTGTCAGATTTTTATGCACAAAATTCGGATGTTTTCCTTTAATAAATTATCCATAAAACTTATGAACAAGCTATCAGCTTTCACATTATAATTACTTAATCTCTTCAAAAAGGTGAGACAATCGCTATCAATTGTAATAATAGTTTTAATATCCATGTAGTTCTGAATTGGTTTGAACTTCGACATAAATTTAATCGACTAACCGCGGCATACCGAATAGTAAATCAAGCGAAATTGTCGCAGAGAGTTGTCAAAGCCAGATTTATGGATATCTGCCAACTATATATTATATGCATACATATTGTATGCAAAGGAAATTTCTGGTGTCTGTCTTTTTAAGTGCCTATTACTGGTCGTCCAGTCTGCATCAGACATTATCTTTAATTTAAAATTATATTTAAGGACTCATGGCATTTTAAAACTAATCCTACCCCTCCCACCTTTCATCCAAGTCTTCCACGGTATCCATAAAATTGGTAAATGATTACTACTTATACCTACCTACTAAAAAGGCCAAATAAACAACGACATAATTGAAATTTATTCACAAATCTGTTTACAGGCAATTGCAGTGAATTCGTTTTACGTTTATAATGCATCCAATTTACCCGTTTTCAATCTTGCAAAATCTCATTGCTATTGTAATCGTACCGACACAAGGGTTTTGTTGCCTGTTCCATTCACCCTGGACATTTGCATTGGATTTCAGATAAAAATGGTGTCCTAAATAAAGTACTTTTTTATTGAGCTGGTAAAAAGAGAACATCTTCTAGTTGAATTTGAAATTCAGGAATCCAAACATTTTATGGGTATAAATAGTAAGTAAGATGTATAAAATTCAAACTCCATATATCCTGTTCATAAAAAAAGGAGCTTGTTCACGTTCAGATTTTTGGATATCCCAATATTTTGATTATGATTAGTCTGTGTGATTGTATATTGCATTTGATATAAGTTTTGAATCGCCAAATCCTATGACAAAATAACTAGTAAAATATATAAATTCAACTACCATAAATTTGACCCAAACTCACCAGAAAATGAAGTCATTTATGACGGCTATTCAGATCCCGGCGACAATGTCCTTCCTTCTTTACAGACATGTTTAACTTCCCGGAAGTCAGCGCTGCTCGGTAAAGGTAATTACCATAAACTATCCTAAATGTAACGATTAGGAGAATGGTTGAACGATCACGAGGGACAAATGATTTGGCTTATATGGAATACTAGCTGTGCCTGCGACTCCGTCCGCGTGGATGTCGTAAATTATGAAAACAAATTCATAATTAACAAATATTCGACGTGATTCTTTAAATTGGCATAACTTTTTTATTTATGAACCGATTCACATCAAACAAACACTAAATATTAAGTGAAGCTTACCACAGTATATTAACGAAAGCCACATCTAAATCGGTCGGCCGTTTATGAGATTAGCGTGCACAAACGCACAGACAAACAGATAAACAGACAAAAATTCTAACAATCATTGTTTTCGGTGCTGTTTGTGTTGATAAAGGTCCCAATAATATTATTTCTCATAAATATTTTCCATGTCTATACATCGGTCCTTTACATTTCTATTATATGAAGAATTATTTATTGAAGTGGTTACATGATTTTGCTCACGTGGCAAACATTATTAAAGTAATTTCCTGCATCATAAAAGCTTAATATTGTGTTCTGCAAATAAAATTTATAGGTAATTTGGAAAGTATTATTAAATGTCTCAGATCGTCGCACCCTAAACTTTACGTCGCCGCGTCGTCATGACAGATATTAAAGTAGTCGACGATGGCGATAAATTTTCAGTTGCATATCGACGTTTCTGTGCCAAGTTACAGTGTAGCCCAAGTTTCTCAGACAATTTATTGGAGAGCGTTGTTGAATATATCAGAGTTCGTTTTCATCCAAATAGCAGTCTTTCTATTTAACCTATAAATAAGCAGACAATTTTGTAAATGTAGAGCATCAAGGATAACATTACAATTAAAGATAAATCTTTGAAAAGCATTAACGCATGCTTTTCCCATTTAATATAATAACTTTAGATAACATTACATTTATTTTTCCGATATTTTTTGGAAGTGATAGTAAAATTAGGTGTCGATTTCCATCGTTTTCTCTATATGCCTGATCATAAATTATTCATCCATTGTGCGACAGTGTTAAACTTCCCAATAGATAAAAAAATGACTGTTCTGTTTACACTAGTCTACGTTGTCAGATTTCGCATTATTCTTAAAATGTATGATATAACAGGGCGTTATAGGTATATGTGCTCAACGATCTCCGGCCACCGTGAGCCGTGGACTGAGGGCGGCGGGTATGGGTGGTTCGCCGCCTGATCAGCAGTCCAGCCCGAGACGGCCACACGCGTGACATAGGAAGGTGTTCAGGCTAACTGTGGCCGGCCTGCACAAATCTGGAGTGTACCATAACCTGCCGGGGTCGCGGTGATTGCTGCAACGAACCCGGGTCCTCGGTAAAGGTTGGAGTAGGACCGTGTGGTTTTTAGTCGGTAGGAGTCCGGCACAGCGTCCATGATGAATTTTCCACACTCAAAAAAAAAAGGGCGTTATATATGTACACTTCATTAGCTCCTTACCTTTTTACTTTTAGGTAGGTATAAATGTTTTATCCACTGTGCAGTGATGTCTTCAGTTCCACATACTTCTGTGAAAAAACGTTCAGCGGTAATTTTATTCGGTAGTTTTACTCTGTGTCGTTTATATGTATTATAATCCCGACTACTTAGAGCTTCCCGGAAATACAAACAGTTAAAGAAAAATGGGTCAGATATTACAATATAATATCTTTCATTTACATGCAAACTACGGAAGAAAATTCGCTGTCTCATTTTTATTACAACGTTGTTAGACTTGGTGAAAATGAGAAAAGGGCTAATAAGTTTTTTTTTTTTTCAAATACATACTCGTATTACGTTGAATTGCACTCCCGACATATCTCTCTAAAATGTAAATTATGTAAATATTATACTTCTGCAGAGGATTGGTTTATCCTTATATCCTTAATTTGAAATCAATAATGTGTTATCTTAACTTCCAGTCATATATTTATTCTACGTTTGCATATAATACGTACCTCAAATAACACAAAAGTAACCTTATATAAATATAACGCTAATCCTTCAACTGCTTGCTCGTTAGCATTTTTAATATCCGTCCATGTTTTACTTGCGTACAACTTATCTTGAAGAAAAGTCTTTAATTAAAACTTAATTAAGTCTGGTCTAAATGTATTTTTCTAGGAAAACAAAATTCCAGAGATATCATTTATGTTACGTTAATAAGAAACTACAAGCTGACGTCAAAATGATATCAAAATGAGAGATTAACACTTACTTAAATAATTTATTCAGTCTGCTTACAAAAAAGCATAGTCCTTCAATAAATAATATTTTATTACTTAATACAAGTTATAACTGTTTCAATAAACAGGTAGTCAAGAAAATACTGACGCAGGGTTTTGTTACAAAAATACAAGTTAGGTATAGAAGTTATTTAATTAAATTGTCTTTCTGTTCGCCAATAAATATACAGAGAGTAATTTGTTTCTTGGCAATAAGTCAATAGGCTGGGTTATAAATATTTCTAGATAGTAATTGTGGTCCGTAATATGTACCTACGTGTTGATGATGTGTTCCCATTTCAGATATATATTATGTACTAAAATATTTAAACCCTTTGGTCTATTATATAATTTTAGTGTGCCATTTACACAAACTTTTTTTTATCGCCGATTTCTAGCGGCGATTATATAATTTTCTTGTACGCGAACATACTCGTGTATATAAAATTCTCAATTATTTTTACTTTATATGCATTCATGAATCATGCAGTAATAAATTTTATGATAAAGAGGAAAGTGAGCACGTACGATAAAATCCGAGGTACATTTTCACCAATGGAAAATTGAATAACACCAACCATTCTCGCCTCGTGTCCCAATTTTATTAATAATTACCTTTCGTTCTATTATTCCATTTTCATCTTATAAAAAACTCGTCGTGAGACGTTTAAATGAATAATGTATTTATTATTTGCTTTCTCGGCGTCTTCTTTTATTAGGTACGACGAGTTTAACATTTTTATTTTGTTTTACGTCATTGTCTTTTCTTGTGAGAATAATGTCAGATTTGGAGTTTATTTCTGCATAAAATGATAATTAATATTTTACCTGGCATATTTTAGGTAGCCTTTTTTGAATTATGAGATACATACACACATGACATTGTTATTTAGCAAATGTAGATTTGATTACGAATCATGTCATCAAAATAATGAAGACAGAGATACAAATTCACGTATATAATGTAAATTGCGAAATATCTTTAGTGTAGTCAAATGTACTCAGTGCAATCATTTGGAATTGTTTAGGTTGAGGCTTTCTTAGTATTTTGCTAACTAAAACTTTACGTATACACTCCAAAACATACAGAATATAGGATTTATTTTATGGTCGCCACAGCTAGAGCACGTTGGCTAACATTTTGTTATCTAGCCCCGATCCTGTCTCTCTATCTATGGGCAATACCGAGGTTGAATTTTCAGTGGAAAACAAACTTTTAAATAGTTATTTACTCGTATTGTAGGTACTAAAATTATTTACTTGTCGTACGCTTGGCTTACGTGTGAACACATGAAGGCTTAAGAGGTGCAATCTTTTGTTATGTTGCATACGTTAAGTACTTTATTTATAATCTTAAACCATTGCAACGATAACGTCTTGAATCTTGATAACCTGCTTGATAAAGATTACATTTATTGAAATTTACCTTGAAGTATGTTTAAAATTTGTTCCCCCATATCAATCAAAATGAAAGTATAAGCACAAGTGCAAATATTATACATCAATCAGCGACATCACGTATCTCAAAACGCGTTATCAATCAATCAGAAAATTTGTTCATACACACAAATCGCTTACGTTATAAAAGCAAACGATACCTGATTTTGTTTTATCACATGTATTTATTTTTGATAGAATGAAATGCGATCTGTTTTGATTTGTGTCTATCAGTTTTTGCTTAAACAATCGTGTTACTCTAATATATTTAAGCTTTCTCAAAACAACTTTCAGGGCATAGACAAATCTTTCTTGCGTCTTCGCTCAATATTTATAGAGGTCGGGATGGTTTAGTTGGCAAAGCTCCTGGAGTCTCAAGTTCATCTGAGAGGCGCAAGTTAAAATCCTGCTCACGACCGTATTTTTCTCTCCAGAATTTTTTTTTACTCTTAGGATGATATTACTTTCCCAAAATTAGTTTTTTCAAATTGTCAGATGCTAGTTGAGATTGAGGTTCAGTTTTATATGAGGCAACTTTACATTGTTACACAAATAATGCCTCGCGGGTCTTATGCTAATGCTCAGGAGACAACATTTTTAGACACGTCCATGATAAATGTAGTGGGTAGGTAGTTATTGCAAACATGGTCAGTGGTCGCAAGCGCCACTGCTGAGCGTGATTTTTTGGGTTCAGTCATAAGAAAATTTTCTGTGGCAGCCCGGAGTTAATGGGCATAAGGTTCACCTATATATGGAACTTTAAACAGCATTGGTGAAATGCTGGTGTATTGTGTACACCCCTGCCTACCTCTTGGAGGAATACAGGCGTGATTTCATGTTCAACAATACTATATATGTTAAAGTAAAAATACATTCTAAGTCTGTCCAATATAGTATACAGCAGTATATAGCTAGTTCACAATTCTGTATTTTATAGCTTTTACAGCAAGCTGGTCCCGAGTCAGTGCAAAGTTTAGGTCCTCTGGCGCGAATTAAAGTAAATGATATACATGCACGACACACTTCGAGAGATTTTATATATTTTTGGACTTACTGTTAGTCAAACAATAAAAACAAATGAATTATTAGTAATTTTGAAGTCATAGACTAAAAAATCTACGTTGTTTAAACAGAAACGAAGATATTTGTATGCATATTCATACTTAAAGTAACAATTTTAATAGCCACAATTCCTATTATACTTAATATTTGGAGGGGGCGGGTTTGCGGCTATGGTTTTGCGGTTGCACAACGAAATGCTTGCTTCGCTTGGCTTGGTAGTATAGGCGCAGGCCTACCTTACCACCTCCATCAGAAGTGGGGGGGGAGAGCGCAACAGTCGTGTAGATCCCCAAGACAAGTCCGGTGTATAGCCTTCTCGAGGTTGCCGCCCTGTTCTTGGTCTAATTCATTCAGAATTAGACGTAACAGAAAACACCGGGCGTCTTGTATATATCTAGGTGTATTTATGTTTATTTTAGCCTTATAAGTATTCATGTATTTTTATTATTTACCCAAGCTAAGGTGTTATCCGTACCGTGCCGAGAGATGCGTGGCTGGGGGGGTGCTCAGTCTTGAACGGTGGCTACTCGAAACCTGGACGAATCGGGTAGTATTTTTGTCCTCTATGCGGGGCTCTGCCGGTAAGCATTTTTAGTTCCCTCGCTACTCGTGGGATTTGTATGGAGCAAGAAGAAAAAAATAATAAAAAACAACCCTTTTCTCCCCTTTTAGGAGAGACCATTGAGTTGATGGAGGAGGTCTTACTAGCCTCTCCGGAAACTGTAATGCGTACTGGGACGGGTGTAGGGACTAGTCCACCTAAGGCAGGAGGCTCTTGTGACTCTGCCTCTAGGATGGAAGAGATCCCTAAAAAACCAGTCAAGCTTTGTGGTGCAGCTCGGAAGCGGCTCCGAAGGCTATTAGCAGCTAACGTGAAGGTCGAAGAGGTCCGCGCATTAGCTGTAAAGCCTTGGAGTACAATTCCGGTAAAAGGTGTACCTCCAGACCCAAAGGCCAAAAAGCGGCCTAGGTCAAAGGAGGAGTCGCCTAAGGAACAGGCCAAGAAGATGCCGCGGATGGAGAAGCCCGTAGCTAAGCCCAGCTTCAAGCAGGTCGTGGAGCAAACGCGAGTGGGAATCAGAAACCTGACTCCCATGAGCGAAGACCAAATGAAGCTGGTGCATCGTGCCCTTACCTTGGAGATGCTTTGCATTACCGATAAAGGTAAGGGACCAAGGTTCACGGGCTTCACACATAGACCAGGGTGGATCCTTGTGACCTGCAAGGACCAGGCCAGCCTTGAGTGGCTGTCTGTGAGGGTCCCTAATATCAAACCCTGGGGCGGGGCATCGCTCTCGGTTATGCCGGGAAGCGAGTTGCCGAAGCCCCCTATAGGGACAACCTTTATCCCTAGTTCAGAGGCAGAGTCGTTAAACGAAGCTGTCCGTCTGCTAGGGATACAAAATAAAGGACTAAACACGGAGCTTTGGAGAGTCGCACACAGCAGGGCCGAGGGCAATGGGCACGTAGTGTCCTTTTTCCTAGACGAACCTTCTGTGACGTCTCTCCGGGCTATGAAATCTGAGGTCATTCTTGGTTTAAAAAAACTCACTTTTAAGATCAAGAGTGCCCCAGAAGTTGGTCCTTTACCAGTTGTTGCTAGAGCAACGATGCAACCATAGCCTTCCACTTCAGGAGGCTCTGAGAGGCAAGGTGGGGAGATCCCTGGGTCGCAGCTTGCTGTGCCCGGTGCTTCGCCCAAACCAGTGCCTCGGAGCAGGGATAGGCCTGTGGAACCACAGCAGGGCACGTCGAGGGGGGGATCAGGCTTTGAGAGGCAAGGCGGTGTAAGGCAAGGGCCACGACTTACCGTGACCAAGGTGCCTGCAAAGCCAGTGCCTCGGAGCAAAGGCGGGCCGACGACAGGGGTAGGGGTTTCCCAGGGTCCAGCAGGGAATGCTTGGCGGACCGCCACAAACCGGGGACGTTCGCGTCCCAAGCTGACGCGGTCAAAGCCAAGGGGAAACTCCTAGGGGCTACCCAGGTAGGAACGGCGAGGATCCTCCAAGCCAACCTCCACCATGCTGCAGCAGCATCTGCGGTAATGGAGTGTTGTCTTGTTGAAGGCAAGGCGAGCCTCGCCTTCATTCAAGAGCCTTGGGTAGCCAATACTCAGGTTCTGGGACTTAATGCTGCCGGTATAATTTTAACTAATACTACAGGTATTAGACCCAGAGCTTGTATAGCATACAATAATAATGTAGAAATTTTGCCGATTATAGAAGTCTGCAACGACGACTTGGTAGCCGCTTTCGTCAATCTCAAAGGGTGGAACGGGGCTAGAGTAATAATGTGCTCGGCCTATCTGCCCGGAGAGAGAGACGACCCGACAGAGGACTTGGCGAGGGTAGTAAGGTATGCCGCCCAACACAACGCCGAGCTCCTAACCTGCTGCGACGCCAATGCCCATCACACTTCTTGGGGAAACACCGACACCAACAAGAGGGGTGAGTTACTTTCTGACTTTCTTACTATTTATTTATTTATTTATTGGTAACTTCACAGCTTACAATATATAAACAGACATAAACCTTAAACAGTACGCCAATAACGAAGTACACAAATATACATTTAAAAAATAATTGAGAGTTTAGTAAAGCATAAAAGAATAGATAAACAAGTAGATGATTATTGTTACATTTATTGTGTGTATCTGTGTGCTTGTGTGCGTGTGTGCGTTTGTGTCTTCGTGATTGAGTGTGTGTGCGTGTGCGCGTGCGTGTGCATGTTAGTGAGTGTGTTTTGAGCAAGTAATAGGTATAGTATATGTTGAGTGATTACCTTTAGTTAGCATGTATCATGAGATAGGATTTCTATAGCTTCTTTCATAAATAGATTTCGAGTGCTATTAAAAGGATCCAATGATGAGAATATTTTATTATATGATGCTGGTAGACGTAGTAAATATTAACCATCTGACAACGCTAAACGTAGGATGCATACCTACCTTTGTAACGAGTGCTAGGCAGGAAGTCTTAGATATTACTATCGCTACAAACAACCTAGCCAGACACATAGACTCATGGCAGGTTAGTAGCGAAAAATCAATGTCAGATCATAGGCATATAACTTTTGAGGTTAGGGCAGCTTTGGACACCCAAACCACAACATATAGGGATCCAAGATCAACCGACTGGCCAGATTTTAAAAATCAACTCAGGCAAAATCTTGTATCCATCCCAAAAACTATCAAATCAACTGAGAGTCTAGAGATAGCGGTGGCCACTCTAACAAAAGGCACTCTAACATGGCCTTTGAAACGAGTTGTCCACTCAAAACCAAGACCTCAGTAAGGAAAGTACCCTGGTGGAACTCAAGGCTCAGGAAGCTTAGAGAGAAAACCAGGAAACTGTTCAACAAGGCTAAAAAGACTCAAGCTTGGGAGATCTACAGGAAAGCCTTATCTGAATATAGCAAAGAGATTAGGAAGGTGAAGAGAGCCTCGTGGAGGAAGCTTTGTGAGGAGATAAAAAGCCTGCCACAATCAGCAAGACTTCACAAATTGCTCTCAAAAGCCAAGACTAATGAAATTGGACTCCTCAAAACGGAAAAAGGCTCCTTTACAAGTAATGAAAAGGAGACGCTAGAGTTGCTGGCCGCGACCCACTTTCCTGGGTCTCTGAGAAGAGATACATCCCAAAAGCCAGTGTGCCATAGACCTCATAACGAGGACTGGAGCAGGGCTGCTAGGATCATAAGACCCAACCAGGTGCAGTGGGCCGTAGACTCCTTCAAACCATATAAAGCATGTGGGGAGGACGGAATATTACCTGTGTTACTACAACAGGGAACGGACGTCCTCATACCATATCTGATAAAAATCTTCAGGGCAAGCTTGGCCTGAGGATATATACCAGAACTATGGACTTTGGTCAAAGTCATTTTTATACCTAAAGCTGGCAGGAAAGACTACAGCTAGCCAAAGTCTTTCAGACCAATCAGCCTCACTTCATTTCTTCTAAAGACAATGGAGAAGGTGCTAGATAGGTATATTAGAGATACAGCTCTAGTTGCATCTCCTATCCACCGCAGCCAACACGCCTATTGTAAGGGCAAATCAACCGAAACTGCCCTCACAAGTCTGATAGACAGGTTGGAAAAGGCTATGGAGGACAAAGAATTAGCGTTATGTGCGTTCCTCGACATTGAAGGAGCCTTCGACAACTCGTCAATCTCATTGCTGGTGAACGGGCTGACTAGCAAAAATATCGACCCGACTACCATCAGATGGGTAAAGTCGATGCTTAGTCATAGAGGGGCAAAAATTGCCCTTCATGATGAAACAATAGAGATAACCACAGTTAGAGGATGCCCGCAAGGTGGAGTCTTATCGCCTTTATTGTGGACACTAGCTGTGGATGGGCTCTTATTTAGGTTGGCAGAACTCCGAATCGATGCGCAAGGCTACGCAGATGACTTGGTTATCGTCGTAAGGGGCTTCTGTCAATCAACTATCTCACAGATCATGCAAAAAGGTCTTAACACAGTCAGTGAGTGGTGTGCCAAAAATGACCTTTCTGTCAACGCGGACAAAACTGTCTTAGTACCTTTTACCAAAAAACAGCGTTTGGAAAAACTCATGATGCCAAAGCTGAATGGTAAAATGATTACGTTTTCCACTGAAGCTAAATACTTGGGCGTCACTATCGACCAAAAGCTAACGTGGAACACACATTTAGCAAACGTACTGAGTAAAGCTAAAATGTCCCTCGGGGTCAGTGGTCGCCTTATGGGTAGCAACTGGGGTGTAAATCCCAAAATCGCGCTTTGGTTGTATACTACCATTGTACGACCAAGCATATCATACGCGTCTGTCGTGTGGTATAGCAAAACCCATCAAACGACCACTATCAAAAAACTGGACAGTTTACAAAGGACTGCCTGTCTCATGGCCACGGGCGCTATGTCCACATGCCCTGGAATGGCACTGAAGGCCCTGCTTGGGCTACCGCCTCTTCATGTATTTTTACACAAAGAGGCGAAAGCCAGCATGTTTAGGGCAAACATCCAGGGTAGGACAAACTGGCTCTCCCAAAAATTGAGGACTCTACAGGACTCGGCTATGGAATTGCCATTACTTGGAATGACAACAGACGTCATGCTTCTGCGGCATGTATTCGAAAAACAATACTCTGTGGAAATGCCTTCAAGGGAAGACTGGTTCAATAACCAATTAACCTTCGAGGCCGGGTGCCTAATATGGTACACCGATGGGTCCAAAATTGGACAGGATGTAGGCTGTGGAATATATGGAGAGCGACCTAGGTTCAGCAAAAGCGTCAACCTGGGACACTACGCCTCCATCTTCCAGGCAGAGGTATACGCCATTGTAGAATGTGCGGAAGCCAACCTGCAAAAGCGCTACATCAACCATACGATATATATTAATTCTGATAGCCAAGCAGCTCTCCTAGCACTAGATTCAAACGTAGTCTCATCAAAACTAGTGGAAGACTGCATGGCTCGACTAAACTCTCTAGGCAAATGGAATAGAGTAGTTTTGAGGTGGGTACCGGTCCCGGTACCCACCACGCATGTCCATGCGTGCATCATTGGAAATGAACGTGCCGATGAGCTAGCAAGAGCAGGAGCAATTGGTACACAGCAAGGCCCCGAGCCCTTCTGTGGTATACCTAAAAGCCTAGCTCAAAAATCCCTCATGGACTCATGTTTTAACAGTGCAAGCCAGCTCTGGACGGAATCGCCAGGCATGACTCACTCCAAAATCCTCATTAAAGCCTACGACAAAAGGTACACAAACCACGTGCGAGAGCTGAGTAGGAACAATTTGCGCGTTGTGGCAAGAGCCTTAACTGGACACTGCTGCTTAAATAAGCACATGTTTAATTTGAGGCTAAGCGAAACACAAACCTGCAGACGGTGTGAAGAGGCTGAGGAAACACCTCTTCACCTTTTGGGGAAAGTGGACCGCTAATACATAAGCGCTACGCTCATCTAGGGAAACATATTCTAAGCCCGGATAAAATAAAAGAATTCACCCCTAGGAAAATCTTGCAGTTCATCACAGCGGCAGGGTTTAGGGATGAGCTCTAATTTAAACGCAAGAGTGGCGATCACAATAGATCTTTTCTGGTCCCTGTGACATTAAAGCCACAAATAATAAATTAAAAAAAATTAAAAAATTTGGAGGCTCTTCATAATATAGCATAGACCATTCTCATTTTACAGTCTGTTCTTCAAAACACACATAAAAAGCCAACATCACATCACATCGTTAACACCGCGCTGTGCATCATAATTTTTTCCTCCTTCAGGTACATAAATTGTTTAAAGGAAGACATAAATTACTTGTCGGTTCCTCGCCTGTAGAATTCACTTCCTCACGAAGTTTGTTTCTTAGTTTATTTATTTCCTCTATACATTTATAGGACCCTCGAAGGAGGACGCAGAATGCATGTATCTGTTAACATACATACATAGCAGAGGTGTACACAGTTGGACCCATATTCCACCAAATTGCCCTCAACCGGGCACTATCCAAACTCAAGGCTGCTACTGAGAATTTCCTAGCAGAAAAACCCAATAACATTTTGCCCGACCCGAGAATCGGACCTAAGACCTCATACTCAGCACTGGCGCTTGCGACCACTGTGCATGTTTGCAATAACTACCTACTAACATCATGGATGTGACTAAAAATGTAAATACTGATGTATTATTGGTAGAATGATTTATAATTATATCAAGGATGGGAGGATATATTATCCTTAATACATCACAGAGCTGTATAAATACATACCTAAGGCTTAAATCTCAAAGAATATTTAATGAAAACCTTCGATAGCAGACAGGAAAGAGGTTTAACAATCCTGTTTGTAAAATCGCTTACAAATGCAATTAGTTCCGCTCGATAGATCGCCGCGACGCGGATCGAAAATAAAACGGGTTTTATAAAAACGATTGAGAAGGTAGGTTTCTTGAGTCGATGTTTTTTTTTTTGCGCAAACGTGATTTTACCTAACACGTATTTAGTATGACGTGCGTGATTTGAGCTATGCCACGCGGTTTCACCCACCCAGTTAAAAACTGTTCTGTACGGTTTAAAAAAAAAACTTTTGTAAGAACAATGACGATCATAAATAATTTTCTTTCTTTCATAATAATTTTTTTTTATCCAATTTGGTGCAGTCATTCTCAGGTTATGGTGTGACCAAGGCAATAGGGAATAATGTTTATTTAAATAGATTCTTTATTTATCGTGTAGGTACTACCTACTAGTAATTTTTGAGGGAACCACTGTTACCTGTGTTAAGGTGTATTTATATTACCTTACTAGCGGACGTGACAGACGTCGTTCAGACAAAAGCTATTAGACTGTAGCAGTCCCACCCCTAGAATTGACAGCTAGGGACAGATTGAATGTAACAAAGAAAAATGTGGTTTTTACATTTTTAGTGCATAACATAACATAGCATCACGCCAGTATTCCCCAAAGAGTAGGCAGAGGTGTATACAGTTGTTCACATTTCACCAATGCTGTTATTAAGTCCCATGTAGTCCCATAGGTGGTGAGCCTATTGACATATACTGGGCACAATTCCAAACTCCGAGCTGCTACTGAGAATTCACTAACAGAAAACCTCAATAACACTACCCGACCCGGGAATCGAACCCGAGACCTCATGTTCAGCAGTCTCGCTTGGGACCACTAGACCAACGAGACAGTCAATTTTAGGTGCAATTTTTCCAATTTTTTTCTTCATGAGAACTCTTCTCGGATTTCATCGAATATTAGAAAAAGAAAATAGTCCTACCGTTCTCGAATTCTGCGCTTAGCAACACATTTAGGCATACATTTTTATTTATATAGATTATAGAATCAATCAAGCGAGTTTTCCTTTTAAAAACTTTGCCAAATGCCTAAGTTTGCAGTATATTTTGAAACAGTCTTTGGAATCAAGAGCAATTTTTATTTAAATAAATATACGTTTCCCGGTATGCCTGCTAATAGGTACAAACTATTTAATCTGACAAGCTGACAACATCAATAAAGTAAAGAATTTAACAAATAAAGAGTCTGTTCTGCTAAAACAAACTTGTTGTTGCACAATGCATGCCTTGAGACTGTTAAGTTTTATGCGGATTTCAAACGTACTGTGCTCTGGGAATAAGCAATACACTTAACTGTTGACGACCTCTGCTCCGAGCGGCGAGAGACGGCAAAGTTAAGCTTTTAAAAAGCTGTATAGATTAAGCAGTTGAACATTTTTGTTTTACAGACAAATCTTTTATACTCATTAACACATGCGTAAAATCTATTTTTTTTATTAAAGCTTAATTTTACAATAACATTTTTGACGAATACACTGATTGCATTATAAATTCAGTAACATTTCATTCGAAGATGAGTTAGTTTTAATATGCTACGACTATGGCGTAGCTCTGACGTCATGCCGTAGCGCACACACGACATCGACGTCGTAGCACTATGATACGAATTTAACCATATGAATAAGTATTTACAATATTGGCATGAACACTTCAGCAACATTTGTGCCTAATAATCCTTAAACTCAACCCTTGGGCTCAGTATTTGATATATAAAGTATGTTTTACATAACTTTATGTAAGTAGTACAGACTGTCTGTACTCTCTAGAGGGCACCACTGTTACCCATGTAGTAGCATGTTAATATTATGTTGACGCAGGATCTGCGTGTGATTCATCGTTCTCCTCCTATACTTAGTTAAGAGGAACCGTAAACTATTAAAAGCTATTACGTGGCGAGTGTCGCATTGATCTCTAGGCGCCTCTAGCTACGACAAAGACGATATACACTGCGTAGACTCATTTAACCCACACTTAAAACAAAAGATACCCGAATGGGATATTTCAAAAGAAAAATCACCATACTTTATAAGGTTAATAACAACATAGTCATCCTCGACTTACGATTCTAGTTATTTAATCAAATTTTCTTAAAAAATCCTTCGTTGAAAACATAATTTTATGGTCTGAGATATATTCTGACTATTTCTGTATTTTAATCTCAAAAGTATTACTAGCAATGCCTTGGGGGTTTGAGATGCCGCAGGGTTCTTCCTTTTAACATAAATATACATAATTATAAGGTATGTTTGTGTACTCTGGGAACTAATGACACAAAGTCTCCAAGATATTTATGCCGGAGCAATGTAGAATCTTATCTATGAATATGTAACCACGTCACTTAAACTCCTCAGCTTTCAAAAGAAAAAATAATATTTTAATAAAATCCTGACCAACTGAAGCAGTGTATTAAAGGAAAACGTAATTTTGATAATTACTACGTTAAGTTTAGAACGTCAATTACTATTTAGACACTCATAAACATATAGCTACTGCCGTTAAACCTGCTCAACACGAGTAGTCCACGAGCATCATCATCATCCACAGGGATACGTTTTTTTCCTGTAGTTAATTCTTGAGGAACTTAAAACAGGGGCTGAAAATTTCAGTGATTGTGTTTCAGTGAATTCCCTAGGTCGCAATGGAAGTTGTTTTTACGACGCATTTAAAGTTGCGATAAAAGCAGAGTAGTGTAAGCCTTTCAGACGTAAATAAAGGCGGTATCCTCTGCAAACTATGGGCTGAAAAAACAAAACATTAACACTGCGGCTTAAGTGAACGATCGTTAATCATTATCGGCTTACGAAGCGAGAAAATATTAGTAAAATACAACTAAAGTATTATTTTTTGTAGTTACTTATCGGGTTTTCGAAGATTCCGCACTGCGGTATAGTTGCTCTAATTATACTGTCAGAATATCATGTATTACATACAAGCAACTATTACATACACTATAATAGAAAGTTATAGAGATAAGTTTATCTCAATAAATATGTAACATATATATATATATATAATTATTTATTTAATATATATAAATACTCAGCATATAAACTCGTTTCGAAGATATTCCTGACTGCTGTTGCTATAGGGTAATCTACAGTTAGGATTCGAGTATAAAAATACAACAAATAACAATTGCAAAACAATAATAATTGAAAAAAAAAACTAAAAGTACGAGCTATGTTTACTCTAGGAGGCTACAGCCTAGAAAACAGAATGAATACATACAAAATCAGAATCCTAGTAAGTCTGAATATAAACGAAAGCTCAAAGCAAAATTCCAATAAGTCAAATCGGCTAATAATTTGGAAAGGCGTGTCAGCAATTCCCTCGCAGTCTCGTACCGTTAGAAGAGTTTTCGGTTAACTGTTAACCAATAAAACACCTTTGGAGATTTCCATCACGTTTTATTACACATTACCTAACCCACCCCTGCTTCACACGGCTTGGCTTCCCTAACCTTTGTAGATATATAAGACAGATTTTTTACTGACTTCGTGAATGTTATAATAACTATCCTTAAATCTGTATTAAAAATTTCTACAAATTATAGCACCTGGATTGCTTTAAACTATTTAAAGATTAAGTAAAAAAATTCTTGGCTTTGTAACATTAGTCACCCTACTCCGGGGTCGTGAAGAGTTACTGACCTTAAACATATTTACTTTCATTACCAATTACTTTTGGGTTAGTTAGAGCTCCCTATGCATTTCTTAATATTTCAGAGATGCCTGTCAAAGATAAACATTAAACTTGAACTTGTCCAAAACGAATTTAGATTATTTTATAGTTCCTGGATAAAGGTTTGTGGGTCTACTAGAATTCACAATGCAATTCTACGTGGCAACCTAGTTTTTATGTGAAGAAATGCCCTCACTTATCGCTCTGACACGGGCAGACAGAGCGGTTATGTGGGATTCGAACCGACTACAACTCCACGGTAAACCTCCTCAGGTGCTTGAGGGTGGTACGCGGGAACGCTCTCGCACACTAACGGACCCCCTCCCGCTACGGCACACCAGACACATGGCGTGCCGCAACCACCTTGGAGACCATGTGCAATGGGCGCCAGACGCCCAAGGTCCCCTGCGACAGGTTAGGTCTGTGGCCCCGCCGCCTGCTACTATGGCCGCAGAGTATAGGGAGATCGCCTCGCTATACCGGCACTCTTCCTTCCCTGCGGGTACTCCTCCTTCCCTGCGGGTACTCCTCCTCCCCTGCGGGACATGGTAACCCTCAGCTTACCTACATTAAGTGTATCGGCTTAAGGAACACATTTACATATTCGTTACTATTATCTCGTAGCCCAGAGCTGGCTGAGAATAGGTCTACTACCTGACTTGCTTTGGTGCAGATGTTATGCGGACTCTAAACTCTTGTATTTGACACTACCTACGTTAAGGTTATCTGAAAGTATCATTATTTGTATGTGTACGGTACAAAAAAATCATATATAAGTTTATTACTCATTCAAGTTTCCGTAACCACATGTGTTCTGTGGGGATCGATTAACCAAATCTTTCATTCAAATTGTATTCTTCTTTTGTGCTCAGATTAGTTCGATATTCATTCAATATACATTACATACACACACACACATGGATATTGCGACGTTTTACTGTACTAGACATTCATATCCTGATACATATAAAATTCAAATTCGCCGCACTGTGTTCAATATTGTACCAACACCAAGAAACGAGAAATTTTACATGAATAAGATAAATATATTATAATCCGATACTTTAAATAATATCTATTAAATAACAATCACAAACTCCTCATGGCTTCGTCATTATTTTTCCAAATGTTACTATGAATAAGGCCAAACATTACATAGTATAAAACAAAGTCGCTTCCCGCTGTCTGTCTGTCGCTATGTATGCTTAGATCTTTAAAACTACGCAAAGGATTTTGATGCGATTTTTTAATAGTGATTCAAGAGGAAGGTATTAGTATATAATTTGTCAAGTTTTTGTATACACTGGGTAAAATATAATGATATCTATTTGTTGGATGTGTCGGAAAAAAATAAGCCGTCTGAGAGCTTTCAACGAAAACGCTGCCTAAACCCTTTGAGATAGAACAAAATGATGTATAGTAGAATTGTGTATCTTAAAAATAGGTCTACAGAAAAGTCCGCGATGGCATGTGTCTATCTGTTAAGGATGACATATTCTATCCATCTTAATACTTTAAAAAATGGGCAATTATAAAGCGGGAACGGGATAAAAATTTCATGATTACTTTTGGTCGCGATAACCGACTACCACGCGGGCGAAGCCGCGGGCATCAGCTAGTAATGTATAAATAAACGCACCCAGGTATTTAGTAAAAGCGTAGGACGGTAAATTTAGTATTTACAAAGGAATATCTTTTGCTTTTCTGTTCTAAATTCATGTGTAACAAGACAAAACACATACGGGACAAAAGTATAAGCCTTTGTAACTAAGGCTTATACTTCAAGAAAAGGGGTCTTTTATGTAATATGTGTAGGCTTTTCTTTTGATACTTTTATATAGTAAATATTCATAATGTTAATACAAGCATTTTATGGAAATGAAAGCAGCGTAGGTTTATTTTGAAAGATCAATAATAAAATCTGATTCGAACGACCAGACTAAGACAAAGAAAAAATGTAAATACTTGTTTCGGCAATCTCTCCAGGTTCGCAATATCACCCCAGCCCGCAGCCTCCTGTTAGCTTACGGGCATTGTGCACCACATATCTATGTATATCAAAGACTGGCCAAATGGTGTTGCCACTTTGATCAGACTATGCTGACACAGTCAGTTATTAAGTGCACAGAAAACAAATACATATTATTTTGAAATCGACTGATACATATTTGGTACACATACATCATGTTACTAACATCGTTTACTCGTAGCATGCCGTTTATCTACTCCATCCACTTACAACCTATTACATTAAAGATGATAGTGTTTTACACACACAACACAATTCAACTGAATATTGAATGCGGTGAGAGCCCAGCAAATTCTTGCTAATTTACCAACCCCAGAAAAGGTCAATGTGTATAGATATAACTAGTTCGTAAAGAGGTAACTTCTCGCCAACTGAATTCCATCAGAAGGTAACCGGTCTCAAATATTTAGGTACAGGAAAAGGAAGAGCTTGTTTTTTTTTTATATTTCACCTCTAACCTGCTTTCGGTTATTTCACCAAAACATAGAAACTGTAGACTGTAAGTATTAAATTCAGCAATTATTTTTGTAACGAGTTACTAAGCGCTGCAGTTGGTCCAAAATGATTAACAACAGTCTCGATCCGGGTCCTAATAAATTAAATTAATCTGCATACTCGCGAAAGTATAAAGTTGTACTTGATAACAATCATATTTCTATTGTGAGTCAACAGATTTATTCCACTGGTAAGTTTTCCACAGAACTACCCTCAGTTTCTGGCGCTTTCAAGCGCTCCTATTCAATCATTCCACTATACTAATTTACCAACTTTTTTTTGTGGCTAGTGTGTCTCTTCGTCCATAAAAGGTCTATTGTGTTTGCCACTTTCTTCTTTTAAATTAGAGAGTCCATATCTAAAGCCTGCCGCTGTGATAAACTACAAGATTTTCCCTACGGGTTAGCTCTTTTATTTAATTTGGGCTTAAAATATGTTTACCTACATTTTTTTTTTTATTGAATAGTGGGCAGCCGAGCAGACGGCTCGCCTGATGGTAAGCGATTACTGCCACCCATGGACACCCGCAACCCCAGAGGAGTCGCAAGTGCGTTGCCGGCCTTTTAAAGGTTTTGGGCTCCGGTACCCTCACTCACTCGGCGAAACACAACGCAAGCGTTGAAACCCGGCGGCGAAGAAAACCGGCGTGAAGGTTTTCTGTGAGGCCGTGGTATCAATCCGGTCGAGCCGGCCCATTCGTGCCGAAGCATGGCTCTCCCACGGTGAGATCTCTCAACATGAGCGTAGCGCTTATGTATTAGCGGTCCACATTCCCACAAAAGGTGAAGTAGTGTTTCCTCAGCTTCTTCACAACGTCTGCAGGTTTGTGTCTCGCTTAGCCTCAAGTTGAACATGTGTATTATTTAAGCAGTAGTGTCTTATTAAGGCTCTTGCCACAACGCGCAAATTGTTCCTACTCAGCCCTCGGACATGGGTGGTGTACCCTTTGTGTAGGCTTTAAGGAGGACTTTAGAGTGAATCATAACTGGCGATTCCGTTCAGAGTTTGATTGCACTTTCAAAACATGAGTCCATGAGGGATTTTTAAGCTTTTTAGGTATACCACAGAAGGGCTCGGGGCCTTGCTGTGCACCATTTGTTTCCAACGTTTATTTCCAATGATGCTCGCATGTCCCGGTACCCACTTCAAAACTACTCTATTCCTGTTGCCTAGAGTTTTTAGCGAGCCATGCAATCTTCCACTAGTTTTGATGCGACTACGTTGAAATCTAACGCTAGGAGAGCTGCTTGGCTATCAGAATTGAGACAAACCTACTTGAAGAAATAAAGCTGAAATTTTTTATTCCGCTTTTATCAAAACAGGCTATTAAATTAAAAAAAGTATTAATATTTATTTGGGAACAAAGCTGGCTGAATAGGGACGGCATAGTCACAAAAAAAAAACAATGAGCAACACGATAGTTTATGATTGCAATGTTCTATTTCTAAAGTAACTTTTGTTTTGTAATAAACTGGCGCGAATACAATATTGGAAGATGAAAGTGCGCGGTTTATCCTAATAATCATGTTTTTTTTTTATATGATACAATGTGTTTGTTTGTCTTGCTTACTAAACTCAACGCGTGACTGGAAAAATCTTATTTATTTCACCGTTTAACAGGTATGTTTTTTTTTTACTTTGTCTCTTCCGCTAACTTTAATATTTAATCATGCAGCGTCATTGACATATATATTACTAGCGTAAATCATTGTGCAGCGTGTTTTTTAAAGAAAGGTTCGAATCATATTAAGCAAAAGTAAAATTGCCAATAAACTTTATCATCTGAAATGGCTAACTTCTACATCGTAAAGTACGAATTATAATAGAAATCAGATGAAGCGTTTTATAAAATTTCATTATTGTGGCTGTCGTGCGTGTGTGTTTGTCGGACGCCGAGCTCATTTCAATTATAACACCGAAAATAATAGATCGGGAATGAGCAATGACTGCCTTGTTGGTCTAGTGGTCCCAAGCGCGACTGCTGAGCAGGAGGTCTCGGGTTCGATTCCCGGGTCGGGCAAAGTGTTAGAGTTTTTCCTGTTAGGGAATTCTCATTAGCAGCACGGAGTTTGGAATTCTGCCCGGTAGATGGCAGTAGGCTCACCATTTATTTAATAACACACCCCTGCTTATCTCTTCAGGGTATAAAGGCTTCATGCTATATTATGTTATATAACGTAATTAATTGTTACAGTACCTAATCGTAGTTTCTCTGTTATCGATGATGTTATTACATTTTTTTTTTTTAATAATCTTGTTGAGGCTCATAAATGGAAAGAAAGTTATACAATATTACTGGCACGTTCACTAACGTGCCAGTAATATTGTATAACTTCTAATAATATTCTGCGGGACACTAGTCAAGTAGGCAAGATACTACTTAGTGCTTACTTTTCTTACCTGTATTTTCCTACTTTCGTACAGTATATATCTATGTAGATCTTGAAGGAATCAGTTTTTATGTAAGCTACTCTAAAACTGCCAGTGTGCCAAGTTTGTAATATCCATCGCAACTGCTTTACGCTTGCTAACGAGTTCTGCAAATTCAAAAGGGTTTTCTGATATTTTTCTGCCAAATTTTGCCTCGTCCGTAGGTCATCCATTTTGCATTCGTCCAAGTGGCAGAACATTTGTGCGGTTCTAGCTGATACAAATTAAAGTATTCATGTCAAATGATTTTGCAAGTTAATAAGCAAACCAGTTAACTTTTAAAATTATTATTGGACAGGTGTAACATAAATGTATATTAAAGATATTATTTATTTACTCTGATGTAATTTGTATTATAGAAATAACAAACTTAGCGATTAAGTAATAATTGGCAAGACTAGTAGGTTTTGATTTCGTAAAAAGAAACACATAAAAGGAAATTAATTTGTCGCATTAGTAATACCTATTGCATACCTACGTAAGCCATTCGTGGATTTTAAATTGCTGTAAAAATTGCTCATTCTGGAGTGCCTGTAAATATTGCAACGTGGTCGTTTATAAAACTCATCCACCGCATTAAGAGACTTTTATTGCACTCAAATAAAATGTAAAAACATCAATCTAAGCTTTCGCAATTTAAATGTAAATCGCCTCGTGTGATTTTGAAATGTTTACTCATATTTTATTTTTGTGTTTAAAGTAGCTAGACTATCTAGGCAGTCGTTGGCGATAGTTGAGGCGCTCATAGTCCCTTAGAAACTGTGCTTTGTTAATGATCATTGAGGTTAAGCAACGCTTGGCGTGGTCCGTCTGTGTGTATGTGATGGGTGACTGCTAGACATATTATCATTTGACCACTGTCGACCCTGGCTGGCTCTGAGGCGTAACGATTGTAACAGTATGTTGGCTACTAACCATACGAAAGAACATGAAGTCGATAGCGTTTATTATTTGCTTTAAAATTTCCAAATGACAGAGTTACAAGATTGTTGTTTTATGACTATCAGTTAAGCGAGTTATGGTTGAGTGACATTTATGAAAAGAGAAAATTTATGAACCTACTATCGCCACAATGATTTGATTGTTATTTTTGCCAGTCTGAACTTCTACTATTTGTTTAATGGCTACCACATTCCAAATAAGCTTCCAGTAAGATATTTAGTTGTAGCCACTGTTTATTTTAAAGTCGTTCATGAATTTGTTGTTGAATAATTAATCTAAAAGAAATTATACATACTTGGAAAAATAATTTCCGGTTGAAAGAGAGGGCGTGAAAAAGGTTGGGAGTTGTAAATTTCCTAACGCTGAATACATACTGTTTTGCTGATTGTACCTACCGAAGAAATAAAACCTCACTCACCTCAGAATACCGAAATATTTTAATGTCTAATTCATGCAAATAATTTAAAGTAATGGTTTTATTAAAGCTAATAACTATAATATATACTAATAGCCTACTAATAGCCACTTAATAATAAAGCACTAATAGCTACTTAAAATCAGCAGTTTTGCAGTAAAATGTTTGTTTACAGGTCCAGAGTCCCGTGCTGGTCGTAGAGCTAAACCTGGACAAGCTAGAAGGAACCCAGCTCCGGGCCTTGGTACTATTGTCCGTGTTTTCAACGTGACGTAGGAGGTACGAGGCCCCTCGCAATCAGTAGGACCTCCTTATATACAATATTCCGGATTTCCTTATATACAATATCCGTTATCGATTTCTTCTTCTTAGACTCGATATATAGACCTAAATAACAATCAGTCTCTTTGTTCAATCACATCTCTCTCTACATAAATCGCTTTCGTTATTCATAATCACTTCTAATCCCTTTAGTCTTGTATTAAAGTAAGGCAATAAACAATAGAGCTAAATAGTTTATCGCTAAATAATAAAACATGCACACACGTTCACCAATTGTATGGTGACAATCATTATTCATACCCTGACGAAAGTTGTTCATTATACTTACACAATTTACGTATTCTAACTTTCAAACAACTTGGTCTCGTAATATAGTATCGAGGTTGATATTCCCACGCGGTTATTTTACAAAATGTATAGTCCACAATATTTTCTGCATCGCAGGGAGTTTTACTGCCCATTTTTCGAGGGTTACTCCGGAGCGGACTGCGGCGTGGGTCCGCTGTGCCAGACGACCTCCAACATGTGTAAGATCGGCGGCACTTGTAGGTAATTTAAGTCATATTATGCATACAAAGGTGCTTTTAATATGAGTTCGAATAAATTTTTCAATGCTTTTACATATTTGAATGTTGTGCAATTTACTTGAAATTTTGTAGCGCCTTTTACTAAGAGGAAGAAAAACTCTTGCAGCTTAATTTAGTTCATAATACACTCAAAGGTTGGTAAGATTTTTTTTATCAAGGCAATCTTTAATTCAGAATAAGTATCTCAAATACTTATTCTGATTTAAAGATTATTTATTTATCACGTTCACAGATGATACATTTTTCACAGACAGAAGACCGAGTCTAGCATTTTCAAAAGTCGTAGCTTAACTTTTATGCGTCCAATAAAAACCTACAAGCAGTATGTACCGGCAGACAGCTGCGCGGCCGTGGTCAGCTGTATGTATGCGCCGGACTACACGGGCGACCTGTGCGAGGCGCAGGTCGCACCACCTGGTAAGGACTTGGTTATGATTTCATATCTTTTACCGGTAGTAACAAAAATAACCTATTTTGTCGAACATAGTATAATCTCGTAGTATATTCAGTGTGCTACCATTACTCTTAATTCTGTTATCTGTATGGTATACAAATTGCCAAAGCAGTTTTTACATACGAGATTGGAGCGGGGCCAGTTTCCACAGCATTTTTTCTGCATACCGCCATCACATTTTACTTCCGCTAAATATGTATAAAGTTGTATATAGTATATTTAATGTGTTTAAGTATTATTTGTGTATTGTTTTGTTTATTATTAAAACAACTGCTTAGGTTAGGTTATATTTGTACCCATATAACGAAATTGTATAAAAGATGTATTATTAATAAAAACGGGTATTGTCAATATATCGCTGTAAGATATTAAACAAAAGACGTGTCATACAAAATAATATTAAAAAAAAATATCATTACGCCTTTTTTATTCGAACTAGATAAGTATTTGAGATGTTCGCTGCACGGTGTTACTTACACTAATATTTTCAGTTCATTCATAGTGCCCATTTAATTTTATATGTATACTATCAATAAAACACGAATAAAACGAGTAATAAAATATGATTTATTAAAGCTCAACTAGCATAAATAAATAAAAGAGGTTGATAAAAAATAAAAGCATACACTAATCGGCAAACGATAGTACATTGTTCGCTAATAAACAATATTATTATAACACACTATCTATACAACGAATTTATACATCAATTTACAGTGACTTACATTACATTGCACGTCTAAATATAATTCAAAAATTGATTTTATTAAAAAATCACATGCACAACTCGAGGGGTATATAATAAGATTTTCAATTTAAATATCTAAGCCATATACAGGACTAGACATATTTTTATATTTCAACGTTTATTTATTATTATGGAGAGATTATGTAAAAGTCGTTTACTTTTACATAATCTCTCCATAATAATAAATTATACATTAGGAAATAGGTAGACAGATACAATGTATTTAGGTAAAATAAAATCAAATTAATTGAGAAAAATTTACTATAAAAGACCATTATGATAACAGCACAAAATATAAATTGAACAATCTGAGCCAATCATACAGTACCTACCGATTAATTAGTCATGTTATACAAAGTATAATAACTACGTATACTTTACCCAAATGTATTGACGATTGCATTCTACATTAATGAAATAACTCCTATTAATTTAATATTATACTTGAAAGTTGAGATGTTTAATAACAATCCCAAAAAAACTCCAGTTTGGACACGGGATTTCTTACCCCGGTAAAACAAGTTCTTAAGGGAAAATGGGATTTCTGCGGGAACTACGAAGCGTTGCTAATTGATTATGAATTAACTCTTACCGACTAAAATGTCACAGTGTGTGAAGGCATGACGTAACATGGGTATATTTAAACCATATCTAAGCAAACACCTAGGACAAATTATATTAGCACCGGTAAATTAATAAAAGAGAATATACCACGTGAACATTTTGTCAATTTCCTTTAATAAATACTTTTTTATTATGGAAATATTTGTTTCTAGTGTAAGTTGTTGGCTCAGTCAAAGAGTCGAGACTTTTTGACTTACGACATAATATTAGCCAGTTTCGTGTAATAATTATAACATTGTCAATTTCACCGACCTTTAATTCTCTTTTACCATATTAATAATATTAAGCATATTGTAACATGATTAATTAGAGGTCGAGATGGCTTTATAGTGGTCAGAACGCCAGGAGTATTTATCCGGGAGGTGCAGGTTCGAATCCTGTTCGCGACCGTATTCTTTTTCCATTTAATATAATAACTTTATGATTAATTATGATTTTATAAAATCCCATTTCAGCTGTCTTACATGTTATCGTTGCATTAAAATAACAATTAAATCGAAAGATTAAAATAAATAATGGGCAATGTTATAACGTAGTTCTTCATATAGAGCTAGATGATACACATTCAAAAATTCAGTTTTCAATGATAAAACTAAATTTATTTTTGAAGTCAGTACATTTTAACGAATTACAACAACACTGTTTTTGCAAGGCTCTCCATGAATTGATGATATTTGCATTTTTATAAACTATCCATTATGCTCGACACAGCACAGGCAGATGCTAGCGTTGTTTTACAAAATGAATGATGGATTACCTGACCAGGAAAAATGGCTTGGAAGGTTTCCGAGCGAGACACCTCTGTATCGTTTTCAAATTTCGATAAATTAGTTAATCGTATGAAACTGTCCCGCCAGGCAGTCTAACAAGCATGTTCGCCCAGTCTAGATATTTTCAATTTCGCTTGTGTTCTATTCAATAATGATACTGTTGAAACTTTAACATTACATTTAGCTGCTACCGCTAGACGGCTAGACTTTTGGAAGTAATATTAGCTATTACAAGGCACTGATATCGTAAATATTACTCGCGATAACTAACGTTATAGAATACTCGTAGTTTTTGTATATTGCATTATTTTTATATTCTACACCAGTGGATACTTTCGGTTGTAATTCTTGATATCATATTTCATCAATAATGTATTTTTATTTCCATGATACGTGAGTATTTTTAACCGACTTCCAAAAAGGAGGAGGTTATCAATTCGGTTGTATTTTTTTTAGTTGGCACAGTTATACACTCATTAAAATTAGAGACGTCAAACGAGTATGTATGTAGTATGGAAATTTTATGCTGTCATTATTAAATTTAAATTTGACGTCATTCCGTCCCGTTCTTATATTAATGGTTAGTAAAAGACAGCAATGCTCGAAATTTAGTTTAGTTTGCTACATTAGAATTGACGCCATCGTCGCTTCAAGAATTACAATCCTGATATAATATTTCAACTGCACTTTTTTGGCATACAATCATACTTATCTGTTTCATATACAAGAGCAAAATTGCTTCAACATTTGTAATCAATCCATTTCATTGAAATGAAGGAGCATAACAACGTTTATACTTAAACATGAAAATACAGCCGACTATATATATTTACAATAAAGTTTAAAATACATATATTTGTGACAAACTAGGGCTGCAAGGGAAAGGGCTGGAAGTTACATTATGTATTTACATAATTATCATCTTTAGTAGTAGTATTCAATGGCAAGGGTGACTCTAATATATGTTTATTAAGATATTGTCACGACTAATAGATATAAGACATGGATTATATAAATATTTATAAAGGTACACCCACGGATCTGAAAAAAATACTGATATAACCTTGCCTTGTCATAAGCGAAGCATAGATTATGCACACACACGCAGCCTACTGGCGCCGAGTGGGTGAGTTTTAAGTATTTGTATGCGTTTAGCTTGTGTATGACAAGCGAAATTGGATGACTAGGCATGCTTGTCACATGTCGTACGCAACGCTCCGTCCGTATTTTTTTAAGGTCCGTAGGTACACCATGCTTACTGACCTTATTACGTTATTGAAGACTTCAAGTTTACTTCGTTTCTTTTTATTATGCTATTCATAAAAATTTCTATTTGTTTTATTAATTACTCGAATAATCTACATTTATTACATGAGCTTTTCACAGTTATGAAAACATACATAATGATCGGTTTCAACATAAACTATCCTCTTAAACTATAAAATGTTTAACTTATATTATACTAGACTTAAGGCTAAGTTATTAATGTTATTATTTGATTTTATATAAACTTTAAGCTCAACAACACGTACATATGTATTTAGTGCCTCACAAGTTATTTAAATAACAGTAGTTATAACGGATATAGGGACGTTTGAAGTGAGTTTGATAACATTATGACGAATCAGAGAACGGTTTGTTACGTTACGATATCGCTTTTCAGTTTTAAACAGATTTCTGTTTGACTCACAAAAATCAGTTAAAATTATTATTACAATATCGTATAAATTGCAATTATCACGGTCTTACATTCGAACAAAACGATAATTTAATTAATAATGGTCACTATAAAAATAATAATAGCACCTTCTTTCTTCTTCTTATTTGATATACTGCAATATTTTGTAAAGAAACAAGTCATATTCCTCTTTAAAATTGGTCACATGTTTTCAAACTCCTACAGTATATAATATTACTGATATATTCATATAATAACATTCTATTATTATGTATTATTATAATTATATCACGTTTAGACGATGAGTCGCGTGAGGCTGAGATTTCATAGTCATACAATATTTACTAGTAACGTAACTAACTTTGTTAATAGTTAATACCCCTTGTGTCACTTCAGTTTTACTTGATAAATATAAAAACCTAAATAAATAGTATCAGTTTGAAATTATTCCACTGCTAAGACCTCTTCTGAGCAAGAGAAGTCATAAAAACAAAAAAGTAAATACATAAGCAACTAAATTAACAAAGTTTACAGCGCTATTATCAGTCGTTTGTTTACATACGAGGTTATGAAATAATCTAGTCTAGGTATATATTTTATACTTTTAAAGTAAATAAAGATGTAACAATATTCAAGGGGTAACGTTTTTTTTTTTTTTTACGTATTGATAGATATGATGATACACAGACGTATTTACTGAAAAGTATTAAGTTATTTGATGTGTCCTCGCTCACTACACAAAGATAATGATAACACTGTACTGTATCCCTTTTAATATACAGTTGTCATGCGAGTGATATTCGAGAATATTCTAATTAATATGTACACAACATAAATTACAACAGAATATTCTCAAACTTGTTAAAATTTATCATACAATGTATTTACTGTATTCTGTTTGGAGTGCCAAATAAATAAAAAACCTTTACAAAACTAATTTAAAACCTTCGCCGCGATTTGTAGTACATCCATTGTGTTTTAATATTAAATTGCGATCTAGAGCCGACAAAAATATGTATCTATAATTTGAATAAAATGTGCAGTATTACACTCACGAGTGCCACAGCAGACATGATACTTTTAACATCGGTGTTTAGCAATTAATCGACGGCATCGCGTTTCAGCGCTCAATCGCTGTATCAAGCTTCGTTAAGTCGTTAATCACCGAAGTACCAGACGGGAGAGACCAGTGGAGTAATAATAAAAACTTGGTCTATCAAAACTTTGTATAAATAACACTTTGCATGTCATCAGTGCAATATTCGAGAACACAATCAAACAATAAAACATTATCTTATCGACAGTGACTTCTCGATCAATCTCATTTATGTAGGTTAAAATTATCTGTTCGCGAATATAAAAACAATGTGTTTTTCCACCAATTAGATAATGAGTAATTTATTTAGTCTGGGACCTTGGTACATTTAAATAGCAAATTAGAAACATCAAAAGCTTTCCACTCCTTTGTTCTATGTGTTATAAAACTCGTTTAGTGTTTCTATTGTGTAGTAAACATTTAATGAAGACTATAGGATTCTAGCCAGGATTAAGATGAAAGGATATTTTAAATACTTGACAATGGGTTTACAGGTCTATATAAACCCCTTATTGGAAGAACCCTGGTTATACCCTATAGAAACAGATTTTATAAGTAATGCCAATCACATTTAGTTTATAGTAATCTAATATCACTTAGTGCCCTCACGACTGACTCACCGGCTGTACTTGAGTGTTCAGTGCGACTTCGATCAGCGACGCGATCGCACGACACGATCGCAGTCGTGATCGTCAACGACCGACCGCTGTGACGTCAGCACAGCGCAGGTGCATCGCGTTCATTGTAACCGCGCATACCTGGAACGAGCAAATATGATGATAAGTAAATTTATTTATATAGATAACTGAGAGTAGATAACCATGAGAAATTACCGCGTAAACAGGCATTTAATGACAGTCTAGATACAAAATTGTCCTCCAAGCTTTATCGCAATCATCTAGAAACTAGACTAATATCTTATGTAAAAAATGCATCTGAATACCTCTAGTAGTTTCTCGCCCTGTCATCGAGATATAATAATAATAAATCCACTTTATTGTACACCAAAAACAGAATACATAGAAACTTATTTAATACATAAAATAAAAGTACAATCGGCGGTCTTATCGCAAATAGCGATCTCTTCCAGACAACCATATGGAAGTAGTTCGAGCTTTGAAACAAAAGGGGCAGCACATGGTGTACAGATACAACAAAAGGAAAGGAACATAAAACATAACTGAAATCAGTGGCGTGCCTAGGGTTTCAAAATAAGGCAAGCCCAATAAAATTTTAACCGATTTCAAAAAAAAGAAAGTTCAGTTTTCGACTGAGTATTCATATTCATATTCTTTATTTGCATTCCACAATGTAACACAATTAAGTAGATGGTAAACAACATAGTAAAATAGACACAATTATGGACCCTGTAGGGCACAGCAAAAAAGTACTTAAACTAAGAAGATGAGAAGATGAGAGAGAGGCATTAATTAAATTGCTTATTTTGAATGAAATTATTATAAATAAAATAGTTCCATGTATTTGGTGTATGATTTCCTATGAATTTTAACGTTAATTTATTAGGCTTTAAGAATTTGGTAAGTGTTTATTTATTTGTGTATTTTTATAAATTATATTGTTGTATATAAACCGAAAACATTAACTACACTGCGAAATGTATTATTCTATATTATAATAAGTTTTATTTTAGACTATGCTGTATTATAATTTAATTATGCTATTTAGATATAAAGTACATTAAATAATATAGGATATAGAATTAAAATCCAATTTTTCATAATTATATATTACTTTCATATTTGAGTTGTGATATTGAATTTATTTTTACTACTGTTATGTTATATTATATATGTATTTATATATTTCCTATTTTGTTTATATGTATATTTTCAACTATTAATATTTTAATTGGGATATTAGATTAATTATTATTATTATATTGTATTATAATATGTATTTCCTATTATTTTTATGTATAATTTTATTATTTTAGGAAGTTTTGTGTTTTATTTAGTATTTAATATAATTTTGTCCGATAAATAATCGTTAATTGTATAGTATGCTTTATTAATTAATATTTGCTTCAACTGATTTGTGAATTTCGTGTTGCTGGTTTCATTTCTTAATGGTTCAGGTAGTTTGTTGTATATTTTCACGCACATTACATTTGGACTGTTTGAATGTAAAGTTAAGCGAGACGTTGGTAACATGAGCATGTTCCTATTTCTAACTAATCTTTCAGGGTGTTTGTCTCCTCGCTTTGTAAAAAAATGGATGTACTTTCTAACAAATTTACATATTTCATGAATGTAGATACACGGTAGCGTCAGTATTTTATGTTCTATGAAAATAGGTTTACAGCTGTCGGTTTGGTCGATATTTGATATTATGCGAATTAATTTCTTTTGCATTATGAATAGTGAGGGTGCATCCGAGCTATTTCCCCACATAATTATGCCGTAGCTGAACCACGCATAAGCGTAAGCATAATATGTGATTATAGCTGTTTGGATGTCCGTGGTTTTTTTGACTTCGCGAAGAGCATAGGTGAAGCTTGAAATTTTTGATCGGATATTTTTTATATGGGTCTTCCAGTTGACGTGTTTGTCTATCGTAAGTCCTAATAGCTTAAAGTCGTCAACAATTTCTATTTTAGTGCCATTCATGGTAAATTCTAATGTGAGGGGTGATTTTTGATATGGATAGAAGGTCATTATTTTCGTTTTTTGGTAGTTTATGTCAAGATTGTGTTCCTTCATCCAGTAATTTATTCTATTAATTATAGAGTGGAGTTGCTCGTTCATGTTGTCATTATTTTCGCAAGAGGTCAGTAGGGAGATGTCATCCGCAAATAGTACGCACGGTTCATCAACTGTTTTTGGCAGGTCATTGATATAAATCAAAAACAGTAAGCATCCAATGACACTGCCTTGGGGAATAGATGCGTTTATAATTTCATTGTCAGATCTTATTTTCAAGATTTCATTTTTATCGTAGTCAAAATATTCTATTTCCGTACATTGTTGTCTATTTTTCAAATAAGATGTAAACCACTGATGTGTAACTCCGCGGATTCCTATCCCACTTAATTTATCTAGGAGAATTTTATATTGCACTTTGTCGTATGCCTTTGTCATATCGAGCAGTATACCGACCGCGTATTTTTTGTTATTTATGATGTTGACAACCTCTTGCATATATTTATAGATAGCTAGGATGGTTGAGCGATCTTTGCGGAAGCCGTTTTGGCCTTCATCAAATATTTCAAACCTTTCACAAAAATTATACAGACGATTACACATGGCCTTTTCAAATATTTTGGAAGCAGTAGGTAAGAGAGCGATAGGGCGATAGTTGCTAGGGTCAGTTTTTAAGTTTTTTTTAAATAGGGGTTTTATTACGGCTTTTTTTAAGAGGTCAGGGAACACGCCTTCTTCAAAAGATTGATTTATCAAAACGCACAAAGGAATCGCAAGTTCATCCGCACATTGTCTGATTAGGGATGGTGGCAGTTCATCTATCCCATAGCTTTTCTTATTTTTAAGATTTTTGATAATGGTGTGTATTTCGCTACAGTCCACCGGCCTAAGGAAAAATGTATTTTGTGTGGGGTTAAGCACAGGTAGGCCGCGGGGCTCAATGCCTGTTCCTTGTATGTTATCCTCCACACCGATTGATGCAAAGTAACTATTAAATTTGTTTACTATTTGTTTTGGATCAGAAATTAAATTGTTATTGATTTTTAATTGTATATTACATTTTTCTGTTTGTGTCTTTTTGTTTGTACGCTCGTTTATGATATTCCATACTGCTTTTATTTTATTTTGTGATGTTTTAATTTTATTTATATATTGTATTTTTTTAGATGTAATTACGGATTGTTTTAAAATTTTTTCATATTTTTTATAGTATGTTTTAATAGTTGGATCATTTGCTTTTATATTTAAAATTTTTAATAGTCTTTTATTTTTACACGCTAGTTTTATGCCTGAAGTTAGCCAATATTTTTTAAAGTTTGTTTTTAATTTAAATTTCTTTTTTGGTATAGTTTTGTTTAATTTTTCTATTAGTGTATTGTGAAAAGCCGTGTAGTTTTGATTTATGTTATTTTTTTCTAATATTATGTTGTCCCATTCCAGTTCCCATAATGTGGATTTGAATAAGTTGATGTTATCTTTAGTAAACAGTCGTTTCTCAGTGTACCAAATTACTTGTTTATGTTGTCGTGGTATTCCAACTTCTATGATTGTAGCGCAGTGATCTGAAAATCCGAGTTCCTCTACAGATGTCTGTAAATCTTTAGTTCTGAAGTTCGTGAAGACTAGGTCTAAGCAGGTTGCTGAAGTTTGTGTGATATGAGTGGGGTTGGTTATATGTTGCGTAAATTTATATTCAGACATAAGGTCCAGAAAATATGTAGTTTTAATGTTGTTCTGTAAAATATCTATATTGAAATCCCCGCCTAGAATAATGTTTAATTTGGAACATTTTTTATTTATGTAAGTCAAAATTTTGTTAAGTTGATTATAAAATACATCTTCCTCTCTTCTATTCCAGTACATAGCGAGTAGTAACATGTTTTCTTTAGGTAGTTCGACAGCACAAATTTCCAAAACGTATTCGAATGACATTGATGTTATATCACTTCTTTCTTTGAACTCTATCTTGTTGTCCAATAGAATACAGACGCCGCCGCCTCCACGGTTTTTCCGACAGAAGGAAGCTGCAACTTTGTAGCCACTGAACTGGATCATGTCTAGCTTTTCATGTGAGAGCCATGTTTCGATAATGCATAAAGCCTGATATGACTGATTTTGGCTGACGAATGCTTCCATTAAGTGCTGTTTATTAAATATACTTTGCATGTTTTGGAACATTATCTTAAAGTGTTGGTCTGTATTTTCGAAATGTACGGATTCCCTTGTTTTCTCGAAAGGTAGAGGCGTCATAGGTTTCGTTTATGCTATTGTTGTTGTTTGTGTTTTTTTGTTCGTTTTGTGCTACATTTGGTATCTGTGCTTTATTTTCATATGTTATGTTTATTTCTTCTCCTTCAATAAATAAGCGGTTATTTTTAATTATGGCATATTGTCCATTTTGTCTTGCCGTAAACATTTTTGCCCGCATAAATTTTCTTTCTTTTCTTGTTTCTTCGTCTAGGCATTCAGAGATATTGAATCCAGTTCCACGGAAGTAACGGCTGTTTTCCAATAGATAATTTGTCATTCTCTTGCTCAAGAGTTCTATTACTAAAGGTCGAGTGTTATTTGCGTTATATCTCCCGATTCTATAAGTGTCTTCTATATAGCCCAGTAAATCTACTCGCAAAATGTCACGAAATATGTTTATAATTCTGCCATGTAAGACTTGTTCAGGTTCTTTGTGTAACTCTGAGAGACCGTAAAGAACGATTTTTTTTGCGTTGCTTTCAAGAAGGGTGTATTTTCTTTTAACTGTTTTATTTCTTGTTGTAGTATTTTATTCTCTGTGTTTAACTTTTCAATTTTTGTGTTTATTGCTTCTATATCTGCTTTTCTTTGTTCATTTTGTAAAAATAGAGTTTCTGTTCTTTGTTTCATGTCTTCTCTTAAATTTGTGATAGCTTTATTTATTTCTGTTTGAATTGTTGATTGTATTTCAGATATTATAGACAAATTATTTTCTTTTAATTTGTTGGATATCATTATATTAGTATGATGGACGGATGGATGGATATCAATATATTGAGTATGTAGGTACCTACATATGTATCATCGCAATTTTCTCATAAACTACTGGTTAGGTACAATAAATTAAAAGTGAATTCATCCGTCTTCTTCTCGGCCCCGGTTTGTCACTTTCCTGATGCTGTATATGCTTTTCTAAAACGACATCGTATTTTGAAATTAACGAGACCAGTTCTAAAAAATTGCCTTTATTTAATGAAGTTTTGGACTCATCATGTCCTCTTAAAAGGAAGTTCCGGTTGTGTTAAATGACAAACAATATCGACTAATCTTTGAAATACACTACGGTTGTTATCAACGCGCGTGTTATATTTTGAAATTTCCTCAGATAACTGGCGTGATATAGATGTCTCAATTCGTTGTTTACCAAAATTACCGAAAGAAACCATTGCACACAGGTGTTTATGGGAATTTGCGTGCCTTTTAATGGCGCCAGATATGTTATTTAAATCATTATAACCAGATGTATTCGGAATCTTCATTCGAAAAAAAAAAACAGCACCAGCAATACAACTTATTAGTGTGCGAACAGCCAACAATCCAACTAGTTTTATACACTGATCTATTAAATTTTCGTTTAAGCGATTTATTAGTCTGAGAAATACACAGATTAGGCGTCGGTTTTAATGAAGAAATTAACTGTTTTTTCTGAGCAAAGTTTAAAGATTTTACCTTATCTTCGCCAATCAAAACTTGAACGCATTTTAAATCCTCACAAGGTACAATTACCTCCATTGTAAGTCACCAAAACAATTGTATCACTGAGAAATACTAAGAAAACACACAAAAAACTATAACAACAAAACTTTTCCCACTCAAGCAAATGAAACTGAAGTGAGTTGCACTCGGTACTTACGCAGAGTTGCAGTGTTTTCATTTAGGCAAGAAAAGTCGCCAGGTATATGAAAAATCTAGCTAGATGTCGCAATAGGGTATTTGACACTGATGGAAATAAAATATGAAACTTAGCTATAATGATAGAATGTATTTTATTTGACTCTTTGGTATTTTTGAAAATAATATTAATAACTCGTAAATACATTTAATTCGATAAACAAATTCATAATTTTTAATCTATGTGTCACGTGACTCGAAACTATTAATTATTTTAAAAAGTCGCTAGTTTTTATTGTTGCTAAATCTTAAAAAAGTCTCCAAACTCGTTAAAAATCTCCAAGATCTCACAACGTCGCTAAAACGGCAACACTGCAGAGTTGGCAAGGTGTGCATACGCGTGCAACTTCATACGCATGCACGGCTTAAATCTTCCATACTGATCGATTTGTAGACGCACAAGGTATATACTCGTTATACGGCACATCGCTATGAGTGCGAAAGTGACAGAGATAGTATTTGAAAGCCCGGTAAAAGCCCGTGCGTGTAAGCGAGATAGCTATATGTAGATGCTGCAAATGCGAAACTCTGCGCGCGAACAATCGCGATGTGTAGTAGTGTGGCATAGGTAGATACTTTGTGTTATTTTGATAAGAATTAAGCGCGCGAACTTTTAAATAGTTCGGGTTTGATATTGATTCTCTATCGAGCATTTTAGTAAGGCATGCCGGGCTTTTGGGCTTATATGAAGGTACCGCCACTGACTGAAATACATAAATAAATATATAAAATATGTACATGATATTATACATATGTAGTAAATAGATACATATATACATTTATGCATAAATAAATGTACTCTAAATATACATAAATATATATAAAAGTAGAAATTAAGGAAATGAAGAGAAAACAATTATAGTGAAAGATAGTGGTTATATACAAGATTCTTAAAACTAGGTAATGTCTGTGCCCGTCTTATTGACACCGGCAATGCATTCCACAGTCGTACAGCTTGTATATAAAAAGATTTGTCAAGAAATTTCGTGGAATGCATTGGCATTTCTAATTTGAGGTTTTCCGATGATCTCAAGAACCTCGAATGTGTATCACGTAGGAACTCTAAACGTTCTTTAAGATAAGATGGCGTGGTAGGATTGAAAAGTACATTGTATAGTAGTGAAAGAATATGAGCATTCCGGCGAAAGCGTATTGGTAACCACTTGAGCTTTGTACGAAATTCTGAAACATGATCATATTTGCGCAAACTAAATATGAATCTAATACAAACATTCTGAAGACGCTCAAGTTTATCAAGTTGGTCTTCGGTGAGATCTAGATAGCTGACATCGGCGTAATCAAGGATGGGCAACAGGAGGGATTGTGCAAGCGCGTCTTCGTGGCAGTGGGAAGAAAGTTCCGGAGCCGACGTAAGGACCCTACCGAGGTAAACCTTTTCCGGCTAACCTCCTGCAATTGCGGACCCCAGGTAAAGTTTTTATCTATATATATTCCCAAGTCCTTGACTTTATCACTGAAAGGAATGCTGGAGCCATCACAAGTGACTTGGGGGAGATGGGACCAATTAATTTTGGAGACCATCCTGGAGCTGCCAACAATTATTACTTGACTCTTTATTGGATTTACCTTAAGTCCATGGGCTTTACTCCATTGGCATATGCGCTCAAGGTCACCATTGATAGCAACTATACCTTCCCCCATCGAGGGAAACTTGTGATACACTTGTTATAATGTACTTACGTACTGAGTACGTTATATCTCGATGCACCCAGTTGGTATTTTAAACAGAAATAAATAGATGGGGGAAATAGAGCCTTCACAGTACTCTCTATTCGATGAGAACGGTAACCCATTCCAAGTAAGCAGCGTTGTAAAACGTGCGTGTTAAAACACTGCAATAGTGGTGTCATATCACTACTGCTGTGGTTTTTCCGGCAAATCAAGAGTTCGAACACAGGGCAGGCTCAGGCACGCACCATTAATCATGTCGTATTATAAATTAGGTATCACTATGCTTAAAACTTCGTAGGAAATCATTGTGAGGAAAACACCTGAGACGTTCTTGGTGCGTAGTGCCATGTCAGAGGTCTACGGGCAGCTTAAACTCTGACACTAGATTTAATTATTTAAATGGGGGACTTTACCGTGCTACAAACATTATATTTATTTACCACGACAATGCAACGTACTCGAATGTCGAGGTAATAAAATATTATGCGATTAAGGCCCGTGAGATTTTAATAATTATGTGTTTGAATCTCCAAATTACATTGACATTGTTCAATGTGCATCAACCATACGACAAAATGGGTCTCTGTGTTCTTAGTTCCTGTGTACATGATATTGATATTTTATTTAGTACCTAGATTTAATAGATAAACTTACAACTTTATAAATCTTCCTTACAAATTTATTTATTTAAAATAGCTAATAAAAGATAATATAAATAATCGATGAGAATTACATACATTATACGATAGTCATATCTCTTTAATAACAAGAAAAATATATTAGATATTGTGAAATGTTGTGTTAATTTAGTGATAACGAAAACTAATTCGAATTTTCTGGATTTATTGTAAATTCAACATGGTTTAAAGAAATAATTTACCTAATTATAACTGTTATAAAACGCTATATTCAATTAAGTATTAGCAGACACGACCAAGACTCGAACCCGGGACCCTAAACGTACCGTGTCATGGCTCTCCCCTGAGCTATCGTGTCATGCTAGCATCCTGGCGGTTTCTATTTAGCAATCATTTAAGATAACTAAACTTTAAATGTTTCCCTAGAAAATAATAATTAATATAGGCATTACATAGGCTTCACATGTATAAACTCTATTAAAAATAAGTATTAACACTATAAAAAGTATAATTTTACAGTTATCTTCATATGTACGCGTACACATAAGTGTGATATGACAACATGGCTGTTTTTATATTTTTATAATTAGTTAAATTATCTATCGAATAAGAAACATAATTAGAAAGAATTTTATTTCAGTAAATCATTTTTACTTCTTTGGAGCTTTGTTCCGCCTAAAGTTCTCAATACTACATCTGAAAACTTAGTACCATTACTATAGTCTGATTTTGTATTAAAATCATACCTTAGTCGAAGTACTTTTTAATGCAAATAATGACTCAGGAAAAACCGTAGACAGAATGGCCTCGTTTTTTATTTATTTATTACAAGGTATTATGCTTGATCCCGTACCTAAACACTTACTTATTCTATCAAGCAGAGCTGGAAATGAAATCGATATTATAAAAAAGCATGAGACAAGAAAACCTAAACCAATTAAAATTATAAATAAATTTAATCTTACAACATACCGAGTAATACGTGAACTAATCGTAGTTCAAGTAGGGTTATAGTTCATTTATCGCTTATCTATAACACGTCACGTATGATTGCTGTTATGAAACTCTCTACAATATCGTGCGGTCATTTTACTTTGTATAGCAATTATAATGATAGCACACACGATTTATCGCAGTTTTTGAATGCCTGGTAGACCAATTTTCTAAGTAAACAAAAAACCACTAAACAAGTACTTGATTGATAACGGAATTTGTACCGTTTTGATACCAAACAATATTAAAGGGTGTTCGAGGTAAGAAAAAGGCTTTGGAATTTCGGTAACTGAGCGTCTAAAAAAGTATGCACACGTTTTAGGGTTTAAACCAGTATAATAGTAAACCATGATGCACCATTTGCCAATATTTATATCGTCATAGCTAGATTTTTCTAGCTTTAGACAACGGTATCCTAGGGATAAATTTGAATTGTTGACAGAATTGGAATCTAAAAGCTGTCAATATTCAAATGATCTGTCGGATAGCGTTATTTCGTTGGTAAAACCTAGCAAGAGATTACAAACGCGAATAACACAATTAATATTAGTTACTAACAAACAGTCCTGCCGCCTCACGATAATCTAAATAGATTATGTGCGGCGTGAGTCAACCGAACATAATCGCTGACTCACACACTAGTGGTAGGTAAAAAAAATATACATCCATTTAATACTTAAGTTTACTTCGTTCCGTCGCCCGTCTCCTATCTATAAACTCCACTGTGTCAATAGAAATAAAGCACACCTCCCACATGTTATTTCTCTTTTATATCAAAGTACAATTGTATATAAAATTAGAATTCATATTCTTATATTATGGCGTAGGTGTAAATGGAAGTGGGCAGAGCGGTGAGCTTCTTGGATGATTGGATCGACGTCTGGTCGAGGCAACGACCGTACTTGTATGAGCCGACCCGCAAACCGAAATAACCATTAACCATATAAGTACAGCAAGTATAGGTATCAATTATAATTTTCGTGCTTTCCGTCAGTATTTGAAAATTGTATGTCATAAAAATGTATGTAAGCGGCAAATATGCTGGACCCAGCTCTAAACATAATTTTAAATTTTTGGACGAATAAATAAAAAGAATATGAATTTGAAAAGTATTGCAATATAATCAAACATCGTCGTAGTTTTTTTATTCGTAAACATAGACAAAAAATGGCCTCAAAATAGTCTTAGGTCCCAAACAGGCTAAGAAAGAAACGTATACTTTTGCATTCAAACGCGCTATTACGTTAAAATAGATCTTTTTGATCAGTTAAACAAACATATTTTTTATCTACACAAACGGTGCATCATCTGGAGCAAATAGCAATTATGAAGGTCACTCCATCTGCACGTATCCATCACATGATCGGCACTTACACCAAAATCTGGATCATAAAAATATGAGTTACCGATCTAGAATTTGCATAACCTAACAGTGACCGCGATGACGTCAAAGTTCGCAATAAAAACATGCTCTAAGACTATCCTGCATTATGTTAACACATATTTCGGAACGTTAAACTGATGGGGAGCGAAAGAGCTATGTCAATAGAAACATAAAATTTTGTGTTAGTTTTGAGTTCAGTGAGTCGGCAGTTATTTTGAGCCTGAGAAAATAAACTCGTGGTCGTTTGAAATATCACAATGTATTTGAATTTCTAAAGTAATCCGTCACGAGAATTGATAAGGCTATCAATTAATCATATTCAAATTTTATTACTCTTGAATCTCCGGATAGAGCACGGCGCGCGGCGGTTTGCATAAATAGAGATCATAGTAGGTACCTATGCACATAACCACACAACAGTAATGTCAAAAACACTTAGGGTGAACCAGTTTCACTTAAAGAACGAATAATTCTATTGAAATTAATTGTTTTGAAGTCTAGTTGACCGTGTTAGACGTTGTATCATCGCTAATTAGGACCACTTGATAGCACGTGTATCCTAAACATTCATTTGATAACTATGTATAATCCACTTGTTAGAGTTGTCTCGATTATAAATAATCTGTCTAGTAGCGCATGCCTTGTTACACCAAAATTTTGTGGAGGGTTATTTCAAGGAATGTAACATTCAATTCTATAAGACTATGCATTTAAAATAAATCATTCTACTTGAATAAAAATAATCGTGGACTTGTAGTTTTCATGGTACAAAATGTACGGTCTGTGATAAACGGAGGTATTTCCAAAGTTTATCCTTACCTGCGCTGCTTTGGCCGCTACAACTGGAACAGATCGTCGTGCGCACGCTCGAGACGCCTGAGCGAGGTGTCCACTCTCCGGCCCTGGGTGAGCCCCACCGGCGGCGGCGGCAGAGGCGGCGGTATCACCTCGTTGTACGACGTGGATGCCCCCATCGACGCTGACTGCCGGAGACGCGCCGTCGGCCGGTGACGGACAAAACCATCCTCCAAGTCTTTTACAAATCTGGAAATTTAAATAGAGATATGAATTAGATGCTTCTACAGAACTGGACACAAAAATAACAGACCAAACGGATCTAGCCAAAGTGAGGAATCTTTGACACGACAACAACGTCATAATAAAATATAAATTGAAGAGCTATGAGGCTGTTTATATCCAAGAATTATTATAGTAAGCAGTTCTCCAAATCACGAATGAAGAAATTTCTTTACAGCTGGCTTCTAGTCTTGGATTTATCACCAGAGAACGAACTTGATCATAAAGTTATATTTTGTTGCCACGAGACGTAGAGTTCGCCGCGCCTTCATTAATGAGTTTGAAAGATTTATCTACTTTTAACTTGGGTCCTTTTACTTAACATAGAATCTCGGTAAACCTAATACCAAAGACAACGGAGATTTTATGTATAAATAATATATCAGATTGGGTAAGTGCTAAGTACCGTTAATTAAAATTCGATATTCCAACTGAAATTATCCAGTTTTACCGTACTTACTCTTTTCTGTGTCTAAACTTAGCCGTCATTCAGTCATCCAACTTACCCACTCTGTTTTAAAATAATAATTGAAGTTCAATTTCGCAACCAACAACACAGGAATTCGGAAATGACGGCAGTAGCCGTCATAGCCCAGTATTTGTTAAAAGCGGATACTGGCAGCAGGCCAGGGCAAGGCTACGTGATAAATGTAAGAATACCCTAAATCAATATCATGATACGTATTCATATGACGATACCTCGAGTCTAGTCGAGATGAAAGTATAATTTAGGGCGTGCACACCTGTAGATTTTTATTGGCTAATGGCTAATGATAATTTTAAGGAACTCGTCCTTCTTTTGCCATTTCTGTATCATAAGAAGAAGCCTAGAATTCAGAAATATGCCCAGCTGATGGCAATAGTCTCAACTTTAAAATAGGACTTATATTAGTATCGTTCAGTGGTGTTTACGCAGACCAGCTATTTAGAATTACTTGTCTAATGAATTTGAACAAATTAGCAGCATCGTAGCTTTAGTGAAATGACATTATTAGGTACTTTGCATTATTCCATAACATTGATCTGCTTAAAATATTTCCAATTTAGTGTAAAGCTGAAAACTGAAAACATCGAGAAAGGTCATCAAATCGGCATACAAAATGCGTTCCTACTCTTAAGACCTTATACACTTTACTGCTTTATCCTGTCATTGATATACAACAACACACGCTTAATGGTGAAGGTCCGGTTACAGGATCAGAATTGAACTAGCCCACACAAAGAATCTTATTTTTAGAACCACTCAACGTAATAAACCCCAACTGCACAATTGACACTCACGACTTCCGATAGCAGGCTCAAAGAAAAGTAACTTCTAGAACAAGGACGAAAGGCCTAATTTGCAATAGTGTACATGTTGCGAATTTGAAGGGCATGACCATTGGTTTCTGTATTATTAAAGTGTTAATGTGGTTTTGCAGTTTGACACGATTTGACTTATCAACGTCCGAGAGTAAGTACATATACTAGCACAAACTTAGCCAACTTACACGGTGTAAAGGCAAACAATAAACAATGACTTTATGAAGGTACTTTACGAATCTTTTTATTTTTTTATAGAGTTCCGTAACCAAACAACCCTTAGAACCGGGGCACGCAAGGTCACACTGACTTATTGAAACATACAATCCATATTTTTATAAGCTTATACCTATATAAGTAACTTCTCTAAAGGACGACAGCCTAACTACAGCTACTCTAATAAACCAACTAAATAAACGAAGAATAATTTTGATTAATTACTATGTCTTTTGTTTAACATTTCTGACATTTCCGCCTACATCTACCCGACAAATGACGCAAGGAAGCGTAGCGAAGAATCTGCATTATAATATATGCACGAACAATTTCAATCAACCAATAGAATCCAACAGAGATCTTATCAAGGATAAAATACAACTGCATCGATATCTCTTAGACTATTTAATAATCTCTCATAAGATCTGTAAATATTATAATTAAATAACATTTCAGTTTGTACTGAAAGTGAAATAAATTGCATGATAAATAATATAAGTATCAGCTCTGTTGAAAATGTGACAATTAAAATAAGCCCAAAGGGACAGACAAACGCATTTGTACACCACACCCATTGACATATATATTACTAGCGTAAGGACCCGGCCGACCGCGAAACTAAATGGCACCAACTCGTTGGCCCTAAAACGACAGTTTAGGGCCAACGCAACTCAGTCGACAATGGACCGCGCGCAGGAAAGGGCGAGTATTTGTTTGTCATAAATATGCCTAGTTGCGTGGTAAAAGGCTGAAAAAATTACGATTCAAAGATTAAAAAGGAACATGGGATATCGTATCATCGGTAAATAACCCTAGATTACTTCTGTTCCAATTGAATGATTAAATTAACACATTTTAAAGGTATAATTATTTTACTACCAAAGTCCGTAATGGCGGCCATTGTGTGGCCGGCAGCGCGCGAAGTAACGTTGAACGAACGTCATTTTTATTTGTGTTTTTTTTGTCTTATGAACTTAGTGTAAGTAATTTCAGTAAGCACCTTATATGTTAATTATTATTTTATTAATTTCTTTATTTCAGGCAACTTGGCCCATAGATTAAGATACACAAACATAAAATGTTACTATAAATAAACTAATACATAATATTACAAAATAAAACTTATAACTACTGTACACGAAGTGACACCAACTCGATACTTAGTTATTATAACAATATTGTTTACAATTTCAAATATAGCTGATTGATATTAATTTGTTTTACTTACGTTTTTTGAGACATGTATTATTATCGCAATAATCTATAGTTTAAAAAACTAATATAATCTAACGACACCTCTCGAGCTAACATCCATAAATCCGTTTAGGCTACAGAGCGTGCTAAAGAAATATACATACATACATACATACCCCCAAAAAAAATATAACCCTCCTTCAAGCGTAGTCGGGTAAAAACTCAGTTCAGTTCGTGACTGATGAGTGTATAAAAATATTGACCAATAATAAAATGTGATAAAAAAAATCATGTACGCACGTACAAGGTTTAGTCTTCGACCTATGAAACGCGGCACTCCGTAGTTCGTGTGAGTTACGACAGATGGCGCTACTTTTGCTTGTATGAAGAAGTTTTATGTAAAATGTTTAGATGGGCGTATCCTTTCTTTTGAAATCATTGACCACACCCATGTCGAGCGTTTTGTGAGCGTCCACGCAATCTTGGTATAAGCTTATCTAGAATTCAACTTAATCATACACCAAACGCCTTTTAGAACCCCAACCTACGAAAGGATTAAATATTAGAAGTTCCGAATAAATATTAACAAAACTAATAGCAACTGGCCTTTATAGTGACGTAATGCCCGAAGGGGTAGACAAGTAGTTTCATACTTTAGTACCCCCACATTTTGTCGGTAGCGGCATTAGGTAACAATGTTGCGAAGTCGACACTATTGCAATTTATCAGGCAATGTTCCAACCCCTGCATAACGATTTTTTTAAAGAAAACTTCCGTCGTCACAATTAGGCCTAGAAGAACAGAAAACATGCAATTTGCTTACATGCGTCATACAATCATGCCCTATTAGAGTAAACAGAGACTATCGACTTCCACCTGCTACGATCCACCTCATTTCAGATCTATGTTTATTAACCTAACCTTCATGCATGCTTATAGGTTTAGGTTGCTCTTGACCTGCTCTTTTTCAAGTATATTGCCTTCAAATATTGTAGATTAAGAATGTTCTTAATTATTCAACTCTGTTTTAGGGGCATCGTTAGCAGCTTTCTTCACTCAATGCTGAACCAAGTCCATACTAGACCTGGATGCAGGCGGCACTATATCAAGTGTTTTAATGCCCATAGTATCCAAATCTTAGAAGCAATTAATATAAAAATTTTGTGCTGCCGAAGAAGGTTATGCAAATGCAAAGATAATTGTTAGCTAGTCGGTCCGTGGCTTCACAGGCAACAATCAACAGAGTATGTTATGAAAATATTTGCTCACCAACCTTTGCTTGTCGTTATCATAAGCCGGTTCAGCAACGTTTCAGACGGTACACTCAGTTTAAAAGACAAAGATAATTACACCTTTTTGGTAAATTTACTGTACTGTAACTGTTTACTTAGTTCTTTTTTAATTTCTTAAATTTCTTTGTCGAAGACTTTTTCTTGAACTATGTTGTCCCACTCCCGGGGAGAGGTCTTCCCAATTCCTTCCGTTTGTCTCAGTCTTTGCTTGAAATATTCCATATCAAAATCATACCTCCGACATTTTCTCGATTTTGATAAAAGTTATTAATATATCTGAATTACGGCCGCGATTACTAAATTACGTTAGGAGCCTACATTAATATGTATTTTCCGACAAGCTGTGTCGTGTAAACGGGCCATGCCTGACATTCAAAGTGCCTGTGAATGTCAGTCACATTGATCGCCTTAGCAGACGAATTACGTTAGTATAGCTACTACTTTATGTATAGGTTACTTTGTTTATCTAATTCGGTGAGACTTTCTAAGAACTATATCTACCTCTCTTCTTTCTTTCTTTATAACAAAATATGTTATAGCAGGGATGCGAGTAAGTATTGTATGCGTATTTTATTAATTTGCCTACGAAACATTAGCGATTTGCATCTTCATTTTCATTAATTTAGTACCGATATTGTAAAAAGTAAAATAGGTATCAGCTCTTACGGTGCAATTAATAATTTTATTCAAATCGCCGTTATTCAAAATTGTACTAATCTGACAATTGCGATGTAAGCACATAAATTATATTTAAATATTTGTATTGCGCAGTGTACATAAATGAAATAGATAGCTAGCTAGCTATTCCAAGAATGCGATAATATAAATCATAAGACTAGCACACATTTTGACACTCGTAAAAAAATTATATTACTGTAAAGTTTATCTCGACGTGGCTCGGTTGAAACCACAAATCGTAAATTAAACGTTAATTAATCAAATTGTTATCATGCCACGAAGTCACAACATCCTCAAAATACGCAATTATAATTTTAACTGGACGCTCTTAGGAAAATACATATTAATTTATTATTTAAAAACAGGAAAATTGTTACATTTCTATACATGAAACTATAGGCATGACAAAATGAAAATGAACAATATTTTTGATATACAATAAAACATATTAACCGAATGTCTTGGTTGGAGAATGGATTCAATGTTATGTTCTTTTTCTTCTTTCCTCGTTAGGCGCCAACCTTTTTCAAGCCGCCAAGTAGGCATAAGACATCTATTAAATTTTAAATTGATATACCAAAAGTAAAACAAGTCTCGTAAGTCCACCACAGGCCCTTTCACATAAAAGAGACTCAACGTTAATTCAAAAAAAAACTATCAAGAAAGATAACTCAATATTCTATAAGGCGTGTCCCAAATGATCCCTCGTAATAACTAATATCCCACGAGTCCGCAACGTAGTGATAACGCGCACGACAGCTGTGTGATAAGGCCATCGACTTCGGAAATAATGTCGCAAATTACTCCATTAGACGATAATTGTACAAAACATTACAAATTTCAATAAACGTCAGCGAGTCATGTGATATTGTATGTCATAAAAGTTTTTGTAACACGAAGAATTTGTCGCGTGTTTCTCTTGCAACATTCAAATAATATTATTAAAATACCAGAAATCACCGGTTATTTTGTCTAGAAAGTATCCTAGTCCTACGTTTAGTGCAGTCGTTCCTAGCGAAGTAAAGACACGATATTTTTTGCATAAAGAATACGAATAACGCTTACACAAAAATAGGGACGCAGTTACATTACATAAATGAACCTTAACAGAATGCACAACATTATTCGGCAAAAGGATGAAAATCCTATTCTTCCATTCTATCCTATAATCCTATTTTACTATTCTATCCTTCCAACTAGATATTAAAATATGTGAATGTTTGGATATTTATGAATTTGTTAATCAAACAAGCAAAATGGACTGAACGGATTTGGATGAAATTTAGTTACTTTTAGTCCCATATAATATTTAGAGAATGCATCAAGAACCGCTGCATTACATACCATCAACGAGAGGATATCCTGACTTACCGTCTAAGCCACTAAAAGCCACGTCATTACATTGATTTGTTTAGATCCCATCTTGGTGAGATCACAAGAGACACGTACAATACGTTCGTATTTCAAAGTCTTTGTATAACAACAAATCATCTATCAAACTATCAATTGAATAATCGGACGGACGTTGTCTTGGGACGGAGCAATGCGAATCATGGAGTAGCATTACGTTCGTAGCTAAACTTACCAGATAAACATTATTATTGTAAACAATGCAGATTGTTATTTTGAACATAATTCGTTAACACGGTTAAAACAATCTGACCCGTTAGTCTAGTCCTCTGCGAGAGCCAAAAATGTTTTGCTGGGAACAAAATTAAGTAGTGAAAGCTGTTCCTTAAATCACGTGAAACAAAACTCAATTTAAAGTTTGCAGTCGCCGTCGTTAGATCTCGTGCTGTCTTTGTCACTTGGCCTCAAAATAACAGACAGCATGATAATAAGATTGACTTCAGTGGTACCAAATCGTGAAAACTTAAATAAACGCATATTTTACACGCAAGTATGTTATCTAATAGCAAAGGGCAAGGCCAACCAAAGCTCTGCGTAGATTCTGGTAAAATTTTCACAATCATATCAATGTTGACGGACGGAGTGCATTCCAAAGCGTAGAATACTTCGCAAGTATAGTTAGGATGCAGTTAGCATGGTCATGTGTATTAGAAATGGACGATAACTGCATAACAAGCTTATAGAAACAGCAAAACTAATCCTGCCAAATGTGGCTACAGGTGCAAAATGCAGCGATGCTGTTTTAAATTTATATTTTAAGTAAGAAATCTTGACTGTTCGTTTACAATTTCACTTGTAGTAAGGAAAGATGTGATGAATAATACAATATGAACTTCAGAAGTGTGTGTCGAGTAATTCTAAAAGATAAAGTGTAAGAAACTGCGTAATAAGGGAACGTTGCGGCGTTAAAGAGGATGCAGTGACGAGGATTGACAAAGGTATGCTGATTGTTTGGACATGTAGAAAAGATGGATGAAAGTCGATTGACAAAACTAGTATACATATACGGCGAGTGTGGATAAAAGAGTCGGGGCAGGCCGACCTCGACGAACGTACCGCAATCAAATTGCGGACATTCTCAAAAAGGGGCAGGTGCAACCTTAACCGAAGAGGTTAATGAACATAAATGAAGCAAAGTAGTGTGTCAGAATCGTAACAAGAGAAAATCGACCCAATGGGAAGCAGGCGTGATTGTGTGTTACATACCTATTAGTTATACATATATACATACATATTATTGTATATTAGTTCGTTTTAGCCTGTAGAAACAGACTAAAGCAAATAAGACGCGAAACGTGAAGTCAACAAAATCTAAATTATCTGTATTGTTCATTAGGACCCAAGTTCAGCAACACATGTAGCAGACAAAATCATCCGTTCAACACGAACTTCATTCTATTCAATCAGGCGTTTTTATTTAAAACATATGTTATATTGTTGGTGAACAATGCCCTGGGAGTATTCAATAAACAGGAGATTCCAAATATTTCTTGTTCGATTTCGTTTCAATAATGGCTCGATTTCCATCGTCCCGCACACCGATACGGTAAGAAATTACAACGGTTAAAAACCAATTACAGTAACTATTTTTTTTTTACAAAATACAGTAATCAAAACAGAAAACTCCTAAACACATACAAAAAAAAAAAAACTTAAAAATTTAAAAAAGAACGTTAACAACTCTTTCGTGAATCACTCTCACAATACTTCTGACATGCCAATAAAATCTTCGTCCATTCATCCGCAAACAGATCACTTGTGGGGTTAGAATTCAAGAGATCATTAAGTGCAGCCAGAGTGCGAGGGATTGGAGACTTAGCACGCGCAACGGTGCCACACGGAGGCACAGCAAACAATCTGTGCTTTTTACCCCGGCAATAATTGTCCGGCACAAAGAAGCGGGCCAGCACAGCAAGCAGATCAGGCGCGTCTATAGTACCACTTATAATCATTAAAAATATGAATTTACTTAAACAGCAAGCGTTTTTTTTTTATATTCTAGGATTTGTTTTTAGGGGTCCGTAGGATGATAAGTTTGAGAACTCCTGCGATAAATCAAAGATATATCGAACTTTATTACAATATAATTTTGTTATTTCGGTGCGTAACATTATTGAAACTAAATCGATCTACAAACGTTGTACAGTTAGTTGTTGTCGATCACCAGCTATTATTAAATTGTTTACTGTGATGACAAATTAATGTTAAAGAATTCGTAATACAGCTCGACTTATTATACAAAAATAACGTCGATTAATTATTGCACTACGTAAGTATTTATATGTTGTGCAAGCTTCGGCTCGCGACCTCTGCGTGGACTACAGATTTGGGTTCATTCGGATTAACCTTTCGGCTCAGTAACGTACAGATCTGTACGTTGTAACAATAAAAATCTATTGTGTCTGCTAATGACTGACGCAAAAGCTTAAAAAAAAAATAGGTATCCTGTGGATTAATCCAGTTTCTAAACTATTTGTGTCGATATTATTGCGTGAAAGAGCAAATACCAACCTATTATGTAGGATACACTAATTTTAATTTAAGGTTATTTATTCGATGTTATAATATTGTGTCTATGTGACATAATTTAAGAGACTTAAAATCTTGGTTAATCATATTCAGCTATGCATACATTGCGAACCGGATTTGTAACTAAAAATGTACAGGTATTTATTTATAGATTATTCTTTATATACATAGGTCCGCAGATCTTTCACAATATTTATTTTAACTTAATAAATGCTTAGAAAAATATACTAATACCGACCGAGCCGCGTAATTTGTGTATTTTATACGCTCTATGCATAATTTTATTGAAATCGGTTCAGTAGTTATGGAGCCAAGTAGTGACAAATAAACAGACACACTTTCTTATTTATGATAGTGTAGATACATACATACATAAACTCGCGCCATTCTCCCATGGGGAGACAGAAAATACAGAACGCTTTTTGGAGGATATCACTAATAAGGTGAGTTTATATCGTAGGTTCGTAGGGCGTCCCTTTCGGCATTTCCACTTACACCTGCCTTGTGCTTTTTGTTAAATATCTTTCATTCATTCTCTCAATATGACCAAACCATCTAATCACACTCTTTTCAATGTTGGTCACTACGTCTTCCTTTTAAAACGCAAAGTGGTCATGTTATCACATCATTCCTCAACGTAATAGTGTAGATTTCGTTACACAAATATAACTAAGCTCTTTACAACTTCTTCCAGTCCATTTTTTAAGAAATTCTTAGTAGCAGCCCGGAGTTTAGAATTGTGCCCGGTAGATGGCAATAGGTTCACCACTTATTAGGTATATGGAGCTTAATATAAGCATTGGTAAAATGTGGGTGAAACTGTGTAGGTACACCTCTGCTTACCCCTTCGGGGACTTCAGGCGTGCTACTATGTTTGTATGTAATAAATGTAATCTTTAGAGGTATATTGCATTACACAATCACATAGAAAAATATTTTCGTGACGTAGGCCTACAAATGAGCTACCTTTAAATAATTATCATATAAATAGCCAAGTAATGCGAAGGAATTCGAGACATAAGTATCACAATAAAAATATATAGCACACAAACGTGTCACTAAACCATATCTACATAAAATGATACATAGCGCATATCTAAACTTTCATAAATTACACACAAAAATAAGCGAGAACTGAATGGCATACGTAAACAAGAAAGGAAGCGGCTATCATGTGACTGCGCTCGCGCATAGAAAGTGTTGAACGAAACGCGCTAACATTTAGACGTGACGCGACCTTGGCTCACTCGAGGGAAAAAATCTAATCAACGGTTTTTATTGAGAGCCCAGCTCGGGTCTACGTTATACGTTTATAACACAGATGAAATTAACTGTGAATTGAATTGTTTTCGCGTAACTAAAACAACTTTTAACCGGATTAATCCGGGGAAGGGTGTATCGAATGTAGGACATATCCAACTAAAAATTGCATTGTAAACCTGTAAGATGGGACTCGGCAAGATTCACAAAAAAGAATAATAATACAATTTGTATTTGCAAACAGCGCTAAAATGAACAACTAATGGAAATACAATTTCAAGAAATATATAATCTGTTATGTACGCGTGACTGAAAGAGATAAATGTTTTAGATGTATTTGATTGCCTTTCATAACTGTGTTTTTGCAAAACATATTTTAACTATGGAGAGTCAGGTATACTACATGTATAACTTCGGATGCAAATAAATACAATATCTAGCTACTTCCACAAAATTGAGGGTAGTCATGCATTACCTGTGCACCGCCCGCCCGCCCGCAAATATATGCACATACGCAAGCGGTGAAAATTCCAACTACCACCAACTACTCTACACGTGTTTCGCCCCTCCACGGGGCATCATCAGGAGCTGTTAGACCGTGCAGTGTCCGCCACACTCGGTGGCGGTGCATAGGTAATGCATGACTACCCTCAATTTTGCGGAAGTAGCTAGATATTATATTTGTTTGCATCCATTGTAATGGACTTCCGCAAAGTAACGCCTGAATCTATTCAATATATATAACTTCAATAAAAACCTTAGAAAATATATCAGAGAATCATAGGTATAATATAGGAAGATGTTCTTAAGTTCTATTGAAGTCCAGTCTAAGGAAAATAACTACAAAGTTTACTGAAAGGCGGATCCTATACATCAAGAAGATACAAGGACTTAAGATAGCAGCATATAGTCGCAATTTATTTATTTAACGAGTTGGTTCATTCTTATTACGAACACTAATTAGCTGTCTAATGCTAAAAATAATTATCGCCGACGTACCACAACAACCTGTGAAAGTCAGACCATTTAAATCATTAAATCATGTTGTATTGTATTTAGCCGTATCGAGTTCAATCATTCATTTATACCGATTACGATAAAAACAACGAATAATTGAAGCATATAAAGTATAGTAACATTATCGTCATATCTCGATGCACTTAAGAACCGGTCCGACTATCAATTATGCATACCGTGGTCGATTTTGTATACAGCGTAACATAACAGTGGCCTGGTCTTTAATTCTTTACACTTTTACTATTTTATCTATACTAACGTAATAAAGCTAAATGAGTTTGTTTGTTTAAACACGCGAATCTCTGAAAGTACCAGCAGAATTGATAAAAAATAATAATTTGATATTCCAATTCGAGGTTCAATACGGGTAAGCAGGTGAAACTGCGGGGCACAGCTAGTTCAATACACAACAGACACTTCCGCGTTCGCCTATGGATAATGTTTTCAAGATACAAGCTTCATTATCACCAAATTTTATAGAGATATTTAACATTCTAGACTTGAATGACATAGACAAAGTTACTTTCGTATTTATAAGATTAGTGTAGTAATTGGGAGCGCATAAAGCAATAGAATATATATAGCTGCGGAATACGCAAGGGAACACAGACACGAGATTGTATGCACAAGTATAAAAGTATAATGCAATAAAATTGCTTAGAATAGCATAGTACCAACTGGCTCTAAATTAGAGCCAGAAAACTTGTGTTTGCTTGTCTACAAGTTTCAGTACTTGGGAACTGGGTAAATGTTAAGAATCAGCAATACTCAAGTAGCCATATTGGAGAAAACTGCCAGAGTTAATATTAAGGAAATTTGCACATGAGAAGCCACAAGAGAATAACTGGTTGTGGCTAAAAAATAAATGTGTATTTTGATACATGAATTATTAAATGCTTCCACTCCCTAAATCCCTCTTCTTCATCTCTTGTGGTATGTTCACTAGTGTACATAAATCACAATGTACATCATATTATAGTTGTCAATGAGTTTTGTTTGGGTTTAGTCACATATCAGTCAATGAGACAGGTTTTTAATAAAGACCACCACAGTTAGCCACACCCTTACGTACAAATGTAATGGGAAAATTAAAAAACTTAAATAATTTTTGAAGAAATTAGTAAAATTTTCATTTTTCATAGAGCGGCTGGTGTCTAAGTAACAGCCGCACATATCGATCGATCGAGGCTAAGCTGCGCTTACCGCGATCGGTCTGTGGATGGGTGACCATCATTTCATACCAAGACCTGTGCCTTGGAGAGCATGTTAAACCATTGGTCTTGGTTGTCAAATTAAGATCTATGACGGGTTACGGATAGTCAGAGGCCTAAAAGTCTCATAGCTGGTCATACCACGGGATATTGTGGTACCCAGTAATTGGGTTGTGGATATGGACTAGAGATCAGATAGGCAGCCGCTCTGTGTAAAATATTAGTATAAAGCTATATCCGGATTGACTGGAAGTGGACCCCAATGTAATAAGGTAAAGGTAAGCAAGATTGAATTAGTAAAATTTTCATAGAGAAAATATAAAGTAATTAATTTATAAAAACAGTCAAACTGCATAATAAAATAAGAAGTTAAAATTATATCAATGGGTGAAAGGCTATTTGGTAAAAATGTAATTTCAGTACTTTAAAAAAATAAACCTTTAAATAACAGCCTTTAGAGACATTTTCATATTATACAAAAAAATTGTTTGAGTCAGATAGCCTTTCAACCGTTGATATGTACTTAAATAATTCCTCTGTTAAGCCCTATAATTAGCTAAGCTACAGACTTAGACAAAGTGATATTAAATTATTCTGAGTACTAGTCTATAATTTTCCCACAAGATGGTAAAATCCTTGTCTCATTGAAAAGGAATGAGCATTTATACATGTGCTCAATGTGTCATGAAAATAACAGAACAATGATTTGTACTAAATAGGTTAATGTAGCATGAGATATTTATAATATCATTGACTATCTATATAGTAAATTCATATGCTAATTTATGGATCCTAATTAGAAGCACAAATATTTGAGTAGAGTAATAAAATTCATAATAGAGATATTGGAATATTCAATATTTCTATACCGCGCAATACAGAAAGATAACATTATGTATGAGCACCCCAAACATCAAATAGGGACGCCGCGTTATCAACATCACACAAACATACTTTATCATAAGAGCAGACACCTTTCCACATTTGTTTACTCAACATTGAGATTATTTTATCACATAATAAATAATACCTAATAATAATTACAACGATCTACCTATCTTCTATCTAATGTTTTAGGGCTAACATAAAAACTTTAATAATTTGACAATGACTCATATACTATAAATAAAATAATTAATTAATTGCATAATGTATTATATGTAAATGTAGTAATGTAAGACATCAAGTTTAAAGCCTTTTAGAATTTTAGCATATCAACCGTGAACTGGCAAAATGTCCTATCAAATTGTTTTTGTGTATTATATTTTTATACCATTACATACTGTTTCTTAAATTGCAGAGTCCGCATTGACTTATATAAATGAAATTTTGAATTAAATACATTTATATGAATGTTTTAAATGAAATTTTCATGAATATGTAATAGTAACATAGTAAATATTATATATAATTAGTATGTAATTGCATAAAAAATATTATACACCAAAAAAATCGAGATAGGACCACAGTCCACAGTCAATCAATATTATGGATCTTGATGGAGTGTTTAATTAAATTTTAAGATAATTATTACCTATAGTTATTGTTTAGGGCTGTTTTAACACTTGGTATGAGAGATAATTAGTATTTTTTTTAAAAACTCACTCGCTAGTTTCTTTGGTCTTCTCCACATGCTTCTTGATATCAGCAAGTGAAGAGTCCAATCTATTGAGGAACTCGTCAAAGGTCTTCTTTTCGTCCGGGCTGCCCGGAGAGAAATCACCCGTGGGCATTCCCGCGATGGACGCACGATGATTAGGCGGGGGCAACTCCGTCACTCGTTCACCATTCTCGTAGAATGGAGAATCCTTGGTGACCGGAATCAATAAATACTCCCGCAAAAACAAACTGTCCGAAGCAAATAAACGATTCGCGCGCCTAATTTTCTCCATCTAAAACAATCAAACGACAAATCTAATACACTGTTTATTTAAAATCCTAAGAATTAAACGAGACAATAACACTTTTACTGCGATGGTAGTACACTTACGGTAACACCATATTTGAGAGCGATCCCTTGCAAAGTATCGCCTTTTGCCATCACATGCTTGATGTATTCTTCATTCCTTTTCATGTGGTTACAGGTACTTCCATATTTTTTTAAGGGGCGAGCTGAATCCCGAATAGAAACCCTTTCATCGAAAAGACGTTCCTCCTCCATTTTTGACGTGTGTAAATGACAGCGTCGAATAAACTGAAGTTAGGTGCAAAACAGGAGCAATGACCTTTCTTTTTGATACGTTTCGTATACAAACTTTACGATTACATAAAAATAATGGATTAACAGTTCCTAATTTTAATCTTACATTTAATTGTTATTTTCTCTTTCCTGTTCTTGTGAAAATAGTAATCCAAAAACATAGGCAGATCAAAGGGAAAAAAAAGGATACTGCCATCTATACAAAAATAGGCTAAGATAACTGTTAGGTACTTGTTACACTATCACCCAATAGATGGCGTGGCATTAGTTATGATCTCGGTTATGGTTGGAGGTGTTTGAAACTCTTTCAATAGATGGCGTATTCCAAGAAACGTAACCCGACCAATCAGAACTCTGAAAACTGTAGTTCATTCAACGAAATAACACTATCATTCTGTTCATTCTTTTCATTCAGTCTCACAGTGCAACTGGACGGTAGTGGTATTGTGAAGTGATTCAAAAATTAATGAAATTTAAAAATGATTATGAACTGAAAACGTTTTCTTTCATTGTGTTTAACATAATACCTTGTTATTTCATGTTTATCAACTGAGACTGATAAAGGATTCAATTTTCTAATTTTGTATTGTTTTCTTGTATTTTTTCGATTTTATTTATGGTTTGTGTACATACACATGTGATCGATAAAATAATCGCAGCATTTCTTCGGTAAAAAGGGTATGTATGAATGAAAGTGTTATTGTTAACGTCTCTAATGAAGTAACTGTGTTGTATTTTATCGTTTAGTTAGCCGAGAGCTTGTTTTCCCCTGTCGGTCGCACACCGCCCCATTGCGAAAAATATTGCGAGGGTTGGCTGCGCGCACTCCGTACACGATTATTTTATTGCTGTGGGGCTCAGCTTTTTTTAATTGTTGAATGTTGTGGATACAGTTTACTTTATGGTTGACAGTTTTTTCGTATATTTCTGATACGTTTTTACCTACCCACATTTCACCAAAATGTTTTTTTTATTTGGTTAGGGCATACAATGTACTTACCTCTTCCTACTCACTCACATTGGTTACTAGTATTTAGATAAATAGTATCCATACACACTGTCAACCTCTTTGACAATTTATTTAGATCAATACATCAAATAGTCCACATTCAGGATTCGCATAATATCGGCTTTAGTATTTTTAACTAAAACTAAAATGCATGTTACTAGTCGCAAATGTTACCTGAAATAATATTACTTTCTACACGACTGCCCAAAGAAAAGCTCCTTTTTTTGGGCACAAACATACACACATGTGTATGTATGTTTGTGAGTTTCTTTATTTCACTATAACTTCGAAATGGCTGAACCGATTTCGATGTATGGAATGTATCGTTATAATCTTGACATTGTTAGTAAGATTATAAAAATGGGAAGGTGTGCTTTTTATATTTTTCATCTTTTTAGTTACTTATTTTTAAAATGTATTAAAATCAAGTAGCATATATACTGCCATAAAATGTGGATAGGTAATTATCAAAAAGGCAGATCGAAAAGTTGAAAACCTAAATTAAATAAGTATAGCCTAAATGAAGCCCACTAGCCAAGGCCAAATCTGCAAATAAAAGAGAACCTACAACTCGTAATTGCAAAAATCAATAACCCAAGCTGAAACCTCCCTGCAACAATAATAAATTATTCACAACTAGAATCTTAAACGCATTATGCAACCAAATAGGTATGGACTGCCAACCTGCATTAAAAACATCAAAAAAGGTCATGACCCCAAACCCTTATGCACCCTTGCACCAATAACGTACCTAAATATCAAATTCATAACAGTTGACTCACGAATACCCAAACATCCCTCGAGCTATTACTGGAGTGTTGGATGTTATTAAAAAATGCAACGTGAAAGAAAAAAAAAATGCGCGGCAGTTGTGAGTCAGTAGACGGAACCAGTTCGAAGTGAGTAAAATCTCTCAAGATCAGCGTGTCATTATCACATGAGTCATCGCGCTAGAATCCGACCTCCAAGGGAACTCCTATCTTTGATCTCTTTAGATTACTAGGTAAATGAGCTGCGATTAAGAGCTACCCTGATATGACCAGTTTACCGTATGAGTACCTAGGTAGTTAACTAGTTATTTAATTTTCGATAAATTAATTAATTTAATTTTCAATTAGGTATATTCTGTTAAGAATAATATACCTATGCAATGCGTTTCTATTATGTTCTTATTTGTTCATATCATCTGCCTATAATCCTCATTTATTTATTAGGTATATATATGTACATACATATAAATTTAATTTATCTATAGTAAAGGCAAATGCAATTTAAATTTTCCTTCATAACTTGGAATTCCATTTTAACAAGTTTAAAACTAATAAAAATAACCGATCGAGTCATCAGGTGGATCGTGCTTCAATATTTATAACTTCAATTAGCACCTATGTGGTAGTTTGCTAGATGAATATATTAATTTTGCACCTTGTATCTCAACAGCTGACCAGCTAACAAGATTACCTACACCACATCCACATCATATTTCATCGGGTCTTACCGCCGTAATCGGTACTATACTCGATTATTAACATTAAAACCCCGACGATTTACTACTTAAGAACTACCTACTTACTTCTAATAAGCTCACAATCTGAGCTACTCATTCGTAAAATCCAACTAATTTTACAAACGAGACACTTGATAAAAAGTATAATAATACCTAACTGCAGAAGGTGTAAAAAACCGATAAATTATTTTGTTGAGTCAATAAGCAACGCAACTCTTTATTTGTAGACAAAACGTCACTAGGCGCGTTGATCGTGCGTATACTTTAGAGTGCGTACAGGCACCAAATCTTTCGACCACATCCAAGTGTGGCACTGTCCTAAAACAACTAGGTCGATGACGTCATAACACCGGTACTGCGTGTACGCTGATGATGCGTCAGACCGTTCACGGATCTTTCGTTTCGTTTCCGAGAAAAAATAATAATGAATGACCGGGTGTTGCGTTACAGTACTTGTGTAATGCTAATACATAACTAACTAGGTACCTGAGTTGACAGAAGGTAATGTTATTACTAAATTAATGTAGATTTAACTTATTATTTGGTGGCAATGTTACCTGAAAATGGTTGTCCTGAACCTCAGTAAAATTTCTACATATTATAAAGTAATTAAGCAAATCTTTGTTGATTACGATGACCTGACCGTGTTACCCTCTTCCCCTCCTCTATGTTTAGTTTTATACTTATCAACATGCAAAAGGAAGATACCTTAAAAGAAAAACATCTCTGGACTAAATAAATAAAACAAGACCCATAAACCTACCACGTTTTGCAAAGACGGTTTATTCAAACTTCATTGGAAAAACTATAATTCCAACGAAGAGTTGATGAAACGAAGTACTCTTGACTGAAGTTTTTAAGTTATCAAAGTTTCAAATAAACAAAGCTTAAGTATGTATTGTATATAGCATTCGACATTATAGAATATTTCGTCGTCGCCGTGGTTACGTGTCCGCTTCTTTCGCAAAAAGTCATGGATTCAAATCTAGCATGTACTTACCAATTTGTTATATGTGTATGTTCGGAATATGAAAATAATCTCTTGTCCAGCAGTTGGAACGGTTATGTTCTGTAAATTTATTTTCTTTAAACAACTAGTAATTTATCCATATACTATAAATCAGTTCGACTGAGCTAAACATGATACCGTGCTAGCTATGGTTCCACCACAATGGGCGCCATTTAAATTCACGACATCTCGTTCGCCTCGTTTCTTAAACTCTCTCATAAACGGTACAATTTAAAGGGTTATGAGTTATTTATAACTGGATACGAAGTTATTAAGCCCACCCTTAATATTCATAACAATTAATTTACACTCTTCTTTCTTTTGGTTATGAGCCAACCTAGTGTCAAAAGATGTTCAAGCTGTACGTGGACCTTTGACTTGGGTAAGAGGGGACTGCCGACGGTTTACCGTGCCCTCCGAAGTACGGACACTATACTATACTGTACGGAATATGCTGTTTGTATTCATCCATTTTCAAAATGACCACATAAAGCAACTTTAAATTGACTATGATGCCTCAATTTACATCCACTTCATATATTTTTGACTAGTCTCAACTCTGATAAATCATTACAGACTTATGATTTATCATATTTTTTCAAATCCTGGTTTGACACTTATCCTAATTCACTTCCTATTAAAAAGTTAAGCCGGCATAACTCGTGTAAATAAAAACATGATATATAGTATAAATCAGAAATATATCTGAGTCCATCAATCAATAGGCAATTTCACGGCGTAGGCTTAGCATCGAGGCAAGCGATCACGGACTATATACTATGTAATCCTCAACGGATGGATTACACTCAACACGTAGTACCTGATACACAATCATGATACTTCGATACTGAATTCAAAATGATAAGGGTATTTTACCCAGAACCATTCTGTAATGTTATTGAGTCTCAAATATCTCTAATCAAAACGATCAAAGACTTAATCAAAACCTTAATATTTATTTTGACTTTAAAATTATATCTACTCTGCCGGAGCGTTAAAATAACGATCGACTCCGACCTTTAAGGAGACTATCAAATTGAAATGACCACCAAAAAAAATATAATGCAGGTGCTCCCTTATCAGCATACTACCATAACCCATTCGGCCATATCTTAATGATGCTATTTACTTGTTTTTTAGTGAACTTGCAGTGCATTAATTATTTATTTAATTAAACAAAAAGGTGGACATTAAAAAGTTTCAGGAGTGAGATTGTGATTCTCCAATTACTTTTTTAAACTTGCGGTGATTACATAGGCTTTTATTTATAAATTTTTTGATAATAATAAGATTGCTGACTGTACGGCCTTTGATATACGAAACGTGAACGATTGAAAAAAAATACAAAGTAAAACTCCACTTTAACTTTGCGTAGAAGTACCATCATTTCATCAAAATAAAATTTGTGATACCGTTCGCGAAACTTCGACCCTTCAAACTTTTATAGTTGAGCTGCCTATATTTCTGGCGTATTGTGTAGTGTTCAATATCAAAATATTTTGCTGTTTTGATATTGAGAGAGAGTGCAGACGCGAGACGCCTTCATAAAAATAGACGCAGGTTTTCGTCGCGTAACATAAAACACAGTGTATGAAAACAAACATGTTCTTAACAAACGCGTGTGTAAAGTAAAATAAACTGATTAAAAGCATTTTTGTATGTAACGCCTGTCTTTAAAAGGTTTTCACTTGGCATCAGAATTACCAAGTTCCGTAGTATAAACAGTTCGTACTCTTTCTTACTTTTCGGCTGTCTGATTCCCATTCAAGCCTATTAAATGGGAAAAAATTATGTTGTTTAAAAGGGTGTTAAAGAAAATTTTTTGATGTCTGAAGTTAGTCGTGTCGGTTCGGTCACCTGTATAGGGACTGAATTGAATAGATAGCAATGACGTCGCCAAAAGACGTATTAAAATATGAATGAAGAATTCGCGGTGGTGAGCAGAGGTCGAGATGGCTTAGTGGTCAGAGCGCCTGGAGTATTTATCCGGGAGGCGCAGGTTCGAATCCTGTTCGCGACCGTATTCTTTTTCCATTTAATATAATAACTTTTAAAAGGGTGTTGTTTACGAACTTGTCTATGGGAGCTACTTAGGGTTAACAAAATGTTTTCTCTAATGATTGATGATCTATTTTTCAATTACTTGGACTGTGATCGACTCCTTTGTGGAACTGGAAATAAAATAGTGATCTATCCTTAGCCAGAAAACACCGCAAAGTGAATAAAGTTTTTTTTATCTCGTCTCTAATATAATTAAGCACCGTGCCGTGTTCCCGGCGCCTCGAAATAGACTATTTAAAACCCGACTTGACTTTCCAGACGCCGAGTTAGACTTGAAACAAAAGAAAATAAAAAAATAGTCTGCGTTTTAGAATTTAATTATAGCGCAAAATGATATTCCATAATTTTAATACAACTGCAGCATATCCGCTTGGACGGTTAAGCTAAAAAGCAAATAAATTTAAATTCGCATCGATACTGTGTAATTATTTTAAAGGTTAATACAAACTTCTAGTAAAAGATCAAGAAACCGTTACCGCTAAGCATGGATGTTAACGTTTTTCGCATCGCCTCGAGGCAAGGGTATTGTCCACGAGTTGCCCATAATCTTAGCTAATATAACAAATGCGAAAGTCTTGTTAGTTTGTTATTCTATCGCTTACAACGAAGTCAGGAAAGCTCCGGAGAAACCTTAGAGTCAACCTAAGTCTAAAGTATAAACACAATACCGATTTTATTTTCTTCCTTCATATTTCTTGCTATTGTTACAATCATGGCCCTTTGACTTTGACAAATACGCTTTCATTTTTATTCCAACGCATTAAAACGCAAGTAACAACGTAGTTTGCCGACAATAGTCTAGCCTAATTGTGTCAAGACCTTGTTAAAAATCTGTCGCTTACTGTTGAATTCCAACCTTAAAAATTTAGGCACACTATCTCTGCCTGTCACTCAATCGTATTGTTGTCATTATCAAAAACACCACGCGGGCGGCTCCACGAGTGTGGCAAGCATGAAACTCGGGCGTCTTACAAAATGGTTGTCAGTAAGATAAAATCGCAGCTTTGTGCCCATAATAGGCATGACTCGGAGTGGACACGACGGTGACCTGACCCGGGGCACTTGCCCTTACTATCACGACGTGGAAGTGACTTTATGTCACATCTTATTGTGTACATTGTCTTTTTACCTTTGCATTATGTGGTGGTTCTACTACTGCTACTGCTAGTTGAGAGCACTTTACTGTACAGGTTTGTAAGCTGGTACCTACTCGTTACGCGTAAAGTTTGTGTCAACATCTCATGCTGATATTTATGAATCCAAGCCAGTAGTCGTAAAGAAAATATGTATTGGCAATGAAATACCGAACAATAATTTCTTCATTACCTCTTCAAATACGTCCCCCATACTTCCGAGGATTGCTGCCAATGTAAGTAATGGTTCCAAACAGCTACCTCGGCTGACTTTAAGCACATTCATGCAGTTATGAATATTTTACCTACATTAAAAATGTTATAATATCTAGAACATTTACATAAAATTAATAAATACCGAAGTAAATCTTCAACGGAAGCCGACCCGTCTGATCCCTGAAAATATAATTGAATATAACGATGTGAGGATGCTAAGTCCCTTTGAAATATACTTTGCTTACCTTCGTATTTTTACTAGCACTTTGGGTGAACATGGAAACATTAATATTCGTACATTAATCTTTACTTACAAATGTTAATGTAAGCAGTGTGGTACAATACTACTGACATAAGAAAGCATAGTTAATTTCATAACTATAGTCAAAAGAAAGTATTCGTACGTACAGACTATAGCTTAAGATATAAATTAAGTACTTAATGTCTGATTTTATAACATCAGGGATATATTTCATCCACAATTATACAATATAGCAATCATTCTTAATTATTTTATGATGCGTTGAGTTATTTTATCGCTCTTTTGTTTTCCATTATGTTTTCTTAAGAAGCAGTTAAACATACCAACTTTCGAAATTATAGTAATAAATCAAAATACATGGTACTTGTGAGTCGTGAGCAGTGTTAGTTATGATAAGCAGTGTAGAATATCTCCTAGTCAGTGTTAAAAAAGCTCGGTAGAAAGGACTGGAGTACCTTTTTAAGGACTTCGTTGTTTATAAATATTTTAACGTTTTACCTCTAAACAACGCCCCCGTCCCTTGGTGTTTACTTGACTGGAAAATATAGTAGGTACCAACACGAAATTTTGGATGAACTTTAAAAAAAAAACCAATTTCCTTTTATTCTTCCAATCAAATATTTTGTATACTGCATGCCATAATCATAAGTTTTATCACCTCCTCCGAAATTCGGTTGTGGCAACACTGCAATTTACCAGTAGATACTTGTTACAATTTAATGACGGGACAGATGTAAGAATCCCTCGCCTCACAACACAACAGGTGTGCACGCGCCTTAATTTTTTTTTACTTTGAGTGCACCTTCTTGTTCTCTCTAAATAACAACCATAGAAAGAGAGGCGACGGTTGTTATCGAATAAAAAATATGTAATACAATAAATATTGTAATATTTCATGTCAATTTGTAATAGTGAGTGTTACTTGTACGTTACGTGATAAATGTGACAAAGATAATAATTAATAATATCTGTAATGGCGTTTATTATTATTTTAATAAAAACACTGCTATGTAGTCTTATGCATCAAAGTATTCAACCCTGTGTATTTAGTTCAAGTCATTCAGGAAACCTGTCGGATGATTTTAGGTACTGCAAAAATCGGCATTAACAAACAGGCAAGTAATTTACAGGGCCTGCAAAAGCAACCCATTAATATTTTCGCTTTTAAAAACACATTGTCACATCATAATTACTGCAGTCCGCATCTTTCAAATATTTGCACCGACCCTTAAAACCCATCGGAACCAGTCCTCGATGCAAAAAATCTGTAAATTATATCGATATTATCGTGTATCGATACTGCGCGGGCCTCAGCGTGCGCTGCTTGGCTCTCCGGATCGGCAGCTGTGACAGATTTTGTATTTTTTGCACGCATTCACCAGACATCGATTTGCAATTTTCGTTCAAGTGGTTCCGACCTTTAATGTCCTTACCTGCTGGGCCGGAAATATTTTTAGTATGCATCTGCAATAAGTGTGAAATGAATTGAAATCAGACACGCCAGTGCACTTTGAGTAGTTGGATAAAGTTAATATACCTTTAAAAAAAATACGGTATAGTAGATGTCCGACTCATACTTATAAAACTAACACTCAGTTCTTTGATCGCATGCTCTGACTTTCAGCACAGTATAAAGAATTCAGCAATACTTCACCCTTTTTCGATAAAAAATTCAAGGCATTTTTATACAGGGTCATCTGATGAAAGGTCCAGACATAACATAAAAGGACGATTTAGGAAAATAAGCTCACATAACTCTGATAGGCACGTTCCTTTGTTTTATTCGCCACATTTACAAAACAAAATTCAGAAGCTCGTGGATATTATATTTCAAAGCGTGAAGAGGTGTTATAATGTTTTAGGTAAGAAATGTTTAGGTTCATATTTCAAAAGACTAACATAATCAGTCTAAGGTAAACCTATTCTGTTATAAGTAAGCACTAAATAAGTAAATTAAAACTTAGTTACGACAAATGTTTACTTACTAGACGACTCACCCAGAACTTCGGTTCAATCGGTCGGATGTGTCGCATCTGGTTTACGTCTCCAATGTCAAGATTCCAGAACCCCAGACCTATACACCTATACAACATCAAAGGACATCAAATGCAGCCAACGGGCTACCTAATAGCTTTCGACCAGCAACGCGACCGAGTTACAAATCGCTTTAAATGTGAGCCGCTCGAAGACAGCGTAGGTCAAGCGTTGAATATTCATCAAGTTTAATTAAGCTTTGGTTTAATAGAGTTAGCAAAAAGGTTACGCTGTGAAAAAATTTACAATAATTATTTTTGAGAGCAAATATTTTACATAGGCGGCGTCACGGGCGGTAAAACACTTTCCAATAATTATGGCTGTTAAGCTTTTAACGTCATCTAGTCGTGATCAATTGAACCTCAAGAGCTGTCATACTTAGCTTAGATCGATCGATCAAAAGTAAATAGTTTATTATACACGAATCTTAGTTCAAGACATGAACAGACAGAAATAGCAATATTATTCTTTAAAGCCTGCCTTTTACCTCCGTTACATAACCAGATGGAAAAGATGATTGATAACTGTCTTGTTATACTAAATTACGCTTCCCTTTTGAAATCTAAAATATATTTTTCACACTGCAATCAACTACGTTCGTGATGGATTCATTCGTCGGCAATTTTCCACCTCGAATGATTGCTTAGGAGTTCAAACCACATATATCTTCTAGACAATGATTGCCCAGATGCGATTATTTCTTCCAAATGTAAGTAAAGGAAGCATTCTCTGAGACCAATTACAAGCTATTACCTAACGTAGCCATGAATAAATAAGTTTAACGATTGTGATCAAGCGTGTCTGACTTTCTCGTAATCTGATGGTGGATAATGTCCGGTTATACGCGTGCCATCAATCATCGGCGACAGGGATGGAAGTCGCCGCATAATAGGCCTCTACTTTAACATGACCTTCGCGGACCTTCTATTGTCAAGGCAATGAGGTAATCATGTCTTTTCTTCCGAAATAAGTAAGCACTTATTTTGTAAACCCTTTTTCACAAAAGAAATTGTGGCTTTTACTCGTGAAGTTTTACTATTTATATACCTTTTTTGTGACCAAGCTTGAATAACTATTGGTAACTGCCTAGGTAACTAAATAAATAACTTTGTTTTAAAAATTCACTACTTCTATTAAACAACATTTTCATGAATTCTCAAGAAGGCAGGTTGTTGGTACGGTGTTACGGACGAATAAGGACATATTATTGTAACTTATAGCCTTTTGAACGACAACTACGAGGTCTACAATAATCTAGGACAAATCACTAAAACATCCCATAGATTTCGAGTAAAAAGGTATGATGTAACAGACTGCAAAAATAAATATTGAAACGTTAATTCAGTCTAGTGTAAGCAAAGTACCTAACAGTCCTTCAAACATGCGAGTTACAGACTCGAGACGAATCGATGCTAAAGTTGGCTATTCATAAAGCGACGAAATAATGTTGGCAACAAGGGTTACTACTAGTACGGCCTGCAACATCAGAATTATAGAACTGACATAGCATGTTCAATAAAAGTGTCCGATATGAAGATTCAGTGTTTGGGAATAAGTTGTCTGTCGCGGCTACATATTTCCCAATATCTGTCGCTAAGCGAATGCGCGGCTTTAAAACCAAACAGCGATTTATTTCAGTAGCCAAATCGTTTATTTTTACATCCCCGAGTTGTCCTACTCCTACCAATAAATATACAAAAGCCAGTCTTTTTTTAACCTTCTATTGCTATAGAAGGATGTAGGAAATGTTGGCAGTCTACAAGAGACACGAGCAGTATTTATGGCCTGCATTAACATAGCATAAAGGTTCAACTATTTCATTAACTACTGTAAATGTCTACTCAAAGAATGTAGGAATACTTTATTTAGATTTATGGTCATATTTGGTCTGATGTGTAGCTTACGTTATCAAACAAAAAAAAAAAGTTTTGTCCGTAAGTACTTCCGGTAAGTTTTGTATGGTTCTCTCTCCAAAACGCTATCTTTTACGATGCGTCAAGTTTGTATCAAAGTTAACGTAACCGATGCGTGTGCGTATAAAAATATCACGCTTGGCTAACATGCAACTTAATGTGATAACGCGTAAACATGCGTGTTATTGTTTACCTAATAGTTCAGCTGAATCGGATGGGAACTTTCGATTAGAAGATTCATCAAAGTTAATTGGTGAAGTCACGTAATTTTCTCAATAAACAAATGATTGATAACAAAACCTAGACTTTTAGAAATTGGTCTAATTGTATTCTTACGTTTTTTGATTTCTGTAGGATTTAATTGAAAACAATTTAATTGTGTAACAATGTCCCTATTTATCAAATTAGACAACTCCAATGTCAGCGATACCACCGTTACAGCAGGGAACAGAACAAATTGGTAAAATATAGTCCAAAAGAAAATGCCACACGACGACGCAAAGATGATACATAACAACAACAATCCTGTCCGTACAGGTAGCTTGAATCTGGACCTCATCAAGCAACAAATAAGGCTGCAAGTTAACTAACTTACAACAAGTTGAGACTGTCGCAATTCGAACACAATATAACATTACAATGGTATACAGAAAAAACGTTTGTTTACCTACCTCGACTTTTTGATCAAGTCCCATTTACCGTGGTCACAATCGTGAGAAGTATTAGACACTTAACTAGTTATTTAATCCCCTTTATAAAGTTCAAAACAACAGGACATCGCACCTATAAAGGCCATCCTAAAAATACACTGCCGGACATACAGTATCTTGTATTATCATGCGCCCGCGCCGCGCCTCGCAACTTATCGCCATCGCCAGTGCCCGTTCCTCTCGGGGCGGTTTGTACGAGGATAAATTAACAAGCAAAATTATCCTGGTGTTAGTCTAGATGAAAAATTAAGTAATTAACAAAATTACTATTTTTTATTTTTGCTTAACGTGAAGCTTTAGAATTGAAATTATATCCGAGTGAGCGAACAGAGACCTAAGACTTAGGTAAAAAAAAACGATTAAATTTGACTTTGCTATACAGCTAAAATAATAACGACTTCTTCTCGTGGTTTTATTGAATTTCATCTAAGTTCTTAACACAGGTAACTAACACTACTATTAGTATTCCGGTGTTACCATAGAATTTCGTACAAAAACCTATATTTGAACTAAAAACGCGTTACATCTGTTTCAATAGAACACTGTAAACAAGCCACCCAAACAAATATAAACTCACTGTTTATGATAAATTAAACAAAGATATCTTGAAGTGGTAAGTACGTTTACTGCGGCTTTTACAATTTTTTATATTAATTTAAACATGTAACGAACGGTGATTTTTATATGAAGATTTTAGAATGAATGTATGAATGAATCTTTAGAATGAATGATAATGGAATGAAAGTGATGCAGCGAATGTGTCGTAGACATCCTCGGGGGCCTTGAAAGCTGTAGATGACGCTTTCAAGATCACTTGTCCAATTCACTATCTGGAGAAGGCAGAAGACACAATCTGTTGATAGCTCTTCGTATAGTTCCTTGTGAAGTAGATACGTCGGCGACTCGTGGCACACCATCAGTGCCAGGGAATAACTTCGAGACCCGTCCAAGGCGCCAACACAGTGGAGGAGCCCTATCATCCTTGATTAGGACAAGGTCGTCTAGCTTTAGTTCTCTGCATCGCACCTTCCACTTAGTGCGTTGTTGGAGCTCCGCGACGTACTCCATTGACCACCGCTTCCAGAAGTGCTGACGAGCTTGCTCCAGTCGCTGAAATCGGTCAAGACGGTTGGTGGTGTAGTCAAGCAGGTACGGCGATGGTAATGACGTCAACGGCCTACCAATCAAAAAGTGACCCGGGGTAAGTGGAGATAGGTCTTGGGGTGAAGGACTTAAAGGACATAAGGGTCGGCTATTAAGTATCGCTTCAATCTGAGCGAATAACGAACTCAGCTCCTCGAAAGTCAAGTGGACATTTTTTAAAACCCTATATAAATGAAATTTTGCAGATTTGACCCCGGCCTCCCAGAGACCACCAAAGTGAGGAGCGTATGCTGGAGAGAAGCGAAATTCAATGCCTTCACGAGAAGCAGAGTCAATAATAGAGTTACTATTTGATTTTAGAAATGAATTAATTTCTTTGGCGGCAGCAACAAAATTTCTACCATTGTCACAATAGATGACCTTTGGTTTACCCCTGCGGGCTATAAATCTTTTTAATGACAGCACAAATGCATCCATTGTTAAGTCACTAACTAACTCTAAATGAACGCATTTGTACCGAAAGCAAATAAAAATACACAGGTAACTTTTAGTTATTTTACAACCACGTCCCTTCCGGTCTGTAATAAGAAATGGACCGGCAAAGTCGGTACCTATCGTAGAGAAAGGAAAGTCAGCTTCTACACGATCTACAGGTAAGTTTCCCATAATATTATTCATGGTACGCGTATTAAAACGACGACAGGTTACGCACTCGCGCGCTATACGTCTAGCTAGAGCCCTACCTCCTACAGGCCAATAATGCTCTCTTATAGAAGCCAGGAGATGCTGAGGACCGGCATGCATCAAACGTAAATGCTCCCGTTTGAATATAAGTTTTGTAATATAATGACTCGACTGCAGTAAAATAGGATGACGTTTGTCATACTGGTAAGACGATGATACGATGCGCCCTCCGACTCTAAGAATGCCATTTTCATCCAAAAACGGATTTAAAGACGAAAGAGCGACTTTGGAATTTAAATATTTACCTTTATTGAGTACACCTAACTCTGTAGGAAAGGAATCTTTTTGGGCTAACTTTATAGAAACGTTATGAGCCATTTCTAACTCGGAAATTTGAAGTGGACCTCGTATTCTATCGGATTTTGTGTGTATTCTACAATTGTTGACGAATCTTAATACTCTAGCTAAAATCCTATAAAGAGTAGTTAAATTTGAAAATTTTGATAGAGCTGCCGATATATTTGGCACGGAAGTTGCCTCCTCCCCCCCTAAAGTATGGTGAATCTTTAGCTCTGGCAACTCAACTAACTCCACATTATAGGTGGGCGGCCAAGAATTTTCGGATTCTAAAAGAAATGATGGACCATTCCACCATATAGAGAGATCTACCTGATCTGGATCGATGCCGCGAGAGACTAAATCTGCCGGGTTCATAGAGGTAGGAACATAACGCCAGTCTGTGGCATTAGTTATCTCGTTTATAGCGGCTACTCTGTGGGCAACAAACGTTTTAGTTTTATTATTGTTTAGCCAACCTAATACAACTTTAGAATCTGTCCAATACACTTGACGTTCGATAGGGCAACGTAATGCAGATATAACTGTAGAAGTTAGTTGAGCTCCTAATAGGGCGGCGCAGAGTTCGAGCCTTGGTATTGTCGTGGGCTTAATAGGTGCAACCCGTGACTTTGCACATACCAGGCTAACATTTATCACGCCGCTAGTAGAAGTGGATCTCAAATATACACAGCTACCATAGGCGCGCTGTGAAGCGTCAGAAAAACAATGTATTTGTAAAGTAAAAGAATTATTGTCAGATAAAATGTATCTAGGAATTTTAAGTGAAGACAGACATGAGGACTTAGTTGAAAACTGTAACCAAGAAGACTTAATTTCTGGAGGAACAGGTTCATCCCAATTAATTTTGTGTCCCCATAGTTCTTGAAGTAAAATTTTAGGTTTAATTGTGAAGATAGATAGCAGGCCAAGAGGATCGAATATTTTAAATGTTGAGGAAAGTATAGTTCTCTTCGTAACATTGTCGGAAGCCGAAATTTTATGCTGAAAATGAAATTCATCTGTAGACGGCGTCCAACCTACACCTAGCGTACTAGTCGCATTACTAATCATGAGATTACCACTTTCCGGGTTGATCGAGTCAGCGAGTAACACAGGTAAGTTCGAACGATATTTACGTAAGTGAAAACCTCCCTTTGCTAACTCAGAAGATACTGTGAGGTGGATATGACGTAACTCCTCTTCAGTACTTGCACCTGTAAGAAGATCATCGCAGTAAAGATCATTTTGGATGATAGTTTTGATCCTCTGATCAGCACACTCTTCACCTATCTGCCAAAGAGAACGAGTTGTAAGAAAAGAAGCACTAGCAAACCCGTAAGTAACCGTATTTAAACTTAGGGTCCTAATAGGTTTTTCTTCATTATCACGCCACAATATAAGTTGAAGATTGCGATCAGCTTCCTTGAGAAGCACCGAGCGGAACATTTTTTCTATATCTCCTGTTAAAACATACTTATGTTGTCTAAAACGAACTAATATATTAAACAATGGTTCTTGCACTACTGGTCCCACCATTTGCAAATCATTAACGGAAACACCAGATGTAGTGCGAGCCGAAGCATCGAAAACGACGCGTAATTTTGTCGACTCGCTTTGTTCCCTTATAACTGGATGGTGGGGCAAGAAATAGGCATTTAATGGCCTAGACTTCGGAGATTCAGATAGGTGACCTAATGTTTCGTAATCATTTATGAATTGACAGTACTGTTGTTTTAAATCAGGTTGCTTTCGGAAACGAGCCTCTAAATTAAAAAATCTCTTTTTAGCTAGGTTATAGGAATTGCCTAAGCAATCTATGCTATCACGGAGTGGCAACCCTACACAAAATTGACCATTACTTGTACGAATAGTATTGGCGAGATAATGTTGCTCACACAATGTTTCTTCCCTACTAAGGGGTTTTCTTTGAGGAAAATTTTCTAGTTCCCAAAATATAGTCAACTCATCATGTATATTATTTGAAGTGTCATTATTCGACACTAAATTGCATGTGAGTGAATTACTTTTATTTTCATTAAAACAGGGCAAAGGTCCCGTGACGAGCCATCCTAACTTTGACGCTTGTAGCTTAGGATAACCGCGTCCTAACGAATGCTGCTGAGCGCTTATGATGTCCCAGAACAAATCAGCACCGATCAAAATATTTACTGGGGATGGTTCATTTAAAGAGGGATCTGCTAACGGAAATGTATGAATATTTAATTGTTTTATGTCAAAATAAGATTTAGGTAAGTTGCCGGTAATTTGAGGCAAAACTAAACACGAAACAGTTACATTAAAAGAGCTAGTTTCTGAATGAATGCGTAAAATACAGCGTTCTGTGTTTATATTTAATTTAGTGTTACCAATGCCTACTATGGTAGTGTCTGAAGGCTGAGGAATCAGGTTTAGATGGCGCTTTACAGCCTGCGTGATAATTGTCGTCTGACTCCCGCTGTCAAGCAAAGCTCGTACTATCATAGATTCATTGGTGGCTGGATTGGTAACCTTAATTCTGGCAGTACATAAAAGTACTTCAGATGAACAAGTTGAAGACATGGTGACGGAATTGGTTAAATTTGAGTTTTCCATTTCTTCTGATTTATGGAGAAGAGAATTATGTCGTAGTTTGCAATGACGACAAGTGCTTGAGAGACGACAACGTTTAGACATATGGCCAGATCTTAAACAATTTTGACACAGTTTGTTAGAGGTAACAAAAGCCAATCTGTCCTCTATCGACTTCGACTTAAACGACGGACATTCGTAAAGGCGATGATTATTCTTACAGAACAAACATTCCGGTATTTGAGAAGTATTACTTTCGTTCGGAATAGCTACTAATGACCTTGAACTATTGTGTTTGTTTTGATTGCTAGATAATTGTTTTTGTTTGTTATCTTGATAATCATGCTTATGGCGATAAACTGTCTCAAAAACATCTGCGCGTGCTTTAAGAAAACTGAAGAAATCATTAAGTGAAGGTATGTCGCTCAAATTATTTCTGTGTTCTTCCCACTTAAAATATGTACTACTATTTAATTTTCCTGCAATAATGTATATAATCAAAACATCCCATTTGTCAGTAGGAAGCCCTAGTGTATTAAGTGCGCGTAAATTTTTTGTGATATGGTCAATGATGAATCTTAAGGACTTGTCATTTTCTTGAACGGAATTAATGCTAAACAACGCCTTAAGATGGTTATTTATCAATTGACGCTTATTGTCGTAGCGTTCACATAAAAGTTTCCAAGCTTCGGAATAGTTATTATGAGAAACTTCCAAATTAGCGATCACCCGAGCAGCTTCTCCCTCAAGGTATGATTGTAAATAGTGATATTTATGAATATTTTCGATCTTATCATTATTGTGTACTAGCGAAACAAATGTTTCCTTAAATTCTAACCACTTAAAATACGTACCGTCAAAGTTTGGAATTTTAATCACCGGTAATTTAAATCCTAATGCATTACAACTATGGACGTTATGATGACACGTAGCTACAGATGATTTATGTTGAGAATTATCGTAGTCATTCTGAATTTTGGAGTTTTTCTTAATTAACTCTTGGGCTAATGCGATACAATGGTAGAAATCCTGTTCTATAGAATCCCTATAATCCAACTCACTACTTTGACTATCTGAGCTTTGAATTTCTATCAGACTCTGCACCTCATCGAATTCAACGAATAACATCTCAACTTTTGATAGTTTCATCGCCAGTTTACTTAATTCTAAATCGGAAAAATGTTCTACAGAAGCTAAGACATCGAGACTTAATTTAAATTTTGTTACGCGTCCTTTAATAGAACCGCGTTTGAGTATTAGCTCCTTTAACTTTAATGATTCAGACATTATAATAGTTAACTCGCAATAAACTACCGTAAACAGATTTGAATGATGACGTAAATAGATAACAAAATAGGTATTGCATACGATACGCTCCTCGCTTTGTTGATCAGCTGATGCGGCCGGCACACGTAGACTGCATACAATGGTGAGCAATGCAGGTGGGGGCCGGCCTGCCGGCAGTCAGGTAACGGCGATGCGCAAGCGATGCCGTGGCTCGTGTCACAATAATCACTGGAATAGATTAATTCCGAACGCCTCAGTAAACTGATAACAACAAGTTGTATGACGAAACGACGGTTTGTAACTTATTCACTCGGGACGAAGTTATGTGATATATAATTATAATTGGTGATATTAGAATTAAAAAAGGGGTACAGTTTAAGAAATGTTGTTTGGAGTTATTAACGGTTAAGAAAATTAAATATAAGTTAAAAGTGCATTAATTAAGATGGCGGTAAGTCGACGGCAATTAAATTGGCCGTTCTGTGAAATTAGTTGAGATAATTTGTGCCTTGCCAATCCTATTTAGGCCTCTTTCGAGGATAATTGTGGTTAGGTAAGTACACTAGACACAAATAGAGAACAGTAGAAATTTCACTTGATTCCAAGAAACTAAATCCGCTAAATGCACAGATTAAAGGATAAAGAAAGTTAGTAAGATGGAACGAGCTCACTTTTAGGATAGATAGCGTAGTCCAAGTAGTCCTTATGCAGGCAGGAGCACGTGGTTCAGTGATTCTTCTGACTCGTTTTATCAGTGGACTTGCTCAATTGGAGTATCGTTGTCCCGGCAGTTCCCAGAATGGCTTGATGAAGGCAAGGTTGCTCGATCCAGGTGGTAGTAGGCTGCCAGTACACAGGCACGGCGATCTTAATACTCAGCACGTCCTTCCGTAGGTACTGGTGGCTTTCGTCCGGTCTCGTTGATGTCCTTCATGTGCCCTTGACGCGGGAATAATCCGAGTGGTCTAGTTTCGATCCAACGATTGCAGGTCCTGTCACGGTCGCCAATTTTGTTTATGATAAATTAAACAAAGATATCTTGAAGTGGTAAGTACGTTTACTGCGGCTTTTACAATTTTTTATATTAATTTAAACATGTAACGAACGGTGATTTTTATATGAAGATTTTAGAATGAATGTATGAATGAATCTTTAGAATGAATGATAATGGAATGAAAGTGATGCAGCGAATGTGTCGTAGACACTCACACTTTCCTAACAATGAAATAATCAATTATTTCATAGATAACTAAAATAATAAAATCGTGTCGCAATGTCAACATTACGATACCTACAACAAACTTAACACAATTTCTTTTGATATCGTATTTTCTTTGGCCAATAATGTTAATATACTAACTGAATTTTAATCACGTTCGTAGATTACAAATTATAATAATATGGTGCCTATTTGGTCTGGTGGTCGAAACTATAACTGCGAAGTTAAGAGTAAATGAATATTACTTACGTGCTTTTGGCCTATCTAGGTTCTCGTCTCTATCTTGCACTAAGACTTGTACTATACTATACTCCTCCTGACTGTATTTTCGGTCACGGCGGCCTATCTTCACGTAGATTAGCCACTTGGCTATTACACTCTTAGATCTCTGATAAAATGTGCTTTGGTCTACCGGTTTACCATTATTCCTGACGCTTTGACTGCCTCGTTGGTCTAATAGTGATCGCAAGCGCAGCTGCTGAGCGTGAGGTTCTGGGTTCGATATCCAAGTCGGGAAGGGAGAGGGAGTGCTCCTAAGCATGCATAAGTATGCAGGAGATATTATAGTGCACAAGTATATGCGCAAACACAGGAGCACTCCCTCTCCCTTCCCGACTTGGATATCGAACCCAGAACCTCACGCTCAGCAGCTGCGCTTGCGATCACTATTAGACCAAAGAGGCAGTCAAAGCGTCAGGAATAATGGTAAACCGGTAGACCAAAGCACATTTTATCAGAGATCTAAGAGTGTAATGGCCAGTTCTAGAAGGAAGTACTTGTCCTCTTCAATGATAAAAATCTGGAATAATATTTTAGTGGAGTTCAAGATAACAATAGCATGTTCAGCATCATACGACATTGTCACAGGAAATCGACTAACTACTGTGGACTGTCTATTATGAACATTGCTAATATCCTCTTGTTTGGCAATCGAATCGATCGATGATTACATTAGTTACTCATCACAGTATATTTGCCCGTTAACGTTGTGCAACGGTGAAGACAAAAAAAGCTGCTAAATCAAAGCAATATAATGTTTATTTATCCCTAGCTGTGCCCCGCGGTGTCACCCGCGTATAATTATATTATAATTCGCCTAAGTTACTCCTTAAATAGTCAGCTACAAGCCAGTAAGATCTATCAGAATCGGTTCAACAGTTTCGAAGATTAGCCGGAACAAACAGACAGACGAAAGTTTTTAAAACTGGTTTTAAGCATCGATATCGTGAAAATAATTGTATGAACTTTAAAAACACTAATATTTTGTAATTATACAAAAAGACACTTCAATTTTATTTATTTGTATTGATGGCCTAAGACCGAGTATGATGACTATTATGAAGATAAAAAAAATGTCTCTCTCTTACACTCCAGGTACATAGGTGGTCGTGTGTGATTATCGCACAGCACTTAATAACTAGCGGAGGTCATAAAAATTCTTGACACAGCATTTAGATCTCTATTCTCGTTATGCTGTTGGACACAAACATCTGGGAATGCGTGTGACCAAATTATGTAGCTTTGCATAGTATGAGTCAGACGTCTCACTGTTCGTTTCACTGTCGCTAAGATATAATAAAATATTATAAAAAAAAGTTTTAAATGTCGCTTGCCAAAAGACTAAGCAAAACTTCCTAAAACAGACAAATTCTTAAAAGTGTATCAGTATTTCAAGCCTCCTTTGATTTCAAGGCGATGAGATTTGAATAAAACTTTTTTTTAAAGAATTGTATCCCTACAGATAAAATAGACAGGAACTACATAATGCCACGTGTCGCGTGCTATAACTACATACCCCGTCCACGTGCACATTTTTTTTTTTACATGTTTGTGCTTTGTGAATACTACGCACCAGACCTTTTCGAAGGCCATCAAGTAAATGTTCAGTCTTGCTCATGTTAAAATAAAAAAATATGCGCCCAAAAAGTTTTGTATACAAAAAGGAAAAAATAATGTGTGTGCCAGCTGCTCGCCAATTATTGCAAGATGCAAAAGTAAACTGACAAAAGATGGGTTTATTGATTATTTCATATCGTAAATAAACTGTTAAAAGCTATGATCATAATGAAATTTAAAATAAATTTATTGTCCATGTGTAAAAAAAAGTGATTGAACATAAATAAATTACACCAAACACAAATAACCGTAATTGAACCCAGTCAATAACAAAAAGCAAATAAAATAGCAATCGTAACACATCAATAGATTCAATTACCTACCTAAATTCCATTCAAACGAATCAATCTTTATTGTACGAGCCTTGAATACAATTTACTGTGAAAATGAATGGTCATATCAAATGAGAAATATGGTTTCTTAAAGCATTTTATTGGTTCTAATAACTTTATAATAACTTTATAAAAAAGTTATACGATTGTTTTCAAAGAAATTTAGATACAACAATTTTAATGAACGTTTTTGTGAAACATGAACATAATGTAGACTATAGGGAAGTACCTAATTGTATAGCTGGATGTACTTAATTTTTGGTGCTATATATATATTTTCCTGGTAAATACCCAACAATCTTTTTCCTTTTCGGACATCGATCACAAATTCCACTAAAAGCGCAGTTTGTTAAAATTAATTTGGCTCGCTGGTAATTTATATAAATCTGGCCTTCGCTACATCCTGGGCGTATTGACCTAAAATTTATCGGGTATGCCGAATTATGGCTAATAAATTGAGATTACACGTGGTTAGGTCGTTGACCTGTATGGCCGAAATTGTAACCCCCTAGACGAACACATGGGTTTGCTTGGATTTGTTTGTACATAACTAGCGTATGTCTAAGATATTTGTTATTAATAGATCTCGGTACGATTTGTAGGTCAATTAACGTCCTATATTGGTTGTTAGTATTGCAAGGGCGTTTGAACGTGATTGTGTTGGCCTTACAGTTACATAAAGGGCTCTAATCACAATACAACAACAATTATATAAGCTTTTTTTGTTAATAACTAAATACTACTACTTCCTCACGTCTATTTTTTGGGGATCCCCGACTAGTTTCAAACTCAAACCGAGCCCGCGATCAACTATGTCGTCAAGACAAAAATCAGTTTGACTATCTTTTGGTATCTCTTGCCCTAATAATGCGAAAAGCTTTGCCTTTTCAGCAAAAATTAAAGTCCTCTTCTTCATGCTCTGGTCATTTGTACAATAGATATTGCAATTAAAACTTTAAGTCCTATGATTAAAGCTTGAAATAAGGCGCTCGCGTGACTTTATTTGTAACGATGTAATCGTAATAAAAAGGCTATTAAGTGCGGCACTCGCGTGTCCTACATTTGGATGGCATCCACTGGAGCAGCGTATGCAAGGTACTAGGATCGTGCGCAAATTATAGAGGGCTCTCCATGCCATTTACGAGTACCTTCACGAATGGGGCTCCGTTTGAACCGTCAGTATCAGTCAGTTTTAATTTCGAAACATGATGTTCTTTAAGTTTCCTTTTCAGTAATGTTTGTTATTCTCATCATGAAACCTCTCAAATGAGATATCAAGGAAAGCTCATAGAATCAATTAAATATGAAATCTTGGTTCTATCATCTTAAAATACTTTGATCTCACTTCGTCATTTTACTATCAGCGTCAGTTGGTGTGTCGTGTAAATTATTAATCACATGCATTGTGAATAATATCAGTATTGCATGTTCTTTGCACTGTTAGAATCCTGCCTCAATCATCTAGTTCTGAAATACAAACATTGTTGTCATTCAGAAATCAACCAGAAAGAATCGTTGTTAATAATTAAACATTTTCGAAGAACTCCATTTACATAATTAATTCAGGTGAAGCAAATAGTAATCACAGTTTAATTAAGTAATTAATTACACAAAGTTTTTCCTTCGCGTTTCAGATTGAATTTGCACCGATTATACTTAACAAAGTAGCGACCACCGAGTTAGGAAGATCTCTCAAACTGTACTCAAACTATTTGGACAATATTTTACTTGTCGTTTTATGATACGTCCGTACCTTGCTCATCATTCGTGCAGCGTTGGCAACAAATTCGGGACAGAGTGATACGGCAGATTCTTCCCGACATCTCACTGTATGTCTCGGTTCCATTCCAGACGCGGTACGCGTAATATTCTTAATTAAATGATAAGTATTTTTTTTACTTCAGTCTTTGTTTTTTTTAAATATAAAATATATTTATAAAAACCAAGATTGAAGTATAATACACCAAAAAATAGATATCACTGACAAAAAACTTCACATAATAAAATTATCGATAGATTTATCCCCGGCCATTGCAGCATAAGTATCAATTGATTATACTATCAAAATAACTTGAGCTATTTTCTTGCCACTACAGAATGCGCAAAATAAAATAACATGTTTCTAAAAAAATTACATACTGTGCAACGTTTGCCCGACAATACAATTCCCATTTTCTATAGATCTATATTGATTTGTTCTAGCACTCGCCGTCCGCTGTGGTTCTTCTTCTTATCGTGTGGTTGATGAACAACCTAGTGTCAGAGTTCAAACCTTTGATACCGCTGTGGTGGCGTGAATAAATCCATCGTTCACCCTATTTCAAAATGACTTGCGTTGTGTTCCTGTCAATACTTACACGATTGATATTACTCTATAAAAAGGTGTTTAAAACTGTCATGAAACTGTCCATGTAACAGAATAGCCCACGTCGCGTGGTTCACCAGTCCCGCACGATGGCCCATTGTAATAGCCCCCGACATGCAACTTACTATCTTACTACGAGTATTTTACTACTATGAATCTTTACTTCCGAGAATGCGGGCTAATTGTTACGTCAAACTGTTCTTGCAATCTTCGATTTTAATGATCCTCTCTCTTACACATATTATACCGTTTGTTTTTTTTTTGTGCACATCACGCTATGTTATGTTTTTGCACATTGGTCGTGATCTTATATTGTAGCCATTTTAAACTTTTATAGTGCTTTTTTAGTTAACTACGCTTTTAGATCTTTTAGTAATCCATTAAAGTTGGTTTCACGTTTGTTTCTGGTTTGTTTTTTTCGTAATTGTTGGTCGTCGGTTTGACAATAAAATGGAATGGCAAAAGCTTAGGTGGTAACGTGCGCAGGTTGCTATTACCTCCATGCAAATAATTCTCATGGTCCCACAGATTCCATAGATCGTGATCACAGGCAAAACTTACCTTCTGTTGACTCGCTACAGATTTTCTCACAGTCCCGTATTTGTCCATACATAATAGTTTGTTCTGGAGCACTTGTGTGTTTAGATTTTTAATGCTATGGTAATGAGTTGGAACTATTTCTTCCGAATGATTGATGGAATGGGTTTGTGGGTTGGTGACAAGTTTAGTAAGCCAGTATTTAACAAAGAAAATAATTACCCACACTTCTGTTTATTTCGCTTCGAAAAAAGTTACTCTATAAAATTTGAGACGAGACGAATCGTATTTCAAACGCCTTTCAGCGCAGACTAAATATAAACACGTTATCGCACATAATATTGTGTAGAAATATGATTGTAATACAATGACTCGTTGCTACTTCAATACTCTGCAAAATTCTGAGGTTTTCCTTGCAGTTAATTATATTATTAGTAACAGTTGGGCAGTAACAATTACATCGAAACAAATCACTCATTATATTTGCTATTCAAATCAAATCATTTATTTCTTTGCAAACATGGGTAAAACATAGGTGTTCTTTTTTAAATAAGGTTCTCCATATTTTACCGTCACATGGGCATGCAAATATAGAGTTTACGATTATAAATTTGAAATAAGTGGCATGTCATTGGAACTACAATAAAAATAAGAATGGGAACCTGGTCAAGGTAATTTTTTTTTTTTCTCTAAATACTATCAATAATGTCAAAGGAATAAAATTAAGCCAACTAGAATAACAATTCAGGATATAAAACTATTACAGGATATATAATCTTCAAAATTACAGAAAAAACTCCCTCGTTGGTCTAGTGGTCCCAAACGCGACTTCAGAACATGAGGCCTCGGGTTCGATTCCCGGGTCGGGCAAAGCGTTATTGAGTTGTTATGTTAGAAAATTCTCAGTAGCACCCAAAATTTGGAATTGTGCCCGGTAGATGGCAGTAGGGTCACCAGCACCACCTAATATGGTACTTATAACAGCATTGGTGAAATGTTGGTGTACAACTGTGTACACTTCTGCCTACCTCTTCGCGGAATATAGGCGTGATGCTATGTAATTTAATGTTACAGAAAAAAAACCACGCATGAGTATATTTTTAAAACGCCTTCTTTGTCGATTGCATTTTCGTAAGGGTGACTGACTTAATATATTTGGCTATCTTGACCCCAAACACTATAAAAAGAGCCCAAGGGGTAATTTGCGCAACCGCTTTACAACCCCTACCGAAAGCGTATTTAAATGAAATGAGATTGTTTTAGGTCTCTAAAAATATTACTTTAAACATGGTAGTACTTACGTCTAAAATAAATATGAAGTTAAGGATTTTCTCATTTTCTGAGAAACAGGATCCATTAAAAAAACTTATGAACTGCGAGTCGAACTCGTGCGTTCCGTACCTACCCATTATACAATCTGTCCGTGTGTCACCAGCGATGTTCTCAGGAATGGGTGGACCTAGCAAGTAGAAATTTATACCAGATACTGAGGTCTATAGTCCCTATTAGGTGTATAAAAATCGGTTCCTGAGAAAATCGGTGGTGACACACGGACAAACAGACAGATGGACAAGAAAGTGATCTTGTATTATAAGGGTTCCTTTTTTTACCTTTTGAGGTACGGAACCCTAAAAACGAGTTAGTACAAAATAATTTCTAATCTCGTCATTTCTAGTTCACGTGATATTTTGTCAACTTAGTTTGGACACCAATCCAACGCTATATATAACATATACAAGAAATGCCATATACTAGAGCACTCAAAGTATTCCACAATGATACACGTAGGGTTTAGCTAAACATCTAACTTTATAAATAAAGAATCTACATAACGGAGAAAACTTAGGCCCATTAAAATAAACTTCTTTCAACAACCCTGTTGAGGATCATTACCTAATCACTGGGGAAAAATTTAAACGGACTTTCTTTTCATTTCAGAAGACGTGGTGTTCGACATTTGATTACTTTTTCTTTTTCTTTTCATAACGTGTCATATATTTTGTATGATTTCTTCTTATTTCTTCATTGGTGTACTGATTAGCGCGGTTGCTAACAGCAGTGATGTCCTGGTCAAATTGTTATCGGGTTTTTGTATTCGGAAATTCTCAGTGGCAGTTCGGAGTTTAGATTGTACCTGGTAGATGGCAATATATTTACCACTGATACCTACATTTTCGAGGAATACAGGCGTGATCCAAAGTTATATTCACTTCTAAATTTTGCAATTATTAGTACCGATATCCTTGTTTGTTGTTTAAAAGACTTTGTTCCGAGTACATTTACAAAGATAATAAAAACTATAAGGATCTCTAATACATAAAATCGGCACTGTTTTCCGTCTTTATACTCCTGGGCTTCGTTAGAGTGGTTTGCGTGTAAAACAAAGCGTTTTATGTTTTGGTAGTACACGTAACATGGTCGACGACCCGATCCCGACTTGGAAGTCATCCAAGTTAATGTTTAGGCCAACCAAAGCTCATTATTGCTAAACTAACATAAAGGCTAGGCTAAATAGTGGATAATATAATATTCTTTATAATGTTACTGGGTGGCTTAGGGGTGGTTTGGGAGTTCCTCCGCATCACTGTCTTCTGATAAATTAAATATGGAGGAACGAGGTGTGGTATCCCTTCATTGTAAAGAGAGGATTTTCCGACCAAGCGGGTGATATAATGCACGTTCGCTGTTAAACTGCTTGTGCAATGTAGGATTCGTGTCGTCATCTTAGGACGCACTTACTTAACACGGTAGATTTATTTTAATTTAGTTTAAGCCTGATACATTTTTGAAGTGCACTAGATTCGACTTAGCTAGTGGTTGATAGCCAAAGCACTTGGAATACCCATCCAGGAAATGGTACGGATCGTTTGAACTCTGATACTACGTTGTTCGTCAACTACAACTGCCCTTATTTATTCAGTGAGTTTGAGAGTTTACCCTTATGATACGTTAGTTATTTATATACTTTGGTCACATGCATGTATACGTAACTCCAAAACTTTAACATCACTCACAAAAGGTCACGTGAAAACCTATTCATTTCCACATTTGATTTTTATGCAGTTACGAGTAGAAGAATTTTACGAGAAGGTACCGTTCTCTGCCACTGACTGACGTAATCTATCCCGGTTTCCGACTTCCTCCTCGCGCTGAGGTTGACTAGGTCAAAGCATTTCCTGCTGACATATTCCTTTAGATTGCTCATGACATACATGTCACATGCCAACCTAAGTTAGAAGTGCCAATATGTAGCTTCTTGCCTGCGAAGATATATAATTGTTATTGTTGTTGTTTGTTATTTTAAATATAAAAAAAAAACTAATTTGTATTTACAAAAAATAAAAATCAGCATCGCTGTCATCTGTTAAGTGCCCAAAAGACGTGCCGCATTGCCACGTTGAATGGCAATTCTAATTCTCTGACCGAGAAAATCCCTGTGGTCACGCGAAGTGGCGGTGGTTTACTTTAAATCAAATAATAGGTTCGATGGTGTATCTTTTTGCCGTGTCCACTGTTATCCCTTATCTTATTCGTGTCAGTCAATCTGGGTCCGGTTTAAACATCTATACCACTTCCTTATGGATGAAGTAACGTCACCTCGTCGTTAGGACGGTGTCCCGACCATTGGGCTTTCCATTCCGACCCGATGATTGCAAAAAGTGGAGATAAATCATTTACCCTTACATAAGGAAAGTGTACTAGATGTCGGAGCGTGTATCATAGGTTGCTCCAAAAGTAGTGCCTTTAGATGTTATCAGAACTTAATATCTGATCAACAAGCCTTTCAATATGTATTTCTTAGGGAAAACATATTGAAAGGATACCCACGTTCTATGGTTATACCTAGTACCTATCTTTCTCTTCCGATGAGATTTTCTACACTACATTTATATTTTATACCTTTTATATTAAATTCGTCATTAAAAAAAAATAAGGATACAACATTATTAAAAAATCACATATTTAAGTTTGTAATCAGGTTGAAACCATTTTAACCTGATTACGTTTAGGAAACTAAGTAATAATTATTATATTATATTAGCTAACATTTAAAAATTCAACTTTAAATATAGCTACTAATAATGTTAATTAAGTAAGAAAAAATAGGGTGCCTATAGCCGTTGACTGAGCCGATAGTGCAGTGCGCTGATGGCGCTACAATGCAAAAACCATAAATTTATGCCACAAATAACTAACATGTTTTTTATTTATACGGTGAATCTTTTATTGCGTGTTATGGTGCATTCTTCTTTGTATCGATGCTAGGTGCTCGGCGGAAATTGCTCATTGCTCCATACTTTTAATGACTACTTCCTTAATGAAAGCTTAATGAGTCCGCATGTGTGGAGAGGAATTGTTCACAATCATTAAGTTTTTTTTGGTGCTACTATTCTTGTGCAGTGTAAGTACCATTATTATCTGGTGTAAGATTATTTTGTGGACTTTTTTTATAAGCTAAAGCTAATGGAGAATTCCAATGGTACATTTCTTATTTAGACACGATCGTCGATCCGCCATGTTAGTTTTCAAACATTTCTGTATCGTACTAATAACATGAAGCGGACTAGATATATTCTTCCATTCCATTTTCAAAACGTTCGACAGCCTATATTAAATGACCAGTAATGCCCTCCATTACTCTGGCTCCCCTCGGTACAAACGACAGTAATAAGTTATAATTTTCTTCTTCGCACCACCTACGAAGCCCAGGCTTATCCCTCGTTCCCTGGCATTCTACGAGGTTCATCCCTAATCCAGCTATGTCAGCTAAAAGGAAAAATAACTCCTGTTTCTTAGTAACATTTACGCTAAACAACGCAAAGGGTGTGCTTAAAATACTGATAGTAATACTTGTGTCTCTAAATTCTAGTTGTTTTTTCTTAATTTAATTATATAAATTCGTGTATTACAAGTTTTTAGCTTTGCTCGAAATGACATTTTTTTTTAAGTTTTAAACATGTATCTAATGCGACGTTTTATCGGATATAATATCATTACATAAGCTGGTCCAAAAATAACGTTACATAAATCTTAGGCATTATTAGATCCTTCCGCACATTGTTTCAATCATATTCAAATCAATACGTTTGTAATCACAACACGACAGCACGTTCCTAAACATAGGTTCGCGTGACGTAATTGAATTTTAAAAAAAATGGATACGTACTAAATCCCGCTATTTTCCGGTACCCGCCCAAAAGGTACTGGCGGTGACTAAAATTAAAATATTTTTGCTTAATAAATGTGTAACGAAGTTTTAATAGATGCAAGTTGACTCGTACCGTGCATTCAAATAATTCGCGAATTTCCTGCACGCGCGCCATTTGTGAACCGTGCTGGTATTCCTTAATTAAAAACGACAGTTGCTATATGTAATTAAAATTTACTCTACCATTTTAACTATTATTTATTCATCACAATAATCCATGCTTTTCCTCGTGATGTTTTACTGGATACCTATTAGGTAGAATCATAGTGCATTGTTTTACTGTATTATTGGTTTGTCTGTAAGCTGCTCAATCTATGCGGAAAATAGGTCATAAGCAATTAACATACTTCCCAGGTGCCTAAGACAGTAAATAATGAAGTGTAGAATAAATAAAACTAATAAGAAAAACTGTCTCGTTGGTGTACCACTACACCAACGAGACAGTTTTTCCCAAGCGCGACTGTTGAGCATGAGGTCCCAGGTTCGATTCCCGAGTCAGATAAAGTGTTAATTAGTTTCTCTGTTGGGAAATACTCAGTAGCAGCCCAGAGTTTGGAATTGTGCCCGGTAGATGCCAATAGGCTGGCTCACCACCTATTTACATGGGACTTCATAACAGTATTTATTTTGTAAAGTGTGGGTGTACAACCCTGTACTCGTCTGTCTCCCCCATCGAAGAATACAGGCGTGATGCTATTTAGAATAAATATTTAATCATTCGAACGTTTCACTAACCTTTAGAGAAGATCTGCCTAGGCGTTTCTCAACTACCTTGGGGTTGGCTTTCAGGCGCACTTCTGAAGTACCTATACAGTCTAGTAGTATTTTACATGAAACCTATTAGCTGTTGCCTCAGTCATTAGCAGACACAATAGATTTTTATTGTTACAACGTACAGATCTGTACGTTACTGAGCCGGAAGGTTAACCTCCACAACCTAGTTACTGGGTAACATGATATCGTCTAACGAGACTAGTTGTCAGACTTTCAAGCATCTAGCTATCCTGTAACGATTATCACAGATTTTCGTTTGATCATCGGAACAGGTGGTTTAACGTGCTTTCGGGGCAAGGTCATCATCAATAGGAAATTATGGTCATAAATTATGGTAATTATCCTCAGACCAACAGTGCAACTGTTACATAGCCATAAGCCCCTCCTAGTCCTGAAAAAGTTAGCGTTCCATGTATAGATCAATTTTTATTAATAGAATGATTCAAATCAAAGCTTAAACTCCACCCAGCAGATGATGGGGACTGTATGAGGAGTTGAGGAGATCAATGTTAGACAAAGGACGTCAATGACAAAGAATACTATTCAAATTCACACAAACTCATTTTTTTTTATTTCAAATAGGCCATATTACATATGAAAAGTCGAAGCTAGGTGCACTACGTCATTAGTTTGATATAATAAAAAAATAACTTTATTCCTATTATCTCGAACTAATGATTAAGCCTCCCAAGATTCAGATTCCCGCTTAGTTTGGGAGACGGCAGACTATGATTATACTATGCCTTACCTTAAAAATGTTTCAACTAAAAACTGTAATCTATATTATTACATTTATTACTTACACAATTATATCCTACTGCATTTTATTTGATACAATAAACGTTATCATCATTTATACACATAAATAAAATTGAAGAGTCTGTTTGTAATGTCAAAATAATAGTTTTTTTTTAGCTCATACGGTTATTTGCACGATACCTATGCCTAAAAATCAGATTTTAAAATGTTTGTCTGTTTGTTCCGGCTAATCTACGAAACGGCTGGACCGATTCTGATAATATTTTACTGGCAGGTAGCTGACTATATAAGGAGTACCTTGGGCTAATTATAATATAATGATACGCGGGTGAAACCACGGGGCACAGCTAGTATATTATATATAAAGATGTCTAGGCATAATTGGGGCACAAACAGGCAAATAGCTGTATGCTTACGTACAGGAAGATTGTACATTTAGAGCTTTATATAGTATAGTACTCAAAGTAGCACGATGTCAAAAACATCAACGCATGTCATAAAAATTTTAATTTCAAATACACGTCACACACGAAAAGATAACGCTATCCTTAAATTCACTTTGAAACAGCAACACATTTTATTAGTTACTTTTTAGGTATACGATCAGGAAACTCGATGAGTAACTTATTTGTAACAAATTAAATATTTTGGTTTTAATCATTCTAGGTACCTACATCAACAACATACCATACTGAAATACCATTGATGTAAACGTTATAAACCGCAGTAAATTTTACATACTGCCCGAATATCAACAACGGCAACAAAAATATGATGAAATTATGTGATCCAAATATCCCATAAGTTCTGCCGTAAATTTACCGGAATTGCAGTACATTTACCGTTCGACAAGTTGACATAGACCTTTCCAAATTTGCACTAGAAACTAGAGCTCCCGACTCATCGTATTATTAATTCAAGTCGCAATCGGGAACAGGGATTTTAACTGCAACTACCAAATCGGAGGAGTTGTATGAATTTCAGGTGAAGACCTAAGGCGTTTGCAAATTCAAATCATAGTGCTTTGGTACGTAAGTCACTGAAGATGAACTTATTATGACATTCTGAACAAAAAGTACTATTACTCTGCAGCCCCGATCAATAGGCATGATGACATATTTTGAAATCTCTTTTTATAATGTAGGTAAAAGTCTACTATATCAGATAAACACATTATTTCAGCAATAAACCAAGTTTCAACGCAAATTATTGCATTTTAATCTATCTAATTTGATTTAACCGCGAAAACGCTGCTGTGTGTCATGGCGCCGTTTTTACGTCATGCCTCAGCATATTTGACATAAGTTGAAGCCATAATGTATAGCGATGATTGACATTTGACTGAGGCGTGACGTCATTCGCTGTGATTGACGTTTCAGTTAACATGGCCGATTGCAACATTTTATACATTTATTTTATTTGAAAATCTTGTTAATCTTAATGTTTTTAATAAAACTTTGTATTTTTTTAGAATCCTTTGTGCTTATATTTACCTCCAAAACCATTTTTGCTTTGGTTATTTAATACTGTCATCATGCCTATTGTAACCGCGATGACTAAAACCATACATACTCCTAATCCTGTATAACATAACTAAATAAGTCTTAAGTTATGATTAAATGCTTCCATTTTGTTTGTGCTCTTCAATTTAATTCGTAAATGAGTTACTCTTTAGTGTTTCCTATGTGGGTGTACCATCAGGTGACACTAGGGTTGCCAGATCGGAAGACCAAAATATTTGGACATAACTTGAAAATGTCGGGATTTTGGGATTGTTTTCGGGAGAAATATTATAAATAAAAACATAAAATAAAAACCATATATAATTATATTATTACATGTTGAGGCCATGTAATGCCTATATTAATTGAGGGGTCGGGTAATTTGAGGGGTCGCGGGTTCAAACCCCGTTCTTGACCATTATTTTTTCAATGTTTCTTTGAAAAATAGTAATAAAATAAAAAGTTTATTTTAAAATTAATAGGCTACATAACGAATTAATATTGTTGACACGTAACTAATTTAAGTACACTGAAGTTTTAGGTTGCCAAATGTATTTGGCATTGGACTTAACTGAGTCCACGAATTTGGATCCTTTAGGAGTATTCAGAAAATATTTTAATTCGTACTATGTACTTCAAAGTTAAGTCTAATTACTTACTAACTCATCTTTTATTAAATCAAATATCATACGATTTCTCTCTTTAATATATAATAAATTATTTAGCAAACCAAACATCCTCTCACAGTAAGCATTGCTTACGCTGTTTGTCTGGAGGTATTGAGTTTTGCCGGGAGTCTGGAAAACATTTAAATAGTCGGGAGAATCCAGACGAATCCCGACCATCTGGCAACCCTAGGTGACACGCAAACTAGTATGCTCACTAAATCATAAGAGAAAAAAAAAACTTGTATTTTCTCTCATCGAATTGTGGGTATATCATACCTTCATCTTATTGTGTACGCGACACTAAATAAATATAAGCAGTAGTGTGTAATATTCATACTAAAAACTTGAGCGGAGTTACGCAGTCTACCGGAGAGGCTCGAAGCGTAGTGATAGCAAATTCAATATTGATACCTTGTTATACCTGTTACCCGTTAACGTGAAAATATTCCCTTCTCGTTGCGACCTGGTTCCCGCGACGAGGAAATTATTGATATTTGATGCCGCAATACTACGATGATATTACGTGTTTCTGAGAATATTTTACTGATATCTTTACCGAGAGGTGTTTGTGAATGAAACTTGCTGAATTTTTGTTTCGTGTTTATAATATCGGTACCAATACCAACCTGCCCAAAGTAAGGTTGGTAAGATTAATGGTGATATTATACGAGGGGTGAGCAAAGGGCGCACGGCACCTACCCTATTTCGGATTTTGGAAACAGTTATAATCGAACCCCTAAAAGACTAAAACACTGGTCTTTCGGCGTTGTGAGATTAATTTTTACAGCTCCCAGGACTCATCTATTAGTTTCTTAGTAATTACTTTGTTAGTAATATTATACGAATGCATAGGCTATGTTAATAACACCCTTATTAAATAATTACCTTTAACAATACATATATGTAAGTACATACGTATTCTGGAATATTATAATAAAATGACCCTTTTTTATGTATTATATATATTATTGTATAAACTTGGCTGTATTAGATCTATTAGTGAAAATAATTGGGTTTGAATATTATTAACTTCCACAACAAAACATTTACCTCTTGTCGGCGTGGGCCTTTTTTTTGCCCAAAGAACAACAACAAACAATAAATAAAGTCCCCAAACCTCTAAAAGGACGAAGGCACTTATGTGATTATTTTCTGTTCCAGATCGTGAACGATGAGACGGCCGTAACGAAGCCAATTCATCGAGACACGTAGCAACCAAACAGGTGGGTTCGATACAGGCTGTGTGCCGTAACACCTGCTTCTTAGAACAACTCATTTGTTATCTGTGGCACACTTACATTCAACCTCTTTTAGAAATATTAACATTTTCTTGAAATTGTTTTTGTTGTTTATTGCAGGACTTTAAAAATAATGTTGTAAAACATGGGTAATATTATTATTATAGAATATGGTAAATTAAATAAAAATGTAACGTTTACGGCACTCCGTTGACGTCAATAAATTTAAAAATAACACGGGAGGAATGCATGCGTCAAAAGCCATTGCGGTCGCGAAACACCTTAGTTCAGTATCTGTTTCAAATGGCATCTAAACTTTATCCTTGTAAAATACAAAGGCCCAACTTATAACCTGCATCGCCTATCACCCATCTACACGATATAAGGACCCAAGACGCATGCTTGGCCCATACTGGTGACTACAATAAACAATAGGTTGATTGTAATTCCGGATGGCACGTCTTGAGGAAGTTGTACTATGTCGCAGTGGATGGCGGCGGAATCTATACTTCTTGTAATCGTAGTCAGTCTTTAGCACCCACCGCTCGAATAATGGGAAATAACATCCGTTCGATCATTTCTTTAATTCATGGATTAAGCTTTTTTGGCGGGAGAAATTAAAATGTGAACTTGACTTGTCTAAAGATAACACACAGGCATAATCATTTTGTTTCCAAGATATTTGCAAGGATGTAAAACTATAAATTGATACTGTTTTCAATAATATTTATTATTAGTTATTGTTCACCGGTTACTACTCACGTACATTCTTCGGGTTTGCCCGACTAGTAGATGCCTCACGAAAGTTATAATACAAATATTTATATTATTATTACTTTATGAAATATCTTACTATGTTTAATTAATTTTAAACCTAAACCATATATATGTAGTATTGAATTCGGAATCGAACCAAATAACGACTGACTAAAGTGACTAAATAAAATCAAGTTTCGTTAAAAAATCATAAAACTAACAGTTGTGATATATATATAAATATATATATTTATGTACCTATGTTAAAATCTTATAAAAGTAACGCCCTCCTATCACTTCTACTAATGTCAAAACTCATTCATTTACAACCTCATTATCAGTAAAAAGTCACGCCTTTTAAAAAAAGAACACTAAATTTACACGCGACACACGGGTTCAGTAACCCTCGACTGCTGACTCGCGTATAATAGAACCGAGCACGCCTCCTGGCTCTATGGCCACTTGAGAGCGGCCCAGATTTTTTCTCCGTTCATAACAAGCTGGTCTTTCTATTAATTTTTAATTAGTGCTGGGACGAGCTTGTTCATGTCGTTATAACAAATGATTTGACTTGACACTGTGTACACGACAAGTACTTGTTTAAAAAAAAAACTATTAGCAATGTCAATTTATGCTTACACTTTTAATTTTTAAATACTTACATAGGTTACACTTTATTTTTAGAAGAAAACAAATAAGGGAAGGTAAAATAAAACCTTGATCTATACAAATTCACAATTGCAAACTATACAGTGCTTAACCCTAACTTGCCACTTAGGATCTCACAGACCTAGTTGCAGAGCATTCGCGACCTAATTCCCTCAGTGTTCTTAGCTTAAGCCGCAGACTTGTAAGTTTATTAGTTTAGCAGACTCCTCTGAGATGTAAATCGAGGAACATCGAACGCTTTGCTTCTGTGATGAACTGAAAATATTTGTCTTTGAATTGTAGTGACTTGTTGAGTTGTATCTTCAAAGGATTCCTTTTTCTTTTTATTATGAGGTCTTTCGTCTTTACTTGATTGCGGGTGGACTGAGTAAAATTTCATTGGGATTTTTGCGAAAGCTTTTTCAATCAGCCCCTAATGGAAGTGTTACAGTTATTATATTATTTTCTCTCGCGTTCATAAAACCAAAATATAAACCCACGTTCCATTTATCTACTAGTGTTGTCCAAATAATACTTTACTAAATCATCTTTTATGGTCGCCACAAAAACCTGATTACACAGTAAATCTGGCAACAAATCTGTCGACGTGTCGCACATTAAATCCTGCAGCTGGTGGAAATGTGGCGAACTAGGACACGCTTTGAGAGTGAAACCGAGCACACTGCAGGCTATCCGATGCGGGTGCCGTCAGTCTCTTTGATGCGTGTTTACGTGATATCGCGTGTGCAACGTTAGCCGGTTAGATGGTTCTGCATTGCAACGGTTCTTCATTTAAATTCTATGGTGGTGTACGACATTTATTTGTTTTAATGTGCTTTGATGGCGTATCGTGCGCGTTGTATGTTATGTAGTCGATTAATACGAACAATACGAAATTAATAGATCGTTAACTTATCTCAAATGTAACATAAAGCTTGACACATCGTTGTCTTGTACTATTTAATTGGATCAGTTGTAGTTGAAATTGAAGAATTTAATTGATTTTAAATAGGTTCTCGTAGTTAGATTACCTTCGCCTGTCGAACTTAATGTCTATGAGTGGGAGTGTAAAGGTACATCGATTAACTCCATTCAACAGCCTAATTACGTATCGCGTCATTGACTATGAAACAATCAAGCTTTAATTACTAAATAAGGGAGCAGAGAATTAATTATAACACCGTTATTATGGTTTTTATCGATAATGGAACATGTTCATTATGTAAAGGCCAAGTTTTTCTGGATACACTAAATTACTTAATACACTTTCTAAAGCTTATTTAACCAAAGATTAATGGGTGCATTAAGAATTTATATGGCTAATCTAAAATGTTTATTACATTTTACACGTTAATCCTTGACATGTAGTCATGTCGTTAATTGCATTACATCAAAAATAAAATGAGTATGTAATAGTTAGGTTTCGTCGTAAACAACTCTTTAACACGACACTCATGAACAGTTGTATTGTCCACGGTTCGTGTTAGACATGGGTGCGGTTTGCCCTTTAATCATATAAAATATTCATAATCATTTTTGTGGTGACCTAATTATATTTACGGGAATGTGACGTCATGGCGTTTTAACCAAAAAACAGCGCTTTGTGTATTTTTTCTAATAAGTGATATGACGTCCATTGATATATATTTCCATTCGTTTATTTTCATTAGTAGGTACTAGGGTGTCAAAAAAATATAATTATGTCACATTATACAAATTTCGCAATCAAGCAAAATTATGTTTCAGTTTATCGCAGTACGATAGCTAAACAGTGGCCAAACCCACCCACAGCGGGGTTGATTATCACAAAAATGTGTAATATTATTAGTTAGGTATAAAATTTAAACTTATACACGAAAATAAAAACTAAGTTATATTCTAGCTTCAATTTATATTTATTTTAAACTATAACACTATTCACTGTCCAATTGCAGATAAGCTTTTAAAATGACTACTGATGGATTTTCTTTTAATTATATTCCTTACACGGAATTTAAAGGGTTGATAACTTAGTACTATATTTTTAATTCTTTAGTGTCGCTAGTACCCGTTTTATTATCATTTATTGACTAAAATCATCGTAATATCCCCCATTCAGCAATGATTTCCTACTCAGAATAATATACCTAACAAACTATCAGTGGTACAGTCAACAACATAGGTAAGTAGTTACCATTACTATTGTCCTCAAAGGACTAACTACATACGAATTAAATCGCCCGAATCCCAAAAGCGTATTTGCTGATCATTTCACAAAAGTTTCTCGAAATAATACTGCAATATCGATTTGTTGCGTTCCAGAAATATAGTGCTGCACGTACATGAATTTTAATTTGATCTATATTTAATCAGGTCATAGGTTGCCAGGTAATATCCGAATCTAGGACGTGGACTGTGGGAACATTTGACCTAATTCCCGGACCGAAAAGGAAATACTATTAATATGATACGTTCAAGTTGGGCGTCTCTTTAAAAGTGATATTACCTTTAATATTAGTGAATGTATTCGTTTTCGTTAACTACATATATCGCCATATAAAACTGATAATTAATATTTAGCTAATGATATGGGCTTAAAACTTACGTAAAATTTTAAAGTACTCTAAGGTATTTACATTGTTCTTCTTTCGAGTTGGAAAGGGTCAACGTTGCCATGCGTCCCGGTACACCGGGACATGCATAGTTTGATGAGTTTTGCCCCGGTGCCGCGGTTTGAAATATTTTAGTCCCGGTTTGGTAGTTAGGCGGGAATCGTAGACGGTCGTACGATCAATCGAAGCGACAACGACGATCCTGCGACTGCACCGTTGCATTTTACACTTTGCAACTAAGACTATATATTTAAATTTATTTTGTCTTTACATAGAGACCAGCGTTCTCTTTTTGCATTACGTCCGCCAAAAAGTTGCAAAAAAAATATTTTTATGACATAATGTAGGTACTATCACAATAATGCCATATAAAAAAATTAAAAAAAAAACAGTTTTTGGAATGTTATTAAATATTATTATTTATTTGGAATGTTGCCAAAAAAGGCAATGCTGGTGTCTATTCATGGCTTAAAAAGAGCATTTAACAACTTTATATTATGTAAAAAAAATAGAATAACAACATTTATTTGTACCTATTTGGGTTATATAACTCGGGCTATCGACACCAGCAATGCAAAAAAGGGGGCTTTAAAATCTATATGGCCACTTCTTGGACAGTCTGTATATATGGTATTATTAGATAATCACTTATTATATACATATGTAAAAAAAAATATAGATATTTAAATGTTTTTTTTTATACAATAAATCATATTTGCGTATGGTTTGCTAAAGCACCTTCACACCCAAAGAGCCGCAGGTTGCCCACCCCTGAGCTAGGGGTATAAAAAATAGCCTACGACCTATTCTCAGACCTACAAAAATATACACAAAAATCGGTCAAGCTGTTTCGGAGGAGTTCGATAACAAACACGAAGATTTTTATAAGAAGACAAGGCAACTGTATATCAAAATTAAGTTATGCTTAAATTTAGGCACAATAAATAAAAGTAAATAAATTTACATTTCTCTGTCCGTATACCATAGAAAATAATTGTATCAAGTGATTCCATAAACGAAGTTCCTACTACGAAGCCAATTTGTAATAGAGAACAAGAGAACATGTTGCTAGTCGCATCACCTTTGATCGCCATACATGTTTATCAATTGACTATGACAGTATGACAGCTTGTACGGTTGTTCGCAATCACAATACACCACACTCTTCATGTCTACTAGTTTTAAGTTAATCGTAACATAACGAAGCATTACGCTTATATAACTTGAAGGATCCGACAGAGGTGTATTGTTGTACACTCACATTTTACAGATACTGTAATGAGGTGACTGGCGAGCCCCTTATGAGGCGGAATGTGAAGGGTCGCGGGTTCAAGCCCCATTCTTGTCTACAATTTTTTCAATATTTCCTTGAAAAATTGTAATTAATATGGCCTCAACATGTATAAAAAAATATCATTATATATGACTTAAACTTGAATGTTTACGTAACCTAGTTTACATAAAACAATGTTCTAGGGATCTCTGCTTCTAGCTAGTTCCCGGTACCACGTCTCTGACGTAATTGGTTAAAGTAGGTTTGCTGCAGTCCAAGGATTTCCTTTGAAGTTTGCAACCAGTCCTTAATTGCATAACGAAATCAAGAATTGGTTGACCGACTTGTCTTCTTTAATCAATTAATCATACAACATTGTTGAACTGCCGAAAATGAAGTTATTGTTATTACAATATTTCAATGGGATCCTATTGGATCCCATTGAAATACTTCAATAACTTCATTCTGTTCAACCTTGGCTTTATTAGAACCATTGTTAAAACGATACGATAGCAAACATTAAAATATGAATGTGTTCGTGGTCTGTTAACATTTTTATTTAAATATTACACCGGAGAGTTTAAACGCAGAATTTACGATTCAATATTAAAACGTAATGTCTTATTCGGAAAATATCCCATTTGCAAAACGTCTTACTTGCAAAATGTACCTTTTGCAAAACGCCCTATTCGCAAAATTTCCCATGCGTTAAAACGAATTAGAAAACTCTATTGATTTCTCACAAATAAATACGTGTACACGTATTAATTCCAAAGTACTTACCAAACAAATGCTGTAATTGCAGCTATCAATAGATTTATGACCTTTTAATTTGTCTTCCCGGAGCTCTAAAGTCTAAGTCAACCATACGGTTTACGTTTCGTAATCTTTTACTGCGTACTTAACGTCCTGTAAACGGTAGTTAGGAATGTTACTGATCGTGTTAAGGATTGTACACTACTAATTTTGGCCTTAGGCTTACTTTGCCTAGCGTTGTTTTTATGTTTGGTAAATTATTAACAATTTAGATAAGTATCAACCTGGATGAGAACCTAGTTATGATAACTACTTGCCGCAGGCCCCACTTGCTTGGTGTCCGAGACTTTTTTATGTTCTCAATTCTATGTTGACTATGTAGTCAACATATTTAATCATAGTAGTTATCCATCCAATCAATACAAAATATTTTAATCTAAATTATAATTCAGTTTATTAACATATTCGTCATTATTTTTAGACGACTGCTCAAAAAAGGAGTGTTATGTTTTAGTGTTGTGTGTTCATGTATGTATGTTTCTGAGATTCTTTATTCCACCATAACTCCTAAAGGCCTGGACCGATTACGATGTATGGGGTATCGTTAAAATCCTTATCTTGTCTCGGGTAGCATAGGTTAGTAAGATTTTGAAATCTGGCAGTCGTGCTTTTAATTTTTTTATTAATTTCATAATTCTGTTTATTAACATATTCGTCTTTATTTTATATAAATTGCCTTACATTTTTGTGTTTGCCTGTGTATCTATTACAAATAATTTGGTATTTTGAGCTTCTATTTGTGTAAATCGCCAAAACTCTTGCTATTAATATAAAGAAAAGATCTGCTTTTGATAAGTCCTACAAATTGTTGCAAGATGATAGTAAAATCATTATTTATACTTATCGATATCGATTAACGTCTAACAAACCGAAAATAATCATTTAAAATTATCTTCTTCACTTTTCGATAAGCCAAACAAACCTCAAACTATACGATGGTTGCGGAAGAGCTCTCTAAGAGCGCGTACCGTTGTCGTTTGCGACTCTACAGCATTGTCTTCGAGCAGGCCAGACAATAGAGCGCCCAGAGCCCCAGACCGTCAGACCGCTAGCTTTATCTAGGCCTAGACTTGAATGATTATATTTTAGTGTTCGAAGTCGCTGTTTTCTGAAGTGAACACAAAAACTTTTGATTGTTGTCGACTTGTTTCTTGTAAACAATAGAGCAAGTTGAGGCTCTGGAAATTCTATAAGAACTTGGTACTTATAATTTCCAACAATAGTCTTATAAATATACCAACTGTGTCTTAGATACCTAAATAAATATATGTACAGACGAGACAAATAATATTTTATGAGCTGGTATTCCAAAGCTTACTTGGTATTTATGTCGCAGAAGGATTGTAGAATAAGCTGTTTTACAAAACTGCTAGCTGATTTACAAAACAGTACTGTTATGAAAAACACCTGAACGACGTTTAGCGGTTTTACATAATTACTGAACTATAACACGCAGAATTGAATTAACGTTTTGCGTTTATCAATGCAGCGGGTGAACGATCAGAGATTATGTAAAACATTGTGAAATGAACTGCCAGATTGTTGATTTTAGTTCGAAATTTTGTCGCATATGGCTCTGTATGTCTTAACAATAATAACCTAACTTTATTTTACTTGTCAATAGCATAAAAAAAAAATTTATGACGTAAATACTAAACCACTATAATAGTCGACAATATATCGGGATTATGAAAGAAAATAAACGAAATTGATCCATGAGCCAGCGAAGCGAGCTCGGGAGTTTCGTGTATCCCGACACGGACAGGTTAGGTTCGAAGAGGAGCCACAGAAAGTCAAATCAGAATACAGTATCGCTTCTTTACTTGAATGGTGACTATCCATTTAATATACCTATACAATAAACAAACCTGTCCCACTGTAAATATGTCATTCTGCATTACGTCTAAAGGTGGGTGTAGCAGTTTTGTTAAACGTATCGCAATGGCAATCCAGCTGAACGTTGTTCAGCTGTTTTTATAAAACAGTACTGTTTTGTAAAGCAGCTAGAGATTTTGTAAAACAGCGGATTCTACAATCCATCTGCGAAATTTATACAACCCTGACAATGCTACGTTTGAGAAAACATGCCTGTTTACTTTCGTTGCTAATATAATCGATAACATTATGTTATCTATTTCGTTTTACTATCATACCATTTGCCGAAGTTTCGGTTCTTTTCAGGCGATGTCATACGTTATTCACATTATTGTTATAGGACAATATTCGACCTTTATGTTGAACAAGGCTTAACAAAATTATCTTTATAATATCTATATAAGGCAGTTGCCTTATATAGATATTATGATAATGAAATAAAAAATGTCTTCACATTGTCTAAACCTTCCTTTAAAACATTCCTCCCCTATCCCTGTCTCCTTACCACCAACCACCGCCTGTTATAATCCTCGTCTGTTCCACGGCTCGAGCACTAAGTAATGTTTTCGCGCACAGGCACGCCTTTGTACCACAATCGCGAGCCTATTCAAGCCGAGACTTTTTTTCTCCTATTCATCCCTCGGCTTCACTCTGTCATTACTACGCATGTCACAGATTACAAAAGATGTATTGTTAGAATCCGCATATGTCTGTAATCAGAGCCTAAGCTTATTTTAGCGATGAGAAAGGAAAATAAAGGGTATACTGTTGACATATCAAATCCAATAAGACTTCTCTACAAAAAAAAACACTGATTGTGAAATTACTGTTGTTTTTTGACCAAAACAGTCCAGATAGAAGAGAAATCATCCTCTCTGTATAGAGAGGATGATTTCTCTCTATATGAATCACTATAACACTATCATCGCCGCGAATTTTCATTACATCAACCAAAATGTCTCAACTGTACATCATACTGCATGTATCTAAAGGGATTGTACCTAATCATAAATCATACATTAAATACATGACGTATTAAAAAAAAAAAGCTAAAAACAAGCTGTAATAACATCTGTCGGTAAAAAAATCCGGAGCGAATGATGATGAATCAACTTTATCCATTTATCATGGGACCGGAACATTTTTTTCTATAATTATATATATGTGTGTTAAAATGACTATCGTTAAGTTATTAGCTTCCGTAATGTTTCACTTTAAATTGGCACAATTCATCATAGTGATTCTACACTATCATTCAATTCTACTATCGTTAGCACTTCCTCAAATGTAAATTCATGGTTGAAATTCTACTGGACATATAATAGAATACAAATGTTTATGATTACTACTTTTTAAAGCTTTTGTAAGATGCATGTAAGAATTTTATTTTTGTTCCGACTCCGAGCGTGGCCTCTTAGGTACCGACCTGCCATTTGTTGGCAAAACGACACTTTCGTTTAGTCGATCGTAAGTGCGAACACGTTTTTAAACAGAATTTCAACCAATCAAAAATCAATCGTCTGTTCAAGTCCTGAGGGTATAAATTAAATTTTTAAATAGCGCTGAGAAATAAGCCTAATGTCATGGGTTAAACGCTTTATTCAATCTCCTGCCGCCAACGCAATTGTTTCTATTCGTTTATTGCGACCACCCTTGTTGCTACTGAAATTATATATTCTAGTTCTTAACACCTTAGACTAAAGACCAATGAGACTACAAATTATTTTGGCAAACATTCCAACATGCAAGGATATGACAATGGTTTAACAATTTCTATGTGTGGGTTTGTGGACATTATTGCGTGAATTTTCGGGTCACGCGACAATTTTTTTAGATTAGAATAAATTAGCTTGCAGACTGGGTCTGACACAGATATAGGATTAGCAAAAGTAAATGGAGCATTATTTTGTCCTGAATCGCTATAGGCTAGACATATACTGAAACAAATTGAATTGGCACGCTTTTCACTTTTTGCAGCTATAGGTACTTTTATTTTGTGAGTCGTATGAATATTCCCTTAGGGCTGTTACAAACGAGCGGCACCTTCTCGACAACAGTTCGGCGAAAGTCTTCAGTATTTGGATAGCTACACGAATAAGTGATTATCAAAGAAACGATGAATGGATTGTGTGAAACATGATACGGCTAAAAAGGGAGTGACTATTGAGATGTTAGCTGATAGAGATGTATGGAAGATAAAACATTACGTTGAACTCGAATAAGTTTGGATAAGGGCAAGGGCATGATGATGAAGGTTTCCTTACTGAACACAATTATTTGGTAAGAACTCCTTTGAATGTAACTAGTAAAGCTTATTTTGTGCTTTTATAGTAACTAGCCCAGTGTGGCGACACGAGACCTTAGATATCAGCCCCGACGATGACCCTCGAGAATGTTAAGATCACAATAATTAAATTAGTCACACACAATATTACTGTGTTTATCGGCAGACAGTTATTAATTGATTGATGTAGCATTCTGTCTGCGTATTTTCCTATCAATAATCCTTTATTTTCCATATTCATCCTTCATTCCTTCCTCAACAACACACAATTTCGTCGTTGTCGTTAGTTGATCTTACAAAATCTCCGTTCAGTGGTACTTCCCGATTAAACATTGGAGACAGTAGTCAGAACTTTTTCAACTGTTACTGGTCTTAAAACGGCATTCAATTTAAACCAAGTCCCAGAAAATGAAGATATAATTACGGTTGACATGTGTCGGGCATGCCACCGTCCGGGGGAATCCATCCGACACATTATCTCCGGTTGTTCTCGTCTTGCTAATGGCCAGTACTTGCACAGGCATAAACTCGTAGCCAGGATTATACACCAGCAACTTGCTCTGAAATACAGACTTGTGGAACCAGAAGTACCGTACTACAAATATGTGCCCGACCCAGTTCTCGAAAATGGTAGTGTCACATTGTACTGGGATCGATCTATCATCACTGACAGAACTATTGTTGCCAATAAGCCTGATATAGTGGTGATAGATCGATCAGAGCGTCGCACAAAGATTATTGATATCACTATCCCTCATGACGAGAACCTCGTGAAAGCCGAGAAAGATAAAGAATTCAAATATCTTGACTTAGCACACGAGGTTGTCGATATGTGAGATGTTGACTCAGCAATCATTGTGCCGATAGTCGTCTCAGCCAATGGGTTAATACCCAAGAGCCTCGACAAACATCTTAGGAGCCTAACGAGAGCCTTAGGCAGCTGGGTCAAGAGCTTGATGCAGAGAGCAGTACTCCTTGACACGGCACGAATTGTCAGGAGGTTTCTCTCGATAGAGCCCTAACCACCGGTGGCTTGGACCCTGTTCCCGACACCGGTGGCATACTGTTTTTTATATTTTTAAATATATATTGCATTTTTTACTTGTTTAATATGTATTTAAAATTATATTGAATATGTATTTTAAGACAATACTGTATTATTTGCATACATTGTATACTCAGCCACCAAAAAGCCTTTCCAGAGTTTTAATCGTCCAGATTACCTCGTTGGTTTAGGGATCCCAATTGCGACTGCTGAGCACACAATAAACTCCGGGCTGCTACTGAGAATTTCCTAACAACTGAGGTCTCGGGTTCGATTCCCGGGTCGGGCAGTGTTGTTAGGAAATTCTCAGTAGCAGCCCGGAGTTTGGAATAGTGCCCTATATATAGATGGCAATAGCCTCACCACCTACTACATGAGATCTTATAGCAGCATTGGTGAAATGAGGTTGTACAACTGTGTACACCTCTGCCTACCCCTTGGGGGAATACAGGCGTAACTTTACGTAAATCCTCCAGACGCATAGCCTATTTTTGATCATTGCATAAATTATGTAATAGCATAATTATCTCGTTTCACTCAAAAAGCCATAAAGACGATACATTTAGACGGGTGCATTTATATGGTATCTATTTTTGTTGAAGCACGTGCCACTTTTTACGGTCATTAGATAACAGGAGATAAATTACGGAGCGGCGCGGGCACAGCCACTGGCACGCGTGCCACGGGCGGGATATTATAAAAATAAAAATCAAACTTTTTTTGGACGGATGTTTGGACTCGCTGTGACCACAGTTAGTTAACTAATCCCTATGTTAAATTAAGTGCCACTTGAGCGAGGATGTGTTGTCTACATTTGATATTATTATACTGCAAAGCTAAGGAAATCGCTTCTAAAATGGTTAAAAGAAAACCGACGCTCTTTTATGTTAAGTAAGCGTCATATTTCAGTGCAACTTCAACTCAATGCGTTATTTTTTCTTTATGTCATCGAAAGATAATCTTTCCTTTATACTGCCGCGTCCACCCGAGTCAGCGCCTCTACTACAAACAAACTAAAGGAAATGAAATGTCTATTTATTTTCTATATGAATGAAGTAGCTATGTATGTATGTACATACATCATATTTTAGACTGAAACATTGTCATGTTTCGAAATAAAAATTGCTTTCCAACTGCGGCCTTCAATTGGAAAATTCATTTTTATTTTCGTTCGAAATTGACTGTTTCGATGAGTGTAGTCCAATAATATTGCCGCAATTCTACTTTATCAAAAACTGGCATCAAGGTGCGTTAGGAGTTAGGAGTGTTAACATAAAACAAAAACATGATTAAATTCTGAGGGCGCACTCAGGGTTATAGGCCTGGCGAGGCCGATCTAGGTTATAGAGGACAAGCATGTAGCGAATTTAATAAAGCTATTATTATGACACACAAATATGGATGTTCATCAGGGTTGGAACATTTCCCACACGCGACATGTTTGCCTACAAATTACCTGATGTACGCAATCAGAAAACCAATATCGCATAGTCCCGGAGGCTGTAATTAAGTTGTGAGCCTAGACTCCCCAGGCGTTTATTGTTTTGTTTAGTCTACATCACGATCGTTTATTGAAATAGGTTATTAATTTATAAACCCTGGCGTATTATATTGGCTATCTATTGGATTTTATTTTTAGCTTAAAATGTTCATCAATCAATCTTATACTGGAGTAGTTAAAAAATTTGCTATTTTAATAACTCATCGCCAAATGAAATGTAGAAAATAATAATAGTATAAAATGAAAATTCTAATAAAGTTCATCCCCTACGCAAATTTTGAAATTGATACAATTTCGCTCGAATTTCTAAAAAGGTCATATTCAAATGTCTCTTTGGCATTTAAATATTTGTGTTATTCCATTTCATCTTATCTATGGTTTAAAAAGACGATCACATAACGAATTTTGTTTTTGCCTTTGTCATTTTCTGTTCTGAGATTTTTTTGGTAAAAAAGTGTGTTATCAAGTCTTGATCGACCGTTTAGTGTTTCTAAAGGTTTTTCCAGAAGGTTGGAAAAGTGTAAAGTAAATTGCTTGCCATCCATAAAGCTAATAGAGCGGGTGGAGTGCATTGGCCGCTGGTGCATGGTTGTATGTGTATATTCGTGTTCGTTTACTGCACATCCGACTATGTGCCGCACAAGGCTCGTGACGGAGGGAAATGCACCAGTTTATAACGTTCTCGGGGAAAATGGTACGTATTGTAGTATTTCTGCTGTATGGTAGTTTGGTACTTTATTGTATGAAGTTGGCGTGGCAACCGACGAGATTATAAACGATAACGCTCTGAAGAGCCGTCAAATTTTTTACGTCCCCGTGGACATGACGTCTGATGGGACTTTTTGGATCAATAAAAAACGAAAGTACCTACTCCGTTTAAACTTGTGCATTTGAGAGTTTAGACCATTACGGCCTGTAAAAATCTAAATTTCGACGTTTTCATAAAGGTAGGTATGATGTATTTTGGCTTCGAATTAATTTTGGTAGGCATCTTAAATTTTTACCACTTTTCGCTTGCTGTGCTCATCGAACAGTCGCAGCTACTTTTGTTTAAAAGAAATGAAACGCAAAAACATTCGTTTAGGTGTAAACTTGAAGTGGTACCTTAGAGTAAAACGCTGTGGGAAGGTTTACGACCACGCCACTTCTCGTTAGGGGCTGCCAATCTGTATGCAAAGAAGCTTAATTTATTTCTAGAACGATAGAGAATAAAAATAAATTGTTCTTAAAATGTTAAGACAGTTTTGTACAATGCCTCTTAAGCTAAGCTACACTCAATGAAATTACTAAATAAAATACAACTTAAAAGCTGTACGACATAATATTATTTTCATGATTAACTGTAGCAAGTATGGCAAAAGGAATAAAGGACTTTTTTGCTTAACGTTACAATAGCTTCTCAAAAGAAAACTATGCTAAAACATTCTCTTGTTGTTTTATACAGGATAAAGAGGTCTCATCTATTTTTCCATGCTGGAATGTCTTTGTCAGACCAGCCCAGCTTTCGCTTTGCTTTTAAAACTTCTCCTTTATTATACTGACTATGGAAATTCAATTATATTTTATGCTCCAGCCCACGTCCACTGTTTCATCTACTTCTTTTGTAGTGTGGTTAAAGACCAACCTAATGTTAGCGTTGCGTTGTACAAATCAACTTTTTCTAACTTTGCTTAATGACTTCTGTATTATATAGGCCTGGACCCACTGTGTAGTGCGATTTCCGAAGCACGTAGATGCTCAGGTGCAAATGCGTTTAGCGGTTAACCGTCGATAAACTGAGCGGGTCAAGCGAACACGTCACACATCTTCCATTTTACTCCTTGGTCTTGTGAATCCGTCACCAATCCTTCACATTCATCCCCAGAATCTGCCGTCTGACCATTGCCATCCAGGTATACTGTTCTGCCACCCGTGAGTGCTATCATTAGAAGAAAATATTAATCTTAACATGAGGCCACCCAGCATTTTACAAATATATTTACACACCGGGACACGAAGTATTAATTTATTACCCAAAAATAAAGGGTGGAACAGGCGTTTCTTTTTCTTAACACTGAAAAGGATTCATAAATCAGGAAACGGAAATGATATTTATGTCATTGAGCTTACGGCAATGAAACTGGTGTGTTCTAGCGCTTTTTAGTAATTTATAGCGCTGTATGTTTTTCATTAGCTTTATATCGTACTGATTCAAATTTCAACAAAAGATCTCTGTGTTGTAGACAGGATTCGTTTTTGAAGTTATTGTAATATGCTTAAAGTTACATAACACAGTTAATGTTTTAATATTCAAACCTTACACGTTATTTCAACGAAGTCTTCAACTAGGCACGAGTTACGAATAGTGATTTTGTTTAATGTTTTCTATCATATTTAGTTACGCAAATTAGCATTTTCCTTCTTTACTTGATATGAACCCAACTGAATCAAGTCCTATCACTTCTAAACACTGCCTTCTCTGTTACCAACTATAGTGTTACCCTTTTTATTGTGACAAGCCACTGACTGAAATACGCCGCCATCTTTACGATGGTTATTAACAATGATTTATTTAATTTCATTAGAAGTTTACGATGTGTGTAAACGCCGTCTTAAGGTTGTAGTTGTCGTAAAATTGTTAGTTTAGAAGTGTTTTGTGTATCGCATTTATGTTCGATGTCATTGTATTTCGAGATTTCTCATTTCATTGTAACAAATCAACTATAAGTAATTTATCATAATTTCTAAAGAAAGTTATAGCCGACTTTTACACGAATTGTTGTGTACCAAGTATTTTGTGACTTTAGTGTCTTTTTAAGATTTTGTTGAATGTACCTGACCAATATTTTTTATAATATTAACGTATATAAACGTAATTGTTTTGTTTCTTTATACACTAAAAGCGCAGTCCTATTAACTGAGTTGCTGACATGGTTTTCTAAGCCTAAGGGACCTTTTGCACTATCATGACCATTTCGCCACGTACAATTTTACTTTACATTACTAAAACGTCTTTTACTACAAAGTGCCTTCAAAAGCTAAATAAATATTATGTATTACATATAATAAAGATTGCTCCATACAGTATTTAGTTCCAGATCAATTAAATTAAATGGAACCGTGAGGTTCCTTATAAAGGCAAACGTAAAGCCAATTGATCCCCAATAAAGAGCATTTAACACTCGCCCCGGTGAGCCCACTAACGACGATAATCCGGAGGCTTAGTCAACTAATACACAACTAAACACGTTAGGGTTAGGGCCTAACCACACACGATACTTTTAGCATTAGCGATTCGTAACTGAGGCGGCGTTTTCATCTCTTTTTGAAAGCCCAATGCGGAAATTAAACCAGCCATCTCTACAGATTTGGTCGTTAGCTTTGGCAGCTAGATGCAAAGATTGTACATTCAAATACCAGATGCGACTAGTTTTGATATAAGACTAGTAGCAGTCAGACATAGAGAACGGAAAGCTACTCAACATCTCGTCTTTGTTGATGCAAACGATCGATTGCAGAGTATCGCCAAAAGGTAATGCATCATACGTGTAAACGCAAATCGCTGATCGACGATGTAGTAAGTATTGTGTGCTTTCAGCCCTTGGCGGTGAAGCGCCGGGTTTATAACGCAAATATTTCATTAAGTGTGCTTTTAATTGTTGCAATTATTAACAATGACTATTACATTGTGCGATAAATGTTGGTTGCCATTAAATCTGTCTGCAGCCTGCACTTTGGTTGTCAACATACGCTGCTGAAAGCTTTTTACTAAGTTGCGTCAAAACTCAAAACATTTGGCTTCTCATTTGTTTGCTCGTATTTCAAGTGTTACTTTCTCATTAAATAACTTTTTATTTTCCAAAAAAATAGTGCATGTGCTTTTTCGTTACTAAGACCTTCGGTTATAGAAATACTAATACTACTTCCGTGCTTAGAATAATTTGCATTTTTAAATGATCTATTATTGGGTTTAGATTTATTGTCTGATTATATATTTTTATGAGATGCCTATTTACGTCACAACCACGCAGCGAAAACAATATGAAATTTTACACTGAATATAAATTCAAATTGGCACAAGCACATGCAACCAGGCCTGTCCTTGTACCGTACAATATTGCGGTATTGCAGGGAAACACGAGCCTTACCATGTAACTATAAAACATGCATGAATCCTATGAATGCATTGTATTTTTCGCTTGTTGGCGTTACTAGACATAGACGTTAAAATATGGAAAAAGAGAAAAACAAAAAATATTGCAGATGTTTTCGTGTGATGGTCCAATCAATATTCATTTATGTGCGGACAGGATAGTCGACAGCTTACCCGAACGTACGAGTTCGTGTATTGTTGAGTAATGTATTGATGCAGCCGTACCTACTAGACATTGTACAAGTACCTACCCACTGATGGAGATCTTATTATTACCAAAATCAAGTACTTATGCGCAAGCCAGCGATAAACACTGCTGATGTGACAAGTTGTAGCCATAAAACCCGTAAGACAAAAATTACGTTCCCGACGTGATTTTATCAGCCTTGGTGAATGCCTCTGTACGCAGAACCGTTAGGAATGTAATTTTGAAAAACATTTTCCGTTTCAATAAGCCCCCGGGCGTATATTTCGTAGCCGTGGTTGGTTAGCTGTACAAATTAATGTGCAGGAATGTGTTAAACATTTTATTATGTGCCATACGTACCGAGCGTATTACGATTTACACCTGAAAATATTTTAGATAGAAAAGATTTCTGTAATTTACGAGTCTAAATTTAAATAGATATTATAAGTGTCTGATCTAATTGGTTAACAACAGATACTTATTAACAATTACGCCATTAAAATATTTACTTACATTCAAACAGTCTCTCTTTATTAAATAAGAAGCATTATTATGGTTTCCTTGTAAACTTGATTTCTTAAATTGAGGAACAATTTATTTGAACAAAGTTTTAGGACTGATTTTTATTTTCTTGCGCAATTTATTTAGGAAAGTAGCTTAGAAGGTTTCAAAGAAACCATTTTCGACACGCCTCCCCTCGGTCACTGGGCACTCACACCTAACAGTTAACCTAACCACCCATCCGTGAAACAATCCGCCACGGTTCACTAAAGCCCTAACAATAAAACAAAAAGTAATCGACGAAGTTAAGTCTTAAATAATTAACATCCATCAATATCGAACCAGTTTGGAGACAAAACTACTTTTTACCAAGAGAATACCTATCTGAAAACAACGTTATGCGCTCCACAAGTTCCCGAAATAACATTGGCAGGTCCTTGAGAACCGCATTGTCTTCCAGATTAGGTAAAGGCATGTGCCTCCCCATCCCTCTCGCTCCTACGAGTTGCCTCCTCGTCGCCTCATCTTGCGGGCTCACGTGTTCTGAGACAGGTCTCTGTAAATTATGGATACCGCGTGTAGATAACAATGTTTTTAAAAGAGGTATAAAATTGTAGTTTGTTGGTGTTGCATTGACATTGATTTTAAAAAAAAATAAGCTCTGCGTTCTCTAAGAGCCTAGTACATAGAACGAATTAAAAGGAACATAGCGGGATTTGTAGAAAAAATAAAAGATTTTTGGACAACATTATAATAAAACAACTTTTAACCGGATTAATCGCGTGTATTATTGGTTTTTGTTTTTCCTGACGTTTCGAACACTTTGCAGCGTTCGTGGTCGCAGGAGGACGCAGTTGTTTTATTATAATGTGTAGTGATCGCGAAATCCTAAGATATTAAATTTTTTTTGTTTTTCCTGACGTTTCGAACACTTTGCAGCGTTCGTGGTCGCAGGAGGACGCAGTTGTTTTATTATAATGTGTAGTGATCGCGAAATCCTAAGATATTAAAAATTTTGGAGAAGTTGAAATAATTTTTCATTCCACTAAAAGTTAACTTTCGAGTCCGCTTCGCATGCGTTAATGCGTTTGTAAGATTAATCTGTAGGTTGAAATAGTTTTATTGATTTATCATTGGTCCCTACACCTCTGCCTATTCCAAGATGTAAACATATTTTAAATGTCGAATGTTATTTGCATGGTATATTGTAGTTGAATATAATGAACTATTATATTTCATTGTCAGCCTTACATATCACCTATATTCAGAAAATAAAGGATTTGATTTGATTTATTCTTTAGGCACCACGAATCCGTAGTCATCTCTCATCTATTACCGTGGTATCTCCAGTTTTCGATATGTACAACCTTTTAGAGCCAATCCCAACTAATCCAAACTGTACTTTCTACACATACGTGCAGACCCAAGAATAATTAAGATTGCAGACAGAGGTTTTATGACCGATACTTCTTGTCCGTACCATCCTAAAGTTTAGGACGTCTCGTAATTATTTTATAGCTGCTAAAACACGTAATACTGTTTCGGCAACGTACTGAAGTACCAAGGTACTTACGAGAGTTGACTTAATTCTTCATGAAGAATGGTAAACCGAAATTGGTTTTGAAATGGCTGCAATCCAGAATATGAGTGCTCTCATTAACATATCGGTGAAACTAATACACTTAAACGGAAATGCAGATAATATCATAACAGACAATGCGAAATTGATACTCGTAAACAGTAATAACGTGAACGTTTTTTCCTTATCCTACTTCTAGGGGGTTATTCTCAAAGTATTGATATGTCTGTAGCAGTGCAACTGTTGCCCAACTTACGTACCTATTGCTCGTATTACGAGGAACTATCAATATGTAATCGATCGTACAAATGAGCGCAGTAATCAATCATATTGGCTCGTAAATGTCCACTGCAGAACATGGCCGTCTCTCGTGGCGCTACTACAATGAATGATTCTGACCGAAAAATATTCTCGTAGCAAGGTCTAATGATATAAAAAAATATCTATGTTAGTGTCAAATACCGCGTTCAACTCCAACATAATCTTGATAACGGAACTATATGACACCCGCGGAATTCCCATTTCTCCGCAGGAACTGCAATTTCCTGGATAAAAACACCCTATTCCAGGACCAGATTTTATCCAAATTGGTTTAGTCGTTTTAGCGTAAATGCAATAACAAACATCCCTATACAGACAAATTTTCGTTAAGCATTAAGGCATGCTTAGCGAACTCTAAAGTTATACATAATTGTGGAAAATGCAATATGGTAGTGAGCAGGATTCGAACCTGCGCCTCCCGGAGTATTTTTTCGGGAGGCGCAGTTTCGAATCCTGCTCACGACTATATTTTTCTTTCCATAAAAATTTATAACATTAAACATCCCGATTTTAACATTTATAATAGGAATTGGTAAAATAATCGAAAACAAACCGTTATTTTTTGTCTGAACTTAGTCGTCCCACAGTATCTCTACAGTCGCGCTACACTACACACAATCAGCGCCTTATTAAAAACATTAAATACCTAACATTTCTAAGGTATAATAAAACAAGACAATTACCGTGTAATTATTTACATGCAGCGATCTTTCATTTTTATGCCATGGTATCGTTTTGAGTCCGTGCACACAAATGGCCGTAAAATCATAATGCATGGTTAATGGCAGTTTAATTGTCAGCATACTGGGATGCCAAGCTTTCCTTCTATTATTGTTTTAACTGCGTCTTCGACGGCCTGGTATTTGTGACATGTTAAACATGTTTTATAACAACGTAACCGTTTTGCTTATAAATTACTAGCTGATGCCCGCGTCTTCGCCTGCGTGCCGGATATTGCGACCAAAAGTAATCATGAAATTTTGATCCCGGTCCCGCTTTCCAATTACCGCTTCATAATTGCCCATTTTTTTAAGTATTAAAATGGATGTAGTATGTTATCCTTGAGAGATAGACATATGCCATCGCGGACTTTTCTGTAGACCTATATAAGATACACAATTCCACCATACATCATTTTGTTATATTTCAAAGGGTTTAGGCAGCGCACGCCAGAATAGCTCGCAGATGGTAGATTTTTTCCAACTTGACGCTTATCGTCATATTTTGGACAATTCACACAATATCTTTATAAATTGCAGCCTATGTGTTATTCTGATGTATAAGCTATATTATTGTAAAGTTTCATTAAAATCCATTCAGCAGTTTTTACGTGAAAGAGTAACAAACATCCATCCATCCATACTTACAATAAAATAAAATTTAATATAAAATTTGGATGGCTACAAAATAGGGGTAAACCAGAGAATGATATGGCTAGAAAGGGAGTGATTACTGAGTTGACGGCTGATAGAGATGAGAGCTGAGCCAACACGACCCCAAATAGATTGGGATGGGCAGGAGAATGAAGATACATAACTGGATTCTTTACACAAACTTATCACATGCATGCTTTTTTAAGTCTAAAGGAATATCACAGTGATAGTTCCGTTACGGTTATAGTTAAGTTAGTGCGTCTGAGCTTAATTAATCTTCGGTTTAAATGAGCTATTCTCGTTTTCTGTGACTGAAGACCTATTATAATCATTGAAGCGAGAAAGATGTTAGATTAGATGGTCGCTACGCATGGGGTACCAGCCACTGGACGTCTCAATGCACCCATTAATCGGAGGAACGAACATTAGAACATACCCTATCACTACATCAAGATCCTAGGTTCGATACCAGGGTTGCGCAAAAGGTTTTTGAGTTTTTCTGTTAGAAAGAAAGTTAGAAGCCCACCTATTACATGATAACAGCATTGGTGAAATGTTTACACCTCTGCTTACCCCTTCGGGAGATACAGGCGTGATGATTTGTTATGTAAAGTAAAAAGAGTTTAAAGATTTTGCACCAGCTAATATTCACAAAGATTTCGTTTATGGTAACATCACGTTTTGAAATTGGAGCTTTGTGATAATGTTCTGTAACAGCACCCTACTTGCTGCAGGGGTTGGTTGAGAGGTGTGACCAAGTTTGATGAGAAGCCACGTCTGATATACACGTTCTCCAATCTTCCTTTCTTTAAGGGCTGATTCAATTTTTTGAATTATTTTGTATTCTGACTGAATTTGTATGGGAGCTTTGTCCAGAAAAGAATAATCCGATTGAAAAATCAGCCCTAAACCCTAAATAAAAGATTTAAAAATGACATAGTTACTTGCACGATTATTGTATTTAATAACGAGGTATTTACGATGTACCACTTAGCTCTAAGCACAATGTGCTTGTGTGAAGGTATAAACTGAAGCCTATCCACAAATACACGTATATTTCTTTGTATAAATAACTGATAATATCTATGAACTTATCTAAACCAATGATTTAAATAGTCGGTTCTCAAGGGACCGCGACGCGTGGTTACGGTCGTTGGAGTTCGTGTGAACACTGCCTTATTTTTATGTCCATCTCTAATAAGGCTTTTATACACTACATAAATAATATGAATATTTTTATAGCATCTAAAAATATAATTTATTTTCACCTCAAACTTCCGTCTGTTTTATATATTAATAAATATAGAATTTAAGTCTTATTATGAGCAATTTAGGCAGAATTACACGAAGATAAATAAAATTTTACATAAAACGTTTATAACAAAGCGTGTCTTGATTACTAATTGGTGGCTAATCAGTATTCATTGTTAGAACGATTAACACGTTAATAAACGTAGCCCGCTAAGCGTAGTCTACCCATAAATTAGGTGCCTAAGAATGTTTTAATCATTGAATATTTCTGCGCGGTGTTTATTGGCGATTGACACAAATAGCACTTTTGATGTTAACTTGATATTAAACACAACATTCTGATCTATGAACGTAATGAAATTCACCATACTTATAAGTTTTTTGTCATATTTATAACTAGCCAGTGCCCGCGAATAACGGTAGCCCATGTCCTTCAAGGTTCAATCTATATATGGTATACTCATCAAAATTGGTTAAGCGGTTCAGGCGTGAAAATGTAACACACACTGACAAGTGACAGACACAGTTACTTTAAGACTGAAAGAAGCCATGGTATTTATAATGTATAGCACCAATTATTATTTAAAAAGAATATGTTAGTATCTTTTTTGAACTCGCTCATTGTCTGTTTTGTTAAAAATAACATCATTGTGGTGGTAATTTTACATGCAGAATTTTCTAGCAACAATGCCTTTGTAATAAAATGCTCCTTTCTGTGAAACTGTTACTTTGTGTACACCGAACTAAAGAATAAGTAAAATAAAAGCTGTTTTCAGATGCCCTTTGAACTTTCCTCCTTTGAAATTTTTGTATAGCTCAGTGCAAATAATTTCATCGCGACTTTGATATTTACTTTGTTTTACCCAGTATAATTATCCAATTTTCTCTCTTGCTACAAACATGTCACCGCTCGACGTAATCTCGCTCGCTTAATGGTCAAAGCTCCAGACGTTTTATTCTTAACGCCTACATTCAGATCTGAATAAAATAAGAAGTACGAAACGCCCACTGAGGGCTACTGCGGCGCTAATGTTAATTTAGAAGGCGGGCTGTCAGCCTGTCTCAATCTGGACACCATACGTTAACGACCGACGACAGCGTCAGTATTGAGTTATTAAACGGTGTATGAGCAAATTGTTTGTGTATAGAAAACCAACCCAGTGATGGGCTAAGATAAATAAACGTTACTATTCAGCACGTGCTTTGCTTTAGCATTATTCCTATCACTGTCACACTGGTGTCAAAATACAAATGCAAAATAGAGACAGAAACATCTGCCAAAGCACTATATATTATATTAATATAACATTAGCCAAAACGTCGCATAGCAAGGTGTCACTTTGCTTCTACTGTAAACAAAGCCTTGTAGATACTTTTAGAAAGGCACTGTACACAAGTAACATACTGTGGGGTTACTCTTGAAACTAATACCAATTCCAATCCAATTCCAATATTAAATAGACGCCTTAAAACAACGTATAATTTAAAAATAAATTTACCTACATTACAGTTGCCTAAATTTTAAAGCATGTTGTCTTCATATTATCCCGAAACTATAATTATTTTTTAGACATTTTGGCATTTTAAAGAACTGACATATTTCCAATGTCAATCGGGCGGAATTATTTTCAAGAGTAAGCCTACTGATTCCATTAACGTTGGAAACCTAGTTTTCCCGGGGTCTATCTCTATTCCCTTTATAGGCGCACGTGTCGCTGAATACATTATTCGCATCTAAGTTTTAGTTTTTTATCCTTCGTAGTTGTCGCATGTGTCCGGAATTTGTGTGTTCTCCTTATTAGGTACTGCGTACTAACGCATAATTCGATTTATGACAATGAGTTTTAAAAGACATATCAGTATATCTGTACAATCATTCGTATTATCATAACCATTATACTTAAATAAGCTTTATTTTATTGGCGCTATCTGGAATCCAATTATCAAATAATAACAATTATATTTTATATTCCAAATTTTGGAACCGTTTCAACATTAAAGTATCTCGCTATCTATTTGCTCAAGCAATAACATCCAAATCGCTTCGAGGAGTAAAAGTGGTATTATGTAATAAATAAATAAAGTATAGCTCCCGAGCTATAAACGCTGCTATTGGACGCCCACGCTCCCAGCTCCAGTTCTTCTTTTTACTCCGACCCTAGGTTTTCTCGCCGCACCAGTCCGCCCACGATCTGTCCTTTATTTCTTTCCAATTTAGCAGAATGTCGCAATTGCTTAGATATACTGGGCTTGTTAAAGTTGAATCGAGTTTTATTGCTATACTTTTACACAGTAGTGGTGTAAGTTTGATACAGTTTGTTTGTAAAGCGTTCACTAGATATGTCAAATGAAACAAATGACCTAATACCGGTTATATTATTGACATACAATTTATCAAACTGCTGGCTCATTCAAATGACTCATTACCATCTCTTTACTCACAAATGTTTTCTGAACGCACGATTCTGTGCATCAGGTAGTAAAAATACAAGCTCAAAACTTTTAATCAAATCTAACAACTCAATTTAACCAATAAAAATGATGAAAACATTGATAATAATATCCAATTTCGTGTCCCTTTTGGATCATGATTTTGGGATTTTCGAGATGTTTGAATGGCCCCATTAAATCGGGGAGTTTGAATGGGTGTTCCCTTCGTGTGAATACTTAGGGTCCCTTCCAGCAAGTCCTGTTGGATTCGTCGTGGGTAGCGCCCGGCGCCATAGACCAGTTCTTGTTTTGATACAAGTTGACAGCGATTATTCGAAGTTTTCGAATGTAGGTTGGTACTTTGTTTATTGGTTTTATGACTTCTGCTTCACTGGGGCTTTGTTAACGTGAAAGTTATGTGCTTTAGGACAAACAAGGCTGAAGTAACCTCGGCCGTATTAAATATTACATATTTTGGAACATTTGTTGACATTGTAAATATTGGAGTTCTTATTATAAATAGATATCATCAATCGAAACTTAAAAAAAAATGCTCCAAACTGTGAAGGTACCTACCGTGTACCGGACACGGTACCTTCACAGTTTGGAGCATTTTTTTTATTAATTTTCTGTTCACCAAACATATATTACTGTTATTAAAATTACTTACTGGACCTCTTGTCTGTCGAAACGTTTATAATGGAAATGATTTTCTGTTTGACATTCTTATAACAAATAAAAATTATACTACGGAAACTCTTATGAATTATACCACGCTATGCAACAGTCCCTCAGGAGTCAGTATTTGAATGTCGTAAACGAGTGTGACACACCGTCCATCGAATTAAACGATTATACGCACAAGTCGCGCAACACGGCACATACTACCATAAAAAAAAATCACCAGCATTAGGAATCCGCTTCTTCGCTAGTACTGAGTAGACTATTAAGTTCATAGCACTGTCTAAAAATACATATTATACGACACTGTAGAAACTTTAGTACAAATGATGCGTATTTTAATTTTGTTATTAGCACTAAAAGAAATCAACGCCACGAATTTCAGTAAAAGCAATAACGCTCAGAAGAGTCGCCAAAGAAATTTAATTAGACACATTTGTCAAAAGAGGCTTGAAAAGCGCTGAGTCATATCGGGTAATACATTTACGCTACAAATATATTAGGGGAGCTCCCCTGACATAAAAAACAAACGCAGCTACTACGTACGCAAGTGCGTGTTGACAGTACTTGGGTACCTGGCGGCAGATATAGGGTTATCAGACACCCTACATCAGAAAGCTTTATCTAATGAGATGTTTTATTTCTGTAAAGTTATGCCAGTCGTTCAAAACACTTTTTTTTTTATAATTCGATTTAGCTTAGTGGTCAGAGCACCTGGAGTATTTATCCGAGAAGCGCAGGTTCGAATCCAGTTCGCGACCGTATTCTTTTTCCATAAAAATATATAACTTTAAGATTAGCTAAGAATGCGTTAGTGCTTTTCAAAGATTTATCTGTATTCATTACATGAGTGTTTCGAAGATACAGGGAAGATATAGCAACTTAAACTTCCCATACACGGTGTCCAAGATTAGTTTTATAAAATTGTGAATAAAGTAAGTATCAGTGTGTAAGTGTAAGTAGGTATCAGTTTATTCAAGTATCTTTTTGTATTTATGTAATGTTTTATATGGGTCCTCTAGTAGCCTGAAAAAGGTTCAAATAAATAAATGAAAATTTTGTTATTTGTGACCACTGAAGAAACTCGAACGAAGAAAAAGGAAAGTGGAAACAAAAGCTTTTTCCTTCTTTATCTTATCTTTTTAATTTGGCAGCCCTAGTTATAAGAGGCTTTCCATTCATCAATAGTTGTACAAAGCGCCACAACCGACAAACATGGCGCCGCGTACGTTTGCTTCAATAGACCTTACGAATTAATTAAATTATTGGGTATTTAGGGTGCCATAAAGGTTGAATTAAAGTTTGTGAGACTGAAGAATAATTATGACTAAGAACTTTAAGAACAATTCATAGCAGTAAGCACTCTTGATTGCGATATTCAAATGTTTAATGAGAATGTCAAATATGAGATTATAGAGAGATCTTTCTTACATATATGTATAGCACAAAGCTTCTTCTTCAAGTTAGTTTTTGTATTTTAAACGTTCATTCCGATTCATTAAAATTCTGACTTGTTAGTACCATTACCAAAGTTTGAGTTAAACTGATCACCATGTTTTCGGCCATTAAACACATCATGCTGCTCCCACTGAGTATATTAATGGTTTAACACTAAAAGGCTGCGAGGCATGTGCTTCGTACGCGCACACACATTCAACCAACGTTTAACTTAGCAACGGATCATGCGCCTCACCATAGTAAAGACTAACCTAAGCACCCTGCGCTATGTTTAGTAAATACATTAGCTCAATGATTGAGATCTCTTTGTCTGGACCGAACAATTACTTGTATCACAGTTTGGATACAAATATGGTAACATGTTTAAGTTATGAACATTGTAAATATGCTTTGCAACAACAGAGATACTCTGATACACAAATCTGTAACAGAATCACAGAATCTGTAAATGTTGTTATAGCGTAACATGAACGTGTGTTTTCTTATCGTGTGGTTGATGAACAACCTAGTGTCAGAGTTTAAATCACCCGTAGGCCTCTAAAATAGGTTTACACACCATCGAGAACATTTCTCAGGTGTGTTTTCCTTCACCGTTTTAAGCAAGTTATAATTAATTTCTAATACACACATGACTCGAAAAGTCAGTGGTCTCCTTGGATTTGAACTTGCGACCATTGTCTTGTCAGTCTTATAGTCATACCACTTGCTAGAAACCTGAGTGTTAATTTATTAGTCTAAAGTTAGAATCAAAGCAGACAAAATCTAATATGTTGACTTTGCGTCCACAGATTTTCTTAATCACTAGCTACAACTGGAAAAGATCTTGATACTAGCTAGCAGTTCTTAAGGTGTTGTGATAAATAAAGAAATTGAGACGAGAACATAATAATTCCAATTTTGTTATTATTATTTGCACTAACTTATAATCAAAGCTTTCGTTCTTTATGTCCTTTTCAGCGTAGCAACGCGATATCACAGGAAGTTCAGTCATACAATTGTCACAAACAACCTTGTCATTACCGTCCCATGTCAGTCCATACTGTTTATATCGCCTACTTGTTATGGTCATCGCTGTATCGATCATGCCAATTATTATCCTAATATGGTACAGGACTTGTTTTTCCATCGTTCAAGGACTGTTTGGCGAGGAATTTTCCCTTTAATTTCATCTTGCCGAGATAAAATCGTTGCTACGGCAAATATTGTATTTATAGTTTCGTTGTTATTAATTTTATTCTCATGTATATGAATCGTGGATTTTGTTACTCCATGTTACGTCATATCCTTCACTTTATTGGTTTCTTTATTATTACTAGTTTAACATTTTTAAATACAATTGATTTGTTCCTAAGTTATTGAAACAAATTTATTGTATTTAACAACATTAGTTACTTAAATCAAACAACTTAAACATAACCAACCCATAGCTGTCCCACTGTAGGGCAAGGGCCCCTTCTCATACAGAGAAGGCACGAGCATTGATCACAACGATAGCTCACTGCGTGTTGGCGATTTCAGACTATTTTAAGTCCAGGGTTCCTCACGATTTTTTCCTTCACCGTATGTCTGTGATGTCTTAGATGAACTAAGGAAGTACATATGACATTGACAAAGTCACATACCAGATTTGAACCCACAACATGTGGCTCAAGAGGCGGGCCCGTAACCATTCGTCCACCACAACGACGTGGTTTCCGAATGGTTACGGGAAAAGTTTAAAGCACACAGTAGTTTAAAAATTATATTTAAAATGGCTTTGAGATTTCGTTACCTATTTAAATAACCCTATTAGCCGACCTATGCATGTAGCTTCATTTAAAAGCTATTTTTGATATGCAGTGTAATGCAGAGTCAATCACCAACACGAAAGCAACATAAAACTACTCATAACCGTAAAAATGTGGTCGCATCCTGTTCCTATTGTCTTCAATCTTCACCAACCGGCCGATGAATCACAACCGTATAGATACAGAGGCAGCGGTATAGTAATTGTGCAAATAATGTGTAATATTGATAAGTAGCAAGTGCGAGGGCCCCAGTGACGTATTTATCCGCAAGTGACACTTCCGTCCGATAAGTTGGTGGCACTCTGGGAACAGCGCTCCAAGAGCACTGTTGTTATCTGATTTTCTTGTTTGATATGTTGTGTTATTGATGTTTGGAATAGTCCCCTCATTGATTTGGTGACAGTGAACACAGCTGTTGTAGGTACTTACGCATTCGCTTTGTTACATATGAAGGACTCATGTGCAATATTATCTTCCTCTGTAAAATTATGACAGCCTCATAGAAATCGAATCTCAATCGTGTAAAGTAAGCTATCTTAAATTATTGTACCTAAATTGCTGAAACGGCAAGATATTATTTTATTTCTTTCATCTATTTAATTAAATAATGCTTGTCTCTTTAGTTCGATTCCAAAATTGTATTTCAACTGAACAAGCACTCTGAGTTCAATTTGTGTCTCGTTATCTCATTAATATCTTGGATATGAATTCAATTTCAGACACGTGATTAAAACCAGAAAATATACATCATGTTCTTAGTTAACTTGTTTTTGTTGATGATATTGCTTGAGTATTTTGTCGCCTAAAAATTATAAAATATACGTGAAAATATATTAAGATTAAATAATTAATAGATCTTTGTCATGCCAGCGTCAATTTTGTATAACCGTTTATGTTTGTAGGAATACGATAACATTTGTGAATCGATAAAAGCTTTTACGATGAACCCGTTTATTGACCAAACGTATTCGTGTGATAGTAATAACATCGGTTATCAATCGCTTAGATGATAACATCGTATTTGGGGTGCCCAGGGGTGCAAGGGCGAACTCGAGATCGATGTAAATTGATTCAGTTGTGACTGCTATCTTCAAGATGCTCTTTAAATAGGGTGACAAGATGAGTTTTGTTACCTTTAAGCGTCTTCTCTAGTACCTTTGTGAGACAACAAAACAATTGATCTTATAAATAGGTTAAAATAAGTTGTTTTACGCAAATAGAATTTTGGGTGTTTGGACAATATAGATGTAAAGGGATCTCTTGCGTTTTTTGTGTTTATGATCCTTGGCTAGACATCCTTGATATTCAGCGTTTTCTTGACCTCCGTGTCACAACGCTTACTGTTCAGAAATGTGCTGAATATCCCTACGCGCTGTGTAAAACAAAATTGCCCAGGGTAGACGTGATAATTTAAAACAGCATAATAAAAAAGTGTATCAAGAAAAAAAACACCTGCCACTATAACAGTTTTTGCTCGTTAAAATGTCGAGCAATGTCGACGTAGCGACCTCAGACTGGCGACTTTGAGACAACATTGCAGCCCTCTGAAGGGGATTATCTCGTTTTTTATTGACGTAATCATATACTGTGTGAAAACTAACTTAAATACTGGTCTAGTCTTGTTAACGTAATTTGTGAACTATATAAAGGCATTGGGTATTATGGATCAGTAAACAAAACCTGAATTGATCTCTCCTTTCGCTCTCTTGGTCTGCTTAGATGTCTGCGTATACTTCTATAATGTTATTTTATTGATTGTTCAAGATGTAGGTACACTAGGCTGCACGTCAGTGGTAACAAAACCTGTGTAAGCTAGCCTCTCATACTATTTAAATTCCCTACTACGATAGGCCCTGCTCAAGGTCAGTACATAGCTAAAATCTCTATGGTAGTACAGTCTACCTCACGTCGTCGGTGGTAACGCTTTAATTACGAGAGCCGTCCCTATTGTATACCTAATGCTGTATAGATAAAAGTGCTGTCAATGTCAAATTGTTAACATAAACTTGCGGCTGACTGTCCCTACTGAATTCACCCCAAACGAACAAAAACTCTCCGTGCGTGTATAGCTTTATCAACACCCTTCACGTTAATAGCATCTAACATTACCTTTTTTCAAAGGAATTCACCGTGACGCCGGCCGCCATTTTAATTTATTCCAACACGTAGTAATTTAGAATTAAAACGATTTTGTTACTTTTATTCTTTATTTTATACATATATTTAATATTCACAAATATAACAGTACATTCAAATAATTTTATGAGCTATCTCTTGTAATCTAATGTCTAACCTGACCTTTACTATAACTGACCTTATCTTGAATCTGAATAAATTAACGAAGATTGATGGTTTTAACACTAATGACCTCTTCGCACTTTAGCCTCCAAAACGTCCTCACTTTTCTCGATGGTATCGGGACCGGTATTTTTGTCCTGAAATGTAAGTAGCCACTCAGAAAGGTTTCGTAACTGACTCCATTTAGGTCTTTACGAATAGTACCTTCAAGTTAACGATTTTACCACTGTTCGCTGATGCTTTCTATTTTAACCACGTCTTAGAAGGCTAGACTAAAGCAATAAGCGAAAGAAGTGTTTAAGTCAAGATAAATCTTTGAAAAGCATTAACGCATGCTTAGCGAACTCTAAAGTTGTAATATTAAATGGAAAAAGAATCGAATTCGGTCTCCCGTATACGAACTGAATTGATAGCAATAACGTCGCCATAAGAAGTGTTAAAATATGGAAGAAGAATTCGCGGTGGTGAGCAGAGGTTGAGATAGCTTAGTGGTCAGAGCGCCTGGAGTATTTATCCGGGAGGCGCAGGTTCAAATCCTGTTCGCGACCGTATTCTCTTTCCATTTAATATAATAACTTAAGTGTTTAAGTGTCTGTAATAGTGTTAATGTAATGCTTGAAATAAGTATTGGCTTTTATCCAGTGCCGCATTTATGGAAGAAATTTCGATATCCAATAGCAGTTTTTTACCATAAGGCTTGTATTTACTAATCAATCTCAAGTTTGAACCTAAGGCATTATCACTTGTTTGAAACGGTGAAGGAAAACATTGTGAGGAAACCAGCGCACTTGATTCTTGTTCTCGTTGACTTATAAAGCCATTTCAGAGCTAAACCGCCTGTTTATCGCACATAATATAAAAATAAGAAATCAGATTATTACAAGTAACATAAAACTGTCTTATCATTATACGTATTTCTCCAGAATTCCCTTCCAAATATACGCACGTGATTAGCCCAATAGCCACTTACGAACTTGGAAGTCCCAAGTTAGGGTAGGCTTTTCAACGTCGGATGAATATTTCCCAAATTGAGTCCAAGGTTTCATGAAAAGAAAGAATGAATGTTGATCCGTCAGGGAATATAGATCGATAGAATTGAACTAAAGTATTTTTTATATAAATTTTTTCAATTAAATAAACTTATCTAATTGAATAGAAAATTTATCAAATCGGTTTCACTTATGCAAAATGAGGCCTGTAAAGTTTAAACACGTTCAAACCTATATAAATCAAATAAACTGTAATGTACTATTATTAGTACCCATTAATTGTAGTTATTCAATATTTTTCCGGGTTTAATAATAAATTTATTTATTAACCACATAACCAGTACGGTATGAGTGCAGATGATAGGGAAAATTCCAATGTCATAATTTACAATAAAATTATATAACCTACTTTTAACAATGCAGAATTATAACAAAACTTATTATTTGTTCTTTTATTTGCAGACAAAATGGAGGAGCGGGAGAATGCCGCGGACCATGGGGTCCCCGACATGACCATGATGCCGCAGATCACCGAGCAAGCCATCAATGACAACCTCAAGAAGAGATACATACATGACCTCGTCTACGTATCCTTTTGAATTGACCGATATTGAGCCAGAACTGCACACCATAATGATGATGACGTCCTGTCAGACATATCCGTCGCCGGCGATAACAATTTAGGCAGTAGATAATTATGTTACTCATTATAGCAAAGTAACAATAATCGCAATTGCGAGGTGTACATAAAATAAAATAAAACTTTAAAAAATATATACAAATTTATGCTTTTAAGCTTAATATTTGATTGAACAGACAAGCTATGCAAGCTAATAACCCTCTTCCTTATGCAATAACGCCAGTGACTCAAGCTGGCGCCAACTTGAACAATTAATTCCAGTAGAGTTTTCGAAATTACGCTATTAATTTAACGATTTCTTCGTCTGGGCTTAAGAATTAAGAGATTTTCGCAGTTAATTTCATAAATAAAGTTTTTTGGTTAAGCAAGGAAGTACCAAATTTCAAAGTAATACATTTTATTATTGATTTAATTCTTCCTTAATATTTTATACAGACATACACAGGATCTATTCTAGTCGCAGTGAATCCTTACAAGGAGTTAGGATGTTACACAATGGTAAGTAAACAATTTATAACTTATATACAATACATAATCAATCAAAGACTCGACAATAAAAAGTATCAAGAACAAAACAACTGTATTACCATTATTTTATCAACTGAACTTCATTATTCCAAGACAATAAATACGTTTTTTTTTATCAACAGCGTTAAAAGGTGACAAACGACATTTTAAAACGGTTCCTTCTAATTGTGTTCACATTTCTTTTGACATCGATCGCTCGCTTGTCACAATAGCATGTCAGTTTCCATCAATTTCCTTTGATAGATAAACAAGAGGAAATTATAAATTATTCAACAGTTAATTATCTATTATGTATGAAGAATGCATTAATTATCATGCGTATACATACATTGCCTAGTTGCCAATTAATTACATGGAAATTTAAAAGACTTGCGTAACGAAAAGGTTGTCTAAATACTTCTGACTGGTTGCCCTTTCAATAACTTAATTTATAGGACATCCTGAATTGTTAATTATAGTGATAATTACGAGAAAAATTAAAATTCAATTGCGGGGAGAAAAAAAAATGTCGATGTTGTATGAATGTATACATACACTATGGACATATTATTAATGAAAGGTAACTTAAATGATCTACTATTGTTTGTGCTTTACACAGGAGCACATGCAGAACTACAGAGGCAAAGCCTTCGGTTCACTGCCACCGCATGTCTTCGCGTTGGCTGAATCAGCGTACAGCTCGTTACAGGTATGATCAATACTTATTTTCAAAGGAACTTGAAAAAGGCATTAACAATGTAGATATTCTTAACAGAAGCCAGAAGGCGAAATTAGTCTTAACATAATGAGATCTTTTCACCGCAGATTTTCTTTGTATTATGAATCAGTTTTGTAAGAGAATTTACAAGTGTATCTGTACACATGATTCATTCAAATGCGATAAAGTTCTTGCTTTATCTTGAAATATGTACTTTTTTTTTTAATTGTACGCTTCATAGTAGTGCCCTATCCCATTTCCGGACCCTCATAGGCTCTTGTGCATCAAAGAACAGCAAATCAATCTTTTAATGTAATGGCCTGTTATCCAACCTATTTTTTAATTAGAATGGTGAGAAGAACCAGTCGGTGGTGATATCAGGCGAGAGCGGAGCTGGCAAGACAGAGACCACTAAGTTAATCCTACAGTACTTGTGCGCGGCTGGTGGACAAGCCTCCTGGGCAGAGCAACAGATATTAGAGGCTAATACTGTACTGGAGGCCTTTGGTAAGGTTCAACATTTATCCTAACATCATTTAGTATTAATAAACCTGATTTGGGTTATAACAAAATTTGGGGAACGAGTTTCATATGTACTTTAGTTTATAACGCACACGACACACGGATTGATAAAACCTCAACTCAGTTGAGCTCAATAAATAGTTCAGATTAGATGAAAACAAAAAAAAGAGATTTTTCTAATCAGACGGCTGCATCGTTTTATCACGATATCAATGTCCACGATCTACAGTTCTTGTGACTTATCTGCTTTTGATTATAGTCCAAATATCGAAACTGTTCTATATCCGTTTTTATGATTGCTTAACTCATGAGCTTTAAAACTCCCGGTAGTATTCAACATAGAAATGTAATTATAATATCAGCAAAGAATAATGGCATGGTGTCATCACGGTATCAACCTGTCATGCAAATGTTACCCGCCCTCGCTTTGTATTTAAAGGAGGGGCTGGCAAACTAAATCATTTCTATCACCTTATGCCGAGCCCAAATTCCCGTCCCTTAAAATTACCACAATTTATAAAAGGAAAACGTTGATTATACCTGTTCTAGAGAGTAAGGAATAGCGTATGTACATCTTATTAAACAGGTGTGCGATAGTTAGTCGATTTGAATTCTGTGCAGGAGTAGAATCGCACAAGTATGCGCGATCCCGTAAATCGTCGCAGACAACGCACCTAAACTACCGTAAAATTATCTTACTCACCTAACTCCCCTATTTGTATGCTATATAATGACTAATTTGTACAGGTTCATAGAATAGAGATAGAAAAAAGATTTAATAATGCCTGTACGGGCAATTCACGTCTTACTGGCGGCGATGATGCTCATGATTTCCTGACGACAATCTAACTACTTTGAATCTAAATATTAACATTCCGATACTGGATTGCAGGTAACGCTAAAACAGTCCGCAATGACAATTCCTCTCGATTCGGCAAGTTCGTCGAGGTCCGGTTGGACCACCGCGGTGGAATCAAGGGTGCAGTGCTAAGAGACTTCTTGCTGGAAAGGGCCAGGATTACTGGTCCTGCGCCAAGGGAGACCAACTACCATGTCTTCTACCAGCTCGTTGAGGGGGCTAAAGTATGTGTTAGAATACTCATCTCACTTGTTACATGATATACTTCCATCTTACTATCATATCTAATAAAACTTTGTTTTTCTTACAGCATAACGCAGAACTTCAGAACACTCTCCGTCTCCGCGAAGACGTACAATACAAATACCTGAGGCCCGAAGATGAAGAGGCTCATAGAGGCCGCGCGGGGGAGCAGGGCAAGTTAGAAGCCTTACAGCTAGCACTTACCGTGCTGCAGGTTCCGCCGCACATGTGCGAGGGACTGTTTAAAGTGTTGGCTGCCATACTGTGGCTGGGGAACATACAGTTCCAGGTGTGTATGATGTTGAACATATATAAATATAGCTCTTGCTAGTGTATACTTTTAAGTAAAATAATAATACAATTTCGAAATGATCAATGCTCGAACTATGCCTCATGTGAGAAGAGATCCTCCTTAGCTTGCGGTGGGTCAGTTATAGGCTGGTCATGCTTACAATTTCGAAAACTCACATTAGTCATTTGTGTATTACCTAGCATAAGTTGCAACTGTTGACCAATATAAGGAGATTCACATCTCAACCCAACATTTCTGTGTCCAAAGGATCTTTATCCTAATATTACAAACGAATGTCCTAATACTGTCTGAAACACATGGAGCACTTTGTATTTTATTTTTATTTTTTAGGATATAGACGGAGAGCGTTCTACCCTAGCGGGGGAAGACTCGGAAGCGGTAGATGCGGTCGCTAATCTATTAGGGCTGCCACTACCGACTGCGCGACGAGTACTACTTGAACGACAGATCAACGTGCGCGGCAATGTTACCGACATACCGCTGCGATTGCCTGAGGTATGGTACACAAGTGGGAAAATATATTACATAGAAATAATAAGATTGATATTGTCAATGCAATTATTTTGTATAGCAATTTTATTGACACTTTTATTTTACCTCGTAAGTGTTTAAAGAAATAGTATTTTACCTCTGCAGGCTCGTGAGAACCGTCACGCGATGGCTCGCGCACTTTACTCGCGAACGTTCGCGTGGCTTGTGCGCCACGTAAACAGCTGTTCAGCGCCGGGCCGGGCCGCTCGGGCGCTCGGCGTGCTCGACATCTTCGGTTTTGAGAACTTCGCCACCAACTCTTTAGAACAACTGTGCATTAATTATGCAAATGAAAAGCTACATATGTTCTTCAATAATTATGTCTTCGCTTTAGAGCAGGATATTGTGAGTAAACCAAATCCCTTTACTAGACACATAACCCTTCGCCTCTAATCTTAGAATATTTAGTTTCATTTTGCTATGGTACTGTTCTTTAAACTATTAAATTTCTTGATTCCAGTATCGTCAAGAGGGCATCGTGTACAACCAGATCCAGTTCACAGACAACGCGGCGTGTCTGGAATTATTAGAGAAGCCTCCGAGGAGTTTACTCAAACTGCTCAGTGAACAGTGCCATATGCCTAAGGTAAGACATACCATCGTAATAAATACTCGTTAGCAAATTAATCTTTATGTTGTGCGCTGTGCAAAATAACGTAGCTTATAAAAAGTTATCCACACCAAGACTTTTTCTTGTTGGGAGAAGTCAACTATTAACAAGCCCAAAGCACCGACTGTAGTGCTGATTATTGTGTTTTGTCCTCGAGATAGACGAATAATTTCAAAGCTCGGACATTTTATATAAATACGAGTATATTGGGATATTCATACTATATTTTTAAACCTCCACTTCCATTAAATTAATCCACCTTCTCCAGGGTTCGGACGGCGCTTACCTAACAAACATCCAAGGCGAGTTTGGGGAGCACCAGTCCTTCGTAAAGGGCTCCCGACGGAAGTGGGAGGAGGAGTTTGGAGTGCAGCACTATGCGGGCACCGTCAGCTACAGTGTGCAGGGCTTCGTGGACAAGAACCGTGATACGCAGCAGGACGCTTTCATAGACCATCTGAGCAGATCTGCCAACCCTTTTGTAAGGGAACTCGCTGACTATGTTCAGGATCTAGCGCCGCCTGGACAGGTACTTAAACTTCTCATGTTATTTTCAACCTTGTTTCAATTACCGTAAGCTCGACAGTGTGCAAAGCTTCGTTAATTAATCGGAGAAGCGATTGTGTATCGCTTCTCCGATTAATTAACGACGCAGGACGCCTTCATAGACCCTCAGTAAATGTCATTTTCTACATTATCTCAATAATGAAAGTTAGTGTTATCGTACTTCGTGGACCAGAAACGTACATCAACCAACTCTTACGTAAAGGAACTGCTGGCTGGCTCGATTGCCACCCGTACCGCGTATATGCAAAATAGATATTTGATATTTTCCTAGCTTTACTGCAATCGAATTAATCTATTGGCTCGCTAAATAGCAGCCACAATAGATTTTTAGTGTTATGAAGTACGTATTTGTACGTGGCTGAGCCAAAGGGAGATTGAAACTTAAAAAACATTTCAGGTAACAGTTAACACTTCACTGACATTTTTAGGGAGACCGTAACCGAAGTTTTGCATATTTTCTTCTAGGACACATCGTTGTCCAGTCCTAATTCGACTGGCACAACGCAGCGAGGGACATCCAAGGGTCGCCCGACTGTTGTTGACACTTTCAGGGCACAACTGCAGTCTCTCGTCGATATGCTTCAAGCGACTGACGTTTGGTAAGTCTTATTACAAATAGAAAGACTCGCCCCCTACTTATCAGTAAGTGCTCTTCTGATAAGTTAAATTTTAATAGTTTTCTATACTATTTGAGCCACTTATTATCGACATGATAACATACACACGAAATAACATATATTCATTTCGTATGACATTTCGGGAACGTCCACAATTTACGACAAAATTAAAGTTAATTATTATTTGCTTTCAGGTACGTCCGCTGCATAAAACCAAACGAGAACAAGGAAGCGGGCAAGTACTCCGAGCAGCTGGTGCTAGAACAGCTGCGTTACCTCGGCATGAACGAGATCGTGCGCATACGTCGGGACGGATACCCGATACATTTGCCCGCGCCACACTTTCAGGCGCGGTACAGATGTTTACTACCACATCCGAGACCCAAGAACCCGGAGATACAGTAAGTAGATGGGCGGGTAATATAATAAAAAATGAAATTAAAAAATGATTCAATATAAGAAATCCATTTCTGAAGAATATTTTTTGACTTGTCTTTAACACAACATTACTTTGTTTTCAGGGCAATTACAGCGTTAGTGAACGCGCCCAAAGACGACTGGCAGATTGGCTATTCGAAGATATTTATGAGGAGTTCAGTACACGGACCTTTGGAGGCCAAGAGGACGGCGCTCTTGCAGTCTTCAGCTTTGCTCATACAAAAGGTAAATTAAACAGGATGAATCGATTGAATGCTGTTTTTTATAGATTGAATTTAGTTGATTTATTATTATAGATCTATAAAATTTTTGATGATTTCCATCTCCTAGTAAGATTTTACCCATGTTTGAAGTTAAGCCAGCGAAGTTAGCGTTTAGTCAATATTCGAGACGCATATTCTTAAGGAGACACATTTTTAAAGAGATCCTATTTAAATATTTATGATGATAAAATTGGAGTGACTCTGGAGTGCATTATTGTATTTTTTGTCAAAACAGTTAATATTTTGGGCTTTGGGCTCAGCTCCTGATAAAGGGCAGAGACCAAATGAGTCAGACAATCCCGTCCCCGTGAAGTAATAACCGTTAAACATTAATAGCATATAAGGAACATATGAATACACGTTTCTACCCAGTAAACGTTCCTAACCTACCAAATCGTCCACAGTGGTACAAAGGTACAGTGAAGCGTCGCCAATACATAACTTGGCGAAACGCCGCCGTTGTACTGCAAGCTGCACTACGCGGGTGGAAGGAGCGCGCCGCCTTCCTGAGGCTGCGACGGGCTGCCCTCACGCTGCAGAGGCACCTGCGGGGAGCCTTCGCCAGGGAGGTGGCCGCCGCGCTCAGGGAGATGAGGAGGGTCAACCAGGAGATCAAACTACGAGAGGAGAGGAACAGGTGAGAATCTGACGTCTTCGGATTCGGAAGGATGACACTAATTAACACTTCTGTCGATGACGATTCTAATGCTTTTGCAGGGCCTATCCTACCTACACTGGTTTTTAGGTATTCAATATGTATTTTATGCCAAATAATTATATTAATTTGATATATCAAAATAATAATCTCTTGAGTCTCGACTGCGAAAACCAGAACTTTCCACTTTATAGCCACTTCCAACTTCATTAGCGGTCTGGGGCGAGCAACTGGTCTCTTCGGTCGTCGGTACCCAAATAGGCTGTCTTTACTCATCGATCCCCTTCCTCATGTAATCAACGTGTCCAAGCTTACACTCTTTAATTCCAGTCTTCAAGAAAAAGCGAACCAAGAAAGAGCCGAGTTGGAAAACATGGCGGACCAGCTCCGTGGGCTCTCGTGCCCATCCAGCACTCGCGCGGAGTCTGTGAACCTGGACAACCTGTTCGACTTCCTGGCCGACGTGCCCACACAGCGCGGCGCTCCGGATGGACAGCCCGACACTCACCAGCCCACTATAGCCGAGATCGGAGACTCCATGGAAAGGCTGGCTGATGACCTGCATCAGGAGGTAGGTTACATTTACAGTTTTTTTTTTACATATCTACCTACACAATTTGCGTACATACACCATCCAAACATTGACGTGATCAAAGACTCAATAGAGTGAGTAGCTGATGGCCTGCATCAAAAGTGGTACCTTTAAGGTTTATGAGTCTAGGGATAACAGTGTCTAAGGTAATCGTATTAATTTCGCTGAAACTAACCAAGGAATACTTACTAAACAATTCTAAATACTTGTCCTTTCAAGATAAATCTTTGAAAAGCATTAACGCATGCTTAGCGAACTCTAAAGTTATTATATTAAATGGAAAAAGATTTTTCGGTGACTTGAATTGTTAAGGTAATTGCATTCTTTACGACATTGTATTAACTGCAAAGTTAGTCGTGTCGGTTTCGGTCACTTGTATAGGGACTGAATTGATAGCAATGACGTAGCCATAAGACGTGTTAAAATATGGAAGAAGAATTGGCGGTGGTGAGCAGAGGTCGAGATGGCTTAGTGGTCAGAGCGCCTGGAGTATTTATCCAGGAGGCGCAGGTTCGAATCCTGTTCGCGACCGTATTATTTTTGCATTTAATATAATAACTTGTCCTTTCAGTTGGAACACGTCCTAGCCGCCGAAATGAACGAGCTAAGCAAATCCCACACAGAAGCTCAGCGCAAGCCAGACGGGGCACCTTCTGAATCAATTCCACCACCACCACCGTCATCCCTAGCCATCCAGCCGATGGTACCTCCGACGCCTGTAATGACGTCATCCTACAATGGCATGAGCTCGTCGATCACTAATGGCATGTCTCCGATGTCAAACGGGGACGTGATGACGTCATCGCTTGTGCTGCCGCCGCCGCCGGCCGTGGAGCCGCTGTTGGAGGAGTCCCCGGTGTTCCCACCACCTCCCACTACTTGCACTCTGCCAGAACCGGCCGGTCCACCACCACCACCGCCGCCTGTTACTAAAGGTAAGCAAACTAAAACGTCTTCTCTATATCTATATTTGATGAACAACCTAGTGTCAGAGTGTCCTCTAGCCATTTGATGCACAATCACACAACAATCTAGTGTTGTAGAGTGTATAAATACATTCTGAGTTGGTTTCTGACATGGCTTTATACACTATCCAGAACATCTCTCTGGTGTGCGTGTTTCCTTATAATGTTCCTTCACCGTTTTATGGAAGAAATAAGAAGTCAGTGGTTCGTCCACAGAGATCTAAAAATGTAATCAATAGAAGTGCCAAAGACGCGTGACTCATCCCGCGCCTAAAGCGGGAATTAATAACTATTAATTTTACCATAGCGTTGGATATTGTTCCTCTCATTTCGCTCAACGCTAATACTAATTATTCTTGTTTTCAAATTACATAGACACAACGCCACCGGAGTTAACAAACGGTATTATTCCTAACGGGAAACTGTCAGTGGTGAAGAGCAAGGAGCCAATCTATGAAGCAGTAATACCGCGGCCCGCTGCGCCCGAACAGGCCATCGAACCGCCACCACCGCCGCCGCCTCCACAACATCCTACACCAACTGACAACAATGGGTATGTACCCCCTTAAGGAAGCATAAACTATATGGCTAGCAACTCTTCCTAAAATCCGCAACATACCCTAAACGCTTTTTAAATTTCATCAAGGACAATGTATCCCCAATGCTCTTGGAATTTATGGGGATGGGACGGAGATAATTTAAATCGAAACGACAATTTTAACCAATTTTATATCAATACTAATCACGTTGATAAAACAATAGATCTTTCCATGCCTTTTGAACGCGAAGCACGCATTCATTGCAGATAAAGGGCTTAAAAATTACCAATAACCCAATCATTGCAGATTCATCCAAAAAGAAGTAGAGATAGAGCCCGAGCCGTCGGATGCCCCGCTGCCCCCCTTACCCCCCATGGATAACGGACCATCGTCACCGCCCCCTGTACCCATGGACACCTGTATGAGTCCGCCGCCCATGATGAATGGGGAATCCACCGTGAGTACACTTGGCAATTATAAAGTTTAATCCAGATTGATACTCCTGCAGTGTCTATAACATATTTCGTGGGTTATCACAATGTTTATGGTGACAAGATTTATTTTTAATGTTTTGATGTAATCTAAATTATTTTGCAATTTAAGTGCAAGTCAAGCCAAGCACTTCTTATGCTGAGATACAAACTATACCAACGGCAACGTACGATAGCACTTATGACAGCTGACCGTTACAAACAAAAATATTCTCTATAACAATGAATTTAAGAACAAATTTATCAATGTTAATGTTTTATATGAAATTTAACTTAATGATATAGTACTAAACATCGAATTTCTTTGTCTTATTTCGCCCAACAGAGCATAGACCGTAATGCTCGCCGTAAAGAGCGCGTAGAACGTCGATTACATCAAATAGAGGCACAAGCGACAACCTTACCACCCACAACTCCACCTGCAGACGTCGCCAACGACATCGCAGAGTTCGCCAAGCTATACTTCAACGACCACCCGAGATCACCTGAAGGTAAAGTAAACCATATTAATATAGGGATATAGTCATAAGTTGTCGAGCTTGGCTTCTATCAAATAGAGGGAACAGGCTTCTTACCTAAAACCACCTAAGATGGTCTTCTAGATAGACTCAACAATAATTTTGTTAGAAAAAGCCCTCATGCATCATGAAACACAGCGCTATATATATTACTATTTTATAATTTCATCTTACTTCCACTAGGCACAATAATGGCGACATTAACACGTAAGAGCAAGTCGATGGAACTGTTGACGAAGGAGGAGATGATTACGTACCACAAGGGGAACAATATCCCCACCTCACACATACAGCTGCACGACCCCGACAGCATCACCGCGGCCATCAACATCTTCAGAGTAAGTGGTTATTGTAAATGATTCCTTATGTTTACAGTGCATAAAAACTGAACGCATTTCAGCTTCACATCTTCGGTGAACTACTTGGTGTCGATCTTGAAACAAACTCTTCGATAGCTAATACATTTATCATACGCATTTAAGACCACCACAAACTTGCTACTTTTATCAATGCTGTGACGTTTTCATGTTTTTTGTTTATGTTGATAAGACTTTATAAAATCGATTTTATAAATCACAAAAAGTATTGCAGTTTGTGGGATGCGAACCAGCGCGGTCTCTTTCATCTTATCTTTACATTTTGGATTTACAATAAAGAATATAATTATGATTAGTACATGCCTTACCAACTTGGATATCTAAACGTTATCATTTTAGAGTGAATTTAATAGTTACATTCTACTTTGACATATTTTTTGCTTGTTCGTTAATATGACCTGTCTATTTGAATTTTTTTCACACCACTTTAGATTTATAAATTTTGTTGTAGTTAATCACACTTTATTTTTGTTTTACGGTTAATAACACTTAATGACAGTAGATTCTTCGTGAAATCGTGATAGTATTTGTTTTTGTAATACACGTTAACTGATTTTGTTTATTGAAGTTTACTTCACCAAATGCACTTAGTTTTTGAAGATAACACTTGTACACATAGTTTATATATTAGCACACAGGTTTAGCATCGTTTTTTGTCTTAATGTAAACCATTTAAATTTTTAACAAATTATTAGAGCAGAGAGTGTACTGAGAGATGTTTACACAGACAGCGCCATCTGTCGACTATTTTTGTGGATAGAGAAATACGACCGCTGGCAATGTTGATGTACCTGCACGCCCTACGCTACGCTGCAATTATTATTAGTAGTTCTAGTCCTCGATATCTGTATAATAAATATAATTGACGAACGGCGAATATAATAAAATTTACATGATGAATCGATATCGATGAATAGCTGACTACAACATTCAGTTTGCTTATAGGTGAATTACATCCGGTCTCTGAACTAGAAAGTAATAACCTATTCTGGACCAGTTTCCAAATATCTTCTTATTTCTTCCCAGGATCTTTGTCGCTACATGCGCGGTGAGTTGACTGCGGACAAGGAGACGCAAGTGATCCAGTCTGTCATCGGGAAGGGTATAGAGCGTGAGGAACTGAGGGATGAGATCCTTGTGCAGTGTGTTAGACAAGTGAGTTATCTATTCAAACCTTATAGTTGCGTCGATGTGTGTTTACGCAATCTAGCAATACGAGACCAATGAAAAATATTTGCATGAGATAAAGTATGAATGTCAATTGTCATGTATCAAAAAAGCTGTCTTTCACAGACCACAGACATTGTATAAGTCATCTGTAACAAATGCAAAGACGATTTGATGTATGTCCCAAGTTATCATACTGCAGCTCGGGACTTTAAAAATGTGCTGCCGCCTATAATATTTTATACATTGTACACTCTCCTCGAGGCACCGCGAGGCATAGCAAGTGCGAGAGTGTACATGCTACACTCGCTCTGTCTCTTTTAGTCTCGCCTCGCCTCGTCTTCTCTCCGTTGAGAGTCCGTTTTTGAGCGCGAGTCTAAGGGTCTCGCTTACACTCGTGCGGCGACGCGAGTGCATCATTGTACATTCTCGCGTTCGATTTAGCTCAAGCTTTCCAACGGTTGCCGTAACTTGTAATGCGTAAATCTTCTCGGCGTTCATAACCATACTAAACAAACGAGAGTGTTCAGAGTGGCACTCGTTAGTCGACTTCTCCCGGCGAAACATGGCGAGAGCACTCACTGGAGAGTGTACGTACGGCCGTCTTTAAAATTAACGTAGGTGAATAATTCGCATGCAGTGACACATGCACGTTTTATATCCAGATCACTGAGTGTCCAGTAGAAGAGTGGGCTGAACGCGTATGGTTAGTGCTGTGCCTGTGCGCGGTGGCGTGGCAGCCGTCGCGCGGGCTGGCGCGCTACTACAGCACGTGGCTGCGCGCGCGCGCCCGCCTGCTGGCTGCGGCCGCGCCGCCCGAGCCCGGCGCGCGCGCCGCGCACTGCGCGCAGTGGTGTCTCGACAACTGCCGCGGCGCCGCGCCCCGCCAGCTGCCGCCCAGCACCGTCGAGATAGCCGTGAGTACTTCATCATGCACCAACACAACTAACTACTTTTCTCAATAACTAAAGCCTCGTCAATCCAAAATACAAGCTGCAATTTGAAGTAAAATGTTCCTCAGTTTATAACCGTAAAATTGCCTGCCACTAAACTATCAGTATTGCCTTTAGTGATTGTCGGATAAAATAACCTCAAAAACAACAAATTAAAATGTAAAACTAATGCAACGCTAAGACTAAAATTGTGATAAAAGATTTTACACCAGAATCTTTTGTCGTAGGCAATGCGTCGTCTCGGCACTATAGTGTGCCGGTTCTTCTTCCTGGACGGGCGCACGAAGGCCATCGACGTGCACCCGGCGGACACGGCGGCGGCCGCGGCCGCCCGCCTGGCCGACAAGCTGGGCCTGGCGCCGCACTCTCGCGCCGGCTGGGCCGTGTACCAGCAGCGCGCCGGCACCGAGGAGCACGTGCGCGCCACACACTACTTGTACGACGTCATCGCCGCCTGGGAGATGTGAGTTGTTGTGAATCTACTTTTTAACACACGTTCGTAAAGTGGCTCTTAATGCACCAGTTTTACGTTCAGCTATTTGTTCACGTGTGTGTAGTGCAGATTTCTACACACGTGCTTTTTACTAGTAGTGTGCGCTCACACTAACTCAAACATTGCAGCCATAGTGTGCGAAAATGACATCTGCGCCATTATAATAACAACACGTGTTTATAAACTGCTCCTTTCTGTTTACAAACTTAGTCAATACACGCTCTGCTTCATTACGCTCTCGCCTTCAGTTCGGGGGGCAATACAGTACGGGTGTTATGACTAACTTAGGTAAAATAAGTTTGATGTACTTTACAATAGAGTAACATTTTTGCAGGCAACAAGGCCCGGGCGGTGGTTCTGCAGACAACCGCTTCGTATTCAAGCGCCGATTGTTCCGCGGCGGGCGTGAACTGCCGCACGACCCCGTAGAGGTTGCACTTCTGTACGCGCAAGCTGTACACAGCGTCGTCAAGGTAAGCCTGGATCTCAGACCTTGATCAGAAATATGAAGTTATTTGTATGTGTACACGTTTATCACTTCGCCACCGTGAAGGTTGTACGCAAATGATTACGTAGTAGAACACAATTTTATGATAGACATGACAGAGCGCATGCGCGGTAAGGTGAGCGCAATCATTATGAGCTCAAAGGCAATAAGTTGTTAATTTTACCACATCGAGTTCTACCATGGTAGGTAACATAGCTCTAGTCAAGTCAGAAAAGTCAGTGGTGTGAGCCATGCATTCGAACTTACGACCTTTGACTTGCCAGTCCAGTGGTCATAACACTGGGCTAACACTGCTATACCTAAACTGTTATGACATTTTAAGTATTGGCAATCGTTGATTACATTTTCCTATAAATCACCCACTTTACATCCGAGCATAACATCAAATGGGACGGGGCTTACTGCAAGGAGCAAACTTCCAATGATATGTCGTCATAACTATAAGTTCCGATTTAAAACCCGTCGACTGTATGACATAGTTGCTATTATATATCTTTGTCTGGGCCAGATGGACGAGTTCCCGGTATCGGAGAAGGTGGCGCTCCAACTAGCTGGGCTACAGGCGCAGGTGTCTCTAGGGGAGCCCCCGCCCAGTCCGCCGCCGCCACACACTCGCGCGTACTATGCGCAGCCCGAGCAGTTCCTGCCGCAACGTATTGCGAGGGCCAGGCCCGCACACCAGTGGGTACGTACCTTTAGAATAGAAAAAGCAACTATCAGTTATATGACGTGTACAATAACTCTTATTTGCAGTAAAATTAATCCGTTGAATAGATTAATATGAATTTGCAGCTTTTTTAGCAATTTGCGGCTGGCAGTACTGTTGCTGGTGTTTACAGATCAGTATCTACAGACGTGTATTTTCTGTAACGTAATTTTCATTCTGGATGTTTTGAACCTCTTTACAGCTCCCAAATAGAACCAGCAATTATCAAAGTTGTGGTGTTCAAGTCTGTTCAGTTCAGTCAAGAAAGTGTATCCTACTAATAAAATTATAAATGTTAAATATCAATTATTGTTCCCTGGTTACGACTCACGTGCTTTTTCGGGAACTCACGTGCATTTTTCGGGAATTGCCCGACTAGTTTCGAACTCGAATGGAGCCCTGTCAACCCGCGGCGATGTCGCGAGACAAACTGATTAGTTTGACTCGCAAAAAATGCACATGAGTAGTAATCGGGGAACAATAATTGATATGAATATGTCTCACGAAATTTATTATACATAAATTTTAGTTTGTCAGAATAGATGGATGTTTATTACTCTTTCAAGTAATAACGACTGAACGGATTTGAATGAAATTTGGTACACAGTTTTTAACCTGGATTAACACATAGGATATTTTATCCTAACTGGATTCAACTCTGAACAGGTTGGCAGAATGTCATTTTCAGTGCCGTAACTAATGCTTATGCCCTGGGGCCCTGTATCAAAATTGATATTCGGGCCTTTTTATAACATTTTACGTTTTTTTGCTTACACGGTACAGACGTTGAGGCCTTTATGATTCGGGGGTCCCGTATCAATTGATACGGCTGATAAGGTTGTAGCTACGCTCCTGGTCATTTTATATGTAGTAAAAATACTTACGTAAAATGCATCTACAAACAAAACTGTAACGTTTTATTTATTCCTGACGTTTTACCCTCATTCGATGTTCCATCATCGAAATTTCTATAACGTTCAATTTTGCTCCCAATAGGCGACGATCCTTGCACAAGCGCACCGTCAGTACGGCGCAGGTCGAGCCGAGCTTACCGCTAAAGCGTTGTACCTGTCGTGTGTGATGCAGTACCCGCTATACGGAGTTACACTCTTCCCTGTCACCTACAAAGGCTACTGGGCACATGGTGAGATTTTATCTGAATTTAAACTAGCTATTGTATTGTTATGTTTTGCAAAATGCATTCAGTATGCTCGCCACCTATTACCGTGAATAACAGCATTGGTGACATATGGGTGTATAAGTGTGTACACATCTTCAGGCAATATATTAAAAAAATAAAACTCTCAGAACAGTTTACATGAACCAATAACATTTATTTTCAATTTCCTAGGTCCTAACGTCCTATTAGGCGTGGGCTCAGAAGGTGTGGTACTAGTACGACCAACAGACAAGGTGGTGCTAGCCGAGTACCCTTACACCAACATCGCGGCGCTGCTCATGGACCCCGTGGACAATGGCCTGACCATCAGTCTCACACACCATGGACAGCATGATGGTCACCGGTAAATAGAATATTTGAAGACCTATTAGCACAACACTCATCATCCTGCTGGGTATAGACTCTTCTATGTCCCTCGTACAGGCACTTTCCGCAACTTTTACAATGTCATCTACCCAACGCACTTTTGGATAACCTGAGTTTGTTCGAAAATACGATATTGAAAATCATCATCCCTTTATAAGAGCATAGGCATATATCATAACTCTAGATCAATTGCTTTCCCAATGTCATGCAATTAATCTAGAGTTCTCCACAATTATCCTCAAAATAATTCCTAGCCTGACTGCACCCACTGCTGGGTGATCTCCCTTGTATATTGAAAATCAATCTACTATATTTACTGTGGGAAGCGATTATAGTGCACCTCGTCTAACTTTTTTCCAGTTTATAGGAACGAAACATTGATAGAATGGATAATATTATAAAATATAGAGACTATATTAAAGTTTTAGGAGATTCACTACTATAGCATTTTGTTTGCAAAGAGAAATACGTTGTTCCCCTCATAAAGAATTACTTCTTGCACAGCTGTATCGTGCTTGAATCTCCTCAAAAGAACGAGGCAGCATGGCTAATGGCAGCGTACAGCCCAGTTCTCGCTAACGGACTAGCGGACGAGCCCCCACGTCGTGCGGCACCTACTTCCGAACGGTCACGACTAGCGGCCGCCTTGAAGAGTGCTAGGAGGGCCCTGGTGGACTCCGGCATGCTCAGGAGACCCACTGAAGCTACTGCCGGGAACTTCTTGAGGAATACGCTGCGAAGGTGAGTGGGCAAAGATTGGATATTTATTTTGTTTGTTTTGACGTTTTTTGTCGATTAAATTCAGTTTTGTGTTGATCAATTTTTGTTATAGCTGTGACAAATTTAATCTTATCTTCCTAGAGTAGAGAGAAAAGACTTGCATAGGGCATTGTTAGGAATGGGGTTAGAAGTCTCTAATTTGTTGGTCCATACGCCCCTGAAATTCGATATTTTTGATCTAGTTGGTGCCAGCCAGCGTGTCTTTTCTGACTACCTCTGAGAAGAACAATCTAAGTACGAAATTCTGAAAACCTGTCCATCCTAAAGGTGCGTCCTTACCACGAGCATTCGCTTTCATGTGGTTGTAAAAATTCGTTCACGAGTATAAATATAATGTTCGTGTTTCGAGGTAGTGGTTCGTTGGAACGAACATAAAAGACCTGCTCCCGTGCGAGGTGTGTAGTGTTCGGTCCCATGTACCCGCTTCATGAAGAATGCGCGAATTCTGGCGGTGTACATCTACCTTAGGAATAGAAATACTGTTACAAGTCTGTTGTTAACTCCACCCCAACGTACAGTACACGTAATTTAACTCTGCATGTCTGTTGCAAGTGACTGGACACTAGTGATTGGACAATTTAACGATAAAAAGTGCGGTGAGTGCGGTCATAGCATGCTGTCTCACTCGCTTCTTCACGTTCCGTTAATACGTCTGTCCCTCTCTATATGTGCATATTTCGTTATTCTTTAAATAATTAAATATTTTAGAACGATAACACATTTAAACCAACATACTCGCGCGGCCATTCGGAAAGCTTAACTTCACGAGATGCGGCGTCAAAATACCACTACCGTAGATGAAAAGCCAAGCTTGATGAAAAAAATTACTATCGTGGCCTTTAGGTTAAGCAAGCACCGGCTAGAGAAGATGCGGCTGGACATAGCGGCGGAGAGCCAGGGCGAGAGCTACAAGAACTTCCCCGCGGGGTACTGGTGCTGGTCGCGCAGCTTGCCGCACAGCCTCACCAAGCTCAACGAGGCTGAGGAGGTGGCCGCCATGCAGATATTCAAGGTACTTTCCTACATCCCGCATACAATATAAGGTCAGCCAACCTTCTTTGAAAGGGTTAATATAATGCTGCATCTCTAATGGCAAACATTAAGAAAAAAAAATAAGTTCTAAATTTTATGGAAAAATTAAATTGTATAGGAATTTCAAATTATGGTTTAATTGGTTCTTTATGTAAAAGTACTTTCAAAATGTACTTTCGGATATATGCATTAAATTTGTTATATAGTAACTCTAGGTCCTGGAATAGGAGAATGCGGAGATATGCCAGGAAAAGGGGGTTCCGCGGGTGGGACTGTGCGACGCAGCTGTTAGTACTCATAAATTTTTAATGAGTAGCCACAAATATTTGTTAAGATTTTGCAAAACCGTAGCCAGGCTAAAAGAACAGTGGCTTGGTCCCCTTACTTCCTGCCCAAGGATGAAAAGACAAAACGAAACGTCTGATGGATTTGCCTCTTCGGGATAAAATCCTGATTGCCTCCTTGCGGCAAGATCTCTTCGCATCGCAGTTGACAATCAGGCTTGGGTTTTCTGTGACATTCATTGGTTTCTTTGATTCAAAATTACAATTTTCTTGTAGGACATAATGAGCCACGCGGGTCTAACGGCCACCCATGATGGTAGCACCACTAATCTGGCGAACAACAACGTGGGACAACACGAGGCCGACAGCGACGACCGCGTGGCGCTGGCGCAGGCGCTCCTGCAGCGGTGTCTGCAGAAGGATACCCTCCTGTGCGAGCTCTACATGCAGCTCATCAAACAGGTGAAAAACATCAAAAATGTATACCAGCGCCACACCAGAACCGCCGTCTTACAGAAAGGAACAATCTGAAAACTAATGTAGTATCCGTTGACGCGGTCATCATTGGCATTCTAACAACTACCAAAGGTGATTTAGCCTTTTGGTGACGTAATTCAGACTCAGATAGGCATTTTGACGAGATACTTTATACCGATACATTTGTAAAACATGAAAAAAAAACATTTTTTTTCAAAAATAACTTTCATTTGTAAAACGTTGCCATTTTTTTCTGGTATAATTTAATTTTATCTGGTACATAATTCAACATTCTACCTCTTTGTTCACAGACGACAGACCATCCCGAGCCATCATCCCACGTATCAGCGCGTCACTGGGCTCTACTATGTGCCGCGGTAGGAGCCGCCCTGCCACCAGCTAAACCACTGCGCCGCCTGCTGCTAGCACATCTACGATACAGAGGCACCGCACTCCATGCTGGAGAGGAGGGCAAGTTTGCACGACGAGCTGAACAGGTAGGAATCGACCCTTTGTCCAAAAATTCAGTGTAGATAGACCTCTCGCTGGCACCAGTAAAGCCGAGTAACTATGCTGCCGGCTAAGCCGCTGAAGTGAGAAAAGAGGAAGACTATTACTTTACTCGCCACGCTGAACAAGTAACCAAACTTTTTTTATAAACGTAGGAAATGCCTACGTGTTTGCTAAACGAAGCACTTGTAGTTATGTACTGTGACAACAGTGAATGTAAATACACTCGAAGGACCGGAGAAAATCCGAACCAAAAATCATGTTAGGTTTGGTGAAGTCGGAGCTGATTATCGCTAAGCTGCTCATCAGTATGGTGAAGAATCCACCCAGATTATGGTGTCTAAGATCGAGAATTTCTATAATAAAGGTGTTGCTGAACTGTCTCTACTTTAATAAAATTTGATGATAATTACAGAGCTTGCATACAGCTTAATACTGCTTTCGTACATCACATGTTGGTAGTCGGAAACTCACTAATAAATGTTATCTTCAATATTAAACTAGAATGTAATGAATACGGTCTTTCCGTCTTCCAACTCGACCACCGCTTTGCCTGATCTTAAACATTTCTCAACAGATAGCCCACTGGCCCTCATACCACCCCTTACATCAACCAGCTTACAATGCTGTCCACAGTGCCCACCACCCCTTCTGTATATATTATCAGTTCAACGTCTGACGGACGCGTCCGTACGGCGGGTAAGATGAAAATAACAATTTAAAGGCAACAAAAACTTAACACTTGTGCCTTAGGGCGATGTCAAACGAGCGGAATTTCAGTCGCGCAAATTACGTCGCGTAATTTACACTCAACCAAAATTGTGTAGGGTTACCAGGCTAACTTATTCAGTTTTGTCATCCAGTGCAATAAATCTATTCAAAAATTGAACTACATTTCATTATAGTTTATCTGTTACTACGCAAAACTACGATAGCACACTGAGCGCTTCCTTCACTCCTCTCTTTTCCCGCAATTGAATGTCACACAGCGCGACCGAAATTCGGTAGTATAAAAACGCGCGTGCGTTGCAACAAATTTTACGTCATCGTGAGAACTCGCGAGGCCCAAAATTAACTTTTTATAAAACCAATTGCAGGGTAAATAACGCGACGCAAAATACGCGATTCACAATTGACATAATTGCGCTCGTTTGGCCTCTCCCTAATAAAAACGTACTAACCTAATATAAAGAACAAGCTACTGCTAAAAGTCAGTTTATGATTAGAGCATTTTGGAAAACTGTTAAGATATTTATTTGAACGAAATTCTCAAAACAGAAAACAGCTGTAAAGATCATATTAAAAACTAGAGTTCTGAAAAAATTTACTTGCGCACTCATTTAACTGGCATAAAAGTACGAAATCTGAATGGGTGCCTGTGGGAACAAGGACTATTGAACCTTCTAGTGTACATATACGAACCATTTCGTTTCCACCAGGTCGCTCTAAGCATAGCCCAAGTGCCACGTCGCTTGGCAGCCCCGTCCAAAGAGGAGGTGCTATGCGCCGCGGCCCGGAGACCCATGCACGTGCGTGTGTTATTGCTGGATGGCAAACAGCACGGCCTAGTGTTCGGACCCGCCGCCACTGCCGACCATCTTGTCACTATGCTCAGGGAGAAAATAGGACTCAGTGATACCGCTACAGGTCAGTAAAATGTTTGAGGGTTTGTTTCAAGTTGGAGTGTGTACTCAGGTATCTAGTGATCACGTCGCCTGTCAGTTGGAATTCGAAAACATGTGTGCATGGCCACTTCCTACTCACTTTTGGGCCTCTAGATTCTTATCGACTTGCGTATCAAGCTTATATCTGTCTATCGTCATATTTATGTCCCTCTTGTTAAACTACTTATATCACATTCGCAATTTTGGAATGTATAAAATTTCGTGCCTGTTGAATGATGGTCGGATTTGGCCAACTTTTACATTTCTTTATGTATGAACACTGACGAAGCTAAAAGAGTATGTAAGATTCGTAGCTGGTGGCGTTCTGTAGTGTCTGCCTACCTCCATAAGAAAAAGAGTTTATGTATCTATATTATTTCTTTGTAGGTTATGCATTATATGAAGTTTGTGCGAACTCCACGCCTGCGGGCGCGGGAGAACGAGCTCTGGCTGGCACCGAACGAGTTGGGGACGTGCTGGCGAGGTGGGAGAAAGCTGGAGCCACCGCCGCCGCTTGCAGGTAAATGCATTTTGCTTTATATGTTTTAGTCATCTTTGCGAAACTGGACAACAGTTTCGGGTCGAACAGCATTAATATTTCTTTGGACGAAATTTGCTTACTTGTGCTTGAACCCGGCACTCATCAAATCTTACGTTTCGGTGCAAGAACTTGATGTAATATTTCTTTCTTTTCTTCTTTCTTTCATATCCTTTGGAAAGGTCGAAAAGTAGTGTTTCGTACCTAATAAGATTATTTTTGTATTAGGCTGGTGTTCAAGAAGCGGTTGTTCCTTGGCGAACGACCACTGCAGACATCGTGCGCGGCCGAGATGGAGTTACTTTACTACCAGGTGCTGCACTCCGTACGACACGACCGACTGCCCATCGAGACAGACGAGGCGGTAAGTATCCGAGTAATTAGGGTCAAACCATGAAATGTCAAGACCTTAAAGAGATTAAGTTTTCTTGTGAGATGCTACACTATGAAAAGTATAAGGCAAATTCTTCTTTAGAAATAAATCATTATTACTGGGGGAGGGAGAAACATCGACACTTTACATGTTAAGATTGAAATATACCGTGTCGATGCTTTGCCAGTCTCGGAATAACTATGTTTAGATTGTTCCTTATTTAATGCTAGAATTGCATTAGGTCAACTCGCTCATTTAAAACTCATATGTGCAAGGAAAATTATACTTACTGCGAGAAACATACGGGTTTTTTTTTTGTCATCGCGTACTTTGTGTCGCGTTGTGTTCTGTTAATATAATGAAAATGTTAGGGCTCCGACGCGCTCGTGGCCTAGGTGTGTGTAATGTAGCCCCCGTTTAAAGTTGTAATGTATGATGTGGTGCGTGGCAGGTGATGCTGGCGGCGCTGCACGCCCAGGTGGTGAAGGGCGAGTGCTTGGGCGGCGGCGAGGAGTGCGCGGCGGCGGCCGGCGCCGTGCTGCCGGCGCGCCTGGCGCAGCCCGCGCTGCCGGCGCCGGCCGTGCGCCTGCACCACCTGGCGCTGCGCGGCACGCCGCCCGCCGCCGCCATGCAGCGCGCGCTCACGCTCGCCTCCTCCTGGCCGCTCACCAGGGCCACCATTTTCGATGTCATGGTGCGTATACACTATACGCCTACCGCGTCCGGCTCCTGTGCATGACGCGTAATACTCGCAAAGAAACAACCGCTAAGTTCTTAATACAAATGTCTATCTTTGCCGGCCGGTAGTAGACCAGCTTATTGGTCGATTTTGTTTCACTACAACGAACCGACTTGCAGGAAATGTGCGCGTTATAAACTGGCCATACAATGATAACTAGAAATTGCTAAAAAACCAGGCCGTTTAGTCATCCATATAATTTGTACGGCAGCAATCGTTCACGTCGAACTGGCCGCGCGCGCTGTGGCTGGCGGTGGACGCGCGCGGGCTGACGCTGTTGCGGCGCGGGTCGCGCGCGGCGCTGGTGTCGCACGACCACGACCAGCTGCTGGCCGTGTCGCCCGCGCCGCGCGCGCTGCTGCTCGTGACGCGCGCCGACCGCAAGCACGCCAAGCTCGTGCTCTCCACCGACCAGGTATGTAGCTACCAGCTCGTCATAGCACATAAACGTCAACTTGCTACATTACAGTTAGTGCCATAAATAATTCGCGGACATGTTGATTTTCCTAACAAATTTAAACACTTTTCTATACGACTGTTCCTGCGCAGCCGTTTGGAAAGTCTTATCTTCAGACTTGAACAATATAATTATAACAAGTGTAAATCGCAGAAATGATCTAGGTCGAGTCAGCCTTCTATTGAATTATTACCCTCATTGGTGGTGAAAGAGTCGGTTCCCAAAGCCATGCGCGAATAAACATGTGTATGTTGACTCGTTAGGCGTACCAGATCGCGACGCTGATCAAGGACTACATCGAGGCGGTGCGCGGGCCCGTGTCGCCGGCGGTGCCGCTGGGCGCCGACGCGCCGGCCGCCGCCTCGTGACACCCGGCCGCCTAGTGCCAGTGCTTCCACGTCCGGCGCTGAGCACACCGCTCGGCACAAGCGATCGAGAACTGTTCGACACGCGACCGACCACACACCACCGCGTGATTTAAAACACATTTTTAACACGTAAAAACTAATCTCGACCTTCCAAATCACAATAATACGATTCAGCAATGAAGTACTTAAAATTTTGATAGCTAAAGTTCGAGACGTTTAATTCCAATAATTTGTTTGAGTTTACCCTAAATGAAAATCACGTGAATGTTGCAGTCTACTTACTGCTCTAATTGATGTGTATCCCACTCCAAGGATACGTTATCTACAAGTCTAACAGACACAATATTGTCTCTTTGGAGTGACTCGCTCGCGGTTCGAACAAGGAAAGGAATGCCAGTCAACGAAGCAGTGAATGTTGATAGTGACAAGTAAATGGATCATAATGCGTCAAGCATTGGCTCAAGTGTCCCAAGCGCGGTGACGTCACTGTTGCCCGCGCATTGTTTAGACTCTTCTTTTTCTATTACAATTAGTTAAATATCATTGTGAACGATATAGACATTTACTTCACAGCAACAGGTTTGATAAAGTGGTGTTCGGTTTTGAGTGTCAGAAAGGACGATTTAAGTTGCCAGCAAGACGGGGAAGCAAAAATAAATTAATCCACATACCTTCATAGTCAGTAATTAATTCAATTTTAAAACCCACTATTATAAAATAGTTGTTATATTCCGATCTATTGAATTCCTCATGATAAAATTATACCAGTATTATTATTACTGTTAAAGTGTTAGACTAAATGTTGCAGTTAGACTTATTCAGCGTTGATGTTAAGATTTATCTGGTGGTAGATAGTATTCAATCTTATTCCCCTTTAGTCTTTGGTAATATAAGATCTAGTGTATTGGCATTTTTGAACTATAAGTGTTTGTTAACCCTGAACTAGATAAAATGTCGATACAAGTGGCTAAGCCAACCCACTGTAAATCAATCTCATATATTCATTGTAGAAAATACTTTAAATAATAGTGACTATGTGGAAGATACAGTCATCTACAGAAGTAAGAAACACTGACAGTCCAGTGACAGCATTAGTTTGGTTGTTGTATGTATAATCGTTCCCTAATATGTTGGAAACTTATTGAGATAGGTGCCTATCAGACAGAATCTTGTATAGCTAATGAAGAGTGTTTAGGCAATGAATTTAGTAGATAAGTATTTTCACTTCTCTTGACTGTACTTCCACAATTATCTCCACTAAAATTTCAGATTCCTACTCTGTATCCTATTTTAGTGTATTCGCTCCAAATATCTTCCCAGTAAATAACCAAATAAATATAAAATTGATATACTTTTAGAGTCTGCCTGTAATGCATATTTATATCCTGAACTCTTGTTTTGTGCCTTGTATAAAGCTGACATAATGATGCTGGTTTGCCTACCAATCTCTATAAATTGCATTAATCAATTAAAATAATGAGTTGAACTATGTTATGGCTATCAGCACATTATTAAGCATATTGAATTGAGTGAGCAATTTGTGCAAATTTATTGTGACTGCAGAATAATTACTAATTGTTTCAAAGTATAACTTCTATCATGCATATTACACTATATTGCACAATGTTATGTCTCAATATTTTATTATATAAATAAAAATATATTTGATATAGTAGAGCTAATTGGAATGTAAGAAATTTACTTTGTTAGTAACACTAGGTTATTTAGACGCCGTGAATTGTGTTTCTTTGTAGAAAGTACTTGATAGCCTAGGGCACTGTATGCATACTAATTAGGAATGTCACTGAACTAAGGTGTGGGTTATCACATTAGGTCAACAACATCCTTTCAGCTCCATTGTATTCATACGTGTCTAGTAGTTACCAGGCAAATATAAAAATAAAAACAGGGATAACTTGTGTCCCACATAATTAAAGTCATATAAAGAAACAGAATTTTGGTGATTTAAATTTGGACGAGCAAGGATATCTTTTTGATAAAAATATTGGCATTTATTTGTCACCTTGTGCTTTTTTAAAGAAAACACACATTATTTTGGACTTCCTTGGTGCTTAGATATCCAAGAGTTGCTTAGCTTTTGTGTTTCTGATCTCATATTGAGTATTATTTATTTAGATGCCATATTTTGATTTACGAGCAATATTTGATTAGGGTTTATTTATTTTTAATTATGTATTTTGATAACTTTGTATATAATTGGTGAACCAAAGACTTTGAATCGTCCCTTTGGATATTTTTATCTTTTATGGATTCCAATTAGACATTTGTAAATAATTATAGACATAGTATACTCATTGACGTGAAATTCTCGTAATATCATAGAGGCTGAAATTATATTAAATTATTGGAACATTTGGCATTCGGTATGTTTTTGGCTTCCAGCTTATTGTAAGTCAATTATTTAATGTTATGAAATACTTTTTAACGAATTTTACGCACGTGATTAGTATAGGACCTTGAAAACCTGAAAACTGCCGACAGCTGTAACGTTGAAGCGATAATTTAGTACTTTCCCGCAAGTATTAAATTGTTGTTTCATAGGGACATATTTCATTAGGCAAATCAACTAAAGTTGTGCTAATCACCGCGATTTTACTAACATTGAGCACTATATCTATAGACAATATTTCAAAATATAATTGTTTCTTATAGACGTAAGTTTAAGAGTAATATAGGATAGTTAATGTCAGTGAAACATCGACAAGTACACTCACTACGTGTTTCATCTTATACCACCACTCATACTGCCCAAATAGACTGAAGGTGTCCAAATATTTATCATTTTTGATGGATTGTTTTTGTTACATTGTGTATGGAATTTACCCTATTATTTGAATGCCAAATAAATGATTACAAAGTGTGTTTTGTGTTTTTATTTGAAAAATTATTTCCTTTGTACACTTATTACAATATTTTTATAAAAGAATCACTGTGTCACTAATCCTAGGTAATCATCCATCAATGTTCCAATGGCGAACTGTGAAGAAAAAAATTAAAATGTTAACAAGAAGCACACATTTAATGAATATAGATGAACCGAACGAGTTGCGATAGCAAGCAGAAATCGATAGTCTCTGCCTATGCCAATGAGAAACAGAAACAGGCGTGATTGTACATATGAACTTCAATGGTCTCTCTCAAGTCCACAGAAGATTATCTAATTTGTATTAAGTCAACCAAACAAAAAGCCTGGTGCACTTTTTTTGATGTCACTGAATCATGAACTCTATCACCTTTATGTATAAAATTGTTTATTTTAATTATGTTAAATAGTTGGTGAATGTAAGTATACACTGTGTACACTTTTGCCTACCCCTTCGGGGAATAAAGGCGTGATGCATATTATTAAATGCCCTTTTATTCCTTTAGTTCCTTGTTTAATTGTTGTTTTAGTCTTTTGACATCACAGTTTTTATTAATTTTCTCTTCATCATAAATAATTGTTAAAACCATCAAATTTTAATTAATATTTTTTCTCAATGTATACTCACAATGCCAGTGGCATCAACTCTAGTGCCGACAATCTTGAGTCTGATAACATCCTCTTCCTGTATGACATTGTCTTCCTGCTTGCTCTTGTAACATGGTGGGTTCACATTTGGACAAAACTCCATATCAGCAGGAATGGACTGGAATGTAATACATTTAGTTAAATAATAGACAATACAAAGAAATTGTTCTCAATTGTTTTTAGGGTTCCATACCTCAAAAGGGTAAAAAGTAACCTAGTCAAAAAGGAAAAAAGGGAACCCAGTCAAAAAGGAAAGGCTTTGTTATCCGTCTGTATATCGAGGCCCCTTTTTCTCAGGTATGCGAGGAGGTTAATGTTGAAATTAGTATGGTCTACGGTCTGTTTTGAAACAGCTGAGATTTATGCAGCACAGTGTTGAATACTATGTAATTACTATGAACTCGGCTTCGCACGGGTATAAATTAGGAAACATGTGAAGTTATGTGTAGCCTATGTAAGCAACTTGGTTGCAAAATATTCTTGTTCTACTTAAAAAAAACTTAATTAGGCTTTATTATACATAACATAAACTATATGTGAAAAATTATCTATGATGATGGTGAACCCCACATCAGAATCCATTGCGTGGTTCAACTTGAGGAGTTAGCGGATAAGCTAACACGAGACGGACGCAGAAAGTAATTTTGTTCTATACTAGAAATAGAGATGAGCACTTACATGATGTGAAATAAAACAACTCAATGGGCCAATCTGTGCGAACATTCCAACCTGAAAACAATTTAATTGTCATTATATGTCATTACGATACTATAATAAAAATAATTTTATTATAGTATCTTTTTTTTTACTTTGTGCTGCTACAGGGTGGTGAAATCCTCTATTTATCCTGTGTGGCCTATTTGGAAATTATTAATGTTGTACAAGATAAGATATAATAACAATCAACTTGACACCCATCCTAACCTGCTGCTCTACCTGGACCTAGAATCATGGCCATAGCCAGGAAAGGGTTTTGTGTGTTCAAACCCCACAAAAATAAAATCCTGATTGGTATCTACATACCTTCAGGAATTTATTTCCTGCTTACGGCCTTGCATCAAATACATATAACTGATACAGTACTCCATATTGCCTCAGTCTTAGCTGCATGGTTATTTTTTGCCAAAACATTTGACTATTTTATACAAAAAAAATTACATAATTCATTGATAACATTCAATATATTTTAACTTTTAGCCTGTATAAATACATATAAATGTCCATCCGAATTAGCAACCAGAGTAAGTCTAATAAAACTTTCAGCATGCCATCCACTAACTAAAAGGGCAATAAGTGTAATTTAGTCAAATTTTAGTTAGATTTACTTAAACGAGCAAATTTTTCTGGATCATAATTTCTATCTTTAACTAACTACAACATTTGAAGATTACTTACACAGTTTGAACACTGAAATATGGCTATATCACTTTATAACTGCTATAATCTGCTTTATTCACTTGTTTTATGTGAATAAAGCAGATTAGCTAACAATGATTATTATCTCTCACAGTACTTACCTTATTAACTTGTGTTACAATAGCATCAAGCACCTCTCCCTTGAATGGTCGAAAAACAATAGCTTTGTACTTGACGGGGTATACCACAAACCCTTGTCCTGGCTGAATCAGACCAGCTCCTATGCTATCTATTGCAGTTACTGCTATCACAAACCCATACCTAAGAAAGGAGAAGTTAATATATTTTAATTTTTGGAGTGATATGATGTATTTGTATTAAGTTTGTCCTTTTTCAAGGCACTGTAATGATATATTAGTTATCATAATAAAAGTATGTGACCAATGTTATTAGATAAAAATTACCGGATAACCTCTTCACATTTTTACTCATTTAAAACTTACTTTCCGGTGCATGTGCCTTCGACTTCAGTATACAATTTCTGTTTTACTATGTCAAGCAGCTGCGGTCCGAAATACCGAGGATGTAGAAGGATTTCATGCTCTAAAGATATCTGAAAAATTTGTTTACAATAATGTGTATTTGTAAAGAAATCTGTTCCGAACTTTTTATCTGCTACTTACATGATAAAACATTGTGTAACTAATATATTCAACCCAGTAACTTCACTTCATATTACGAATATTAATTCATAATTTCATATAAACATAAAATTCACTCGTAAATGCAAGAACGACTTCAAATTCCAACCAAGCGTTTCTAATTTGTCTCTGTTTGTCTCCAAGATAACAACTGTCAAAGTGACACTGACTGACTGACCCTAAACTTAACAATTGACAATATAAAGCACTCGTCGGCTCGACAGGTAGTGGTAATAGACAGTAGACAGATTTACTAGAGTTGTACGTATATGATAGTATAGTATTATAGCATCACGCCTGTTTTTCCTGGTGGGGTAAAGCTTTTATTAAGTCCCATGTCATAAGTGGTGAGCCACAATTCCAAATACCGGGCAGCTATTGGAATTTCCTAATCCAGTTTACACAGTAATACTTTGCCTGACCTGGACCCCAAGAATTCATTCTCAGCAGTCACAATTAGCAACACTAGGCAGCAACGACTGCTGCCGAGCGTTGTCAACGACAGCTCGACGGCGATAGTCAACGTTCAACTGCTGCCATAGACAACGTTCCGCTCCTTTGTAAAAGCCCCAAGAAGGGAAGAACGCTTTTTACCAAACATTTTAATCTACCACATTTGATGGGCCACGAGAAAACTCGCACAGCACTATTTAATATCGTGCAAAACAATATCGTGTTCCTATAATCTCACACTAAAGCAAACTCGAAACACAAACAGAATTCACACACTAACTAAAAATCGTTTGTAAATACGCGCATATGAGTGTGGAATGTGACAGAGGGACACGCTTGTTCTTACTAATTCTTTAGGTATTCAAATTCAATTTGTTTACCGACTTCAATAAAAGGAGGTTACTTACCGACTTCAAAGAAAGGTGGTTATCTATTCGACACATATATATATTATATTGGAATTGCAAAATATTCACAGATAATCTATTTGCGATTCGAAAGAAATATGCAAATTTTTGTAGGTGTATGTTTGTACGTATGCATATTTGTATGTATGTGTGTTTGTCCTCCCATTTCTCAGAAACTATTAATTATGTTGTGACCATTCTTTCTTGATTGGCATACATATACTCCAATTTAGGGAACCGTGCAAGTTTGACCAAAATCGGTTGAGTAGCTCTCTTCTCTAATCAAAGTTGAGTAGTTTTCAAGATAAATGGAATAATACGTGTGACGGCCTGGCTTATTGATATAAGCTACGGGTATGGTGACAAAGGGAAAACATCTAAAACCGTGGTCAAATTCTAGTGCATATAAGAAAGAAATCATAATTTAGATTTTCAAATTCCAGTTTTAATTTAAAACTAATAACTTTACGATAAAAAAGAAATTTAATTGTCTTCAAAAAAGGAATTCATTAAAATACGCGAAATAAAAAAATATTTTATAAATAAAAATGAATTAAGGGACCTACAATGATTTTTGAGATCGATTTGAGTTAATTTCTTTTTTGAAGTCTATTTTTTTTATATATTTCTAATAGACTTGGTTTTTGATTAGAGAAGAGAGAAGTTGGTATATTTATTCAAAGATTAAAGGTTACAGCAAGGGTTACAGGTACTTATGAAACGTGAAAGCTAGGTGCGATACAAGCTCCAAAGGATACAAGTGCGATATTTTTTCTGATACGACATCAATAGAACGTAGGAATAAAATAAAAATAAACAAATTTAAGAAAATAAAATAAAAACTAAATAAATAAAATACTACGACGCCTAAACTACGTTTTGTTCTACGTTATATTTTTTAATGATATATTATTCGATATTAGAGTATATAATATAGTGTAAGATAAATAAGCCATAGAATTAATTGTACACATAAAAATTATTAAAAAATGTACTGAAATATGTTACAAATTAATTTAAGAAAACAAATAAGTTTAAATAAATGAATCAACCAAAATGAAATGACATCAATAAGTCACGTATTTTTCTGTTTGTGAGTGGCCAAACATTGATATTTTGAAAAAAAAATTGTTTGAGCTTTGAAGTATTCAGCCCTTTTAGTAATTTAGGTAGAGGTAAATTAAAACAAAAAAACACGGAATACGTTTGGGTTTCCAGTTAAAATCATTCCATTTAAATAAATCCAATAGATATCGAGAATTAGAAAGTGACTTGATAATCGATTACAAAATTATCATAGTTTCTGGACAGCACTAGTGATTACTCAAAAATGCCAAATGAATGGCAGACTTATGTGTATCGTAATCAGATTGTTGTAAAAAATGGCAAAAACTTACGATTATTTATTTAAATTACTTTTGATAGGAGATTCTGGAGTGGGAAAAACATCTATATTATTCAGATTTTCAGAAGATGCTTTCAATATTTCATTTATATCGACTATTGGTGAGTACTTTGATTCAAGTCTTTATATCAAAGGTTATTGGCAGATACATTTTTTACGTATATTGTCATGAACAGGATTTTTTGTTTCCATGTTCATTGTCTCTATTTTTTATCGTAATTCATATTCATGGCGAATAGGGCGCGGCGCCTTGATATATAGAGCCCTTATCGAATTAAACGAATCGAGAGTTCATGACATCATTCACACTAATTAATTAGTTGACTCCCGAATAACTGGTCTGTTGGTTGCAGGTATCGACTTCAAAATTCGTACGATAGATCTTGATGGGAAAAAAGTAAAATTACAAATATGGTAAGTTAATTAGTTCTATTTAATAAGTTATTTTTCTTAGTGATAGTGCCAGACCAGTACAGTGATGTTACAAGGCGCGGTCAAGTTAAAGTTGGCCAGTTTTGCAATCGTAAATGAGTAATGAGGCTAGTACAATGGACCCACTTCCTTTCTTCAGCCTATCAACACAATGGCTCATGCAGTTGTTCTGTCAGAGAACAAAACAACAATTTACATTTGCACTGCATTCTAGTGTCATAGACATGCTTGACCTCTGTGAATATGTATGATAAAATAGTTATTAGTTTTATTAAATAGGAAAAGTTTTTAACTTATTGCTTTAGAACTGAATGACTTATATATAAATAATTATAACAACAACAAAACACTTAAAACTTACAATCTGTACCCATTCATTAAGTTAAATGTGTTTTTTCTGTTTAAATATAATTGTGTTCCAGGGATACCGCAGGCCAAGAAAGGTTTCGTACAATCACAACAGCATATTATCGGGGTTCAATGGGCATTATGCTTGTTTACGATGTAACAAATGAAAAGAGTTTTGAAAATATAAAGAATTGGATCAGAAATATTGAGGAAAATGCCAGTGCTGATGTTGAAAAGATGATCCTTGGAAACAAGTGTGATTTAGAGGCTAAAAGACAGGTAACCACATTAATTTTGGTCTTATTGCATTGAGTACTAAAGACTGTGTTCACATCAAAACATTTTCAAGCATAACAATGAGATCTATTTTTAACTCAGATTCAATAATACAATAATAAACAATAGGACAAACTAGTGCCAATTAATGTACTCACTGTAACATATAAATAAAAAAATGAAAGTTTTATGTTTGTCCTACTGTTTCTACTCAACAGACATACATACATTGTGTTATCAATAATATTACGTTGGTAATGTATAATATGATAAGTGGCAAATATTACTGTCATGTTATTTCAATCACATTCATGACTCACAGGTTTGTTCAGGATTTTATCTTCATGGGTCATAATTTAATAAATAAGATAATACTAACACTGAGGGAATTAACTGGGAAAATTAAAATACTGTAACAGCAAATTTATATATATTTATTCAATATACAGTTATATATTACGGGTCAATGTGTATGTAGGTCAGATTAGGGTTCTCTATAAACACACCCACGATCAGAACCCCAAAAGAAGAAGGTTTTTATAAAATAATATCTGTTTATTTAACAAATCTTTACTCATACTGTACAGTCTTTAATCATGAAATGTTTAAATAAATTGTTTTAGCTAGGATTTATCTTCATTCGCTGGTTACATTTTAGTAAAATAAAAATACATTTTATTTATTTATTTTTCTAGGTATCAAAAGAAAGAGGTGAACAGTTAGCTGTAGAATACCAGATTAAATTTATAGAAACCTCTGCAAAAGACTCCTTAAATGTTGAGTCAGCGTTTTATACCCTAGCAAGAGATATCAAGGCAAAGATGGAGAAGAAACAGGTATGATCATTTTAATGTAAGCCTATGTATGTAGTATGAATAATACAAAAAAATATGTTACTAATGAATAATTTAGATAGCAGTGTGAACAGCGCAACAGGAAGGCCATGTTTCCTTAATTAGCTCTATCAAATATTTTTAAACTGAAATCTATATATTTGCAGTGATGTATCATAAATTACTAAACACAATACAAGGAAATTTAAATGGTATTTCTGTAGGTACTGCATACATATTATGCAAGTGAGTCCTTAGATCCAAGTAGTCTAAATCAGATTTGTTGAGGATATCCTCAACACATGTACTTTCACCAAATAAGCTCTATTTACACTGGTATGTGTGTAACAAATTGAATCAAGGTCTTATTCATAAGTGCGGACTATTTGTGGTCTCCAACACCTACTGAATAAATTATCGTAATGAGAACCGTACATCAACATGACTAACACGTCTAAATAAGCTCCGAATGTGGAATTGAAATACATAGCCTTATTTATAAAAAAGAAAAAGATTATATACACTTTGATAAAGTCATTAAGTATTTCTAGTGTGCAGTGTGCGCAAATCACTTGTAATAGCTTTCTATGTCGAAATCTTACGCTTCCTTGATTATCTTGTTCGTCGCAATATTTATTGTCAAACTATCAAGAACTATATGAAAGAATGAAAGCTATTGATATTGGCAGTAAGTTGCTTTTAATTAGTCTACTGATCTTTTTCTTGAGTGAAATCAATCTGACTATCCTTTTCCCAATTACGCTGTGATCGTCTCACAGTCTAAATGGATGCCGCTTAATACCGACTATTATTTTACATGGAGCCTATCTGACCTCCATAACCCAGTTACTGGGTAACACAATACCTGGTGCTAAGAGTGGTTGTCAGACTTTCAAGCATTTGACTACCCATATCAACTACCATTGATCATAAATGATAAGCAGAACCGGTGCTCTCCGAGGCACGGAGAAGTCTCGATGTGATATTATACCCATCTACATACCGACCGCGGCAAGCGCAGTTTCACTTCGATCGATAGGTATGTGCGGCTGTTACTTAGCCACAATGAGCCCCTCATCTCTCTCTTTCTGGAGAAATCTATATTTGTATATTTCTATACCTGGTTCTACTCACGGTAGGTTCTACCCTATCATCGACCATACACCCTCTAGTTATAAATAGACTTCTGTGAGTAAAAGGCGGCCAATTACTTACATCACAGACATATTCGCGAACTTGATTTACTTTGAAGAACAATGCGTTCTATGTTATGGCTTGCCTTAAAACCGAAAATATTATAATAAATACCTACGACGCAGTGTTTTTATTTTTCTACTTTTCGTGTCAATGACTCAATATTTCTAAATGTACCTAATCAGTGAGTGGCACACGGGAGACTGTCTGTAGCTTACTTGAAATTCTCCCGGGAACAAGCACTGGAGCCATAGCATAGCATGTATTACTAAGTATTACTCAGTGACCATCATTTCCATATCAATCGAGTGAGCAAATACGCCTGCTGATCAATGAGCAGCATCCTACACACATTACTTGTACAAAATTAAATCAAAACAAGATGATTATGATGTACGAAATCGATTGAGCACTCGCTCATAAGTGCGCAACCGAGTTGTTTTAAACGTTGTCTGACCCTGACAGTAACTTACAATTGCTGCGATCATTAAAAACAAAACCACTGACCTCAATTAACTGGTATATGTAATAGCAATATCAATACTGTGTGTTTAGCTCACGTAACAGAATTGTACCGTTAACAAAAAAGGTGTTATGAATTAATATTTTACTGTAATACTAGATGTGCCCCGCAAACGTTGTTTTGTCATATACATTTTCCAGATAGGGCCACCCTTATCACGTAGGGGTATAAAAAAAACCTACGACCTACTCTCAGATCTACGAAATCTACGATAAAGTTCTATAACAAACACTGTGACACGAGATTTTTATATATTAGATAACACATTATTTAATATTATGCTCTACGTATCAATGTGTCGATTCTACCATGCACCAACTAAAGTAAATTATATATTATAGAGCATTGGTTGCTTTTATTAACAGTTAAATAGCAAGCTCTCAATAGCAGCCCGGAGTTTGAAATTGTGCCCGGTTAATAGCAATGGGCTCACTATATACCAGCAATAGTGAAATTTGGATGTCTAACTGTGCACATCTCTGCCTACCTTCGGGAATACAATAGTGATGATGCTATGTTGTAAAGCTGAGAACTACTGACTGGGCTAACGCACACGTCTGAGCTTCTCAATGCATGCAATGAAATTTTAGTTGGTCTAGAGTAGGATCGCCACCATCAGTGAATAATTCTTGTTATATTGATTTTTCTAAAAATAATCTTCTTTTGTTCCATGCAATTCTAAACGAAAATAAAACAGAAGGTAATGAATCCAAGTTATACTAGTCGAGTTGGTTCGCTAAGTGTCGTTGTTTTTGTTCGCTTCTTACAAATGCAAGAACATCAATTAATTGAGTTTTTACTAATTAGACACTCGTTTTTTGTTACGCTGTGTACCTGTTTTTTATATTCAATATTATTTTAGCTGCTTAATTAGTGCATGATGTTCATCTACATTCATTCATCAAGTCATATAAGGTAGATTTTGGATTATGTACTGGAAACTAGATTATTTTGTCGATTGATTGCTACACTGCACAAGACAAAATGACAATTGGTATCGGTCGATTGCTTTTGTCAATCGATATAGTACATAAATAGATCGTACATTCAATAAAGGTTTTATTCTTTAGCAACGGTAGGTGATATATGTATTGTCGCTTTGTCCAAGAAGGCAGACGTTTATATAACAAAACAATGATTTGAGAGCAGACTTCAAGATTGTTGTTTTATGGTGTTAGTGTTCACAGCTTATTAATCAAACTGACGGCAGTGGAGTTGTAATGAAATCTAAATGTTTTGTTTGTTTCTTTGAATAGCCACTCATTGTCCACCTTGCTGACGGCCGAAGTCAATGGGAAGGCCTTTGTACTTACAGTGTATGTCCTGTACTAAAACTGATGCAGAGCTATATAAATTAATAGTATTTAAAATGTGTGTATCTAGGAGGCGAGTAACCCGGCGGGCGCGAGGACAGGCGCGCACCAGATCCGTGCCACCGACCAGCAACGCAAGCCGACGTCGTGGCTGTCGCGCTGCAGTCTGCTCTGACGGCGCTCCGCCCCTCCGCTCCGACTACGCGCGCTCATGCGCTCCATGTACAACGCGAGCAATATCAAGAAGTATTAAGATCCTTCATTATATGTCCCTACACGCTCCAAAAATATCAGTATGTGTTATATCAGGATGCCATCCAATATCGCCATATCGTCGGGCGCGTAGGGCTCCCTATCGACACCCACCAACTATATATTTTTCGATCTTTTTAATACTGGTGCGTCAACTCCGTAGGGGGATCAGACTTGCTTTTTGTATTTTTATATCCGCGAATATGATACCTACTTCGACGTTTTGTTGAAATGAAACAGTATTTTTTCGTAAATTACCTACCTTGTACATTTGTTTACATTTGAAGTGACGATTTATTTTTATATTAGGGCGAAATTAAGGTGTTACATCATTACAAATAATGGTTGGAAGGTTTATTTCAATAGATTGTTTAGCTGTACTTTTCCTTTTGCTATTTTAATTAAGATATATATTTTAATGTAATATATAATATTTAATTTGAATAAAGTGCTTTTTTACATATTGTGTCTTTCGAATAATTAAACTACATTTAATTATAACATTTTATTGCCAACATTATATACAAAAGAGATGAAGTTTTGGGCACTTTTTTATGAATGGAAGTATCACCTCTAGCCTCAGAGTACTCAAATAATATTACTGTTATCGTAATGTATTAGTACTAACTAACTAGAATTTATGTAACAACTTGCAAAAATAAATGCTTTCATGTAGTTTGTATTTGTTTGGGGGTTGACTTGAAGGGTCGGAGAGCTAATTTCTTTGCTCCCATGTAGGCACTCTTTGAAGCTAGAGTTAAAATATGGTATAATTTCTTTGCTGTTAAAGTTAAAAGTTCTAGTGTGATCTGTGAACTTTTCCTCCAGTAAATAATATACACAGGTAAGGGTGGAAGATGTTCAGACCAGATACCATTGCGATAATTCTTTGCACGAGCTTCCGCAGACAGTAAGGCCGGCGCCAGTTTCGACTCTATTGTATTTTTCTTAATTACTTTGGGCACTGACGCCTTAGCAAAACCCAGTTCTACAAGCTTTTGCCCAATGTCTAAAGTCTCCACTGATTTTGTCTGTAAATTAGAATACAAAACCTCAGATTATTATTATGGACTATGGTCCATGGCAAGATAATAAACTATTTAATTAATACAGAGCACACAACACGTGATAATAATGTTATTATTGTTGCACATTTCAACACACCACAAAACCTTTTCTTTAATAGTTTAACAAAATCTCAAGGGAATCACCTGCATATGCATTTATATGTGAACACATTACTTACATTATTCACATACATTTTTTACAATTATTAGAACAAGTGAAGTTTGATGTTGTTAGTTTGAATCCCATAAAATATAATAACATGCTAGCATTTCTTGTCATTAGTCATTATTCGGATAAAATATGTATACAAATTTAACTGGTAACTCTTACCCTTTTCTGAGGTAAATGCAATGACACAGCGGAAATCAAATCATCATTTTCCCTTGCAATGGGTTTCAAAGTTACTTGCTGACCTTTTGCCACACACTCTAACCAGTTTATTGCATTTGCACTTGCAATCTCTACTCCCCACAACTAAACAAAAAATAAAAACATTATTAAAAAAAGTTTTGGCATCAGTCCAACTATGTGCAATCTAATCGAGTAATATGTAAGATACACGCTAGTAGTAAACACATACTAACCTTAACTGGAAGAGGAGGTTTTGAAGAATGCCATAGTGGCAAATATATGGGAGCTTTATGGTCCACTAAAACACGGACTGGCGAGTGCTGTACACCCACATAAGTTCCTTTCATTGGCTCATGTCGCTTTATGAAGTGATCAGGAACTGTACTTGCTTTAGAGAACTTACTAACCTATTAAAATATACAATAAATGTTATTATGTAATGTCATTATTAATAAACATAAGAGAAAGAGGTCACTTACCGGTCGAATTTTATGTATAGACACAGCTAATCCAGCAGTTGCGAGAGCGTAAACCGCTATCTGTAAATAATAGTCAGGTGATAATCATCATCAATCTACCGAATCCGTTTCATCAACAGATCACTTACATTCACTCCACGATAGTCTTGTTTTAAAAGGTGTTGAATATTGTAGAAGATACCTTCTTCGTTTACTGACATTTTGTTATTTTGTATACCAAGAAAATAACATAATTTTCTGTTTATTAGCTCATCAATATTTTCAGATTTGAGTTTAGGAATTTGCTTTCAGAACTTTCCTTTGACATTTTAAGTTCAATGTTGCAACAGTTATACCATTTTATTATGAGTAAAAATTAATGAGTTAAGAATACATACACGTAGAGGTCAATGTACAAATAGAAAGTCCTATTATGCAAATAATATTTAATTTAAAAAATATTAAGACTATTAGTTTATTCTTGATGACTTTAATGAGCGTTATATTATAATTTCCACCTTGTAACCTTTCTGTAAGGTCCTCAACCTCAATCCTAGATAAATCAAAGTTCAGTAAAAGTGATACTGAAGCCCATTTAAAGATTTGCTAGTGCTATGTCCTTAGATGCTATGGCAATATAGTAATGACAGTGCCAATTCAGCGCTGCGCTATGTAATTTAACATCGAAATATCGAGATCGCTTAATTAAAGTAGATACGTGATTTTGGAAGTGTACTTCACATCTAATTATACAATATAATCGCATTAAGTATCCAATTAATGCTTGGCTCTAATTCTGAACCGTCGGAAACGGGCGTTTTCAAATCCGTAAGGAAAGTTTCCGATCAGAACCTTTAAAAAGATATGAAATTTTAAAGTATGATATATATTTATACATAGGATATTGTATAAAATACATCAGAATAATATTTTTTTAATTTAATCTAAGTTAAAGTTTCCGTCCCGATAAAGAAAAGTTTTCGAATAGTTATTCACCTACTTGACTAGTTTGAAGACGTATATTATGTGTTGTTTTATGTTATAGTCGTCGTACTGATTCCTTCAAGTAGTCTGCTGTTAATAAGAAATTAAAAAAAAATGTTTCCTCTTCACTCGGTCCAAGATATTCTGAGGTCCATACGAAGTTTACTTAGATATATAGTCCTAATATATCTGTATATACAATTCAAGATAAATCTTTGAAAAGTATTAACGCATGCTTAGCGAACTCTAAAGTTATTATATTAAATGGAAAAAGAATACGGTCGCGAACAGGTTTCGAACCTGCGCCTCCCGGATAAATACTCCAGGCGTAGGCGCTCTGACCACTAAGCCATCTCGACCGCTGCTCACCACCGCGAATTCTTCTTCCAAATTATAACAAATCTTATGGCGACGTCATTGCTATCAATTCAGTCCCTGTACGGGTGACCGAACCGTCTCATATCTGTATATAATCTATGATATAGTCCATAGAATACATGTACGTTAACGAGATATAAGAGTTCAATGGGATATAGTCTAAGGAAGTTTACGACAATCGCTCTCTAATATTTAGTATTGGCAACACTGCTTTGATTCCACGTCAACTGTTTGACAGTTGGCCAGCTACTTGCGGATATTTGTTCATTTTGGTGTTTTTTGATAAATATTTTAAAAATGATTACAGTTCTAAACACTATCGACACGGGCCATGAGGATATGATACATGATGCTGAATTGGATTACTACGGGTTGAGGCTTGCGACATGTTCTTCCGATAATTCAGTGAAGATTTATGACATCAAGAGTGGTACACAAACCCTGGCTGCTGATCTAAAGGGCCACTTCGGGCCCGTGTGGCAAGTCGCTTGGGCCCATCCTAAGTACGGGAACTTGCTGGCATCATGCTCTTACGATAGGAAGGTTATCATATGGAAGGAATCGGGCGAATGGACGAAGCTGTATGAATATACCGGACACGAGAGTTCTGTAAACTCTATTGCGTGGGCGCCGGCCGAGTACGGCCTTATCCTAGCTTGCTGCAGCTCCGACGGCTCTGTGTCCATCATAACATACTCGCAGGACGGAGGCAACTGGGATGTGAAGAAGATACCAGGTGCTCACGCGATTGGAGTAAATTCCGTCAGTTGGTGCCCAGCTATCTCAGCAGACTTAAATTTGGATCCGCTTAGCAATAAGGAGGCACCAAAAAGAATAGTCACTGGAGGATGTGATAACTTGATTAAAGTATGTATAAATGTTTTTTTTTTCTTATTGTTGGTCATTAGAATAACAGTCATAAAGCCAATTACTTTAATTTAATTACTAAAGAACATAGGCCATTGAGCTGTCTCTGTTTTAATTATAGCTTTAAGTTATAATATTATTCTAGAGCAGTGATAGCCTAGTTGTATGGCTGTTGGAGTGACAAGTCAAAGGTTGCAAGTTCGAATCCAAGGCATGTACCACAATCTTTTCAAAGTCATGTGTGTATTATAAATTAATTATCACTTGCTCAAAACGGTGAAAAAGAACATAGTGAGGAAACCAGCACAGCTGAGAGATGTTCTTGATGAAGTGTAAATCCATGTCAGAGGCTGGTGGTTTAAACTCTGACACTAGGTTGTTCATCAACCACATGATAAGAAGAAGATTATTCTTAATTTATAAGTTAGTCTTAATTTTTTGAGGTATGTTTTTCTCATGTTTAATATTAATTACAGATTTGGAGAGAACAAGGGGACCAATGGGTTGAAGAAAACAGACTAGAAATGCACATGGATTGGGTCAGAGATGTGGCTTGGGCCCCTTCACTGGGGCTCCAACGTTCCATGATAGCCAGCTGTTCCCAGGACAAGAGGGTCGTAATTTGGACTAGTGATGATAATGTGTCCTGGACTCCCACAATACTTAACACTTTTGATGATGTTGTGTGGAGTGTGAGCTGGTCTCTAACTGGAAACATCCTCGCCGTATCTGGAGGAGACAACAAAGTAAGCCTCTGGCGAGAAGGATCAGATGGACAATGGTTATGCATAAGCGAAGTAGCTAAAGGCTTGGGACAAACACCAAATGATGAGAGGAGCACACTCTGAATTCATTGATTTTGTTTATTTTAATTAACTTGTGAATAATTTCCTAATAGTAAATATACATAATATCAATAATTTGTTGTTGGACTTTTGTTTGAGTTCTATTAACAGTACCTGATATCTGAAATTAAGGGTAAATGAGCAATAACTGTAGAAACCAACAAGATGAAATTGATTAAAAAGCTTGCCTGCCATGTTTTTTTTTTTATATCACTACTTTTTGAGTTCCATAAGGACCATTCAAGTATTACGTTCGGATTTACTACAAAATTTTATCGATTTTGGTTTGAACACATGGCAATTGGCAACCCTAAAGTGTCTATGCTTGAAAGTGAAACACATTTTCAATGATTCCCGAAAATAATGGATATGTTTACTCGCTTAGAACAGAGACACCAGAACACACAAAAAAAATTAGCAATATTTACGTAAGCTTTTGCTTACGAGGGGGAGGGTTAATAATTGCAAATAAATCTACTTACGTAAAACTTGAACGGCCCATAAACGAATATCATTTTTTTTAAATCTCACTAGCCTATTTTACCTGGGACGATGTATGGATTCTAACGATACCCCATATATCTAAAACTGTTCAGGCATTTCAAAGTTATGGTGAAATAAAAAAACTCACAAACATACATGAACCCTAAACATATAACACTTCCTTTTTTGGGCAGTCATGTAAAAAGCCACTGCAGGGTGTTATCCTTGTACTTTCGAGTGACAATGTAAGAGATAGGAGCAGATTAAAGCATTTTTATGGTATATTCTCATAACCAGGTAATGAGAGATTCATTGACAGATGTAATAAATACCTCTTAATCATTTTTGCATGCCTGGTGCTTTGAGAGGCAATATAAAACTGTTGATATGTAAGATACTATAGGCTCTAAGAATCTAAGGTTTGATTGCACCAACATAACTTTAACTATAACTGTCGGGTTAACTTTCTTATTTTGACCTAGTACTTTGAGTAGCTATGCACCAGAGGAGAGTTGTGTTGCACCAATTTAACTAACTGTACCAAATGTAGGTATTAAGTCTTACTTTCGTATCGTGACCTTTTCTTTGAAGTCTGTTAAAATTACATAATTCGTTGGTTACGATTATATTGTTAACACCGGCCATATGTGCCCCGCGGTTTCACCCGCGTATAATTATATTATAATAGGGTTAATTTACTCCTTATATGGTAAGCTACCTACCAGTAAAATCTTATCAGAATCGGTCCAGCCGTTTCGAAGATTAGCCGGAACAAACATAGTTTTTTTTTTTAAAACGACCGCGAACGCTTTAATGTGTTCGAAACGTCAGGAAAAACAAAAACCAATAATACACGCGATTAATCAGGTTAAAAGTTGTTTTATTATACTGTGTAGTGATCGCGAAATCCTAAGATATTACTAACAGATTTTTAGCCCTTGGTTGTGCTAATAACAGTATGAGCTTAAAAAAAAGCTATTATTTTGACATTTTAAACAGACACTTCAATTTTATTTATATTGAGTATTAATGGTGCAACTGAGCCATAGTGTTACTGCTATCCTCATGCATCTCTATCACATTTGAGAATAGCAGTAACACAGGCATTCATTGACAAATAAATGTATTATAGCTCATGATGATTTATTCACTCCTTTTACTTTAGTGGCAATGTAATGTCGGAGACAAGGCTACGAGGATAGAAAGCAACAGTGAAAATAATAAATATTAATAAAACATTTTGATTAGAAAAACAATTATAATTAAACTTAATAATACTAATACAGATTCATATCACGTTTTGCTAAGCTGATATTCAATCAGTTCTAACAGTAAGGGCATCTTGTAGTACTCTGCTATTGTCTTGAAAGTGTTCACTTGTGACAGAACGTCCTTGGTCGGCACCATGAGGGCGAACTCTCCCGCACACTCGCACACCATTGTCATGTTGTCGCGCTTTACCTATACAAATATAAACATTCAAATCAATAAAAGTATACCTTAGAAAAAAAAACAGATAATAAAGACAGATAAATATTTCATTAACGCATACGTAGCGAAGTCTAAAGTTATATTGGGTCGGCACAAAAGTAATGAGACACTACAAAACTCTATACATTTCCTTCCTTAAGTTAATTGTTTTCGATAATAGTCTAATATGTTGTAGAACATTCTAGGTACTTCTAATGTGAGGGTATATAAAGCCGCCCTCGCGATTGGTTTAGTCAGTTTGAAGAAAAATGGACGAGCGTCAAGTTCGAACACTATACTTATACGAGTACTTGTTAGGCCACAGTGCGCGGGCTGCGGCTGACAATATCAACACTGCATTGGGCGCTGGAAGTACTAGCTATGCCACGGTGTCCAGATAGTTTGACCGTTTTGAATCAGGAGACAGGAGCCTTGAAAGTCAGTCACGCTCAGGATGACCACCTGCATTCAATGATGACGATTTACGCCGCGAACTGGAGTCGAATCTGGATGCTACCACTCGTGAATTAGCGGAAGCACTTAACTGCAGTCACCACGCTGTGGAATACCATCTGCATGAGCTTAGGTATCGAAGAGGTTTGGCTCGATGGGTACCGCACATCCTTACCGACGCCAGTCGTGCAGTCCGTGTCACCATCTGACAATCACTTTTGCTGCGACCGCGACGTAAAGAGTTATTGTCTGATCTGGTTACGGGAGATGAATCATGGATTTATTATGAGAACGATACACGTCGTACTTTTTGGCTGCCTCGAGAAGAAACGCCACCAACTCAACCGAAGGTGAGTCAAAAGAACCGCTTAAAAGTTCTGCTTTGCTGTTTCTGGGACGCGCAAGGCATGCTGTTTCATGAACTATTACACAATGAAACTGTAGACCTTAACAAATATTCAACCCAGCTCACCGAACTATCTTCTGCTATCATGAAAAAACGACGAAGACGAGTCAATGTAATTTTACTACATGATAACGCTCGACCTCACGTCGCATCTACCGTTCGCCAACAGCTGCAGAACTTGGGCTGCGAGACGATACCCCACCCACCTAACTCTCCAGACCTCGCACCATCAGACTATCATTAGTAGCCCTGAAACAACATTTGCGCGGTAAACAATTTAATGATTTCCATGATGTACAGGCGGAGTTGAACAACTTTTTCGAGGCACAGCCATCAGAGTTCTGGGCGAAAGGCATCCAAACTTTGCCGGATCGTTGGCAAGAAGTCTTAGATGCTAATGGTGATTACATCATTGACTAAGCTTTTTGTATTGTAATAATAATAAAAAAATATAAAACGTAAACCAAGTGTCTCATTACTTTTGTGCCAACTCAATATTTCCTCTGGAAAGAAAAGAGCAGGTTCAAATCCTGCTCAAGACCGTATTTTTCTTTCCACAAAAAATTATCTTTTCAGATATATAAATGTTTTTTGTTTATACTAAGTCGGTGTCTTAACAGACGCCGCGCCGCACCGCAAGTGTACCGCCAATAGTGCGGCCTAGTGTTGATCATATGCGTAGTAAACGAAAATTTCTGAGATAAGCGTAAGCTGTTATTTTATTTATTTATTATTGGGAAGCTTACAGATTATTTACAGTTATAATTTAGTTACAGTATATAAAATCATTTGCTATTTACAAGCATCCACATGTTATGTGTTATGTGACGACTATTCGTCTAACCAAGAGTCTATGCTCATGGTTAATATTGTTTGCAACTGTAAGAACCAATTCCACCAACTTTAACCGTAACCAACATGTCACTGTGTTATTTTGACAGAATTTACATAGAAAAGCTGTTATAACATAAAAACATAACATAGCATCACGCCTGTATTCCCCGATGGGGTAAGCAGAGGTGTACATAGTTGTACACCCACATTTCACCAATGCTGTTATGAAATGTAATAGTGGTGAGCCTATTGCCATCAACCGGGCACAATTCCAAACTCCGGGCTGCTACTGAGAATTTTCTAACAGAAAAACTCAATAACTCTGCCCAACCCGGAAATCAAACCCCTAGACCTCATGCTCAGCACTCACGCTTTGGACCACTAAACCAACGAGGCAGTCCGAAGCAGAGAAGCTGTCAAAATAATAAAGTAAGACGTCGACAAACTTAAACCATTATTTTATTTTAAATTTATTTATGTTGGTGTAACAGAGCCTGAAAGTGCAGAAATATAAATTTAAACTGTAACAAACCTGATGACACCGTTTACATATGAGATCTTGCAGCATGTAGGACATAGTCCTGCGGTTCATAATTTCCACCAGGCGCCACTCCAGCTCCTGGTTCTCGTACGGAGTTCCACAAGTGGGGCATAGGCAGACAGGTCTGTAAAAAATAAAATAAATTGAGGGGAGAAATGGAGGGGCTCTTGGCTAAGTAATAGCCGCAAAGATTGATCGATCCAGGTTAATCTGCAATTGCTGCGGTCGGTCTGTGGATGGGTGACCATCATTTCATACAGAGGTACAGAGGTCGGTAGTCAAATTAAGATCTATGACAACCGGTAGTCAGAGACATGAAAGTCTGAGAACCACGCCACGAGATATCGTATTACCCAGTAACTCGGTTGTGGAGGTCAGATAGGCAGTCGCCCCATGTATTGTTCTGCATCCGGTTTGACTGGAAGCTGAGGCCAATGTAATTGGGAAAAGGGATCAAAGACAAGTTTATGCCTGGTAGATGGCAATATACTATACTAAAAAAAAAAACTGTACAACTGTGTACACCTCTGGCTTCCCCCCGGTGAAAACAGGTATAATGTTAAACTAACCCTGTGTCGGTAGTGCTGGTATTAGTATCTCGGCAGAGGTCGAGGTCTCGGCAGTGGTTGCACACTTTGCAGATGATCTCAGTAAGCACACAGCTATTGCAGGGGTCGCGCCATTCTGCGGCACTACTGAACTCGCCCACACCAATTAGACGGAGCAAGTTCCGGCGGAGGAGGGTTACCTGGGTAAAATAGAAATAGAGGGTCAGTTTTGACAAACCAACGGTCAGTGGACGTTGCCGCAAGACCTTTGGGTGATTTTTTAAAGCACGTTGCAAGGTAAAAATACATGTTTCAAAAGTATGTTTGCAAGTTATTATTTTTGTAGAAGGAAAATTTGTTCATGTTCCCTGGATAAATACTCCACGCGTTCTGCCGCGCTAAGGTATCCGACTCCTGCTTATCGAATTCTCCTTTCACATTATTACGTCTTATGGTGACGTCATCGTTATCTATTCAGTCTATACCAGGAATATTATGGATATGGAATTTTGATTTGAATATGGATAGGGATATATGAATAATATGATCTCGTATTAAGTGATAGTTTCAGTTACAGATATTAGAATGTTAAGGAATCGTAAAAGGAAAATACAAATACATAGCAAATGATTGGGGATTTCACTTTATATTATCATTTGGTACTACTGTCTATTTATATTATCGTCTCGGCCGGACGAAATCCTGTCTTATTGTGTCTCATTTCGACTCGGCTCATATCCGAAATTTGCGGAACTTTTATATCAGATTCGGTTACGGTTTCTGATAGATTTTTATTTCGGATATCCGAGAGTTTCAGTTACGAAGTTCCATAACATCAGGGATGTTATGTCTTGTCGTAACCTACTAGGTCTAATCAAAGCACTGGCTGATTTTACTTAGTTTTCTTTTAACAATTCTATTTAATATGTTTTTCTCTTATGTCAGCCAAATAAAAATATATACACGCGATCACAACTTCCTACCTGTTTTTATTTCTAAAATAACTTTATAAACCTACAACAGCAACTCTGTGCGGGCTCCAGTGCTCACATGTCTGATCTCCGTCCAACTGAACCGGCACAATAAACATTACAGAATTTATATTGTCGTACAGATGTAGATAAGATGTTAAGCTACTCCGGCATAAAAAAATACGTACGTACGTAAAACGAAGTGTTTGTAAACGTAGTGTTGTACGTGAATACGTGTACGTAACTGGTATTTTTTTCTATACAATATATTATAAGTGATAAGATGCTAGTATATGTGCCTCAGCTGCAGATGTAGTGGCATCGTAGTTGATTGCTCAGCCGCATTAATTCTTTTACGTTCCCGGCACTAGAATAGGTAGCAACCTATTCTCTTTTCTCAATACGTGACCGGTGTAGACATCTGCCTTCCCCCACGGGGAATACAGGTGTTGTGTTATGAAAAACAAATCGTCATTTTAATAACTAATAATATTCTTAACTTATTTATCGACTTTTAAAGATAAATCTTTGAAAAGCATTAACGCATGCTTAGCGAACTCTAAAGTAATTATATTAAATGGAAAAATAATACCACTCCAATGTGCCTGGAGTATTTATCAGGGAGGCGCAGGTTCGAATCCTGCTCGCGACCGTATTATTTTTCCATTTAATATAATAACTTTATTTATCGAATTCTTACGAACCTCTTCATCCAGCGCCAGGTCGAGCGAGAACACCTTACAAACAGCGTTGACGTACAGTAGCGCGGGCTTGGAGTCGCTCGTGAACGCGTCAGGTTTGAGTCCCGGCTGCTCACCGATGTCCGACGGACGGAAGGACGGGTACCGGGTGTTAATTTTTTCAGTCACCCTGTGGGAATGTCTTGGGATTTAGCGAGTGAGTTTTTAAGCTGTATAATAGTAAAGTGGCTAAAAAGACCATGTACTCATTGCGATTATATTTTCAGAGCGAAAAATTATTATTTATAACAACACCTCTCATTAAACGCGAATCTCGTTTAACACTCATGAAAGGCCTAAAGCAAGCAAGTCGAAGGTCGCAAGTTCGAATCCAAGACCATTGACTTTTCGAGTCAAATGCGTTTTGGAAATTAAATATTACTTGCTTAAAACGGTGAAGGAAAACATTGTGAGGCAACCAGCACACCTGAGAGATGTTCTCGATGGTGTGTAAAGCTATGTCAGTCTTAGGTTTACAAAAACGGGACCAGTGCGAGTCTGATTGGCGCACCGAGGGTTCCGCATAATTAACATTACTGAATAACTAAACTATGAAATCGAAAATTACTCGAATGAAAACAAAGTTTGCATTGGAAGACAAAAAAAAACTGATTGTGAAACGATACATAGATATATATCTCTAACCGCAAATATGAGTTTAGATTCAACAAGTGTCGCGGGCTAAATCCCCGCCTGTAACCATGTCTTTCAATATTTTATTAACAAATTAAAAAATAAATTATCACATAAATGTTCTCCACGATGTCCATCCTTTATTCCATCTTGAAATTTAAAAAATAAACTAGAATGGCGTTACACATACTGGAACAGCTTCTGTGAGATCTCTCCCTGTATGAGCGCAGGCAGTTCCTTCGGCTGCGAGTAGGCGGCGCTGAGGAAGCCGGCCACAGCCGCCGAGAATGGTTCCCGCACGCCCGCGGGCAGGAAGTTGGACAAGTTCCACTGCATTGTTATTGAACCCTCCTGCAATAAATATATTATAGACTAGATGTGCCCGTGGCTTCGCTTACGTTTTGGACAAATATCACTTTTTAATCCATAAGATTGCAGCAGTAGTCGATTTCCAAATAATTATTATTTCATATCTTCTGAACTCTGCACAATAAAGAAATGGAACATACACGAAAAGTTTAGCTTAAATTCCTGTTTTAATCCCCAATATTTTGATTTAAAACCGCTGAGCTGTTTCTAGGCCTACTCTTTACAAACTTCCAGACACAAATTCTAAACAAGATTTTTTATGACTTGTATTTTATTATATTTATAAATTTACGAAGACTGACGACTGTTCTAGAAAGTTTGGAACTTTCAAGAAAATTCTCGTTTTTTTCGGGATTTCTTAATATTTTATGTTGTGTACACAAATTTTATACTATTACCCGGGCAATTACTGCTTGGACAAAATGTAAATAATATTACCATCTTCTTTTTAAGTGAAATACGAAACAAGACGAAAAGGCATCCCTCGGCATTGTTAAGAAAACATAAGCTCTTAAACACTCCCGCTGCCTATTGTACATACAGGCAAAATTCCTATCTGGTCCGGGTGTGTAGATGTTATAATGACACGAGTTTTTAGCACCAATATTTATAAACTTAGAAAAGTGATGTGTGATAACTATTTCCGACAATCCTATGCTTTATTTGTTTGCGTCTACTGGTGAATAAGTGAATACTATTGTAATTTTTGTTAGCAGCGAAAACTTGTAATTGGCCCTCTTGTGTTTATTTACTTGTTTAGTTCGTGTAATCAGCTGTAAGTTTTCTGAAGATTAAAATAAAATAAAAGTACTCAATAGTTACTACACGAAAACGTGTTCTACGTTTTTTTTAATATATGATTTGTGTTAGTTACATTTATAGTTATATAGTTAAGTTTACATTTATTCCGTTTATATATTGAACAGGGTATAGAGACTCAAAACCAACATTTTATTCAGATTAAATACAATTTCGACAGGAAGATGAGCTTGCATACAGATCGCATATTCACAAAAAAAAAAAATGAAATCGGGATATCCGCGGAAAACGACTAGTATTATAAGAATAATATAATAAACAAATAAATATCCGGCTTCAGACGATATTAAAAAAAAGTATGGCTATCTCTTATACTGTTCCAAGCATTTCTTACCTCATCTTCAGCATCTTCACTGGCAGGAGGTAGTTGTGACGACCCAACTTCAGTCAAGCCCTCGGGTAATTTTCCCTATTGAACAAATAACGCAATATTATAATAAAACAACTTTTAACCGGATTAATCGCGTGTATTATTGTTTTTTGTTTTGCGACCACGAACGGTACAAAGTGTTCGAAACGACACGAAAAACAAAAACCAATAATACACGCAATTAATTCGGTTAAAAGTGGTTGATATTGTGTAGTGATCGCAAAAACCTAAGATATTATAACGCAATATTCAATCATAGTTATAAATTACGGATACTTTTGATCGTTTGAAAGACATTAACGCATGCGGAGCGTTTAAAAGATATATCGAAGCGTTAGTGCGTTTGTAAGATTTATCTATATTTATTTAATCACAAGTGATGTTAATTTGGTTACTTTTTGAACCTGCACCTCCCGAATAAATATTCCAAGCGCTCTATTTCAAGTTCTAATACTACTAACGGCCGTATTTATCTTTAAAAAATTATAGCTCTAGAGTTTCGCTACACATGCGTTAATGCACTTAATGCGTTTGAAATGTTCATCGTATTTGTTTACTATTTTCTAGTTTTATGAATAGGCAAAATGACTGATTTTGTAATTTCCTTTTATAATATAGTCACACGTCTACTATTTTCGAAAAACACATTAGTTCAGCAATAAACAAAGTTTTAACGCCTAGCGCGTAATCGCTCATAGGTGTCATGGCGCCGCTTTGGAAACGTTGTGACGTCACGCTTCGATAACATATGACAAAAGTTCAAGCAAAACATATGGCGGTGATTGACATTCATTGAGGCGTGACGTCTTTCGCTGTAAGTGACGTTTCAGTTAACATGGCCAATTGCAGTAATATGATTTAATTGAAAATCTTATTAATTTTAATGTTTATATTAATACTAGGTCATATTTTAGAATCCTGTGTCATATATTTTTCTCTAAAATCATTTATTCTTTGATTATTTAATACTGTCATCATGTCTATTCTCAAACCTATACTGTCGGCAAAAAAGGTAAATGACACAAAATTTAATTGTTATGTATGCATTACGCACACACGCTCAATTGTCAGAAAAAATACTACTAATATACAGGAACTTTATATTTTTTCCACTGTACAAAGTAATATGTTACCTGTACTCCTGCAAAGTTGGCCTCATCAAGCCACAGCAAGTAGGACCAGCACTGTTTGTACCGGATATCGATGCCATGGAACAACTCCTTGTTGCGGATGCTCTGTACCACAAACTCCACGTACCCTGGACATAGAGTACTTATATTAGATTTATACATCAAGACTTGGTCCCTTATCACCCTGGAAACGGACTAAGGTGGCGATCAAATTACGTGGATTCAGATTTACAATTTTTCAACTTATAACTGTACATGTACGAAGTTAGGCTTTCCAAACGGCCGCGCAGGTACAGTCGTATAGAAAAGTGTTAACGTGCTAAAATATATAAATTTGTTAGCGAAATCAATACGACCGCGAAACATTAATGGCAGTGACTGTTCACGGGCTTTGAGGAAGCAGATGTATTAGCGGAATCTGGATGGAGTGTGGGAGATACTATGCCGTTACTACATTCGCGCATGCGCCCTTTTTTATCATAAAATTGACTACCGCGCATCGTACTTGCGTACAATTTCCGACATGCACAGTTATAATACGACGATAAGTGTAGTTCAAAGTGAACTAAAACTAAAGTTACTTTAAAAACGAAATGATAAAAAAGAACAATATTTTTGTTTGACGTCGACAACCGTTAATTAGAATTTTATCGATGAAGAGCAGGAGCTCGTTGAAGCACTATCAGAGCACCCAAGCACTTATGCTAATGATGAAAGGTCTACAGTCATAATAACATGGAGATGATGACGTCCCATTGGTCATATAAGGATTCTCTCTCGGAACTCTCACCGATTCCGTCCATAACGGTGTTCTTTTTGGTGCACAGCAGTATCTTGTTGAAATCCGCGAACACTATGAGAGAGCCCAGCCGCTTAAACTCCGCCACTAACATGAGGAAAAGCTTTTTCATCAGGTTGTAAAGCGTCCGACGAAGGGCAGGGTCGTAGAGGAGAGAAGATGAGGTTTTTAGCCACCTGGTGGAAAAAATTGAACGTAAAACGTAGGTAATTCTTAGTAGTGGCCCGGACTTTGAAATTGGGCCATAGCAATAAGATCACCAGCCATTACATGGGTCTTAAGAATGACATCCCTTAAATGCCTAACCCAAGTATTGCAACATTAATAATATGATATATTGAAAATTATATGAAACTCATAATTATGTCGAATTGTGCAAAATTAATCTGAAACCATCAAGGGTGACAAAAATTCGAAGATAGTAAAAATATATTTTTAGAATCCATCTAAAAAGTGGTTATAAGTATTCATATAAGCCATAATTACAAATTTTACAACTATTTTTTTTTTCTTCTTAATGTTCGCCGTTTAAGGAGCAGTTTTCGTCTTGCTAGTACTATGTTAATTACAAATAATTTGAATGTATTTGACTGATATAATACCCCTTTCAAAAGAAATTACCTAATAAATTAGGACCTTATATAAAAAAAAATTATGTGTGCGTTTATGACATCAACTGATAGGAACTGGGATCATTTATAGTTCTGCAGATGTCTTAAATTTTTATTAAATGCGTCGTCATGGATGCCTCCACGGCCCACAACTTTTACGGTCATCGTACCAATCGTACAAGGTATCAGATTGTTCAGCTCACCTATAAAAGTGAGATATCTGGAAGTCGGCGAAGACGTTTTTGTACTGAGTAACGTCACGCAGCCACGACGCTATCATAGTACGCAGGATCTTGAACGCCGCACTGCACTGCGCCGTCTCGTCGTATGGCATCGACGCGTTGGTTCCTAACACCGAATTAAATTAATAGGAATTATTAGGAAGGAGGACAGCTTAATGACAGACAATCAAGCAGGGTCTTATGTATTGTCAATAAAGTCAAACTTCACTGCAGGATGCTGTGCTGCAGCAGCACTATACACAGTGCACTCACCCGCACTGTTCATGGCGTCCTGTATGTTGGCGTGCTGCGCTCCGAAGGAGGTGGCGACGCTGGTGCCCTCCACCTGCAGGATGCTGTGCTGCAGCAGCACTATACACAGTGCACTCACCCGCACTGTTCATGGCGTCCTGTATGTTGGCGTGCTGCGCTCCGAAGGAGGTGGCGACGCTGGTGCCCTCCACCTGCAGGATGCTGTGCTGCAGCAGCACTATACACAGTGCACTCACCCGCACTGTTCATGGCGTCCTGTATGTTGGCGTGCTGCGCTCCGAAGGAGGTGGCGACGCTGGTGCCCTCCACCTGCAGGATGCTGTGCTGCAGCAGCACTATACACAGTGCACTCACCCGCACTGTTCATGGCGTCCTGTATGTTGGCGTGCTGCGCTCCGAAGGAGGTGGCGACGCTGGTGCCCTCCACCTGCAGGATGCTGTGCTGCAGCAGCACTATACACAGTGCACTCACCCGCACTGTTCATGGCGTCCTGTATGTTGGCGTGCTGCGCTCCGAAGGAGGTGGCGACGCTGGTGCCCTCCACCTGCAGGATGCTGTGCTGCAGCAGCACTATACACAGTGCACTCACCCGCACTGTTCATGGCGTCCTGTATGTTGGCGTGCTGCGCTCCGAAGGAGGTGGCGACGCTGGTGCCCTCCACCTGCAGGATGCTGTGCTGCAGCAGCACTATACACAGTGCACTCACCCGCACTGTTCATGGCGTCCTGTATGTTGGCGTGCTGCGCTCCGAAGGAGGTGGCGACGCTGGTGCCCTCCACCTGCAGGATGCTGTGCTGCAGCAGCACTATACACAGTGCACTCACCCGCACTGTTCATGGCGTCCTGTATGTTGGCGTGCTGCGCTCCGAAGGAGGTGGCGACGCTGGTGCCCTCCACCTGCAGGATGCTGTGCTGCAGCAGCACTATACACAGTGCACTCACCCGCACTGTTCATGGCGTCCTGTATGTTGGCGTGCTGCGCTCCGAAGGAGGTGGCGACGCTGGTGCCCTCCACCTGCAGGATGCTGTGCTGCAGCAGCACTATACACAGTGCACTCACCCGCACTGTTCATGGCGTCCTGTATGTTGGCGTGCTGCGCTCCGAAGGAGGTGGCGACGCTGGTGCCCTCCACCTGCAGGATGCTGTGCTGCAGCAGCACTATACACAGTGCACTCACCCGCACTGTTCATGGCGTCCTGTATGTTGGCGTGCTGCGCTCCGAAGGAGGTGGCGACGCTGGTGCCCTCCACCTGCAGGATGCTGTGCTGCAGCAGCACTATACACAGTGCACTCACCCGCACTGTTCATGGCGTCCTGTATGTTGGCGTGCTGCGCTCCGAAGGAGGTGGCGACGCTGGTGCCCTCCACCTGCAGGATGCTGTGCTGCAGCAGCACTATACACAGTGCACTCACCCGCACTGTTCATGGCGTCCTGTATGTTGGCGTGCTGCGCTCCGAAGGAGGTGGCGACGCTGGTGCCCTCCACCTGCAGGATGCTGTGCTGCAGCAGCACTATACACAGTGCACTCACCCGCACTGTTCATGGCGTCCTGTATGTTGGCGTGCTGCGCTCCGAAGGAGGTGGCGACGCTGGTGCCCTCCACCTGCAGGATGCTGTGCTGCAGCAGCACTATACACAGTGCACTCACCCGCACTGTTCATGGCGTCCTGTATGTTGGCGTGCTGCGCTCCGAAGGAGGTGGCGACGCTGGTGCCCTCCACCTGCAGGATGCTGTGCTGCAGCAGCACTATACACAGTGCACTCACCCGCACTGTTCATGGCGTCCTGTATGTTGGCGTGCTGCGCTCCGAAGGAGGTGGCGACGCTGGTGCCCTCCACCTGCAGGATGCTGTGCTGCAGCAGCACTATACACAGTGCACTCACCCGCACTGTTCATGGCGTCCTGTATGTTGGCGTGCTGCGCTCCGAAGGAGGTGGCGACGCTGGTGCCCTCCACCTGCAGGATGCTGTGCTGCAGCAGCACTATACACAGTGCACTCACCCGCACTGTTCATGGCGTCCTGTATGTTGGCGTGCTGCGCTCCGAAGGAGGTGGCGACGCTGGTGCCCTCCACCTGCAGGATGCTGTGCTGCAGCAGCACTATACACAGTGCACTCACCCGCACTGTTCATGGCGTCCTGTATGTTGGCGTGCTGCGCTCCGAAGGAGGTGGCGACGCTGGTGCCCTCCACCTGCAGGATGCTGTGCGCCTGCAGTAGCGCGCACACGGCGAGGGCATCCGTCTCCAGTTCCACGCACACGCTGCTGTAGGCGCCGTTCGCGTTGTGGGTGCAGCCTGATAGCTCTTCGACTTCGCTTACTAATCTAGAAAGGTTGTGGATTTTTGCATGGTTGTGGGTTATGTGTGGGTATGAAGTAAGCCAACGCAAAATTTCCGAACACGCATGAACTTCACGGACGCAATTTAAATGAAATTAAATTTAAGGTGTTAACCTTCTTTTCTTAACGAGTTTGTCTCTTTTATTGAAAGAGAAAAATAGATAGATATTCATGGTGTTAGGATTTATTGGGCTGGGGCAGTGTTATTGAGTATTTCTGATAGGAAATTCTGAGTCACAGGCCGAAATTTGTAATTTAGATCTATATATTGGATAAATACGGGGACCTAACAAAACCACAAGTTACCTGTTATCATCCATCTCTCTTCCGCCGAGGTCTGGCCGGTCCCTATTGGAGCACCACAATACGAAGTTGTGTTTGATGAGGTGCCGCGCGTAGAACAGATCGGCGCCGAACAGTGTGGGGTCCGCCGGCATGTTGCCTAGAGGCACGTGGAAGTACCTGGGACGAGGACAAGTTTATTAAGAAAAGCCCAAAGTATAATAATTTTAAGGTTATAAATAGCCTAGATGTATTACCGTTCGATTGGCAACTCAGTGGTCGCAACATGCAATGTTTTTTTCGTAATCGTATGCGTATTAGACATGATCACTAGCTTAAAACTGAACGAAAGTATCGTGGTAAACTAGCACAACTGACAGAGGTTTATTGCCGGTTGATACTCTGATACATAAATTATATACTATAAATGGACATTTGCACACCAATGAATGGTTTATTATGGTAGATATGTCGCAGCCAACTAGCTTAATTAGCCGCTTTACTAAACAGCGCCGTTCAACTAGAGGCCTGAATGATATTCAGCCGTTTGATGAAACAGCTTGGCAAATGACTTGGATTGATGACGTTTCACAAGTGGAACTAAATTGAAATGAACAGGTTAGGCAAGCAGCCAGTGTGTGCAGGCAAGTAGTAGTAGTGACAATAAGGCGAGCGAAGCGACCTCGGGAAGCCCGTGCACCCCGACACGGACAGGTTGGTGCGAAGGGGGTGACGGGGGCCCCTTAGTGTTTAGGTTTTTTGCGACCTTACAGACGCGGAAATAGGAGCCCCGACCAGGCCGCGGAAGGCGAGTAGTTTTTTTTTTCATTCCGTAGTGAAGACATAGACACGTAGTTAATAATTATAATATGTAGTAGTAATTCGTAATTGATATCGTCGCACAACGATTGTCGATGATAAACCACACTATACCTCAAGAAGGACGGGCACCTTTTCTGGTCGAGGCGGAGAGAAAGAAGTTACGTGATATCATGATTTTCAAAGAACAGTAATATGTTATATTTAAATATATTAAATCAAGAATTTCTTATGTCAGATGTTTCATCTTTTTTATTTCAGTCACATGGACACCCTTCGTACGAATGGCCTAAGCATTAGCCAGCTAGTTTATTAAATGTTGTAACAGACGCTACGGCTGAATATCATTCAGGCCGCTAGTTGAACGGCGCTGTTTAGTAAAGAGGTTAGGCTGTTGATTGACCGGCTAATTAAGCTAGTTGGCTGCGACAGATATATTATATAATGATTTTAAGAACTATTACGTACCCATTTTCTAAAATAAATGAATTATATTGATGGATTAAAATAATAGAACCTACCTCCCAGGACAGCAAATGGGAAAACGACAAAGATTAATTTCAAAATATATATGTATAAAACGTTAGATTAGTTCATTCCAATTTAGGTAGAATCTAGCATTATTAGTGTGTCTGTTATCTCAGAACAGACGATGGCATATTTATTAAATTATGCTGCTTGTTTTCCAGCTCCACAGACGACCTGATGAAGTGTACGTGTGGGACTGGTCAGAGATTATATGGAAGTTTTATAACTCAGTCTATTCATACCAAAGAAGAGGTAGGTACGTTCCAGTCTATATATTACTAGTTTTTTTTAAAATATAAAACGTTGCCCCACACTTGGAATTTCTTCCTGCATCTTGGGTGCGTTTACAGACATAATATTACATGCACATAATAATATAATTGTGTTCAAATCCTACCTGCACTGTTCTATAGTGAGCTGCAGCACGGCATCCAGCCCCAGATAGTGCCGCACTATGGCTCTGGCACCAATTCTCTGCCATTCCAAAGAGCTATACAGAGTCTCCACATCGCGGACGTGAATCGGCACGAGCGGGAAGTCCGATAAACCTGCGATGTTAAAATTACGATCAGTAACTTAAGCGAAATAAACTCTTGCAAAGCGAACACAAAATTCAAAATTAAATTTTAGAGATAAAAATACGACCGTGAGCAGGGTTTGAACCTACAACCATCAGTTCATTACACGAAGTGCTTTATCGATAGCTAACCAAAAAAACTATAAGCTATGGTGCTGTCTGAACTGTAGATCCAAGAATATAAATGAACCACGCGTACTTGAAAAAAAAAAGGGTCTTGACAGGTAGGCGGACAGATACCCAAGGACCACCAACGTACGGACGCATAACCAACTAATCTTAAGAGGCTCCGTTTTTCCTTTCGATGTTTTTCATTTTTTATGTATACCTTTTTTTTAATTACAGTTTTCAAATTTACTTATCACCTTGTCAATTAATGGAGTGTGTATTAATGCTTTAAATTTTTCATTAATATGATAATATGTAATGTATAAACGCTGATGCCTCCAAAATGTAAATTTATTGTACCGATTGCGTACCAACAACGTTACGATAGTTGCCTGTAACTTTCGTCTTTGTATCGTTGCAGTAACACTGTAATAGAAAACTTGTCTGCGCAACAAGCCTTGGGCTTAGTGCAGAAATCACCGAAAATAGTATAAATTGTAACTCATTTTAGTAAATAAAATATTCTTATTCTTATTTTTTGTAGCAGCAGTGACGACATAGTAGCCTAGGTTCGTCCTTGTATAGTTGCAGTAACACTGTATTATACACCTTGTTATATTATACCGATGGCGAGACACGAATGAACTAGACACTGTCCAAATTGGCCCAACAAATCCCTAAACCGTGAGGAGTGGCAAGAGGGTAGGGGGAGCCCTGCAGTGGGACAAACCGGGCTGAAAATAATAATAATAATATATCATACCCGGCATCAGTTGTAGCAGTAGATGTGACGACATAGTAGCCTGTACCGCGAGGAGCGTGGGCCCGCAACGTTCGTCCTTGTATCGTTGCAGAGCACGTTGCAAGTGTCGGCTGACGGCTTTTGCTTCTGTTTCGATGACTACTTCCCAGGTTAATTCGGAGCCAGGAAGCGAAGATTCTTCGGTGCCTAGATTGATTCTAAAGGAAATTGTTTCTACATAGGGATTAATTCGATTTAAAGGAAGATGCTACAAGATACTGTTTCTGAAGATATTTGTTTTTTTTGCTAGTATAATATTAATCACACAGGCGTTTCTGAATCTAATTTAGCTTGAACTATCCATAAAATTCACATACATTGTTCGATTTTATGGAGTTTCTTGCCGGTTTTTCTCCACGGCAAACGACTTTTGGATACCGAGTACCTAAAAAGTGCCTTTTTATGGTTTATATGAAACAAAAACCTGACTCTGAGATTTAATAAATTGGATAAGAAATAGCAGTGCTAAAACTGCTATTCCCTCGCCCGGCAAGCAGTTAACCATTGGAAGGGTCAATATCGAACGAGGTGGCTGAGATATGCCTCAGTTATTAAGTCTGCCTAGACTGTATTTTCATTCGTATTTCTTCATCAATTCAGTTTAGTTTATGAAGACTTACTTGGCAGTCCTCTCAGCCAGGTAGAGCGTGCTCATATTAGGCACTTGGTTCGTCTTCACAGTGTCCAGTACGTATATGTAAGCTCGCTTCACTGGCGGTAACACCAGCGCCCACATGCTTCGCGAAGAGTTCAGTGCAGAATGTTGGTACAGGTAGATGTGTTTCACTGGAGCTACGCCATCCTGAGCAACATAATCCATACTAATATACAAGGTGTCTAATAAATAGTACGACATATTGCGGGAGGTGATAGCTTGGGTCCATGCTTACCAAAAGAGCACATTTTATGTTCCACAACATGTTACGGTTTACAATTTATACAGAATTTTCCAAACCATCGAAATATCTATTTCGATACTTTCCTATAAATAGGGTGATGCACAGAGCACAGACAGCTTTGTTGTTAAAAATACGTTTATTTTTACTTAAAATTATTCGTAATTAAGTTACTCATTGATGTGTTTTTCTATGGTTTTTCGATACTTTAGGGGATGTAGTAGTAAAACTTAAAAACCGTAACATTGGGCGTAAAAAATTTATTGATGTGCTATTTTGGTAGCTAATTATAGAAAATATACATTATTGTGGAACTTAGAGTGTTTTACCTGTTTTTGCAAATATGGCTGTAAGGCTACACTTTTGAACTGAAGTTGACTGAGCGAGAACGAGTCCATATTGTTCGAACCAAACTGGATTAACCTGAAAAATTATATAAGTAAAATATCATATAATTTTGTACAATAGTCGTTATCTCGTATAAAATAAAGTATCAAATCGTACTTTCTCGCCTCCTGAGGATCAACGGTGCATATGCAGCCGAGTTGGACCAATACTCTGAATTCCAAACTCATTTGAGTTTCGTAAATTCCTTCAATTTCTGGAGCACATAGTTCAGACGTTAGTTCCCTGTAAAGGAAAACGAAATATAAACTTAAATAAATAATATAACATTATCATTTGGAGTGCAGACATAAGCTATATGGGGTAAGTCAAACCAGGTACTCATCGAAGGACATCAGAGTTTTAAAACGGAATTCCTATCTGACTAAAACGATTAAATAAAGAGAATACAAAAAAAAACATATATTATATACCTGTGTCGATAAGCCACTTATTTAAACTAATATTGCAGCATTGCTATCCAATACAACGTTAGTTCGAAATCACTAATTAAATATAGTAGTCACTTAAATATGTATCGATACTAACAATTCGATAATTTTAGTTTGACTGCCTAAATACGAGTGTAAATTCATTCCGTCTCGATGTTACCATAGCTGTTACTAAAAAGTAAGAGATAAGACCGAGTACACACAAACTAGTACAACAAGAAAAGTATGTTAAGGCTGTATTTTAACAGCAATGCTCTTATTCTCGTTTAATCTTATAAACGGACTAGTGTTTTAGCAATTTCTAGCTACAATTGTATAGCCAGTCTATAACGCGTACACTTTCTGCAAGGTTTTGTGCAATAACAAACAACACATTGCAGCGAGACAGGATCGCTAGCAACATTGCCGACCCAATTGCCAACAAAATGCAATTTTTATAGCCCATTTACGAGCGCAATTAAAACTGTCGCAGTTATAACATAAATAAACACTTAGTTAAGTTATATTTTTTGGTGGAAAGGAAAATAAGGTCGTGAGTAGGATCGAACCTGCGCCTCCTGGATTAATACTCCAGGAGGATGAATCCATCCGGGAGGCGCAGGTCCGAATCCTGCTAAAATTTATAACTTTAGAGTTCGTCACGCAAGCGTTAATTAGTTTGAAAGACTGATCTAAACACTTACTCCTGATGCTCCCGGTACAAGTTCTCTGGTACAATGTACTGGTACAGATGCAGTACGGGATGGGCTCGAGGCAGTATTCTATTACATTTGTGCCAGTATTGCCCACTGTCTGTCGGCCGACAAATTCGCTGGTTCACGTAGAAGATGCGCGGAACTGTTAACTTGATCTGGTGCAGTTCGGAGCCAACTAGAGCCCAGACTTTGAACAGCCCTGGCTCCGCTGTTTCGACTATCTGTGATGAAATAGTTTTAGAAAACGTTGGTATTGCTTTTAAAAATCTTTTTTTTATATCGATACAATATGTAAGTATTCTTCCCTACCTGTATAATTTGCCACGGTGTATTGAGCAGTGTGCGTTGAGCTCGTCTGATGAACCCTCCGAGGGTAGTCGCCGGCCCAGCCTTCGGCGGCGGCATCATGTCCTTGTCCGTTTTACCTAACAAGCCAAAAATTTTGTTAGCACAAGCTCTGTTAGCCATCTCTTGAGCCAGAGGTTGTTTGCACATTTCAGTTGGCCTCCAAACGGGTCTTCACGGAATTTCACTTATATCGTTGCAGAAACTAGCGGCATTAGTGTCTATTCCACCCAATGGGCACCAGGCAAACAGATAATTATCAGTGCAATCTACAGACCCCCAAATACTGCAGCCACGAGACACCACGTCCACAAGATCAGACCCAGACTACGGTGCCCTGCGAGACGGTTACATATAAAGAAAAAAAAAATTACATAATAAATATATATTCCATACCTCTCTTACTGCGGTTGCGTAGACCACGCTGTTCCATCTGCCACAGCCATTTTTTCTTTTGGAACAATATCCACTGTTTTCGCTCTTCCTGTTTAAAATAATACAATATTCTATTGGCTTTGGTCCTTAGTTAGCGCTTTAGCGTATACAAGGAACAATAGTGCGAACACGGATCTTTTCGATAAACTTATCGAGTCGATAAACAACATCTTATGTCAAATTGGACGTTTAATATCGACAAATTTGGCACCAAAAAGGTGCGTGCTCGCACCGCAATTTCAGTACTTCTCGGAAGTTAACCACAATGCTAGAGTTATAAAGATAAACGATAGTTTTTTGTCTATTGTTGTATAGAACCTAAAGTAAGTATTTAATAGTTACTTTCTCTGATCTATCTATATAAATTAAAATTAAATACTGTTCTTTGGTCAACGTTTAACTCGAGAATGTCTGTAACGATTTGGCTTTGCCTGTAAAATTTAAAAGGCACCCGTAAATTTGGAAAAGTTGCCCTTAAAATTGGAAAATTCGGGACAAACTTAAAGTGTTTTTTTTCTACGTGATTTTGGACAGCACAACATCTGTTAGTTCTGATAATTTATAATATTAGTATAGTATACAGGATGGAATATTTTAACCGCACTCGGAGTGAAAGTACTCTAAATATACACTCAATACAGAAATCATTTTTAAAAGAAATCTGTATTCAAATATTTTCGAAATCTCGCTTGCCACACTTGGTAATCGAGTCGGCTTCAATCCGAAAAAATAACAGCCTGTACTTTTATGGCATTAATCGATGGCGTCAATCATAAGGATCAAATGTCTTTAACCGACGTGATAAAATGAAATCAAATAAAAGGAAATCCATAAAATCTCAACTTATTTCAATTAAACGAAAAAAAAGGTAAACTAACTAATCTTCTTCTTCGTAGCGTGTCGATCACAATTTAAATTGAGTCAGCTCAAAATCTGGCGACGAGTTTGGCACGTTCCCCAACCATTCTGTATAGTTGAAAATAGAATTTACCTTATTGGTTCCGAATGGAGGTGGTGCTCCAAGTGCATCTCTCCAGTTCTGCGGCTCCTGCGGCGGAGACTCCTCGCGCTTTCGCTTCACTGTGTGCACTATCGGACGTATTGTGTTCCCTTTATCGTTGGAGCTTTTGCCTATATCTTCAATGTCCACTTCAGTATCCTGAGTATGTACAAAATATTTACGAGTATTAAAAAATCATATCATAATCAATAATATACTCGTAAATATACTTTGATTACAAAAGCTCCATCTGCGAGTAGAGGAACACTACGTTCCTCTCCATCATCACACCTCTGCTTCAGTTCCTTGAGTTGCAAAATGAACATGTCAGTGATAGTCTTTTCTTTAGACCCTATAATATATAAACAAATAGGTAGTACCATATCTCCTCCATCAACACAAGTGGAGGGTTCCCCTCCATCATCACATTTGATCCACTTTCTTCGGCTGCATGCTGAAGATGTCAGTGATATTCCTGGCCTAATACCATAAATAAACTAGTAAGAGTTTACTATAATGGTTTACCTACCATAGCTCCATCTGAACTTGTGGAGGGTTGCTCATCATCATCACATCTTTGCTTCAGTTGCTTGGGCTGTACACTGAACATATCTGTGATCTTCCTGGTCTTGAAGGTGTCGGTCTTGGCAAGCATCTTCTTATGCAGCCAGTCTGGGTACTGGCAACGAGGTACTGGGTTGTCTAACTGCGGAAGTAAACAAATACAATTATACAAGGCCCTAATTTATTAGGTAACCTCTTTTTAAGGGGTTACTATTACCTCCTTGATTTTGTTTTTATTTGTGACTATGTTTTAATGTTTTAAGTTATCATGTTATTATTATGTGAACAGATGTAATTTTAACCATTTCGCTACGCACTTTTGTTATCATAATAGTAATATATAGTATAGTAAAGATAAATCTTTGAAAAGCATTAACGCATGCTTAGCGAACTCTAAAGTTATAATATTAAAATGGAAAAGCATACAGTCGTGAGCAGGATTCGAACCTGCGCCTCCTGGATAGATACTCCAGGCGCTCTGACCGCTAAGCTTATTGGTAGTATTCTTTTCCATTTTAATATTATAAATTTATAATATATTAGTTTCGTTAATTCTAAATTTCTTAAGACACGCGAATTATTTGACTTATATATTATCACTTTCAAAGGAAACTTAATAAATTGGGACCGTATGTAGTCACTGCGAGATCAAGAATTAATCACAATGATGAAATAAATGCAATGTATGATTTTATTATTGTTGGTTTTTGGGAGTGATTTCATAAAAAGATCGCTGAAATTGATTTTTTTATTAAGAAGGAGACAGGGAGGGCCCATTGATTGCTTGCACTGTTTTTTTTTTTTCAAGTATGCTGGATGCTTTTTTGTTTTACTTACTCCCTGCATAGCAGCTGGTATAGTGATAATCTTCTGTATGGCGCCGCTCAGCCGCTCGATATAATAGGCCCAGTCCAGTACATCTCTAATATCGATATCCTCAGAGATGCTGTTATCTTTGAGCCAGCGCCTCAGATGGTGCCTCGTGACGGCGGCCGGAGACTGGAAGATGGCGAGCGGAATCGCTCGCTCCGTCACTGGAGCACCCTCGGGTTTCCGCGATATTATGAATCTGGAATACGTTTACATTTCGATTCTTAAAGAGAATATGTATAACCAGTTCATATAATGAATGGGACATCAAATTACGTGACGCCTTCTGATTTCTCTATCAATTCAATATGCTTTTATTAGCCGTAAATACCCTGTACATTCTCAGGATACTGAAGTGGACATCGAAGAGGTGAATAGAAATTTTGACGCCATTTTCAGACCCAGTCTTTATCCGCGCGGGTTGTCGTGGATAGCATTTTGAAACCACGCTACAGTGGAAGATGTACGTCTTATGGTTCTCTTTCAAATTATTTATTGTTACTCACAAAAATTTCAGTAATATCATATCAAATTGGAAAATAACTAAACTTTTGGCATTAATATCATGCCACAACCATTATATATAACAATCGTTTTGGTTGTAAGATGAACAAGAGTATGCAAAGCTCACCTTCTTAGTCAGATACAGAATGTGACAGTTCATGCAGGTGTTGAAAGCTCTGCTACTACCATTTCTGCACGGAACAAATATTTGTGTGATCTACGGGTTTCGAGTCTAGTCCAGTTATATGTTTTTAAAGACTGGAGAAACTCCAAATATTTTTCTTATTTACAGTTTTGTGTCAACATTATTCTAATTAAATATATATCTGCCTAGGCTTTTCCCAATTATATTGGGGTCGGCTTCTAGTCAAATCGGGTGCAGCTTAATACCAGTATTTTACATGGAGCGACTGCCTATCTGACCTCCACAACCCAGTTAATGGGTAACACAATATTTCGTGGTATGACTGGTTGTCATACTTTCGAGACTATGACTACCCGTAACGGCTGTCATAGATCTTAATTTGACAACCGGGACCGACGGCTTAAAGTGCTCTCCGAGGCACGGAGGGGTCTCGGTATGAAAGGATGGCCACCCATCCACAGACCAATCGCGACAGCGCATCGATCGATCTGTGCGGCTGTTACTTAGCCACGAGACCCTCTTATTATATTTCTATATTATTCTAATTAAATAAGTACACCAAAACTTACCTACAAGCCAACCCAGCATCTTTCACCATCTGATCTCCCAAGAACTCTGCCAACCGTTTGGCAGTGGAAATGGACGTCGACTTCTGACCGCCATAATCCTCAAGTTTTTTAGACATGGACCTGTTCTCAGAGATCAGTTCGAAGAGTTCAGTGTCTGGCATATTACTGCCTTTGCTGTATAGAACGTCAAGCCAATAATCCGCGACCTTCGCGACGGCACTGTAGCAGGATTTCAAGTCGTTCCCTTTGAGGAAGGCCTCGAAAACTGACGACTGGAATATCTTGATGAGCTGCAGTTCCCCTCGACGTTTTACTTCGAAACCTGGTAGACATAATAGAAATTGGAGCTGACATTTTAAATTGAGAATTTTCTTTGACGATTTTGTCAAAGTGCTTCAGTATTGGCTATATTTTTATTTTTGAACTACTGTTCAATCTTTATGTGTCATTGGATGGAGCAGTGATAACCTATTAGTAAGACTGTTGGACTGGAAAGTCACAGGTTTCAGATTCGAAACAAAGGGCACACAGCATTCATTGACTTCGCAGTCATGTGCGTATTATCAATTAATATTATCACTTGCTCAAAACAGTGAAGGAAAACATCTTCAAGAAACCAGCACAGCTGAGAGATGTTCTTTATAGTGTGTAAAGCGATGTCAGAGGCCTACGGGGTGTTAACGTAGTGTAGGACGCCCGGAGAAGTAATTTTCTGCAAAAGTAGCTGGCAGCTGGCTGGATCGGGAAAGCCAGGACCGAGCTCAGTGGCCTGTTCTTCGAGAGGCCTATCCATATAGCCATATAAGCATCCAGCAGTGGCCTGCTATAGGCTGCTGATGATGATATTTCGTTACATGCCGTAGAGTGATAGTTCAATGGTCATCGTGATGGAAAGCCGTGGATTCATTTAAACCATAATTTATAATCATTGCATGATTTTATATTTTCCTTAATTTTTGCCATTAGAGGAGCAGTTTTCGTCTTGAATTACTATGGTAATTACTAATAATTTGTTATTTCAATTTAATTATAGGCTTAAGTGAATGTATTTGGCTTATGTATAACCCCTTCAAGGGAAGTTATCTAACGAATTAGGACCTTATATATACTGTACGTAGGTCTGTATTAAGTTTAGTAAAACATACCTTTCAACTCAGCCAGCGAGCCATCGAAATTGAACACAGCGTATCTCTTCTTGAGCCTTTTACCTTCCTCCTTGGAGGCTGGCAACACCATTGCCAGGTAGGGTCCGTCCACTTCGAAGAATATGGAGTTCTCTGACCGCTGCTCGTATTTCTTTTGCTCAGGGTCTACGAGCTCAAAGTATTGGTCGTTCGTGAAGTGGTCCTGAATTTTATGGTTTTTAATATTATATTAAGGCTGAATTAAAAAAACCCTTTGGGTAATAACATCATGTATTAACAACTTACTTTCACCATAGCATTTAGCACTGCGTTCGGGAACGACACGTTGATCTTCTTTTTCTTCGCGTGTGTCGTTAACACGGTCACGTTTTCAGGGAACGACGACGGTAAGATACACCAAATACCTAGATGTACAATAAGAATCAACATTACTCAGCACGTGCATTGACTTAGCTATGTTCCCCTCTATCTTGCACTTTTCGTTTGACAGTTGTGGAACAGTGACAGGAATAATGCGAATCCAAAGCACGTGCTAAGTAATGTTAATTTATCTTGGTTTAAATTTTGCTGTCAGAAATATGAACAAGAGGGGCTCGGGCTAAGTAGCAACCGCATGGATCGATCAATCGAGGTTAAGATGTGCTTTCCACGGTCGGTCTGTGGATGGGTGACCAACATTTCATACCGAGACCCGAAGAGAGGGGTCTCGCATAGCACGCTAAACCGTCGGTCCCAGTAGTCAAATTAAGATCTATGACATCCATTACGGGTATTCGGAGGCCTAAAAGTCCACGAGATATCGGGTTACACAGTAACTGGGTTGTGGAGGTCAGATAGGCAGTCGCTCCATATAAAATACTGGTATTAAGATGCATACAGTTTGACTGGAAGCCGACCCCAATGTAATTGGGAAAAGGCTAGGCAAATATATATAGACATATGTACATAAATCACTAAGGCCAAGTCAGAGGCCTTGGCGGCTTGAACAACACAAACACTAAATTGGCTTTTAACAACACGAAAGTAGGAGTAGATTCCTATCCTCTGGCACTGGGATAATAACTTACCGTCAGTATCCAGCTCTAGTGGTCTTCCAACCTGTTCGATGATCTCTCTCGCTTTCATGATGATGTTAGCACCAGTGTAGCACACAATGCCTGCCATTTCCATACTGTGCCAGCGAGCACTGTACGGGAAATATAATATCATTTATATTTGAAATACATTTTGAACTCTTAAACAGGTGGAATTTAAATGTCAATTTTGGATGTCGTTACAATAATCTATCGAATTTATTAAATGTTTCTGATACTAGCTTCCCCTTACGACTTTTTCAGCGTAGTTTATAACTTTTAAATGTAACCCGAACTGGTCCCGAACGCCAATTAAAGAAATAACGCACAAAAATTAATATCAACGCCCTCTAGTGTTATTTTCCTTATTAACTTAATGGTTCTCCCGGGAAATTAAGCAAGTTTTTAGGATAAAAAGTATCTTATGTGTTTCTTGGGTTGTGTTTCTGTTCTATGCAAATTTTCATTTAAACTAGTTCATATTAACTATGGTTTACGGGTAAATTTTCGGGATTGCCCGACTAGTTTCAAACTCGACCCTTAGTCATGAGCTGAGCCCGCGGCGATATGGCGATCTAAAATCGCTACTCGGGCAATCCCGAAAAATGGACAGTAATAACAGGTTGAACCATAATTTATATGAATGTGCTTCACGAAAGTTATTATACAAAAACCAGTTCAGTAGTTAACGCGTCAAATAACAAACGAACAGACACATTTTCGGATTTATACTATTAGTAACATCTGCCCTTAATAGTAGTATTTACACTTACCCCCTCCTCATGACGTAACCATAGAATGAGTTGAGAATACACTTGTGTGCGAGTTGTAGTGAGTCGTACAGTACTTCGCGACTCTTAGCCAACTTTATCTCGGTCGCGTCTCCGCTTGCAATCGCCTCTCCTACTTTAGCTTTCGCTTGCTTGTTTAGAGCCTTGTATTCGTAACGACGGTCTCTATTGAAAAATGCTACATTATAATTTTGTGCGAAAAAGAAAAATACCTGCGCCTCCCGGATAAATACTCCAGGCGCTCTGACCGCTAAGCCATCTCGACCTTAGCGGTCAGAGCGCGAACTTTAAAGTTCGCTATGCATACGTTAATTATTTTCAGAGATTTAATGAGAGCTTGAAAGTAATAGTGAAGATTTGAAACATACTTAAGTTATGAGAAGCGATATGGACCATGGAGTTGTAAGAGGATTACTAGAATGAATTGTATTAACTATATAAATAGTTCGATATAGAACTTTGACTGGTCAAAAAATTATAAATGTCGCTCTTCAATAGTCCTTTAAAGTCCGTGTCTCCACCATATATATCTTACAGGCGTAAAAAAAAACAATCTAATTTGAAAGACTATTTTGCTAAATCTTTGACTTACCTGAACGCTCGCACTGTGTCGACGTAAAAGGAGTTCTCCTTCTGGCATATGGTGGTAGTTCTTACTTCTGTTCGTGTGATTTTTGTCTTCTTGTAAGCCACTCTGCAGTAGTCCGCCAAACGCTTTTTCTCATATGCCGCCTAAATATAACAAAGCATATTTTTTAGAATGAAAGATTTTTTTTCGGTTCTCTATTTACTGTAATAAACTTAAATCTAAATATGTATTTTTTTATTTTATTTAGTGTAGCGGAAGCCGAGGAGGTTGGCAAGGTGGCGCGATATTGTTGGTACTACTGAGGAGTGGAGGGACAAGTCGTGGAGAGGAGAGGGGATAATGTCTATAAAACTGGTGTGATATAATTAGAAGGACTTAATATATTTTGCAAAAATCTGATTGTAAACGTAATAAACACTTATTGTATTACCTAGATATATTATTGTTTCTATTGACCCCTTCACATTAGCTTTTGTTGTAGTGGCTTAAATTGTCTTTAAATTTACTTATGTTCGTCCTAACAAAATATTAATTTATTTAAGATCGTCAATCAAACAATTATCGAAAACGTTTTGATGCATCACTTGCACTTGAGCAAAAAATGCTCATTATGTTTGTCATTCATGTGGTGCTAGCACGTATCGATTACAACGATCGATTGTTTTTATTTAAATCACTCTTCGCTAACACACAATAATATAAACTAACCTGATCTTCCTTAGGCAAAGTATGGAAAGCTCTAGGCGGTCCTCCGGGGTGTAGCGGAGGAAACTTCTCCGTTTCCAACTGCTGTTGAATGCGTTGGTACTCACTACGAGTGGCTGGCACTGCAAAAGTGAATAAAAACAAAACCTGTTGCTGTCATTGCGAAATATAGCAAAAAAAGTTTAGTTTAAAAAATTGAAGTCAAATACTGTAGTAGTTTTTTAACTCAGAAGTTAGGCTTTACAAACTGCCTCGCAAATACAGTTATATAGAAAAGTGTAACAGTGTTTCTATCTCACAAAGGCAGGTTATGACTTTCATTACATCAGTTCGACCGTTACCGCTGTCAAATTAAAAGTTAAAATTGCTAGCAGTGCTATCTAATTGTGTAAAGACTACCCAGTGTTGTGTATGCGTAAAATTGAACTACAAAATAGACCAAGAACCGTGAGTAAAAACAAAAATTAGAGTGTCAGTTGCATAAAAATATTATAACGACCGTCTTACCACAGTGGTCCCTGACCTAGGCCAACCCGTAGCTCGCCCACTGCTACGCACACACGCGCATTGTAGCACACGGTACGGAACATTCGACGCTTGTTAGCTCTGTGCACACATAGCTAAATCTCATTCCTCAAGCAAAATGTTTAAATGCGCGAGTTGCAAGGTTACGTGCTCTGATGGGGCTACCTGCAGCGTTTGCAAACAGCAATACGACTTCCCATGCTCAGGAATTACCGAGGGTGGATTCCGGAAACTAGGGGATCGTAAAGCAACTTGGCGTTGCCCAAAGTGTAAAAACACAGCCTCATCTCCTAAACCTCCAATGCCTCTACGCCCGAACGAATGCGACCAGCTAACACTGGAGAGTCTGCAAGAAACGTTGCGTGGCATAAAAGAGCAACTTGTACCACTGGTGTCATTAGCTGATGACATTAAAACTATTAAGTCGGAGTTAGCCAATTTGCAATCTTCTTTCTCTATGGCGAATGACACCATAACCAAATTTACGGAGTCCGTCAACTCTTTACAAGAAAGAATTAAAACTGTCGAAGACGCTACCAACATCATACTGACCTTACAAGCTGAAATAACGACCATCACTAATGATTACCGAGATAATGAACAGCGTGCGCGGGCTAATAACATAGAAATTAAAGGAATTCCTATCAAACACAAAGAAAATCTATTTGATATTGCTAATAGGATCGCTTGTGATAAAGTTCCCTGTAAAAAAGGAAGACATAAATTTTATCACGAGAGTCGCATCACGCCAATCCAGCACCGAGAAATCTGTAATAGTGTATTTTGTCAACCGTTACACTAAAGAAGATTTTATTGCTGCAGCTAGGCACTTCAAGGCCATTACATTACACCTGCTTGGATTCCCGTCTGATGGTCCTGTCTACGTAAATGATCATTTGACTATATATAACAAGTCCTTACTTACCAAAGCAAAGGTCTTAGCAAAAGATAGCAACTTCTTTTTTATTTGGGTCAAGCACGGCATAATATTGGCAAGAAAAAATGGTACTTCCAAAACATTCGCAATACAAACGGAAAAGGATCTCTTAAAAATTTGTTAATTATTTTATTGCATATATCTTCATTCATTATTCGTAAAATTAAAGGATTTTGCATTGTAACATTGAAACAGGTTCTGAGCATGGTTGTGTCGAGGAGTCGCCATAGGATATATTTATTTGGTTTATCTGCAACTATTTTGAGTTCTGTTAATGTAATAATTAGTCCGTTTTTTGCTATAACTATCAAAGTTGACCGAGGAATTAATGAGTCAGACAATCAAAGTAAATCAAGTTCGTGTTTATTATTATGTTTTGTGTATTATTATGTTCTTTTTTCATTGTTCGTGTAGACCGAGGACAGATATTTGGCATTGTTGGGTGGGAGAGGCGATTTATTATGTGTTTACTTTATAGTATTTATAATGTAAGTTTATTTTTGATAACTCCTATAAACCACAGACTGAAAGGTATCGTTATTGTCAGGCGCGTAACAAACTTAGCCCTGTCGACGAGTCGAGGTAAAATAAAACTATATCCTACAAAAAAGCTGTTAAGTGTAAAATGTTTACTAAAACAACGATTGTCTGCCATCATTTTTCTAGAAGTTTGTAATTTTAGCGCTTTTGAACTGATTCAAAATTATAATTCTCTTATTATTATCCACATAATTATAGGCATATTGCATGGTAATAAATTAATCTATGATACTTAATGTCTATTATCAGAACGTTAGAGGTCTTCGTAGCAAAACGCACACATTTAAAAGAAACATCCACGCTAATTCTTATGATTTGGTATTCATTACAGAAATATGGCTCACTGATGGAATAGACAGCAGAGAGTTATTTGATGACCGGTATTTCGTATGGAGACGAGACAGGAATTATAGTTCAGTAGACCAATCGCGTGGGGGTGGCGTCTTGATAGCTGTTAACAGGTGACTGAACGGCCTGATTGGAACTCATCAGCAGAAGACCTATGGTATGGTATGGTATCACTCTAAATAATAAAAAACTGAGTAGTACATTTAAAGTACACATTTGTGTTGTTTTTTGATTTCCCAAAACCACGGTCTTTCTTTCTCTCAACAACTTTCGAACTTCACGTATAAACTAAACGATATTTTCATGAGTAACCCAAATGATAAATTTATAATAATAGGTGATTTTAACTTGAGTAACTTGTTGTGGACTTGTGATTCTCAGCCACTCCTTGAGCCTATTTCAATTCAGGGGGAAGCTCAGCATTACTTTTTCAATATTATTAGTCAATGTGATCTACAACAATATAACCACGTCTCAAATATTAATGATAGATTATTAGATTTAATTTTTTCTAATGAAAAAGTCAACATACTACATTGCAAAGATCCATTGGTCCCAGAAGATGTCCACCACAAAGCCTTAGAGATTATATTCTACCCAGATAATCATATTCATTTGGAAGTTAATAAAATTCGAAAGTATTGCTACCCCCAAGGAAATTATACTGCACTAAGTAGGGATCTTGAGAATATTAAATGGTCAGAGAATCTTGTGATCAACTCATTAGAAACCGCAATTGAGGTTTTTTATGATAATCTATTTAAATTAAGAGATAAATATGTACCACATCGACTGTTTTCTGGCAACAGTAAATCCCCCCCATGGTATAACCAACCCCTTAAGAAAGTTATAAAAGAGAAACGCAATTTTTTTGACAAATATAAGGTTTATGGAAATCGTGAGGACTATCGTACATATTCTCTCTTGAGAGTGAGGGCTAAAAAACTTGAGAAAGTATGTTATGCCAGTTATGTCAGTAAAATAGAAAATAGCATTTCAGATAACAATCCAAAAGCTTTTTGGTCTTTCATCAAATCGTCACGAGGCTCTAATAAAGTACGGAAGTTCGGTTATGACCTATCAGAATATGAGTGCGGATACCGGACAAGTGTATGTGATCTATTCGTAAAATACTTCCAGTCGACATATTTAACGCCGGGCTCTTCTATCTTTATCAAGGCTACTTCTCATTGCAATGATTTTCGAAATGAGCATGTCATACGACTCCTGTACAGCACTCTTGTCAGAAGCAAGTTGGAGGCGAGCTCCTGTGTCTGGAATCCACATGAGGCTACTTACGCACTCTTACATTACTTTTTGAGATTCCTATATAAACTCAGTCTAGGATAGACTGAGTTTATATAGGAATCTGTATATAAACTCAGTCTATCCTAGACTGAGTTTATATAGGAATCTCAAAAAGGCTTTTTGAATTTTTGATCGCGAAATGTCATCTTCCGGTCGAATACGACACCCAGGTCTTTTATAGTTATTGACCTTGTTATAATAGTGCCATTCATTTTATATTCGAAGTTAATTGGATGCCGCCCTCGGCCAAAAGTCATGACATAACACTTAGACGAGTTACTTCTGACAAACGAGCAATATAAGATAGTGTTTTTACATTTTTAAAGTTATTAGTATTATCCATATTTATATCCAACTAAATTTATCACAGGATGTTTGGGGTATAATATGTTAGAAACTAGAAGAGCATATGATCAAATGAACATTATGCTTAAAATATGTAGGGGGACAACAGATTCCAGTGATCTCCTCAATGGGCTGACTCGTCTTCACGTTCCTGGTAACTATCTCCGCGGCCGGAAACACCGCCTACTAGCTGTGCCTACATGCCGCACGGTGGCACGTGCGTCATCCCCAATTCCTCGCGTTCTTTCCGCGCTGAATAGCCTCATGGAAGCTTACCCGAACTGCGATATATTCGCAGATGAATTTAAAATTTTAATGCGCGCTTGCCTAGCGTTTTGTGAAAACAAAATCTAATTATGTAGGTCGTTTATTTTGTTTAATTATTTTTACATTGTATTCTGCTTGATGATTATGATTTCCGTTTATTATTTGAATCTTATGATGTCTTTGTATAATTGTGTCATTCTTATTGTTGTTAATGTAATTGGCTTTTGGAAGCCGTATTAACATAAAATAAATAAATAAATAAATAAAATAAAAGTATTTTAGAATATCCGAGTCAATTATGGAATCCTCAATATAACATATATATTAACAAAATTGAATCAGTTCAAAAGAGATTTCTAAGATATTTGCAATATAAAACTAAAATAATAGATGATAGTTATGTTTCTCGCTGTAAAAGACATCACATTCTCCCTTTGTATATGCGTAGATCAACAGCAGATTTAACCTTTTTGATTGAATTAGCCAATGGTGGAGTTGACTCACCTGAACTCTTTAAGCAATATACAACTTTATGCTCCCAAAAGACTCCTCAGAAATCCTTCTTGTCTATCTGTGCCTTCGGTTGATACAAACTATCGCTCAAACTCATTCTTTCCTCGAACAATTAAGAAATTCAATGAATATGTTAAATTGGATAACATTGATCTTTTTTGTGTTACATACAACAAAACAATTTCGTCTAGTAGTGTATAAAAATTTATTTTCTAGTAATTGTAGTGTTTAATTCTGTATCGCTTGCGGTAAATTTACGTTTGTTTTCTGTATGTGGAAATTTAAGGCTTAGTTTGTATTAATAGTTTGTTTCTAAGGAATTGATTGTAAGCTGTTTTTTTTCCAAAATAAATAAATCAATTAATTACCTTTATAAGATTCAAATTGTAACAATTTACCCGCCTTCGTGACATTAAGGCTATATCGTGCTAAACTATTTAGGAATATCATCATGGCTGCGAAACATTTATGGCACCGACTGTCCTCGGGCCCGAGCAAGCAAGACAGATTTATGAACGGAATGTAATGGAGTGAGAGCGACAACACGTTGTTACTGCCCCACCCTACGCCATTGCGCATGCGCCCTGCCATTTTTATCGTAAAGTTAACTACTGCGTAACTACTTGCGTACAACTTCAGTCGTGCACAGTAATAATACGCGTACTGTATATAACATAAGAATTTAGTATATAATAACATAATTATGTAGTGTCTCACAGTAATCTCCTCGCCACATCCACTCCATGTGCCGCTGGCAGGTGGCGCCGGGCCGGTTGTAGTCACATACTGCGCAAATGCTCGTGTTCACCATTGCTGAAGGCTGTAATCTGAGAAATACATAAAAAACATATATGATGGATGCAAATAAATAAAATAACACAATTTCCGCAATTATTGTGGAAGTAGCTAGATATTGTATGTATTTATTTGCATCCATTGTAATGGACGTCCTCAAATTAACGCCTGAATCTATTCAAAACATATATGAAATTAAAGAGCTGTGTTAAACTCGTAGCAAGTGGAAATCACTTATATCCAGCCACCAGAATCATCACCATTTTCACCCACTGCTGGACATAAACTCCTCTCTGCTTGTGCCATCTCCACTTTCCTGTGCCATTCTCATCCATGTTTCAACAAATCCAGCATACTTAACTTTAATACAAAAGGATTTAGACATAATATACTGAAAGTAAACATACCTGTTAGTCAAAATAATATTTGGATACATAGCACCGACATCTAAGTGATAAATAAGGGGGTTTTCATCCCTCCTCGGATGGTCCTTCATATGTTGCAGCTTCGCTTTAATCTCTGCACACACTTCGTCGAAGTTCGTCACCATATCCAATGGGATCCCCTCCTCGACTTCTATGGCGTGTTTCATAGTCTTCTCAGTCGTTTCCATCAGTTTGTCTATAGCTGACGGCACGATTTTGAACTTGCATTTTATGTCGGCTCTAAATACACCTATGGAGCAGAGTTTTTTTATTATGCACGTGTAATAAATGGATTTAGACTTATACTATGCTGCCCTCAAAAGCATGGAACTCGGTATAAAAAAAACGAATCAAGTTTATTTATTTATTTATTTAGAAACCAACAGCGATACAATTATTATAAGCAGTAGTTGTTTACATGCAAAGTAAGGCTAATTACAGGTTTCCCTAATTTATTATACAAGTATAATTCGGATAGTGAACGGACACAAAAATAATAATAATAAAAAAGTAAAACTACGTATATAAGCTTACAGCGACGCAGACAGCCAACTACTAGCTTCACAACGTTTGAAGATAACAGATGTCACACAGATATCACGGTGTTGACATTATTTATTTATTGAACTTTAATTCTTGATTTTCGATATATAGCTATTACCGGTTGCCAGAAGCCAACATATCTACGTCGCTGTTCATTCTACAACAGGTACTAATGCTACTGTAAATTATTTTAGGTAATTGAACTTATTAGTAGTGTGTTGAATTTAGTTGTTTGTCTTTCAAGACGCTTATAATTCGCGATTTGAATGAGTTCTTAGAGCAGGAAAATATATCAACATTTCTGAAAGCAATATTATGGGTTCGAGCAATTCGTGTAAGTACCAGTTATACCCATTAAATGATTTTTTTATACGTAGTTTCACTTATTAGTAATATCCTCCAAAAAAGGTCAAGTACGTAGTACTCGCAACCAGCGAGCATGTACGCCCAGATATATGAACGTGGACGAAGAAAAAAGTATATGTAAGGATTGTGTGGCGTTCTGTAGTTTTTGCCTAGTACAATGGGAGGCGTGAGATTATGTATGTAATTTTCTTAGCTCCATGTAAATTACAACAATGTAAGTGGTTCTTTTTTTCAATCTATATGCATTCCTATTCCATTCATCCTATAAGGATGAAACTGGTGAGATGATGTGTGCGTGTAAAAATTTCTGAAAATGCCCACTTTGTATATGTGTACATACATAGACACGCACACTTTCACAAAGACCATAAAGCCTGTCTCGGCGAGAAAGACCAGCCACAGCAAATATGCAACGGATTTGGTGGTGGAATCCATGCCCTATGGAGATTGAGACTAGGAGTTAATTGAAATTGACTAATGCCAAATGCGTGTTAATCTTGAACTAAAACATTGCAACTGTTTATGAGCAGTGATAGCCTAGTGGTATGACCGTTTGACTGACAAGTCAAAAGTCGCAAGTTCGAATCCATGGCCTAAAACGACGGTTGAGAAAAAAACAGAGACGTTCCGATCCAATCCATGTAGGGGAGGACGAGGGCGGTCATCAGTGTTTGCACGAACGGTTGTGCAATGTGTAAATTAGTTTATAAGTTATAATAAAACAACTTTTAACCGGATTAATCGCCTGTATTATTGGTTTTTTGTTTGTCCTCCTGCGACCACGAACGCTGCAAAGTGTTCGAAACGTCAGGAAAAACAAAAAACCAATAATACACGCGATTAATCCGGTTAAAAGTTGTTTTATTATAATGTGTAGTGATCGCGCAAACCTAAGATATTCCTAGTTTATAAGTTGTTTCGGGAAAGGTGGCTTATTTGCTACTAGCGGGCTCGGAGGGCGTTATCCTGACCTGAACCTCATTGCAGCGCTACCTACCAGGTCTAATTATGAATCTAAACCATGACTAAATTCTTTTCTGGACCCGCCCAAACACACAAAAAAAATGTTCTGTGACAAACATACAGAAGAATTATACATAATTTAAATATATGCTAGACACATAGTATATGGAATTATCATCATGTACTAACCGGACTCCAGTGCCTCTACGTGTCCGCCCACATACGTCTCTGTCTCTAGAACATGTCCGTCTGTGGTCAACTTGTTCAGCTGTTCCACTTGTTTGTTCGGAAACACGATGTTTGCGTGGAATGCTTGCACCATCAGTAGAGACTCGCAGAGTGTCCCTGAACCTTTGCGGAGCACCTGGTTTGACGTTACAGTGAAAGTGAGCTAAGTGAGTCATGACACTTGACGCTGGATTGTAGCCCGAATCAAAAGTGAGGGCATAATGAAGCAAAGTGTGTATTAACAATCATTATACTAATGGTCACGCATTTCATATGTTGCGTTTTTCAATACAGATGGATAGAATAAAAAAAAACTATTTTATAATTAAAATGGCGGGTGCATGGCAGCGTTCAGTGCTCACAATAACCTGTGACCAAAAACGCTGCATAGTGTTCGAAATGCCAGGAAAAGGAAACTGCACGCAAGTAATATGGTTAAAAGTTGTTTTATAGTAATAAAAGTAAGCTGTTACTGGTACCTTACCTCATCAGGCTCCAAGGGAATGATGGTGCAGAGCGCGAATATGAACGGGTGCACATACTTCATGTACAAGTAGTACGTCGCCACCGCGTCAGATACCGAATAGTTTGATAGCACCTACAATGGTAATACTTTCTAAATAACAAATATTCGACGTGATTCTTTAAATTGGCAAACTTTTTTATTTATGAATCGATTGACATGAAACAAACACTAAATGTTAAGTGAAGCTTGCCCCAATATATTAGTGAAAACCACATCTAAACCGAATAAGCCGTTTCTAAGATTAGTGTGCACAAACGCACAGGCAAACAGACAAAAATTCTAACAATCATTGTTTTGGGTGCTATTTGCGTTGATAAAGGTCCCAATAATATTTTCTCTCATATATCTTCCATGTACAGACAGCGATCCGTTACATTTTTATTATATGTATTGATGATTGATTGATGATGATTGATTGGTGATGATATATAAAGTATAATGTAACTATCTATGTCAGATATAGCACATTACCTGGGGCTGTTCGGCCGCCATCCTACACATGTCCTCAGGGTCCAGCTCCACCGGGTCATACCTCAGCTTAGCTTTGGCCACGGCCTTTAGACCTTGGGACCCCACTGGTAGGTATGAATCTCGCTTTACCCAACTGCAATAATAATGAGAAGACTTCATGAAAGCAGAGAAAGGTTTTTTTTTAAAACGTTGCCCCTTTCTAGGATTTTTTTCGTGTCGTGGATACACACATATAATCTCACATGCACACACATCCAGACCCGGAACAATTATCTGTAGATCACACAAATATTTGCTCCGTGCGGGAATCGAACCTACGACACGCGGCGCAGCTGTCGGTCTTTCGACCACTGCGCCAACCGTGCCGTGAGATAAACAAATATTTTGATCTGGCGCACGATGTTTTCATCATGTGGGACGTGGACTCTGCAATCATTGTACCGATAGTCGTATAGACTAATAAAGAAGAGCCTTGATCAACACCTTAAAAGGCTCTCCCTAGGCGGCTGGATCAAAGGTCTGATGCAGAAAGCGATACTCCTCGATACGGCACGCATTGTGTTGGTTGCTTTCTCTGGAGCCTTAACCACCAGTAGCTTGGACCCTGTTCCGGATAATGGGCATACTATTTTTTATATTTTAATTAAAGTACTTTTATATTTATTTAAAAAAGTGTAAATTATATGTGAATAAATGATACTGGGAAACAATGTGAGGCCTTACAAACGCTCTTCGCGACGCACTATTTAGGCAGCTGGGTCAAGGGCTCGATATACTTCGTGTAACAACAGTTCAAAATAATACTGGAGGAAAGAACATGAAAGCATATCGAATAGACAACCACCTGTAAAAATATTGACTAACCATGAAATACCTGTAAAATTATTTACTAAAAACCTTTTTTTTTTCATACTACAATGATTCAATTTATTTGATGCGCTTTCCAACAGTTTTTTAGGGTATTTTTGGTAAAAAGTATCATTGTACTACTGTTAGGGATTCGATCCCAGCACCTATGCCCAAGGATTGTGTACAGACAGTGCTCAATCTTGGTCTCTCTCGCTCTCAAGTGAGCCATTTCACGGAGTAAAGAGCAATGTAATGTTTCAGTTCCAAATGATATGTTTATAACATTGTTCATGACCCAATTTCTTGGAACACCTAAATGATTCGGATCAGTGAGTCATATCAGTAGAGTTACACACGCTTACCATAAACAGTCCATGTGCATGGCGGGGCGACATGCGTACGTGCCATCTTTGGCCGTCATCTTACTGAAACCTATTTCTTGCTTCATGTCCAAGCCCAGTACGGCCGCACGAGCTTCCACGAACGGCCAATCGAAGAAGTCACCTAAAAGATTGAAAATAAACAAGGGTTAAAAGAATTTTATCGACTGTCTCGTTGATTAAGTGATCTCTAGCGCGACTGCTGAGCATGAGGACCCGAGTTCTATTCCCGATTCGGGCCAAGTGTTATTGAGTCTTTCTGTTAAGAAATTTTGAATAGCAGCCCGGAGTTTGGAATTGTGACACACATAGGATACACCTAATAACAGCATTGGTATAATTTGGGTGCACTGCACTTCATTTCTGCCTAGCCCTTTGAGGACTATGGGCATGTTCTATGTTAATAGCTACAGTCATGTCAATAGAAAACTTCACTTACCATTGTAAGTAACAAAAATATGAGGTTTGACATCCATGATGTGATCAAAGAATTTCTGAATTAAGCCCAGCTCATTCTGCTCATTGAAGACTATGAACAGTCTGGAAATATCAAAAGAAATTTACATACCTATTTTTAAAAATAAAGTAAAGGGTAAAAAAGGAGATGGAAGATAGGTGAGCATATGGGAAGATGGCTTCCCAACTTTATGGAGAAGGATGGCTCATAACAGAAAAATAATGGAAGCGTTACAGAATGACGATCTGACCAGAAAATGTATTACAATAAAAGGCATGTAGTACACTTGTCATACTGTGCATGTCTGGATATAACGCAGATACAACGCAACGACGCAACGAGACAGGCATATCGTACCGCGGACTTTTTTTATATGTACTAACAACCGATATTTTTATAGACCATTATATTTACCTATCACTAACCATTACGCCAGCACATGTGGAGATAGCAGTTCGGTTATGCTTTTCCTTCCGACTTACTTAACAAATATCTATATTTTAGGCTAGCTGAGAGGTGTAACCAAATATTAGATAGCCTATACTATTCCTAATGAATTTTACTGTCATATACAAAAATTGATTTTTTTTCTAATTCGACTGTCAGATCCAGAGCGCATTTAAACAAACAAACAAAAAACTCTTCCATTTATAATATTAGTACAGATAGTATAGATAATGCTGAGGAGTTTCATTAAAATCCATATAGTAATTTTTTGAATGTTATACTTGCCCTTCAAACTCTGGTTTTGGTGTGTACTCAAAATCTTCAACATCAACAGAAATGATCTCCCTATTAGTAATCAAATACCCCTGGCCATCAATCATGTACGATATCATCATGATTTGATCTGTCTGTGAGTCTGGAAACTTCAATGGCAGTTTAGTAGTCTCTATGTCAAAGGCCAAAACAATGGGATCTGGTCTTTCAATGATGTCATCTCTTTTTGTAAATATTGGTGTCTCTGTCCCTCGACTCTTGACTGTGTACCAGGTACCACAGAATATTTGCATGTCAATAGATACTCGGACATGGTAAGGCACATCATGTTCCCTGAAAACCAAGAAATCATTTTAGGAATAAAAGTTATAACCGTGATGTAATGTATCAGTTATGCCTGGTTTATGTTTGCAAAATGGTGATTTAAACATTATTCTATTGAAACCGATGACACATGAGTACATCTTAAATTTATTTAATAAGTGTTTAAATAAAAGGTGAGTAACATAAAAGATTGTCTCATTTTATTATTATATGTATTTGTGTATGTGTTCTATGGGGCATATTAGTCACCTAGGGTTTCTGAAGCCTCGTAAAAAACTATATTAAAAAAAAGATGCATGGCAGCGCACATATATTCTGAAAAAAATTAATAGCACGTCAGGTGACATGCTGTGTCTTTCCTCACTGTAAAATACCACAAAAAAAAATGCAGGAAACCAAACAACATTTATAATTTAAGAGTACCTGATATCAAGAATGTTTTCCATGTGATCAGTAGTCTTCTTAGCATGTTCGATAGCAGCTGCACTGGTTAATGCATTAGTCAACATTTCAGCATAGATCTGATCTTTCTTTTCTCTCTCCTTGTTTTTATTGACAGCTGTCAGTATCTCTCTCCGTACTTTCATCATTTCATTTGTAGACATGAATGAGAGCTTTATGTACCTCTGTTTTAGGCCAGACAAGTGATTCAGCTAAAAAAGGAATGAACATCAAAAGGTAAATTAAGTGATCAGACTGATGGATGTATGTAAAGATATTTGTTGATCAACAATCAGAAACTACTGAACAGTTTTTGACCAAACTTTATTGTATTATAGCTTTAAAAATCAGAATAGGAGGTATTATCTTAATATATATAAATCTCGTGTCACAATGTTTGTCCTCAATGGACTCCTAAACCACTTAACCGATTATAATAAAATTCGCACACCATGTGCAGTTCGATCCAACTTGAGAGATAGGATAGTTTAAATCTCAAATTATAGTCGCGTGCGAAGCCGGGACGGACCGCTAGTGTAATATAAATATCCACAAAGATGGAAACAGGCAAATGCTTGAAAATAATCTTTAAGTTTTTAAGTATAAACAGTAAATACCTACAGAAAAAAAAAAACATTATTTTGTGGGAAATACATATTTATAAAAACATCCCTAATACATAAATATACAACTTTATACCATGTTGTACCATAAGAGTGATTAAAGTTAAGTTAAATATTGTTTATGACTCTTTCTGAAAGTACTGGGCTCATACTTACCAAATCCAAATCTTCTTTCTCAAGAACTTCAATCTTGTGAATGGTGCCAGCAAATCTCTTAGATATAAAGTGTATCACTTCCTGCTCACACTCCTTCCGTGCCAGGATGAGGAAGTATGGCTGGAAGGTCAGTGACACCTTGAACCTGGAGCCATCCATCTCTATGAAGTAATAGTCCATTGCTGCAACTAGCCTTTTGTCTTCATCTAATATTTCAGCCTGGAAAATAAATTCTTTAAGTTTAACTGTGAAATAATAATCAGTGCATTCTTAATAGGTTCATTGTCCACAAAGCACATATAGTAATTCATCAATCACCTTGTATGACATTTGAGCCACTAAAAGAGAATAGATTAAAAAGTTTTACAATACAAAAAAAGTTTAATTTAGAAAAGTTAGCTTACGAGTGCCCAGGCCCGATTCTCATTTAAAAACATTAGTCTCAGTTCCTTTCTATAAAACAATTTACACTGGTAATAACTTCTTCAGACGCAGCATTGACACATATAATGATGAATTTATAGATATAGATATCTTCAGTAACAGTTTGGCAATTTATAAAAGAAAACTACGGAATAAATTTCTTAATACCACATAAAGACTAAAATTGTTATAACATTTAACATTTGTTTATCTTCGTTGAATAACTGATTGTATAGTACTTACTCTAGCTTTATATTTAGTTGGATGTACCGTATTTATTGTATACACTTATAAGGAACTCTAGGTCTTTAAGTACCTATTTGTTTCCTGATGTAAAAGTTTGTATACAACTGTCTGTTTCCTAAATAAAATAAATAAATACAAGTGAGACCAAATCCTGTTCTGTTAATTGAGCTAAAATTAGTATGATAAGTTATTATGTTACTAAGTACATCCTGCAAGCACTGTAAGTATAAACACAATTACATTATGTACATTCAGAAAGTTTTGTTAATTGATATATTAAATATTTCACGATAAATTAAGCTGTTGCCTCAGTCATTAGCAGACACAATAGATTTTTATTGTTACAACGTACAGATCTGTACGTTACTGAGCCGAAAGGTATAATATATACATAATTATTATAAATATATAAAACGCAAAGTAAAACTTACAGTATGCATGTTTATCAAATAGCCAGTTCTTTCTTTGACGTCCCGTACTCGGTCGAACCCATACTTTGAATCAATCCTGTCGTTCTCCAGAGCCACACGGATACGGGACTCCGAAGATTCCTCTCTATGTAAAAAGGTAAATTGAAAAAGTAAGCTTTGCGAAGTTCCTGCAAGACAGGCATGTTTATTTCTCGTAATACACTAACCTGGGGCCCGTCGACGACCCAGCATCTCTTCTATTGAAATCATCTCTGTCTGCTTTATACTTCCCTGTGTTTTGTAAAACCATGTTTGAATGATGTTTACTAAAGTTTGCAGTTATAAAAATATAAAAGTTTACACTTCTTGTGTACAGTAACTGTTGTCAGCTGATGGACGGACTGGACACCGGCTGCTGTCAATTGTCTGTCATACTTATTTTCGCGCCATTTCAAGTTCTCATTGTGGTTCCATTCTATACGAAGAGTACCTATCAATTTCAGAATCATAATAATTAATTGCATTCCACAATGTAGGTAGTAATGGAGTAGATTAAAATTTTTAACTAACTTGTGGTTTAATAGGTTTAAATATTCCTTTTATAGACGTAGTGCGTAGTTTGACGGAGTTAGAAACAAAAACCCCTAATCACAAGTAGTAATGATCGTTATTGCAATAACACATTACGTAATGCATTATTTTTCTTTAATCTATAAGACTTTTTCTTGAATACGAATCTGTTCTGTTATTGCAGTAACACTGTTGTCTGATAATCTTACGAAATGATAATGACAACTGACAATAATTGACAATGACAATTCTAAAACAACAGCGAGTAGACATCAATAATGGTATCATTCGGATAATGTTTACGATTATGATCTTACTGCAAAAGATATAAAGTATATAATAAAACAATTATTAATTTTTATTTATATATATTATATTCACGTGCAGTAAACAACAACAGTAAAAACCTTAAAAGTTTTAAAACCTAACGCGGAGTGAACAGTAACACGATTGCATAATGAAAATTGACATGACAACAAATCTGTTATTTTATTTTCGTTATTCAAAATACTGTTTGTTGAAAATCGATTTTAATGCAATTACTAAAGGCTTAAAATCGTAACTCTAAATATCGGCGGATATAAACAGGCAAGACAGTTATTGAGACCCTTCAAGTATATTTTATGTCTTTTGCAGTAAGATATAATCGTAAACATTTTTCTACTAATACCATTATTCATATTTACTCGCTGTTGCTTTAGAATTATCATTGATGTTTGAATTAGAAGTTGCATTTTTTTTCGTAAGATTATCAAACAACAGGTTTATTACAATAACAGGATATATTTGTTTAGATTGCGGAAGAATAATGCATTACGTAATGTGTTATTACAACAACGACTTAACTAGTTGTACCACTAACAGCCTGACAATTTGACATTGACACTATAGAATGTGACAGTGACAGTACCGCCGCCGCGACGCACACATAGGAAAATAGAAAAAACGGAAAAAACCATGCTTCGATAGTTTCATAGCTTTTAGTTTTGACGAATATCGAGGAGTAGATAACGATTTTAGAGTGGTTGTTAGTGTGCTAATATTAAAATGGATAGATCTTTCGATCTAAGTTTTAGTAGTTATGAAGATCTATCGCGAAATAATTCAACTAGAAAAGGGGACATAAGCATCAGCGAACAACTTGCCGGTTTTGAAAGATTATGCGTATCAAACAATGAATTTATAAATCAGCGCGTATCGGCTCTGACAAAAGCCGCTGAAATGAGTCCTCTAGTGAAAGAAGTAACCATAGGACCCAACAGTCCATTGAAAAACGATGAATTAATTAAGGATACAGTGAAGATTGTCGAAGAAGACAAAAATGAGGAAGACTTAATAGAAGACAAACTGCGTGAAGACCTTCGCTACACGCTTATCATGAAAGAATGTGAAAACCAATTACAAAAAACATCAGAAGGAATATTCAAGAATTTACTCGAAAACATGTTAACCAATCGCACCCAGTTCATGACTAAGTTCTGTAAAAGTCAAGGTGAGGAATGTCAAAGGTGGGCAATGGAACTCAAGGCACGAAAACTACAAATGCTAAAAGATTTAAAGGAAAATGACAACACAATTGTTTTAAAGAGGGCTCGTTTAGACGAACAGAATTGTCAAGTTATCAACACACAAACCATTGAAAATATGAACAAGATTCTAGAAGAACAAAATAGAGCCACAGCTAGGTTTGCTGCAATAACAGATAGTCACACTAAAATTTGTATAAATTATAATGAAATCACAAATATTTTGAATGTAGAACCAATTGCTAAAACATTCTGTGACAAATATACAACAGCAATAAATACAGTTGTGGGTAATATTAATCACATCATGAGTATATGTAAAACTGTTGGTCTAACTGAGAAGGATGTTAAACAAGCTGAGATTTTATCATTAAATATAGAAAATATAAAAAAGAAAATCTTACAAGATATAGAAATATTCAAAAAAGAAGAGAGCGAGAAAAAACATAAGGAAGAAGAATTATTAAGGGAAAAGGAATTAGAAGCAAGAAAAGCACAGGAACTGAAAGCAGCTCAAATAGCAGAGGCAGAAAAAAATAAGATAGAACAACCGATAGAACAAACTAAAAAGACTAAACCAGTATTTTATTCAGCAGAAAATTACAACTACTTTGAGAACCTTAAAAATTATTTGGAGCAGTATGAAGCACAATATACAGGTTTATTACAAGATGTCAACTTAAAGAAATTCAGGTTTGACTGTCAGAAAGCAGTCAATACTCCAGTGAATGCATTGTCATCAGTAAGTGCATTACACATGAGGGACAAGTATGACAAACTTTCAAAATTACTCAAAGGGGAAAGAGTACAAGTGCTAGATATTTATGTGAAGGCAACAGATCATCCACAAGGACTATTTTATTGTACTGCTTTATTGGCAAAGAAGATTGTGAGACAAGGAGACCTATTAGTGTCTAGTAACACAGAAGCTGCTTATCCTCTTGCTGCTATTACTGCAGCTCTGTGGGCACAATTTCCACATTTTGGCAAGCTAGTTGAAGGCTACTTCCATAGATATTGCCCTTATTTAGTACCAATGTACTTGCCCCAAAAAGAAGGACAGTCTGATAAAGAATTTTACATGTCAAGAGGCTACACATATAATGACGAAGGAGTAGTTGAGAAACAGGACAAATTTCTAAAGAGGATGTCTGGTATATTTAGATTACATTGTGCAATATGGATAGCTTCAATGCCTAAATTCTTGAACTCACCAAATCCTCATGGTCTGAGATATGGATGGCAATGGATTGCATCATTTTTAAATTTGAAACCTGAACCAGATATCTCGGCAACATTAGTACATGACTTCTTCATAATGTGTGGTTCCAAGTATGATAAACATTATGGTAAACAGTTTAGAAAAATATTAGAGTTAACTAGTAATCAGTATCTTAAAATACTTGAAAATATTGATGAGGGTGGGCCTAAAACCAGGTTGGAAGTTTATCTTCAAACTGTACTAAAATCAAATGATGTACCACCACCTCCAGCATCAACTCAAATAAATTGGTAATACTCAAAGTATGTAAATGTTATGGCCAATGTTCTAGTGCATATAAACTTATGTTTTGAACATAGGCTCATGTTAACACATTTATTTGTGATAAACAATTTCATCTTTACTGCCTAAACTTAACATTAACTAAAGCCAAAGGATAAAAATGAAATTTTAGAAGATAAATCATAGTATTCTTATAGGGTTGGTATGTAGCTTAGGGTGAGCAAGGCATTGAAGATTATTATTTTGTATTTTTTTAAATCCATAAGTATTCATAATACTGATTGCTATGTATTCTATGACCAAAAGTAAATTGAACTTGCTTGCCCATAGGCTTTGTGCAAATGTGATTAAAAATTTTGTGGTCACAACTGACTAAAAACTTATACAATGTGGCCTTTACATTTGTTACAGATAATTTATACAGTGTCTGTGGTCCGTGAATTTGCAAAAAATGCATTGTCCACCATTTGCTACATTCCAAAGTTTTACATATAGAGAGAGATCTTTTTGTTTCCTTTTTATTTGCTTCTTTGTTTTTAGCCACACAACTTTAGCTGGCTAATCTTATGTTTATCATTAGCAATATTAGCCATAACAAATTATTTAGCAAAATAAAACCATTGTAATAATTCTAAATATCATAATAATTAATCAGTTCTGCTGCTAGACTATCAAGATATTTGGCATATAAATATAATTGACATGGATTTAAATTATTGAGCCTAGCTCAAAAGAAGGGACTTTTATAATGATTTTGCTTGTATTTATTTTAAGTCTGTAATGTAAATTAGGTAGGTAATATTTATTACCTTTAAGCCAACTGATTAAGCCTAGTGTAATTTTTAATTAAACATTATGGTTGTATTTTATTGTTTTATTAGAACTAGAATAAATTATAGGAGAAATGCATGCATTGCTAGAGTTGCACTGATCTATACTAATATTATAAAGCTGAAGAGTTTGTTTGTTTGGTTGAACGCGCTAATCTCAGGCGCTACTGGTTCGAATAGTAAATATATTTTTGTGTTAGATAGTCCATTTATCGAGGAAGGCTATCACGCGGAGCGGAGCATTAATGAAAAATGTTGCAAAAACGAAAAAAAAAAACCGTTTAAGAGCTTCTGTTGCGAACGCTGCGTAATAGCGTAAGATACATATATTACTAATCTGTGCGTAATAGGTTAAAGTTACGCAAATATCATGTATGGCAGATAGTTTCCATTTATTAGTTCTAAAAAAAAGTCCGCGACAGCATATGTCTCATCTTATAAGGTTTAATCACTATAACCTTTTTTATGGTTATCAAATTTTATGCATTATTTGTGAAGGCGTTTTTATAAACATGATATTAATCCTTATCCAATTATATACGTTATTCATCACAAGTATTTAATTTTGAATAAAATTCCCCTTTATATCATTTGATTTAAATAAATATTTTCAGAGATATCGTAGTTTTAAAATAACTTGGCAACAAAATAATGATCAAGTATCACGCGTGTATTTATAACATATCATTATCACACCTGTATTTCCCTAAGATGTAGGCAGAGGTGTAGACAGTCGTACATCTACATTTCACCAATGCTGTTATTAATTCCAATGTAATAGGTGGTGAGCCCATAAACCAGGCACAATTCAAAATCCGGGCTGCTACTGAGAATTTTCTAAGAGAAAAACTCAATAACACTGCCCGACCCGGGTTCCAGGTTCGATTCCGCACCCAGTCTATAATAATATTATGAAGCGGAAGATATGGAGGCAGAAATTTTTTGATTGTTTGTTAAAATACCTAGTACGCTAAATGTCTGGAAATCCAACTGGTAGGGATTTGAAAATTCTTTTTGTATTTGATAGGATTCATGAATAATAGTAACTATAGGCTATCTAACATTCGGCTACAAGCCCTTTTTTTTGCATACCACACGACCTGGGGAGGCAGTGTGGTTATGTGGGGCTCGCACCCACTAAAAACTCCACCGTGTGCCCACTCTCGCCTTTGAGTGGATGAGCCGCGAGAACTGCAATGCATGGCCTTCGCGACAAAAAAATAATAATATCCTGTATCGGGATCCGACCGTCACACTTACACTGTGCCAGTCACCTATGTGCGGTATGCAACTAATTACTCAGTTTCGGCTACAAGCCCTAAGCTAGCCTTAAATATTGATTTCTGTTAAGTCGGAAGAAAGAGCGCTACCGAACCTCTATCCGCGTGCGTTGGCGTAATGCAGGGGTTCCCAACCTTTTTTTGTCTACTGCCCACTTTATGAATAAATTATTTTTTAACGCCCCCCTTTTTAAACATACTTAAAAACCGCTAAGTACTTATAACTGATTATTGAAACGCAAATTTATAGTATTCGGACAGAGTACCTTTTATTGAAAATAAAACAAACATAATCAATTCTTATATAAAAACTAATGTGAAGGTTGAATCTGATGCTGTTCAATAAGTTTGTTGATATCAGGTTCCAATTTACTCAAAAACAGCCGCAAGTCGCCACGTTCGGTAACACGCAAAAGATTTCTCTTTTTAGTAAGCAGCGTTGCCACAGCATTAAATCCACGTTCACACAAATATGACGATGGGAATGCTATCAAAAATCGTTGAACAATTGACCACAATCCAGGGTACAATTGCGGGATCGGTTTTTGTAGCTAAAATTCTTGATATCCATTTTTGTACTTGATTTTTATTTCTTCGTTTGTTGTCAATCTTTAAGTTCTTGTTCCAGCTGAGGTGACATTGCTGTGTTGACATTTGAAAACGGATCCAACACCCAGTCTGGTATTTCCAAGTTTAAAATGTCCTGGTATCGTTCGGTGAAGTCAATGTGGAGGTTTTCCAAATGTTGGCAGTAGGCAAACAAGTCGTCGTTATCGTATATCATTCTTTGATGTTATGAGCTTGTTGCGCAGTTCTGTATCTTTAGTTTCCAAGAACTCTATCATAGAGTCAAACAAGTTGTAAAATCGAATCAGACAATTGCCTCTTGACAGCCAACGAACTTCAGTATGAAGCAACAAACGGTTGAAATCTTCGTCATTAGTAACACAAAGCTGATGAAATAATCTATCATTCAAAGAGCTGCTACGGATTTTATTGACTGCTTTGATGACATATTGCAGTGATTGAAATAGTCGTTCACTTAAGTTTCTAGCAACCAAATGTTGTCTATGAATAACGCAATGTATAGCAAGGACATCTGGAATTTTATTCTTTAAGTATGCTATGAAGGCTTTATGGCGCCCTGTCATAGCCGGAGCGCCATCCGTAGCAACTGATATAATATTTTTCAAAGGAATCTCTTTCTCTTCACAAAACTTTTCCAATGTATTGAATATGGTTTCGTTTTTTGTGTAGATCTGTCTCCAAATTTCTGGCAAACACTAGTTCTTCACGTATTTTCTCATCTTTAATAAACCTCACGTAAGATAGCAACAACGCTTCATTAGTTGGTAAAGTGGACTCATCGAGCTGAATTGAGAATTGACTAGTCCTCAGATGATTGCACAATGATTCTTCAATGTTTTCAGCCATGTCATCAATTCGTCTTTGCACAGAATTATTACTCAAAGGAATTTTTCGGATAATATCTGCGGCCGGTTTATGAAGCACAGTAGTTATTACTTCCTTTATTGCTGGCAAAATTAACTCTTCTCCGATGTTGTGTGGTTTGCCTTTTTGAGCAATTAACAAAGAGATATTGTACGAAGCTCGAAGTCCGTCGTCATCTTGCTTAGCAGCCGCCGAAAATAGTTTTGATACACTTGGCTGAGTATTATGCTTCTTCTCTAGGTCTTGAAAATATGCTACATTCTTTTCTGTCTTATCTGGATGCATTTTATTCAAATGATCTAGCAGTCTTGAAGGCTTCATTGCTTCGTTCGAAAATGTTTTTAGACATAGAAGACACAAAGGCGACGACGGGTTTGTGGGATTTTCAATAAATCCGAATTTAATATATTCCGCAGAGTATTGCCGTCTCTTCTTTTTTACTTCCGACATTGTTTTGTTTTAAGAAATACGTAAGAGTTGAAATCAAGTACTGCTTATCTATTATGCGCGAAACCGCAAATGAAAATAAAATAAATTTACGTCGGTTATATAGGATTGCATAAGCAGCACGCACCAACAGGAATAAGACAAACGTGCATAAACTCGTTTATCTCATTCGACGCCCAATCGTACTCGACAAGCAAGAACAAGTATTATAGAACCAGCCGATTCGTATAGGAATGTACAATTCGGATTATTTAACAAAAACTTGTTAAAACATGATTGCCCGCGGTCTTTTATATCGAACCGAGTTTGAGCTATATCTTAATTAATATTAGTCGAGAGTCGAGAGCTCAGTCGGTGTCTAAGAGTCTTCCTAGCTAGGTAGATGAAATTATAAATCGACCCCAAAGCCCTACACAATGTCCCCTTTTTTTTCTGGGTCTCTTACCGCCCCCCTTTACGCCTGCAGCGCCCACAAGGGGGCGTTATCGCCCACGTTGGGAAAGACTGGCGTAATGGTTAGTGATCCTACTCATAGATTATACAAAGTTCGTATGCATGGATGTTTGTTACTCTTTTACGCAATAACTACTGTACGGATTTCGATGAAATTTGGTACACAGACAGTTTATAACCTGGATTAACACTTTTTATCCCGGCTAGACCTAATTCTGAAGTTCACGCAGACGAAGTCGCGGGCAGAAGTTAGTACGTAAATATAATGTTCTACAAAAATATCGGCCTATAATACGTCTAAAAGAAGTCGGGGCTGCCATATACATAAGCCACATTAACTTATTTTGTGCCAAAAAATTATTGTAAATTAAAAAGTTATTTTTGAGCGCTTCACTATAGCTTAATATTTGTAATAAATTGCATTAAAAAGGAAAATTAATAGCAACCAATCAACAAAATACCTTTTAATTTATATTTATTAACGTAAATAGTTATAATTGATGTTGACTTTTTAACCGACTTCCAAAAAAGGAGGAGGTTTCTCAATTCGACAGTATATTTTTTTTTTTTTTTTTTTTTTTTTTTTTATGTGTGTTCGGGGATAACTTCGTCGTTTATGAACCGATTTTGATAATTCTTTTTTTGTTGGAAAGAAGATATCCCAACGGTGGTACCATGGTAAGGAAACCAGGATCTGATGATGGATCCCCGAGAAATCGAGGGAAACCTTCGAAAATCGTAGGGGCGACTAGTGCATTTGTTAATTTTTTCATTAAGTATTTTAAAGCACTACTATTTAATGAAGGTCTGGAGTCGATCTGATGATGGAGCCGAAAGACGATCTAGGGAACTCTTTAACGATTTACAGCAATTACCTGGTGTTTGGGCTTGATTAATTTGTATTGATGAGAACTTTACACCTAGATAGGTTGTGACTGTCATTAGGGGTCTGATGATGAAGACGAAGGACAGTCAAGGGAACTCCTCAACGTTTTACAGTAGCTACCTTGTTTTGTATGTATGTCCGTCGATATAATTGTTTGAAAGAGTAGTCCCCAGAGGTGGTCCCATTTCAATTTAGTGAAGATCTGATGAAGATCTTCGAAGTTAGACGATGGAATTCTTCAATAAATCACAGCAAATCACTCGCAATTGCTGTAATCGCATGTTCATGTATAGTTCATGCCACTCAATACATACATAGCATCATGCCTGTATTGCCCGATGGGGTAGGCAGAAGTGTCCACTGTTGTACACAAACATTTCACCGATGCAGTTATTAAGTCCTAGCGGCTTTCGAAGGCCTACCCATATTATTAAATTACTAAATTAACTTATTTATGAAGTATACAAACTTATATATGACCTATACAATATATATATTAGACTTAAAACTAAAAAGACTAAAATAAATTAATTTTAAACAAAAAATAAAAACCGCCTTCCAAAACCTACTACACTAAAAAGTTTAAAATAATATCAAAATTTGCTTATAATAAAATAATTTTAAAATAACAATATATAATAATAATCTGTTAATTTTGGAGTCGGTGCCTGATGTATGTGGGGTTTACAACCAGATACAAACGCCGGTAACATAACCACAGCACAACGAACATAAGTGACTAACAAGAGGAAAACAATAACCCTCTCCCAGTACAGGCTCCGACTCCAAAATTAACAGATTATTATTATATATTGTTATTTTAAAATTATTTTATTATAAGCAAATTTTGATATTATTTTAAACTTTTTAGTGTAGTAGGTTTTGGAAGGCGGTTTTTATTTTTTGTTTAATACCGATTTCAGAACGGAAAGGAAAGGTACAACTCTATCAAAACCAGTGATCAAAGCCAGTGATGCCAGTTCTACTGATTTAGCAGAAGTTTTACCTGATATAAAAAAACTACTGATCTACTGCTTTGATTATTATTATTTAAGAAATCTACCTGCTTTTTTGAAATCAGAACGTATCATCTAGTGATTCGTCTTATCGTGTCATATGACCTATTTAACATGACATTTGTTCATTAAGTTTTGTGATATCGCGTTACTTTTTATTTATAGTGTGACTGGTAGATTTACTGAACCTCCACACTCAGGGCTACCAGCAAGCGTACCGTCCTCTTATAACTATATTTCAGGTGCGACAGGGATAGCACGCATGTCTCGTCGTGAATATGCAGTAAATCTTACAAAAAGGAAATCATAGACTCAAATAACTTAGGTCGGTACAGTAGGTAAATATTTACATGAATATGTATATTTATATGTTCTAATGTATTATATTATACTTCTAACGCAAGCTCATGTCCATTTTACCTCTTGTGGGTATTACTTTTTTATCTACTGATTTTTTCTTCTTTCGAAGTCACGACTGCCAAAACTTTAATTTTTCTACTGAATACTTCAGACTCAATCTGGCAACACTGATCTAAACTAACCTAAATGCGTTTGTATGTGTTGTGTCAATAAAGTTATAGTTATTAAAGAGATTTTTTTTCTATATCTAGTAAAGTACAACGTAGTTGAAACTAAATTTAGTGAAAATGGAAGGCCCGCCAGGCACAGGGCCGCCTAACAACAATGGATCAATGGGCCCACCGGGAATGCCAAACTTTCCACCGATGCCGCCGCCGCCTGGCTCTATGGGCACAGGAAACATGCCTCCACCGCCCATGGGACCGCCCGGAGCGATGCCATCGGTTAGCTCACCAAGTGGGCCTCCAAGTGGACCGCCATCAATGCCACCCGGTATGGGTCCACCGCCTGGAATGATGGGCAATATGGGCATGGGTCCCCCAGGCATGGGACCACCACCACCAGGAATGGGCCCGCCCGGTATGGGGATGGGTCCACCTATGGGTCCCCCGGGTATGGGACCACCTAGAATGCCGCCAAACATGATGCGCGGTCCTAACATGAAGAGTAACTACGGAAACCAGGGGATGGATATGGGTCCACCAGGGATGGGTCCACCGCCTAACATGCCCCCAATGGGCTGGGATGGACAGGGTCCTCCAGGTTGGGGAAGGCAGGATGGCCCACCAGGGTGGGATGATCATGGTGATGAAGGAGATGAAGATGATGGTGAAGGAGATGACAGTGGTGGAATGCAAGGACCACCTTCAAGTTTGCCGTCACTGTTGACAATGAAAATTGATACTCCTGAAGAATTTAGGAACAAGCCAGTTGGTGTAGGGGGAGTAGTACTTCCCAAGGCTTTGGAAGAAGCTTTGGCTTACAAAGATCAAAGACAGGCTGCTCTAGGTGATGAAGCAGATGGTGGAAAAGGTATTTTTTTAAGTTCATGGTGCATTTTAGAAACATTAAACAATAGCGCTGTACTTTTGCACCTAAATTCTGACTTTTCAGAAGTGCCTTTGTATGGTATATATGATATAAAATCCTTTGACTTTTAAGCCTGAAGGCAAAACAAGTAATGTACATTAAATTTATTTGTGTATGTTAATTACAGTTACATTGGCAGTTTATGGTAGTTAGTTTATGCAGTAAACTCTGTTATCCATCATTTTCTGAGGATTAGGTTTACGGTACATATTGCTACCTTGTTTAAGAAGACAGCTGCTTTTGTAAATTATTTCATTATTTAACTACATCATTATTAGTTACATATAAATGAATTTATTAATACATAGTTTTTGTGAATGTTGTATATAGTTTCTCTTAATGTGTTATTTTAACCTAATTTGTAACATAACATAGAATCATGCCTATATTTCAATAAGGAGTAGGCAAAAGTGTACACTGACCCACAGTTGTACACCCACATTTAATTAATGCTGTTATTAAGTCCGATGTGATAGGTGGTGCTATTAATTCCCATGTATTTGCATCTACCGGGCACAATATGTATTTCATTAACAAAAAAAATTATACATTCCCAACAGTAACTTTTAATACATTTTCCCAGAACAAGACAGTGAACCAGAGGCTCCTCCAGCACCAGTGATCAGCTCAGAGTATGATGCTGAGGAAGATGAAGGAGATTCAGATGATGACAACATTCCTGATGCCCCACAACCACCAATCATCTCTAACCTTGAAGTAGGTTGATTTTATCAACATGATCTTTTATGTTATATAAATTCTGTAGTCAGTAATTGTTGCCCAAGGAGTCCAAGTATTGGTAATGGTTATGGCAATAATCTGTATGTGTAATATAAATTATTATGTATTGTGAACATAAAAAACCTAGAGATAGACTTAGAGATGCTTCACAAATAAAAGTGAAATAAAGTACAATGGCTTTAAGTGAAAGTCTCTCTAAGTAGATACATATAAACTGCTATTCTTCCATCACCCTGTTGCAGCCCTGACATTTAGCAGGTTGGTTGCAATTAACACTTGAATCTCCAGTTTCTGAATGCAAGCAAGCTAATGTGTTTTTATAATTATCATTTATCATAAAATGTTCTCAATAAATAGATATTATGTTATTTGTAATAAAATATCTGCTAATAAACAAATATATATGGGCCTAATCATGAATACAAAAATTTTATTGTAGGGTCAAGCAAACAAAGCTAACAAGAATAAAAGAAAGAAAAAGAAGAAGAAGGCAGCTAAACAGAAGAGGCGAGAGGATGCTAAGAAGAAAGATGATGACACTACATCCAGTCAGGATGAAACTAAGAAGTCTAGTGATAAGGAAAATGAAAAAGAAGCAGATATAGAGTGAGTAAAATACCAGTTTTAGTTTTTGAGCTGGTTTTGACAAAGAAATATGAAAAAAGAAGAATACGGTCGCGAACAGGATTCGAACCTGTGCCTCCGGATAAATACTCCAGGCGCTCTGACCACTAAGCGAGGACGAAGCGGTTGAGATGGCTTCTTTTTCCATTTAATATTGTAACTTTAGAGATCGCTAAGCATGCATTAATGCTTTTCAAAGATTTATCTTGAAAGAAATATGAATTTAGGAAAGTGATAATTACTGCATTATTCTTGAATAAATTATTCCAAGTAGCCAGTTCTGCTTTTTCACAACATATTCATGCATGTGTTGATGGAATTTGATCAGTATTTGAGCAGCCTGCGAATGAGGGTATCATCAAATATTCATTATCAGGCTGTTACTAAAGCCTGCATATTTTCATATGTGTCTCATTTCAGACAATATTTATGGAGCAGTAACAAACCAGTTGGGTAGTTAGGTGAGCCACAGGTTCTGGGTTCAGATTTAGCAAATGTGTTTCCCAATGTCTTTAAAACTTTCTTTGTTAATCTAAGACATACAGTAAGAGAGAAAATATCGTGAGGAGACCTGGACTTAATAGGCGACTTGTGTACATGAAAAGAGGCCCTTGTCCGCCATTGTGACACTGATGGGCTGATGATTTAGTCTCAAACAACAATAATATTACCTCATTTGTATCAGATATATCCAAGAAAGCATCCAATTCCATGAACTGGAACCAATGTATCGTCAGTTCCACCGCATTCTGGAATCGTTCAAGATCACAGAGAAGAAAGACGACACTATCAAGGAAGAGGACAAGGATGCTCCCAAACCTTCCAAGCCTCAGGAGAAGGTGCAAGATCAGTTTGCTGCTGACGAAGAGGCTGTTGAGGTAACATATAATCTTATGTATTTGTATAAGTAGTTAGGTTGTTAAAATGCTTAGATCATATAATTTCATTGTTTGTGTAGATTGTAAAACATCCTTTTGGAACTACTTAGGATGCTTGATTAGAAAAAAAACAAGAGAAATAGGTTAGTGGCCGAAAACATGTTCTATAAGAATTTATCTATTCTTTATGTTTTACTCTATTATTTATGTTACGTTTAAAAAACATTTAAACATCAATAATACGACTTCCACCATTATCTTGTATATCACCTTCTCTTGTCTTTGTTTATGATACAATATATTTTTTTTCTAGAAAAACGCTGCCGACGAGAAGGAGCGTCTATCAAAGCGTAAACTGAAGAAGTTATCGCGGCTGTCCGTAGCGGAGCTCAAGCAGTTGGTCTCTAGGCCTGACGTAGTAGAAATGTATGACGTCACAGCACGCGACCCGAAGTTGCTGGTGCAACTCAAAGCACACAGAAACACCGTGCAGGTGCCACGACACTGGTGCTATAAGAGAAAGGTGAGAAAAAATAATTCAAATTAATACGGGGGGTCTAAAAAGGCCAGTGTGGCTGAGTCATAACTGGATCCGAATATGATTAATTTCACAAATCGTAAAATGGTCACTTCATGGACAAAATCATAATATGATTTACATGCAATTCATAAACAGTAATTCACCTATTTGACAGTTTTCTATGGAGATTCGTAAACTGGCTCACAGAATAGGAATTGCTAATGTGTCCAAGAGCAGAATCTTATGAAGTTACTCAATTCTAATAATGATTTTTAGGAGCAATGCTCTAAGTGCCCATTTTAGACCCCCAGATCAATCTCTGCCTCTGTGCGAGTTCTAAAGCATATCTCTGTCCACTAAGCCATCTCGACATCTGCTAAGTACTCCGAATTCTTCTTCCACATTTTATTACGTATTTTGGTGACTACAATCGTTCAGTTCCTATACAGGTGACTGTACCAAAACGACCAATTTTGCAGTTGATACAATGTCATACAGATGCGATTACCTCAACAAATACAGATGAATATTTCAAATGCATTAACGCATGCGGCGCGTACTCCAAAATTATACATTTTTATCGGGAGGCGCAGGTTCGAAGCCTGCTCGCGATCGTATTTTTCTTTCCACAAAAATGTATAACTATAAATGATATCAATGTTGGAAAAAAAAACTATAAAATAACGCGAACTTTTGCGAAGTATAATTTTTCGAAGTTTTGGATTGAGCCTATGGCATCCTTAAGCAAACGCTTAGCTTATCCCTGGGTCATATGCATTGGAAGTTTCAGCAAAGACACACGAGTCATGAGTTCCTAGGTTTTACTTTCGCATGTATGCATTTAGTTTATCTAAATCACGACGTTAGTTAGTATAATACCATTGGTGTAATCAGGAAACCGGCCAGAAGCAACTTGACATGAGCATCACCGAATTAACTGACGCAAGCGCAAGCAAGCTTCGTCAGCCTTGACGATATTACAGCCTATTGATATGAAGTATTGGACGCTCGCATCTCTTGCGGCTATCGATCCATTTAGTTTTTACACGACTGACCAAAAAAAGGAGTGTTATGTTTTGAGGTTCATGTATGTTTGTGAGTTTCTTTATTTCACCATAACTTCTAAATGCCTGATCGGATTTTGATGTATCGGGTATCATTAGAATCTTTGCAGTTTCCTGGGTAACATAGGCTAATAGATTAAAAAATAATAATTCTGTAGTACACAAAAAGGTATGAAATAAAAAAATATCCTACCATAAGAAAATGTTTCACAGTACTGTCCCCCAACTGCGATGAAGATTCTACACCTACCTTGTTTCTCACTTTTCGATCACACATGGCAGACGTGGTTTAAAATTTTTCATTTATATATTTATTACATTATTTTTTAACCAGTATCTTCAAGGCAAACGTGGTATAGAAAAGCCGCCATTCGACCTGCCGGACTTCATCAAAAAGACGGGCATCATGGAGATGAGAGCCTCCCTGCAGGACAAGGAGGAGACCAAAACTCTGAAGGCCAAGATGAGGGAGCGCACCAGACCCAAGCTCGGCAAGATTGATATTGATTACCAGAAACTACACGATGCTTTTTTCAAGTAAGTTTATTTTATATGCAGTAGTTGATAATGGTAGAACCCTATTCAAATTACGTGACGAGTTAATAATGTTTTCTATTTTAAATATTTCTATTTCGAATTTCGGTATTCAAGTTCCTTCCTTGCCATGTTATATTAAAATGAACAAAAAAAAATGAGTAGAGTACCTAACACGTCAATATGGTTGCCACAGAATATCAGCGTTGGTTGGGTTGCTATAAAGGCGACACATCAGCATTAGGCTGAGTGGCGACCATTTTTCGTACAGTTGCGTTGTAGGGTTTTATAATACGATTGTTTATTTATTTCATATATTTCTTAGTAGGTATATGTATCCTCACTGCAATGCACGCACAATGCAAACAATAAAATAATGTAATGGTTTTTGCACAATATTAAAAGGTAAATGACAATTTTTAAAAACAAATATGATCATAAATGCAAGTTGATAGAACTGCAATGTTTTTGATCATGTTACATCCAGTTTGAAAACTGGACCGTGCATTTTTTTTCTTTAGCTGAAGACATGGCAAGAGACGCAAGTGAAATGGACTCGAAATAATGGTAAGTTCAACATTATTGTATCGTAATACACTTTAGAATCAACAGAATTCATGTATCTATTGTAGTATATAGTATAGTCTTACGCTTGTATTTCCGAAGGGGTAGGCAGAGTTAATACACATTGTACACCCACATTCGCCAATTCTGTTATTATATTAAGTCTCATATAATTTTGTAATCTACGGGGGTTGTAATCTATGAGAGATGTTCTCGATGGTGTGTAAAGCCATGTTAGAGGTGCTTAGCGGACGGTCTAAACTCTGACACTAGGTTGTACATCAACCATACGATAAGAAGAAGATCACTAAGCTTATCACTGCTACTAGTCATAATTTATTTCGTTTTATTTATTTACATGTACACATATGCTAATTATAAATACATAGTTGAGTGATCAATGTCTCATCTTACCATGTATTTTCGGAGATACTACATTACCCAAATTCTTTCGTAGATGGCAGACGAAGCCCCGCATGACGATCCACGGCGACCTTTACTACGAAGGCAAGGAGTTCGAGACCCGGCTGCGGGAGAAGAAACCTGGTGACCTCTCTGAGGAATTGAGAACTGCGCTTGGTATGCCTGTGGGACCAGGCTCACATAAGGTCAGTGAATATTATAGAAATGAAGGTATTTTGCCGTAAAAGCAATTTATAAAATAGACTAGACGTACTCTCTTTTTTGTTTGGATGGAGGGATGAGGATCATGTGACGAGGAAAGTTTTGAGTACTAATGTGGATGGCTATATGAGTATGGGAAGAACGCGGAAGATGATGTATGGATTGTGTGAAAGATGATTAATATGGCTAGAAAGGGAGTGACTGCCGATACGACGTATGATAGTTATAGAAGAAGAATATATGCTTAGAGAGTTATAGAAGAAGAATACATGCTTCGCCGACATCAAATAGGGATAGGAGTAGAGTAATGGTATACTCTCTTTTTGTTAAGAGTTGTAAACAGCATTAAAGATAAAATCATTTATAAATAAGTTTATTTTATCTATTTAATTTACTTATTTATTTATTTTACATTCTCAGTCTCAATATGATATTGTGTGTAGGTACCGCCACCCTGGCTGATTGCCCAGCAACGTTATGGCCCTCCACCTTCCTACCCCAACTTGAAGATCCCCGGGCTGAACGCGCCCATCCCGGAGGCCTGTGCATTCGGCTACCACGCGGGAGGATGGGGCAAGCCGCCCGTGGACGAGACCGGCAAGCCGCTGTACGGTGATGTGTTCGGACACCATAGCAGTGGCCAGGATGTAAGTTAACATAACATAGTATCACGCCTGTATTCCCCGAAGGGTAGGCAGAGGTGTACACAGTTGTACTCCCACACTTCACCAATGCTGTTATTAAGTCCCATGTAATGGGTTGTGCCATATCTGGGCTGCTATTGAGAATTTCCTCATAGAATAATCCAATAACACTGCCCGCCCTGGGAATTGAACCTCGTGGTCAGCAGTTGCGCTTGGGACAACTAGACCAACGAGGATGTAAGCTATTCTAATTTTTTTTTTTTTTTTTTGCTATAGTATATGCCTCTGTAAGCGGTATTTGCTTACACTAGGATAAGTACTCGCAAGTACTCTGCTACCTAACTAAACTATTATTACCTCTAGCTAAGTCAAATCTTTCCTCAAAATTTATTATTAAAACGTGTGTGTTGCTACCCTGAAGCCTATGGAGTCAAATCAAATCGTCTTATTCACACGAACACCCGACGTGACGCAACTTTGCATGTTCTTACGGCGTTAGCATGTCGCGTCGCGTTTTGGCGCTTAAAATACCTTTTTTCTTCTATCAGTGCCTTTCCGACTAAGAAAGATAGGAGATGTATGTCAAAAATGATAAGCAAGGGAGATATTTTGGTTTGATACTGTTATGTGGCGATGCTTTAGTAAGAAAAAGTTTATGAATATAAATTTAAACTCATAGAAATAGGAATTGTAGTTATTTTTGTGGTATCCATATTATGATAAATTATTTGCCCACTTCATTAGGCATCACTGCACAATTTTATACCTATTCTAATCAAATTATTAATAACAGCTGTCCCATACTCGACAGTCACCGAGGTGTTGCTGAAAATCAGCGTCGTACCGCTAACCGCGATGCGGCTTTAGGCTGAGCATCATCTCATTTTGTTGGATACTGCGACGCACACTGCGTAATCTTTCTGTTGTAGGGTTCTTACTTTACTTAGTTTATAAGTGTGTCTATATCTATTTTTTTTTCCTTGCAACATTTCTTTTTCTGTACTGTGTGTCACGTTATCAATCTTAATAAATATTTCTTTCTTCTTCTTTATAGTAAGCTTCTTGGCGTTTAAATGAATTTAAATTTATCAGGTTTATAGTCAGCGAAGTTATAGCTTATGAGTTGTATTACTACAGCTTACCGGACAACGCGCCCATTTAGGACCTAGTGCCTTTATGCGAATAACATTTTTTTTTTCTATATTATTGAATTAGAAAACACATGAATGTTAATTGAATTACAATTTCTTTGTTATGTTATAGGATGTGGAAGACCAAGACATTGATAGGACAATGTGGGGAGAACTGGAGTCAGAATCTGAAGAGGAATCAGAAGAAGGTATGTCACACATTGTTTCATTGAATTAACACATCAATAAATTTCAAATGAAATGTGAACATTATAAAGTTTAAAAGAGTAACCATGGAGTTTCTTGCCGGTTCTTCTCCATAGGAAAATACTTTTTGGAATCATCCACCTAAATTCCTACCTTTCATAAGTTCATTTGTGTGGTTTATCACTACATTTGTCTATATATATATATATAAATCAAATATGCTGTTCGTTTGTCTCGCTAAAACTCGATAACGGCTGGGCCGATTTAGCTGATTTTGGTTATGAAATGTTTATCGTAGTCCAGGGAAGGTTTAAACGGTGAGAAAATATACCTACTTTCCTGTAAAAAATTTGACGTTCGAGGTGATACGAAGTACACCGGGTCATCTTGTATGAAATAAAAACCTTTGTCTTTGAACAATAAATAGCCTGAAGTCACTGCACATTCTAATTAAAACCATTATATTACTTCTACAGAGGAATCTGACGAGGGTGAGAAACCAGGTGAAGGAGAGGTGGCGGCTGGAGTGGCTACTCCAGGTGAAGGATTGGTCACACCCCTCGGCATCAGCTCTGTACCTCCCGGCATGGAAACACCTGACACCATTGAGCTCAGGAAGAAGAAGGTCGAGAGCGATATGGAAGGGTGAGACTCTTTGTATTTACACGCACACTGGTGTGTGAAATTTCAGAATGAAATAATATTATGTGAAACTCGTACACGATAACTTGACTGCCGCGGAAATGGATTCTCCCGCCTATTTACGTTCCACTGCCCCATGGTTGGTCATATTTAACCATCATTATTGATATTTACTTTTCTTCTCTTCTTGTAATAATTGCAAGTTCGTCCGCGAGACTGAAATAATTAGTTTTTTTTTCTACATTGTACAAGCACACGTCAGTGACGTCACCAAACTTAGGTCTCATGTTATGGTGCACGGGTTGGTACCTAATGAAAAACACATATTTACACCGTGCTTAGGTCTTAAGTTATTGCACTCTAAATAATTGTGAAAACATTGTTTTTTCCTTTCAGCGGTGATACTCCGGCCCTGTACCAGGTGCTGCCGGAGCGGCGCGTGGGGCTGACCCCCGGCATGATGGCCTCCACGCACGTGTACGACATCAGTGCTGCCAACCCTGGTGAGATTTCAACCATATTTATTGTAATAAATGATCACGACGCTCATATGACACGGTCACTGATACTGTTTGGTTGCGAGATGGAGGTGGCAATATCTATACTTTTTTATTGCTACCAAATAATAACCTCAGCGAGACATAGTGGTACATACAGCCTTGGCAGTGTTTCATCTGTTGGAGATAACATTTATAGTCACATCATATAATTTTCTATAATATGTGTTTATTTTGTTGTACCAGGCAAGCGCGCAGTCCCGTCGGCCGCGGCTGCTGGCACCACGAGCGAGGGCGGTGGTGGCGCAGCGCTGGGCAGCGTGGAGGTGGCGCTGGACCCGTCCGAGCTGGAGCTGGAGCCCGAGGCCGTGGCCGCGCGCTACGAGCGACATCTGCGCGAGACGGGACCCAAGGCGCACGAGGACCTCTCCGATATGTTGGCTGACCACGTCGCCAGGCAGAAGGTGAGGCCACTATTATTTCGTTATGCTATCAAATAATAAATAAATAATAAAGAATAATAATAAACTTGCGATTGTTTTACGTTATTCTGTATCGTAGGGAGATATCTGAGGTAATATTAACTAAACAACAGCATTTCAAAAATATGACTGTATACTTAAGAGAGAATTTTTGTTTCAGAACAAGAGAAAGCGTCAGCAAAACACGGATTCAAAGCAGTCGAAGAAATACAAAGAATTCAAGTTCTAATAGTGATAATAGATATAATTTAATTTATATTCTTAAGTGTACCTATGTTATTCTATTCTTGGGTAGTACATAAAAAATATAATATGCTACATTGATGTTTTCAATGTGACAACCAAATATGTTAATTAAAGAATGACTTTGTGAAAACATGTTACTTGTTCTTTAATGATATAGTCTTTAAAACCATCCTCTTTTGTCCCTATATCCCCCGCCACTGTCCTTGAAGGAATTATAGTACTGGAGTAGTTTTAGCGGCCGTACACCTCTCGCCACTGGCATATGATTACCAATCAAATACCTTTTACGGTTTACCTGTATGGCTACAATGATAGACGCGCTTTAATGGTGTGTGACAGAATTTTATGTTTTTGTTTAGTTTTTTCCTTTTAATGTAATGACGGGAGCTATTGTTGCTTTAGTTCAACTTCTTTTGTGCTTGTGTTACCTCAGCCCCGCCAAAAGTGGCGAGTAATTTTGTTCGATATATAATTAGAAGCAGCTGTCAATAATTGATCTCGCAATTCAACTCAACCATGGTAGTACCTACACTACTTCAAAGAAAATTTAAATGTTACTATACTGCTCTTTCTCTGAATTTTTCCGACTGATAATGTTAAAGTATTCGAGCTATGATTTTAAACTTCCCGCTGCTAACTATTTCGTTCTCTACGACCGAACCACTCGACAAAATCGCAGCATAAAAAAAGGACAAAACTTTCATTATGGCAACACATATTTCTGATTTGTCAACTGTTCTGGCTGAAAAGACTTATTACCAGTCCAGTTCAAGTCCACAAAAAACTAAATTATTAAAAAGAAAACCTGGACTTCGTACTTCCTTGGAAGTATTTCATTTGTTTTTATTAAAATTAAATTAACTTGTGTTAGTTTGTTGTGAGTTAAGTTTAAAGCACAAAGAATAAAATGGCCCGCGTTCTTGTTGGAGTCAAGAGAGTTATTGATTACGCCGTAAAAGTAAGTTTACGTATAGTGCAAAGGTTACTTTACTTTAATTTTTCAAGATCATTTGAAATAAACTAATTTCAATCGTGAATGTTAATTTAATACAAAACAACTACTAACAAAGATGTTTTTATAAATTAGGTTATGAATACATACTTTTCCTTTTATCAATTTTTTTTTTATCATATTCCTATGACAACTTTTCATTTCTGCTGCTGAAATTTAATTGTTATCAGTAAGAAGCCTTGAACCGTTGTTACAAAAAATAACTAATGATTATATGAGCAGATACGTTACGGCGGTAGAAATGACCTTTATAACATTTTTGTTTGATTAAATTATTGAAATCCAAGATGTTTCTAATTTAAACGTACCAAAAATCTTAAAGATGTAATGTGAGTGGTATTCATTTGAGTTTTAAGCCGTTGGCTCGCTAATTAGCAGACACCATAGATTTTTATTGTTATGAAGTATAATTTTGTATGTGGCTGAGCGGAAGGGGGGATATAAAATATAAAAAACCTAATTATGGCTATGTATGCATCTTTAATCAACATTTGAGTTCAACACTCAAGTTTTGATTAAAGATGCCTATATAGCCATAATAAGGTTTTTTACACCCATAACACCAAACTTTAATCTAGTTAGTAATATCTTAGGTTTGCGCAATCACTACACATTATAATAAAACTACTTTTAACCGGATTTATCGTGTTTATTATTGGTTTTCCTGACATTTCAAACACTTTGCAGCATTTGTGGTTGCTGGTAGTCCTCCTGCGACCACAAACGCTGCAAAGTGTGATTAATCCGGTTAAAAGTTGTTGTCTAGTTATAATACAATCAACATTGAATTTTAGGTCCGTGTAAAGCCAGACAAGTCTGGGGTGGTGACAGATGGCGTGAAGCACTCAATGAACCCATTCGATGAGATTGCTGTGGAGGAGGCAGTCAGAATGAAGGAAAAGAAAATTGCCAGCGAAGTCATTGCTGTGTCATGTGGACCTACACAGGCTCAAGTAAGAGACATAAGAAAAGACACATCTTCATCTTACATTGTGTCTTTGTCAAAAAGACTATTTTATATTAAAAGGACTGGTCTTTGGGTTGGTGACCATAATTTGCCCCTCTGTGCCTCAAAGCGCACATTTAACCATTGGTCCCGGTTGTCTTTGAATTAAGATCAAAAAGCTATTATGAGTAGTCAGAGGCCTGAAAGTCCGACAACCAGTCATACCATGAGATAGCGTGTTACCTAGTAACTGGTTTGTGGAGGTCAGATAGGCAGTTGCTCCATGTAAAATACTGGTAGTAATTCATTAAGCTGCAACCGATTTGCCCCCAATGTATTTGGGAAAACGGCTAGGTGGTGTGGGTACACACTCATGGCCCATAAATATACTGAGGATTAGCTCATGTTTTAGAACATTGTTTTTACCAGTAAATTGGTATTCATATTTCATTAATTGCTAATAGCTGCAAACATATTAAAAATAGTTGCTGAAAAACATTCTTTGAACAAATTGAAAAACTGATTTAATAGATAGTTTATGGCTTGCATAGTATATAGGATTATTCTTAGAATATACGAAACCTGAGACACGGGTCAAATATTTTCATTTATAGAACCAATATAAAAATTTATAATGAAAACTCACAAAGTTAGAAGCTTGATTTCTTGACTCCTTGTCCTCCCATAAATATGCTCACTGCCTTACGTTGATTGATAACGTAACACACTGAGCCGTTGTAACTTTGTAAGTAGTGTAGTGATAACATTTACCATCACACCTGCAGTCTTTGGACTATGTTAATTGTAAATTGTAGATATTATGTACCTACCTGCCTACTTTTTCGTAAACAAATAAAAACGTTCGTACAGATAAACACCTTGGCGTGTTTAAAAATGTTAATTAACACCAGGGACCGACAACCCCGGTTAAGAATTAAGCCTTTTCATAAGGTTACCCGTACATAGGGTAACTCATAATGCAGTGTTACCTTTTGTTAGAGCTACATCCTCGAAACCCAGCGAAATGGTTAACACCTCTATTATGGTAACCACGTTAAGGGGTTAACCCCTTCAATGACTTAAGCCTTTGAAGAGGTTACCTTCACGAAAAGCTTTTATTCGTGTTACCCTGAATTACCTAATAAACTTGAGCTGCATGAAGGAGATACTTGCACCCGAGCGGCGGCGGCGGCGCCTGATTGCCTACTGTACCTACTGTAGTTAAATAAGCAAAATTGAACTGTATGGTCATATAGACAATAATTATTATTCCAAGCTCGGTGACAATGACGCCGCCGGGCGGTAAGATGTTACGTGTTAATGCAATTTTCAAACTTATGTCGATTACATAAAGTGCATATTACAATGTCTTGGGTTGGAATGGCTTACCCTGTTACAGTGTTACATGGTATTCAAAGGGTAACCTGTTGGGAAGGGGTTACATTACACCCGTTCGAGGGTGTAACATGTATCATAGGGTTTATTTTTGCAGCGCTTAAAAAAACCATTTCAAAAACACTTTCAACGAGTATCCGGCCGGTCCCCGATTAACACAATTTACAATAATTATTTAACCCTTCTAAACGACGTCATCATTATTATTAATTACAAGAGCACTATTTACACACGACGCGATATGGGAACGCGCGCGCAATCGACACGGGCGTATCGATCTCTAGCTTCCGGGCGACTGAGGTGGTGGCACGGGGACGGCGTGAGGCCCGCGCGTGGACAGCGCGGGTTGATGTACGCGGCCGTGCCGACATGTAGGAAGGTAGATATTGTATCAGCTGGCCCGCGTACCTACTGAGTCCAACTTATAGGATTTTTTAAAGATTAGTTGGTCGAAATATAAAATGGTGTAAACATTATTTTAATCGATTCTATTACTGATTCTGAACAAACTAGCTTCAGGTATCGTATACTATGAATAGCCCTGTATATATGATATTGGAAAGCTGTTTTCAGGAAACCCTCAGGACAGCCCTTGCCATGGGTGCTGACCGTGCCATCCATGTGGAGGTGGCTGGTGCAGAGTATGATACCCTGCAGCCTTTACATATTGCCAAGATCTTGGCTAAGCTGTCCAAGGATGAGAAAGCTGATATTGTCATTGTTGGCAAACAGGTTAGTTTGGTAGATGACTAATAATCATGTGAATTTCTTGATGTTTTCTTAAAGAACAAAAATTTTACTCAATATTTAAATAAACAACCACTTTATTGAAATGATATTAATTAAGACAGGAAGGAAACTTTAATGTTATGAAAATCCTTTTTAGAAGACTTTTACCATATTTTGGGAAATATAAGGTCCTAATTTATTAGATAATTTCCTTTTAAGGAGTCAATGTGTTAGTGATTAGGATTCATTTAAGCCATAATTCAAATTTTTATAACAATTTTGTTTTTATTATTTATTTATACATACTTTATTGTACACCAAATGGACATACACTGACAGAAAATAGTTGATATTGAATTTATACAATGGGCGGCCTTATCGCGATCTGCGATTTCTACCAGGCAAGCTTTGGATGGATTATAATTAAATGATCAGATACGGGGTTGTGTGCGGTGCAAATAAAAAGTAGATACCTACATAAACTTAAACACTAATACCTACATATATATCATATATATATATATATATAACACAATTTTGTAATACATATACTATATAATCTAAATAATAAACTAGTATGTATGTAAATAACGAATGTAATTTGTGCACCACAATACTATAGTGACAAGTAATGTGCCTTCACAAGCCTTTTGAACACTGGTAATGACTGTGCTCGTCTAATTGCCACTGAAAATGCATTCCACAATCGAGCCGCCTGCACTGCGAAGGATTTGTCAACAAATGTTGTAGAATGCATTGGCATTTTTAATCTTAAGTTATCCGATGACCTAAGGAATCGCGTATGAGTGTCACCAAGGAACTCGAAACGTTTCTTGATGTAAAGTGGAGTAGAAGGAAGAAAATGTACATTATAGAATAGCGATAGCATTCCGGCGAAGGCGAATCGGTAACCAGTCGAGCTTTGCACGGAATTCTGAAATATGGTCATATTTGCGTAAACCAAATATGAATATTATGCAAACATTTTGAAGCCGCTCAAGTTTATTTAGTTTTTCCTCTGTAACATCAAGGATGGGATTTTATCTTAATGTTCACCATTAAAGGAGCAGTTTTCTTGCTAGTACTATGTTAATTACAAATAATTTGTTATATCCACTTAATTCTTGGCTTAAGTTAATGTATTTGACTTATATATTACCCCTTTCAAAGGAAATTACCTAATAAATTAGGCCTTATATATCGTCACATCTTTTTTTTTACTAATTTAGCCAAAAGTCAGATGACCTTTGAGAGCTCAAAGAATAAATAAAAACTTCTAATTAATATTTCAGGCTATTGATGATGATTCAAACCAAACTGCACAGATGACTGCTGCTTTGCTGGATTGGCCGCAAGGTACCTTTGCATCGAAAGTAAGTTGTAGTGACTGTACTAAACAATGACGCTAAGTTAATGTTATTGACATCTATCTATCAATTCTCACTTCAAAATCTCCCTGATCTATTTTTAGTACTGGAACTGAAACTAACAGTATATTTCAGTTATTATTTTTATTTCTGTATTCTCCAGATTGAGAAATCAGACTCTGGTCTGACAGTGACCCGCGAGATTGACGGCGGTCTGGAGATCATCAAGATGAAGCTGCCGGCCGTCATCAGCGCCGACCTGCGCCTTAACGAACCCAGATACGCTACTCTACCCAACATCATGGTAAGTGACACTTTCGGTACATATTTTACTGCAGAACTAACATTCACAGCCACCTAACGTTTTAAAACCTGTATATTAAAATATAATATCATTTTCAAGAATCTGAAGAAATAATAGGGTGGTATATGACAGATATTCTTACAGAACACTCGTGTTTAACATCAGTTTGATTCATATATTCTAATTCACAGAAAGCTAAAAAGAAGCCCTTAAAGAAGATGTCCGCCAAAGATTTGGGCGTAGACATCACCCCTAGGATTAAGGTGGTATCCGTAGAAGACCCTCCAGTAAGACAGGGAGGCTCCATCTTGCCCGACGTCGACACACTCATCGCCAAACTCAAGGAAGGAGGACACGTCTAAACAAACCGTTGTAAATAGCTATATATATCTGTGTGTTCAAAATCGGAAACAATATATTTATACTGAGATTTTGTATGAGAGTTGATTGTAGATTACATATTGTATAAATTGTTAAAAATACATTTTTAATATGTTATTTTTTGTTTATTCTAATATCCATGCAACAAAGTGGGTATCTAATAATTAATTTATACAATACTTCATCGATATACATTTCTCGTTCTCGCAGATGCGCGGAACATGCCAAAGAGTGAGAAACATTCCATTTTGGTTCTAGTTATTAAGAGCGACGTGTGGTCACTAATCAATTTGTTGATCTAATCCATTTGTTTTGGATTGGGCAATCCGCACAAGACAATCATCCTCAAGATACTATTACTACTGTCTCGCAATCGCTGCAATAGAGAGGCAACTTTCTTGCGTATGATCGCATGAAAGCCAATCTTCACACCTTTACAAAAATTGCAGACACACTACAGTAGCGAGGCAGCCGCATCAGCATCCTGAAGATGTTGTATTGGATACGCAGAACACTAACAGCCCGACGAGTGTAGCTTACCCACAAACTTCTCGAGTAAAACGATTGGCAGTACGCCTTGAAGAATGATTTTCACTTCCCTTGAGCAGCGAGCAAACCTTCGTGCGGTCATGTTCCCCCCGACAGCCAGTGCTCTGCGCTCCCTCTCTCTACATCTGCGTTATTTTGCATATCCTCTGTGATAATGTGCCCCAGATATTTAACACTGCTCACCATCTGCAAAGACGCGCTATTAACCATTATACGTGGAAAATGCGCTGGTCCACCCTTTCCAGTCTTAAAAACAAGCACTTCGCTCTTTTTTGGAGTTATATTTCAGTCCTTGTTCGACCGCCTACGCCTCACAAATCGAGACCAGTTTACGCACCGCACTCACCGACGGTCCCAGCAGTACCATGTCATCGGCATAATTAATATTGTTAACAGATATCCCGTCTACAAAACAACCCATATGAGTACTGCTGAGCTCGTCGATGAGACCATCAACATATAGTTTGAACAGCAGAGGAGAGGTTATACCCCCTAGTCGCACGCCACACTCCGTGCCATACGCATCAGATACTGCACCAGCCCATCTCACCAATGGCGCAACATCGCGATCGCTTCGACTGGCACACCCGTGCTTTCTAATATAGCCCACAGCCTGTTATATAAAACCGTATCAAAGGCTTTGCACAGGTCGAGGAAGCATGCGGTCACCTGTATGGGGACTGAATAGATAGCAATGACGTCACCAAAAGACGTATTAAAGTGAGGAAGAATAATTCGCAGTGGTGAGCAGACGTCGAGATGACTTAGTAGTCAGAGAGCTTGGAGTATTCATCCGGGAGGCGCAGGTTCGAATCCTGCTCGCAACTTCTTTTTATTTCCTATAACCTTCCTCGATAAATGGAATTCGGCGTTCAACCAACTCTTCAGCTTTATAATATTACTATAGATTTATCATCGGTCTTAGACATAATAAATAAGTACTACAATTGTTTTCATCAGTTCTTCGGGCAAGTAACCGTGACACAGACATTCGGTAGGTGAACACCATCAAATTCGAGTAATTAGTTATAACTTTTTGCACATCTTGTGTAGTAAATTTAACAATACGCTGCTGAGCGACAGCTAGCATCGCTACATCCGCATGCGGTGGAACAAGACAATAGCTCAACATTAAAATAGTCTTTAAAAAGACTAGCTATCATAGCGTGATCAGCGATCACTTACACCATTTACACGAAATTTTTACTCTCACACATATGTGTGTAAAATTGGCCATTGATCAGTTTACCACCTTGAACCCACGCCAAATACTTTAGTCTGGCTTCCTTTGGAAACCTGCCACATGCTTGTTCCAACCAGCAATATACCCACCTCTCCTACAAGATCTCACTTGCTCACAAGAATCGTCTGCAGCGTCAGACAGGATAGACACTAGCTTTGTATACTTGCCCCTCAATATGGTCCTGTGTTCGTCGTTGTCACAAAAATTTGAAAGTTCGACAGAAAAATCAATGAGTTCTGAATTTGTTCACACGTTAGCTCACCCTACAGAATCTTGTTAGAAGCATGTGTACGGATTGCCCTTTTCTTACTACATACCTAGCTACGTCACATTCAATAATGAGTGAGAAATGATCAGCCCACTGCACATGCTTGCATTAATGCCGCTTTCATTTCTTTTTGAAGTTCCTGTGATATCAGTAGGAGTTTTTTTGGGGGGTTACTCATAAATTTCTTAAACTCGATCGCCCAAGGTAGAGGAGGGGGCAGATTGACATTTTTTAACACACTTGTGAAGAAAAAGAAAAGAAAATAACATAGCTCCCATTTGCAAAAACATATGGAATGAAGGTATAAAAAACTATTTTTTTTCGTAAGAGTATGTGAGCGCACGTGGAAGGAGAGAAACTGACGAAAATGCCAAAAAACCTAATATTGAAATAAAATTCTATTTGTAATACAAATTAATATTATTTTTGGCGATAAAATCAAATATTATTAATTGAAACGTTTAGATATAAAATCACGTTGCTCCAATTTATTTTTATTACAGCCATTATTTTGTTGTCTAAAGACAGGAAGATCCGGGAGTATAAAACGAATACACTACACGAATCCCATACGACGCTTTCCAACACACATAAGTTTATTAGATTTTATCAATATTTTTCCTCTTAACTACAATTTTTCAGAGAAACAATGAAAACATAATAGCCGAGAACAGGGCTTCAACCCACGACCCTTGACATTACGTGTCCTCGCTCTACCAACTCAGCTACCTTGTAGTGTTCGAATCTCTCGAGTTTTCAATCCTCCTTGTAATCGTCTCAAGGAACGCCTGGCGATATTTATTTAGCAATAGAGTTTAGTAGATCTGTAAATGATTTTTATTAGGTCTTCAAAATAAACTTACACTGTTTTTGCGCCTTTCTTCTCACAGTCAACTCTTACTTATTATCGTCTCATTCGTCGTACAATAATAATATGACTGACTTAAATTGCTTTAAACACAATTAATTACAGAACAATACGTCTCAACGTTTCGGGCACGCAGCACCGGCTGCGGTAATAGGTCGAACCATAGAATTAGAATATTTTTGCCTACGTTTATGGGTTGAACTGACGGTACCGGACAATTTACTTCGTGATCTAGTTATTTACATCTACCCTCGCGTGGACTTGGATGATGTATGCCGTACGACAAGCGAATTTTAAAAACAAGAATTGGTAAATCTAATATATAAAATTCTCGTGTCACAGTTTTCGTTGCCATACTCCTCCGAAACGGCTTGACCGATTTTGATGAAATTTTTTGTGCTTATCCGGTATCTATGAGAATCGGCCAACCTCTATTTTTCATCCCCCTAAATGTTAGGGGTAGTCCACCCCAATTTTTTTTATTTATATGGCAAAACAACGTTTGCCGGGTCAGCTAGTTAAAAATAAAAGTCTTGACTCCGATCAATTACATTTATTAAGTAACTGTAACCTTATTTATCAAGCGCAATCCTGATGTAGTCAATTCAAGTATCTTACTAAATAACGTAATGGTGAGACTTTAAATAAGTGCCGTTGATAAAAATCTTCTAAAACTATCTTCTACGATAGAGGTCTGTTGCATCTTGTAGTCCCACCTAGCCAATTTATTATAGCTAGACAAAAATTCCAAAACCTACATAAACTTTTTCAGCCTTATTTATAAATTCCTCATATATATTTTACGATTAAGTTGCAAAATATAAAAAACTGACTACCAACTATATTGCTATTGGATTACTTATTACAAATGTGAAAATGCATAAATGGCTAATTTCCTTACTAATCTGTGTAGGAAAAAATATCTAAATTCTCTCTGTCATAGGTAGCTTCTTTAGTAATTTATTCAATAAGAGTTATCTGAACATCCAAGATCAACCTTTATCTAACAATCACATGTCATTTTGTTTAAACTGTTTCTTAAACGTCGTTTGGTAAGTCACAATCATTGGGGGATTAAAAGGTCGTTATTATGACACATGGTAACATTCAATTTAACCTTCACCAACCCCCCTGGTGCGCCCGTAGAGAGTGGCCTTTATGTTGCAGTAAACTGTTAAAAGCTGAGCAGGCAGCTAACATTTCATTACAGACTTGACTGCATTAGTTTTATGCCAAGAATATGATGTCTCTAGTAGAGAGATTCACCGCTAAAGGGCTGATACCACACAATTTTGCCTTCGAGGCAGCCAGTGACGAGCATGTGGTAGCGGGGAGAGAACTTGGAGCTGACGACAAGATCCTGGTGGAGGCCGAGGCTCTGACCGATCTCCACCATGGGCCGCGCACCGGGGAAGTTTTCCACGCAAGAGTTCAGTTCCCCGCAGTCGAAGTTGAGAGCCAGCAGCCGCATGCCCCGCCCGAACGGAGAACATACGATGCGACCGTCCGCTGAGTAACAGAGTTCCTGCCAATAATAATTAATACATAACATAATCAGCAGCACTGCAGGGCCTCTTCTTATACAACAAAGGCACAAGCGATGATCATCACGCTGGGTCACCGCGTAATGCTGCTTTCAGACCGCTAAGTCCGTATGCCTGGGATGTCATAGGATTAGTTAAGAAAGCTGATATGACATTAAAGAAGTCACAATGGTACATGCCGTATGGCATGAACCCCCAACTTGTGGCCTAAGAGTCGAGTCGGTAACTCCATACTACTCAGCCACAGCGACAATTGATGTTAATAATTTATAATTTGCATAAAAAACGACGATATCATAGACAAGGAGTTACATTACACAGCATCACGTATTTAGACTGTGCCATCATTCAATTCCATGTAATATGTAGGGAGCCTATTGCTATCAACCGAGCACAATTGAGGCCATGAGCGCAACAGTGTCCTATTTTTTTAAAAGACAGGCCACTTTTGCGCTCACCGCCTCAATTGTAAACTCCTGTCTTTTACTGAGTTTCCAAGCTGAAAAAGACAATAATCCTTTGTCCGACCCGCGAATCGAAGCCAGGACCTCACGGTCAGCAGCCGCGCTTGCTACCACTAGACCAATGAGGCAGTCCAGGTAAAGAGTTAGGGATCAAGTAGTTATATACTTTACCTTAATAAAACCTTTTCCTTCGTTGGTCTCCTCTGCGAAATAAAGTAGTCTAGGTTTGTTTTTTCTGATGTTTTGTTTGCTAAATTCTTCGTCACTCGTACTAGGACTGTCCCGCGGCGGCGTCTGCCCAGATGTCGACGGTGACGTACTTCTGAAAATGGAAGGAGGTTCTAGACATAGTTTGGAACTTGTTCTGTTCTATTCCTGAACCACAAGAAGGAAATATTTTGAAATCTTGATTCAAAGTCGAGTTCAATAACTATAAAGTGATCTCAAATAATAACTGATCGGTATTCGAAATCAGAAAGAATTACCCTGAAGGATTGGTCCCAAGCTACTATAAGGCAATTCGGGACCTAAGCCCTTCCTGTTGCCCCGCAACATAATTGTGCTCTAAAAACGTGTAATAATTGAAATAACGCAATTCCTGATTATTACAAAATGAGAGTACAATCCCGATAAGAAAACCATGTAAGTAAATATTTCACTATAAAAATCTGTAGGGTTAGAGCAATGGCGTTGTTTACATTACAATTTTTTAATGGATTATATATTGCAGTAATAAAGTTACGCAATTAATTATTTTTTTAAATGCTCGCCTCCCGTGTGTGAATTTTATATAATTATATCACACTTTTTTGTGTACCTTAACGACTGATTTACATTTTTGTTTTATCTTTCTACCCTTTTCTACCCGGGATAATGTAAGGATTCTATCGATACCCCATACATCTAAATCGGTTCAGGCGTTTAGAAGTTATGGTGGAATAAATAAACACACAAACAGACATGAATCCTAGTCGTTTTATAAAAATTGACGTTAACCATGTTACCTAGGAGCGTCGTCGGCGTCCTCTTGCATCGGTAGCTCGGCCCGCGCGGGGCGAGGTCGCGGCGCGGCTGGTGGCGTGATGCCCGTGTTAATTCCCGTTATGCGCTGCATGTTGAAGTTACGCCGCACCTGACCTCTGTATATATTTCTAAACTTCAGTTTTAGCATAAAACAGTTTGTAAAAGCCATCACCATAATATTATTCTGTTGGCTCGCTAATTACCAGACAATAGATTTTTATTGTTATGAAGTATCAATTGAACACTTGAAGGCATTTTATACACTTCAGTTTACATAATACTTTATGAAACTCGTCACAATTTAATAAAACTTGAAGATATATAATGACTTGTACGAGATTCTCAGAAGTCAAAGTCAGTTATTATTTCGCAAATATTTAGTGTCAAGTAGACGATGAGTTAGTAGCCTTTTGCTAATCGGTAAGCCATCATGTGCATTTTATAAGCTATGAGTTTGCAATCTGTTAATTAAGGATGAAAATATTAGCGTATCTAGGAATTAGCATTATATCAACAATTTAGGACGAAGCAGCGTAATAAATCATAGAGTAAAAAATATCGATCATACGGAGAGTGGATGCTAACTCGAACGTCAGTAGGTACCGGTAGGACAAAATAATCGATCTTCGGACTAAAGGAAGAAGAACGCGACATGGCCTCACACAAAAAAAGCCTTCGTAAATATTATATCCCTTAACTACTTTAACGATCAGGGTACCTAATAATGCTGTATGTATTTAATCTGAATCCACACTTACACAGTTTCAACGAAATTCGTGTTAACATACCGCTCGAATACAAGAAACTATAGGATATTTCCAATAAAGACCATCTTTTCATTTCGTTGATTACATCGCCAGGCTCTAAGAAATTACTTATTTTCACTTTAAGTAAGTACGATTTACAACTAACGGAGTGCGTCGGTGCGGATGGAACTGCAGCTGAAAGGATGGACCTGCGTGCCGCGGTTGATAACCGCATCTGCCGTGCGAAGAAAAGTATGCTAGAATCTTCGCACACGTGCATGCTCGGACATCCTTAGAGCTAGTGGTAACGAAATGCGAAGGGAAGCGGTGACGGCATCCGATGCACGTGATGGCACCAGACCGCATTCAGTCGCATCCGCACACAAGCTGCGATAGTTAACAAAGATGTTCGCAAAGATTTCTAGATTTGTATGTAACAAGCATATGTGAGCTTTATCTAATGATTATATAAACACAACAATTACCTTTTATGCATTATACAAGATCCTAATTGTAATATGTGAGTGATAACTTAAGGATTAATTTAAACTACGATTTAAAATCCTAAGTATATTTTTTTGTTATTCTTATTGTTTTCCGTTAGAGGAGCAGTGGACATCGCTCTTTACTCTGGTAATTACAAAAAAAACTTATTTCAATTTAATTTTTGACTTAAGTGAATGTATTTCCCTTATATGTAAACCATTTAAATGATGTTATCTAATAAAAAAATAGGATCTTATATACTGCGCTACCACGCGCACCGACTGGCTTCGTTAGGTTAGGATCGCATTTACGCGCGAGAGCACGAATATTCGCTGAAGCACTGTAAGTGTGTTCCAGAGGTAAAAGCCCACCTTATTCCTTCTATGCTATCATCGGAATGGCCGAAGAAAACAAACGATGGATTAGCTATGGCTCTATACAGATGCGCCACAGACACAACCACACCAGAACGGCAATAAAGAGCTAGACAGGGGCTCGTGTGAATAGTCGCTGCAGCTGCTATAAGTTGCGTTGTCGCGATGTCAGCGGTATTGACCACAGTTCGCGAAATCGGTTGAACACTACTGTGGATTGTCTTAAGTGCAAATGGAACAATGAGTGGTGAAAAAATTTTGTGGCCAGCTCCATTTCTGCCGCTGTGGTGTGTTTGTGGCTCGTCTGAATAGAGCCAACGTGTCGATGTGGTTATAATGATATAAATGAGACTAGCCGATAAGGCAAGGTTGACGTCACTTTTACCACTCATTGATATACTCTTAAAGCTTTTTTTCTTTTAAAGCTTTTAGGTTAGTCTATAGGATTGCAAGGCCGGGCGCTATCATTGTCCGGATTCGATTACCAAATTCCGGTTATTGACTGCGCACATTCAGTCACTTTTTAAAAAGAAAAGAATGTCATATATTATATAAAACGTGTAAGAGAAGTCCAAAATACTACTATAAAAGGCGTGAGAGATGCTACCTATACAATCCTTGTGCAGATGTTGGAACCTAACTCTAACAACAGTTGAGTATAGCACCGATCAATCGATCTGCATAGCCTTTTCCCAAATATGTTGGGGTCAGCGTCCAGTCTAACCATATGTAGCTAAATACCAGTTACTGGGTAACACAATATCTTGTGGCATGTGACTGGTTATGAGCCTTTCAGGCTTTTGAATACCCGTAATGGTTGTCATAGATGTTCATTTGACAACCGGGACCGAATGTTTAACGTGCTCTCCGAGGTACGGGGGTTCTCGATATGAAATTATGGTCACCCATCCTCAGACTGACCGCAGCTAGCCCAGTTTAAGCTTTATCGTTCGATCTGTGCGGCTGTTACTTAGCCACGAGCCTTGTATAGCACTAATCGTATTCACCAAAAACATTTAAAGACGGCCCTAAAATTAATAAACAATTAAATTAATTTGTAGGTAAAAACAAATGATTGTTTCTACTCACCACTTATTAAGTGGAACTTAATCACAGTATTGGTGAAATGTGAGTGTAGAACTGTGTACACGTCTGCCTATCCCTTCGGGGAATACCGATGTGATGTCTCTTCAATATTTTTACAGAGGGTTACTTGACATACATTATTGCCCTTCAGTGTTATTTCGGACTTTTGTCACACGTATAATACATTCTATGCGCCAGGCACCCGTACCGTTAACCAGATTGCGCCCAGCCTTAAACCAGTCATAATATAAATAAGCAAGCATAATGACAACACTACTACCAGACTCAAATATACCATCAGGGATTTTCTTATGATAACAACGTCCTCTCCCTTTTACTTTTATTAACTTTCCGATCTTTGAAAAGAACACCTTTCGAGTGTTATTTAATTACAGTTGCAATCACAGAAATTTTATTTGTCGGCACTTGGCTTATGTATGTAAAAAATAATCAAGCTGCCAAGACAAAAACTATACTGTATGTATAAAGCTTAAAGTTGGTTTCGCTTCGACAAAATAGCGCAAATATGTGTACAGGTTATCCTAGTGCGGGATCCAGTGTCATCTTTAAAATGTTCAACTGTTTGACAAAACGAAACTTAAAAGTAAATGCACCATATCATCGTAACTAACCAAATTATAAAACGTGTTTTTTTTTTTTATTTGATTATCAAATATTAGTCGAATTATCATTTGATCTGCAGACGAAACATTGCCTTATGAAAATCTCCGATGGTATCATAAAACTGTGCAAGACATCTGAGCAAAGCTATATAAAAAGTGAATTTCGATTTCTTCTAGAAAACTCTTCGTTCCATGAATTGAATGTTTTTCTATATTTATCAAGGTATATTTAAGGTGAGGAAATGAAAAAATAAACTGTACTAACAAATTTTAATGCGCGATGTAGATAGGTATATTGTATAATTATTTTCCTAACAAGATCTAAATTGTTTTCCCTATTTAAGTGCGTAATTTATGTAACGCTACCAATGCGCATTGATAGATCATTAAAATGAGTTCACACACAATTAGTCTTATCTATGAAATGTAAACCACTTAGTGCCATTTTAATAACATTGTTCTATGAATTGTTTATTATTTAATAAAAACGGTGATGTGGTTTAATTTTTTTATTTGATACTTTTCTTTCCGCATGATTGCTTTTTAAGAACTGGAGAAATTCGTAATTTAATTTAGAACAGGAAAAGAGCAATAAGCCAATTACAAGCAGAAACATAAAAGAAAAAGGTCAAGGCTAACAAAAAGGTGTAATAACTTGGCATAGACTAAGATAAAATAATGCTCTTCTACCATGCAATGTTCTACCCTCACCTGTTGTACATCTCTTGGAGTATTCTGTGCTGTTTGATTGTGATAGCCGCCTCCCACACATCGTTCTGAATACCAGACAGACCCTGAAGAATAGTGTTTTATTCCTTATATTCTAGTTAATTACTAATTTTAATAAGAGACGAGTAACCGAGTAGCCATAGTACTAGTAAACCATGTCAGAGGCCTACGGGCGGTTTACATTCTGATACTAGGTTGTTCATAAACCACGATACGAAGAAGACCGAGTGGCATTGATAAGTTAATTTTTTTATCTTACTAAAACTTATGACCATTTCGATTTGTCTATCTTAAAGTCGACCTAACATTGCATTGGATTAAAATTAACATTAATTAGTTTAATGGGAAATACTATAACAAAATTTATTAAATAATGTCAGCGTTTATTTAATTATTAGATTAATATAATTTCGCGGTCAATATAAGTAATTAAATATTACTACGTCTGTTTTAGTAGCTTCTTATTATGTCGCTCCATATCTGTACGAACATTTTATACATGATGAAATTTTAATGGTGTTTTAACCGCAGTGTTTTTTTTTTTATTGTTACATATTGTATGTCAATAACATAATTAATTTACATACATTAAGTTACATAAAGGTCTTAACTTATTTATTAACACATTTTTGTATGTACTTTATTTTATATGCTAGTTTGTAAGGTGGATATATCTATGGCCCATGGCAGCCAGAAAATAAATGATTTTGATTTGATAACAATAATCCATGGCCTTCTCTTGTGCGGTTCTTCCACTTTCAGGCCGGAACCACTTACTACTAACACTAACTTACTAAGTTCTTCAATGCCATCCTTGGTCTCAGTTGTGATAATTACGCCTCTGTTTTTGGTTTTATGCAACCCTCTGACATGCAATTTAATTTTTGTTCTGAACATATAATTATTATGAAAAGAGATTTAGTGTCTTCACTTATGTTACGATCGTTCTACTGAAGGCAAATTGTTCTACCGCGGGAAAATATCCATTAAAATTTCAGCGTGTTTTTTTTCTAGTTTCATATAATTCAAAATTTAAAAGCAAAATTTATGAAATGCAACAAATAAATGTGTCATCTTAATTCTACAACTGCAGTTTTACGCAATGTGAACTATCAAACGTGATTGATCTTTGGAAATACGACAAACCATTTCTTAAATGATGCAGTAAACAAACATCGCGCGTTTACAGACTCAACGATCCGTTCACCATACAAATATTTTTTGCCTTGCAAGAATGGAATCCACGGTCTACGGTAAATTAGTTAGCTTCTGGTGTCTTGTAGGAGTGTAAAAAGAGGGGTGCTTACCCCGGCGAGGCGGGAGGGCTGAGGAGGGCTGCCGGGCATACCGGGCACGTGGGCCTCGCGCGACGTGCTGGGACCCGCAGCCTCCCTCTCGCTCTCCCTAGTTATTTGAATGTGAGTTGTCGCCCTGCCGACAAACGATACTTTCGCTTATTTACGTTTATATTCTTCTTATTTTAAAGTTTTTTTTAGTTGAAATATCTTCATCGCGCTTTGATTATGTATAATTTATCAAAAAACTGTGCATACGACATTAACGCATGCAACATGCAGAGTAACATTTATATTACAGTAATTTATAAACAAAAAACTTTAGCACTTTTAGTGTGAAGCCGCACTTGCCTTATCGGGGAATGCTAACATTTCATACACAAATATATTTATAACCATACACGTTTGCACCCAATGTTTAGTAGCGTAGCACAGTGGGAGGAGGCGATGTCGGTGATAGTTACTAAAAACAATCGAACGTTTATTCGATTATTACGTACGAGTACCACACGCGGGTACAAGATGTACAAGTGGAATTTAAAACATTAACCAAAGCATGCTTTAGTTATAATTTTTTTACAGTCTTAGATACTTGTACATCGAGCACGGGCGCCTCGATTGCATTGCTATTCTTTCGTTTAGTCACAACTCCCTACGCGGCGCCCGTGCGTGTGTCAAATCATTTTCGATATTCATTCAATAATCGATTCAAATGTATTCGAATATTTAAATATTGATTGTTAAATGTCTTTTTATTCAATTATTGTTGAAAGTTAATTCACTCGACGGTTTTTTTTTTTAACGATCATCACTCACCTCTAATGTGTAGTGCCCTAGCAGGGTGTGTAGTGTGTACCCACACAACGTCTCAGACGACTCTGCGCAGTTGCTACTAAGGTATGAGGTGATGATGCCCATGGTTAGTAAGGCCAAGACTTTAGTCAATCTTTTATAGTTGGCCGTCCAGCAATGCCACTGTGATTATAACCAGAACAGTACTTACGTAATATGGTTGATATTTGGATGCAGACATTGTTTTGTCGCTGCTGGGGCGATTTCGTGTACTCACATGGGATTAACGTGCGGGCGCGGCGTGCGGTTAGAGCGCATGCGCCGCCGAGCAGGGCGCCGCGCCGGGCTGGCCGCGCCTTCGCCAGAAGGAGACGTGTCGCGCGTACTTTTCTCGCTAGAGTCAGTGCCCGCCTGGATGTCGTGCACGCATGTCCACTGCACAAGGAGAACAGGAAAAACTTTTTTTTTGTGAAAGAAATATACGTCGTTTTGTGAAAGAAATACTCCAGGCGCTCTTTTCTTTCCATAGAAATTTATAACTTTAGAGTTCGCTATGCATGCATTCATGTTTTACAAATATTTATCTGTATTAGAAAATTATTCTTCAGTTTCAGTTATGTTTGTACAACTCAACTGAACTTCCTTCACCCATAGTTTAGAAAATAAACTTATCTTACCTCTGATTTGTCATCATGGCTGATATTCCTACTTAAAGCACTCCAACCTTGGGGATGAATCTGCATAATATAACGAAGCCTTAAATATGTGAATAAAACAAAAATTAGTTGCACAACTTCAAAATATGTAGAGATTTTGGAAAACCAAAGTATTAATTAAAATGATTATAACCCATACCTGTAAAGCACTGACGACCTCTGCGTCATTGCCGACCGGGAAGTCAGATATGAACTCAACACGGTTCTCCTTGCGACTGCTATCGAACAAATGGTCATACATTGCAGCAATAGGGATCTGTTGCTGGCTCATCTGCATTAGTCTATACAGGTTTGGCTACAATAGAAGATATTATGAAACTACAGATAGTTTTAGACACAAATGAATTTCAAACATGTTTCCAAGCACATGATATAGTTACCTTAAATCCATGTAAATCTTGTGCCAAGGTAGCTAAATTCAAGTCATGTATAATAACAATAAGCCCACCCGTAGTGCACATCACCATCTGCTTTGCATCTGGAGACAGTCTGCATCTCATGAGACTCGAAGTATGAAATACTCTTTGGTAGACCAGGTTGTACTCAGTATATGAATTGATGTCCCATGTGTATATACTACCATCTAGCCCAGAAGTGACCAGCAATTTATCTTTAACTGAAAATTCTATGTTTTTAACCCATTTTGAATGACCTAGTAGTGAACGTATTTTCTTCTTGAGGTTCCGAACATCCCATAAAGCTATTGTTGTGTCATCTGAACATGTTGCAAACATTCGCCCATCTAGGAATCTAAAAAGTTTAATTACTTAAGGATCTATTCATAAAAACTATTATTCTTAAAATGCTTCTTAAACTATACCTATCCCTATTATTAAAATATCAATGGAATGAGGTATTTTTTGAGATACTTCAGCTAAAATAAATTATTGTCATTAATAAGGGTATTATAGTTAAGCTTTGAGAGGTTGAGGTCCATGGGTAGTTTAATATCTGACACGAGGTTGTTCATCAACCATATGATAAAAAGAAAATGTATTTACAACAATATAATCTAGTAGCACTAACTTGACACAGTTGACACAGTCTAAATGTGCTCCATTTACTGAGTGTATCTTCTCATGGGTGAGTGGATCAAATATTTGAACAGACTTCTTTTCACAGGCTGCCACTAATAATGTCCTGAAACATAGATGCCAGATAGCTAGATGAGTAGGTACTATAAAAATATTACTTGGTAATGTAAAATTTATTGTTTATTTATTAACAGGCATTTAACCCTTTGACTCACTAATTAGCAGACACAATAGATTTTAATTGTTATGACGTACATAGTTATATGTGTGTGAGCTTACATGTTAATATAATATTAAGGAGGTACCTATTAGCAATTACCATAGAACTATGATAGTGAATACTAGAGCAGTCTAACATGTTGTGTAACATAATTAATAATAAGTTAATTATATTGCACATTCAGGGTTTGGAATGTAATTATTGCTAAGCCAAAGTCAAGGCAAACATGTGTTGCTCAAATACACTTACCCTTCAGGTGAAAATTCAAGGTTAAATATGCCTCCAGTCGGAGGACTCTTGTCCCTATCAGAATCCCACGATGCGATGGGTTTCATGCCATAATACAAACTTTTTGCTAGCGCGTCGTTCGCTCCAAGTGCACTCTGATAACCCATTTCCCTCTCGCGTATGCGAAAAGGATTAAATGCTGAGTATTTAGCCATAAAAAGCGTATTATTTTTAGCAATGTTACCCATTTTTCTAAATTTTATGACAAACTCTGCACGCGATACAAGAAGTTTAAGTACTATAATAAAATAAATGCAGACGTGATTTAATAAACGAGGTACTTTGTGTCTCACATTATTATTGGAAACCCGAAATCACATAGGCGTTAACAAGTCCTTATTGAATTAATTCAATAATCTCATTTCATGAATCACAAATTCTCAAACCCAACACAATTTCTTCAAAATTGGACTTGGCATTTTTGATTTTGAATTTTTGACAAGTGACAATTGACAGCAGTGTTGCCAGTAACTAATAGGCATGTGTAACTCTTTACTGATATGACTCACTGATCCGAAACATTTAGGTATTCCAAAAGATTGGCTCAGTAACAATCTTCTAAACGTATCATTTGGAACTAAAAAATTACATTGCTCTTTACTCCGTGAAATGCGTCACTCGAGAGAGCGAGCAAGTCGGTACTTACTTCGCTCACTGATTCAAATTCAGAGTGAGTTGCAAACATAATACAGTCTTAACAAACGGGAAAGAGATATAAAATGATACGTATCTCACACTCATAACTTAGTAGCTTTCCCGCGAAGCGACATAAAAAACGTAACATTCTGTATTTTATAACTTGTGAGTCAATGATCCAAATGAGCCAAATGAAATATATCAGTGTTTCGGAACATTTCAGTGATCGAGATGCAAATGTTCCAATCGCAAAAATGATACACTTTTCCCACCTCTAGTAACTAATTTTCAATTGCCATTAATGGTAGGCGAATTGCCTTGTTTGTATGGAACTTACGATTTCAATAGGGTTATTGACGAAATTTCACAAAGGGCCTAAATTTAAAAAATATGGTATACATTACCTAAAAAAAATATTTTGCAATTTTTGTGTACCTATTGATTAAATAACAGCTATTTAAAATTCAAATTTCAAAGGTCGTGCCAAAAGGCACGATAATGACGATCGCCATTTTGTGACGTCATTACGCAACAGATCCATTGTAAACAAAGGAAATTATTTTGTAAATCTTAACATTAGTGCATACTACGCACTAACACACCGATACTTCGAAAATTGAACTGAAATACGAAGAAAGTGGTTGCATCTTGCTTCCCAAATATCAACAAATTCATCGATTTATTTTGTGTCATGTGTCATAGTGATAGTGACTGGAAATTGACAATCAATCGTCTGAGTAGTGACGTCACGCAGTCATTGGTGTTTCGAGTCACGTGACACATAGATTAAAAATTATGAATTTGTTTATCGAATTTAATGTATTTACGAGTAATTATTATTATTTTCAAAAATACCAAACAGTCAAATAAAATACATACGGCTGCTACGACTTTGAGCCGTTTGGAGTCGAAACGCTCGGGTCATGGGGTCCCAGTGCCCGCCAACTTTTCAAAGGAATTTCTGGCAGACTGGTCGACACTTCGCGAGACCAGAGGGCTGGCCTGTTTTTTGGTCAGAGAATTAGCATTGCCATTCAACGTGGCAATGCTGCCAGTCTTCTGGGCACATTACCGGATGACAGCGATGCGGAGGAGTACTTCGACGCCTAAATTACGTTTTTTCCTTTTTTTTTTTTCTCTCTCTTTCTTTTAGTGGTAGTGTAGTTAATATAATTTAGGTTTTATTTTTGTAAATATTTTTATTTATTATGTACATATACAACGTGTAACGGAAAGGGTATATCAATCGAAAAGGGGTGAAAATTACATCAGGTATAGAACCTCTATGTACAGTTTCAGCTCAAAATTAATGACTCAAAGAATTCATAAAAAAAAATTGGTATCGTAAATATTTTGAATTCAAATCATAACAAACGTGTCACCGCACTACGAGGGTCATTATCTTTTCACGTTCCTTGCGAATATTACGTTAAGTCTCTTTCGCGATCTGTGCGCCTAGTACTCATTTAGGTAGAGCGGCAGCGTACCGCCGCGCCGCGGCCGCCCTTTGTCGGCACGAACTGACGGGATCAAACGAGCACAGAGTACATTATATATACGGACACAAACGAGCCGACAATGCGAGCGCGTAGGCGCACTAAATATAGTTTAGGCATTTAAGGACTCCTTGGTGTAGAAAGTAAAAATGCAATGTGCTATTTACCTATTTATGGTTTACATGTTAATATCAAGCTAGAATTACAAATTTTCACGTAAAAAACTGACGTAAGAAAGCACATCACTGGTAGTACCTACTTAGGTTGTTTTTATCCCTACGTAAACATAAAATCTAAGTTAGTAAATTACATTACTTACATTTTTAAAGATGGGGTTCTATGTGACGCCCTTGGTATTGTATGCACAACGCCGCTCGCTTGTTCATGGACACCTGAACATTGCGCAGCATTTGTGGTGTTACTGTCCTGAAGGCGGCCTCGATCTGCACTTTCATTTCTTGCACTGTATCACACTGCACTGTGTACACTATGTTTTTAATGTACCCCCACCAAAAAAAATCTAACGGTGTTAGTTCTGGGGACCGCGGAGGCCAAGCCACGATCCTGCTACCGCGCCCGATCCACCGAGGGAAGCGCGCGTCCAAATAATTGCGTACATTACGTGCAAAGTGTGCCGGTGCACCGTCGTGTTGGAAAATCATATTATTCTCCATCACGAGATCCACGTAACTTAATACGGGTAGCACAGTGAGGACGTTGTCTAATTCATTCCTCAGGAAGTTTAAATAATTATGGCCATTTAAACTTTGCGGAAAGAAAACTGGTCCTACGACGATATCTCCGATGATACCAGCCCACACGTTAATTCGCCATTGGTGTTGAAAGGACGACTCTGTTGAAGCATGCGGATTCGTGTGAGACCAAATATGTTCATTATGAATATTACTTATGCCTGCTCTCGTAAATGATGCTTCATCGGTCCATAGCACTTTTGTGTTAAAACCTGGTGTAGATTCTATCTGGCTTAGGTACCACTCGCAAAACGTCACGCGAGGCGAAAAATCTGTCAAAAATCAGCACTCGCCATACTTTCATATGGTTGGAGGCACCCAGTGCTGATGTAGCTCGACGTGTGCTAGTGCGTGGATTACGTTGGAAATGCTCCAGTACGGGTTCTTCAAATTCTGGATCGCTTATGCTCGGGCGACCCTCCGTAGCAGATGCGTGGAAGGAACCGGTTTGGTGCAGACGATGTACCATTCGACTGAAACATGCCAACGAAGGTAGCTGCCGACGCTCACCATCTGGTCTACCGTGGATGAATTGGTGACGATACAACTCTCGGGCAGCTCGCAGATTACCATCCTCTGCTCCGACACACAACATCATCTCGTAATATTCGCTATTAGTTAACGACATTTTTATAATCACGAAATCAAATCACAAATTACTCCGAAACGGATGAAGAGAGCAACTGAATCACACGAGTAATAGTCTACGACTGACGAACGGTGCGGAAAGACATAAAAATAAAACTTCTAATTTTCTTCTATCCTAGTAATAGGGTAGATGACCCAATAAAATTAGTGTACAATACTATTTTTAAATTATTGTTGAATTGTTTAAAAAAAATTAGTAATCAACTCAGCCTATCGCAGTCCACTGCTGGACATAGGTCTTTCTCAAGTTGCTTCGCAACACACGGTTCCCCGCCTTTTGCATCCAGTTCCCCCCCAGCTACGTAATAATAGTTTCAAGAAAACTCAGATCAATTTAATACATCAAAGCACACCAATTAAATTAAATAAGGGTTAGGCCAGGGTATCAGTTAATTAAAACCCATGAGCTGATTGACAAACGAACCCGATAAGATCATTTGTTGTTGACTGTGGTGGTGGTACTGGTACCTACTGGACTTCCAGTGTTAATTTATAAGTATTGATTAACCAAAATTATGATGAATAATTTGAGTATTGATTCGATTTATTTATTGAATTATTATTTTTAATTATTTATTTATTTATTGAAGACTACCGGGGATCAAAATTAAAACAGGAGAAAAGTTACCTCCATTTTCGTGCCTGCAACTGGGTCATATACCCTAAATATCATTGTGTATGTAACCATCGACCGTTGTGTGTGTAAATTAGGGATCAGTTATTAATTATTATACTATACGCAAACGCTGTCCAAACGACTCTCTCATTACTCATGAGGTCCTAGTACTTTTATCAATTTATTTCCATAGTTAGATACCTTTTTGCAGCCTATTTTTTTATTGTGATTTAATAAACGTAAATAAAGACGAACTACTACCTAATAGAAGCCAAAAAACCTTGCCTCACTCAAATGATGTAAACGTCATGTTTTAGCAAAAAACTACCAACGTAATATTATGATCGTATTTAAATTAAAAGCGGAACCCACTGGAATTTTATTTGTACCAGGTGGAATTTTATATGTATCTCATAAGTTGTATTGGAAAATTATTTAGGGTTCATCGTTAAATAAATTATGTTACAAATATTTTTTTCTGTAACATTTCTCGTGTTTTTATAGTCTTTACCTAAGCATTTAATTTCAGGTACTATGGTGATGGAAAAATTCAACATTAAAAATAGCGGAATGATAATGCGATTAACGCAGTAATATTTTTGTTAATTCTATGACGGAAACAAATTGTGTGGTAGAAAATTATTATTACTATGTGCATTATTTTTAGGCACCTACATTTCTACATTTAACGTTCATAGAAAGTCGCGAGCTACGTATTCCGTTATGCTTGTTAATTGTTTTTTTTTTACGATAAAGTATTTCTTTACCCTTACCCTACCTTCTACCGAAGTTTTAAAAACATTTTTCATGTTGCAAACAAACATTTGCATTTTAACTTATTTACAAACAATCAATTTTTTTTATTTAATTTAAACCAAACTCAGAATCCTTTAGCATTATTTATGTATTAGGAGTACCAGAAAAATACATAAATTGCTTAAAAACGTTATTTAGGGTTAATTTGGACATCAATTATGTTACAAAATCCGTTTTCTGTTCTAAGGTTCAGTATGTACGGTCGTACTATTTACCTAAGTAAATAATTTCTGGTATGTATGGCAACCAACATAAAAACGCAAGGAATTTACAGGACTATTGTTATTCGGTAGTTCTTAATTGTATATTACGTAGATTCACATTAAATACTATGTTTGTTATTAGATTGTTTTACGTAATTAGGTACCATACTACCTAAGTTTTATTCTCTTGTCCCTACTAATCCCCTTCATCAGGTACCTAAACTCAAAAACATTCTCAAGCTACAAATGAATAGGATTCGTATTTTAGTTTGGGGGGCGTTCAAGATTTTTCAAATGACCATTTTTACCTAAAAGTCATAATTATGTTGCGCAAGTTTTTCTTTAGACATTTTCCAAATTTCGTTGGCATTTTTTTTGGCAAGTCAGCATGATAGCTTTTATAGGCCAAGAACAGCTGATGAAGTTAATGTCCCTATTTTGAGGACATAACAGTATGAACTCACTTTAACAACACTGACTACAGCAATGTGCTTCAGCGTACACACAAACAAATACTGAAAACGAAAACAAAATAAAAATTACATACAATACAGTCGAGGGATTCCCCGTAAAAAATTAACGAAAAGGGTTGCGTACTTAGGAAATTTTAATTTCCTTAGTTTTTTATTTAAGCAAAAGAAAAATGTTATGCATCGTTTTACAAGACCAAAATAGCAATTTGAACGCAGGGGTCGTTCACAAATCTCAATCTTAATTTTTTATCAGAAAAAGTCAGTAATATTATTTTGCAAAGCAAAATAAACATCCGGAACCCATTATCCAAAACTACCGGGAGTAAGACGTTAGTTTTCACCTATGAATAGGTTACTGACACCAAAGAGCTGACTTGGTTCTAGTGATGTGCAAATTTCAATTTAAAATGTGTGGTTTCTTGGTTTCATGTATTAAAAAATTCTCATATGATCCTAAAATGTAGACATAGGATTTAAAAACCCTTGCCATATAGTTTATTACCATCCAAAGAATCCGTGCCTTTGATATGTATATACCCTTTCTGTTACACGTTGTATAAGTATTGTACTAATATTGTTAAATTCATTACCTAAATATAAATAAATAAAAAATAATGTGCAAGAAAAAAAATCATTATAGCTAAGTTTCATATTTTATTTCCATCAGTGTCAAATACCCTATTTCCGTAGCACGAAAAGGCAAATAAATGAAATGTTCCAAAATTGTACGAAATATTCACTATGAATATTTTCTAAAACAATATTCAACCAAAATAACACTCCTTTTTTTGGGCAGTCATGTAAATAAATCTCAGATGTAAGAAATATTATTCTTCTTCGCTGGTTGTAACTTTGCGTTCATGCGTTACGGTCGTATATTATTACCTTCAGTAGAGGAGAATTTTATGCAATTATCCTGCTGTCTTATGTATGCAATTATTCTTATTTATTTGAGTCAAACCGATTTTGGAGTGGTAGTATTCTACAACGTGTAACAGAAAGGGTATATACATATCAAAGGCACGGATTCTTTGGATGGTAATAAACTATATGGCAAGGGTTTTTAAATCCTATGTCTACATTTTAGGATCATATGAGAATTTTTTAATACATGAAACCAAGAAACCACACATTTTAAATTGAAATTTGCACATCACTAGAACCAAGTCAGCTCTTTGGTGTCAGTAACCTATTCATAGGTGAAAACTAACGTCTTACTCCCGGTAGTTTTGGATAATGGGTTCCGGATGTTTATTTTGCTTTGCAAAATAATATTACTGACTTTTTCTGATAAAAAATTAAGATTGAGATTTGTGAACGACCCCTGCGTTCAAATTGCTATTTTGGTCTTGTAAAACGATGCATAACATTTTTCTTTTGCTTAAATAAAAAACTAAGGAAATTAAAATTTCCTAAGTACGCAACCCTTTTCGTTAATTTTTTACGGGGAATCCCTCGACTGTATTGTATGTAATTTTTATTTTGTTTTCGTTTTCAGTATTTGTTTGTGTGTACGCTGAAGCACATTGCTGTAGTCAGTGTTGTTAAAGTGAGTTCATACTGTTATGTCCTCAAAATAGGGACATTAACTTCATCAGCTGTTCTTGGCCTATAAAAGCTATCATGCTGACTTGCCAAAAAAAATGCCAACGAAATTTGGAAAATGTCTAAAGAAAAACTTGCGCAACATAATTATGACTTTTAGGTAAAAATGGTCATTTGAAAAATCTTGAACGCCCCCCAAACTAAAATACGAATCCTATTCATTTGTAGCTTGAGAATGTTTTTGAGTTTAGGTACCTGATGAAGGGGATTAGTAGGGACAAGAGAATAAAACTTAGGTAGTATGGTACCTAATTACGTAAAACAATCTAATAACAAACATAGTATTTAATGTGAATCTACGTAATATACAATTAAGAACTACCGAATAACAATAGTCCTGTAAATTCCTTGCGTTTTTATGTTGGTTGCCATACATACCAGAAATTATTTACTTAGGTAAATAGTACGACCGTACATACTGAACCTTAGAACAGAAAACGGATTTTGTAACATAATTGATGTCCAAATTAACCCTAAATAACGTTTTTAAGCAATTTATGTATTTTTCTGGTACTCCTAATACATAAATAATGCTAAAGGATTCTGAGTTTGGTTTAAATTAAATAAAAAAAATTGATTGTTTGTAAATAAGTTAAAATGCAAATGTTTGTTTGCAACATGAAAAATGTTTTTAAAACTTCGGTAGAAGGTAGGGTAAGGGTAAAGAAATACTTTATCGTAAAAAAAAAACAATTAACAAGCATAACGGAATACGTAGCTCGCGACTTTCTATGAACGTTAAATGTAGAAATGTAGGTGCCTAAAAATAATGCACATAGTAATAATAATTTTCTACCACACAATTTGTTTCCGTCATAGAATTAACAAAAATATTACTGCGTTAATCGCATTATCATTCCGCTATTTTTAATGTTGAATTTTTCCATCACCATAGTACCTGAAATTAAATGCTTAGGTAAAGACTATAAAAACACGAGAAATGTTACAGAAAAAAATATTTGTAACATAATTTATTTAACGATGAACCCTAAATAATTTTCCAATACAACTTATGTATCTCCTGGTACAAATAAAATTCCAGTGGGTTCCGCTTTTAATTTAAATACGATCATAATATTACGTTGGTAGTTTTTTGCTAAAACATGACGTTTACATCATTTGAGTGAGGCAAGGTTTTTTGGCTTCTATTAGGTAGTAGTTCGTCTTTATTTACGTTTATTAAATCACAATAAAAAAATAGGCTGCAAAAAGGTATCTAACTATGGAAATAAATTGATAAAAGTACTAGGACCTCATGAGTAATGAGAGAGTCGTTTGGACAGCGTTTGCGTATAGTATAATAATTAATAACTGATCCCTAATTTACACACACAACGGTCGATGGTTACATACACAATGATATTTAGGGTATATGACCCAGTTGCAGGCACGAAAATGGAGGTAACTTTTCTCCTGTTTTAATTTTGATCCCCGGTAGTCTTCAATAAATAAATAAATAATTAAAAATAATAATTCAATAAATAAATCGAATCAATACTCAAATTATTCATCATAATTTTGGTTAATCAATACTTATAAATTAACACTGGAAGTCCAGTAGGTACCAGTACCACCACCACAGTCAACAACAAATGATCTTATCGGGTTCGTTTGTCAATCAGCTCATGGGTTTTAATTAACTGATACCCTGGCCTAACCCTTATTTAATTTAATTGGTGTGCTTTGATGTATTAAATTGATCTGAGTTTTCTTGAAACTATTATTACGTAGCTGGGGGGGAACTGGATGCAAAAGGCGGGGAACCGTGTGTTGCGAAGCAACTTGAGAAAGACCTATGTCCAGCAGTGGACTGCGATAGGCTGAGTTGATTACTAATTTTTTTTAAACAATTCAACAATAATTTAAAAATAGTATTGTACACTAATTTTATTGGGTCATCTACCCTATTACTAGGATAGAAGAAAATTAGAAGTTTTATTTTTATGTCTTTCCGCACCGTTCGTCAGTCGTAGACTATTACTCGTGTGATTCAGTTGCTCTCTTCATCCGTTTCGGAGTAATTTGTGATTTGATTTCGTGATTATAAAAATGTCGTTAACTAATAGCGAATATTACGAGATGATGTTGTGTGTCGGAGCAGAGGATGGTAATCTGCGAGCTGCCCGAGAGTTGTATCGTCACCAATTCATCCACGGTAGACCAGATGGTGAGCGTCGGCAGCTACCTTCGTTGGCATGTTTCAGTCGAATGGTACATCGTCTGCACCAAACCGGTTCCTTCCACGCATCTGCTACGGAGGGTCGCCCGAGCATAAGCGATCCAGAATTTGAAGAACCCGTACTGGAGCATTTCCAACGTAATCCACGCACTAGCACACGTCGAGCTACATCAGCACTGGGTGCCTCCAACCATATGAAAGTATGGCGAGTGCTGATTTTTGACAGATTTTTCGCCTCGCGTGACGTTTTGCGAGTGGTACCTAAGCCAGATAGAATCTACACCAGGTTTTAACACAAAAGTGCTATGGACCGATGAAGCATCATTTACGAGAGCAGGCATAAGTAATATTCATAATGAACATATTTGGTCTCACACGAATCCGCATGCTTCAACAGAGTCGTCCTTTCAACACCAATGGCGAATTAACGTGTGGGCTGGTATCATCGGAGATATCGTCGTAGGACCAGTTTTCTTTCCGCAAAGTTTAAATGGCCATAATTATTTAAACTTCCTGAGGAATGAATTAGACAACGTCCTCACTGTGCTACCCGTATTAAGTTACGTGGATCTCGTGATGGAGAATAATATGATTTTCCAACACGACGGTGCACCGGCACACTTTGCACGTAATGTACGCAATTATTTGGACGCGCGCTTCCCTCGGTGGATCGGGCGCGGTAGCAGGATCGTGGCTTGGCCTCCGCGGTCCCCAGAACTAACACCGTTAGATTTTTTTTGGTGGGGGTACATTAAAAACATAGTGTACACAGTGCAGTGTGATACAGTGCAAGAAATGAAAGTGCAGATCGAGGCCGCCTTCAGGACAGTAACACCACAAATGCTGCGCAATGTTCAGGTGTCCATGAACAAGCGAGCGGCGTTGTGCATACAATACCAAGGGCGTCACATAGAACCCCATCTTTAAAAATGTAAGTAATGTAATTTACTAACTTAGATTTTATGTTTACGTAGGGATAAAAACAACCTAAGTAGGTACTACCAGTGATGTGCTTTCTTACGTCAGTTTTTTACGTGAAAATTTGTAATTCTAGCTTGATATTAACATGTAAACCATAAATAGGTAAATAGCACATTGCATTTTTACTTTCTACACCAAGGAGTCCTTAAATGCCTAAACTATATTTAGTGCGCCTACGCGCTCGCATTGTCGGCTCGTTTGTGTCCGTATATATAATGTACTCTGTGCTCGTTTGATCCCGTCAGTTCGTGCCGACAAAGGGCGGCCGCGGCGCGGCGGTACGCTGCCGCTCTACCTAAATGAGTACTAGGCGCACAGATCGCGAAAGAGACTTAACGTAATATTCGCAAGGAACGTGAAAAGATAATGACCCTCGTAGTGCGGTGACACGTTTGTTATGATTTGAATTCAAAATATTTACGATACCAATTTTTTTTTATGAATTCTTTGAGTCATTAATTTTGAGCTGAAACTGTACATAGAGGTTCTATACCTGATGTAATTTTCACCCCTTTTCGATTGATATACCCTTTCCGTTACACGTTGTATATAGGAATAAAAACCTACCAGTAGAGGGTATGCAAGAAAATTGTCGTAGATTCTGATAAGGTAATAAAGATGCTACCGTAATACTAGCCAAATTGCCGTAGAACTCGACAATTGCCGTAGCATTGGCAGCACTGATTGACAAACGGATCTGCATAACTCTTTTTGAGTGAATAAATCTACAGGTCAATGGTTAAACCGGTTAAACTGTACAAACAATATAAGCGTGCGTGCCCATCTGAAGATTAATTATTATGAGAGTGCCCCTCTGAAGTTGGCTGCGAAAACTAGGCATGTCAATATCATAATTTTTTTTGTGGACCCAAAATAATTTTTTTAATGCGATCTGACATAGTGGTTCGATCCTCGAAATCCGAGAATCGGACCGATTCAGATCAAGCCACTCGTTGGATCGAAATATCGAACAGATACAGTGTATTAGACACTAAAATAACTCATTAACTAACTATAGTAGACAAATAGCAAAAAAATTATGATGATCTGTGTCCCTTGTATGAATACATGTTTTCTTAAAAATGACCGTTCCCTACTCTTGCAATCTTCAAATTCTACCAACTTCAGCCACTCATTATTTTCCTAGCTGTATACCTTCTTTACTTGATCTTATGATTGTGTCTTCTCCTAATAATGTTTCCAATCATGGACAGATAAGCGCTCCATTCTCTTATCATGACCTCATCTATTTATCGTACCGTATACGTACTCCCAAGCGCAAACCCCAAATCTCAATTTTTGCATCTTCGAAGTTCGAAGAGCATGGATCTGGAGGCATTCAAGTGTGATCCAAATAGTATTGACTGGTCACCACTAGTAGAGAATGATAACATAGACGATAAAGTGCAGTGCTTTATTGCTAAAGTCCGCGCCTTATTTGACAAGCATGCTCCTATTCGTCGTGTTAAATCAAAGCATAACCCTGCTCCATGGGTAACATCTGCCACCAAAGTCTTAATGGCGTGCAGAGACAGAGCCAAAAGTAGATACAAACAAAGACCTTCTGAGTTAAATCTTATTACAAAAGTGTACGAAATCGCTGCAATTTGTCTGTGCCAGGATGCTAGGAGACGCTACTTCCAAGACTCCCTTGTTAATCGTAACCCTTCTGATGTATGGAAGTTCCTGAAGACAGTCGGTATTGGTACTCGTACATCACCAATCATTATCTGTCAAGATCTCAATCTATGTGATTTAAACTATCACTTTTCTATTCCTCCTGTTTCTCTGGATCCTAATACTAAATCTCATACATTAGTGGAACTTTCTCTTTTGCCGATGCCGAATTTTTCCCCTTTTAACCTTAATTCTGTTTCCGAGGATGTCGTCAGAAAATCTATCCTTGCTATCTCGTCTTCAGCAGTCCGTAACGATAACCTGTGCTCTAGAATGATTACCCTTATTCTACCCTCACTACTTCCTATTCTCACATATCTGAAGTATTGAATAGAAAAAATTATGTTTTTGCAGTAGACAGAGGAAAAAACCAGTAGTTAAAAAAGTAATATCCAAATGAGATAAAATTGACTTGAGCTTGAATAATAAGTTTAATATAATATATTAGAACAAGTACATAAGTATTTTATGATTGTATATTTATAAACTTTAATAAATAAATAAAATAGATCCCAGATATACAAACTCTTTCACTTGTTCCACTCTTTGGTTACCTATCAATATATTGCACTCTGTCATAATTTCGTCCCTTTCAAAAACCATAACTTTCGTCTTACTTACATTTACTTTCATTCTCATATTCTTAAATGCACCATCCATTAGTGTTACCATATTTTGAAACCCTTCCTCCTACGATGCAAGGTTATCTTGATCATCAGCATAGAGGAGCCATTTGACAATTAACGCATTCATTGCTAAACCACATTCACTCTCTTTCAAATCCTTAAGACAACTGTTATCCATCGATCGATGCTAAACCATTCGGTGTAGGCCCCCTTTATCCTAACAGAAGCACTGGAATCTTCGTAGAGAGATTTCGGTGCCCCAATCAGGCTGTCATTTAGCCCATACATGGATAGTGTGGCCCACAGTTCATTCCTTCTCACTCTGTCGTAGACCTTTTCCAAATCAACGAAAATGCAATATACTTTTTGGCTTTTGGCCAAGAATTTTTCATCCATGCATCGTAAGGAAAAGACCTGATCCGTACATCCCTGACATGACATACATGACTTTTCTAAATCCCGCTTGCACATCCCCCAGTTTTTCGTCTGTCTCTTTCATTACCCGTTCAATCAAAACTTTAGCATACAATTTGCCGACAACACTGAGAACGCTAATGCCTCGGTAATATTTGCAGTCTTGCTGTGACTCTTTCCCCTTGTAGAGCACAATAAGGCTGGGGCCTTGCACCAATCTCTTGGTACCCGACCTCTACTCCAGCACAAGTTGAGAAGGCGGTACAACAGACTTGCTACCACGCCTTGTCCAGCCTTCAGCATTTCTCAAACCTGCAGCCTTTCCCGATTTTCATCCATACCAATTCTATCGTCAGTTTCTGTTCTTCCTTCCATCATCAACGCAGATACTTGATCCTCGTTTCAAACAAACTTTCAAAATATTCTTTCCATCTTTTCAAAATGCATTCTTTTCCATTCATTATATTTCCCTCTAGGTCTCTGATTTTTTATATGCATCCAGCTCTGAGAATTACATCCAGGTCCCGTGTTGTCGGACCCATATGGGTCCGGTCGTCTAACCATGATCAACGGAGTCGGACTGTGGGCGAAGTGTGGGAGTGCCATGCTACGAGTAAGACAATGACACTAATTCAAGAACCTCAATTTAATATGAATGCGCGAGGGACCGATCACGCGAAGCCGTTTCTCCGTGCATCTCGCTCCGATCGACCGCCAGCATGTATTTCTTTGCCGCTCTCGCATAGATACGTATATTATTAATATGTGATTCCGGCGATCGGTATCTGGCCGTTGGATGTACATCCATCATTAACGCGAGTGATGCGGGTCCGCGGATTCGTATCCATCCAGACCTACCATCTCTACTTCAAGGCGTCAGCTGACAGACCAGTGAGATGAGACCATTTCTGCAACGAGCTGCGACTTGACAAATAACTGACGTTTTTGACAACTACTGTGGCCATATACAAAAGGATTTTGTTATCAAATTTTCTTGTGATTACATCAATAACATACGTGTACCTCTGCCTGTTCGTTGCGTCATAATAATTAACATACTTTGAGAAGTTCCTACCTGTTGTGCATTTTGTTTATTATGGCAGAAATAAGCGAAAAATACAACACAAAATGTCCTGGTGTGAAACGTCTAATGAGAGAGGCCATGGAGTTGGCGGAGGCCACAGAGGAATATTGTGCGCGGCCTTTGGAGGACAATCTTTTTGAGTGGCATTTCACTGTTCAAGGCCCGAAAGGTACAGACTTTGAGGGTGGTATCTACCATGGTAGGATATTGTTGCCAAAAGAATATCCTATGCACCCGCCTCATATAATACTTTTAACACCCAACGGTAGATTTGAAGTTAATAAAAAGATTTGTTTATCCATTTCTGGGCATCATCCAGAGACTTGGCAACCTTCATGGTCAATAAGAACTGCTCTCCTCGCTTTGATTGCATTTATGCCAACGCCAGCAGAAGGTACTATTGGCTCACTCGATTACTCGCCTGCTGAACGCAAAGTGCTTGCTAAGAAATCTACAAGTTGGGTTTGCTCCCAATGTGGAGAAATATCAGCATTGCTGTCATCAACAGCAGCTAAACCAATCACAGAAGAAGAAAAATCTGTATTGAATCAGATAGCATTCAAAGCAGAGGAAGAACAGACTGCGAAACCTCCGGAAGAGCCTGTTAATGAACCTGAACCTCAAGTGTTGGAGTCATCTGAGCCTACTAATAGTTTCTTGGATCAACTAACTGAGATACTTGTAGCTCTACTGGTGGGAGCTATTGGCATTTTCATTTACAGGCGCTGGAATGCATATTATCCCACATCTGAGACAGAGCTGTAACTTTATAGATTTTTTGACATTAGGGCCTAAGAATAATTTTGAACCATTGTCAAGTGATGACAAATTGATGCAATGCATCTCCCTTTTTATGTAAGAGATCATATTTAAAATTGTGGTGTTCAAGTTAACTGGATTTATTATAATTTTTATTTGTCATAAATATGTTTTATATGATTTGTCAACGGTGCCTTATGAATAAGGATATGTGGACAATTCTCTAAGAGGAAACAAAATTACATCACTCTATTGTTTTGTGATTGCTCATGTTTTAATCTTCTAGTTTTCTTTGTTTATGTTATTTATTTTTTAAATATTGGTTGCAAAATGATCTATTATATTATTTCAATAGTTACACAGTAGCTAAGAATAAACAAACAAAGTTATTGCAATTATTTATTTATATGAAATTAATCTGGAGATGTAATAATATATTATTATATCAGTACTATTATATCTTGCCAAATATTGTAGAATGATCTTTAGAACTTGTGATCTCTGTGCAATCTATGTGGCCCACTTTGCACATTGAACCAATAACTCACATCAAACCAAGGGTCACCAATCCACCACCATCCTCTCCGATTTTATAGAACAAAACATGTCCAATTTATGATTGTTGGATGTGTAGGAGAAGGAAAATATTTAACACAATTTTACCTATGTCTATTTCCAATTGTTCTGAAAGACTATCAAAATCCTAGATTTTTTTGAAATGTCTGTTATTTTAACTGTAATTTATATTAGGTACTTCAAGCGACAGACCTAGGTCTGTGCTTCAGGCATGTTTTGAACACTGTTTGGGTACAGCAAATTCATAAAACTTTGCATCCAGATGTAATCTGTATTTATATGATCTTTTATCTAAAAATATTTCTAAATTATTGTTTTGTAAATTGATATTGCACTTGCATTTTGTGATCTTGTGGATATTATATATATTAAATATTATATAGAACACTAGTATTGAGTACAGGTTTATCACCTATACTGTAAACATTCCAAGAGCTTAACTGTCTATTACAATAATCTTTTGGAATCAACATTGTATTAATACATAAGTTTTTGTTAAGTGAAATTATTGTAGTGATAAGATTCATGTATGTATATTTTAATGTGTGTAAATTAGTTGTAATATTGCTTTGAGAATACTGTGTTGCATTGACTACAATAAACTTTATAAATTCACTACAGAAATGCTGTAATAATTTGCTCTATAAATATGCCTCAAAATTATTGTTGCCACCTAACAGTTAACAAATGAAGATTGGCTCTTTTATTAGTCTGTGGTCTGAGTTCTTATAGACTGCCCCAGTAGTCGGAAATTTTCTGTTTACTTGTCATATTGTGGTGATAGTGAGGTCAAATTTAGATGTCAATAATTTGTTTTGCTGCATACATGCCCATCCAAATTATCTATCTGCCTTTCTCCCATGGACCCCCATGCCTACCCAGTCAGAAACTACAGAACGCCACCTGCTACGATCCTTACATATTGTTTTTGCTTCGTCCAGGTTCATAAATCTGGTCATACACGCACGCCCATTGCGAGTACTACAAACCTTATCTTTTTGAAAGGTATCGCTAATAAGGTCAGTGTATATCCAACATAAATTATATTTATGTTGCAAATAATATTGTTGTATCATCAGATAAGCATCATTCTTCTGCTTTTATTCCAATTTATTTGGGGTTAGTGAAATTAACCTAAATGAAAATGTTGATGTTATTAAATCACCAGAGCTCTGTCACTGTCTGGCCAGATGCCTATCTAAGTAACGCTTCAGTAATTACTGGTATATACCTATTTAAATTACAGTAATTATATGTTGGACTGGAACTAGATACTGGTAAATAAAAGTTTACTTAAGTCCAAAATGTATTTATTATTGTATTACTGAGATACATCTAGAAAATAGCATAAGAAGTAACAAGAATTTGGGTGCTGTCATTTCCTTTACCACTGTGCGTTCCACCAGTTAACACTGGGTCAAAAAGATGATAATATTGTGATGTTCATATAATTATATTAAATCTGCCACGTTCATAGGCATTTCATCAATTTGGGTAGAGTAGTACTGTTCAATATCTCTCAGGATCCTGATGTCATCCGACTTCACGAAGTTGATGGCGACACCCTTGCGTCCAAACCGACCTGACCTGCCAATCCTATGGATGTACAACTCACGGTTGTTGGGCAGGTCGTAATTGATGACTAGCGATACTTGCTGCACGTCAATACCTCGAGCCCAAACGTCAGTTGTGATTAGAACACGGCTGAAACATTTAATTTTTGTCTTTTAATTTATTATTAAACTCATCACTGTATATTATAAAACAAAGTCCCCCGCCGCGTCTGCCTGTCTGTCTATTCGCGATAAACTTAACATCTACTGAAAGGATTCTCATGCAATTTTCACGAATAGACAGTGATTCACGAGGAAGGTGTAGGTGTATAATTCGTTAAGTGTTTCAGTTTTGTGTAAATTGCTTCAAATGTGACGATGATTGTTGAAGATATAGGTAAAAATTAGGTCTCACACCGCGTTCGAAGCCGGGACGGGACGCTAATGAATTTATAAACATTGTATATAATAATGATTAGGTGCTAATTAGTAATAAGTATTCATTATACAGCATTATTGCAATCATCATCATCCACAGCCTGATTTCATCCACTGCTGGGCATAGGCCTCTCCCTGCTTGATTGGTTTTCTGATGGCCCTTGACCAACAACAGAGTGTTATACAATACATAAAGATATTTCAGTGCTAGTTATCAATTTTGTTTCTCATAGTCTCTTAAATCTGATGTCCTTTAGATTTACTCTACACTCATTTAGTTCAGAATTCAATATGTGATTATGTCCATATTTTTGTGTGGTATTTTTGTTTATCTCAGTTTCCTAATGGGGGGGATTCTGGACATTAATGGTGGTAAACGGTCTTGCTAGAATTATTGGGTGTTTGACTAGCCTTTGCTGATACTTATTTGTTTGCATGATAGCTAAACTAATATACTCGTCTTCTACACTAAAATATTTAACATGAATTCCATTACTCCATAGTATATATACCTTTGGCCAGATCGGAACTCTTTCATAATGTTATCTCTTTCCTTCTGGGGCATGTCTCCATGCATTGAGCTGACTGTGAAGTTAGCTTCTTGCATCTTTTGTGTGAGCCAGTCAACTTTTCTCTTGGTGTTGCAGAAGATGACCGCCTGGGTGATAGTCAGTGTGTCGTAAAGGTCACAAAGGGTGTCAAACTTCCACTCCTCACGTTCCACTGCTACAAAGAATTGCTTAATTCCTTCGAGTGTCAACTCATCACTGTAAACAGGTTACATTAAAGAATGTTAAATTTACTGGATCTCAAAAACTTAAATTTTTGTTCAGCAATCAAAGTATACATTTTATATGGAATTATATAAAAGGTATATACCGTTTGACCAAAATCCTAATAGGATCAGTCATGAATTTCGAAGTCATTTCCAGGATCTCATGGGGCAATGTAGCAGATATGAGTACAACTTGAGTTGCAGGTGGTAGGTAACGGTACACATCATAGATCTGCTCCTTAAAACCTTTGTTCAACATCTCATCAGCCTCGTCAAGTACTAGCATTTTAATAGATCTTGTTCTCAGAACACGTCTCCGGATCATATCTAAAATTAAATATTCAAAGTTGTACAAACATAATTATACTTATTTAATACAAGATAAATTAGTGAAAACTAAATCTCTGTATTTAAAACCAAAAAAAAAAAAATACGCAAACATCAATCAATTAGATAACAATTTATGTATTTTTCAATAAAAATTAATAAAGAAATGGCATTGAAACGGGTAGATATATCATTTTTACAAAATTAATTAGGTTACCATATGTTTCAGCATTGTTTTTTATCATTCCACTGCATATGCCAAGAATAGTGAAAATTTTATGAATATTTTTTCTCATAGGTCTTTAAATTTGATCAGTAGTACATAGAGAAATATCTATAATTTATGGAATAAATATTTGATAATAAATAAAACAAAAACAGTCAGTGGGTTGTCTTAGGGACGGAGAGAGGAAAGAACTCACCAAACACTCTGCCGGGTGTTCCAGAGACCACATGTTGACCATAATCTAGCTTTCTGATGTCTTCACCAAGGTTAGTACCACCAATGCAAGCATGGCACTGTACATTCATGAAATCACCCAAGGCAAGTATCACTTTTTGGATCTGAGTGGCCAACTCGCGGGTAGGGGATAATACTAGAACTTGAGTTTCACGTAATGTTGTGTCCAAAGATTGTAGAATGGATATTGAAAATGTTGCGGTTTTACCGGTACCGGATTGTGCTTGAGCTATTACATCCCTGCCTTTGACAATAGGTAGTATACTCCTCTGCTGGATTGCGGATGGTTTCTCGAAACCTGAAAAAATGTGAAAGTGTGCGAAATATGTAGATCGAAACAAATGCATATCCAAATTACTATTTTTCCAAACTCATTATATCCAAACGATTACGTACCATATGTGTATATTCCTCGAAGTAACTCATCTCGTAATCCCATAGAATCGAAAGTCGGGATAACTTCCACATCTTCGCTTGTGTCGAATTCAACATTAGATAAATCTTCCGAAATTATTTTACGATTATATGAAACTTCTGATGCACTCATCTCGCTATACCGTTATTTTCCCGATGCGGCAGAATTAATAAACTTATATACACGTAGCATACAAATATTACCAAAATATTTTGAAGAAATCAATGAGGTTGGATTTCAACAAGCTAGCAAACAAATGCCAATTGCTGTGTCTAGTGTCAAATTTACATTACATCTCTTTTTAATAACTTAAGAAAAAAAGAGAAGTGTAATGAAACTGGAACGAAATTCGAACACCAAAAATACACCAACAATATGGCCGCCGCCGATGCGTAGTTGGTTCACAGATTAAAGAGTAACCATAGAATATCTCAATCTCAATATAAAAAAAAAACTAATGTTAAATCATGTTTCAGACAAATTATAGACATTTTTTTAACAACGTTTAATGATAGATCAAAGGGTTTTCTTTTTAAAAAGGTTTTCACTTTTATGTGGTCCTTATACTGCAGCAGAGGGTCATCAGTCATTAGTTCTTCGGGATTGCCCGACTAGTTTCCAACTCGAACGGAGCCCTTATTCATGAGCTGCAGCGATGTCGCGAGTCATAATTATACTTTATAACAATAAAAATCTATTGTGTCTGTTAATTAGCGAGCCAACGGCTATAGTGGTAAACTCACGAAAATACAAAATTGTACGTCTAACTAACATGTATATGTCACATTAATGTGTCTGGTATTGGCGAGTTCAAAACATCAATTCAAATTCACTTTTTTCTAAAAAGAGAAACTTTAAACATAATCATACAGTGAATTTTAATTATCGTCACAAAAAAATAACTATTAAGTTAAATTACGTTTTATTGGTAGCGATTAAGGTCACGTTACGGCGGTTATGTTACGGATACAGAGTACATTTGAATAATAATTTACGGTACAAACAAAATAGATTGCGATTTGTAAGTGAAGATGATTAAACTAGTGTATGAAAATTACTGGTTGAACTTACTATCAACAGCACTAATAAAACGTATTCCGACCATTCGGATTTCTTCAAGTTTATTTGTGGTCAAAAGAACGATCATATTTGATTTTGTACGAATCAAAATGGATGCTGGGTGTGAATGAACTATGTACTGAAAAACGAACAGCTTTTTAGCGAGTTGTGTCGTGGGCTCGATTTTAATTGTGAATCCGGCGTCGCGATTTTGTTTAGCCATTAGTAAGTCAGTGACATAATAAAGTGATATAGGATAGAGGATCAATCATAATATCGTTCAATTCAGAAGTTACCGTGTCTGTAATGTGTTTATACGAAAGATTCAGTGGAGCCCACAATCCGCAGGTGGCATTAGGATGAGGACTTTGACGGATATATTGTATGTCGATCCGAATTCGCGAGTGTTTAATGCGTTGCTACTCCCTTGTCTCGGTACGACATGGCGAGACGGTTCGGACTAAAGTGTCGCTCGCGTGATGTATGAGCGGTCAGACATGAAATGCATATACAGGAAGGAACAAACACAACTCTGACAACATGTACCAAAATGACAGAGGAAGTAGACAGAAGACATGGCGTGAATGGTAACAGCAGTAGTAAGGGTGCTAGTGAAGATGCTCCTGTGAACAGTTCTGCTCTCACTGCTACTGGTGGGAGGCTTAAGTTTTTCAAAGGTGGGTGTATTTATTACGTCGCATAGCCAGATATGGGGAGAATTCTGTCCGATAGTCAGTTGTTTAATGAGGCCCCTGCTGGGCCAGTTAGTGTGTTAAGAAAAACTAGAAAGTCATTCATGCTCTGATAAGCCTACATAAGCACATTTGACCATGCCGTTACCAATTGTCTGAGCACAGCTTCTGTGCTATTGTTGTGAGTTTCGTAAGGAGTGGTGGTCACCGTAGCGGAAACAAACAACTATTTGATAATGTCTTGGTGAACTACTATTATTTGGATCAGTTAGTGTGAAGTGTGGTTGTGAAAACATGGTATGTGATGGAATGTTATTGTAAATAACACCTGTATAAGAAATTTCTTGATAAATTCTTATTTGACATTATTATAATGTCAAAATATGTAGCTAAATAAAAATAAATGTGGTGATACCTATTAATGTATTTAATATTTAGGAATTAATCATTAAGCTGTTCTTTGACACACCACTTATGTTTGAGTAATATATTGTTTGCATATAATTGCATCTAATTTGAATGCAGTGACATCATGATTTCCTTAAAATCATATTTACACCTGTATTTATTCAATGTATAGCTGTCCATTCTCTATTGTTGATTATAACTGACAATTCCACTTGAGTTAGTAGTCAGGTGGTAGTTGAGCAAGTGAAACAATGCTTATCACTTAACAAATACAAACATACAGCCAGAAGCAGTTAGTCAATAACTTATTACTTCACTTTTATATATTTACTTACCCAAATTGATAACCCTATAGTGTTTTCCCTTGTATTGTATGTTACAAAATAATAAATAAACTTAATTCTTGGGGATTTTAAGATATGATAGATAGATGGAAATGAAAGATGTGTCTAAAATATGAATTTTCTTGTATACATTTTATGTTTAAGTATGGTGGTGTTATTATTATTAGAATACTATTACTAGGTTATCTATCTGACCATATACATATATTAAAGCTATTATGTAATTTTATCAATAAACAACATACTTAGTAATTATCATAACTTTGTGCGAAATGTGGTTGTTATTATGATTCTGAAATAGATTTTAATTAACGATTATTGTGATCTTATTTACCAGATTAGCAGACACAATAGATTTTTATTGTTATGAAGTATAATTTTGTACTTCTCCCATTCAAAGAGTTAGTAATCACTAGAGGCAATCAAACAGCTCTTTTTTATAAAAATAATAATATTTATCATACATTTTTAATAAAATGTTATTATTGGTTTAAATATAAATCATAATCAATGTATAAAAAAAAAATGCATTTTAGCATATTAAAATCAGTCTCATAGTTTATGTAATGTGTTAATAGTGAAATGGTATACATTACACATAATAAATTTAGCATATATGACTCCATCAAATATTATATAGAAATATGGGTTTCCATAGTGAGTTCTCATAGTAGCTTAGCGGTGGTAGGACAGGCCCTATATTGGTGGGCAAGACTTTTCTCTCCTACAATAAACATATAGTTGCTGTGTAATTTTGTGGAACTGAAAGAGATCATATCAAATCAATTCAAAATCATTTATTTCAAATAAACCATTTACCAGGCACATTTGAATTGTCAGAAGTTGCCATGTTCCAAAGTGTAGTTGTGTGGTGTCCTATGGAGAAGAACATATTTTTTATAGTTGACTGTTCACACCACCACACTGGCGAGAACACTGGATCACTAGTGTTTCACAGTGACAAATAACACTTACCAAATAAAGCACTTAAAATACTCTGCTGCCCTCTCACTGAGCGACATGTGCTTAAATTATAAGTCGCTTTTGCCTCAGCAACAAAACTATCAACCACAACTTTCCAGCTCATTATGTCATTTCTCGCTCATCAACAGTCAACATGCATTCAATATGTATTCATGTTTTATGGAAGCAGACAGTTCAAAGTATGTTTGTGTTGAATTTTCAGATGGAAAGTTTATTCTGGAATTGGTGCGAGGGTGCGCGCGTGAGGGCGAGCGCGCGGGATGGGTGTCGGTGCCGCGCAAGACTTTCTGGCCACCAGCCGCCGCGCCACCGACACCGCCTGCGGCCGCACACCCGCCGTCCGCTTCGCTGTCCGTCTCAGACGACAACAGCTCCGTGCAGTCCTCGCCCTGGCAGCGCGACCATTGCTGGAAGCAGACTGCCCCGCGCAGAAACATTTCCAAAGAGTTAGCCATGTACTATTGTCGACCAAGCACGCTGCACACCGCCGCTATAGAGACGGCTAGCCAACTCAAGCGAAGAAGACCGTACGATACCACCCACCTGGATGGATTAGTTAACGGTAGCAGCTCTAGGCGAACCCTTACTAATGGAGTCTGCGATAAAAAGAACGGTGAAGTCAATTCGCCAGAGAACAGGGGCTGTCGAAGCGAAGACGTCGTCGACGGCGCCACTCCCAAAGCAAAGGCCAACTCCGATGACGATCGATGGACGGAATACGATAGGGAGAAATACTATCATATGAAACTAAAGAAACCGTATCAGTATCGTAAGTTAAAGGTTTATAAAAAGACGAGGCCGGTGATAAGACGTAAAGAGTTGACCAAAACGGTAAACAAGCTCCGAGAGAGGATGTCCTCACTGCCTGTTCCCGTCAACGCCAAGTTAGCAAACTGTAGGCAGGAACACATGATGGTCTCTCCCAGGAAACGCATCCTCCGAGAACTGGAGCGAGTCAGTCTCGAGGACCAAGGGATGAAGCGACGCGCGAAGACCGTGCCCGCGCTTAGCACGGCCTCGTATCCGCCCTCTCCCGGTCCCAGCCATGGTAACCACGCCGCGCCCAAACCAGCCCTTGAGACACCCGTCCGCTCGCACAACGGCACCGCGCCAAGAAAGGAGCCGCCAAGCCACGTCTCCAAGAACGTCAGCAGCTATAGTATACACTCGCTACTAAGCATGCCAGACGACAGCCCGACAAGGAGGTCTCCAGAAGCGAAGCGGTCGCCACATTCGCACCCGCCTTCTCTGAAAACCGAGTCACCATCGAGCGTGAACTCGCCAGACTTGAGCCCGAGCCCGGATAACTACCGCTACAGGTACTCAGCGCTGATGGGTTCGCCAGGCCAGGGAGGGCTGACGCGGGACTCACCTACACCACCACTGGAGCTGGCGCGATACCGCGCGCCCTATCCGCCGCCCACATCGCCTTACGGCGTGCGGCAGTGGGGCGGCATGGGCGTGGGCGCGCAGTACCGTGGCTCGCCGGCGCGCGACGAGTGGGGCCGCGACGTGGCCTACATGTACCCGTACTCGTACATGGGCCCGCACCTGTACCGCACGCCGCCGCCGCCGCTGTGGATGCAGTACCCAATGTCACCCGGAGTACCGCCCGGGCCCTGGGCGCCGCTTGCGATGCCGCTCGCTAACGATCACATACCTAAGGATGAACCCACATCAGGTGAGCATATGCCAACTATTACACTTACAATTTCTAAAATATACCCATAAATTTTGTTTAAATTAATTTAAATTTGAGAGAGAATTTAGGTTAAAAGTAGTGTACATAAGTAGAAAGAGTTACCTAATCGTCAAATAAGAATAAATGTAGTAAGGTTCAACTTTCTTAATGCTATTCTGCTGTATCAAATATTACTAACAATACTAATAATATATTCAATTGGTTCTGAAATGGAATTCAGAAATTTGAATATTGAGAAACAATATGTTACCGAATCTACCCAATCATATAATAACAGTTCCTATTTATAATTCCAGATTTGCCGCTCAATTTGTCGAAACACTGAGATACAACGGCGCTGGCGCAAGTCTGACACGTGAGACTGAACACACAAACAAACATTGTTTTAATAAATTTTGCCCCATCGTGCATGACACGTATATCTCGTCCCGCCATGTCATGTACTACACAAACCTTTCACGTGCGTCATATATGTGTAATTTAAAGATATGCAAGATTTTAAAAATTGATGTAGGATATAAGCGAAACAGCAATATCCATGGTTTTTATGAAGTATAATAATGATACACGTGGAAGACAAGTAAACAGAACTTGTGGAGTCATGTCGTCAATAAAATTGTCTTATGAACATTCCACTGTCACACTCATCGATTGGCGCGTACAAAAGTCCAAAAACTAGATCCCACCTAACCCAGCGTTTGTGATCGCGCTGTTGCGATTGTTTTATATATTATAACTGTAGCAAATATCTTTTGCAATTAGCACGCAAAAATATTTTTGTATAGATTGTCGTTTTCCGACTGAGCACTCTGTTCGGGGATCTATTTACAAACTAATGTATATTACACTGAAATATTATATTTTAGTATAGATGTATGTATGCAGAGTCATGTGTGTATTTTCATACGAAATATTTGTACTGCAAGTTGAATATTTTAATATTGGCTATTATTTTAGGGTAAGGTTCTAAGATGATCTAAATAAACAAAATACAGTTATCAATTGTTAAATTCAGTGCCTTGAAATAAATAAAGATATTATGATCATATTTATAAACGAGAAGTATTACGAGAAATCCTGGTCGTCCAAATTTACAACATTACGCATAGGTACTGCTATATATTCATATTAATTAAATATTATACAATATAATATTTCTAAAAATTGCTCCTGTTCCTTGTTCATTTGCAAAATTCCATATGTTTATGTTCGATCTCATTATTTAATTTAGAAAATAAAATGAGGTAAAGACTACAGTTTTGGGAACAAATTTGGATGTGTGTTTAAGTAACATGTATAAAAATAAGAGACATTGTATATAATTTGTGAATGGTGTATTATTGATGGAACTTCGGGGCGTAGGTATATCAGAGCATTAATCGTTTACGACTTATCAGTAAGGAATTTATTACCTTCAAATAATTATTGTAATTGTACAGTATTTTTATAACGAGTATTTTATGATGTTTACGCTGAGGACGGGAGTCTGTCTTGTAGAAGGTGTATTGAGGAGGTGCAGCGTGTGGCCGAGAGCCGCGCCGGCGCACGGCCGCACGCTCACCTCCTGCAGGCTTTGAGATTAAAACGTAGAGCTAGATTTACTGCAATTTTAGTTGAAGTATGGGGTTATGTATTATAAGAACAGTTTAATGACGGTAAGGGACTGACTTCTGATGTAATATTATCATTAATAGAACTGTATAAAATAGTTATATAATCGAAGGCCTACTGTAACGATTGTGTTGTCCTCCAACTAAGTTGACTTAGTGTAAATGTAGCTATAATACATCCTGCTCAATTTAACTCTTGAGTAAATATAGGGAACACCTTTATTTCAATGCTGTGGTGTGCGCGGGAGAAAGCTGTATTTTTTATATAAAAAATTGTGTGATGTATAAAAAGTTGTTGATGAGTATATGCTATCCGCTTGTCCATTATTTTAAAACTCAGATTATTAAGCCGCGGGTAGCATATACTCGAAAGTGTTGGGAATTACTTTCTACTTGTCATTGCAAAAATAGGATACAAGCACGGATCTGAAAAAAATACGGATGTAACCTTATCTTGTCATAAGCGAAGCATAGATTACGCACACACACACGCAGCGTACTGGCGCCTAGTGTTTAAGTATTTGTATGCGTTAAGTCGTGTATTACAAGTGAAATTGGATGACTAGACATGCTTCCCACATGTCGTACGCAACGCTCCGTCCGTATTTTTTTAATGTCCGTGGATACAAGATTTCATGTTGATGATTGCGGTCATACTATCCCTATGGCGAATATATTTGTATTTCATCGTCTATTTTGGTGGTCATGGTCCAAAGAGCAATAAATAAAAATACCTACGATCTCCAATACCGTCTTGAAAAATCTACATTTTGGTCATGTTTGTCAAAACTTGTATTTTGTTATGGAATCCTGTTGGTATACCGCCATCTATTAAAATTTTAGAGATCGTTGGTACAGTATGATCGAATTTCTGAAAATAAAGTTTCTCGATGGTTTAATTCCATTGTTTGCTCACCATCGTTAAGTACTACTACATAGTACCTAGGAACGGAAGAACAGTCAAGTACATTTAAGTGCCATTTGACAACTCGACAACTCTATTGAGGCCTTTCACTTTTCTTGGCTAAAGTGAAAACTTTGCTGCTGGAATTATTAATGCTATATATAAAAATAACTTCACGGCTACTTGCTAGCGCCTGTATTGCTAGTACCAAGATCGTGTGACCCCTCATTAGGGTTGTCGGTCACAAGCTTTTATTTAGGTATATTTTTGTATGGGTCTATAGAAAATGCAGACTTCTCCCAACTATAACATTGTCTTACCGCTGTTTTTAAAAATGCTAAAATATTTTTCTACGCAATGATATAACGCAAACTTGAAGTATGTGATAGTGCTTTCAAAATAAGTGAGACGCGATCATGCAGGTGTCTTAAAATCCCCCTAAGATCATATTTATCATACCGAGAAATAGTTATTATCCATTTTAAATTAAGATGTAGTTATTACTCGAATAAATATAACTTTTTAAATGATGTATTTTTTTACCAATTACCTTATTATTATTAATCTAAAGCAAATCATTCCATTTTAGGGTACTGTACCATATATGGCATAAACAAGTACGATCGAGGTAGGTCCATCTGCATTTATGCCGTCATCCCACTGCACACCTTCATCGGCGGCCTGTGGAGAGTACTGGGCCAGTGAGGAGAAATTATAGCTGTACAGGCTCAACCTACCTGTTTAACCCCTACCGACTGACTAGTAGTTAAATAGAAATATTAAATGTTCCGTTTTATTAATATTTATTTCGACTTTTACGCAATATCCTCCTAGGCATACCTCTTAGACTGGGCAAGTAGAAGGTAGGCTAAAGTTTAGTAACCGGACAAGAGGCACTATGGGTTCTGGACCGATAGCGACCGCGCTTTTCCTTCTGGAGCTTTCCGAGCTTATCAGCTACATTATTACCTGGGCAGCCATTGTGCCCTTTAGAAGTGGTCGAGTCTAGAACGACGGTACGTAAAATATTAGGATTGCCGGACTAGTTTCTAGAGCTGTGGCAATTAGACTGTTAAGGCCTTGAGAACTGCCATGTTATCAGAGAGTACGCAGATGAAGTGATGCTGCTAGAGGAGCCCATGAACAAGTGTTTGGGTACACAGTGTATAGGCAGATTCCTAATACACCAACTGTGCTGTGGGCCCTTATTGGTGCAGAAATGTGTATTTCGATTTTCTTATTCGGAGGGAGTGGGTACTTGTACTAGTTTTACAACATATTGTGTAGATCCTGAGTTCAGTGGGGCCCGGCCCTGACTTGTACTTCTACTTGCTTCGGTACGCGGTCATTTACTGTACAATATAGAACACCTCAAAGGATTACTAGATCTAGATAGTATTGCTATGTAGGTATGTTTTGTGTTGCTGTTTTTACTGAGAGCCAGTGTTGTTGGACGTAGAATCGGCATTTCTGCACATTGTTTCAAGTACCTAGCAAAGAAGTGTAGCGGTGGGAGTACAGCATGACTTTACGCTGCTGTAGGAGTTTTAGCTTAGTATTGATACCTGTGGTTATCAGATATGCAGTCTCTGGATCAGTTTGTTTCATGCAATGGCGAATTCAGTTCTGGGCCACCAAGCTATAGCACCATATGGTATAATTGGACAGATCACAGAAGATTGTTAGAGGCGACATTCCCACGCCTTTTTTAATATCATTTTCCTATACTGCCGCTTCCTATGGTGCCGCTTGTCCAGATAATCTTGTTGACGACATGGTTACTCCTGTTTAGTTTGTCATCTAATAAGGCGTCTGTTGAACAGCTTAAGTGGTAACAGTTAAGCGGTATGGTTCTAATTTGGAAACATAATAACATGACTAAACTTGAATTCCCTAAATCAGAGCTCTGCATTGAGAAGAGCTTGTTGAGTAGGGTTATAGAATATAGATAGTTAGTTACTTTTTCTGAAAACAAGATTGCAATGTCAAATTCTTAGCCAATTTTTCTAGTTTTAATTCGCATTCTGGTCATGATTATAAAATATTGAATAGATTCAGGCGTTACTTTGCGGAAGTCCATTACAATGGATGCAAATAAATACAATATCTAGCTACTTCCACAAAATTGAGGGTAGTCATGCATTACCTGTGCACCGCCCGCCCGCCCGCAAATATATGCACATACGCAAGCGGTGAAAATTCCGACTACCACCAACTACTCTACACGTGTTTTCGAGGCGCCGCCTCGGTGGCGGACACTGCACGGTCTAACAGCTCCTGATGATGCCCCGTGGAGGGGCGAAACACGTGTAGAGTAGTTGGTGGTAGTCGGAATTTTCACCGCTTGCGTATGTGCATATATTTGCGGGCGGGCGGGCGGTGCACAGGTAATGCATGACTACCCTCAATTTTGTGGAAGTAGCTAGATATTGTATTTATTTGCATCCAATGATTATAAAAGGCAAAGACTTTATTCACGCTCTAACTTAGCAAATACAATAAAGCTAGACTTTGAAATCGTCACTCCAATAATATCAGACCTTAATCATATAGTGAATATTTCCTTGAGCCACTAAACGGATCACGTAGATGATCAGATAAACATAACCCTGGTTAATTTGGGAAAGCTAATAGAGCAATTGAAAACAGCAACCACTGATTCATCAGATGATTTGTTATCAAATCATGATATTCACCAGTACGTCATCAACTACAGTGGATTGGGAGCAGCGGTGATCGCGGGAGCGGTGTTCCTGTGGAGGCGACGACGCGCAAGGGCCTCGGTGAACTGTTCTCAAAGTGCCGTGCAAAGTGTAGTTTTTTCGGGTAATCCCGTTAGTGTGGCAGACAATCATGTCTAGTGAGACTAGTGAAGGGAGTGTTGAAACACCAAGACCATTTAGCTACAATCAAAGAGACACATCAACTTCTCCTATAGCTAAAAAAATATTTTTTGTAAAAAACCTGCCCTAACATTTCGTATCTTTTTGGCTCGGGAGTATGTACGGGCTAACGACCGTACATTTGCCGCGGTCAGCAGTTTTACCTACAACGCGGCATTTGTACTCGTCACGGTTAGTTCACTACTAGCAGCCGAACAGTGTACTCATTGAATACCTATCAATATAATCGATTTCGGGAATAACATTAAATTCAGTTTCTAGTGATAATGTGTTAATCTTAATCATTAGCAATAAACAGTATCCAACAACTTTCCTCGTATCATTTGAGCAATCAATGTACATAACCCGTACAGTTGGTGACCATGTTTTATAATAGGGCGATAAAACCACAGAAATATATCAGGTGGATAAAACGTTCCCTCTTACTATCAACGTAGACAGATCACGAACAGTTTAGTAAGAATCGGCATAATTATATTAATAGGGAATATGCATGTGATTTAAATATGAGTAAAATATTTTTTTTTGTAATCCTTGTTACTACTGAATCACACCTACACCTTTATTTTTTCAATTAATTCAGTGATAATATTAGAAATAAAATAATAAAAAGTCGAAAATATGCGAGGGAAATTTAAAATCTCAAAACGTAACGCTATTGGAGGCAACAAAACATGACGTCACATTTCTTGAATAAGTGCTGTGACTCGAGACTGATTTTAGCTCGCAAGTCATCTAATAATTTTAATCGAACACCACTCGAGTGATTCTCGAGTAACTCGATCACTAAGATCGATTACTTAGCTCATGTTATCAAACAAAAAATGTTTTTTTATTGATATGATTTAAGTTTCTAGTTTATATAAACGTAGATATCGTTCAGCAAACAACGCATTTAACCTAATACGAGCAGACTTGAATGTGTTATTTAAAATTTTCACTCGAATAAAGTTGAATCGAGTCAAGCACTACTGTGATAAGATTATCACGGTGAAGTATCAAGTGTCAACAACTCAACATGAACATGGCGTTGTGTTCAGTTTTTTTTATGGTTGCTCTTCGGTTTTATCATGATTGCTTTGCATTAAATAATTATTGACTTCTTGTTGGAGAACAGTACTCTTATGACTGTTACAACTATGACTGAAAGTGGATTTGTGAAAGCACAGTCGGATAATCTTCCGAAAATAGATGCTTACATATTTTGCATCAAAATCTGATTTTACGTCTGCTGAACTAAGAGAAGTAAAAGCTGCAAGGTAAATATGTTATAGATATTTGTAAAATTTTCATTGCAAAATACAAATATTAATTTGCTTTTTATTCTTAAGTTAATTTTTAATGCATCAGATGAGCACTTAACATATCCTATAATGTATGCAGTGATATTATATTTCATAGAAAATAATGCTATTCTTTTACCATACAATTAAACTCGAAGGCCCACTGACTGTTTTAATGATTCAAGTGGAGAATCTAAATAATTTACATGCATATTCTTTGTGACAGATCGGAACGAGAATCGTATGGCGATTCAGCAGTTGGATATGTCCAAGTTAAACGAGAGAAGAACCTATGCGTTGTCAAGGCTCGTATTACAACGGAGCATAATGTTCGACAGAAATGTTATAACATTACAGCTACTTGTAATGAGACTGAAGGATGCATCATAACTGTGGAGTGTGAGGATTGTGCAACACACTTAGGTAAGAGATATGCAGTCAAAAGTAGTGAAATTCTGATTGTTTAAGATTACAGGAGACATAAAATTATATTTTGTTACAATAAAAATCTATTGTGTCTGGTAATAAGAACTAGTAGATTACATATAATATATTTACCTTTATTCTGCTGGTAATATTAATAATAAAATAAGAATATTTTTTTGTTTTAGGTGGCTGTAAGCCTGCTATTCCCTTCTTAGCCTGGTTGCATAGATGCAGTAAAGATCCACCATCAACAAGTGTTGACTGCTATTGGAAAAAGTCGAAATTGACATCAGTTGGGAAAAGCCTTAAATTTGTCAAAGCTAAGGAAATATCTAAAAGAAGTATTGGGGCTGAACGGACCCAAATAAAAAGTTTTTTAATGAATTTTTATCAATTTTTAAATATGAATGCTACACTTTTGGTTGTACATATAATCAACTAACCAAGTATTATAAAGTACCAAGTAACATAGATAAGTTATCCATTCACTATTTAGTGAGTGTGGCCATAGCAAACCAGCAAATGCTCAAGAGTTTATTCAGTTGAGTATGACAAGGAGTTGTGTGCAAATATTTTAGATAAATGCACTCCGTTTTGGTGCAATGCTATATTTTCTTTTTTATTTAAATAAATTTGTTTTTTAAGAAAAAATATTTTTTATTAACAATCTTGTATATTAATTAATCCACAAGCCACTATTATAATTTCGTCTATAACAGGGATCAAGTTGTGATCAACACACACATGAGGCAGTAACATATGAAACTCTCTTATTCTACTTATAACATGTTCTATATGAATCCATAATGCTGCTATTTGCTTAACATCTTTTGTAATTGGGGTGGAGTTGGATACAGACTTACAAGGGTACAATTCTTGGTTCCTAACAAATATGATAGACCATTAAAACCTCTGTCTGCCGTAATGGCTTTCTTAGGAAGTAGGTAAGTAATCAAGGAAACCAGAGTCTTCTACTATCATGTCATCTGTTCTGCTCTGCCACCATATCCATCAGAGATATAATTAACAAGACCGTCTGGGGTACAAGAAATTAAATAAAGTATTACAAAGTCAACGGTTTTTATTTCAAATAGGCAAAATTACATGCACTTATGAAACATTGATTTTAGTTACACTTCTTGTACTGTGACCAAGTAAGAGACTTCATGTTGTATTCATAATAATCATATGGTGAAGATTCACCAATTTTATGAGTGTCATGTTGGTTAAAGGCTGACTCAGATAAAGCTTCTTCAATTAGAGCTTTTCTTTTCCTTTTTATAGCACCCATTATCTCCCGTGATGGCTTATCTTTCTGACATTGGAATATATGTGGTCCAACACCTTTTTTTAATTGTGGTGTAATTTTTTGCCCTTCTTGTAAAGCCATTATCTTATATTGAATATAATTCTCTGAATCATGTTCAATCTGCAAACAAGACATTATAGTGATTAATATATGAAACTCACGGCTAAATACGAAGAATTGTAAATAAGTTATGTATGTACCTACGCTTAATTTGAAATCTTGGGAAAACATATTGAGTACAGTATAGCAAATTTTTATCACTTGGGTAAACTTCTACAATTAGGTTATGTTTAAAATCAAGTACGTAGTTGTATAAAATAATAACTTATGTACTCACAATAAAGTGATCTTCACAACAATATACAACTCGTTGGAGATACATCTTCTCTTCTCATAGATTTACACCACTGTTTTCTTAGGGTCTCATCTTGTGGGACATAAAAATACACTTTATCAGGCGCATTTCTCATTTTATTTTTGCACATAGGTACAACACAGTATTTATATAATAGTTTCCTGTCCTTTTCCATGTTTAAATAAGTAAATGAACTTCATAATATTGAAAATCCGAGAAACAAACAACTGCACACGATGTCTGAATTGTGAAGTGTCAGAAGTTTGTTGTTATGTAAACTGACGTCATAGGAGAAGCGCGCCAAAATGGATGGCGTTTAAACTTCACGAAATTAATGGCAGTTTTATTTATTTAATTTATGAGTCAATATTGATATTTTTCAAGAGATATTTTTTTTACGTTAATGTGCTAACGTAGACAATCGATTAAAAATATAAAAAAAATACATGCATATACCCTATTTATAGCAAACAAATGTGTCTTTGTAATTTTAATATAAATCCCAAAATGAAAATTACTGTTTATACGATGTTTAATCAATAATCATTTACCGTTTTTAGAATTCGTCGGTCTGAAAGTTTCAACCGGCTCAATTTCAACTCAAATTTCCGGGTATCGATATCAATATCTTGAAGGGCTCACAAGATATACAATTGCGCTATTTCAATTTTGGTAACGAAGTCGCGGGCGCGGCTAGTAATACAATGCACGTGAGTAGTAACCGGTAAACAATAATTGATAGTAATACATCGTTTTATCCAATATACATACATAGCGCAATGCCTGTATTTCCCGAACACCATATTAATCGATAATACAGTACGAATTAAATAAGCGTGCCGCTCTGAAGTCGTCTACGAAAACCTACTCGGTAGTGGATAGTACGGCCAAACCAGTAGTGCGCATGCGGACACGCGGAATACCTGACTTCAGAGGGGAACACTTATTTAATTCGTACTGTACCTACCCATGTCAAAAATTTCCATGTACATACATACAAGTGAACTACAAGCAACTATCTAACGGATACTCATTTTATTACGAATATTTTACGATATCTACCTATCTACATGAAAATGTTCATAAACATAAGATACGTACTAGCACTCATAATGGGTTTTCTTCTAGATGCTGGATCTTTAAGCCTATTGCGAGCTTTAAGGGTATGATGGGTATGTACTGGAAGCTGGGCACATGTTATAAGAATTCATCAACTAACAGCGTCTATATGACATAATGAAAATGGAAGACATTTTTACAACTAATTTTTATAAACTAGTTGGCGCCGCCGTTTTCTTGGATGTCAACGTATCTTTTAAAGTCCAGAGATAATAATTATGGCATCATCTAGTTGGTAGACCAGTCGGTGAGAGTCCAGGGGGCAGAAATGTAGCACATATGTACAAGGGCGGACGGACGTACTATGAAGACGCGATCCACCAATCGTAACGTTCGATATGAATAAAACTATAACTATGGTTACGTATTCATTAATGCGTTTAAAAGATTTATCAGTATCTTTGGTAGTATATGAATATGACGTTTGATTTGCATTGTAGATCTACGACTTGGAAATTAAATAAAACCAACCTATATTTCAATTTGTGCTTTATTTATGAAAAAAATTGTAAATTATCCTACAATGAATCTCCGAATGAATTAGACTTACATATCGTTTTATGTATCAAATACATTATTTTGCTCGACGCCAGATCAAACCACATAAGAACAATATAGTTTAAAATATTATCTACAGAATCCGTCCTCGGCGATTCGATTACCAAAAATACAATCTTCGTTCGGTCCCCGGCGGGTGTCGCTGGCGCGGCGCGGCGGCGGCGGGGTATGTACAGCGCGAATATACAGCGGGCGCGCTCAGCGCTCAGCCGAGCAGCGCCTCCATGGTGTAGGGGTGCGGCGGGGGCGGCGGGCGCGGCGCCGGCTGTCAGTCCAGGATCACCAGCTGCAGCGGCGCCGCGCCGCCCGCCGCCTTGCCGCACGGGGCCGCCGCCGGCGCCGCGCCGCGCACGGCCCGCCACGGCGCGCGCGCGCCGCGCCGCAGCTCGCCGCACGACAGGTTGCGCCGCGCCGCCCTGCACACACACGAGTTAGCACCGCTGCACGGCAAGCACGACCAACAACTACAATACAGCGGACCGTAATAGCTTGTAACGGACCTCAACAATAACATAACCCCCACAATACGTCATTCCATTGCAGATACTTAACTTTGTATGTTATTCTATAATATTAATAACCTTCAATATGCCTTTCACCTTTCATCGTCACATAGCATCACGCCTGTATTCCCCATAGGGGTAGACATGTGATGACATATGATGTGTACACGGTTGTACACCCACATTTCACCCATCTGTTATTAAGGAAGGTGGTGAGCCCATTTCCATCTACTGTGTACAAGCAAAAAAAAAAGCAAACTCCGGGTTGCTATTCTAAGAGAAAACCTGGGAATTAAACCCAAGACCTCTAGTTCAGAAGTCGCGATCTGGACCACTAAACCAACGAATTTCAAAACTTTCATTATAATATTAATTCTCAATTTGAGAAAAGATGTATCATCATCCCCCTGCCCTTATCCCAATTTATTTGGGGTCGGCGCAGCATACCTTTATCTGGCATGCTGCTAAAGTTTTGGCTATGTTTTAAGACCGGCCGCCTGCCTGACGTCAACCCTCTTTGGGAATGCTGTTGTTGGTGATAACCGCCACCGATGCGGTCTCCTTCTATCTAGCTATGCCATACCAAATGATATCTATACGCCAGGTTCTGATATTATCCTAATGTTACACTCAACTAACCGGGCTATATACGGCCTAAGATCCGTACGATAACTAAATAGCTTAATTGAGAAAAGATGTATGTTGAACTTTATTTATGCATAACAACACTTTCCTGTTCAGTCATTGTCAAAAGTATAGTGACATCATCTTTCACTCGATCACCATCCATTGTTTCCTCCGTCTTTTTCTACTCGTTCTTTCTTTATTTCTTGCGCAAGACTTTGTCCTAGGTGAGCCACGTAAAGTGACAAGTTGCGACGCCATACGACGTGACTTATTACGAGTCAATTATACCTGTGACAATCAGAGGTTGAAAACCGGTTCCGTTTGTCGGTTCTTTTCCTCATCTTTACGTTAGAACCGAAACTCGAACCGGGTTTCGGCTCTAACGTACCGGTTCCCAATACAAGTACCATATTACCGATATCGTATCATCTAAATTGATGCATTCGGCGCGTTCCTGGCGTACCTTTTCTTTCAGGTTACCTTCGTTCGTCATATTCGAGCGTACGGTGGGGAACCGTGGAAGTTAATACTGTTTAGTGTCTGCGATTATATTTGCCATCGCATGGACTCAAACAAGTTCAGACTCTAAGGACCGGTAAAATAAAGTTTCTAAAAGGTTCCAATTTGGGTTCCGGTTCTAGTATCGGAACTCAAAAATACCGTTATTTTAGGAACCTTTTCAATCTCTTGTACAACACTACACGCGACGTGTGTCCTATATGACTCTCGCGCCGATATCAGTTCATTTCTATTGTGACAATGCGGAATAAATTAAAATACGATAAATTCATATTTTATTTCCCGTACTGCATTATTATGAAGATCGATATCAATAATTTTAACTACAACAAAAATTTTAAAATATCGATCTTCTTGGATGTACCTCTTCGCAAAAAAAAAACAAATCCGCACAATCTTGTCTCGTAGCAAGGTGTCGACGACAGCCCAGCGACAGCCGTCGATAACGTGCCGCTTGTCTGTAAGAGCCCTAAGCGACGAACGCGATCAAAACAACGGCATACGAGTCTTGTGACAATCTGCGCCAAGACACGATGTAACTCCTCGGGTGGTTTCGTGTATGTAACAAGCGTTAGAAGTCTTTATGCGTGAGCGGAGTACCTTGTATAGGTACTGAATTGATTGCAATTACGTCGCCATAAGACGTGTCAAAATATGTAAGAAGAATTCGCGGTGGTGAGCAGAGGTCGAGATGGCTTAGTGGTCAGAGCGCCTGGAGTATCTATCCGGGAGGCGCAGGTTCGAATCCTGTTCGCGACCGTATTCTTTTTCCATTAAATATTGTAACTTTTGCGTGAGCGGAGATTTGTGAAACTATACTGTAGTTTACAGTTTCAAACAAAACGCACTATATTTCACCATGATCGGCGAAGATACTCCAAGACCTTGAGATCCTACCTTGATCCAAGATCACGTAGTAGGATATTCGTCGCGTGTAGCATCGCGTCGTGTCACGTTGCGTCGTACAAGTGCCTCGTCGCGTGGCGGTCGTCGCTTACACAGTAGACCCGTTATAACCATCCACACTGAAATACATACTCAAATCTCTCCTCGACAAATGATCCTCATTCCTCCGCATCACATGTCCATACAAAAAAAAACACACAACTTCTCGGTCACTGGCGCCACTCTCAAACTTCTTACATCCCTCATTTCTAATTCTATCCATCTGCGTCACAGCATACATCCCTCTTAACATTCTAACTTCAGCTGCATGCAGTTGTCTTTCATTCATAACTTTTGTGAGCCTACATTCCGACCCATACAAGATATAGGTTGCGATCTGAACATGATGTCTGATATTTGTGTTATAGATATTCCCCTAAGTTACAATGAGAATTCATGGATCACAAAACTTATATCGATGAAACATTTTATTGAAACTAATACTGACACTATACTGATTGAAGCTGGGAATCACACCTTCTTGAAAATATTGACTCGTCTCGATCGGTACAGAATAAACTGTAGTTTCATTTTATACAGTAGAATATCATATTTTATCGACGTAGATTCAAATCAAATGCGTGTATTGGTGAATGACACACAAGTAACAGGCGAATTAAAGGCGTTGTGTTCGTGTCTCTGTGTTACTAAACTAAACACTATTCAAAATAAATTATAATAATATAGACTGCTATTAGCGTTCATAAAACGCTCTGTTTTATCAAAATATTTAAGGAAAATTGATATTTATGGGATAGTTGGGTACTATCCGCGTGTTCGTATAGTGTAATGTGTACATTCGATACCGTGCGGTCCAGCGGCGCGGCGAGCTACTCACTTGGCGGTCTCGGTCGCTCGGAAGTAGAGGTCGTCGGGCGCGTCCATCCAGGAGATGACGTGTCTGCGGCCGCCTCGGCCGCTTATGTTCGTCGGCTTGCCGTTCACCTGCACACGGTACGAGCTCGTTACAAGATCGGTCGGCCGGGGACGGATAGGTGCGTTAGGCGTGGTTACGGAGAGTCTGGACAACTGACGTGTGTGAAGACGTGCGCGGGCAGCGGCTGGCCGGTGGCCTGCGCGCGCGCGCACATGGCGGCGTACTGCTCGCGCGACGGCCGCTGCATGGGCGCCGGGTGCTTGTTGGGCCGCTTGGCCGGCGGCGGCGCCACCGCCGGGTCGCGTCCGCCGCCTGCTCCTGTCACACAACGGGAAACTGTTATAGCGCCACGCTGGACGGACACTACTCACTACCGATATGTTAATCAATTACGCGTACCTGTCGCTGTTTCCGAATGAGCGTGAAAAAATACGATACCATTAATTTCTATTCATTATATTTTTACAAAATTAACTTTATACGACAGTGGTTTTACATGACATGACATATTTAAGGATACTGACTGTCGAGGCCGTTTATGTCGTCGTACGCGCGTCGCTTGAGGGGCTGCGCGGGCGCTGCTTCGGCGCGACGTGCTTCTATTTCGGCACGTGATAATACGCGCTCGTACATCAGGCTGCCATCTGAACAATATAAACACGTTTTAGTAATGAGCTGTTAGAATAAAATAGTGTTTATAACAAATAAAAAAATTATGGAAATATATAACATTTTGCTGATGATAAGCAGTACCGTAAGAAGAATGTTTGCATGTGTATATGAGAGATAACAGAAAAATAGGCAATGTACGTTTATAAAATCGCGTACCGTTGATTATGAAATTGGAAACTGGTACAAAACTGCAAGTCGGGGGGCTAGTTGATAACATAGATCGACCTGTTACAATTAATTAGCTACTGTTAAAGAAGGCCAACACGTTTTTGGGTAATGTTCGTATGGTGCGTGGCGTATGGCGCGGTGTAGGTGCACGTACCGGGCGCCTTGGGCGGCTTGGGGAAGGCGACGTGCGGCGGCGCGGGCATGGTCCCGCGCGGCGTGAGCGCCAGCCAGTCGTGGCGGCCGGCCGGCACGGGCGAGCCGCGCGCCGCCGCCAGCCGCGCCGCCACCGCGCCCACGGGCCCGCGCGCGCGCGCCGCCCCGCCCGCGCCCGCCGCGCCCGCCGCGCGCAGCTCCGCGCCGCCCAGCCCCGCCATCGCTATTGAACCTGCACAAGTAAACACAAGGGATAATATTAAACCGAAACCACTACGTCAATAACTAGAATGCACCATTTTTCGTTTTATTAATCTCAGCCCACTTTGTATATCCACCCACCCTCTTTCGGATCGAACTAGACTGTCCAAATTGGCTGTGAGAAGTGGTCCTCACAGCCAATTTGGACAGTCTAGTTCGACCCGCCATCTCCGTCTGGGCCTGCCACTACGTCTTTTCGTGTAACGTAGTGTGGTACCCACACGGTTGTGAGTTTGGCTCACAACTCATTCGAGATGCGGCAGATATGTCCAGCCCAGTTTTACTAAAATGCGGGGGTTTGATCAATGTCGGTGATTTGGATTTTGGAGCGCAGTACATCGTTTCTTATGCGGTCTGATAGTTTGACTGCCAGAATTGCAGGATTACTCTTCAAAATTGATCAACTTGACTGACATTTAGTTCGAACAATGATCACTTGACTTAAAAAATAACAAAGCAAATTTCTTTAAGTGATGTAATTCCATATTCAAATTCTCCCTCAGATTTTGATTTGGCATTGAACATTTAATTGGAGTTGATATTCATTTTAACTTGCCGAGGTTAATCGCGGCCGAAACCATTCGTTCTTTTTTAATATCCAAAAATAATTAATAGAAATCAATCAATAATAATGTGGTAACAATTCTAGGAGAATAGAAATAGTTTTTGTTTTTTTAATAAATAATAAAACAAAGGTTAAAGATGACAAATATATGAAAAGCCAATAAGATCGTCAGTGGTCAGTAGTCAGTAGTCAGTAGTCAGTGGTCAGCAGTAGGTGGTGAGTACTCACACTCGTGCTTGACCTGCGCCAGGTTGATGGGCGAGAAGGGCGAGCGCGCGTAGTGGCGCGGGCGGCGCAGCGCGCGCGTGAGGCGGCGCGCCAGGCGCGTGAAGGGCGACGCGCGCAGGTAGAACGCGGCGCGCGTCTTCATCACCGGCCGCGCGCCCTCGCCGCTGCCGTGCGCCGTCGCCACGTGCCGCGCCAGGTGCGCGCGCAGCTTGAACTCCTGCACACCGAACACATATCATCCTCGTAATATAACTGTGTATATCTTCAGTAAGTCATTCCTAACGATCGCGCATGCGCCCTACCGATTGTATTATAAAATTGAATACCGCGCAGTGTATTACTTCAGATGTGCACAATTAATATACGACAACTTTAACAGCAACAATAACTAAAGGCGGTACGGCCAACCTCTCGAACGTGCCTCATTGGCTAGAGGGAAAGCAGCCTTAGCACGCATTGGCCCAGTATGGCTTGCAATAAACCGCGTAATTCTGGCTTATTTACAAACACAGACAAATAATAAAGAAAAATAATATTAACAATGAGTATTATGTTATACCTTAGCGCAATTGAGAACAGTACAGCGATGTGGACGATGAGACACCGATAGTGCAATGTATTCTCCCTCTCCGCGAGGCCCTTTAGCAGCTTCAACTTCGGTCTCACCGAAGACGCCAGCAGTCTGTCACAAATACATAGACATTAACAATATATTCCATCTCTGATTATAATAAAAACATGCATAAAAAAGAATACGTTCAGACCTTTACCTTGAGACCTCCATACTTTTTCCAGTATTGCCAGCATGTGCCGCATAGTCTGTATTGTAAATGCTGCGGGCCCCATGTGTACCACTGGTTTGAATTTGTCACTGGAAATGATTCGACTCATATATTTTTCTGCTCGGACACACGCTTTGTGACCTACAGCGAACTAGTTTTATTGATACACCAATATGTATGCTAAAAATCTTATATAGTGAATAATACGAATATAGCCCGTTATTACTATTATATATACATATTTAACTGTATGACGCGTTTATAAAATCACGATATTATGTTTAAAGTATGGCAAAAACTCGAAATTTTTAGGATTCCCATGTTATATTAAAAAGAAAACAACTTAGTCCTAATTGCACTGACCATTTGCAAGTTAGTCGCAAGCGCAGTGTCTGAATTTCATCTGTGTCATCTTATGGTGTGTTTAGCCATGAATCCTTCTGCGACATCAGTAAAATATATAATTTGAATAGTATGAGCCGCGGCTTCGCTCGTGTGTATAGGATTTTTGTACATCCTTTCTTGATCTACCTGATTTATTCAGATCTATTAACAGTTGAACCGTAAAAGTGAAACAAATTTGCATTTTATATTGATCAGATTTGATACTAGCTCTCAACAGGAAGAGACTTAAGGTAAGTGCTATCCTTGCTATTTTCATGATGACAATAATGTACCTATTCCAGACTTGCGTAAAAACTTTTGTTCCGTATTGAGCCTGGAAACTATCTGGTTTCATGTGAATGTCGTAGGCATTAATGTTGACTAGGCAGGCAACAAAGTATAAATATATATTGCCATATTTGTAACCGTACCAAAAATTTGATGGCGCATCTTTCTATTCCTATCGTACTTAAATTATTATGAATGATTATGAATTTGGAACTTTGTTAAAGTCAATCACGCAAAAACTACTAAACGGATTTGGTTTTTTGGTATAAAATTACTTTACTGATCCTGGATTACGGCTTAAGATACTTTTTGTACCGGGTAAATGTAGTGCATGTAGGAATTCCGCGTACGAAATTGTAGGACGCAACTAAAAACGTGGTTTGACATGTAAAATGAACAGTAGGTGAGTTAGTTACATGATGACGTAACATGTGAGTGTACGGCACTGGGCAGGAGGCACTCACCCTGGCAGGAGGCGCACAGTTGTCCGGCGGTGACGGTGGCGGTGCCGTTGGTACCCCCGTTAAGCACGGCCGGCGCCGTCTTGCCGCTGCTGCTGTTACTCGTTATTAGTGCCGGGTTTGGTTTGTTGCTGCAATGTTAATTAGGTATTGATGACAAGGAATACATGAGCTCAATTATTATATGATCGAAAAAGCTGAGCTAAATAAAAATAATGTTATCTGATACATTTTTGGTCTAGCGAAATCCTCATTAAATAAATCAAAGTAGAAACAGAATAAAGATCATCATCAACAAACGCAACTGAACCAGACACGTATATAGGATGGCATGGTGCGGTACAAACACTCACTAGTTGGGAATGTACACTTGTTTCAGCTTGGACTCGGCCTCCACCGCCTTGACGCGCTTCTGTTGCACGTAGCGGTCTGTCGTCTTCCACATGTAGTAGTACTCCACAAGGTTCTTTAGCGTCTTCCATGGCAACTGTTTGAGACATGAAAAGATACGATCAGAAAATGTATATAGGGATCTATTTTTTAGAGTTTCAAAGGCACAATAATTCAATACGAAATTTGAAAAGGGTTTCACGGAGACGTGTGATTATGGTTGAACTTAGGGGGATACTCGCTTAAAATAGTTACTTCTATGCAACTCTATATCAGTACACCCATCCGTTAATTTAACAGTGTTCGTAAATTACGTAACCATTCGCAAGTATAGACCAGATACACAGTTTAATACCGCGTTACCAGCCGTAGTGTATACTATATGCGTGCGCAGCGCTACAAAAGGAAACCATACTGATCCAACAAACATGTACAATAATTATGTTATGTTGTTTTGCCACGCAGTATTACGGCAATATCGAGTAACGCAAAGAAAAAAATATAAATTGATTTAATTTACATGTTCGCTAAACATTTACTAGGGCTTCAAGGCGCTCTCACACAAATGCAACACGGCTTTGCTATTATTTCTAGTACATTTTATATGAAGTCGCATACGAATTACGATTCTGACACTGTTGCAAAGTGTCGCATATGACTGTATATTATATGTGGTGAGCCTTGTTAAATCGCGAATTGCTTAAAACAGAAGTGATACTCACAAAGTCCTGCCGTATGTCAGCAAAGTCCTTGCCGTACTTGTCGAGCGCCTCCTCGAAGAGGTTGGCCTCGGAGGCGGACCACTCCTCCATCTCGTCGCGGCACAGCACGGGGCCCGACGCCGGCACTAGCGACGACAGCGCCGACTCTATGCTGTAGCCCGATTTGTGCAGGGTGTCCATCGCGTGGAACTGCGTAACAATACACACGAATATAGTATAGGAATAAATAACATAAATATATATATGTCGCAGATGGATTGTAGAATCCGATGTTTTACAAAATCTCTATATAAAACAACTGAACAACGTGGAACAGCTGGATTGCCATTGCGATACGTTTAACAAAACAGCTACCCACCTTTAGACGTAATGCAGAATGACATATCTACTGTGGGACAGGTTTGTTTATTGTATAGGTATATTAAATGGATAGTTACCATTCATGTAAAAAAACGATACTGTATTCTGATTTGACTTTCTGTGGCTGGTCCGTGTCGGGATTCGCGAAACTCCCGAGCTCGCTTCGCTCGCTCATGTATCAATTTCGTTTATTTTCTTTCATAATCCCGATATATTGTCGACTATTATAGTGGTTTAGTATTTACGTCATTAAAATTTTTATCTTTTTTTTGCTATTGACAAGTAAAATAAAGTTAGGTTATTATTGTTAAGACATAAAGAGCCATCTGACAGTTCATTTCACACTGTTTTACATAATCTCTGATCGTTGACCCGCCGCATTGATAAACGCAAAACATTCATACTATTCTGCGTGTTATAGTTCAGTAATTATGTAAAACCGCTAAACGAACGTTCAGCTGTTTTTCATAACAGTACTGTTTTGTAAATCAGCTAGCAGTTTTGTAAAACAGCTTATTCTACAATCCATCTGCGACATATACAAGTGCTCCTCTACATGTTAAGGCGTATAGACTTTTTTAATTCAAAAAGTATGAGCAATAATATGACAAGGGTATGCATGCCTGTCCTACAGCAGGCAAGAGTGAAATGTGGAAAATCATACATAAATAAGGTTATATTTTGGAAACCTTAGAAAAATACATACACTTCACTACATATTCTTGCACATAATTTTACAACCAACTTCTGGCCGAAAATGTTTGTTTTTATTTTTTTATGTATTTCCAACGCGATGGTCGCCAACTGTGACCCGATTTAAATGAATATGTTTGAGTTTGAAAGAGATTGTTCGCTCTTTAACTAATTACAGCAAATCACTCGCAAGTTGGTATATAGCTTTCAATGGAGTCGTTTATTTATGTCTAAAAAACTTTTTTTTCTATAATAAAATAAGAGGCAATAACATTACATGAAGGGCAAAGGCTGCAGTGGGACAGGTTTACTATTGCCCACCAGTCAAGCTCACTGCAGGTACGTATAGGGTTTGAAATAATTTGAATCCACAACACGTACTCGTAACTCAAAAACCGAACCCGTACCCACTCGGCCATCACGACATAACAATAATATCCCAATAGAAGCATATAGAAGAAGAAGCCTTTCACCCATCAATGTGATGTTACATTACTACGTCCCATACTTTAAAGGAGAGTTATTATACTATTTACGATAGATGTGTGAAACTGTTCTGTTCTGGCTTTGCGTCACATAGCTTGGATGTAAAGCTCCAAAAAACTACTTGCCATAATATGAAAAGTACGTGGACCACGTGTGCGTAATGTTGAATTATCGGGATTAAGTTCGCAAGTAGGCATAATTATAATGAGTCATATATAAGGCTAATCGGACGAGGATACAATGATATCTTACATCCCGTGTTTTCGCACCGTATATCACTCTACAATACTCTGAGTGTGTTGTTATAATCACAACAATATTAGTGCATCAACTGCTGACATTATCGCAAAAACTTTTTCAGAATCAAGAGGAAAGCAGACTTTCACAGCAAGAATTTAAAAAATTTTGTTTTTCTTACTTTTTTGTCTTACTAATGAACCATATATACATACATCAACTCACACCTTTTTCGCAAGGGGGTAGGCTGAAACTACAGAACCCCACCTGTTACGATCCTTTCATACTTCTTTTGCTTCGTCCACGTTCATACATAATTATGGTTATACACGCACTGGTCGCTACTACAATATCTAACCTTTTTGGAGGGCATCATCAATAAGGTCAGTGCATGTCCTTTAAGGCCTCCGCCTTAAAGTACACTGACCTTATTTCCGGCGTTTATTAATCGCCGTCAAATCGACACTTGGATCAAGTTTATTCTCCTACTATTTTAGTAGTTTTTTCTGGAGTAGATTTTCTTCTACAAAGACAACAAACATTTGGTCTACAGATTTTGTACCTGGCACATGTAATATGGGAAACGTTTTGCTACTCCGAGAATAGAGAAAATACAAAATACACACTATCACTTATTCAGTAACGTGTATAGCTGTTATAAATGTAGAGTACGGTAAAGCCAGCATTTAGCAAATTAATCAATTTTAATTTGAGACTATCGTCATAAGTTGCCTTTTGATATGTTAGTAGAAAAATGAAAGAATGTATGACATTAAGACGACGCCTGACGATCGTTAAATTTTTGACAGTTCTGTTTTAGGCGGCATATTAAAAGAGACAGAAGCTCGATAGCTAAATATAGTTTTATTACTATTTATTGGTGGCAATTCTACCATAGGTCAACTAAATTCAAAATAAGAGCATTGCTGTGCATCTTTTACTTACACTACGAGTGAGACGGAACGAATTAGGGAGATGACGTTAAATTATTTCGTTTCGTTCTAATTTTAGTTTAGTTGGCATACTGTAGAATCAACACCAGTATGTTTTTGAGTACATACAAGTGTGATGTCGCGGCTGGCGGCTGCGGCGGACATGTGCAGCGAGGGCTGCTTGACGCTGGAGGAGCAGTCGAGCGCGCGCGCGAACGTGCCGACCGAGCGGGACACCACGAGGAACTGGTCGATCTGCCGATCCGTCAGCCCGTGCTCCGGCGTCCACACCAGCGTCTCCAGCTCTTCACTGTTGCGTATGTCCTCCTCGCCTAAAATGTATAGGAAGTGTTTAAAATCTTTGTGTCACGAATTTCTCATGTTTTCTTTGCTGATAATCTCTAAGTTAACTCGATTATTTATAATCAATATCTATTTTAATAAAGTATTATTGACTTTGGATCTCTAATTTGGTTTTGAAATCAAGATTGAACATTAAGTATTTGTACTACCACATCTCGTCGCAACACACAGGAAAAATTATCAAAGTGTAAAACTTTTAATCTGTAATCGTTTACAAAATAATCCTATAACTGAATTTTAAATTAAATTATAACTATTAGTTTATCATATATTCAATTTTTTAGACAAATCATAACTTTTGTATTAATGTATTGTTAATCCTTATGCATCCCTATGCTGAATATAGGCCTCGCCGTAATTTCCAAAACATAGGTACGGTTTTTCTCATAAATCATGAAAAGATACACACAAGATACAACAATAAAAAGTCATACAAGCACAGCACTGATATTCTTTTAAATTATGTCATTAAATATTAATTAAAAAGTGACGTACCTTCTTTTAATAAATTAGTTACTTCAGTCTGATATCTACTTCCAACTCTGATTTCTCCCTTATCTGCTAATAAAGTCTTTTGTGAAGGATCAAATACTAAACAATAAAAAAATGCGTCCTGAAACAAAAAGAAAACCTCATAAAAACGTGTTACATTCTAAACTAGATATAACTATATATAACAATACAGATATAAATCATACGCATGAATAATTGAAAATCTTCCCATGACAACTACTTTATATAAAGAATAAGAGGTAATTAATGAGACGCTTAAATAACAGTCTAATTATTCGGAATTATCACAGATTTTTTAATAAAATAAACATATTCGCTTTAGTAATATCTTAGGTTTGCGCGATCACTACACATTATAATAAACACTTTGCAGCGTTCGTGTCCTCCTGCGACCACGAACGCTGCAAAGTGTTCGAAACGTCAGGAAAAACAGAAAACCAATAATACACGCGATTAATCCGGTTAAAAGTTGTTTTATTATAATATTCGCTTTAATTTAGGCTAGTAATATATTTTAATAAAATTTAAATTTGTAATTAAGTGTATAGGCTACAGTTTTGTATATGCGATTATTAGAGAATTTGTGCATATTAAACTTTATGCATTCGTAGGATCTAGTAAGTGACGTCAGAATAGGGCGTGACATTTCCTAATTGAGATTGTCAGTGTCTGTGTGACCTAACCTTCAAATAATACGGGATGGGTACACTACTCATTAGTCACATACACTACATACGATAGCCTATGATAGTATATTAATATGTAAATTATGCGTATTTATAAACAATCTGCACTCGTACCATATTTATACGTACAGTATTAATGATAAATAATTATTATTAATGTATTAATGTTTAATAATGTAAAATTACTTTAAAAATATCTACGGTTATTTCAAGCCAGGGTTCCATTTCGAAACATTAGCGGGGTTTTCAGAATAAAGCCTCAACGGCTTTAAGAATGACTTGTTGGCATTGTCAAAGGAATTTCTATGAATACTTTTTTTTTGTGGTTTCGTTTGCGGGCAAAATTTTTTTGGTTACAAAAAATATCAATAGAAAAAAAAAACTTTGATTTGTTTTCAGTATCAGCGGTATATATGTCACCTCCCTAAATATGGCATAACAGCTTGTATATTAATACGTAAAGAGAAAACTTTGTATCCCTTTTTAAGCATATTGAGCGCACGGATTAATGCGAGATTTGGCATATTTTAAGTTTATATACAGAAGGAGCTCAAAAAGGTAAAATTTATATAAAGTAAAAAAACTTTTAATAAAACACGCTCGAATTTCGATCACTGTGCGACCACTACTATGTGGCCAAGATGTATTACATGTTTTTTGTATAAGTTGTAATTACTGGAGTGAATTGATAACGAAACAATATGAAGTCCCACGTCGAGACGCTGGTTAGAGAATGTAATTAAAGTAATATATAGTATGTTTATATAGTCTGTAAATTTTCTCACATGATAATAAATATAACAGTTGTGGCGAATAGACTAGAAATTAGTCCCACTATTTCAAAAGGTTTTCTAATTAATTCCACTGCTCGACTATTGTGTTGTATACGTATTAAGTTATATTAAAAGTTCTAGTGGTTCAAATAAAAATAAGTTCGAGTTGGAATCATGGGCTACGACCTTTTTACTAGAGGCGACAAGTTCATAAGCTGTCTATGAAAATTAAAATATAAGATGTCCAAACGCCAGGTATTTCATAACCTTTTATGCCTCCTCCGTTAATTAACAAAAGCATGTATAAAATGTTTGATTTACAATATAGAAGGACTCTTCGAACGCGTTGTAATGAACCGATACACGAATTCGAAATTAAGACTGTATGTCCGAGGTGGACAAAAGGAGGCTGTATTGCTATATTTTGAGTGAATTCGACACCTATGAGTGCGTGAGCTTGCCTCAGTTAGGTACGCGTGTACCTTCTATTAATTAAGTGGCATGTGTTGTGTATCGTTCGTCCGTGGCCGGTACATACTCACATCCTTATTGAGATAGCTGAGCAGCGACTCCGTCTCGTTGAGCAACGTGACGGTGCACTTGCCGCGGATGTGTGTTGCCGGCAGCGTCTCCACGTGCCGAGATAAGAACAGTTCGCGGTGTTTCGCCTGGTGCCGCTGTTTGGGCGCCAGGCCGTCCGTGCCTGGCAACTCGCTAGATTCCTCCTCCATCGCCGCTGAAACAGACAAACGACTACGTTAAAATTTACAAACTTTTACGTATGTTAGTAGTGTTAGTACGACGTTAGTTAGATAATCGACCCTCAGAAGCCGTTGCCAACACAGAATAGTAGCTACATTGAGCTCATAGGTCAGTTTTTGACCTTTAACGTGAATGTTTGTACGAATTGATGTTGTTATTAAGGAAAGTAAAACTTAAAGACTGAATAATTGTAGTTGAACGCTAAACATAGAAACTTCATGTGCTTTAATGCCCATCACAGGCACTTATGTTATTCAATATTTATTTCTTAGATGATCGAAATTAAGATATTTGCATATTATGGCAAGAGTTAAGACAAATGTTAATAAAAAAATATACATATATGACGTCTGAAGAATTAACCTATGGAGGTATGTAGTTGCAACGTTGCATCAAGACATCACTAGTATCTAAGTAAATATTTCATTAAAATATTCAATTCATGTAGAAATTATATAGAAGAAAAAAACATGCTGCGCTCACCCCAATTAAATTGGGATAATGCATGTGATGATTAAATCGCTTAGTTTAGACTAAAAAAGGATATCAACGTGTGTTTTGATTACAAGTAATAAGTTATGCTTAATGCAGTTGCAATCGACGTTGCAGTTTCGCAAAACATCATCTCGTATTTAGTAACGTCAGGTCATGTAATGATGAATCACGGTCCTATAGACCAGTGTCGAGAGCGGTCGAGCGGCGCGCTAGTGTGATTTGCGTAGAGCGGAAATATGGTTGCTTTGCGCGGACCGATGCACTTGGATCACGGCGTGACGGAACTATAATACGGACAATACTAATAAAGTAATAATGTCTATAAAATGGGTGATTTGGTAATGATGTGATTTGGTAATGATATACGTATAAACTTCGGGGTTGATGGTGATTTGTGATAGATGTTTTGAATGGTTTATAGATCGTAAAGTTTATACGACTCCTTCATTCATGTGTTGACCAGAAAGGGCTAAGATAACTTCTGACATAGTATTACTGGGGAGTAGGTATGGTCGCAGACTGGCTGCAGCCGTTGGCCGCGGCCGGCAGGTGCGTTGCGAAAAATGTCCACGTCAACTTATGATTTTTATGTGCCGATGTACCGACCGACCGACCGACCGCCATTACGACACGTGTCGTACCTACGCGTATCACACAACATGTCGGCCACTGGTCGTCTTATTCATATTAAATAAGTGTACCGCAAAGCGAGACTAGTTTATTGTTATTCGACAATAAATATCATCCATTTACCCATCTTGAAGTCCTTGAGTAAGTAACCGAAAGAATATCTTTACACACCTGTCTTTTAAGTAGGTAAAGATAATACAACATTTTATTTTCATTTGTTACTCAAAATACGTCCGTACTTTAAAACTTAAATTGGTACTGACCTTTACGATTCAGATCGAATTAATGTTCCTATAAACGAAACATTTGGGACTGCAGCGGATAAATTATCTTTTATACATGCTGTTGATCTGAACCTATAGCATATTTAAAGAAGGTGACTACACCGCTAATACTGAACACGAAATAGATAATAAATGAAAAATTCCATATCAATAAATATATGGTTATTTTTTTAAGAAACAAATTCACCCCGTGTGCTGCCAAGACCAAGCCGAGTAAAACCATAATAAAAATAGACGGGAAATAAAGTAATTTACCGTCTTTGGACTATGCCAACAACTTATTCATAGAGCCGTTCGGGGTTAATTTTGAAAAATTATAATGTTTTAATGTTAAAATTTGGCTATTTAATAACCGTAGTTTGCATGATTAGGTAAGCATATTTATTTTTATTTGCTCAATAAATACGACGCGGTTACAGATCAACCGCTTGTATAAATCTAATCAAAGTAAAATTTGAGAGCTGAATAAAAAAAAAACATTTTTAGTACCTACCAATGTTAATTGCAGGTAGTAATTAAAATTAAATCAAACGTGGAGTCAACGGTTAAAATGTTTTTTTAAATCATTGTTAAGTGTAACGGGGCGTTGTCAAAAGTAAACACGAGAGACAACCGTTCCCGCAGGCAGACAAAAGCGCGACCCCTGCGGCCCAAAGTCACCCGGTTGTGCGTCAAGCGAAGATTTCTACAATACCGAACATTTATAACGGATTTGTACAATATATACAACTAGTAATAAAAAAATAACAAAATTCCAAACAAATTAGGTTATGATGTGTTTGTTGTTTTGTGTTAAGACGCGTCCGTCGGGCAACGCGTTCGTTAGATAGGGGAGGGTGTTGTGGAGTGGGATTGTATCGGCTACTTATTATTACCACGCAGATACCTCACTAATCACATACGAATAATAATAATATGTAGTAGCCGTATTCCGGTGAACTGAACGATTTTAGAGCTCAATAGGGTGTGTTCTACTCGACAGATGTCATACAGTTTAGAACACAAAGGTTTCTGATAATGTGGGGCCGGGAAGTACACTATTGTAGAAATGTAAAAATGACTATTTGCCAATAATCTGGACTGCTATTGGATGTTAATAAGTGAATATAAATTAAAACAGCCCAAAAGGGAACATAGCATCACGCCATAATTTCCCGAAGGGATAGGCAGAGGTGCACATTTCACAAATGCTGTTATTAAGTCCCAGTCTAGGTAATGAGCCTATTGCCATCTACCGGGCACGATTCCAAACTTCGAGCTGCTACTAAGAATTTCCTAACAGAAAATCTTAACACTAACACTTTGCCCGACCCAGGAATCGAATGCGGAACCTGATCATGCTCGGTAGTCGCGCTTAGGACCACTAGACCAACGAGGCAGTCAGCCCAAACGGGAAGACCTTCCAATAAGGAGGCGAATTTAATTTCGTCGCCAGTACGAGTTGAGAGTGGTGTGGGGGCAAAAAGTAGAAACGCCGATTGTTTCGCTCTCTGCTATGAGATAGTCGGTAGCGATTTACAGGAATATCGATGAACGTGTTAAAATATAAGTAAGGTACCGGATAAAGTTTGTGATGCTCCAGTATGTTATGTTACTATAACGTATGGATTTTGTGAGATGAATAGTTAACTGTAAGTAATATTTTTTTCACTGGCAGCGATTCGATGGCGGTCTGCCTTTACAAGTTTATCTTATCAATAAAATTCGAAACAATTAATTTGTCCCAAAATGGTATACACCTTCAGATAGTAAAATAAACCTTCATCGATACAAAACAGCTACTTGATGACATAGATAGACATCACTAGAGTCGCGGCGGCCGAAGAGGGCCCGCCATTTACAGCAACGCCCCGGCCCCGGGGCGGCCGCCGAATTGCGGGGGATTTACTTTATGATAATTATTTCGATTGCGATCGTGAGGAAAGAGCCAGGGCGCACTCGATCCGATCTCGTGGCGAGTTAGCGACCGATGCGAGGAGCCCGTAAAAATCACAGCTTTAAACTAAACCACATTTTACCGGCAAGCAATTTGCACCATGATTGGTTTAAATTAGAAAGCAATCTAGAGATTCCAATTAAGAGGCTCTTATAGGGTTGTTTCGATAATATTAAGCGTCTTTATTATTCAAATGAAGCGTAGTGTTATATCATAAATAGTAAGTAAAAATCCTGTAAGTTATTGATTACCGAACTTGTGTCGGGTATTAAAAAGAACGGGGAGGCCGAAAGACTACATTGCAAAGAGAATAATTAACTCGTTATATTATAGCATTTCCTTCAGAGACGGGATAAGAATGACATTTTAGGAGGTATGGGAAGAATCAACGATCCTTTCCAAGTAATGCTGATAAGCTAAATGAAAATTAGCCATGAAGCGATCAAATATTTATTTTTTAAGGAGATGTGAAAGATCACATCACCTTAAAAACCCAAGTAAGACCTCACATATATTGTATTTAAAATAAAACATAACATAGAAACACGCTTGTATTCCCCGAATGGGTATGCAGAGGTGTACACAGTTGTTCACCCAAATTTCACTAATGCTGTTATTACGTCCCTAGCCTATTGGCATCTATGGGGCACAATTCCAAACTCCGGGCTTCCTAATAGAAAAATCCAATATCATTTCCCGGCCCGAGAATCAAACCCATCACCTCATACTTAGCAGTCGCGCTTGGGAACTAGACCAACCAGGCAGTTATATTGTATTTATAATAAATTGGGTTGCTAATTTATTTTGACACTGGTTTCTGTCGCTACTCACTCAACTAGTAGGGGGTCATAAGTGTGATATGATGTATGTAGTCTACTCTATCTACTACGGCTATGGTGTAATACCTACTTTTGTATTTTGTCATAACATTCCTAGAACTTAATGGAATGCGGAATGACGACAGACAACATGCGCGTTGCATGAATACAAAACAGTTATGATAGTCATACTCATCAGAGTAACAGTATAGTTTTTAGCAGATTTAAATAAATCGTCTAGCTCTGCGTGCGGAATGGTTTACCTACATAAATAGTCAATGTTATTGGAAGATGGATTTGAAGTGAAATGTGCTAAGGAGTACTTATGAAGAGTTTGAAATGGCAAAATTTGCTAGAATGTGCTGGAAAAATTTGGAAAAGAACTATGATCCAAGGAGCTTAAAGAAGAGTAACTGTTAGAGTTCGCTAAGCATTCGTTAATGCTTTTCAAAGATTTATCTTGAATTATTAAGGTAATTGCATTCTTTACGACATTGTATTAACTGCAAAGTTAGTCGTGTCAGTTCGGTCACTTGTATAGGGACTGAATTGATAGCAATGACGTCGCCATAAGACGTGTTAAAATATGGAAGAAGAATTCGCGGTGGTGAGCAGAGGTCGAGATGGCTTAGTGGTTAGAGCGCCTGGAGTATTTATCCGGGAGGCGCAGGTTCGAATCCTGTTCGCGACCGTATTCTTTTTCCATTTAATATAATAACTGTACCTTGAAGAGCAACTGAATAAAAAAAAATCGGTTAATCTACAGTTGACAGTTAAATTTTAAACCTTTGGCAGGTACATAATTGCTTTATTTTTGATTGAGAAAGTGGTCAGTTACACTTACCCAGCTAATCTTCTAAAACTTGTACCTTCAGTATAAAAATTAAGTATTGGGTGCCGACTGAAAAGGGCGGTTGTACCATATTGATACACGCTACGATTTATGGTAAATATTTTATATGAACATGCGATATGAACCTTGGTTAAATAGTAATCGTGGGTCACTTATTCCCTCGGGTCCAGTTCGACAAAGGTTGCTTCGAAGACTCCAGCTTTTGAAGTCTCGTATATGAATAAGCAAAGTTGAAAGCTTAAGTAAGTATACAAAGAAAGAGGTTTGTTAAGTGCGTAATTCAGGTGGGTCGTAGACCGCGGTGTACCCACCCAGAGCAAATGAATTATCTATGGGTTTATCTAATCTCGGTACCATGGTGTCATTTCGAGTGAAATATAGAACACTGGGATGTTTGGTGCGGGTAATAATAATAATAAACTCACAGTTAAAGTAATGCTAGTGAAGAAACTTTAATAACAGAGGATGAAAAATTGTTGAAAGTCCACCTTTGACGAAGATTTACTACGAGTGCCTTCTTCTTTACTACTTTCTTTTGCTTTTATGACCTTTTTACTGGGTTCGGTCATGACTTCGCCAGTTTATGCGAGCTGGATAATTTTATGAATGTTATGCTTGGAACATCGCATTGGTCTGCCCTATTTCATAGAGTGGACGGGACCTGTTTGGCAATTTAATAACATGGGATTATGGATCTACACGCGTCACTACGCAACTAATTAAAGCGTAGGCAAAGAGAAAATGGCAATCTGTGGAGTCCTCCCCCCGCTAGTGGGGGGGTGTCGGTTACGTGTGCCCCCTTGGGGTGGTCGGGTGTATGGTTTTTCTGCTCGGGCATCCTTTGCTTACTTATTGATCCAGTCAAATGTGTGGAGGTGGCGCGGTGGGTGGCACGCCCGGCCCCGCGCCCCCTCGAAGGGGGTACGTCCAAATAAATCTGCCCGCCCGCGAAACACCGCAGTGACAACAGCGACGGCCGGTAAGATGCGGTGGCACAGTCTCCATTCTGTACTCATTAAGGGAAGCCACTGGTCTCGGCACTCGATACCAAGCATTTGATGCAACTTGGGCAGATATTGGCAAGAGCCTTTTTAATTTAAATGATTTCCATCAGAAGGTGGCGGGTGCTACCTTAGAAACAGGCATGCGCGCGACCGCTGAATGTACCATGATCACAGTCACGATGTATGTGCTCTTTTCACGGGGTCAATGACGTTTGTTTCTAAATAATTTGTATGAATTTACTCAAATATGTCTTATTACTTTAGTGTTATATCTATTAATATTACCTCCTATTTACAAAAGCTTTTTAGCAAATATCTTCGCACGAATCCAAAGATGACTAATGAACGAGTATCAGTTAAACTGGAATTATGTAGACAGAAATCTTTATCCAAACACAATGAATTTCATTGATATCATAATAATCTATAAGAAATCCCTTAAATAACGATTAAATAGTGAAATTGCTAATGTAGGTAGTTATTGATAACGACCCGATGATGTGACATTATCTTAGTGGGGCACAGGATGAGATTGTTCATGTCACATAGTAAGTATGAAGTCCATGCCAACGATGACTTGTAGCAACAAATTTATTCACTGTTGCAGCATGATAAAGATTACGATAAAATATTTGATAATATGTAAAAAAGAAAGAAAATTTATTTACTTGGCTGGAGTGAGACACTACAAAAAAACATTTATTGAAATAACTTAATACGTGGAGATTTTAAAATAATATTTAATAAATTCAACTGCAGACATAATCAACATACGTATTGAAGACTAGAAACACGGTTCTAATTTCTAGGACAATGTTTATGACCGTACAAAAAATGAGCGTAATAAATACTAATAATAGTTGGAATAAATTATTACAAATATTTTGATGTCAATAAACAAATGACATAATACTTGGATGGAGCGGAGCGCAGGAGTAAACTAAGTTTCTTTCACAACAGTGAGCGATGACTCATCGAGTTAACCCCCATGTTTTGACAAGAATAAGAGCAGTGAAAGGAACGTCTAAATTATATAGGGCAAAAAATAAGTAGTATTTTCTGTCAACTTGCCGATATCCACTTACCGTCTAAAACCGTACTCTGCCTCTTCTACCTTTGCTGAGGATCTTGGATGCACAAAATTATTCACTAGGTAACAGCAAAAGCTCATCAGATAGTAATTTTTATAATGCAGACAAATGCGGCCGGGACCTATGCAACATACATGGTGCAATTTTGATGCCGTGTACGTACACTTTATTCATATCCATTTACACCTTTGTTTTCCAAAGAGTAAAGCTTTGAGCGGCACTAACATTAGTGCGTCGGCTTCTCTTGGACACGTGCAACGTGCAATAAAGTGTTTAAATATTACAATTGTGCATATGTAATGTCGGGTTTCTATCGTAGCGCTTTGCTTACGGCCGACTCTATAACCATTTTCCGTTGTGAATTCCAACATAATTCACACAACTTGTGCGGGATAATGACATGGTAACGGTCTAAACATAAATATAATCCGATGCCACGGGCAGGTCCCACCTTAGAACTCTTCTTAAATTCCCATCTCACAAATCCGACTTCTACTCCTATTCCTTTTCCGTTTATGCTGTAAGATTGTGGAACTCACTTCCTCCTAGCATTCTTGACTCCAGAACCGTTTCCATCTTCAAGAAACGTGTCAAAGAATACTTCCTCTCTACATTACCGTGATTGTCCTTGTGTATATATATTTATTATAATATATATGTATAGCATATGTATGTAGTTTGTTATATTTACTTGTATGTATGTAGTATATTTAATTTTAGTTAGTTATTTGATTAATTTTTCATTACTGTATATTAATTTTTGGTTACACAATGTGTCTACATCTTTTTTTGTTAAACTCTCCAGTCACAGGTCTGCTGGAAGAAATTTCTTAATGAAATAAGCAGTACCTTTGTGCTCCACTTTACTTTGTACAATGTTAAATTTTAATTTTCTCTGTGTGTACATAAATAAATAAATATAATAGTGACTACTCATATCAAATGTTGAGTTGCTTGCACACTCTATTTTCTGGCAGACCCTAACTAGCATAAAAACCACGCTAGTTCAAGATAAACGTTAACGTTACTGTTGCGCCTCCAAAACCAGTTTAACAAAACGACGATTAGTAAAATCTTTAAACTCGAGTGAGACTGTATGTATATTTATTTGAATATGTTTCACGAGTTTTAAATGAAGAATAGATAAGTACTGTTATTTGGGACTGTCACCAGTTTCTCTGTAATGAGTGTATCACTGAATTCGTAATGAAAAAACTTTGCGACGCAAAATAATGTTAGTACCGCGGGACGTTGGAAATGTTACCAATGAATATTGCATAAATATATTTGGTCTCGTCACCGTTGGACATGTGTTGGTACGAACTACCTTTGTATTATGATTTATTTATACCGTCCACAGGATATCGGAAATATTATGTCTTTTCATTCAGCTAAGTTGGTTTTCAGAATCAAAACTAGACGATCTTGAATTACAATTTACAACGAACTTGAATTACAATTCACAAATGACCGTTACTTACAGTATAAAATACACATATAGACACAATGGATGTTAAATGTGCTGTGAAAATTTACTCTGCCAAAAAGTTTTAAGTTATTATTCTAAAGGTTTATTAGATTTCTGTTGTATAAGAACGATCGGATTGTTGAAACCTATATGTATGTATGTATTGTATCGTGCATCGAAATAAGAATATCGACGTATCAAACACGGGCGAGCAAGGTAGGTAAGTCCACTTCGGAAAAATGTCTTGAAACCCTCCATCAACCTGATTCAACTCAAGCTTGTAAACATCGTCCGAAAGATGATAATTTAACAGAAGCCCTATTATATTAAGTCAAATACCTATGTTTAGTAGGCAAAACTAAATACTGGTTACTTATTAATTTTGGCCGTAATATATGGTTCTTAATGCAAATCCAGGTACCTAAATGTCACGACCTCTAAGGTCGGTCTAAATCAATCTCATTAAGTTCCAAAGAAAACAAAAAACGAAAAATAAATAAAACAATAAGTCAAAACCTTAATACTTACACAATAAAGTATAATGTTGTTTTATGAAACATACAATTTGGGCAGATTTGAGTAATATACATTTTAAAAAGGGGGGAGCTTCTTACGTGTTTGATTTCTTAGTACGAGTCTAAAGTTCTTTACAAAATTGCGCTAATCGAAAAAAACCGTGCTAGTGTAAGGAAGCCTTAAGGGACGATACTATTCGAAATAAAAAAAAAGTTGAAACATGGTTTGTTAAAACAAATTTATCTGTTTTATAAATTCAGATTTGTGCACACTGACACATACCAAGGAATCACTATGTATAACCTATAGTAAAAAAAAACTGTTTCTAACTTCAGTAGTTTCTTTCGGTTTTGTTTTTGAGTCGGGACTCGGGAGTTTGGTATTTTTAAATTAATGTGATAGTAAAATTTCTTCTATGTCCATAAATAGAAGAAATTAAAAAGTTTTTTAAAAGTAAATAATTTATAAAAGACTTGTCTCGATTAGCGTAATAAAAATTTATATTAAGTCGGTTCGATATCCGGCCCGGGCATAAGACTTAAAAAATATTTGGATGGAAGTCTTTCTTATCCGTCCGAAAATCGAAGACTGTTTCCTTATAACAAAATCTATTCTCCAATAGTTTCGTTTCTGATTTTTCCAAGCTGACCCATCTTAATGAACCACTCTGTATAATAAAAAAGTGTATACTAAAAATTTCGAATCATCTGATACATGAAGATTCGAAATTTTTATGCTGTATATTAACTATGAGATTCGATTTTTTTTGAGGATTCCGTACCTAAAAAGGAAAAAAAGCGGAACCCTTATAGGGTCACTTTATTGTCCGTCTGTCTGCCAAAACCTTTTATCTCGGGAACACGTGGAGGTATTGAGTTAAAATGAAAACCATATACTCAAGTCTACAGTCCCTTGAACCTGTGAAAAAATCATACTTCTAATATAAAGAAAAAAAAGTTACGGCCGTTTATGCCGCAAAAAACGTATACTTCGACATTCAAGGGATTCAAAATTTCTAAAGTACTCTTCGTTGACCTAGATCTATGTAATTTGGCAAGTAATATCGTCTGATACTGCAAGTACAGGGAACAATCTGAAAACTATACATTTGTAATTAAATCATAAAAAATAGTCTTTATTTAATTTAGGTATGAACTGTTTTAATATAACCACAATTTCACTCATAAAACTCAATAATATAAGTAACAATAGGTTTTGGAACTGAATTTCGGGAAAAGTTCGGAAAAATCTGCGGGGCTCTATTCCTGAACTATTTAAAATATGTACCTACAAATTTGTACGGAACCCTCGGTGGGTGAGTCCGACTCGCACTTGTCCGGTTTTTACCACCACATTGAATTAACTGCAAAGTTAGTCTAGTACAGAATTCTTCTTCTATATTAATACGTCTTGTAATTACAACTAATTCTACATTTAATTCAATGTTAAAAATTCATTTCCGTACTTAAATATGGTATGAAAATTTGTAAACTTTGTATCAGAGATTCGAAGTTTTGAACTATTGCCAACTTTAAATCTGATGTATGTTTTTTTTAGAATAGGTCAAGTAAATCCTCTATTGTATGCAGTCCCGTAGAACATTAATATCAATTGATACAGATCAATCAATTGGTCAATGCAAAACGGTGTTTTTTTACCTGACTGTTCCATAAGAAGGCGGAGCATGTTTTATGGTGTTCGTAACATCCTAGATCCATGCCTCCGATCCTACATATTATAATTTTTGGAAAAGGATATCCGTTATTGTTTTTCACCTGTTTCCATGTTTTCAGTGTTTTCGGGTATTTAAACATATTCCCCGAAGGGGTAGGCAGAGGTGTACACAGTTGTACACCCACATTTCACCAATGCTGTTATTAAGTCCCATGTAATAGGTGGTGAGCCTATTGCCATCAACCACACAGCCTTGCACAGTTCCAAACTCCGGACTGCTACTGAGAATTTCCTAACAGAAAAACTCAATAACACTTTGCCCGACCCGGGGATCGAACCCGAGACCTCCTGTTCAGCAGTCGCGCTTGGGACCACTAGACCAACGAGGCAGTCGAGGGTATTTAAACGACTGGTTAAAAAAGGAGTGTTATGTTTTAGGTTTCACGTATGTATGTATCTTTATGAGTTTCTTTATTCCACCATAACTTCTAAATGTCTGGACCGATTCAGATGTATGGGGTACTGTTTGAATCCTTACATTGTCCCGGGTAACAAAAGGTTAGTAAAATTTAAAAAAATGTATTATAGGGGCTATGTTACACACACAATTTTTGAATTAATTTCATATTGTATAATAAAATTAGTTTTATTAATTGTTCTTGGTGATATTTTACCAGTTGAAGGTATAGGTTAAAATATATGTTGCTGTGGACGCGGACGGAGTCGCGGGCACAGCTAGGTTAGTGATATATATTTAAAATAAATATTGATTGGTCTACGAATATCCAGTTGGTTTAGTGGTAGCAAGCGGGACTGCTAAGAGTACTCGGTTGGATTGCCGGGTCGGGCAATGTTATTGTTTCTGTTATGTAAATTCTCGTTAGCAGCTCGGAGCTTGGATTTGTGACCAGTCGATGGCAATAGGCTCACCTTATTACATGTGACTTAATAACTGCATCGGTGAAATGTGGGTGTGACTTTATGTTATGTATTATTTCATCACGCTATCGCTCATAAGAGCCGAGTAGCTATAGTTTTTAAATATTATCAACGTTGTTTAGTATATATTAATCTGAAAATATATTTCGTAATCTGTTTACCTAATTAAAGGCTGTTTCTTGAGTTCAGCAGTTACATAAGACTGAATTTTACTAATACGACGTGACGTAAGATGTTATTTTCCGACATCTACGCAGACGCAGTCGCGAGACAGCTAGTTTATGAAAATTACATTGTTTTTTTGAAATTATACCTCTTTCGTCTCGTTAGTCAACTCCGAACAACAACAGGTAATTTGTTGACTCGTTTTTGATGGGCTCACAATCCGTCAATACCAAAATTATGGCAATCTGATCCTTTATCTTTCCAAACAGCAACTATAGGTAGCCACGGAAAAACTAGTTGGTACAACTTTTCCAAAAATGCCCATGTCATATCTTACTGCTATTATGAGCTGAGATCACTAGCACGAATCAGTCAGTATTGCAGATATAACCCAAATTTTAAGGATACTTCGCATGCAAACAAGTTTAAGTCAGGCGTCAGTGCAAGTGGACCTGAGTCTGAATTGCACAACAATGTAAGTACGTTGATCTGCGCCAGCGCAGCGTTGTGCAACGTCATTTGCTCGTAGTAGGCTTCCACTACGGTACGAGCAACAAGTTGATAGTATTGCAATTTTACATATAACTTTGTATTTATACGGAATTAATGGTAACTCAAACAAACTCTGTTTTAAAAGCAAAAGAGCTTGTATTTTACGTGTAACGTAAACTTTCAAAGCTCTGTACCATAACCGAAGCATAAACTCGTGTTTCTGTCACATATTTTGTAGTGGAGAAATAATAGTGGGATTTGTGGTGAGGTCATTGATATGTTATTTTGTTGATTGTCACCGTCGATCACGCTTGTCGCGGTCTACGTCAGGCTCAGAGTGGTAATGTGGTAAGAGTGTAATGAGAGGGTCGGTCGGTCCTGTGTGGCGCCGCGCGGTGTGGCGCGCGGCCGGCCGGTGCGGGGCGGGAGGGCGCACGGAAGGAATGCGTCGTTTTCGCATCGGGAGAAACGAATGCGTTTAAGCGTCGCGGGTATACAATGGCGGCGTGACGAGATCCGGTTCGCGGGCCGCGCGGGGGCAGGGGACGGGGGCTCTAATCGATAGCCGGCGAGCGACGGCCGGGCGACTGCGGCGCATAGGTGACAGCTCGGGCCCAATCAAATTACCGGCCGTGGAGGAGAACTGCAGTGCCACGCACGCCGGAGAAACACACGCCGCCGCCGCCGCCGCCACCACCCGCGCCAACCCCGCGTTCCGCCGCCGAAACTGCACCGACGAGCTCCTATTGTCCGATACACCACCACCTCACATACGTTCGCCTATGCAACACATTGACGGATAGTCGTCACTTATCACGCCACCCGATACGCGAGATTCAACCCCCCTCCCCCCTGTACGGCTGCAATTTGTACACAAGCTAGGTAATATTAACTATGTGTGAGTTAAGGTTCTATAGCTATGATACCGTTCTAACGTTAGTAGATTACTTACTTCTAACGATAAAACGCTATCATACGTAAAAAGAGATGAGAGATGATTTATCTTTCAAGTTTCGTCTAACTATATCAGAAAAATGTTAATTTGCACAAACAATAGTGTAAAAACATTGAAATAATTATAAAATAATAAAATAACTCACAATTATTACACTAAGAGGTCCTAATTATTAAGAATAAAATGCAGTGTTTAAAGCGAGATTTACTAAATAGTCAAGATTAAGGCATAACATGTGGCTAGTAGTGCCCAACATGGGAAACATCTCATAAATGCAAGGAAAGAATAAAATTATAGCCACAAAAATATGAATGAGCTGTTGCTTTTTAGGTCGAGAGGTTCAAGTCTGCCCGACGCAAAGGGGTCAAGTACGAAAACCAAACTTGAGACAATATTATTTATTGAAATAAATTTCATAACAGCAGCAAACAAAGTAATGGCTTACACTTGCATATCTTAAACGTGAGATTCTGTTACGGTATGAGCGAATTCGACAGCGCTCTCGCATCGAATACATCAGCGGATGTAGCGTAAACGACACATCTACGAGTTCTACGACTGAGGATTGGTGTACGCGCATCTAATTATAGGTTATTCCACCCGCGTACCACACAACAGATCCACGTTGTACCATTAACGACCTGTGCACGAATGTCTACCCTGTACCTACACATAGTCAACGCTTCATATACCACATACGCGACCGGTGTATACAGAGAAATGTGATGTAACCCGTCACGCATACTGAACTCAGGTCGGACGCGGTGGTGAAGTGCACTCGAAAGATATAAAACGCCAGTAAAGGAAATAGTTAGCGACGACGCTCGGTAAAAACGAAACTTGACATTGAAAAGGAAATTAAATCAAAACGTTGCATAAAAAGATAACGACGCCGTAAAGTTTCCACAGATCGATCGAAGCGTGTCAGACTCGTTGTAGCTTATTTCTATGAAGACTGAAATAAATGTCGCTTTTATACGTAGGTAATGAAGTGCCCGCCGCAATTAAATCGATGACATCATAGCCTCGATGCGTGGCGTGATGGGAAATAAAAGCACAATTCAATCAACTGGACGGCGACACGTTAGCCCAATCTATGAGCGTACATGAACAAGGACTTTATTGCTCAGAGCTAATATTTTCCAAATTTTTTATTGGTTGTCAATTTGTCATTATAATTAGGGTTACTTAGTGTACACGCGTCAAAAAACTGATATAAGACAAAAGTAAAAGATAAAAACCAAAAAATCTTTCACAGCGTAAGAAGTTGATCGTAACACTCGAATAGTGTCAGAGGTTCAAAGTTCGTGAACTTTTCCAACTGCTCGCAAAGCGTTTGCATCTGTACACTATGTACCTACATCACGTTTCGCAAAATGTTCATAGTGTGTCCCAAATATAATGTCCCCACGAGACGTTTGCGACGCCCATCGCTGTTTGCCTTGACGGTTGACCCTGACACTGTTGCCAGGTTACAGCTGCAACATAAGTTTTGACTCACCTAGCGCAGGGTCGAGGACTGCTTGTGCCGCTTGCTCCTCGCCAACCGGCGTTTTAAGGCATATTTTCTTGAGTTTCATCGCGATTGGTGAGTCTTCCGACTGGGCCACTGCAACACAAATATGGAGTTAATTAACATCATAATTATATCACATAATTCAGATTTTAAATCTTATTTTTATCAGTCCGAGGAGCAAATTTGAGCCTATTTTAATTGGCGCGACATGTTTCTCATTAGGAAATCATTCCAGTATTTAAAGAAAAGAAACTTGCGTAATTTATAAAGTGTATTAGAATTAATGTGAAAAAATATATTTATTTATTTATGTGCCTCATTAGCATGACATTCCTCAGACATTGTTTTTATTTATTAATACCCCGATCGATTACGTATTATGCACTGTTTCCCCCACTTGAATATATAATCAACGACTTAGATTATTTCACACAAACATGTCATGTGGAATATTTTAGAGCCGTATTTACAAAAACTGATGTCTTGTCAATGGAAATGATGACATTTTGAAATTTATAATCGGAAGTTAAACATTAATTATACATTATCAACGCCATGCAAAGCAATCATAAATAGGTGCTTAGCAATAAAAAATTAGAACCAAAATATCTAGTGAAGTGATATACCATCCACGTTACTAAGGGCTACAAGATGTAACGAGAGGAAATCGATAGGTACTGCCAATTATTTATTTCTCAAGAACGCAACTTGATGGAATGTATTATAATGGATCAGCAAATTTTTCTAGGTAATTTTGCACTAGATAATGTTTCATTGAATAATAATATTATCTTTTATTTAGGTCAGGAGATATTAAAAGGATACTGACAAGAATCTTTGTTTATGATCTCTAACCTGCATGTTACGTGGTGCCCATCACACGTGGTGCACAACACACAAGTGTCTTTGATTCAAATTAGCTTCGATTATTGTTGATCGAAGATTCTGAGCCTTCTGATACCCTCGGACGATGCGTTGAGTCTGTTTGACCGATAAAATTTTCAGCCCTGACTGCCATCGTGCAAACTATCGCAATACACAGCTGAACTTAATAATGTCCTTGTACTTTGGCAACGACAGGAATTATTCTCCTGGCATAGTCGAGATTTTGGCCTTTCATATTAATGAGAACAAAAAGTATTAAAATAATCTCAAAAGAAAATCCTAGAAAATATATGCACCCGAATTTTATTTTAGCAATTATAGATACATACAAAAATATCAGGAAATTAAAAGGGATAATGTCAGCTTATCATTTTTAGGGTTCCATACTTCAAACGGAAGAACGTAACTCTTTAAGTATCACTGTCTGACCGTCTCAGGATCGCGTGAAGGTAACAAGTTGAAATTCACGTAAACTACTCTTAGGTTTACGGTTTCTTGGAGCTGTAAAAATCAAGCTTCTATGTGAATGCAATAAAAATATGACCATTTATGCCGCGTATTATGACACTCGCTAATAAATCAAAACCATTAACCAAAATCATGAAATTTTGCACGAAGCAGATCGCACAGCACAAGTAAAGGTATTAGAAAAGAAATTAGATTTGTAGTTAATAACTTTCTTTTGCGATTACAAATTTTCATTTGCAGTTGGAGAAATGACCGTGACGTCAATGTATAGCAGTTTTTTTTAACTTCACACTCAAGATTACCATTTGGGCAAAATCTTCGGGTAGTCTTGTATCTACATACAAGTTTGTACAGAACCCGGTATCGGTGCACGAGTCAGAACTCGAACTTTTTCCGGATTCTTTGAGTAACTACACGCACTCCTAGTTTAGGAGCGATTTAGTGGCTGAGTCTGATCAATGGCGTGCGTGTAACTTTTGACCGTCATCATACAGCAATATTATAAATCTTTTTTTTTTTACAATACGAATCTGCTGGCGCTGTAAGTCTGCATTATCCTACCGCCGCGCAAAGCTAGAGTTAATGTGTATCAACTTTTATGTTCCGAGCTTGCTCATGCAAGTAATAAAATTAACTCATATTATGCTATAATTTGACTGCCTCGTTGGTCTAGCGGTCCCAAGCGCGACTGCTGAACAGGAGGTCTCGGGTTCGATCCCCGGGTCGGGCAAAGTGTTATTGAGTTTTTCTGTTAGGAAATTCTCAGTAGCAGCCCGGAGTTTGGAACTGTGCCCGGTTGATGGCAATAGGCTCACCACCTATTACATGGGACTTAATAACAGCATTGGTGAAATGTGGGTGTACAACTGTGTAGGTACACCTCTGCCTACCCCTTCGGGGAATACAGGCATGATGCTATTATGTTATGTTATAATTTGAAAAAAAAAAACTATATTTTCGGTAATAAATGACAATATCTGTCATAGTCGGCCCTAATCGATCTTGCTGCAATATGTATTTATGATTTAATAGAAAGGCACAAAATACACTGGTGTTCCTCACGTTCAATCAATCATCATCATGTTCAAGACTTTGCTAAAAAACACATTCATGACAACATCTTTTAAAACCGTTTAATAAATCAATTCCATGTTGCATTTGCTTATAACTTTAATTTAATGAACTTCTTTTTTAGTTATTTTTCACTTTTTAGTTTCCTTTTTCAGCGGTTTTTTTTTTGTGAATAGGTTTTTATTTTTGTGGCTATAATCTACAAAACATAGCTAGGTCTAAAGTTCTCATCAAAATACATAAATAAAATAAGCCCAAACTAGAAGTTGTTGCTGTGCTCGACTGTCTTTCGTCTCCATCATCAGATTAACTCCAGGATTTCAAAGGAAAAAGGAGGTTCTCAATTAAGTCGGTATATATATATATATATACTAGCGGTCCGTCCCGGCTTCGCACGCGACTATAATTTGAGATTTAAACTATCCTATCTCTCAAGTTGGATCGAACTGCACATGGTGTGCGAATTTTATTATAATCGGTTAAGTGGTTTAGGAGTCCATTGAGGACAAACATTGTGACACGAGATTTATATATATATATATATATATATATATATTTGCTTTTTTATTTATCTACACCGACTAGTCCGAGGTTTCTGATCCGATTTCTGTGATTCTTTTTTTGTTCGATGCGGTATACTTGCCGCGTGGTCCCCTAAAAATTTAATTCAGATTAGCTCAGTAGTTTTTATTTTATGCGCATTTTTGCTTACTTGGACGATGTAATTTTCACGAAACTTTGTTTACGGGTTTTCATTTAGGTTGGTTACATTTATTAAGTTACCACGGTGTCGTCAGTAATCGAAGTAGTGTAACTTCATAATGCCCAAAAATAAAAGTATTTAGTCTACATTTCATTGCCTTAATCTTTGCATTTCTTGTAGTGCTTTGTCGTCATGTGGTCTGTTTAAGAATTTAGATGGTTCCGAATCACTTAATTATTATTATTATTTATTTATTTTATCATCATATATATTTATTATATCATCGTACATTAATAATGTAAATACAGACATAGCACTTATAAAAACAAAGGTCAAGCAGATAGATTAATGTCCCCCATGCTAGGAAAATCCTGTGTTATGGAGGGGGCATCCAACCGTCTAATTGGTGTGTTATACAATGATGTTTGATAAACTGTATGTAAAATTTGGGTACTGTACTAACGATTTTTAAATAATTTTAAAATTGAAACCACAAACTTAATGTAATGTAATGTAAATTGTATCTGCATGAGAGCAATGCAATGTGTGTGAGGTGAGTGAGGTGAGGTGAGTGAGGTGAGATGTGTGTGGTGTAGAGTTGTGTAGACTGAGAGTAGTAGAGTTTTATGAGCTCCTATGCATCATCGTAGTCAAGCGACATTAGATATTCCTTGACTTTGTTTTTACATTGATAAGCGTTGAGCGAGTGGATGTTAATTTTTATGTGCAATTTGTTATAAAGCAGAGAGCTCAAGAATCGACTGTGGCGTTGTGCTAAAGTTGAGTGACCATGAACATGGCTCAAAGATCGGACACCAGAGTTTTTGATCTATTATATAATATACGGCTCATAGTCTACAATAACCTAAGAATCCTAACTTAGAAATAATCTACTATAGCCTATGAAATAACTTAAGGAGCTCGTTAGGTTATGTAACAGCCGCACAGATCGATCGATCGAGGTTAAGCTGCGCTTGCCGCGGTCGGTCTGTGGATGGATGACCATAATTACATACCTAGACCACTCCGTGCCTCGGAGAGCACGTTAAGCCGTCAATCTCGGTTATGAAATTAAGATCTATGACAGCCGTTACGGGTATTCAGAGGCCTAAATGTCTGAAACTAGTCATACCAAGAGATATCGTGTTACCCAGAAACTGGGTTATGGAGGTCAGATAGGCAGTCCCTCTATGTAAAATACTGGTATTAAGCTGCATCCTTTTTCACTGGAAGCCGACCCCAAAGTAATTGGGAAAAGGCTAGGCAGATATTACAGTCTGGCACTGACTTCAAACCTATGAGTAGGTAGCACATACGAATAATATTATATTATTAATATTATAGGTAGTAGGTTTGGACAAGAAATGTTTTGGATTAAATCTATATTTTTTTTTTTCATTTTTTTTTGTGGAGTTTTTGAAGTCGGTTTTTTAAACGTAGTTTTTTTCCTTTTATCGATTGTAATTATGTGAACACCTACGAATTAAATCAACTTGCAGCACAATCTTCTCTAATTTAGAATCTCCAAACAATCAGTCGATTAGTCTAGTTTCTTGGTTTTCGAAAAACATCGTGATATGTAATCAAGGTGTCTTTCGGAACACGTCCTTATTCATTCTAGAGTGAAGACAAAGAAATCGAAAACATCTCTACAATCACCCAAAGAGCCGATCGTGTCACCTTCCTTTTACCGGCAAGTACTATACGCATAGTGGTTGAGAATCAACCATCTGAGGATTATTTATTTACTTCAACTAGTTCAGCCTGTCCAGGTTTGAAGAACGTGCTGTAAGTATAGTTTCACAAATAATAACGCAATTAACGTCCGTAAAGGGTGAGTTGTTGAATGGATTGCTTTACAAAATTAAATATTTTGAATTCCAACCAGGCATTGATCATTCTTCGATCGAGTATAAAACTCGTTTTGCAACTCGTATATTCATTATCGAAGTGAAAGTTTGAACGTTAAATTTTTATTCAAGCGTACTCCACAAAGCTCATAAAAGTATAATAAACAATAAGGTAAAAAGGGTCTTCAAACATAATGTTAAATTAAAAGTGTATAGTTAGAATGTGTAACAGTGTGCCAGGGCTCGTCTGCGACCTTGACGGCCTGAGCGTCGGTGCCGTCGGCCACCGGAGACCGGGACACCGCGGTCGACGAGGGCGCGACTCGAGATCCCGGGTAAAGGTGTGCGTACACTGTACTACATTATTGTTGCCGTGGAATGCCGCGACCTACGACAACTAACATGATATTTGTTGATTCTATTTATGACATAAGGTTGACTGCAATTTGTATAGGCCTACCTATTCAAGTTGTTTATAATACCAATTCTGCAAACATTCAAATTATAATACGTTTACTACCTGAGAAAAGTTAGGTATACGGAAGGTATGATCCCTTTGTTTTAAACAATCTTAGTTTTCAACACATCTCGATTAATTAATAATACAAGGTTTGATGCCGTGTTGTCGTTTGACAAGAAGACGCGGGTAAAGAGTTGCGCTTTTGTAATAATTGTGGCGTGGTGGGCAGTGTACAGGCATCACATACGCCGTGCGGCGCGATGTCGCTAGTGTGTCGTGGTTACGGCAGGGCAGGTGCAAGCGAGGCTGCATGCTGCGCCGCGCGGAGGCTGTGCCCACCCTTGCCACCCCGCGTCACCCTCATGCCCCCCTCCCGTAACCCTCCCGCGCACGCCATCTTAACAAATCGATAGGATATGACTGTTCTCCACTTCGCGGGTGCGACTTTTGGGCGCGGACTGAATGACCCCTCTTGATTGCGTAACGCAAAGCGCGTATACAATAGAATAGCGCAAGATTCTACCACCAAAATGAAGCAACGTTTACAGCGTACCCAAACCAACACGCCGACGCGACGAGGATAAATCTCAGTACCAAAAACACACGAAAGGGTTTTTGGCTCGAACAAATGTTTGTTAAGCACCTTCCGAACTAGATTCTTTATAAATATCCGTCACCTTAAGTCCACGTAATCGTTATTATTTTATTCTCATTTGTTTCAAGGTATTACTGCGATACCACATATGGTAAAACATGTAATCCTAACTATATCTACCGGACGAGTCAACGTTGATAATGAACTATTAAGAAGTAGTAGGTAATTAATAAAGATAGTAATATCGAAGCGAGGTTGACGGGGTTAAACTAGTGGCGGTAAGGAGCAGTTTGCATTGCATCTAGAGATTTAGGTTTACGAGGACGTTATTGCCGCATCATTTAACCAATATGGCCAATATGGGTAAACAGTTGTGCACTGGGCAGTAGACAAAGCTTTATTGTGTAACAATATTGGTATACCAAGATTTACACTGTCGTAGCCGTAGCATAATAGTAAGTGTGTGTGTTAGCAGTACATACTAAGTTATTAAGTACAGAATGATATAATTATAACTTTTATTTGTTTGATAATCTAATATCCACGGGAGTGTAGCCACGGGAGGTCATAAGTTATTTTTACAGATCAAAACAAAATTATATAACTTTTTATACTTAGAACAAAACTAGAACATATGTGATTTTGATCGCAGTCAGTGGTCGTTGAAAAGTTTGATATAACTAGGGATTGGGGTAATTCTGCCGTGCAGGCGCAGTAAGAGGAAAGACGCAGTCACGAGAAAACCGCCAAAATCATTTTGATGTTTTTTTCCTATGTACTAGTAACAGAAATAACATTATCTAAATGTTGATACTGTTTTGTTATACATAGTTTTTCGAAACCGCGTTTTTCCTCTTACTGTGTTTTAGGGCCTGCACAGCAGAATTTGGAGATGATATAATTATTACTGCCAAACTTGATGAGGAAATTACAACATTGAATTATAGAAAGGACGAATATATCTAAATCATAAGTGATACCTTGCATATGCATTGTTTTAATTAAAATACTTGAAGTAATAATTTATTGTTGTGACCACAAAACGACGTAAAAACTATTATACTATATTCCTATCGACTACTACTGCATGGAATTTTTGTACGAAATTTAGAACAATCAAATTTTTTGTGAAATCTGATTTATGGTAAAAACGGCTAGTGTGCGCTTACGACTCATATCCATTCTACTAAAATGGGTTTCGGTAGCGCCTTTTTCATCAGCAAACAAAATTAATTCAATGAGAAGGTAATCCCAACCGTCCTATAACCCAAGCGGGAATGGGAGTAAACCGCGGGCCGCTCCCGCCATCTCTACTTAAATATTCACGCCCTCTAATGACACGATGTCGGCTCACTTTAACAAGGTTCTAGGTGGCCAACTATACGCGCACACTTGGAACCTTACCAAGGTAAGCAATACGGGACAAAGAAGTTAAGATAATCTTCCGCCGAAAGTGATCCTATTGGAAATGAAATTCGCCTTTTCGAAGGATGCAGAGGGTAATCAGTACCAGTTTGTATTTAAAGGCAAGCATTCTTTTCGTGCGATCTTGATCGATATTGCCTTATATTTTACTCTCTCAGCTCGGCTCCGAATCAAACAAACTGTCGCACAAATTGTTAAGATAGTCGCCGATCAGGCTATTCTGAAACAGTTTCGTATTGAATTATTTAAATATATAATAGGCTAAAACTATGAAATATATAATATTAATAGGACGCGGACAACCGTGATCATCTCCGTGTCTATTTTATTGAACCACATTAAAAAGCATATAAATGAGAAAATGCATTTCAATACATGGTGGCGAATTAAAATTATCATTTGCATGGAATACAAAGATCAATCAGGTGTTACGAAAAAGCCACAGGATCTTTAATGCTAGCTATCATAACATAAACAAAGGCTTTTGTCTGTCTGAATGCTCGGGATTGCGTATTGGAATGGGTGGATACAGTTATGACTTGAGTGACAAAGTATGCGAACGAAGCGAGTAAATTGTTCTAATGATAATACATATTCATTGCCGCGTCGACTTCTCAGACTTAACGGTTTCCGACTCGGTGACCTACGGTGTCCCGCGTTAAGTATCAACAGATTAAAAGTATACAAGAGAGGAACGTGGAGCGTCATGTGACCTCAATATTAGGATGTTTAGGCGTAGTGACATTTAGGACTATAAACTATGGAGATCGTATCATAAAATTTAAGCTTCGATGATCATCAGGATTGATATTTATTAAGACGCAGTTGCAGCAAAAAAATCATAGAATCTATAAAAACACTGTATATGTTTTCCTTAGAAAATAGGGATACATTATTTTAATACTCAGTATAGCTTGAAATCAATGTAGCGGCAATAGAGTCAACAGCGATAACTTTTTAAAAAGAATGACAAGTACATCTTGATAAATTCAAAATAATACCCTTGCATACTATGGACGGTAACCGATACCACTAATGTTCAGCAACACTTGGCGCAGTCTCTCTGTAGATGGGTGACCGCTAGGAGCATATTCATGAGTGCTTTAGAGGGCACGTTAAGCCGTCAGTCTGAGCTGTTTTTAATTAATACTCGCTAACCAAATCGGAGGCCTACGGGCGACTTCAACAACTGTACCACCTGGGGGGGTTACTCCTGAAATTAATACCAATTCCAAAAAAAATATTACCTACATCATAGTTATCAAAATTATAAGGTATTACATTTAAATCTACGAACTGATATATTTCCAATCCAATGACAATCGAGCAGATTAATTTCAAGAGTAAGCCTACAGGTTTGCTCCTAATCACCCAAAACAATAAGAATCCACATGCCATCATAGTAGTTATATTTGAAGAAGAAAAATTATATGGAGTAGACCTATACATGAATATTATTGGTGTGAGATAAGTATATAGGTATTCACTGAAATGATCCCACCGTGCTCTCTTATCGGTTATGTGACTTATTTGTATGACATAAGTATGTATTATAACGTTGATATGTCACAGGAAGGAAGGAACTAGATATAATTGAAATCAATCTCCAAGAAACTTGTCGGTTGAGCAGTGTAAGTGATTTAGTGTTTAGTATTTGGCTGTAACGTACCTCGTCACTAAAACTTACGTAATAGCCACAATCAAGTATCAAATCCTGTGCAGTATGCTGTCTCTGATGTATTTTTTACATGTATCAAATTTAGACCAGAGATATTATAAAAAAAATACCACTTCCAAAACTCCACAAAATATATGAAATAAAAAATGACTAAAGAACATTGTGGCGCGCACGCGCGGCTACTGTACCTAATATATATTTGACTTAGCACCGACTTCAAACCTATCAGTAGTAAGCACATACAAATAATAATATTTTAATTATAGGTAGTAAGTAGGTTTGGGCATTATTTTTTGCTTTTGACTACTTTTGTATTTCGTATATTATGTGGAGCTTTTGAAGTCGTTTTTTTAAAGGTACTTTTTTAACTTTTTAGTGTCCGTAATAGGTTGTATTTCTTACGATATTTCGTGGACTACAGAAGGTTTTTAACCGACTTCAAAAAAAGGAGGTTATCAATTCGACACGTATGTATAATGGGACCTTCCAATAATACATACGTGTCGTATACACACACATAACATATGATAATCTATTACTGATTCTAAACAAATATACAAATTTTTAACCGATAAAAAAAATGGAAGTTATCAAGTATATTCACATATGATAATTTATTAGTGATTCTAAACAAATATGTTTTTTTTTATCGGTGTATGTTTGTATGTATGTATATTTGTCCACGCATTTCTCGGAAACTATTAATCGGATTATGACCATTATTTATTTATTGTCTTATGGCACTTACTCCAACTTAGGGAACAGTGCAAGTTGGTCCAAATCGGTTGAGTAGTTTTCAAGATATGAACTAATACGTGTAAGTGTGACGGCCTGGCTTATTGATACGAGCTACGGGTGTGGTGTCAAAGGGAAAACATCTCAAAACCTTGGTTAAATTCTAGTGCATGTATGAAAGAAATAATATTTTCCCAAATCCCAAAAAATATTGTAGGCCCCTAATTTATTTTCTATACTAATATTATAAAGAGAAAAGATTTGATAGTTTGTATTATTTAAAAAAATTGTGTTATTCCCTTTTTATGAAGTCGTTAAATTTTTTTAAACACTTTTATATTTTCTAATTTATTTCTAAGTTAGATTTCTTAGATTATTGTAGACTATAGTAGGTTTTTTTATTGTTTATTGTCTTAAATTACACAGTTGATGTAATTCAACTATGTTGGTTGAAGAAGACATAGTTTATAAGTAATTATTCAAAAGAGAGGCTCGTGGCCAAGTAACAGCCGCACAGATCGATCGATCGAGGTTTAGCTATGCTTGCCGCGGTCGATCTATGGATGGGTGACCATAATTTCATACCGAGACCCCTCTGTGCCTCGGATAGCACATTAGGTAAGCCGTCGGTCCCGGTTGTCAAATTAAGATCTATGACAGCCGTTACGGGTAGTCAGAGGAAACCTACTCTATGGTCAGAGGCCTGAAAGTCTGACAACCACTCATACTTCGCGATATTGTGTTACCCAGTAATTGGATTGTGGAAGACAGATAAGCAATCACTCCATGTAAAATAATGGGATTAAGCTGCATCTGGTTTGACTGGAAGCCGACCCTAGTGTAACTGGAAAAAGGCTAGGGGCAAAAGAAGTTAAGTAATTGTTCAAAACACTACATAAAATGCCAAGATTAAGGCAATAAAATTTAGACTAAATACTTAATTTTTATCATCATCTAGTTATAGTTAGATATCGTCAGTAATCAAAGTATTGTACTTTAATTACTGACGATATCGTGGTAACATAATAAATGTAACCAACCTAAATGAAAATCCGGCTACAAAGTTTCGTGAAAATGTTCATTCATTTCAGCCGATTTTGATCAAATTGCACTATTCCCTAAGTTGAAATAAATGTTAGCCAATCAAAAAAGAATGATCGCAATCAGATATAAAATAGTTTCCGAGAAATGCGTGGACAAATATACAACTATAAAAAATATATATTTGGAATCACTAACATGGTTATAAGGTGAATGTATTGCAGTTTTAATAACATTACATGTATACATACTGTCGAATTGATAACCTCCTTTTTTTGAAGTCGGTTTACACGGAACTTAGCACATATCTAAAAGCTGCAGCCTAAATAACCGCAGAAAAAATAAATGATTTTTATATAAACTGGTTACATCCAAATGAAACACAGATCTTCTCTCCAAGGTCTTCCTAATAGTAACTTGTAGGCTACCTCGTTGGCAAACCTTTTAATTGTTCAGTGGATCATTGCATAAGACCAATGTAGGCAGCAACTCTCCACTAGCTCTTGCAAGGGGAGAGTTGCAAGATCTAGGGGAGAGCTAAAGGGGACTAAGAGCTGCCTAGATTGGTCTGCAGAGGCTCTTGCAAGGGAAGAGTTGCTAATACTATGTTTAGAGTAGTCGATTAGACATCCATTTTGACAAGCTCACCTACAAAAATAAGTAAAATAAATATTTATCTACGCATGACATGCGATGTCCTCAATTATTCGATTCAGTTTTTTTTTTATAATTTTCGCTATGTTTAATTTTCGAATTATATTTTTATACCACCCACATTACCTGCCTATCTACTCGACAATTTATGCATGCTGTGGTTGCATTTAATTGAATGTACATTACGTGAAATGTTATGCGTATTATTAAGGTACATAATATATAATTTAATGTATCATTCTTTGGTAATACTTAAACAAATAAATGGGAACCAAAGCGACATCTTTCTTATGTGAGGCGAACACCAACTACCTGTTGGCGAATCATTTAGTTTATTTACCGCTTAGATAACAGACGACAGTAACATAACCAGCCCATAAATATCCTACTGCAGGGCCAGGGCCTCTTGTCATATAGAGAAGGCACGAGCTCTGATCACCACTCTAGCTCACTGCGGGTCTGCGATTTCAGATTATAAAGTCCAGGATTCCTCACTATGTATTATTTTTGTTTGAAAACCGGGACCGGTGATTTAACGTGCTTTCCGAGGCAGGGAGGGGTCTCGATATGAAATAATGGTCAGCCCTCCACAGACAAACCTGGGAACGCAGCTTATCCTCAAGCAGTTGATCCATGCGGCCTTCCATGCTTTTAGCCTCGAGCCCCTCTAAAATATAACGTTAATAGATTCATTTATATAATGCTTACCTACAGGCGAACTCAAACACGTTAATCAGTAAATACATAACTCACAATTTTAGTTAGTTTCGATTATGTTTTAAGGACCCGAACAATGACTTAGCGTATCAACCAGGGACTGAAAGCAGTTACGGTTATAGGTTAAGATACCTCAAAAATATATCGGTACCGTTTTGAAATAAAGGTAGACTTATACCGATACCTTTATAAATAAAGGGTAGGCTATACCTTTATTTAACCTTTATACGATTTCGGTACCAAAAAACATGCGAGAAAGTGAAGCACGGGTCCCCGTGGTTGATGAGGGGGAGTTTAACATGTTATAAATTATAGTTTGGACCAATGAGATTTTATATAATATCATTGGTTTGGACATTTTGTTTATTGTACTCTGTATCTCTCTTCCGTCTTGGGCTGTAGAATAGAAAACTCCAACTCCTCGCGTGGGTGTCGTAGAAGGCGACTAAGGGATTCTAGCTATTCTGGCCTCGGCAACCAATAAATGGCGATATAACCATGCCCTGTGCTGGAATGCTTCTAAATGCCAAACCTGATGGTGGGTAGCAGCACCATAAGAGAAAGTATTCCAGAAATTGCGGTCGCGAACCCGCCTGCCAAGCGTGATGATTATGGCAAATCCCCCCTCATGAACGACATCTCCAATTCACGGCCCCCAGATCCCGGTAACTACACTATTCCTGGGCACGGTACCGGTCATGGTAATCACATATAAAAGGGGAAGAAGAATTCGCGGTGGTAAGCAGAGGTCGAGATGGCTTAGTGGTCAGAGCGCCTGGAGTATTCATCCGGGAGGCGCAGGTTCGAATCCTGACCGTATTCTTTTTCCATTTAATATAATAACTTTAGAGTTCGCTAAGCATGCGTTAATGCTTTTCAAAGATTTATCTTGGACAGATTGATTACTTCCTTGTAAAAAGGAATACTATCAGTCATCAAATACTGCAAAGTTATACCTGGCGAAGATCTGGTCTCACAACACAGGTTGTTGTTAATGGAGGTAAAAGTTAGTGTCTCGCTCAGTAAAAATAAAGAACGCCCGCCACCCAAAACCAGATGGCGTATGCTAGAGAAAAAAGCGTGTGCAAGGTGTTGAAAAATCAAGTGGTAGATAGAATGATAGAAATAAAGAATATGGAAAGTTAATGAATGTTGGACTGAGATGGCGGAGAGTATTAGAAGTATGAAAGATGTGTGCGGAGAATCAAAAGGTAAAGGAATAAAAGACATGGTGGAGTGAGGATGTGCAAAATATACTTAAAGGAAAGAAGCATTTAAAGAATGGCAGGGTGTAGAAACAGCGAATGAGAATATGAAACTTAATGAATAAAATAAAAATGTAAGAGAAAAGCAAAACAGGCGGTAGCAGTTTCCAGGGCTAAGGCACAAGCGCAGGTTATATAATTCACTAGATTGTCCTAGAGACTACAAGGAACTCTATTAGATAACAAAAGAAAGGAAAAAGAGAGCAAGGGATAAACGATGGTGAAATGTATGAAAGATGACACAGGCAAGGTTTCATCTGAGGATGTTGAAATAAAAGAACGATGGAAGGTATATTTTTAAAAGGTAATGAACAAGGGAAATGTGTGGAATGGTGTGCTAAGCGATGTATAAGTAAATGTGGGTTTGGTGAAGGATATAAGTATGGATAAAGTAAGAAAGGCAATTAAAAGTATGAAAAATGGAAAGACCATGAGTCCAGATAATATACCAGTGGAAGTATGGAAGTTATTAGCCAAGGATGCAATAGTTAGCTAGTGCCCATCTTTAAGAATAAAGGTGATGTGCAGGATTGTGAAAACTATCGAGAAATAAAGCTTACGTCACACAGTATGAAAATATGGGAGAAAGTGATAGAAAAAAGGTTGCGAGAGGAGAGTATGATTTTTAAAAATCAGTTTGGATTTGTGCCAGGTCTAGAAACAACGGATACCATATTTGAACTCCGCCAGTTATGCGAGAAGTACAGACGTGCACACAAGAACTTACACATGGTATTTATTGATCTGGCAAAATCGTATGATAGGGTACCGCGGGATGGGCCTTAAAACAGAAAGGTGTGGCACAACAGGGCAGGGGGATAATGATACCGGCCATGGTAACGGTGTGGTAGGGGCTGCTAAGAATCCCCGAGCGACTGCAGGGTATTAATAACGAAATAAATTTTACCTGGTGCCGTTAAACGGCCGCTATCTGTGCTTAACTAACACGTTGCCATATTGGAAGAGGCATATTGTGGGTCTTTCGGAGCACCGAAGACAGAGGGAAGAGACGATAACCTTCGAAGCCGGTCAATTACTCTACTTCCGAGAAGGACACCAACTATCCCAAGGTGGCGTCGGGTTTCAGGTCCACAAGTCACACAGTCCGCACACCCTGATAACGAAGTCGAGGCCATGTATGAAGACATAGTGAAAGCTATGTCTTATACCAATGCAAATTACATTGTTGTCATGGGTGACTTCAACACGAAGGTGGGAGTAAACGATAGTCGCGAGTCGGGACTAGGCTCATTCGGCTATGGGCACAGAAATCACAGGAGGCAGATGCTTGTAAACTTCCTCGAGGCCCAGGAGATTATCTGATTAATTCCTTCTCCAGAAAAGGCCCCAAAAGGAAGTGGACCAGGCGAAGCCCCGATAATGTGACTAGGAATGAGATCTAATTCGTTTTGACTAAATAGCGTAAAGCATTCAAAATGTCTCTGTGATCAGCAGGGTTAATGGCGGTAGTGATCATCGACAGGTGAGATACATATACTCCTGTAGCGACATCTATCTCGCTACATGGAAACTACGTGCACAACACCCTGCATCGCGCAATCAAAGTTCAGACCTAAAGACCTCCAGACATTAACCGTTGGGTCGTGGCCCGCCAGGCAATATCACCCGCCTGGTTGGAGGATCCTCCCTTTTCTATGGAGGAACACCACACCTCGTTCCCCTATACTGGTGACCCCGAGCACGAACATCAGTGCAGCCTTCGCTGAAGAGGATCAGCAGCAACCTCGTCGTTACTCCGTCATCTCCACTCCCCCTTAGCATCAAATCGAGCAGCAAGCAGCGAGTCACACAGCCAGCCAGCATACTCGGCTTCAACGGGTACCCTGACCACCAGCCTGTAGCAGACGCGCAGACCTGGTCATCACTCTCAGCCACAACAGCGACTTCGGCACAGCACACTGCACCTTCGGCCGGTCAACAAGCAGAGCCATTCTCTCCTGGTCGACGCAGCAGCCAGCCACTACGCACCACTGCACTACCTCGACTCACTGAGGATTACGCAGCATCACCGCTCTCAGTTCCGACTCACCGTGAACTACGCGGCATCCGGTTCCGACTCACTGGAACCTCACTGGCACTGGCAAGGTCTTCAGACGCACTGACCGCTGACTCATCAACACGATCGACCTCCGGTCTCGGAGGGGAGTGATGTAGCGACATCTATCTCGCTACATGGAAACTACGTGCACAACACCCTGCATCGCGCAATCAAAGTTTGACGACGAGTGTGTATATATACCACTTCCCGACATTAACCGTTGGGCCGTGGCCCGCCAGGCAATATCACCCGCCTGGTTGGAGGATCCTCCCTTTTCTATGGAGGAACACCAACACCTCGTTCCCCCATACTCCCAAAAGTCATCCACCTCAAGCCCAAGGCGGGGATGATCCACGAACCAGGCTCACGCGCCACCTCACTGACGAGCTTCCCCACATCGATATGGATGAGATTAGAATGGCTCTTGGACAGCTTCGTGGCAACAAAGCTCCAGGGGAGGACGGGATTACTACAGAGCTACTCAAGGCAGGAGGAACGCCTTTGTTTTGACAGAACCCGTAAACTCTTTAATCTCGTCATCCACACTGGCACGACATCGGAGGCATGGAGCAGGAGCGTGGTGGTCTTATTTTTAAAGAAGGGTGATGTTACGTTGCTGAAAAACTACTGCCCCATTTCTCTCGTGAAATCGAGAGTGTAAGTTATTTAAAAACATAAGTAGGTACCTACGTTTACGTATCCGCTCTAAACATTTATGAGGAAAATTTTTCAACAACACCAGTCAGAAAAGAAGAACGAAAGAAAACCTTAAAGAAGAAACATAAGAAAACTTTAGGTAGGTACGCACCTGGCTTAGTCCGGCTTACGCTGCCGTGTTTTTAAATAAAATCCAAAACTGAGTCATAATAATGTGCAATCAGGGCCTCTCAAGTGAACGACAGACTAGCGAGGCGGTGTTTCAAAGAAAACCCCTATTTATAACGGTTAAGGTTTTGCTACCAAAACATTTATAAAGGTTTTAGTACTTGTAAAGAAATAATACCGGTATGCCTATCCAACCTCAAAATTATGCTACTGATAAAAAAAACGGTATCGAAATATTTCGGTAACCCTTATTTAACGGTATGACGTCATACCGAAATTTAAAGGTACCTTAATTTTTGGGTAATTCAGTCCCTGGTATCAACGGTTAGTAAGATTCATGTGAATTTAATGTACAAATTAATACAAATTAACTCGTATGATCTTGATACCCAGTCGATATATGGAGCGGCTAACAGCGGCACCTGCAGAGCCTCAAGTTCGACCTTGGCGCTAATACGCAATACCTACTTGAACGGTCAGCGATCGGTATAATAATAGTAATGCGGAATAATTAAATATATGATATGATGTGGCAAAATATTATACGGACGATTTAGCTTAGTGACACGTTTGGTACAGACTGTTTGTTCTTGATAAACAGCGCTAGTTTGTTGTTAAGTAATATCAATAAGTATGTGTGACGTAAAAATCAACGGGTTATTAACAATAATCAGCTAATAAAAAACGTTCCCTTCTTATTTTGTTTAAATCAAATTATTCGTGAGTAGCTTCTACTGTCATTTCCTGCTAGCTTTAGTCGAGTATATCCCGACTTCTCAGACCCTACAATATGAATTAGGTAATCACCTTTTATTTGTAATTAGATAGTGCGATAATGATGATCGTAGAACAATACGTGTTTGCCATAGGCGTATACGATATGTCACCGCGCCACTGTGTGTTCGCAGTGAGCCAGCAAAGCGACGAAACGGATACTCGCTTCACCTGCTCGCTTCCGTTCGATAATTACAAGAAACGTGCAACTAAAACATTATATTAGGTAATATTTTTTTCTCTATATAATGCTTAAAACGTAAAGTTGATGTTTTTGATCAGAAACTGGAACACGTTTTGTTACAAACGCGATGTGGTGTTGTTTTGTACAACATTTGCCGAGTCAAACGACGTAATGTCAAGTTGTTTGTCCAAATATGGCAACCCGCTGTCTAAAATATTGTTGAGTCGAGTTTTAATTTGACTAAGACGCTGGAGTTAAAAGAGTTAATGCTACGGGATGTTGAAACAATGCGACGGTCTTGTACAAGTGCGGATCGGTCGGATGCGCGGGGGTCGTCGACCCGGTGCCCCCCTCCCGCACGACGACGGCCGCGGTCTCACTTTCGATGCGCCCGAGGCCTCCACAAGTCCACGTGCCCGTGCGCAACCATCGACGGCGTCTCTGGTGACGTCACCGCCTCCAGGACCACGCGCAACGGTGTGACTCGCCAGAGCGTGAAGCTGTTTGGGCTTTTCATTAGAACATCCATGAGAACCATGCTAACTACGGATGCCTCAGTCCATTCCCTTCTTGACATAGTTTAGTTTAAATTGTACAACATTCTGGTCATTTGAAAGTTAGTTTCGAGTTAATTTATATGATCCGTTTAAGTTACGCATTTATACGACATTTTAACAGTTGGTCCAGAACAAAAATACAGACAACAAAACAACAACTCTAAGTCGCTCAAGAAAGTGTGAAATATCACGCATTGGTGCAAATGTAAAGGCAAACGAACCTGCTAACTACTTATAGAATACGATTGGATGCTACATGTAAAGGTGTACGCTATGTCAGCGAACACATAAGACAGTGAATCTGTAAATAGGAATATACTTTCGTCTTCTCCTAATGAATGTGTAATACAATACACATACGATACCAACAGCGGCTTTTGAGTTTACAAGTTAACATAACACACTAAGAAATAGCCGTATTTTTTGTAACTATCAGTCAGTCGGTTTTCGACATGGGATCAGTCAATTCAGAGGCGTTATCATCATTGCAATCAACCTATACACTTTAGTAGTCCACTGCTGGACATATGTCTATCCCGAGACGCGCCATCGAGTGCTGTCTTCGGCTCTTCTCATCTCAAAATGAGTTAGTTATGGTAACAAAAAATAAACGATCACTATAAAAAACCATTCAGGAATAAATATACACGGTACCTATAACAACAGTTCCCAAACACAAAAACACACTGAATCAGCCTTTCTAGCGAAGGCGAAGGTTAAAAGTAAGATTATTATCAGCTGTCCCTTATCCTACTAATATTATAAACGAGAAAGTTTGTATGTATGGATATTTGTTACTCTTTCACGCAATAACTACTGTACGGATTTGGATGCAATTTGGCACACATATACTTTATAACCTGGATTAACACATAGGGTACTTTTTATCCCGGCTGGACCTAATTCTGAAGTCCACGCAGACGAAGTCGCGGGTATCAGCTAGTATATAAATAAATCGACAAGGCCGAAATAAATTACTGTTTAAAAACTTAAGTACCTTAAAAAATATTTGGCCTGATTACGTAACAATGACGCATAGAGATACTCACATTTAGCGTTAAATTCACCATAAAAACTTTCGATCATAGTATTGGCAACGGTGTTAGTTAGTCATACTCATTCATCCTTATTGGATCCCCTTATAGTATACACCAATAATACCACACAATCCTTCCCTAGGTATCGTGCCTGGTGGTGATTATGTACACAAAACACAAACAAACATTCAGGAACAAGTATGCCAAACAAATCATTGCCGCGATGTGATCAAATCATCACACCCAAGAATAGACCTAGCGCTACTAACGATGATTGGAGTTATCCCACAGCCTAAGGCTGGTAGTTCGTAGGTTAGACTTCGCCGAGTAGATCCACTCTGGATTCTGATTTAAATTACTATCTAAATAATAATACTCCATGACCTACAGTTCAATAACCCTATTAAATATTGAAAACGAATGTAGATGAAAGATTTGATGATAGTTGTATTATTTGTAGAAGTTATCGCGACATCGCCCTGTCAGCGTTTTGCTTGGTAATGAAACAGCGGCCAGTTATTAAAGCTAATTCACATTACGACTGCCAGCGCTGAATAAAGCTTGATTCCACAATAATTTTATTCAGGCAATCGGTATTGCACTTTGATTCTGCGCAAGGGGAATATTAAAACAAAAGTATTAGTTGAATGTTATTCCACAAGTCTAAGAATAAATACAGGAAGGTGCTGTTGTTTGGCGGCTACACAATACAGTTATATTAAAGTGTGCATATTGATGATACTACGTGTGAATTTAAGTGCTGATTAACTTGTTCATACAGTACCAACTCACACTCCGTTAAGGAAAGAAGCAGTAAGTGAATGGAGCAAGTAAAGCAGTCACACTTCTAGGCGTAAAATGTTTTGCTTACGTAGTTAGGTTACAGGCAGTACTTACCTACCAATGGAACAAATTTAAGTAGCATGGTTCTGACCCTATTCCGTTGTCTATGTATCTTTTTCAGCGTGATCCTTTGCCCGCTGTCACTTATTGCTTAGTCAGGGGTTGAACGAGTAGTCTTATCAATGTTGCAGTAATCGACTCAACTCGTGTAAGCAACCATTACACAATCGATTGCGTAATAGAAAGTTGTGATTCGTTATCAACCAGATGGTTTTAAACATTCTTTTACATGCGTCAGCCAACCAAATATTTTTGGTACAGTACTATAACAACATATCGATTTAGCAGATTCATCTAAAACAGGTTCGAATGTAGCAATCGCCAGTTTTTTTTGTAGGATCTCAATTATTATTATGAAAAGTATCCTTTGCAGTATAATAATTATTAATGTGAACAATAAAGTAAAACTAAGTAACCAAATTGTAAATCTGTTGGGTAAATTTCTTTACCGGATATATAACTCTATATTTAACTATTTGTATGAGGGATGGAATACTAACTAAGTATTATAATTTACTATAAAAGTAAGTACACATCACGTAAATTTATATTCAAATAAGTTGTGAGTTAGCAGTGAGCAGGCCGCGTAACGGTGTCTAGTATCGAAGTCGTCGGCGAGGGTCATCGGCGCGTGGCGACAATTAAAACCGGGATAAGTGTTGCGTGTACCTGTGAGATGAGGGCGCCACGGTCGATACGAGGGGGAAACCACCCGCGGGGAGGGGCCAGCCATTCGGTTAAGGAGTTTAGAATACAAGTCACGGAGTATTGATGTCCCTGTGTTATTTTTATTGCGTAAAAGGACAACTATGAAACAGTCCCCATGCTCCCCCGTAAACCCGCCGTACATTTGCAAAGCGATATCGTGAAGGTAGATTGGAAGGTGTATGACGGGCTTTAATGATGTATTGTCTATACGTAGGCGGCCTTTGTCTAGTCAAAATTACAACAGATTCATTATTATGACTAGCGTAAAAATGCCTTTCTCGTACCTATTCAACAATTTTGGGTATCTAAGTTGGTTCTGTGGAGTGAGCTATTTTTAATTCCTTTGTGGAATAATGGATTTTCATTACGATATGTAGAAAAAATAAGCATCTTTTCAGCAATTTCAACATCTGCGTCACAAGACGTGTGGGTGTTGAGGCGGCAGACAGAGAGTGCGGGGGTGGGGCGGGGTGCGGGTGAGCCAACTCTTCATTCCCATTTAGCTACTGAATTGTACAGCGGGAGGAGGCCATGATTATGTTTACTAACCCCGGCCGCCCGCGCCCCCGGTCTACGCGGTCCGAATTAACACACGATCTTTGTCCCGAAACTCGGTCTTTACATAGCCACCCTGCCGATCGGTGTTGCTATGTGCGAAATTGCGAATGGCGGATATGTAAGCACTCTGTTTATCCGTTCGATTGTTCGAGAACCAAATACAGTACTAAACGCATTCTATTTCGAAATGACTCAGATATACACTGAGTATTCGGAAATGGCTACATCAAAATTACATTATCTGTATTTGTAAGTATAAATAAAGTAGTTTTTGTAACTGATATAGCAAAGAATTCGTTTTAAAGTATCGGTAAATTGAAATATCGGTTCTATATGTATAAGGAAGAGCAGGCGTTCCATATTTTTTGTAAATAAAAAGAAGTTAAGACTGTAAATCAAAGCGCGTGCCCACACGGCGGCGCGGCCCCGTGGCCAGACGGCAACCACAGCATAATCAAGTGTTATGACTTTATGAGTGAAACAAAAAAAATATGGGTTCACTCACTGTATGATGCAATAAGTACTATAGGCAGTAAAGTTACCATATTTTTCAATAAATATATTATTAGAGTCAAAAGAATCAAACCGAGTTCGATTCTACTTATTCTCTGATTTAAAATCTGACTACAAGTAGTCATAGTACCATTCCTAAAGTCAAAAAATATTTGGAATTAAGAATTTGAACTTATTGAGAAATACAAAAACAGAGTCAAATGAAAGCCTGACACAGATATACCTCGTTTTGTAATGAGGGGTCTGATTTATACTGCGGTTTACCCATGTACAGAATCTTATATCTACAGTAATTTACGAATTGTGGGTGTACTTCTGCCTCTTACCCTTTCGATCGTGAGTATTAATTACTAGCCGTCGTGTTTTAGACGAACACATAGACTTTTCTAAGGACAAAAATTACTATTACTACAAGTCTCAAATACAAAGTAACCTTGTAGTAAATAAAGCTTCTGCTGTGAAGAGCATGTGGAACGTAGTTGACCCACTGATCCTCTTTACGCTGGCGTTGGTAATCGTCTAAAAACTCGACCGGGCCGCAGACAGCCCCCTGACCACCGGTAGCATAAGTGTAAGTAGCCGACAAATCGGACTATTCATTGAATATTACCATAACGAATACAATCAATAGTATTGTCCGATTATAAGGAGAATTTGTTATTGGTTGCTGTCTGAGGTTAAGAATTAAGCAAAAAGCTATAATGTAAATAAAAAATTATGCGATACATTACGAGAATTGTAATAATATTCCCACAATACTAAAGAAAGCTAATGTAGTCGATATACAAGGTACGACCAAACTTTTCACAACATAAAAGAGCGTCCGAATATTTGATGTATGTGGCAACTACATACCACACGGCCTGCAGGGTCATTACCACGCGGCTGGGGGCGCGTTCCTAGCGCCAAGCGCTCCCGACAACGTTTACGTAACAGTGTCTTTATGACACTTCTGATTAATTTCACAAGACGCCCTTGATTCCACATCCTCGACTCTTGAGTACCTACCTACACTACACACAACTGGACCACATTGGACGGTAATCCTTCCATCCTTTCTTGAGGCTTTAGAAGATAGTTTAAATAATTTTTCTGGTCATGATTTATTTTATTCTTACCAAAATAACTTAGCCACATCAACCAGTAATTTAATTGATGTTGTGAAGATTCGACTAACCAACATTATATACCTAATTAAGTACACTTGACGCTAAGTTGACTGATTCAAGTTAAAAAAAAAGAAGAATTAAAAAAGCACGTTTGCGAGGAGTGAACTAAACATTAAAAAAAAAACAAGGTAGGTGAAGTTTTTTCATTGCAGTTGGGGGGCAGTACTAGGAAACATTTCCTTATTGTTAGGGATCGCAATACCGAAGCATTTTTTCAAAACCGGTATTTTCGGTGCTGACCTCAGTTTAATTCCGGTATTTTCGATATCTCCGAGATTTGAAGAATTATTATATTATTAGGTATACATTTAAGTTAATAATTAAATATCAACTATAGAGGAATAGGTTGTAATTAGGTATGAAATTCGATGCAGTACCAAGTCTCGTCTATTGTGGGCACCACAGGCAGCTTCAATGTGGCTGTAGGCTTACACCGGGGATCGGCTCTTAGTCGTTACGCAGTAGTATGATTTGTAATTTTGGCGTTTTCTCCAGTCATGTTACATGTCCCTATAACTCTTTGACGGACTGCCCTTACCAGTCTGCTTCGACTTACCATACCTTAGGTCACTCATCCAAGGTGACTTAAGGTAGTGTGATGGTGTGATGGTAAAATAGACCGTGACGTTACGAACCGGATCAGCTCAGGGTGAAGTGAAGTCAAGTTGAAGGACAAATTTTCAAATCCATTATAAGGCTTCTCGTCCTGTATGGATCGGAATTCTGGGCCATGAATACGACGTTTGAAAGAAGATTAAATTTAGCGGAGATGAGAATGTTGAGATGGGTGTGTGGAGTGGCGAGAATGGATAAGGTAAGAAATGAATATATTAGAGTAAGTTTAAAACTAGTGCCAATGACAGAAAAGCTAAAAAGAAACCGTTTGTCTAGGTATGAACACGTGATGAGGAGGGATGAGACACATGTAAGAGAGTAATGAATATGAAAAGAGGAGAATGGAAGCGAAAAACATATACCGCCGACCCCAAATAACTTGGGACCAGGGCAGGAAGGAGAATAATAATAAAAACTTTCGTGAGACATATTCATATCGGCGATGTCACAGTCTGTGTCGCGAGTTAAACTCAAAGTTTGACCATGCCATGTCATGGCAAAGGGCAGTTTAAACTCTGAGACTAGGTTGTTCATCAACCACACGACAAATGCGATGACAAAATAGATTGTGAATGTTATCAAGATCGGTAACGATTCGTAATTAGAATCCACATAATTATGTTTCTGTTCCTGCAGACGAGAAATGAAAGAATTAGATATGGCGGTAAAAAGCAGTTGCAAACTGAAGGTTATTTAACAAGGCTGACATACATTGATACTTTAGTCAAAATATAAATCTAGAGGAAAATATCTCGTTTTGGTCAACAACAACTTAAGAAGTATTCCTCAAACTAGTGTAGATTCAGAGAAAGCTTTCTCTTCATCGGGTCATTAAGTTAATATTTGTGCTTAAGATTCAGTGACAAATGCTCAGACACGTTATTGTTTATGCGGCCTCATTACATCACTCAACCAAACATTCATTGAATCTCATACCTAATTCTTCTTATCAATTAATGTTAACCGATTACTACTCACGTGCATTTTTCGGGATTGCCCGACTATTTTCGAACTCGAACGGATAACTTATTCATGAATTGTGCCCGTGGCGATGTCGCGAGTCAAACTTTGTAGTTTATTTAAATATATTTTTATCTACATCACTTTTATAAAAAAAATTGTAATGTAAACAGTGAAGTTTAATATTTTCTTACTAATAAAAAGTTAATTATTGTTATATTGTACATGATTCTGTGATTTGTTTCTGGAAACAAGGTAATTAAGATTCTTCGTCTGCTAAATAATTTTAGAGAAGTAAATATGATATTTAGTAAATTTAATAAAACTATGATTTATTTATATTACATGTCACAACTACTTTTAAGAACATTTACACATTTAATAAAGATTATGTTTTGGAATAATTTGTCTAAAATATATATTAATCCCACCACATTTGTCCGTTACTGTACTTTTTCTTGAGTTTTTTCTATAAAATATTGATATATATATATAATTATCTTCGTGCGAATCGACTACTAGAATAGTTAAAGGTGTCGATTCGCGAAGATGAGATGGTGCGAATTTAATTTGTGTAAATAGACCAATAAGACGGAAATCCCGGTTTTGGTGAAATTAAAACCGATATTTTGAAATCTTTTATTTGGTCCGGTATTCCGGTATTTCCGAAATCCGAAATCCGGGTTTGCGACCCCTATTATAGATCTCCCGACTGCCATGAAAATTCTTCACAAACTTGTTTTTCACTTCTTAGTTCACACATGATAATTATTTAGATAATTTTTTAATAAATATTTTTTATAAATTAATATCGCTGGATAGTTTAAAGTCTAGTATTTGAAGTCACACATTTTTGGGGAAAGAAAAATACTATAGTGAGCCGGATTCGACCCTGCGCCTATCGGATAAATACTCCAGACGGTCTGACCTCTAAGCCATCTCGACCTCTGCTCACTAACACGAATTTTTCTTCCATATTTTCTACAAATCTTAGGTTATTATAAAGTAACCTCAAATAACTGCGTTGAAGGAATAAAGTTATCACGAAATAATTATATTTTCGGACCATGAAGCAAATGGAGCTGCGGGCACAGCTATTCCGTTATAATTACAAGTAGTTCTTTTTTTATAATAAAGTAAAGATACTTCATTTACGATATTTAATTGAGGCAGCATCGAAAATTTAACCAAAAAATAACCATCTAATACAGGCTTTACGCTACTACTGATTTGACCCAACTTGGGCTACGTGATGATGTCGTCAATGTGTGCGCACTGTGCCTATGAGGCACTAAAGCAGTCACTTATCTTAATTATTTGAGCAGACTAATAATACAAAAGTTCAAGAAATATACACAATTATATAGTGTAGTCGCTGCGTCTGCAAAGTTGCAGCCACATAATGCTATTCAGGTGTAGGGACGCCTAATGAAATTCGATGAGATGAATGTTTCGGTTTTAATTAGAATTGATTAGACTACTGTGTCTTTTTTTTTTTATAAATTCTTGTTTGGATAATAAGTTTTAAAATGTAACCTTTTAAGCAAAAGTGTAAGTGGTATTATGTGCCGTTCTTTCTGTGAAATAAATAAATCAATAAATAAATTGATTACATATAGTTGTTAAAGTCGCCAGACTGGTTCGTATGTACTAACTAGAATTGTGGGGCTACTTCCAAAGCATTAATTTAGTGAATTCTTTAATAAAATTAGTCCGAAGTTAGAAATATCAAACGTAACATATTTCGAATTCGAAGCTCTGCAGGTGTTTAGCTCTGAAGCGTCTTTATTAAAAAGTTTGTTTCGCAGTAACATTTTTAGATTGCCTAACGGAGAAATTAAAAGTAAGAAATTGCTCTTTCCTTTTGAGCTGTTGCTCGCACAACATAAAGGATGGCGAGATTTGTATCAAAAAGAACGAAAGACCTTAAAAGTGTAACGTAAGTACCTATCATATAATAATAAAAATATGCAACATATAGAAAAAAAAACACTGGATTTCTCATAAGAAAATTAAAGTTAGAATTTATGTGTATCATTTTACTATACGAGATTTGAACAATAAAACATCATGCCCTTATATTATCTTATCTCTTAAATCTTAATTTTGAATTTTAGCAGAATTAAAGTAATATTAAACAAAATACAGTAAGATAAGATAAGATAAGATAAGATAAATTTATTTGTTTTAAAACATATGTTATATAAGGTGGTACAATATTATTTACAGTTTCAATATGTTTTGCCATATCAGGCGTACAAATATACATTTATTTAAACTTAAAATCTACATTCGGATACTTAATCTAAACAAATAGCAAATTATGAGGAATAGAGTTACCATTTTAATTTTAAATATTATCTTTTAAGAAATCATCTACCTTATAGTAAGCTCTTTTACATAAAAGTTTTTTAAGATTCTTTTTAAATAAGTTAATATTTAATATTTTGTATGCATCTGGTACTTTATTATAAATTTTAGGAGCCATACAGAATAAACTTCTCCACATGAGGGTAGTTTTGGCGTTGTGCAAACATAGTCTATTCAAACACAGTTTAGAGCAATTCTGTTAAACTTAACAATTTAAAACAAGAGCGGATTACGATTTTCAAAAAGAAGGTATACACATATTTTAAGAAAGATTTTCGGTTACATTTATCTACGAAGGCCATCATCAAACGAAGCCGGGGTCCTGTAGCGTTGAGTACCTACCTATGCAGAGGGTTTTTTTGTTAAGTAAATGATATTATATGTAAATATGCCAGGAATGCGGAAGAGTTAAGAAAATATATTAATTCCTTTTAGAGCAGGTACCCAGTATAAATATAACTCTATTTACATACTTAGTATCTTTTTTCTGACACTCTTATTTATTTTTAGAGATTTTTCAGCAAATTTATTTCATATAAATAATGGAACCAACGAACTTAATTTTAGAAATAGTGTCCATTACTTTCCTTCATTTAATACCTTGCTCTATCTCTCAGGTAACGCACGATTGCCGTTGCGGAATAAACTTATAGGCTTCAATAATAAATTCATCGACGAATTTACGCACATTGTCCAGCGTTTTGGACTGTTTATCCAATAAGGCATGCTGCATTGACTGGAACAAATGGTAGTTAGATGGGGCCAAGTGTGAATATGCCGCGTTCGGGAGAACTTCCCATACCAAGCTCAAGAGGGTCTTCCGAGTCGCACGAGCAACGTGGGATCGAGCGTTGTATACAGCAGTATGACTTATCTGTATCCTTGCCCTGTAAATGGCCTTTTCTGCGTACCTATGGGCTATCTCGGTTACTAACGAACTGATGGTCACATTGTAGTACATTGCGCCGTATGTTTTTAATATTTATGTTCATCATAGACAAGCTGTAACAAACGACGTAATGTAGTACAAAGTGACCATCAATTCGTTGGTAACCGAGATTGCTAATAGGTACGCGGGTCAAGTACTTCGCTCAGTTTGCTCTTCAGTTGTGGACTGTAGCGTTCCGCAGTCACCATCTGATCAGTTTCCAGGAGTTCGTAATAAAACACTCCCTTCGTGTCCCAGCAAATACACAGTAGAAACTTCTTTGAGTGGATGTTTTGGTTACTTTGCTTTGACGTCGATGTACTGTGTTGTTTGGGCAGATCCCGACGCCACGCGACTTTTTACGTTAAAGATTTTTGTAAAAAATATACTTTTCATCAGCCGTCACAATTTTCCACAAGAAGTCCTTATTTTTATTGCCGAGCAGTAAAGTAAAGTAAGTAGTGAAAGGCATGTGTTTGTTGCCTGGGTTTGTGTTCGGTCAACTAATGCGGGACCCACCTTCCAAAGTTTAGAATTTTTCCCATTTGGTGCAAAAGCTTGGAAATAGCTGTTTGGCGACTCCTAGTTGAGCTGCAAGCTCTTGTTGCGTTTGCGTTGGGTATTTAGTCAATCAAACTTGCAATTCCGCATCTTCAAACTTTTAAGGCAGTCCAGGGCGCGGCTGGTCACTCGGATCAAAATTACGACTTCTAAAATGTTTCTACCGGTAGTTACACGTTTCATAAGACACGACGTCGGCACCATGAACGTTACAAATTGATTTCCGTGCTTTAGAAGCATTTTTTCCCTGTTGGAATTCGTATAGAATGCAGTGCCGAATGTGCTGTTTATCAGTTGGTATCGTAAACTCTTCTATTCTGAGAGGTTATGTAACACGTAGGCTTTTCGTTCAGTGTTCTGATACCTTGTGTCAAATTCTTTCTAAACTACAAAAGACCGCGAAAGTATATTTATTTTAAATATAACTGTAAAAATTAAGGCATACATACACCTAATATTTGGCCGCATGCGGTTCAGATCCACAATCCGAAAAAACAAAGTCTAACTAAAGACTTAATCATACAAATTTATTATATCGTTTTATACCTAATGCAAACTTGTTTATATCATCAGTTCAAATAGCTCGTTGACACCTTATAATTCCACCCCTACATATGAGAGAAATCGAAGGACACACATTGTCCACTTACGAGTACTATCGTGCGTTTGGCCTCCAAATGTTAAATAAACCTTACCCTAACGGCCTTAAGCGTATTCGGCACGCTCATGGTCATCGTATTATACTGAATAATTTTATCACTTATTATAAATGCAATATACATACATTTAAAATTTTACAGATTTTATATTAGCGTAGGGTTTGATAGTCTGGGCTCCGACTTGGAACATCCCTTGTTACAGCATACGGAAACCCTGAATACAACAAATCCACCGTAGTAATGTTTTTGCTGTATAAAAGATGTTTAATAACATTTATGAATCGGGAGGTATTGTGAAAAGGGTTTCTTAATAGTAAAGATGTTGTCCAAGGACTTAGTGTACGAATTTCTTCATGTAGCGAGGAACCTGCCGCGCCCGATCGCGTGAGCCCTAGTTGTTCATGATATTGGTATGGTGAAACGGTGGATCGATTCAAGTGAGTTTACGAGCACGATCATTATCTCATCAACATTTCGGTAAAGGCTGTGAACGGTTAAATTGTAGACTGGTTTTGACTAAAATTAGAAACCGGCGTTTTAAATTTTTAAGACCTGCGTTAAGGACTAAATTAAATTATATTAATGAAGTCTCAATTGATTTTCTGAAAACGGTTGCAAGATTTATTACGTCGTTGGCAGTTAAAAATAGTTTGAGGTAGGGCTATCATGCTGGAGTACAAACGCATACCCATATTGAAAACGTAAAATGCATAGACTGTTTTTGAGATAGCAATAAAACTAAAATAAGATGTTTAGGTGTAGCTTTATTATAAAAAGATTACACGAATTACGTTACGAGCGATTTTACATAAAATGTCGATATTCAATTTATTTTTTGCTATTCGACGTACGTGTATATTAGACACGGTAACGCGCGGTGGGATTGTTGAGATTTAGAGATGCGAGTACCACGCGACTGCTGACTAATCCTTATATAAAGCTCCGATATAGGATACTTTATAATTCTATAAATAGAAAATAATCAAACACGCGTTAATCCACATGGGTCCACGTGACGCAGACGCTACTGCAGAATATTATTAACGTACAAGTAGTACCTAATACTGCTGTCTTCGTCAGTCGATGTGCGTGACCGGTCTGTTACGAAAATCAATATCAAAACAATGTCTGATTATAAAGTTGGACTCCAAGGATATAACTTGTAGTTATATAAGAAGCCTTGTATACAATGTCGATATCGATATACATACGTGCAAGATTGAATTTGGTTGTACGAGCATCAGAATTGGAAAGTATTAGATTAACACAGCAACAGTTTGTATTCGATCAATAAACTCTTACGTATCTTGTTGTACAAGGGTCCAATATAAGCGGCTTAATACATATATGACTCAAACATAATTAGGAACAATATGTAAGCAAGTAGAAAAAAAAACTACTTTAAAAGCAAGCAACATTTAACACTCCTTTTATATTTGCTACACGCGGATTCGGTCTCGTGTAACGCGTTGTTTTATTTATCAACCAGCTCGAGTCCACTTCCACATTAAATCGAAACACCACTTGTAATGGTCATGAAAGATTCTCGAGTATACTTACTTTGATGCTTATCAGCTAACTGTATAAGAGGATTGGGAAGGTCTCGCCGCCTGTAGAAGCACATGACTTTTGCCTCCACGTTCCCAGACGGCGTCTTGTTCAGCTCCTCTATCCGTCGGATCTGGTACGGAGACGTCGACGACGTCTCGAAATAGACGCAGTCTGTAGACAAGCATAATGGAAATTGGTTAGATTGGAGTCAGCCTGTAAGAGTTTATTGTAAACATTGTAATTTGTACTCGTAAAGTTTATTTACAGCAGGTTTCAGGTCCGATTTACGTTATTTAATGATGTGCAGGAGCACATGTTTATAAGGATATGCAATTAGAATTCAATTCAAACAGCCAGTAACAACACAGTGGGTGTTATCATAGTCATAGAAGTTTTTGTTCTTCGAACAGACTGAATTAGCATTTTAATATGTCACGTAACATCAATTTATTCCAAAAACCATCAGCACTCATTGGAATATTATCGCGTAGTGCAATACATTCACGATATTTTAGGAATACCTACTTGATCGTTTTTTCTAGGCCACAGGTATACAAGTCTAGGTGTGGAGTAGTTGGTGCGGAACGGACGGCTGCTGTTTATTCGTACAACTACCAGCGATACTTATATTGGTTGTTGTGCCACATGGACAACTAATATAAATGGCGCCTTTTTACCGTTATTTTGTAGTCCGTACAACACAACTAAATAACACGCGCGCATAATGACACGCTTGAAACCTTTCATTCCGAACCGTAAGCGCGTTCGTTTTGGACGATTACGTCCTGACTCCTGACAATACTTGCTTTTGTTTATCATTTGAAATGTTAGCAACAAAAAGTCGGGATGACTTAAATGTTGGATGTTGCCTTTCACAAATTATAGTACAACGACTGCCAAAATTGCCTGGTAGTTCATATAACTTACGGAAAAGGGGAGAGTATGGTCTAAGTATTTTTAGTGTAACATTTCCGCTCACATTTCGAGCTTATTTTCAGTATTCTCAGTGATTAGTTTGTGAACTCGGAACTACTATGAAAACTCATGCCGCTTCGTAATTACCAGAAAATAGATTTCTAGTCGATCTTATACTTCGTATGAAACTTTCCATTCTGGTACGATCGCGAGGTGAACTAAAATTAACTTACGATGAGACGTGAATTCACGTGTAATCCTATACGGAAGAGCGCTTTATTTTTTCATGTATAACTATCATCTTTGTGGTGTTATATTTCCTATCCGAGCAATTTCACTCACACTTGGGTAGTGATGATACTATATATTCAAAAACGCATTTTTACGCTAGAGCGAGCAGTAAGAGGATCCGAGAAATTTCTACGATTTTTCTTGTGTCATATTGTTATAGTTTGCCATCTCGATTAGATATGGGATCCATCATGTGTTAAACGATTTTAATGTATCCAATAAACAGTAAAAGAGGTTTACAAAATTGATCCCTCTGTAGCTGCGGCTCGTAAAACGCACACTGCAGACGCGCAGTCAACCGCGGTTTACCTGCATTATAAGAAACAAAACCAGTGCTTATTTCAATAGGTCTGCAGTAGGCATGAATGACGTATTGGTTCATCAAAGTTGTACTACCAGCCAATATACGTGTACATCTGCGGTGCGGATACGTCTCTACGTATGATATTATCTATAGTTATGTATGGGCGTAAGTTGGGGCATTATGCGGCTGATAGCGATGTTAACGCCCGTTCAGTTTTGCCAAGAAGTGTATTTTTGGAACGTGTCAATAAGTAAGTGTATAGTAAATTTAGCCTGGACACGTCATCACGAGAGGGCGGAGAATGATTGAATTCTCACTGTACGATTTCGCATGGCGACGCTTCACTTGTGTTTCTTTTGTTGTTAATTACCATAACTTGCCTCAGGGTCACTTGATACGTATAATAGACAATTATGAAAAAATGCTAAAAAAAAACTGAAAATAAGATAGATTCTAATGAAGGAAGTAAGTGCAGAATGGTTATTTTTACGAATATTATTGGTTATGTTTTTATATAAATATATTATAATCAGTCAGTTGTTACGAAACTGATTAAGAAAGTACAATCTCACATTTATACATACCCTCACTACAAGGACATCAAAAGCACGACTTTTGTCCTGCGTGGTCATACATACAGTCGTTATTCGGTTTGAAGTGGTGTTCCCTAATACTAAACTATTTCGCTGGCGCGGTTGGCGCAGTGGTCGAAAGACCGGCTGCTGCGCCGCTTGTCGCGGGTTCGATTCGCGCACGGAGAAAATATTTGCATGATCTACAGATAATTTTTCCGGGTCTGTGTGCATGTGAGATTGTGTTCGTAAACGCATCCACGATACATGAGAAAATCCTAGTGGGGCAACGATTTTACAGCATTATTCATTATTTAAATCCACGACAAAACGTCTTCTGTAACAATGTATGTAACTAGTTTGAATAGATACGAATTTTACTATGGGTCTATGTTTTACAAACTCGGTCTATGTCCATTGACCAATAGCATTTTACTTTTAGTTTTATTCGATCCCTGGTTCTTTTTTTTCTACCTACTACACAGTATTAACAAAGTTCCCTGCTACGTGCCTATTGAAGGATTTGGGTATTCACTAATAATCACTGTAGAATGGAAAGTTTAGCTCAGTTTATAATTTGTGCACTTAGCTTTGACGTTTCATAAGTGCCTGTAATCTGGTCTATGTGAAATAAAAATATTTGAATTTGAATTTATAAATATTTTCAATATAAACAACTATGGCCTAATCACGTGGCCGTGGTGCGGAACCGGGGCGGGTCAGCTAGTATTACTATTCAATAGGATAACTAGTAGATACAATGAATAATTTGCATTCTGGTCTACATGACTATACCCAAGTTTTATGCTCATGTCAAAGCTCATCAATTTGCCTAGCCTTTTCCTAACTACGTTGCGGTAGGTTTACAGTCTAACTAATACCAGTAGACCCAGTAGTAGATAGAACGACCACTTTTATGAACTTCACAATTCAGTTACTGGATGACACGATATCTCTTAGCTAGACTGGTAATAGACTCAAAGTCTGATCTCTCATATCAATCAAATCATCTATAGTTAGGTTTAACTCGATCTATACAAACCTAAAAAATCAACAATTATAATTATCGATTCATTGGACAATAGAGATGTTTTGCTTTAATTACGTCCACACAATATATTATAGCTTAGTTAAATGGGTGAACAAACAATACAAACATTAAATTCAATATCAAAGTTCAATTCGTTCATTTCAATGATATTTAAGTTTTGTCATTATCAGACATTTTTTTAGGATCATTCGGAATAATACTAGTTAGTTGTATTTTAGTACTAAATACACAAAATAGATGTAGAAAGTATATTCCATCACACCAGTTTTTAAAAGTCTATGGGTGACCAATTTTATCCCAGTCAGAATACTCAGGTATCATGCACAGGTACAGTCGTAAGAAAGTTTGTCATAATCTTAATCTTGCTCAAGGTAAACGGGGCGATCACAGCATGTTGTAATTATTAGCATGCAAGGATATCTTCTGCTTACATAATCTTTTAGGGCATTTCTCCAGATGGCAAGTCAGCACATTTACACATCGGAGACAGGTTTTTCTTTTATAAAGTAAATTTCTATTGTGATGTTTGTATTTTATATTTTAGCTCAATCAGCAATTCAAGAGAATATTTTATTTTTTGACAAGCTTTCCGACAATCTGTAGATGACGGCCAAATTAAGAGATTACATGTTTAACGCACTGGCTCTATGAGAGTATACCTTAGCAACAAGATGAACTATTTTGATATAAATATTGCGTGGTCAGCAAGTAGCGAAATGGGGGTGCTGCGACGTCATTCATGATATTTAATAAAGCTTGATTTAATCGTACAGAATATTTTTTTTTGCTAACCTATTCTCTCTCTGCTGGACAAAGGTCTGCCCTATTTTCTTCCACAATTCCCTGTCCAATGCATTATCAAAGCCGAGGTAACACTGGCGTGATGATTTTGTAGCTGGATAACTGGACTGATAATGCATTGGACATAATTATAGTTTAAATACTCTATAATGATAAATACTGCCTGGAAATAAGACCGTGCATGTGCATTCTAGGAAGCCAATTCTCAAGGTTCATACGTAGCCCTTATTTCAAAATTAACATACTTATCGTACTGGGTGCTAAATAAGTAGGATTTACAAATTCTACTATATTTGGCAAGAAAGATAACACTTATGTTAAGTTGTCAGCGTGAAACGATACTACGGTACTACGCTGTCTGGCAACGGTGAGCCGCGTTGTGTTCGTCTGTCAGTCATTTTGTGGTCGTTTGTATACGCAACAAAGCGTTGGTGTCGATTTGTTCGCTCAATGAACATTTAAACGGCCCCCAACACGTGTTAATACCGACAATAAAGTGTATGAAAATTTAATTTCATTCAGTATATACATATCGCAGTGTCACTGAGGCTACTGGTCCCGCTTTTTGAGTGCCAGATTACAGGACCCTAGCTTGAAGCAATACAACTACGGACGGGTAAATGAATATGGTGGATTTTAGAATTATGATAGTTCTGAAATCGCCGTGCGCAAGCGAGGTAATCAAAGGTTGTTTTCACTCTGTATGGTAATTAATAAGATATTACTTCATTGTATTTTATTTATTCTATCAAACACCTCAAGAATGCCAACGAAGATAGCGGAAAAACCAATAGAGTACTTAGATAGTTTTGTGTATTTTGGTCAGAATATAGAATTTTCTAATTTAACAGAAAAGGAGCTACCACATTTAATATTGAAAAGATAATTATCGCTAAAAGAAATATTGAAATCACGTATGTACTGTAATACTTCCTATATTACTTTATGGATTCCAGAGCTGGGCACTGACAAAAGCGGTGATAAACAAGCTCCGAGTTTTTCAACGAGCAATGAACTAGAGCATTTTAAAACCTAAGCTGAGCGACAGAAAAAGAATCAAAGGAGCACGCTGAAATTCTAGATGCTGTGGAGCTAGTATACAGACTAAAATGGCGATGGGCAGGACATGTAGCAAGGGACATCACGCTGGAGTGAAAAAGTCCTCCACTGGTACCCTCGGGATGTACCTCACCCTCGTGGCAGGCCCAGGCTACGGTGGTGCGATGATATAGTAGCTATAGCAGGACCACACCTGGACGAGACTTGCTAAGGATAGAGAAAAGTGGAGATTGATGGAGTAGGCCTTAACCCGTAAATGGGTACCCAATACCTAAACTATTAATAAAGTTAAATTTCATATATTATCTTTCATACTTAAAGACGGCATACTTTCATTGTTATGCATTTAATTAATTAATTGGAATTGAACTATTTAATTTGAACTATTGTTATTGTATGTGTTGGGAAATAAAGGCTATAATATTATTATATTTTAATTTATAAGTTAACCCACAAAATAACTGTCCAATATAAGTTCACAAACCAAACGAAATTCCATATTAACAGAAAAAAAAAAATACTTTGCGGGTTATGTGCGTATTGTGTACTTTACTACTTACGCGTTATGTGCAATAACTATCGTAGTTTAGTTTGTGACATAACACAAAGCATCTTAGCGTCATATTTACTCTAACATCGGCTAATCATGTGGACAACCGAGTCATTGTAAAACCACAACCGTAAGTCATTCCACTATTTCCATGTACTGACCGAACTTCCGTTCAAGTTTACGAGTTCGTACACACTAGTTTTAGTGTATTTTAAATAAATAGAGAAAAAAAAAACGCTGTTCCTCTACATTTTGGTGTGTGATGTGTGACCGAAAACTGTCGAGTATTGTATGTGATGTCACTCATAACCGCTTGGTATCACTATGAAATTATCTGTAGAATTCAATGTAAACAATCGTTTAGGTAAAGATACTGAGATAAATTTATATTTGGTTTTTAATGAAACACGAATTTAAACGATTCCGGCTGTTAATTCACAAAACTATATAATATAGCAGTGTGATTTTTGTCAGCTTAGCATATATTTTGTAACATGAATGTTAATGAGTTGTCGTCGACAAATTATAAAGATGTTTAATGGGCAGTTCTGAAGTATACATTATCTCGTGTAAGGTATGAATTAACAGCAGTAACTGGGCAACAGGCAATGTATTTACAATTGCCAATGAAGGAAATATAACGATCGCTTATGGAGCGTGTAGCGTATAGGTAGTATTTCCATAATATATTTATCGATTATAGATTGTAGTCAATAAAAGAAATGTGTATAAGTGGCTTGACGTGATGAGTTAAATGCATAGACAGGCCTTTTTTATGGTTCCATACCTCTAAAGGAAAGGACCCATATAGGTTCGCTTAGGTGTCCGTCGATCTGATTGTCTGTCTGTCTGTCAAGACCTTTTCTCAGGAACGCATAGAGGTATCAAGTTGAATTTAATATCAAGTAATTAGGTCTACGATCCCTTGAGACTGCAAATATCAAGCTTCTAACGCAACAAAAAAATACGGCCATTTATGCAGCATAATTTGGCACGAGCCAATAAATCAAAACCAAAAAAACCATTGGGTACTTCCCGTAGACCTACAATCATGAAATGTGGCAAGAAGCAAGGTTTCACAGCACAAAGTAAAACCCTAAAATCATTAATTTGTAGTTGGAGAATAGATTGTTATGTATATCAATGAATGAGAGAACATTTTTTACATTTACAGTTTGTCTTCCGGACAAAAATTTTCGGGACTAGATTCCCGTGACAGGCGCACTATCTACATACTAGTTTGTACGAAACCCATGGTGTTTGTGTACGTCATGGTGATAGATGGTTATAATGGTAAGTGTTAAAGTTTTATTATGAATATTCGATAATGAATTTAATCATGAATATTATGTTGTATATATATATATATCAAATGTTTAGAAGGTGGAATCCGTATTTTAGGGACATTTTTTTTTAGCAAATATGGATCTACGTTTACGTATGATTCTACGTAGATCCGGAAGAAATCTATTCACTCTAGCCTTGAATATATATTAAATAAATATTGAAGACGGCCAGTTAGTTCCATGTATTTATCATGATCATCGATCGATATTGGAATTTCCACAAGGAACGGGTAGTCTGCCGTCCTTATAATTGTCAACAGAATGAAAGCTTAAAAACTGACCACTAGTAGAAACCCTATGGAATCATAACTATAGGGCAGGGCTGCAAATGGTTTTCTTTTTCACTTGGGTTTTCTGTAATGATCTGTTTTCGGAGTTTTTTTTCTGTTTAAGTTTATTTCTGCAACGTACATACACCTATGTACGTTGCAGAAATAAACTTACAAACATAAAAACATACAAAAAATAACCTTCCTTCTAGAGCAGTTGGGTAAATAGTGACCCCAAAGGAAATGGTGGGTCTGGTTTGTACATTAGCAATGAATTCAAAATCACAGGAACAATGTTGATAGAATTCGCGTTAAATGATAAATCTTCGCACTTCGTATCATTTAGATAACGAAATAAGGTAAGCTATAGGTGATTTAATGGCAGTGCACTTTTCGACAGTTTCTATGCGAACCCGGTAAATGTCTTATAGGAAGCAACCAAAATTAGAAAATCTGGACGTTGCCAGCCATAATAACAATAAAGGCAGTTGCGTTGCGTAGGCTGAACAAACTAACGATAAAACTGGAGAGTTAACGAAACAAAGAATCTGGTGACACTAATGCCATTTAGCTTTTATCGGTAATTTATTGATAGGGGTCTTGTTTTAGGGGTGCGTGTATGTCGCAACTAAGTTTATATTTTTAGTTCGATAAATATAAAACGTGAAAGTCCAGTGATTAAAATTGATTCGAAAGTAATTCATCACATAGGGGTAGATACTAGATAAAAACCTAAACCAGATATGTAATTATAAATTTACATATAACAAGGAAGGAAACGCTAAGGCTCGTCTCCAACACGGCGCGACTTAGCGACATATCGCATCAGTCGCGTCAACATGACATCTGTGTAAGAGGGCCTTGATTTTATGTTACGTCTGCATGGATCATGTCATTGTGTATATTGACGATCAAAATAAAAATTCAAACTTATCATTAAAAGTTTTAACGTAACTCTGTCTGGTTATTTGTTACGTTTTCACACCTAAACAGCTGAACTAATTTATAATTGAATTTTCGTATAGAGAGAATGAGATAGATTGGACTTAGGAGAAGGATATATGCTACCTATTGCCTCTCAAACGAAACAGCGAGCACCAGCTAATATTTCATATATTGCAGGTTTTATTAACACTTTTAACCTTGTTTCCATTAATTTTATGCTCTTTTAAGGTTTATTTAGGTATATTAAGGTTACTTATAAGGTACATAATGTGACCTATATATAGTACAATAATATTCATTGTTCATGCATAAAAAGTATCTGTCACCAACTTGGTAATTAAATTCATGCTTGTTTTAATGATTAAATAAAACTCTTAACATTGAACTATCAAAATAAAATTCAACAATAATGCTTTTAATGAGGAACTAATTACTTATTTAATAACTAACTGTGCAGTTGACTGTGTGTGTGAAATTACGTCATATGATTATGGTTTCAACTATTATTATTAGCACAATCTAAAGAGGAAAATAGTTGTAAGAACAATAAATTAGCAGACCCATGTTACCACATCACTAGTGTCAGTAGGAAAAAAGTTGATACAAGTACTATTAAATTAAATTTTATGTAGGTACCAGTTAACACTAGAATATTAAAAGTCAGGCAAGGTAGTTGGGTTACAGCCTATGCTTGAGTAATAGGTCAATGAACTCATACTTTCACATGACTGAAGGTTATACTAAACAAAATGAGGAGTTTTATGTTTACTGTCATATCTATAAAATCAGAAATGGTTTTGTAGTAAGAAAATGTGTCTATTAAAATTCAATGACATACTCGATCGTTGTTTTAATACATGGGCAACTATGTACTACTAGATATGTTAAAAAAGTAACTTTGATTGTTCTCTAATTTAACTTAAAATTCTATATTTTTGGGTAGTCCTTTTAGTGTATAGTAAAGTATAATCAGTAAAGTATAATCTATCTATTTATATTGAATATTTGGAGTAAACCCCTAATGGAAGATTTTATCTAAATACTTCAATCTAAAATAAGTTGAATATTCTGAACCTAATAAATATAATACTTTTCAAGTTAATTTAAAAGATTTATATTGAATGCTTACTTTAATTTGTTATAAATGTTATTCAGTATGTAACTTGTGTTCATAGAATACAAAAACTCTTTCAGTTATTTTCCCCAATATAATTAATTGTTTACCTATTTGATCAAGTTTACAGATTATTGTCTGACTAAAATAGATTGCAACACAACCTTGATATCAAAAGTGAATTGTTCTTTCATTGATGTTGTCCATATTGATGGATAAAAGTAATTATTACTTTTATATTGAACAATAGTACTCTATTCAGTTTTTCATATAGTTGTCCATAGGTTATTAATAAAGTTCAGAGCTAAATAAAAAATCCAAGGTAAAAGAATGTAGGTCAAGTCATTCTTTGTCAGATACAAGTGTATTATGTATGCAGGCATTTTGAGGTCAACACAAAAATTATAAATCCAAATTATTGTGTATCAATATAACAATAAGAAATTGAGACTAATACATTTTTAGGTTTTACTGAAAAGGTAACTTCTAAGTTAATTGGATACTTTCTTGCTTTTTGAGGATGGTCAATCCACTAAACATAAGTTTATATTTAGAAAACACAATACTAATTAAATTGTAAAGTTATAAACAATGAATTTCAAAAATTTTTGGAGTAGCACTATATAATATGATAGGAAGTTAACATAAAAGGAAGAGCTAATTAACATTCAACGCGAGGTCCGCGGAGCGCAGCACGAGGCGCTCGCGCCCGGTCCCGCGACAACACCACCGACATCGAAGCGCCGGTACTACCACACCAAACATGACGAAACTAACCCCGATAACGTATACAACAATTATGTTCAGATTCCTGATACACTAGAAGCCCCTAAGCAAACAGCAACCCCCACAAATACCGAAGATTTCCTTCGAAATGTTTTGACAACATCGAATATAACCTAAAATCTCGTGTTGAAACCATCAAAACTTCGTCAAACAATATTTAGAAGGCCTAAATGATGCTAGCTAATTGCAGGCGCTTCGTGTCTAACCACCCGCACGCAGTACGCAAGCGGATACAATGATACCTAGATGCAAATGCTAATGTCCTATTTGACGAAATTTGGTAAAATAAATATAACTTTTCTGCAAACAAGGCTTTGCCGCGATGTTTTTTACGTAAACCTTTACATCGGGTTAAAAACGGATGAATATAGATATGAAACAAACTGAACTAATTAATGTGAGCAATTAATGAAGGTACGACAATCAAACCAAAGCACCGCTAGTCGGCTGGCGGTGAACCGGCGAAGCTACAACAAAAATAACCAATTATTGCTACTTACCGCCGACTCTGTACATATTCGCAGCCATTTTTATACACAATCACTATTCATTAACACTTAATTAATCTACATCTGACACAATTAATAACTATAACACTATGTAATTGAGCTTTTAACAATGTTTTTCATCACGTTAACTCCGGACGCCTTTCGCTGATCGCCATTTTCTTTCACACTACTAATTTGGCCAGTGCGCAGTCGCACTTTTTGGCGTAAACTTCCTGCTCTTCAAACAAAGCAATGACATGTCATTAATTTTGTATCCACTAATTGTATTAGAATGTTTGTTCTTAAACCATTAAATACGAATTATTTTACAAATAATGTCCATAATTGAAATATAATTTACTGTCCTAAAAATAAAAAAATATTTCATTCAAGAACGTTTCATTACTACTCAGAATGTCCACAAGTAAATCGTTTGTTTCACAATTGTAATTCATAATTTCTAAAAATACTTCACAACTTTTATATTCCCGCACTGTCTTTCACTACGTTATGTTTAGAGAACTCGCAAATTAATTAGTTTTCAGTTAAACCGTATATTTATTTATTTTTTTGATTTTTTTATTCCTGCATGTGTGTAAAGGAACGCGTCACTTTGTGCCATAGACAAAGACGCTAAATTTGTCTATGTAATTAATTCTTTGGTCTATGGTAAGCATAGAGAAAACCATAATGTTCTAAGGGTGGTATGTCTTGACGAAAATAAAATTGAAAGATTCGTTTTTGATATGAAAAATAATCATGAATTACATAAATTCATAAAATATTATAAAAACTATAATCAAATAAATGTGTTGCGTCTTCCAAAATGACGTGGCTATTGTGACAGCTGATTTGTCTATGATTTTGACAATTGCCAAATCAGCCAACCTCTCCCGTCTGCTGAAAATTATTGTAGAATTTAAATAACAACCAATTTCTGAATGAATACTGCGTAAGATCTTAACACATTGCATATGTGCCTAGACTCGAGTGGCCGCATGCACGCTTGGTACGTAAAATATAGTAATAATATGTGTTTGTAATCTACTATTTCCAAAACCTGTGAATTATCGATGTTTCGTTTTTAGATTCGCGATATGGCCACGTATGAGGAGTTTATTCAGCAGAATGAAGACAGAGATGGTATACGGTTCACGTGGAACGTGTGGCCTTCCAGTAGAATCGAGGCTACCAGGCTGGTGGTGCCTCTGGCATGTTTGTACCAGCCGCTGAAGGAAAGGCCCGATTTGCCGCCGATTCAGTACGAACCTGTGCTATGTACCCGGAATACATGCAGGGCTATTTTGAATCCGATGTGCCAGGTGGATTACAGAGCCAAGTTATGGGTGTGCAACTTCTGTTTCCAAAGGAACCCTGTGAGTAACCTTTGATTTCATTACTTAATAGCGTTTTAAGCTTTGTTTATTTTTATGTATTGGTATATAAAAACAACAATTCATAAAAAATAAGCGGTATTTAATAATCACCAGATTAAAATAATCTATTAAGACATCAAATTAACATCAGTATTATGAACTGTATTTATGTTAAATAACTATGTTTTGTTTAGTAGATAGTGATAATAATGATGGCTATTACACCAACCTTAAATAAATTGGGACAAGGGATAGCCACAAAGGAATTGGCTTTCCCTTATGTCCCAATTTATTTAGGTTTGGTGTTGCATGTCACTTCTATAAAACTCCTAATCATAATTATCACCTTTTACACAAACTATCAAAAGTTTCTCCTGGCTTATTATTTTTTCTTAACCATATTCATACTTATTTTTCAACTGGAAGTTCCTTTTTATAACTACAGTTTTATATTAATTCATCAAGATTTCTATAATACCAAAGTATTCAAAGAACTTCAAAAACAACATTTTATAATAATAAAAAACATATCAATGGGTGAAAGGCTATTTGGTTCAATTGTAATTTCTGTGCTTTAAAAAAATAAACATTCAAATAACAGCCTTTAGAGACATTTTCATATTACACAATAATGTTGCTCAAGTCATATAGCCTTTCAACCGTTTATATCATTATAATTCTATATCATTTTAATAACTAAAAATCCTGGTAATATCACAGTACTAACTGATGAATGTATTAACAACTTCTAGATTTACTATGGCAGTAATTGTGGATGATGTAATAGTAATTAAGTCAACATGCAATAATGTCAGTAATGTAGTAGTATGTTTTTAATATCAGCATGATAAAGTTTATGAGTATAGCCCTTTAAAACATTTTGTTATGTTAACAGATATAACTTTATATGATACAAGCTAAATCTCATGACTTTAAAACATTAAATCCTTCTTTCTTTCTTCAAAATTGTATGAGAACACTATGGATGTGTTAATGTGTTCAAGATACTTTATCAGTACCATTTATTGAATATACTGTATTAAGATCCTGGTACCCAGGTATATGATGAAAAGTACTATGAATGATCTCTAGGACACTACAAACAGCCCAGAAAACCAAACCCTCAAGTTCATAAGTTCATACAAAATTTTTATTTTCAGTTTCCACCACAATATTCAGCTATATCGGAACAGCATCAGCCTGCAGAGTTAATTCCCAACTTCTCTACCATAGAGTACACCATAACTCGGGCTCAGACAATGCCACCAATCTTCCTTCTTGTGGTGGACACATGTTTGGATGAAGAGGAACTGGGGGCACTAAAAGACTCCCTTCAGACATCCCTTAGTCTTATGCCGCAGAATGCTTTGGTGGGTCTCATTACATTTGGACGTATGGTGCAGATACATGAGTTAGGTGAGTGAATAGATAATTGTGTATTTTTTTTTACAACTGGCTCGATGGTCTAGTTGTCCCAAGCGTGACTGCTGAGCATGAGTTCCCAGGTTCGATTCCCGAGTTGGGCAAAGTGTTATTGAGTTTTTTATTTAGGGAATTCTCGGTAGCAGCCCGAAGTTTGGAATAGTGCCTAGTAGGTGTTTGTTGGGGAATGCAGGTGTAATGCTATGTTATTACTAGTCTTCATCTGTGCGACAAAAGGTAGGTTATGTTCTTCTGGAAGTTCTATACTTTCGATTTCTATATCAAAATTTGTTGAGCGGTTTAGGCATGAAAATCTAATAAACAAATAGACAGAGTTACTTCCACACCTCACACCTTAGACATAAGTTGGCATTGCAAATTTTCGAGTTTTACTTTTAATAATAAGGACTTACATCTATGATTTGATGGATCTCACTTAAGACACATAACATCTTATCAACTCAATATATCTTAAAAAGTAATGTATTTCCCATCTTTTTATTATCAAACTGTTTGGACATGTGTTATCTATGATTTGGTATTACATGACACAATAGTTAAGTATGTAATTGTGTATTCTCATTTCCTGTAGTTTAACATTTCCTCATAACTATTTGTATGAATATCAATGGCTCCTAGATAGAATATTATATACATATATTGGTAAAGTATACATCATAATTAAAATGTAGAATTGTGAGTGACTCCAACGTGCACATTATAATAGAAATAAGATAGAAGACATAATCATTAGCTGAGAGCATCGCCATTTTGAATTGTTATTTAGGGATGTAATTTATTGTTTCATTATACACAATTGACATAACATAACATAGCATCACGCCTGTATTCCCCGAAGAGGTGGGCAGAGATGTACACATTTGTACACCCACATTTCGCCAATGCTGTTATTAAGTCCCATCATATTGGTGGTGAGCCTATTGCCATCTACCAGGCACAATTCCAAACTCCGGGCTGCTACTGAGGATTTTCTAACAGAAAAGCTCAATAATGCTTTGAACCCGAGACCTCATGCTCAGCAATCGTGCTTGGGACCACAAGACCAACAAAGAATTTGATTAATTGCATAATACCTATCTAAGAATAATTAAATGTACTTTCACAGGCACAGAGGGCATTTCAAAGTGCTATGTCTTCAAGGGGACCAAAGACTTGTCAGCTAAACAGATTCAAGAGCAACTAGCTATTGGCCGCGTCAATGCTCCAAACCCGCAGCAAAGAGCCGGGGCACCTACCCCGCAGCCCCCCGCACACCGCTTCTTGCAACCAGTTAAGACTTGCGACATGGCATTGACAGATCTTCTTGGAGAACTGGGTCGGGATCCCTGGCCACTAGGCGTTGGAAAGAGACCATTGCGTAGCAGTGGTGTTGCTCTCTCGTTAGCTGTTGGTTTACTTGAAGTAACTTACCCGAATACTGGTGGGAGAATCATGATGTTCCTTGGTGGACCCTGCTCTCAGGGGCCCGGTCAGGTTGTCAATGACGAGCTTAAGCAGCCTATCCGTTCTCATCACGACATTCACAAGGACAACGCTAAGTACATGAAGAAGGCTATTAAGCATTATGAAGCTTTGTCCCTGAGGGCGGCGACAAATGGTCACTCGATTGATATATATTCGTGTGCCTTGGATCAGACAGGTCTTATGGAGATGAAGCAGTGTTGTAATTCTACTGGGTGAGTACTACTTACACAAGCATGTATATTTACACAATAAGCTGGTTCTGCTGGTTGAAGTAATGTCTCTTGGGCCATTAACAACATGACTTAAGCATTAGGCCAAGAGAATAAGGATCATTTTACATTGAATATCATCATCATCCACCTGTCGTTATTCCAATTTATTAGGGCTTGGCGCAGCTTTTATTATTCTTCCATACATACTCTCTACTTGTACTGGAATGCTGTTAAAGTTTTGGCTATGTTTTATGACCGGCCGCCTGCCTGACGTCAAACTTCATTGGGAATGCTGTTGTTGAATTTTACATTATAGAACACCTTGATAATAATGAAATGATCTCAAAGTCAACAAAACATTTTAGATCTATATCCATATTGGTCAAGTTTTTTTTTTTGCCATTTGTATACTCTATGACTAACATCAATTTTTGTTTACTGGAACAGTTACGAATTGAACTCAAGTAGTTAATAACAACATTACCTCATCCCACAGGTTCATTATCATCCAATTGCCATGCATAATGCTTATCAATGGTGTTTATATTTCAATTAGAAACCTCATACTATGTACACACAATGTCGAAAGTTCATGCTTGACAAGCATGTTTAATTGTCTTTCATGATGCTGTGCAAACAATTCGCCATGCTCAGAGACACTATGATAAATATTACAGAATGGACTTAGTTTTAGGATTATTTGCTACAGCAATTAATCATGGATTTCGAATTTTATACGATTTAGTGTATAACTGTAATGTTCTTTCTACACAGCCAATTTCTTTTTTTCTCGTGTTGAAAATCATGCAAGTTGGAAGCCGTGCCGTAATCCTACAGACTAAAACCACATGGCGTCCTCTAATCTTTACCCGGGTCCCGGGATCGTAACTTCATTCACCGCAACCCCGGCAGGTTATGGTCCTTCAAAGGTAACGAAGGACCATCGCCAATGCAGGCCGGCCGCAGTTGGTGCACAATTCTATACAACCAAACTAAAACTAAACTTACAAAAAGTCAACCTGAATGTAATGTGGTCACGAGTATTTCTAGTAATAAGCCTAATAATTCTTCCATATTAACGTCATATACTTTTCAGTGGTCACATGGTAATGGGAGACTCATTCAATTCTTCGCTGTTCAAGCAGACATTCCAAAGAGTCTTTGCCAAGGACCAGAAGACAGACTACAAGATGGCATTTAACGGCACTTTGGAGGTGAAATGCAGTAGGGAACTTAAGAGTAAGTTATTTTTTAAAGATTTTTAGATGTAATCTGTTGGCTCGTTAATTACCCGACACAATAGAAATTCATAGTAATGAAGTACAATTTTGTACTAAACCGATCATAATAACATAGTTTATTGTTAATAACCAGATGTCACTATAGGTCCTTCGCTTAATGACATACATTGAAGAATATTAAAGCTAAATTATGTTAATCATGAGATACATTTAAATTTTTAACTGGTTTTTTATATATTACCTGTATTTATTAAAAATCAAATAATTTAGTAAAATTCAAACTAAGGGGTCAACTTTAATACCATCTACACATTTTCACTGTATCTCGTGGGAAGACTGGTTGTAACCTTACTACTTACCCATGACAAATCAAAAATATTAACTCAATAATATCTGTCTGTCACCAGTATCGGGCGCGATTGGTTCCTGTGTGTCCCTGAACGTGAAGGGCCCGTGTGTATCAGACCAGGAAGTGGGCATGGGCAACACCTGCCAGTGGAAAATGTGCACCTTCACGCCTAGCACTACTATGGCGATATTCTTTGAGGTAAGCACGAATGTGACCCTATGTTGGGAACAGTTTCAAGCGTTTCCTGCGTGCCGGTGGATGTGCACTTTTACTCCCACCACCGAGGCGATATTTTTTGCGGTAAGAAACTGTCGTTAGAAGAAGAAATGACACTAAAATGTGTCTACTGACTGACACTACTGATAAGTGCATTTTTTATAGACCTATAAAATACTCGAGTATATTTTTTTATATATTGTCATTATCGTATTCAAATAATTTTTTCTTTATTACTTATTATACTTACTTATATTTACATGTTTTCGTTCTACAATATTAATATCTCAGCTTTAATTTTCGGTTACGCGTTAGTGATATCGCAAAAGGCACTAGGCAAGTTCGCGTCAACGAGCTACTTATGAACTATGATTATTCATCATGCAGGTAGTGAACCAGCATGCCGCGGTGCCACAGGGCGGGCGCGGCTGCGTGCAGTTCATCTCGCAGTACCAGCACTCGAGCGGCCAGCGGCGCGTGCGCGTCACCACCGTCGCGCGCAAGTGAGACAAGATATTAAATATATGCACTATATGTAGTCGAACGTGTTGGCAGGCCTAATTGATCACAAATATAATTATTATTGTGTAATGTTTATTTACATAGATTTGCCATTTGGATGCGAGGAGGACTAAGTAATGGTGGAAATAGATTTGTCATTTGGAAACGACTAAGTAATGGTGCAATCTATGGCGGAAAACATTTTGGCCACGTATTTCCATTGTTCAACCATTACAGAAGTTTCCACCAGGTCAAGCATTTCATAGCCGACTTGAAAATGTTAAAATAGCCTTCGAATAAAACACCCATATTAAGAGGGGGTTCACAGGTGGCTCAGACCTACACATCTTGCACTGCATGTGTCCATTGAACCCAGGAGGAACCTATAATATGATCGCTTCTGATGGGACAGTGCGAAATATGAGTCCTTTTGCCATCGGAAGAAGTATATTAGAAACTAGCGGTCCGTCCCGGATCCGCGGGTGAACATTTACACCTTGGGTTACATTATTGAAGTTTTAGTAAGGATCCCTTATATTTTCTAGTAATAAATATAGCCTATGTTACTCAGGGAGAATGTAGCATTCTAATGATGGAAGAATTTTTGAAATCGGGCTAGATGTTTTTGAGTTTAATCGTTACATACAAAAATACAAACCTATACTCTTTATAATATTAGTGTAGATATAAAATTTAAAAAAAAAAATTAAACGCTTGTGCTTTTTATTCGGAAATTGTATTTATACACTGCGAAGTAAGTAATATAACAACCCTAATCTAATCTCATAAGCAACGAACCTGCGCCTCCCGGATGAATACTCCAGGCGCTCTGACCACTAAGCCATCTCGACCTCTGCTCACCACCGCTCCAGTATTCATATTCGCGTATTCATCCGGGAGGCGCAGGTTCGAATCCTGTTCGCGACCGTATTCTTTTCCATTTAATATGATAACTTTAGAGTTCGCTAAGCATGCGTTAATGCTTTTCAAAGATTTATCTTGACTCATAAGCAACCTTTCTCGACACTAGTTGGGGTGACGCAGCAGTAAGTCTGCACCACATATCGGCCGGGTTCGACCAGGAGGCGGCCGCTGTGGTGATGGCGCGCCTGGTGGTCTACCGCGCGGAACAGGAGGATGGACCAGATGTGCTGCGCTGGCTCGACAGGATGCTGATCAGACTGGTATGTTCTATAGTTGAGACATTTGGTATGTATCTCTTCTATAAAGGTAAAAAGAGATGGACCAGGTCTACTGCGCTGGTGGGACAGGAACATGTATCGAAAAAAAATACCACCATAGAAACGTCTTACTTGCGGTATGCATTGTAATAGAAAGTCAAAATGAGTGCTAATTTTCCTTGTTTTATTGACAGTTTTGCTTACTTACAATATTATTGTTACAGTGCCAGAAGTTTGGCGAATACGGCAAAGATGATCCGAACAGCTTCCGTCTGTCGGAGAACTTCAGCTTGTACCCACAGTTCATGTACCATCTGCGACGCTCGCAGTTCTTGCAGGTGTTCAACAACTCGCCAGATGAAACCACGTTCTATAGGTAAATTATGATAGCCCTATCTCCTACCCAATATCTATATTAATAATGTACACTTACTGGCAATATGAAATATGTTTTTCAAATTTGTCATTTGAAATTTATGCCTACCATAGTGAACTACTTATACCTATATCTGACGTTGTACGCAAGCGGCTGCGCAGTAGTCTATTCTACGATAAATTTGGCAGCGTGATCTGGCGAGCCCAGTAACAACGTGTTGTCTCACTCCTTCCCATACATTCATGTTGTTAATTCATATTATTATTATTAGTATTATTACATCTGCACAGCATCTACATACATATTTGTATTTTTTGCTAACAAAGTCCCTTGAACAACCTATGCTATTTTACACATGCCTTCCGCTTTCTTTGGACGTTTCATGGAAGCGATTTAAGTCTTGGTGGAGATCCACCGCTAAAATTTTCGACTGTACTTATCAAAAAGACCTTTTGCAGATTAGATACCAAAAACATTTCACTTTTACCCAGCAGTAAGAATATGATATAAACTGAGAGTACATTTTTTTCATCTGATATGGTACACAGAATATTGTTCCAAGAGTTCATTTGCCATCTACTACATTGCATCATTATAGTATCACGCCTATATTCCTCGAAGGAGTAGGCAGTGTTGTACACCCACATTTTACCAATGCTGCTATTAAGTCCCATGTGGATGGTGAGCCTATTATCATCCACCGGGCACAATTTCAAACTCTGGGCTGCTACTGAGAATTTCCTAATAGAAATATCCAATAACACTGCTGGACTTAGGCTTCAGATTCAGTACCTCATGCATGAGGTCATCTACTAGCTACTAGAATCTGCAATATTAAAACAGCAACTTTTTCCACCAGGCACATGCTGATGCGTGAAGACCTGACCCAGTCTCTCATCATGATCCAGCCGATCCTGTACTCGTACAGTTTCGGAGGCCCGCCAGAACCAGTGCTGCTCGACACGTCTTCCATACAGCCTGACCGCATCCTCCTCATGGACACCTTCTTCCAAATACTTATATACCATGGAGAGGTAAGGATAGTGTTTACGGTGGGGGTGCTAGGACCAAAAAAAATGTTTTATGTCTAGGTATCTAAAATGTTGTGATATTATATAAATTTTATGCCAGCCAGTCACTTGAAGTCTAGTATTTGTGGACTTTCTAACGATTATTGTTAATATTTTTTAGTAACTAATTAATTTGTGCATATCGCTCATCCGTATGACAATGACGTAATTAATTATATTTTGTTTCATTTTTACGGAGAACGTTTCATAGATTAGGTTTTCAAATAACCTATTAAATTCTCTCACGACGTTCACTTTATTGAAAACCACTGGAAGTACAATGTTGTAAATTGTTGCATATTATAGGTTTTCATGATAATAAAATGTAATTTATGGCGTTTTTGTGGTTACGACATTTTACTTTGGATGAGCACACGATATAGCTCGTTTAAAAGTTTTAAGTCTAAAGTTTTGACCGTTATACGTTTTTGTATAAAACATTCTGAAACTGTAGTTTTTATTCCCAATAGACAATAGCACAATGGCGTGCGCTCCGTTACCAAGACATGGCTGAGTACGAGAGTTTCGCCCAATTGCTGCGCGCGCCCATCGACGATGCGCAAGAGATCCTGCAGAGCAGGTTCCCTGTGCCACGATACATTGACACCGAGCACGGCGGCTCTCAGGTACTGTACTAACATACTGATTTTATGAAATTCGGCGTAGAACTCTTGTGCTGTTTCGCAAACAACAAGGGATACATAACTTTTTTTTCTGGTGTGGAAAGTCCAACATGGGGCACACACCTGCTACAAATACATCACACAAGAGGATCTTATAGACGCTACTGATAATGCTTAGTTCTGAGCAGTTCAGAGTTATATTGACACGCGAAGAAAAGAACCGCCCCGGCTTCGTACGAGTAACTTTCCTCTTCATAATATGTGACAGCTTAGCTTAAATGCTGAAAATATTTATTGAGATAAGCACTTTCCATCAAACAGATGTGGCGTGATGGACGACTTTATACTATGTGACGCAGTACCCGAGTCGAGGAAGAATCGAATCCTTGGCTCAGATTTTCGACATTCAAACAGATGATAGGCAATTGTTTAATATGAAAACATGTATATCGTTCAAATTCAAATTATTTATTCTTTCAATAGGTTTTTAGGAACTTTTTTACGTGTCAAATTAAAGTCTAGAAGGCGCATTTACTATCAGACTGTCTCTTGAGAAGAAATACCGAAACAAACTCAGAGGTCACAGTCTCTTTTAAAGTCCAGACATTACGAGACGGTACTAACATTACCGTTAATAATGCAATCGGTCATATAAATAAGAATTTCCATTTCAAAATCACAATATTTTATTCCAAATTAAACTACATAATTATTAAGTCGTTTCGACACTGTGGCCGCTGGGTTTCATTTTATTCGCTAATATCTTCTCCAACATGTCCGTCACTTTCTGCTGAGACTTCAAAAAGTTCGTAAAGTGCGTGTCATCATACCTAGTCCGTTGTTTGACCCTCGACAAAGACATCTGTTGTCTAGCAGGTATTTCATCGCAACAGTTCATATTAAACTCTCTCCAAGTGTTTCGAGGCCAGTTCTCTATTCTTTCAAGTTTTTCATGAAATTTTGTAGCGTCGTACCGCGGGTGTTGGCGAATATAACTAAGTGGTGGCATGTGATGCCTTATTTTGTCTTGGCGACTTATTCTGTCTTGAGTTCCCCTCTGTTGGGGATGACTTGGAGGGTGATTGTAATTTTCGGTGTGGTGAAAGTTTCCACTATAATCAGGCCTGTATAATGGTTCTTCTCTATTGTTATTAATTCGATTCCTATATGAATTTCCGTCACCATATTCCTGATACCTTTTGACAATGTCTGAGAATCGAACCTTTTTCGTGTTGTCCTGAAGATGGAGCTTTTCTTTTTGATTTTCGTGTTCAATTAGGCCACTGAACTTCTCGTCAAGACGTATTTTATTCTGCCGGTTTTGTTCTTTCAATTTATCGGTTGGTCTTTTAGTAGTGACTAGGTAATTTTTGTTAATTACCTTCACTGGATTAGATATTTGAATGGCCAAAGGGGCTACCTCATTGGAATTGGTCTGAATTGTAATAGCAGACGAATATTGTTCCTTCCTTGGCTGGAAGTTCAGCTGCGGCACATATTGTGCCGCTTGCTGCTGTTGATGTAATAGATTGACTCCAGAACTTAAAAGCATTGGGACCATACTTGGTCCATAAGGGCTTAATTCAATTGATTTCAGGTTGTCAGTAGGCGTTTCTATTATATACGGATTGAAAGAAGCCCCCATTGGTGGATTGTAAATTTGTTTAGGTAATTGAGTAGGATTAGGACTGTTTAAGACATAATTTAATGTAGTAGTATTTTGTGGGACATTAGCGGTTGACTTCTTAGCATCCTTCATAGCTTTAAATTCATCGAAGATTTCCATCAATTTTTGTATCACATAATTTGCTTCAGTGATTTCTTTTTGAAGTGTCGATAGCTTAACTAAAACAAAGAAAATTCATAAGCCTCGCAATGTTTTGTATAGTAAAACCATATTACTGTATCAGTTAGTTATTTATGGATAAATACAATGCAAAACTCTCAGTTATTGATCTACTTACCTTACCTATTCCAATTTAAGACAAATATTGTTAATTTTAATTTGTATATAATATTACTGATCTTATTTGTGGGTAATCTGGATGTAATGATGTATGTAATTTCATTTTATAACATGTGCAATATTTCACAAATCTATATGTATAAAAATGAATCCCTATTTCCCTTGGTCACGCCATAACTTGAGAACGACTGCACCGATAATTCTTTTTTTGTTGTGTTCGTCATAATCAGGACAAGGTATTTCATAAGTTTTTTTTAAATCAAAAAAAAAAAATTATATATAAAAAATAAATAAATTGTAAAGTAATATAAATTTTAAAGGGTTTGAATCAATCGTTCAGTTCATATTTATTAATAACAGTTAGATCATTGTGCACCGTTTGCGTGACTTATATAACCCCTGGTACGTAATAATAAATGTTGATTACCTGTTGTGGTAGCTTCCATTTTGATGGATGTGGTTGTTATTATTGGGGGAACTATGGTAGTCGTTGTAGACGCCTGTACTGTCGTAGTAGATAAAGAAGGCTCTACTGTCGTCGTAGATGAAGTAGCCTTTACTGTCGTAGTAGGTGAAATAACCGGTATTGTCGTAGATGAGGGATTCTTTACCGTCGTAGTAGTTAATTCCTTTTCTATATCTCGTAATACAATTTGTTTAACTTTTTCAGCTATATCGTTTATTACATTTACTGGTATACCTGGTTGTTCATTAAAATTCATATCGTAAGTTTGATTAGGTTTCGACTGTTGTATGGAGACCGGTGCAACTAGAAGTTTATCATGATTTATTTGTAGACTTTGGTTTTGAGTTCCAAATTCATGACTGGAATCTTGTTTTCCATTAGTTTCTGTTAATTCTGGCACAGCATTCAAACGTTTGTCATTGGATTCCATTGAAGTATTTTTAATGTTTCTTATGGTAGCTGTTTCAACGTTAAATTGGTTATTATACATTTTTGACGTTTGTTTTCGTTCAGATTCTTGTTTACGTTCCATGTTTTTTCTCATTGCTGGCAATGCATTCAAGTAGTTAACATTAGAGGACTTTTCAATTTGTTCAAAATTTCTTATGGTCGCTGTTTCATCGTCAAATTGGTCGCTATCAATTTTTGACACCTGATTTCGATAAGATTCATGTAATCGTTCCATTTTTTTTCTCACTGCTGGCATAGCATTGACATGATTGGACACCTTTGAAGTCTGTTCAAGTTTTTTTTTGGCCGGTGGTTCCTTAATTGGCATTTGATTTCTTTGTTTTCGTTCCGATTTCTTTCTCAATGCTGGCATATCATATAAATCGATAAAATTTGAAGCTTTTTGAATTGGTTCAAAATTTCTTATAGGCGCTGTTTTATTATCAAATTGGTCGCTATCCATTTTTGACATTTGATTAAGATAAGATTCATGTTTTCGTTTTAATTTTTTTCTCGCTGCTGGCATATTATAGAAATAGTTGTTGGTCGCTGTTGCATCATTAAATTGTTCGCTATTTATTTTTATCATCTGATTTTGATGAGATTCATGATTTCGTTCCGACTTTTTACTTGCTACTGGTATAGCATTGAAATGAATTTCATTGAACCCCTTTAAATTAAGTTGATTATTTCTTATGGCTTCTGGTTCAACTTTAAATTGGTCGCCATCAATATTTGACATTTGATTACGTTCATACGCTGGTTGTTGATTAATCTGGAACGGTTCTGTTTTAATTAAATCGGTATCGATGTTTGATTGATTTCTGTCAGACCTATTTTTTACCCCTAACCAAGCTTTATAAAAATCACCATAAGCGCTAATATTTTTTAATTTGTTTAAATCTATGCGTCTTACCTTTAACGAATTATTAATTGATTTGGAATTGTGATGTTGTTGTAACTTTTCTATTAAATTTTGATTCATTATTTTCATGTCTGCTGCATTCATACTAATATTTTGTATCTCTTCAGATTCATTTCTGCGCGTTGGTGTATCATCAAATATATTTATTGTAATTTTTGATGTCTGTTTTGTGTTGTTTAAGATGGGTGCAGTGTTAATTTGATCATACGTGCTGAAAATTTGAGGATGCTCAGATATCTTCCAAATTTTTTCGTTATTTATTTCAAAGTCTTGTGATGGACCTCTTTCGTTTTTATCTATGGGTATAACCTTAAATTGCCTATTTATCACTCTATGATTCCGAATTGGTTCCCATTGTTTCAGGTGTATTGGTGGAATTTTAAGTTTATTGTTATTCTTTAAATTTTCATCTTTGTTTAATTGTTTAGAGTCATTGTTATTGACATCTTTCATAAATTGCAAAAAATTATATCTTTCGAAAGTTTCACTTTTTTCTTTGCGGTCATCGTCTTTATTGATCAACCACTTGATACTTTTTGTGCTGGTAGAGTCAGTATAAGCAATAGGTTCATCGTTGAAATTAAAGACATTTTTTACATGAAGAAGGTTATCAAGAAATCGTATTGGATTGTATTTCAATAATGGATTGACTTCAACATGCATAGTTTCAAAGCTGGACTTTCGATCGGGTTGTCTATCATCATATGAAACGTTGTCTTTCGTATTTTTAGTTGCGTCCGTCGTATTATACACTTCTTGTGGTTGCATATTTATTTGTGTAAAATTCTTTACATCGTTATAATTTAAAGGCTGTTCAAAGTTTTTTCTAGGAAATGTAGGATAAAGTTCTTCGTTCATTGGAAGATCTTTTACTGAATTTTCAGTTTTTCTGGATATTAAATTTTTATGTGCCTTTATCTTAATATCCTTTTCAGTTGTAGCAGTCGTTGCTTGATTTGCCAAGTATTCTGCCAAAACCCTACTTATATATTCCATTTCTCTAGAATGAACATATCCATTATTGAGAGTACTTTCTACTTCTACTGTGGTAATATTCTTTTCTTCACTTATGTAAGGGGATACTGAAGTTGTTGGGGCTTTTATGACAACTTTCTCAGTATACTGTGTGAGCTTAGTCCAAAAATTCATCACGCTTTGAAGATCTGGTTCGGTTTGTATATATTCTGTTTGTAAATCATTATATTCAGTAACGCCTGTTTCATTTTCTAAATTATGTGAAGTATCTATTTCGATGTTAGTTTTTACATCAATATCCACTGTCAAATTAAGTGTGTCTTGTGGCTTAATTAAACCTGTTACATTTTCATAGGTTTCGTTTTGAACATTTTTATCTTCAATAATTACTGGCACTTGCGTCTCAAGTTTTGGATATTCCTGAACATTTGCATTGTTTACAATACCTTAAACAATATTTTGATTATTATTTATCTATTCTATTGATTACTATTTCGTATTACTATGTTAGGAACTCACTTTTATTAGTCGTGGATACTGTGGATACTTCATTATGATCTTCAGTTGGAACAATTTTTTCGGTGTTATTTCCACTAGTTAAATATGAGTTTAATAAGCATTCTTGGCGTCGACTTCTAAAGAGAAACATGGTATAAAATTGTGCAATTAGATCTTTCTGTCGTATTATTTTATATCTTCATTAAATTAGAAAAAATCCTAATGCTCATACTCATCGATAATAGTTAAAAAATATATATAAAATGTTATATTTATTACATTTCCCTTAGAAAGTCACGGAATAGTTCAAAGTATTTTCGTGTTTAAACGCCTGTAACCTTTAGTGTGCACATAGTAGTTTGATCTCGATAAAGCAACAATAACACTCACTCATTGTTCATGTCATCGATGTTTACATTGTGCCGGCTGAGTTTCTCCAAGGTGTTGGCATCCAAATCCTCCTTTTGTAATCCACTCAACAATAACATACATATTATATCTGAAAACTATCACATTTGAATGGCACATGTTTTCACAGACGATCGTAATTTAACAAACAACGTTATAACGGGTTTATAGGATAGTAAAGAACCTAATGTTTAATTGAGAAGATGTGTTATTGGAACCTTTTATCTGGACTAAACGTTGTGAGCCCTGACCGTGGGCGTGTACGATTATTTCACGTGTGAACGTACATGATATTGCAACTGCAGTCAGTATGGTTCGGCACCACATTATGTTATCGCTGTGAATAGTTGAACGTTTTCATTGTTTTTGCCAAAAAAAGGTGTAGCGCTCGGCCGAAAAGAATGGGCGACTGGTACGCTGGCGCTATCAGAGATACGTAGCTTGTTTTGCAGGTGGTGACACCTTACTTGTTTTACTTTGTAGGTAACTTTTTGTATCCTCTGTTAAAGAATTAAGAACATAGTCACCTTTGAACAGGCGGTTGCAGTGGTTCGAAAAGCTAATCAGTTGTTTGTAATTTCAGGCATTATGTAACTTCGATAATACTTGGTATAGTACTGAATTGGGAATTTTAATGTACTGTTAAGTTGCATGTTATTTCTTTTCTAGATATTGTTGAAGAATAGTCATGAACTAAATGTGTTTGTTGGAACGCTACGATGCGAAATGGCACCTAGCTGTATAAATGTATTATATAATAAGCATTAGTATGCATTGTGCATAGTTCAGCTCTTACTATTACCATACGATGTCGATGAAACATCGTTAATTACGATTTTTGAAGTTAAAGCATAATAAGATGATAATAAGGACGTGTTAAACCATCGTTATCTGTTCCAGGCCCGGTTCCTCTTGTCGAAGGTGAACCCCTCGCAGACACACAACAATATGTACGCGTACGGCGGGGTAAGTGCACGACAAACCTTTAGCTTTCTTAAAAAAAGATGTCTCATTCACATTAATATACCTATCAAATAAAAATATTAATTTTTTGTTGTATTGTACTGTAAATGCATGGCGTTGAGCCTAGATTTTGATTATATATATATATTTTTAAAATCAAAATTTGCATGGTGTGACAAAATACCATCGAAGCATGGTGTGAATTTGATTTTGTATTTTTTTTTGTTTCATCATTGTTATGGCGATATCCAGGCGATGCCGATTCCATCTGCGGTAGTGACATTTGTATTTTTTTATTGGTGTTGGTTCTCTAATGCTGCAGTTTTTACTATTAACAAGTGTTGCGCTTTTGCGAAGAGGTCTTAATGCTCTATTAATAATCATTGGCAATATGTTGATTCAATATGTCTTTCACTTTTTGAAATCACAAAGTGTTTTAACATTTTTGTTTATTTTATTATTTGTTAAATTTTGTTTGGTACCTACAACTATTTGTGTACTTCGCGTTCAGTAGTATGTATTGTTTCAAATATTGAGACCGGTGATGGTTAAAATTAATCTACATATGCGCTTTACTTCTAACTACAGAATTGAATTTGATTACAGTGAAACCCGTTTAAGACGATTTCATAGGTACCCACCCAAAAACGCGTCTTTAGCGGGAAAGCGTAATAAGCGGGAGTAGGGAAAATAAAACAACGTAGAAATTGGTAACAAAACTTAGCAGCTTACGTGTTTGATTTGTTATTTATGACTTTACATCAAAAACTTTCAAATATATAAATTTTTGCTTGAAGTGACAATGCTATTCTCATAATTATAATCATTTTTTAACAAATGCAGATACAATATGTTAATAAACAAATGATAGAAAACAAATGCAGGGTGCATGGTCAAGTCAGTTAATGAATCTAGAAAACGACTGTAGGATAGGGCGCGTGACGGCGGCGATTGCTCTCGCTCGCTCACTCAGTCAATCTTCAATCGCAGGCCGCGTGAGCTAACACGGGTGTACAGATGGCGTATTAAACGGGATGACGAATCGTATTAAGCGATTATGATGAAAACATGCCCCAAATTGCAGGGACTGACGTAATATATCGTATTATGCGGGAAGTCGTATTACACGGGTTCTACTGTACTATCCTTATAAGTCTACATTTTAAAATAATGACTGATTATTAAATGTTACTTAAAATGAAACGCTTCGCTTTATTTGCGCAAAAATTGAATTGTGCTTAAGCTTACAATAATTTTGTGCTGAATAATTGTTAAGGTTGAAGTAAATCACGATTACGTCCTGACAGAATTTTCAAAAACTTGGTGTTTAAAAATAAATACATTATCTGCAGTTACAAATGACAGTTCACCACATTAGTACCTACTTCAATTTATGGATGATTATGCTAGACCGAGCTATTACAGACAGCCGTAGGCATGGGTAACTCCAAATATATCTATGTCTTCGGCAGTGGCGTGCATTGCATATAGGCAAATAGGCAGTGCCTACCTCAAAAAATTACCTAAATACAACCTATATGGCAGTAAACTGTGATATAGGTTGTAATTAAGTATTTTTTTCAGGTAGCACTGCCTTATTGCCTATATGCAATGCACGCCACTGGTCCTCGGGTATATTTCTATCTCAAACCGGACATATATCAGTCATTCAACACTTTACTTACTTACTCTTAGATATGTAAAACGGATATGAATATAATAATAATAAATATATATTTCCGAGTCCATTAAGTGTTAGTAACAATAATTCTCTTATCTATGTTAGTAATACAAGGAAATAAAAGCAACTAGGTACTTACACTTTTATATTTTTTCCTTTACGGTCACAAACCAGTGTGCGTGTACCTATCGGACAGCATTACACGATCATTTTCAGAATGTTGTTAGTGCTACCGCGCAGTCTATGAAACAGTGACGCTACTTTCTTACTCGCAAACGCGAGTGACGCAATGCTATGCCGCGGCAGCCCCAATTGCACTCTGAATGCATGATTACATATTCTCTTTATTTGAGATAGATTGGATGCATTTTAACCAAATTTTTTACAAATCCAAATCTCGGACGGGACACTTTAGGCGGCACGGTGTAGCATGAACCTGCGTCATATAAAATGTTCGTACTGATTTGATTCCGTTCTTCGCTTTTGCCCTAGATATGGCACGGCTCTGTCTAGCATAAATCATCCCATAAATATACGGGTCGGCTTGTCGGCACTGAATGCCAATATGTGGACTTTTTTCTGAGTTTGGTTCGCTCTTGACTCTAGTCTAGGTCAGAGGTGACAGAGATAAAGTCGATGATGGAGTGAGCTTACCCAGAAAAAGCCTTTATATCTCTGATCTTTTGGTGGTGGTGGTGGTCTTTATAAGGTCCTACTTTATTACCTAGTAGACGTCCTTTTAAGGGGTTAATGTGTAAGTGATCAAGATTAATTTAAAATATGTAAATTTCGTATAATTTCATTAATAAAAAAAAAAAGTTGCTATCTGTCGTCTGTTACAAGGCATATATCCGCGAGGATGGTTTGTGTCTGGAAATGCGACATACAAAGGTTAAATGTATATATAATAATTGCCTTAAAAATTAATCCCTCGTAAGGACCTCCGGCTTCATCACATCTTTGTCTTCAGGGTTAGATTGTGGAGTAAGCCCATAAAATGATTAAAAAAAACTTACAAATAAAGTGGGACCTTATAATTTGTTGGTATTGTTACTAATTTACATGTAAATGTTCTCAGGACGGTGGCGCCCCCGTGCTGACGGATGACGTGTCGCTGCAAGTATTCATGGAGCACTTGAAGAAGCTGGCCGTGTCGTCCACAGCCTAGGGCAACTACGTGGAGTCTCACATTACGTTCAGAACTGATGGTTATTGGCTTTAACTTCTGTTTAACGAAGTATTGGAGTTGTTTTATGTATTTTTATTTACTTAAACTTGCATAGATGTCGCCGTACACGCCATATTGATATTCCCATTAGGGTTGTGGAAGTTAAATTGACAGTCGCTTCGTATTGAAGATCTTTATAAGGAACTGGTACCTTAAAATGCTTCGGATACGGTTCAGTTCATAGTGACTGTTGATACCCAATTATTTTCATCATCACAGTATTATAAATATCATGGCGGTCGCTGATTTTGGGCATTTTTATAATCTACATATGGTTTAGGTATATCACGCAGTTTGTACTAGGCTTGTTTATCTTATGATTTAGTAACTATTTAATCTTCAATTTTATTTGAATATAATTATGTAACCATATACAGATGTGCTAATAATATCAGTTCTGAATTTATATATCGCGCGTGATGTTCCAAATTGTTTTTGCAATTAAGTTAAAATAATTTTCTACAATACGATGTAAATTATATGAAATTAAAATGTTTATTAAATAATAGCAATGTTTATTTAATGGTAGGTATATAGCTGTTTTTTATTTCCATTCTTAATAATTATTTTTGGCTTCATATTCCTTCGCAGCTTTCAGGTATTTGGAGTTTAATAATTATACGTACTTACGTACGGTACGTAGAACATAGAGTTCTCTCCCAAGATCGGTAGATCTAAGGCTAAGCTTGTTCTAGTTCGTACGATGTTACATTATTATGATGAATCTGAAAAAGTGTAGATAAATAAAATACAATTTATGTACAAAAAATATTTATTCCTAACTCTAGACACCACATATACATGCATTTTTAAACTAACAATATAATTTAACTACAAATATGTAAAATAAATAATAATCCCATTTATACATATATCTTCAAATATTATTTTTGGTAATTATTCATAAAAGAGAAAAGTATAATCCTATCTGATTATTACTGGTGTTCAAAAACAACCTACAATTTCTGCTAAACTAAACTAATTTCATATAATTTTATTTAGAACCAATCATAATACGAATAATTCTAATATACATCACGATAACTCCCTTTGGGTGTAGACAGAAAAACTAGCATCAACAGCTACAATTTCTGGTAACTATGGGCGACCTTGGCGCAAAATGTACCCTTCGCAAAATGTCACATAAACAAGCACTTTTTGCGCTCTACGAGAAAACCGGAGTAATTATTTTTTCGTAGAATGCGTCGTTACTTTCGCAAAATGACCTAGTTCAACTCTTTTTCTGTTTTAATACCTAACTTACAAGAATTATTCATTCAACAATATTTTTTAATTCACATGTCTGATTTTAGGAAGAGTAATTTTTGCGCCTGGACCATCTAAAACATACTTCTAAATAACAATTATCAAACAGTTCTCCCTACTATTGGACGTAAATGCTGCTATATTTGTGAACTTCTATGTGCTGCCAACGAGTCTACTCGAAGTCGATATAAATGCGAAATACAATGGTGTACAGTATTATCTATATATTGTACTACACATACAGTTAACAACAATTTACTCTCTTATTCTTAGGAAAATTGACAATGCCATAAACTCTCAACCACCACTGTGGGATCTTTGAATTTGGTAACTATGTAAGTTTCAAAATGCAACAATATTTTTGAGTCGAGTGGTAGAAGTCGTCGAACGTTTATTTGTATATATCTTTTGTTTTTCTAAGAGTTATCATATGCGTTCATAGTGCTTTCGAGATCACTATTAATCCTAGAATACTTTCCAATAGTTTATCATCATATATACATACATAAATACATCCCTGTTATATCACAAGTCATTGTCAATATGGACTACAACAAATTAACCAATTTGTTATATCGAAACACTCAGTTTCGGACCCGATTTAAATTAAAGTTACATTTAGATTATTCTAATTTTAAGATTTTACAGTATAATCTGAACATACAAAGAGCAACTTATAGGCCCCTACTTTTAAAAATGCTTGAAATTTTGTCGCTAAAATGTTTATATTGTGTTCTCATAAATATATATCACATATATGCATATGCCCCAAGCCAATACATAACTTAAAATATAAGAACAAACAATTAGTCGCATAAAACTTAAAAAAACGAAACTACATCTGTAAACACTTAAAACTAATCACTCATATACACTGAAGCAGTTTATAGTATCATTTCTTATTGAAAAGCCCATACACGATGACGGCCAGCAGAAACATCAGTATGTACTTAATGTATTCGGTTCAGGAGTGCGGAGGTCAATTGAGGAAGCGGATGGACATCTTCTGCTCCACATCTGTCCGTTCCAGTGCATGGCAGAACTCCTCGAAACATATCATCTGGTCGTTGTTGGTGTCGGCTTCCAGGATTGTGCGTTCGGCGATGCTTGTCAGCTGTTCTTCACTGAAAATGTGTTAATTAACTTTAATAGCTTTTTCTGCTTATTAAGTTCATTGAGCTACTACATCTTTTAGCGGCCGGTTTTTAAGTCGCGTGTTGGATTCCCGCACGAAAGAATTACACGGTTTACTGTTAAATGTTCCGGGTCAGGGTGCGTGTGTGGGAATGTGAGATTTATGTCTCTAAACGCACCCACTATATAGAAAAGATATTCATAGCGTGAGGTAATTGTATTATCATTAGCATTATCCGGACCAAATTCGAAAATACGAACAAGTGCTTCCAGAATAGGTAGGTAGTGCACCGCTTCCTTCGGCTCGTTAGGCGGGGCAATACCGTGCCCCCATAAATTTTTCTGTTTTCATCGTGTTTCCCAATTTTCAGTGCAGTCAGGTTCTTTATTTAATAATCATTTATTTTATTTTACACTTTTTAGTTTCAACGTAAGAGGGCCATTCAAATATTACGTAAGCACGACAGGGGGGCGGGGGGTCCTTTGCTTTGCTTATTTTTGATGACATGGGGGTCGGGGGGATCTGGACGGTGATTACGTCAGCAGTATATATTTTTTTACTGTTTCAAATTTTCTACAAAAATTTAACCTGGTGTCTCGGTTCTATGCAAGTAAACGTATTCATTATTTTCGGGAATCATTGAAAATGTGTTTCGTTTTCTGGCAAAGACAAGTAGGGTAATTGCCATGTGTTCAAACCAAAATCGAACTCATATTACTGCTTACGTAATACTTGAACGGCCCCTAAGTTAAACATACTTTTTTGTAGTTTGTGTCAAAATAGTAGCAATAACTAAAATACATATTATTATGATGGAGTAAATTGTCTGTGGTAAACTACTAGTCTCGGTACTCTGTTTGTATTAAGACGCGGAGATTACTATCTTATCGATTCCATGCCTAGGCTTAGGTCACTTATGCGACTATTATTAGTTTTATAACTTCCTAGTGTTACAATTGTTACACATCATATCACATTAAAACGTAAAAAGTACGTGCGTATTACTTTAAATGCATATCTTAGAATATAAAAATTAATCGCTGAATGTGTTGCTAAGCGCAAATCTCGAGAGCAGCTGAACCAATTTCGCTAATTCTTTTTTTATAATATTTCTTGAAGTACGAGGATGGTTCTTACGGAGAGAAATGTTAAATAATTGCATGATTTTTTTTTAAAGAATCGACTGTTTGGCGGTACGAAGCTACGAAGTTCGCGCGGGTCAGCTAGTTCTAAATACAAATATCAATATTGAAGATGTTATTCTATTGAAATCAATTGAAAATTCATTGCTGGTACTGTGTAGGTACTACAGAATGTATATCTCCGCAGCGTGTATTATTTTCTTTTATCAACTGACTGAAATTGCTTTTGCCTGCGATTACACTTTTCTACGCTCCTTATCTCAATCTAAACTCAATCCGTTATCCGACGTATTATTTATGGCTTTTGTTCAGTAACTGCATGTAATAATGTTTTCATTATAAGAGAAAATTAGGTATGTATATATTTTACATTCGTAACAGCTCAACATCACGCCTGTATTCCCCTAAGGGATAGGCAGAGGAGTACACCCACATTTCACCAATCTATACTAATATTATAAAGCTGAAAAGTTTGTTTGTTTGGTTGAACGCGCAAATCTCAGGAACTACTGGTTCGAATTGTTTTTTTTTTGTGTTAGATAGTCCATTTATCGAGGAAGACTATAGGCTATAATATAACATCACGCTACGGCCAATATGAGCGGGGCATTAATGAAAATTGTTACAAAAACGGGAAAAAATATACCTTTTGAGAGCTTTCGTTGCGTGCGCTGCGTAAACGGTTAAAGTTACGCAAAAATCATGTATGACGGAACTGTTCCCCTTTAAAAGTTCTAAAAAATATCCGCGACACCATATGTCTATCTTTTAAGGTTCACTCACTATGACCTTTTTTTTGGTAATCAAGTTTGTTGTAAAATAATGCATTATTTGCGAAGGTGTTTTTATAAACATGATATTAATCCTTATCCAAATAATAATACGTTATTCATCACGAGTATTTAATTTTGAACAAAATTGCTATTTATATCATTTGATTTCAATGAATATCTTAGGAGATATCATAGTTTTAAAATAACTGTATAACAAAATAATGATTAAGTACCTCGCGCGCATTTATGATACTCAAGGCGAGCGGTCATGAGGGGGGAGGGCGCTGGTGAAATAGTTTAGTAGGTTTTTTCCTCAAATTAACGCGGGTGAAACCGCGGGGCTCATCTAGTACTCATCTACTGTTTAAAGTCCCATGTAATAGGTGGTGAGCTTATTGCCATCTACCAGTCACAATATCAAAATCCCGGTTGCTACTGAGTATTTCCAAACAGAATAACTCAATAACAGTTTGCCAGACCCGGGAATCGACCCCAGGATCAAATACTTAGCAGTCGTGCTTAGAACCATTAGACCAACGAAGCAATTTAACACACATTTTAAAATTATGTTTTTGTGGACAGAAATCCTTAGGAGGGAGTGATGTACAGGGGTTTCATAACTTCCAAAACCGTTACTAACATAGTAATATCCAACGGAGGCAGCAAACGAGCAAAATTGATGACCTTAAACCTTAAAAACCACCTTGAGAATCTGATTTGCATTATGTCAATTAAAATTTCGCGCTTGTAACACCTCCGTATCATACCAACATCTGATTGGTTCCTTTTAAAATATTCTAACTGTGAAGCAATCTGAAAGAAGATCACAATAGACCTCTTATGGTCTAAGTGACACTATAGCCACATATAAATAATAATAATAAAAAAAAAACTGAAAGAACTACAGGGTGGCCAAGACACGTCATCTATACTGTACTTGTATCTTTTTTATACCTGATATTAGCTCCAACCATCATGTGCAGTATGGCCAGCAGCTCATCCCTCGAGATCTTGCCATCGTTGTCCAGGTCGTACATTGAAAAGGCAACTGTAATATTAAAATGTTTTTAAATATAATTTTGGTATGGTGAAATATGTGTGATTGCATTACTTTATGAATCTGCAGAGTGGATTAGTCAGCATCAAAAGTATACTGTCATCAAAAATAATCTGAGCATTTAGTAAAAAACTACCTTCATATAACCTAACCCTTATATCAGTCTAATTGGTGCAAGTTAACCCTAATCAATATTACATCCATTTTTATCAAATTGAATATTTTGAATGACCCTATACTTTTACAGCTGACTGTAGTAGTTACCTAAACATTAGAAATGGGTTTAAGGACAAAACACACTTAACACGACAAAATACACTTAGTATTCACAAGAGGAGATTATATGGGCTATAATTATTGCTAAAAGATACACAACTTAATTGTAGAGCAACACTAGAGTAGTCTTAACCTTTCAGCTCAGCCACGTACAGAATTATACATTGTAACAATAAAAACCTATTGTGTCTGCTAATGAGCAATGGCAACAGTTTAATATGCTATTAGTAGACATTACAAAAATAACTAATTGTTTAATACTCATCAGTCACAACATGAATGGCAAGATCAAAGGTGAGGCTGTCAAAATTGTCAACAACAAAAGATCACTGTAAACTGAATAATTTGTTTCCGTTTCATAGACAAACGTGAACAATAAAGGAAGTATATTTTACACTGGATATTATTTATATACTTTTAATGTACCAACTGGTTTAGCAGACTGAATCACTTCATTTGATTGGAGATCTTATTCTAATTTTTAATATAAGAACATATTATTCTTAATGTATGAATATACATAAAGTCACACATTTTATTTATTTATTTATTACACAATTATAGGCTTTTTCCCATATAATGTAAAAACACTGGTTTTATACTTAACTAACCTTTTTTTTAAAACCATTTTGTTTAAGCTTATAATCCATCATGGACATTGTGCGGAACTCCTACCGACTAAAAACCTACTCTAACCTTTACCGAGGTTGCGGGTTCGTTGTGACAAACGCCGCAACTCCGGCAGGTTACGGTCCATTGAAGGGTGTCAGCAAATATTTCAGGGTTTATCTCTAGAATTAGACTATGCTAGTATTCCATATGTATAGGTATAATAATAAGATTATACTATAATTTAATATACTTACATCTCAATTTCTCGTCCCTGCTATTGAGCTTGTTCTCCCTATTCTTCTTAATGGGCCTGAAGTGTGCTAGCACCCGCATGAACTGCAGGAAATTCACTCTGTCATCATGGCTCTCAGCAAAAAACGAGTGGACAATGCGCTCACTCAATGGATTGATAGCCAGCTCTGGAATCCTCAAAAAGTCTTCCCTGGACAGTGTACCACAGTCATTCTTGTCTAAAGAGGTGAAGCGGGAGTACAGCCTCTCAATTTGGTTTGGTGTGACTGTTGAGAAAAATGTTAATGTTTGTGTATCAGCTAGTACGAGTTCCTGAACTGAGAGGTTTTGTTTATCAGAAAGTACTGCTACATAATTTTATGAATATGGTATTACGTATTAGTATTGAGTTATCAACTAGATAGTAAAATAATGCTAAAAAACAGTGAACTTAATTATACAATCTAGTGTGATTAAAATGTGGCATTTATTTAAAAAAGCAGCAGTGGATGATGTAAAAAATAAAAAATGATTTTTTACCATTTGTTGTATTAATAAACTTCAATTCAGAACCAAATACAATCAGCTGGCTTTTGTTTACAAAAAAATTTCATTAAAGAATATAGAGTCCAAATATTTAGAGATAAATTGATATTACAGAAAAATATTTAGTAAGGAAGAAACGCTTACATCCAGTCTCCTCTTGAATTTGAGCGATTTCTTCTTCGCGTAATAATAAGGAGGATTTGTTACCCATATTGTTTTCTTATCGTCGCGCGATCACAGAAAGACCTTTTACCTAATGCAAACGATATACTGGGATCGTCAAGCCTATTGCCAAACGCCACTGTGGCGGAATAATTGACAGATGGCTAAATATTCCACAGTTCGCAAGCACAAAATGACAAAACACTGACACGGAATTTTAGGTTATCTCGCGAACACAACAAACCAAAGAGCAAAGTTCACTAAGTGCAGTAAGGAAACGGTAACAACAAGGTAATTTTATATAAAAATGTGAGTAATGTCTGTGTAAGCTACTCAGTTCGCTGTCTCAAGTTTATTTCGCTAATGACAGACTTCAAAATGAATCATTGAGAAACTTTTGAGAAGTCACTCTTACTTCAAGCTCGGTAGTCGCGGACAGGGGCATGAAACTTCTATACATTGAACGTTTTCAGTTACGTATGGCGCCATCTGTGAAATAGAATACGTAGACATCAAATCTGTTTTCATAAACACATGAAAGATGGCTCTGTGTGATCAACTTCATCTTATTATTTTCATGTTACAAGCAGGTGCTACATTCAATATTTTAATTAATATTAGAAGATTCAATAATTATATTATATAATTTTATAACAAAGTGCTTTTATTTCTATAAAAATGTAATGATTTATATTTAACTGGCTTAAATGACCGTAGTCTAAAGACATAATGTTAAAAAAGAAATGTAAAAAATGACCGCCCGCCCGTTTCTCTCAAACTTCAAAAGTTTTCATAACTTTTTGCGAGTTTTAGATTTCTGTGCTATTTTCGGTGTTTTAGATTTTACGTTGGCTTTATTTTGGACTAGATCGATCGATATTCTTCTCTGTTTGACCTCGGCTTTGTTTTCTGGATATCGTGATTGTTTTTACCGTTCGACTTGGCTTTGCACTGGACCCCGATATTACTTCCAACTAATATTCAAAAATGCCTTCCAACCCTTTTTATTCAAAGTGTTACTTTGGATGTGAAGTTGAAGGTAAGTTAACATACATATGAATAACATAATGAACAGAAGTAAGAAATGCCGGCCGACACCATAAAGCTATTGTAAATATAACATTGACTTGTGTCTGTAAAAGATTTATTTAAATAAACAGATATGAATAACATAACCAGCTCATAATATTGACACATGAAACTATACTCTTTATTTAGTGCCTGTGGCAATAGGCTCACCACCTCTTACATGGGACTTAATAACAGCATTGGTGAAATTTGGGTGTACGACTGTGTATGTCTCTGCCTACCCCTTCGGGGAATACAGGCGTGATACTATGTTATGTTTGTGCCTGTGATAACATATAAAATTATTTCAGGTCCGTTACATCATTTTCCTAAGCCTGTACATCCCCATGTGGAAAGATTCGAACTGTGGAAAAAGGTGTTAGACTTGGAAACACAACAAAAAAGTGCACAATATATTTATGACCAATTGAGACTTTGCAATAGACACTTTGAAGCATGTTACCGTTTACCTAGTGGTCGACTTACTCGAAATGCAGTACCATCTGTAAATATTGGTAAGCTTTTTATTTAAATTTATTCAATGTAATTTAATAACAACTTCAAGATAAATCTTTGAAAAGCATTAACACATGCTTAGCGAACTCTAAAATCTTTTTTTTTTAATATCTTTTTTTAATAACAACTTGTTAGACATCATACAACTAATTGTATAGCATACAAAGTCAGTTTACTTAGGTGCATAGTACTCACTTAATTTTTCTGATGTGGCACTAGTATGTGTGTGTGATTTAGATGCTACCAAATAGTGAGAGTGTAAGACATCTAAAAATATATTTTTTCTCTCTATTTACAGAATGTCACCACCTGCAAAAGCAACCATTACTTGAAAATGATTCAATATTGGAATATTCTAGTGCAAATGTGATCTCCACTACTATATCAGGTTGGTGATTTGATGTTTTTTAAAGCTTTAATATAATTTTTACTTCTTGGATACTTAATATTTTTAAAGCGGTATAATTGAAAGTTGAAATATAATGTAAGTTAATAACATAATGGAAGGATTAGCCTCAAATACCTTTAACCTGTGGAGTGGAAGAATTATAGGGAGGCCTTTGCCCTGCTGCAGTAGGACGATTATGGCTGAATAATATTTATATTTTAATTATAACACAGTGAAAAGTAATTATTATAATTTTTTTTTTATTTCTATTTAGGAATATGATTTTGTGTTAATGTGGCACACAAATTCATATGTCACATAAATTGTAGCATATCCAATTGTTAGACAACCCATATTTGTTCGTGTTTGTGGTATTTTGTTCTTCTTATGTATACATTTTAAAATTATGCAGTAAATCAAGATCAACCTCTGCTGCATAGTGAAGAGCTGTTGGATATTATTCAAGATATACCCAAAACTTCAATGGAGAGTGAAAACTTGAATCCAATAAACATAAAAGAACTTCACCTTAAAAAATGTACATCAAGAACTAAAGGTATGTGCGCATGTTTACCTGACTGTAACAACACAGACCTGTTCATGAATTTTATGTGACTGTGTGTTTAAAGTATGTATTCTGTTTAAAGAAGAGTAACATATCATTAAATTAGTACATGTTGACCAGAAATATCTGTTGCTTCCAATTACATTTCTTCTTTCCATATTTGTGATTTTTAACCCATTGCGCTGTGGTGTTAGACCAGACACAATATAATTTTTATTGTTATCATGTCTTCAAGCGTCTACTGTGCTGCATTTTTTTTTTATATTCCTTATTAGTATTACTTAAATATTAAAATAAAAAAGTTCTAATTCATTAAATTTTTTGCTGGTTGTAGGTAATACTTATTTATCTTGTGATGATATTTTTCCAAGTTTTTATTTTCTTTTTTATGTTTTTCAGTTTCTCAGTCTTCCAAAAATAAAGAAAAGTTGCCAAAAAGTCAACAGATGATCACACAGCTTAGAATGAAATTGAAAGAGTTGAGCAATAAACTGAAAACTCAAAATAAAAAAATAATATGTGCTCAGAAACTCTCAAATTCCAAAATATTTCTCAAGACAATTGAGAACTTACCTGAGCCTGTTAAGATTTTTGGTGGACTCCAAATTAAACTTAAAAAGAAGCCCAGAGGTCGGAGATACACAGCAGATGAGAAAGTATTAGCTCTTTCTATATACAAACAAAGCCCAAAGGCATATACAATTTTAAAAAACTTGTTTGTTTTGCCGTCTAAAAGGACACTCCAGAAACTACTTAGCCACATCAGCTTAGAGACAGGTGTGAATACACACATAATGGAAAAATTAAGAAATGATGCAAAGAGAATACAAAGAGAAAAAAGACTTTGTAATCTTTTATTTGATGAAGTGGCTCTAGCTCCAGGCCTGCAATTTAACCAAGACAAGATTGTTGGGTTTGAAGATTTTGGTTACAAGACAACAAATAAAATTGCTGATCATGCTTTAGTGTGTATGATTAAAAGCATTAAAGGCAAATTTAAACAGCCCATTTGTTTTACATTTTGCCAGAGCTGCACAAAAAGAGAAGACTTAAAAAAAATATTAATACAGTTAATCAAAGAAGTCAATAGAACGGGGCTCGAAATTATAGCGACTATATGTGACCAGTCCCAAACAAATATTAGTGTTATAAACGCACTTAAAGAAGACACAAGGAGATATCATTTAAAACAGGGAAAAGAATATTATTCAACTGCAGTCGAGTTAGAAAACATTAAGTTTTTCCCTCTGTTTGACACGCCGCACTTGCTCAAAGGGGTCAGAAATAATTTTTTAAAAAAAGATGCAATTTTTACTGTCAATGGTACAAGAAAAACTGCAAAATGGGAACATTTAAAAATGTTTATGAAAGAAGATGTGGGACAAGACGAAGTTAGACTTGTAAACAAGTTAACTGAAATGCATGTGGATGAAAATAAGATCCCTAAAATGAAAGTAAAATATGCAGCCCAGGTCTTTAGCCAAAGGGTATCATCTGCATTAGGATTTCTAGCAAGTAAGTATTTATCTATGTATAAAAATTTGACTGTACTGTGTTGTTTTGTAGTATCGTAAACAAAACGTTACAGTATGAGCGGATTTATTATCTATAGAATATATTATCGTCGTCGTGATGATCTGCATTACCCATTTAAACACAAAATTATATTTCATTTATCTATCTTTTGGTGTACTTAATTCTTAAATGTCATACGAATACTAAATACTAGACTTCAAGACTTGGCTAGTTTAAGTTACCAAAGATCTGTAAAACCTGCCTATCGTGGTAATACTGAATATAAAACTAATTTCGGTGTCATAATCTCACTAAAATGCTTACTAATATTGCATAAGTATAATATCTGTTGCGTGATAATAATACCCTTTTTCTTTTCAGGACATAATATTTTGCCTGCAGAATGTTCGGAAACATCAGAATTTCTGCTACTATTCGACAAACTGTTCGACTCCTTCAATGGACACTCCTATTCTGATTCTGCCAAAGAATACAAAGGATGCTTCAAAGATAATTCACCTCATAAAAAATTTTGGAAAGAAGTTTTACCCATATTAAATTCTATAAAATTTAAAGCAGTAGTTAAAAATAGAGATGGCACAAAAAATATAAAATATGAAACTGTGCCGTCAATTATAAATTGGCAAAAAAATATAAATACATTTATAGAAATGTGGGATTTTTTAAAGAAGGAGCGTAACATTTCTAATCTTTTAATGAGAAACTTTAATCAGGATCCTTTGGAAAATTTCTTTTGCGGAATCAGAAGTAATGGTATACGTAACATTAATCCAACTTGTGATCAATTTATAAAAGCATATAAAACCCTACTTGTAAATAATTTAAGTTCTCCCCATTCTGTAAGCGCCAATTGTGAAGAAGACGATAATACGTGCTTACAGTCGTTGAAAAGCTTGGTTAACTTAAAGAATGTAAGTGCTCCTCATGTAACAGAAAATATGTTCAATATTGATTCTCTCATACACCACATGGAAAGTACAACAGATACTAGAAGCAATATTATTCATAGGGAATCAAAACGTTATGTTGCAGGGTACATAATTCACAAATGTCAAAAAAAAGTTTTTAAGAATTGTGAAACTTGTAAAAATGATTTTTTAATTGATGAAAGGGACCCTGCGACGTACACGTATTATAGAGATTACACGAAGAAATCATTAACTTACACTAAAGAAGAAGTAATTAATTTATTAAATTCTATTTATGATATAATAATGTTGTGTTTGAGAGAATCTCCTCAAGAAAAGAACCTTAATACAAAAATAATTCAGTTTATTGAAATAGATGTTAATTTTAATTTGGTATCTTGCGAAGTACATAAATTATTGTTAATCAAGTTAATCACTTCGACAGCTATAAATCTCATCGTTCACAGTTGGTGTAAAGGGGTGAATAATATACTCAAAGGTAAAATAAAAAGTTTTGATGAACGAGATGCTGTTAAAGCGCAAGCTATGGCTTATTATAAAAAAAGGTGTAAAAATAAATCTTATTAAATACAATAAAATTGTTTTCCTGTGAAACTTGAAATTGGAATAATTCTAAGTTACTTTGAATTAACTCATCCTTTTAGATCTTTATTGACTAGCACCTTTTGATATATGGGCCGATTTTTCAATAGTTAGATAACTTTTATGAGTATAATCCTTTGAATTAACTCTAAAAGTTATTTGACTATTGAAAAATTGGCCCATATATCAAAAGGTGCTATAATAAACGAACGTTATCGTTACGCCCTCTATTGTATTTTTTTAAGACTATTTAACGCCATCTATTAAATAGAATACAAAAACTAAATTTAACCAAGTCTCCTTTAGAGCGAGGAGTGGCTTATCTATCTCCAATATTATATATTATCTATGGTCGCGGACATGGAAACGGAATACCTATTAGTTGCAAAGCAATTATCTTGTTTTGTCTTTATTTAAATACGTTTGAGTAAAGGAGTGAGAAAATAAATCGATTGGTGTTTGAAGCACTTGACGTTGTCAAATTGTTAAGAAAGAACAGCATTTGACACATGACAGCAATTTTTGTCGTTCCGAAAATGGAAACAGGATATTTAAGTTTATTATTTTTTACGGCGCAACCCTTTATCTTAAGCAGATTTTCCTTGTCTTTCCACTATTTGAAAGATTCATGCAACGATTCCTTGCATAGATTTATTTTGTTATGGTAACCATAAAGAACTATTATCACCAGTGGTCATGATTTTAGCTTGAGTTTTCCGTTTTAATCAATGGTTACAATAATACGATTAGGTTGCATGGAAACTGAAATCCTGAAAATTGTTATGTCAAAATTACGATAGATATACTGTAAAATATATATCAGTGCAATTGTGTTTTTTATTGTGTTTCGTATTATTAATTCTAAAAAATGAATAGTGCTGTGCTTAAAGCTATATCAGAGCCACATCTCGAAGAAGACACCCCCAATTTACAACCACTTGAACCAGTTGAAGAAGTAAACGAAAATGTTGCTAGCGATATTTTCGATCGTCCTTACGAGGAAAACAACTTTATCGAGATACCATCAAGAATATTTGGTTTGAAGGAAGTCCTAGAGCCACTAACCATACCTTCGCTTAATAATGCGATTTATGAACTCGGAGTTGTTAACCTGTGCTGGCCGGAGATAAATGAGCCGATATTTGAGACTCGGACATGTTTTCCAAGATCTTATTACACAAACAGCACAAAAGAGCGATTGCTTCTAGCTTATGCTGAAAACTTCCGGCGGCAGTATCATTTTCATTTTCATATGCGGAAACCTTTGTTACTGCAAGTGCCTAACGAATGCGGCTTGCAGGTAGTTCTTTCTTACATTGTTTTATTATATTAGCACTAGGTGGCGACAGTAGTCGGAAAAGCGACATATTAAGTACTAGCTTACATTCTTCTAAGAATTAAGTTATGTTTATTAATATATATATATTATGTTACTTTTATGCATAGATGTGAGTATGTTTGTTTTATAGAAAATGGTGTGTACTTCAATAAGGCCGACCAAACTATGCTTTGATGAAACAAATACCTGGGTAGGAGTAGCAGCTTTAGTGTCTGATTACTTTGACTACGAGCCGCTAACCAAGCCTACTTTACATGTGAGTAATAGTTCGTATTTTTTTCATATTAAATTATTTTATATTTTAAGCCTTACGACCAACTAAATTCTATATTTTTATTTACTTTAATCGTTAATGCTACTACTGGCTAATAGATGGCGCTACGCGTAGCGAGTTCACGCGGATGACTACCAGGCAATCATCAGCTAAAAGCCAACATTTTACAATCTTGGGTTGTATAGATGTCACTCGGAGTTACAAATTGATCAAAAGCGATCCTTTAGTTCGGATCTTATATATATAATAACTAATTTCCGGAAGCAATCAAAATTCCTATTATAATGGGAAATTATGGACGTTCGCGTTTATACAATCCAGTTAGATATAAATAAAAAAATTGTTAGTTATAATTATGTATTTGACTTCTTCTTCATCTTGGCTAATGCTTATAATGCGATTTCTGTAATCAAATGTTGTTTTTGATTAGCCAGTAGTTAATTATAGCTACGGTGACAGCTGATCCTCGTAGGTTTTTCAAAATAATTACTTCTCAATCCTGCAATGGATATTATTATTGTGCTAATCATAACATTTTCAGTCCAAAATATATTATTGTCATTAAATCTGCCGAATATGATTACGACTTCAACATATTGGCCGATACAATAATTCGTAATTATTGTAATTGTAAGTTGGCTGTTATTGTACGCATACATAACCTTATGAGACTATGTATGCGGATACATAATCTCATAAGACTATATACACGTGCAACTCGAAGTTTCGGAGTTTCATGATATACAATCAAGGGAAATAAAAGTCTCAGGTTAAGGTTCAATCAAGTTTAATTATTCAACATTTTCGAGATCACAAGTCGTGATAAGAGAATTTATAATCATTTTTTTTTAAATTTTGTACAAAATATCATCTTTCGAATAGTTTTTCAGTGTAGTTATAAACGTGAAATGCAAATCAATAATTCTATCTTCTGTGAGAAGGAGATACAATTTTTGAACTTTTTCTAATAGATTCGTCGCGACCAGGTGTCACCGCGAACTAACACCATTGGACAATCTTTTATAACATTAGGATAATACACTCTTTATTTAGGAATGTACTTACAATAATAATAATCTCTCAATAATTTATAATTTTGATCACAGTGTCCTTAACTGTTAACTTTAACGTATAATACAATTCCGAGTCGATACGTCGACGTTGTCTACCATATACATAATATATAAAATACTGAGCAATAGAAAACAATTACACAACGAGTGTCTAGCTAACGCAATAGAGTCATCTATATCTTAACAATATTACCTTGTTCTTACGATTGGCACAACAATACATTCGCATCCTTTCAATATTTGGTATCGGCCGGGAGGTGTCGCCACGCGCCGGGGCTGAGCCACACACACGCCACAGACACACCACACACGCTATTACTCAGTGAACGGTTGAAAGGACGCCGTGCGTGACTTAGTATTAGTTTGACTTGAGGTAGAACATAGGGATCCGACTATAAACTATAGTAAGGGTACAACTAGGAATGTAATCGTCAAATGGCAACATACAGCGGTACTATCTAAACTAATTGTTTAACAAGATTTGTGTGCATCGGTAAGTGAAAACGCAGATATATAACATTTAAATTACAACAGGTATAACTATCTACCTATCAAGTTCCACATAGACTCGGAAACAGATCGTCCGAAACCGCACGGGCCGACAGGTGCGGATGATTTGCGCACGCGCCTTAGCCTCCGTCGGCTCGCCCGGTTCGTCCTAAAGACTTAAGAACTAAAGAATAATGCATAGCTTTTCTTTTAGAACAAAGAAATTACGCAAATTTGGCTACACATATCACAAGTGAACGCTTACTGGCGACAACGTAACTATGTACATAATTGAAATATTCCCTGTAGCGAGCGGCAGTCCTTGTGGGGCGTCTACTTGCGGCGGGCGGCGTGATCGGCGGGATGCGCAGGGTGGGCGGGTGCGGGTGCGCGGCGAGCTCGCAGGTTGTGCAGCAGTGCGCGCAGCTGGTGCACGTGCATGCGCGTGACGCTCGGGTCACCGCTGGCTTCTAGCCACGCGAGGAACTTATCACCGTGCTCCAGCGCCTCAGCCGCGCCTGTCTCCCACTCGCCACTCGCTGGCGATGCCGATCGCGTTTCTGCACTCGCTGACTGATTGCTATTGTTGAACAGCAGATTGTCGAGTACGGTGCGCGCTTTGGTCTGGCTTCGGCTTGATTCATGGATTCTCTCTGGAGTTGGCTCTTTGTTCTCGGTCCCAATCTCTGGACTAGCGGCAGGTTCGGCTACTCGTGGCTCCACGCTCGGGGTTCGGCGGGGCTCGGGATCATTATGTACATGTGTATGTCCAGGGCTAGTCATCACCCCTCGATCTTCCTCCATTTTGCCTTTCGTGAGATGGGAATACAGAATGTTTTCTGCTGACTTCTCCTTTGGCACCAGGGAAGCCGATTTGTGCTTGTCCTCTGGCAGAGGCATCGCTCCACCGAATTGTTTGTAGTATTGCCACAGCCAGGAGTTTCTGTTATAATCTAGATGCGAATTGATCGGGGCAGTAGCGGTCACTGGTTTGGGCGGTATGGTAGGTTCACTGGGTTTCCCGAGGTGCAGTGGGTGCGCTGTTGTAGTTTGTGCCGTCAAGTCAAGCATAGCCTGTTGCGTTTTGAGCCAGTACCATAGTGTATCATCAACTGGTTGGTTGGCCGCAGAGGAGTGAGATGTACTGTGGTGGTTCGATTTTGATAAGCTTGTGCGGTAGGGATCTGAATGATGATGAGTCTTGCTGCGATGATGATGTTTGCCGTCGTTTAAGTTAAGCACGCCGTTGTGAGCGGGCTTGGGAGATCGAACAGAACGCAGTGCACGACTAGCGGGTTGAGCTGATAGCGCCGATAATCCAGGGTTCAGTTGAGCAAGCAGGGTCAAATTGGTAGCGATCTCGTTGAAGCTAAGACCGAGGTGCGAATGTGTGAGCCCGGGCAGGTGTGGAAGGCCCGACAATGGGCTGATGGCGCTCATGGAGACGCTGGCGCCAGGGTCTGGCCGACGCTCACGAGGAATGTGAGTTGTGGGAGAAGGTTCTATGCGCTTGGTTGTAAGTTCAACGGGAGCGTCGATAGGGGGCGTGGGCTGTTGCACAATAGGGGCTATGCTAACTGGTGCCGTCAGATCGAGCCCAGTCGCAACTGGCGAAGGCGGTGCGGCAGGGGACTCAGTTCGCGCTCGCTTGTCGGGCGGCTCCCCATCGTTGCTCTTATCCGTATCAGGCGACGAGAGGCGAGAGGTCATGTAACGAAGTTTGTCCTCGTTCTTGCACCAGCCTCGTAGTGTGGACTCAGGTACGCCGATGTCCCGTGCCACTGAGGCCTTGGACTCGCCGTCGTTGACGCGCTGTATGGCCTCAATCTTGTCACTGGGTGTCAGTGCACGCATTGGACGCTTGCCCTTGGTCGCCATTGTGGTCTCGCGTTTGCTGTAACAAAAAATATACTTTATAGACTTATTTGGTTTGACTTTTGTTAGTCCTAGCTGGACTATATTCGGATATTCCTTAAGTGGTCGATTGTTACATTGGCCAGACTGCAGTCTCAGACGCTCATTCCCTATTTAATCTATTTAAATTTTATTCACCTCAGGTTTGTTGTTTCAAATTGGTCTCATACAAAATATTAAATTTTAAGTGAAAAAATCCGTATTACAAATATTAGGGAGACCAATTTAAATATTAATTGTCAATGACTAATTCATAATAAGTGATGCTTATTTAAACGTTTATTTGCTAGCAACATTATATTGAATTGCTGTTAAATACCTATTTGTTAAAAATTATAAATCAACCTAGTTTCATAACAGTTTATGAAATAAATTCAAGAGAGGGTACCTTGGAAAATTTATTATGCTAATTAAACAGTTAAACAAGATATATGAAGTTTTACGTACGGACTTTCCATTATATTGTAGTAATAATCCGCCATGACTATAATGTATTAAACGTGGAACGTTTCATTTATTTATTTTTTATTAAAACGACATTATTTACAGAAAAACAAGCGAATGACACCTGACGCACTTGAACTGTTTCACGATACATTTCAATAGCAATGTTGCACAACAACTACAATGTTACCATTTAACATTATTACAATAAAATTAGAAAAAAATATAACTGGCCGCAAACACGTTTACAACTGTTACCATAAACAAAACGTTTACGCGGTAAGCTATAAAGTTACGAAAAGATAAACAAAAAGAAGACATAAAATTATGACCTACGACAACAGTAGGCGGCAAAAGTTGTCGGGTCGTTGACACGGTGACCTTGCGAGCGGTTACACGCCTCCGCCAGCCGCCGATAGATGGCGCTGGGCGACTGAACGTTTACATAGCGTGTTTATTTTTGTATCGAAATGGAAAAGTTGATTGCAATATTTGATAACCGAAAACTCTAGTAACTCCTTGTAAGTTATTCAAGAATAATTAACATGCGATTCTAGATTCTAGGAAAGGTAACAAATCAATACAGTAATTTTGTAAAAGTGCTGCTAGCACTTACTACGCATTTTATCACAGGTGAAAATGTATCATTTAATAGGTTCTAGTTCTCAAGTTAACAACACTTCCTAATACTACCTAGATACTTGATATACTTCTATAACTAACTTTTACACTTATGGGAATATTAATAATAAAACTAATAATTATTGATAAGAGTACTACCAAATACACTTTTAGCGACGCCGTATTTCAGTAGCAACTACGAAAAAAAATGTTATTCTTTAGTTCTTGTTCCAATAATACAGGAATACTTATCGGCAAACGTAAAGAAGCCTAATATTATTTAATACAGTTGTTTTGATTGATACATTTACTATAAGTAGTAGTTTGTTATATTATTTTTTAAGTCTTTTAAAGTTAGTTGTGTTGCAGGGGCGGACCGAGAGTTTGTGGGGCTAATACTACTGGAACATAAACGTTGAGCCAGACTCTAAAAACCACACGGTTAATTAATAATGTTGTCCATTGTCTGCAACGGGGTTTGGGGGCCTTTTATATCCACGGGGCAATGGCTGTAGCCCAAAAAGCCCTTAAATAGATCCTCCCCTGGTTGTAGGTTTCTATCATTTCATTCATTTATTCTAAATACGGAATATTGTTTTATGTATAACTTTCATTTGTATGTCGCAGTTACTAAAATATACGAGTACCTACCTGCAGTAACCGTTTCAAGGAAAAGATTTCTTCTACGAATGTTTTGCCTGAATTCCACCTAGGACTTAGTCAAAGGTCGGACAGTCAATTATGCAAGTTAAAGATTTGGCAAAAGACCACTAAAATTGAATTTAACATTTACCTATTCATAAAAAAAAAACTAAAGTATGTATAGGATATATTGTAACTAGGTAGTCATTTTATGTGACACGAACACACGAACTGTACCTATTACCATTTTCAGGAAAGCTTCACTAGTTTGAAGTTTTCAGGAACGGCTAAGTGATCAAAATCTTTTTAGTTAATTTGTTTGTAACTTTGAAAGGTAGGTCTTAACTACTTTGAACTTTTTTCTGAGGACTATGTAACAACGTTTCCTGTAGATATTTCACTTTAACCTCAGTTTCATAAAACTCTTTGGCTACTTTTCTCTTACAAAGAACGCAATGCATTCACTTGATATTTTAGAACGTAGCAACAGAGTGATAAGCGGCGTGTAATACAAAGTTTGTAACTTACTTGCGAGCCGGCGGGGGCACGTGTGCTGTGTTTACAATTTTTGACAGGCCAGCCGTTATTGCGATATTATAAACAGCCCGTGAACGGAGAACTCCGACCAATTAAAATATAGCTCGGGTGCGCAGTGCGCGGCACGTGTACACACAAGTTCCAGTTTCACTGATCAGTTGATCACAAGTCACTGAGCGTAGAGCGGAGGCGCGGTTCGCGGAGACGTGCGTCGCGGCGCGCGCGGAGCGACTGTGTGCCCGCCGGTGATAAGGCCGCCCGGCGCCCGGCCCGCGGCTCGCGTCCGCGGCCGGCCGCTACGCTCCTTTGTGTCCGTCCGTCACCCCCCGCCCCCGTCGCACCCCCTGCGATCTTGCCACCTCCTCGCCTAGTCCTCCGACATTCGAGCCGCGCTCGCCAGCCCACCTATCTCCCGCAATATATTAACTCGATTAATTATTAATTTTAACGCATCAACTTTACCAGCGAAAAAATCGGCGCCTCCAAATTGGAACTTTTTCCAACGTCAACTTGCGGTCGTAGGACGAAAGTTTTCTTACAATCGTGGTGTTCCACAACTTTTATAAGTGGCGAACTTTGTCTCGTAATAACGTCTCGCGCCCGTCTACCAAGTAATAGTTGGCAACTAATTACTCTAGTTCCTGCGACTTGCGTCGCTCTCGATGTTTTTCAGTGGGACGACGAAGCGAACAAACAAATGAAACAAAAACAATGTAGTTAGAGAGATGATAAGTGATGGGCTCGCCTCATTGATATGCTACGAAGTCTCGTAGCACTCGCTACGTCGGATTATTATGATTATGTTATACGTAGCAGTTAATTTTTATGCGTACTCGTTGTTCCTTCCGTAGCTTGTAGTTTGTCAATGATTTATTGAATGTTATATATTTGTTGTAAGGTTTGTAGGTATTTTGTGTTACTTTATGTGGTTGGAAACTTTAGTACCTAATTGCACAAATGGCTTTTTGTAAAGGTTATCAAGGACAACGTAATAATTCAGTATTATAAATATACAGCGATGTTTAGTCGACGTTTGTAATCCGAGGATTTTATTATCATAAGATAAAAATTGCGGCTTGTGTTTACTCACTTATTAGCACTACTACTAATATAGTAGTAGTGCGGAGGGACTCGAAACTCGTAGGTATAGTGAAAGTGTTCATGTTCGTGTTTCAGAGGCGTTAAATACAATCGTTGACACCTACGCTTATGTCGCATATCACATTCTTACCGAATTCCGATACCGAATTCTTGATCAACTACCAATGTATTGTTTGATGCCGAACCGCCACGCATGTGATCCGTAAAGGGACAGATTGAGTAGACAGGTTTAAGTTTGATTAGGTGAATTTTTCTTGTATAAATGAAATGCCATATTGAGACGTTAATGCCTGTTCTAGAACTTGGTAAATGCTGGGATCTGTTTAGCTAGTAATTCTATAAACTAAGAAGGTTTCTACCAGTAAGATCTAGTTGTAGGTTATGTATTTTAACATGTATTTTAACAAATTTCCATGAATGTTTTCAGGGTTGTATAACGCATTGATGAGGTCTTTAACGATTGACCACATTCCATCATCTGTGCCGTCTGTTTGTTTGTCTAGCTATCTACAATTTTAGATTGCTACAAAGAATCACAATAATAATCTTGTTCCCAGCTTTACAGAATCTAAAATTTCACTACAAAGTTCTGTATGTCTAGGGCGACAGACTACGAAGATTTTTTGCCGGATTTGACTCAGGTTATAACATAGCATAAATGCCTGTGCTCTCCGAAAGGGTAGGCAGAGGTGTACTCGGTTTTACACCCTCGTTTCACCGAAGCTATTATTAAGCCTCATCATGCAGGCAAGTTACAAAACGTTAACTTTTCACTTATAAGCTGTAAAGTGTGCTTGTCGATAACGGAATATAGTTCAAGTGTAATCTGTTGTGCGTAGGATTACCTAACTATTGGTGTCTTCATAGTATTAACAATACCGACAGTATAAAGTAAATTGTTTTGTTATTCTAGCTGCCAATGAGGTTTCACGTCGAAAGAGAGATCAGTGATTGTACTTTCCTTGAATTTATATACTTACATACATACACAAGTACAAAGCATCATGCCTGTATTATCCGAGAGGGTAAGCAGAGTTGTACACAGTTTTACACAATCACATTTTACCAATGCTGTTATTAAGTAAGGGTAGTCTATTGCTACTGAGAATTTAGTAACACAGAAACCCAATGACACTTTCGCCGACCCGGGTGACTGCAGAGCGTAAGGTCCTGGATTCGATTCCAGGACATTACGCTGTGCTTTATTAATATAATATAGTTATTATCATATCCCAAATGAGTCTTTAGCATATCTGTGGGGTACAAAATAAATAAAAGTTTTAAACGCGACATTTCGTTAAGTACCAGTCAAATTAATAAAAATATTTTGATTCTTTGTGTTAAAGAACGCTGTTTTTAACCTTTACAGAGAACCGTATGGCAGGATTCTAAGCTACCTTATTTCTGGAATATCTAAACCTATCATACAAATTTGCAATAAAAAATCCGCTGCCGGCGCTAACACAAACCCTAAATATGTAACTAAATGTACTTACTGACTTAGTGATAAACATATTGCACTGTACAGCAAACCAATAAAAGCGGTTTGTGGCTGTTTCGCCGTCCGACGAGGCGTTGCAACATGACACGTTGCTTGTCCTCCCGGCTAACTGTTTTTGGTTCGCGTTTGGTCGCAAGCTCGCTTGCGGTGTTTTCTTTACAGGTCCAGCATGTTAGCTGGTTTTTGTAATAGTAACGTTTTTGTGGGGGTTTTAGTGTAGATGTAGATGTACCACGTAAAAACAGAGTTTGTCGACGGAAGAATGGACTAAAGCGGTAGAGTGCTACCTCCACATCTCTTACTGAGAGATGGAGTCTTTAGAGATATCAGTGGTATCACATGGTAGTCTTGGACGACTTTGGTAAGTGTGTAGTAAATATGGTTTTAAATGAAGAATTTTGCTAATTCAGTTTAGAAACATATTGAAGTAAATACAAAAATGACAAAGTCTGCCGTATTAAGTGGAAAGGATTTAAAAGCTGTTATAGTTTTGTGTGCGTAATCAACTTTTGAGTGATAGATTACAGGCAGAAGAGATTGTAGATAAAAACCGTTTCACCCAAACTATGTAGTTGTACCGTGTTGCACTTACGTCAATACTGTCCAATATTTCGATAAATAGGAGAGTGTAGCTTATAATATAAGCTGAAATCATAATTGCTTAAATACCTTCACCATCGATGCGTGGTATTTGTAAGCGGTTCTTCGTTTATGTATATGTAGTATGGCTAATACCTACAGCCGCGACTCCGCGACTCAGCGAACGTGTCGTGTTCCTAAGCGCGTGTATGTCGCTGCCGTCATGTGTCGGCTGTAGCCTGTAGGTATGTTTTGCGCGCCGAGGCCACACAAAGGCTCTCAGCTCTCGGCCTCGGCGACGGCGAGCCACACCGAGCCGCACCGCGATTTACGACGCGTCGCCGGCACTGTATTTCGGGCATTGGCGATGTATGTGATGTGGGATGCAGTGGAGGCGGTACTTTTATAATGTGAAATAATTAATTAGGTAAGTAATAGGTGTGCTTGCATGCTATGACGTTGTATGCTGTGAAAATATTTTTTACCCTAAGAGATTAGAAGATTGGCTTTGTGTTTGAAAATAAATTTGATAGTATTATTTGGTTCTTAACTAAAAGTTTAATACGTCATAATTGTCAATTTAAATCAGTTGGATGTTAATTGGTCAACTTTGGGGAGATTTTTATACACCAGAACCACATGTTGTAGAGCAAATTGGCAGTGGTGTAGAGAGGTGGTCAACAGCCAAAAGTCTTGTTGCGAAATCGAAATTGCCTAGTAGTAACAGCCTATTTAACTTAATCTTCACATCCAAGATTTGGCTTAACCGAGTCTCTCACTCCCGAAGAAAAACAAAATCCGCTCCCTAAATAAAAATACCGCAAACTACCGCATCGCCTCCCACTACCTTTTTGGCTCAGTATGCACGTTCTCTAGTGATTTTGTTATCGGCGCGCACCCCCGGCGACATCCGACGCCGCGCCATTACCGCGCCCCCCCGTACCGAGCCCTCCCCGCGATGTTGCCAACTAAACGCGAGATAATTGATATTTAGCGGCCGCTCGGACGTCAATAGTGGCCCGATATGCCTACTGTATGCTAGGGCAGATAATTATGTTTTGGGAAATCAAATCTAAGTATTATGATGAACATGTCGAGCTGCGTCTGCTTCGCTCTTTTGAGCTCTCTATAAGACGAGGAAAAACTTTTATCGTTATAATATTCCTTAAAGTTTAACTTTAACATCAACTCAACAAGGTCGGAGGTTAGATTTATCTAAACTGTCGAAAAATCTAGAGGTGATCTGTATGCTTCAATATATATAGTAGGTACTAATGTATCTTAGGTTTCTATCAATTCATAATGTTTCCTTACCTAAAGTGCGAGTCGATTGGATAATAATGTACGAACAGAACGCCTACAGTTATGTCGTCCGCATCTGGCAACTCTGTCCCACTCATTAGCCGATGCTGAGATCGCCTGCAGACATTCGATGCCGCGAAATGCGAACGAATTCCTGTTACCTATAACTCTATAGGTAGTCTTCAAGTATTGTGTTTTCTAGTAAATGTTTATGATGAAGTGAAAATCCATAATAAAATTGAATTTTAGCAAAATTAGATTGTTACTCAGGTGATAATCCCACGGTAAAATTATCCGAGTTTGGTAAAATCCAATCTTACAATATTTTTTCTTGCTCTGTGAATAATAGGGAATGAATCTATCAGAATTTTACTAAAACATACCAAATTTAAACAGTTTTTTTTTGGCAAAACTTTATACCGGGCGTACTGCGATTATTAGGTACATTTTATTTACGAGTACCTCTAGCTACATAGTATATAGGACACCACTGGTTTATTAGCTGATGGCGCGTTTTGTATTACTACCTATAGTGCGCATGACATTGTTCAGTAACACGATTAAGAAACGTTCGCGGACCTAGGCGTTACAATTGTTATTTGGGTACTTGTGAATTTGGGTATAAAGTAGAAGAACGAATACTTGAGTAGGTATATTACAAATAAAGTATACCTAGGATAAAATATCAATCAATACATACATAATAAAAATGTAAAGGATCCCTGTCTGTACGTGGAAGATATATGAGAAAAATATTATTTGGACTGTTATCAACGCAAATAGCACCCAAAACAATTATTGTTAGAATTTTTGTCTGTTTGTCTGTGCGTTTGTGCACGCTAATCTCAGAAACGGCTTATCCGATTTAGATGTGGTTTTCACTAATAAATTGTTGTAAGCTTCACTTAACATTAAGTGTTTGTTTCAAGTCAATCGGTTCATAAATAAGAAAATTATGCCAATTTAAAGAATCAAGTCGAACAATTGTTTTTTAAACCCGCGTGGATGCGGGTGAAGTCGGTGGCACAGCTGGTTATGAATATAATACGTAGCGACTTAACTATCGGCGTATCTCAGACCAATATTTTCTTGATTTTCTTCTAAATCTAGCTAGAGTTTCTTGTTCAATTTGAGTGGCCGACTAAAAGTCTAGCCTACGGGAGTCTTATTTGTCTTCTACATTCATTTTTCGTTCTATAATAAGAGGATTTCTCCTTTACTCCAAAACGAAACTAAGCTTGACTCATAGTAATATCTTAGGTTTTGATCACTACAAATTATAATAAAACATCTTTTAACCGGAATAATCACGTGTATTATTGGTTTTTGTTTTTTTCTGACGTTTCGAACGCTTTGCAGCGTTCGTGGTCGCAGAGGACTAAGGTGTCAGGCGTCTTAACAGTTGATTTAAAATTATTTCAGTCTAAGCTTGACTCATAACCCTCGTAACTAACTCAGCCATTAACCGATCACGCTACTCGAACAAACTCAACCGTTTGATTTGAGCGTCCATACTCCATGATAAGACCGTTGGTTACATTACGGGAGCTACTTGCATTACCTACTTAATCATAGTTGTGATGTAATGGCGCATTGAGGTTCACGCCGTTCAATACGTCCAACAGTTATGCTGTCTTTTACACGACTGCCCGGAAAAGGAGTGTTATTTTTTAAGGTTCATGTATCTTTGTGAGTTTCTTTATTCCGCCATAATTTCAGAACGTCTGAACCGATTTTGATGTATGGAGTATCGTTAGAATCCTTACATTATACGGCTCTCGGGTTTCTTGCTAAGTTAAAGATTTCTTGTAAGAAATTCTCATTACCAGCGCAATACCAAGACGGATGATGGCAATATGTTTACCATGCAACTGTGATCATGGTGGTCACAGCGCCTGGAGTATTCATCCGGGAGGCGCAGGTTCGAATCCTGTTCGCGACCGTATTCTTTTTACATTTAATATAATAACTTTAGAGTTCGCTAAGCATGCGTTAATGCTTTTCAAAGATTTATCTTGAACCTATTTTGTTTTTTTTTTAACCTGTTGTGTCCCACTCCTAGGCAAAGGTTTCTCCCTCATCTTTCCAACGATCTCGGTTCCTTAAGCCCTATTACGATGCATATATTAATAACTAGTTTCTGCCCGCGACTTCGCCTGCGTGGACTTCAGAATTACATCCAGCCGGGATAAAAAGTATCCTATGTGTTAATCTAGGTTATAAACTATCTGCGTGGCAAATTTCATCTAAATCCGTTAAGCAGTTAGTACGTGAAAGAGTAACAAACATCCATCCATAAATTTTTACAAACTTTCACATTCATTATAATATAATATTACTCATATTAGTATTAGTAGGATAATAGTTAACGTAGTGTATCCGGTTTATAGTGTGTGTGTTCACACAGTTCAGTGCATAGTCAAGTCTTTAATCCATGTCATGGACAACCCATCCATGTGGACGACATGGTGTCGTATATGCCGAGTTTCTGATAACAACAGTCAACAAGGAAAAGTTGTTCACCTATCGAATATAAAAGCAAAAAATATTAAGTATGTATGTTTTTTTTTTGCATTTTTACTTTTAATTATGTACACAGAATACAGCCAATTACTTTTCTGGTATCGCATAGGATAACGAGAATATCTTCCTCTCTGTTCTATTGTTTCTTTTTCTATCGCTGTATTGTCTTGTGAATGTCAGATTAAAAATATATTTCTTTCTTTCATACACATGTTGAACAGACTAAAACACAGTTAATTACACGTAGATTAAATTTGAAAATATTAAATATATCTCCTGTTGCATGTTTATTATCTCGTCAGTTACAGCTTCAGATCAAAATTTGTCAAATGTTTTGTGGAAAGAAATATACATACGGTCGTGAAAAGTGAGAATAATGCGATGATGTCACCAAAAAGTATTAAATTGTGGAAGAAGAATTTGGAGTTGTGAGCAGAGGTTGGAATGGCGTAGTTAACAGTGCTTCGAGTATTTATGCAGATGGCAAAGTTGAAATCCAGCTCACAACCGTATTTTTCTTTCTACAAATTTATTTTTACTTCAGAGTTCGTTACGCATGCGATAATGCGTTTCAAAGACTTATTAAAATTCATCAGCCAGGGACGGATCCGGACTCAGTCGGATTAGACTCTCAAGAAACTTCTGTAGGTTGTAGGAGTAATTCTGCACTCTACTTTAGATCCCAAGCTGTGACAACACTTCAGTTTTACGTCCTGCAGTAGCGTCGTACGATAGCAATAATAACCAGTTCAATAAATTCAAGAGTGTGTTTTAAGAAGATATAGAGGTGATTATATTGCAACGTATTGGCCTAATTTAGAACCATGCGATGTGTAAATGTAGACAGCCCGGTTGCCGTATAGATTAGGACATTCGTAGGCGGTTTCGGGAATCGCCTACGCGCTACGTGCAGTGTACAGGAGTGAGGTAATAACATGGTGAATTCACATAAAGGCGTTTACATAAATATCGGTAGTTTGTGAATCTAGTGTATTAATATCACCCACCTATATCAAAGTAAAGTATTAGGCAGTTCATTTTCGGACAACCAGTCCCAAGTTGGGCTACAACATCCTAATCAACTAGAGTTCTAAGCGGCAAATAGCCTCATCTCTTTATGTTTTTCTAAATTTTCAGCTACATCCTCATAGCACAAACATTACAGTAACAACAATACCTTTTGTTCAAAACAATAATTTATAACGTTCAACAACACGCGTCCCATCCTAATTATAATTCCAAAGTCTTGCATCTCAGCGGGCGCGACGTGGCCGTCTGTCTACCTATTCGTACCTATTTCGTCGCACAAGGAATTTTAGACTGTACTTGTAAAGTTTTATGGTTGGTTTTGCGTTGTCCTGTTGTGTAGTAAACAACACAATAAGTTTTCTGTGTAATTGTTATCGCGACACCGCGCTGCAGGGCCGCCGCGAGGTCGTGTGACGCATAGATAGTGCGCCCAACCCTACAACGCAACGGCTACAACCTTCGATGGAGCGTGACAACGTAGAATATACTCGCGGGTTATAATACGCACTAGTTTTACGAGTAATGAGTTTTTAATGCGTTTTATTAATTGATTAGCGAGACATACGTAGGTACATAAATTTTCGATGAGGCGGTGTTGGTGTCGGTATCAACTGTTTATGCGCAAAGATAGGCAAAATCGTAATTAGACAAAATGATTACAACGAGAAAGGTTCCGAATAAAATTAACTACTATATACTAGTCAATCAAGATATATGTTCTCAAGGAAAGCTTGATAATTTTCATTTTCCTACAAAATATACCTACATACCTACGTTAAATTTTACGTTAGACTTTTTCGTGGTGAATTTACCTACGCTTAGGTAGGCTGTCAGCAGTCACCGCAATAATTATGTGTTAAGTTTGCTCGGGTGGGTCTCGTACGACATGAAAAGAGATGGCCCGTTGACCTATCGCCTGCGCCTACGTGCACTAGTAATTAACTGCTTCCTTCAGTTTCTTACAACTTGCGTAGGAAGTTAAGTAGCTGCGACAGCGTTTTATTTTATATCGCGGCACTTGGAAGGAATTTGTAGGATATTTAATTAAAATATACCTTTTAGATATATTTTTTTCTGAAATTCTATAAGGTCCTACAATAATAAATAATTTCCTTTTAGGGTGTAATGTATCTCTAAGTTAAATAGGTACGTTCATTTAATCTATTATTTCAATCCAAATAACAAATAATTTGAGAATATCATACTGACTGAAATGAAGTGAGAAAAAAAAAAAAAAAAATCGGATATGTTTTTTTTTTTACTAATTTACGTTATTTAAAATTACGGTTTAAATGAATCCTTGTTATTGGCTTCTTAAAAGGAAGTTAAATAATAACATGGGAGGGACCATTTAATAATTATTCTGCGTAGTACATACATTTCTCTAAGCTCTCTTGTATATTTATCGCACATGTTAATTCTATCACATAATTCGACGTAATCCGAACGCGTCATTACTATTACATGACAAGCTGTACCAAAGAAAAGGGATGCGTTCTATTTTTAAATTTGCCCGCCAAACTGCACATCTGGCGTTTAGGGCTGGCGATTATTGTCCAGTCCGTCCACTTAATGGGCCACTACAAATATTAATGGGATATCGCGTGCTGTTAATAGACCTTTTGTTCAATTAACGTGAATGTCCAGCCGTGAGTTCGACTGTGGTGAAAATAACTCGATTGTTCTTCCGCGAATGGCGGGCTCGGGCAGTAATGGCGGAATAGCGGAATGATGACGTGTCGGGAAGCCGCGACCCACTCGCTCAGGTACCTACAATACAAATATTTTTTGGTTCCTTTTCCCGGGTATTGATAAGGCGACCGATAATGTGTATTCCAGTAATAGTAAAGACGAACGTGGGATTCTATGTGTGTAGGTATTTGTTCATCATCACCCACACTTACCTACAATTGTGTTTGTTTGTTGTAGAGTGCAAACGAAATGTGAAGTAAATAATTATTTCATCGCATTGCATCGATCATTACGAATAGAACACGCAAACGGTGTGTTTGTCGGCGCCATTGACTTTTTACAAAGGGCAATCGATACTTTCATGACACATCATTATCGTTTGGTAGAAATGGTTGAGAAAATACGAAACACGAAACAATTTAAATAAGAAAAAAGTTAGTTCGTCACAAACCAATGATAAAATACCAAGTAAACAGTTTTTTTTTCAGAAATTGTAACCTCGCGAAGTAGTTTCTCCTTTACATAAATATTGATATCGGTTATACAAATATTGTTTAGGTTCGGTTCTGATTCATGAACCGATTCAATACCTACTACACAAATGTTATTGTTCATTGGGAAATTAAAAATATCAATTAGTATAGATACAAATTCAAGTCATTTTAATAAGTATAATGTGATTTTACAATCATATTTTTTTTTGTAAACCGTTGGTTCAACCATTGGTTTCAAACCAATAATAATTGCGTTGCTCTAAACTATTCAAAGTAGAAATTTGTTAAGTAAGAACTCTCCATTTATTGACACTTGTTTTTAAGTTTGACAAATTTATAGTCCTTCGCGTGTCGCATATTGCACCCTATTGTCTAGAACATTCCCGACGCGGCGGCTTCTTGCGTTTCCTCCGTATTTATTCAAAAGAAAGGTCAGTCAGTCATTCACAGATACAATTCTTCCCTCACCAACTTTTGTTTGTAAAAGAGTTACAAAAACGCGGGAGAACGTTATTAAAGTATCACGTTACGGGTAGGACGCTTTGTCTATGATTTAGTTATTGTTTTTTTTTCACGTAGTCTTGGCGAAGCTCGCCGGTTATTGTAACAAATACACGAGCCGTTAAATTCTACATTTTGCTTAAATTAAAGAAAATATACTAGTTATACATTAATCAGAAATATTCTGAAAGCAGGCAACGACTACCTATCATCTAGGTTCACAAGTCACCACTATTAATAATATTTAACCAAATTCCTTCAAGAATAATTTCCATTATTTATTTACTATGAAGTTCGTGAATGTGACAATGACTGACCCAGTGAACTACGATCAGAACCTATACAAAATTTAATATTAAAGTATGGAGTCATAAAACGGGACCTGTTGCTCCAGCTCCGTGCATTGTGCGTTTACAACCAGTGTTTCGACTAATTAAACCGTTTTATGAGCTTTTGTTTTGTCTTAACGGCCCTTCCACGGGCTTTTGGAGTGACTGTTGATGATATTATATTAAATTACAGCGTTATTTTAATTTCTGTAGTAATTTATCATTATAGAATAAAATCTCTCTGTTTAGATGACAAGGTTAAATGGCTTTTGACCTTTGCTAAAAGCTGGTTATGTAAAAATAAAGTTTTGTTTATGGTTAGGATTTGCATAAAGCATGATTAAGAAAACACAAGTAAGTATAAAAATAGATAATATATAACATCAGGTATTAGACAAGTCTTAAATTCAAGATAACTAAGTTTTATGCATAATAAGCCAACATAGTAGGTATTATGTTAGCTTAATATGTATAAAACTTGTCTAAGTTATCTGGCTAGTGGTCAAGATATTATGAGCAATACTTGATTTTTCGCAAGCGTTCCCACGTGGACAAATAGAACAACTTGTGTTGTTCTTTTTTTAAATTAATAATCCTTTTTTACATTTATGTAAAAGCGAGTCTGATTACGTGTTTGTAAGAATATTTTTTTCCTAAAGTATGGAGATTTTGCCGTAATGTTAGCCATCATTTGTCTCGGGACATATTTGTTCCGTCGCTAAGGACGTAGGAAGCCAAAAATATAAATCGATTGACTTTAAGTACCTATTGGATATGATTGCTGTATGATTGAGGTAAGAAACCCAAAGCATTCCAATATAATTTTTCAAATCATACGTTCCTTGATTGGGGCAGCAGTCGGCGCCGACAGAGGTAATTTTTCTTGATTTATTTAAAATATGGCTGCAAAAATCTTTCAAATATCAACGTCTGTTACTTCCTTCAGCAAAAGCAAATGAAATAAAACGTCATACTTATTTTTGTAGAACCGTAAAACATGAGAAATGTAAAATAATTAGTTGTAGCGAACGTCTTGCACTTGTTTTGCAAACTGGTGCTTAGAAATTATTATAAATTGCCTTACTAATTTATTATACGGAAGTCTCGAGATTCATAGTCTATGGATGACATATTGTTATTGTCATGTCAACTTTTGTCCGTGAAGGTGGATGCTATGTGAATTACTGTAAACAAAGTTTTGCGTGGCTGAATAGAATGAGAAACTACTAATTTCTATTGTCTATCCCGTTGGATTGGATTATGAGCAGGTTTTAGTATTAATTTCGCGTGCGCACTTGGTTCCTTGATGGATAAAACTTATCGTAGAATGTACTTTCTGGTAACTACTTTATCAGGTTAAGCTTAAACGTGTTTGATGGAGCTAAAATAGTCACTGTTTATGTGGTGTATCGCTGTGTTAAATTAGAGTTGCTGTTTTATAATAGTTCTTACTAGAAATGTGTGTCCATCTATCAGTATTCACCTGAATTTTTCACGGAAACGTGATTGAAATTCGTGGCTTTTTGATCAGTCAATGTCGTACCGTGGGACCATTGTTTGCGTCAAACTTTTCGTTGACATGCAACCGAAATACTATACCTAAACCAGTATGAAGTAATTATGTTTTTAAGCACTTAATACCTTACCAAACATGACCGGTGCGCATTCAAAGAATTACAGTAAAAACCCAAATGAGGATTGTTTATGCGTTTCTCACAAAATCGCGGCAGTCGGGCGTGCCGTAATAAGTAACAACAAAGGCGGGTTCGCGTCCCTTTCAATTAGTTTTTACGCGACGGAGATAATGATTTACAACGGACGGACGGACGGGGCTCACGGTGCAATCGCGGACGGCCATCTTTTCCCGGAAAGAGCGACAATGAACACACGTTCGCGGTATTCGCCCCCTCTACACTATGGTCTCGTTTAGTTTAGCTGTGTGAAAGCTTTCGTGTCTACTCGGGGAGTGAACGAACTAGTTTGGTGTAATAATAATCACTTCCGATATTTGTATTTAGATGTTTTTTGTAATTTCGTATACAAAATATTATAATTTTTTCTATGATAATGAATAAGTATCTACACAATAAATAAGCATATAAGTACTTTGCATTGTGATTATACAGAATTAAATAACATAATATTTTTTCATTCAAAATATCATCGCAAGTACGTAGTACCTGTCATCAATATGGCAGTCATATAGTATCACCAATATAGAACAGCGAGCTCCCCCAGTGGGCAGTCGGCGTGCGTATCAAATCGTAGTCAGAATGATGTTGTGTCACTAATAGTAATATCGATGCTCACGACAAGCCCACTGCGCTTGTTCCAACGGCTCCCGACTAAACAATAGCCTTTTGTATGCTAGTTACGCTATTTTACATGGATTTGGTAAAACGTGTGATCTCCCTGTAGTTTGATGAACGTTGTTTTCGGTTTAGTCTTTATTGTTAGTTAAGTAATAATAGATTCTGTCATAGGAAGAAGGCGTGAGTTTATATAGTGAATTTTATTTTAGAAAAGTACTTATGCCTAGTTAGAATTCGTAAGAATACTTACAACACGAAAGACATGGAAGTTATAAAAAAACCTTTTTTTGCGATGCGCATTGCTCATTTACGCATTTTATTGCTTTGATTAACACTACACATATCTATTTGAAATGTCATCATCATCTCCCTGCCCTCATCCCAATTTAATTGAGGTCGGCGCAGCGTGTCTTTTTCTTCCATACATCTCTGTTGTTATTTCTCGTCTAGCCCTATTAATTTATTTGAAATGAAATAGTACCTCAAGATAAATCTTTGAAAAGCATTAACGCATGTTAGCAATCCAATTTTCAAAGATTTATCTTGAATTATTAAGGTAATTGAATTCTTTACGACATTGTATTAACTGCAAAGTTAGTCGTGTCGGTTCGGTCACCCGTATAGGGACTGAATTGATAGCAATAACGTCGCCATAAGACGTGTCAAAATATGGAAGAAGAATTCGCAGAGGTCGAGATGGCTTAGTGGTCAGAGCGCCTGAAGTATTTATCCGGGAGGCGCAGGTTCGAATCTTGTTCGCGACCGTATTTTTTTTCCATTTAATATAATAACTTTGAAATAGTACCTACTGAAAATCCCGAATTACGCCTTTTCTTCGTATGCTGTTTATTAGGATTCTTATCTTTGTATGACTCATCTACTTAGTATAAATACGTGGGTCGTGTCCTTGATTATATGCAAGCGAACGGGACCGGAGTTGTTTGGCGCAAATCGATGGTGCACGTCCTCGTGCGACTTTCAGACGGAACCAGGTGAAGTACGGCTCGAAAGAAACCGCAGCGAATAATACTTACAAAAATATCCACTGATTAAAATCTGGTAAAAACAAGACATTAGTGGCTATTGCAGATGATTAGAATAAGTCTGATATATACGTCCTCCTGCGACCACGAACTCTGCAAAGTGTTCGAAACGTCAGGAAAAACAAAAAAAACAATAATACACGCGATTAATCCGGTTAAAAGTTGTTTTATTATAATGTGTAGTGATCGCGCAAACCTAAGATAAGTCTGATATACTTTTAAATTAAAATTAAAAGATATAACGGTGGAGGCTTAATTTGAATCAAAACGATGTGATCATTGTGATGATCAAGTGATGATAGTGGATGATAGTGTATGTTAGTGGATGATAGTGTATGTTAGTGTCATTACAGATACGGGAACAATAAAAAATATGCTTAAACAAATCTTTAAACAGAACTCTTCTAGTCCTGTTATCCTTGTGTCCATTTGCGTCTTTGCATCATAATACGCTAGAAATTGGAAAATTTCGCTTGTAATTTGGTGTTTTCTAACCAATCAGTGAGATTATTTAATACATTGATTTTTAAATCGTCGATCTATCTGTAGACACTATTGATTTTAGTTATTGTCACTCATAGATGAAGATTTTAACCAGATTCTTAGAAAATATAGATAAAATTTACGTAGTGCGCGACTTATTTGTCCTTCAACATTTCTGCTATGAGACAGCATCTCTGACTTGGGCAACTAGAAAAAATAAACATACTTATTTATTTATTTTATTCTAAAACTAGAGCGTGTGAGATTACTATTTAGTCGAAATAAGTTGGTGGTCCTTTACAATTCCACTTACATACGTTGTGTCAGCAACTCAAGAATCTAACTTATTTACATACTTACGTATGAAACCTTCAACGTTCCCTATTCGGTAAAAATTGCAACATTACTGCAATTCTCGTGCCGATGGTAAAAATGCGCGGTAATGGTCGCGGGCGCGATGCGCGGTGCGTCTCAGGTAGGGCATAATGAGCGGGGTGCAGGTACCCGCGAAACAATGCACCTGGAAGGGGCCGCGACTAATAACGTAATGTTATTATTACTGCGACTTCAAAGACTAGTCGCGAGGTACCTGCGATTTTACGCGCCTGGTCGCAGTCGCGGTTTGGATTTTTTTTTCTCGGAAAGTCGGGTTTATCGGGTAACAAAGTAATTGTGTTCTCGTAAACCTTTTCACTTTGGATATACATACTTTTGATTTTAATACTTATTTAAATTGTAATTCTAAATCTATTCTAAATTGAATAGGAATTTTACAAAATTGTAATCCTTGGTAGTATGACTAGTTAACAGAATAACTGTTAGGTACCTGTTACTAAATTCAAAGCAATACTTAAAATGTTAACGGTAGCACCCGCATCGATAACATCGCAGTTTTCGCACGCGTATGGAAAATAATGGTACCTAAGTTATAAGAGAATTTATACTCTCGCCCCTACGCATGAATACCGATCGCAACGTGTCGCCTGACTCGACGATTGATGGCAGCAATTTTCGCGGCCGTGCCCCTTCAAGTTATAGCCTACACGTATCTGTGTCGCGTTAATGGCGGCGCAGAGGCGGCGATCGGTCGGTGACGGGCGCGTAAAATGCGTAAATGTAAATGTGTGCCCGCGGTATATGGCATCCGGCGTGCGTCGCGAACGGCGATAATTTAGCCGCCGCCTCCCCGCTGTCGGCCCGACCCCGCGTCGCGCCGCGCCGCCGCCGCTGTCGCCGGGTGAGACGCTACTTACGTAAAAACTCGACATCTGAACTGCAGTTTATGTTATGGATATGGTAACAATCGCTTCATCGGCTTTCTCTTGGTTTCTTGATACGAACTGCTCTACGCACGAAGCTTGGTTGTAGGTATAAAATGTTTATAACATTGAAATTGACCTACTCTTTCACATAGTAACTGTATGGCTGTTAGTTGACTATCAGTTACATCACAAGTATCGTAAAAATCCTTGACCTCCAAAAAGGTTGTATATTCACAACAATTGGTACAATCTTTTGGATAATTGAGACCACGAATAGGGCCTGAATAATTATTGAATGTATAGGGGATAAGTTCAATAATTGCACTTGGTAATAGAGACATCTTATCGTGTTATTGAGGCTTAGTCAACAGTTAATCAGTGTTCTTATCGATTCAAAAATAGCCGCATCACACAATCGCAGCCGGTCGACGACTTATGCAAATTCTTTCTACGCGTTGACATTGAATCTGTTTTGATACTGTGGCGGCGTCTCCCTCCTGAAGTATGTTTTTATTTTCTGTTTTGAGTAATTACTCTCGCTATTAGCCGATTTTGTAATGCCAAAATCCGGTAATCAAATAAACATCAACTTCGTATAGTTAGCTGCTCTATATTATTGGTAGATATCTTTATATTTTTTAGAGCAAATCTGCGCCGTTTTCCAAACCGCAAAATATTTCTGGAGATTTTTATTTCATCTGCTGGCGGTTCCATAACTTTGAATTTGTGAAATCTGACATCTGCTTGGCATAATTTTATTGAAGGGTAAACCGTAGGAAAATGTAAATGTACTATCACTTTATATCTCGCATCCAGACCGGCGATCTAAAGTGAGCTCTGTGCGTCTCTCGCCTTTATAGAATATGGCGTATTTTTTTTCTTTTTTCTTTATAACTAGCTGTTTACCGTAGCTCTACTCATGCGTAAAGATTTAACTTTAAGGTCGCTTATAATAATTTTATCCGATACACTGATAAGTCGTGATAGTGTATTAATCATCCCAACTTTCGCAATTAGATATAATATTTGTAGAATCAGTGGGATGTCTTATTTCGAGTGAGATATCTTGTTCCGCCTTTATCGTGTATTTAGTGCCAGTTCGAGGTCTGTAATGTGCTTGACAGCCGTGACCTTGGTCTTAAGGATTGGTCCTAATCCGAGTTATTATTGTCATTTGAGTTGGTATTGTCTCTGTAGTGAGGAATACGGTTCAATCGTAGACGTAGAGTACGAGTATCTTACTTTAGAGAAAGTAGGTAGACTCTTTCTTCTCTTCTCTGAGCTCTCTCTCTCATAAAAGCGTAGTAAATATAAATGAATTCCTATTAAACCCTTCAACTAAAACGAATATTCGTTTACAGATTATACAAAGAATTCAACAACGAAACGTATTGCCGACCGTCCCGAAAATACAATCGTTACATTCGGCAGATAAGCTCGACAATTACTTGTAGTCAGCATCGAGTGTTCAAAGGCGCGTCGGGACGTGCCTTATCAAAGGGTGGCGGGTTTTTTGCCGCGGCTGCGTCTACGAGCAACCGTACACAAAGGACCAACTCCTAGACCATGTCGCGGATATTCGTGGGAAGCAAAGGGTTGGACACACCGCGGATCCGCGACAAAAAACGCAATAAACAGTTCATCCGATAAAGCGTTGCGTGAGACCGTCTCGTTTCAAAAACTTTAATTGGACCCTTTTCGCATCGATTGTCATGTAGATCGAGTGACGTTCGCGTCTTGAACATTCTTTGTTTTTTGCCATCTCTGCATTGTAAGTCGTATTTGTCTTTGTCCTTCGTCCTTACGAATGTAGATTTACTTCCGGCGCGATGGAAAGTAATTCATGAAGTCATATTTCTTGTGTCCTTAATGTGGCCTTATTTTCCACTTGATACTGTGTATTGTTATAAATTGATTCATAGCGTTTTAACAGGGAATCATTTATTTATAAATAACCCTAAAATTCTTGTGCACAAGTAGCTATTGTTTATTACGTAATCGCAAATCGAGAAATGGTATTACTGCGAAGTCCGACGTGCGATAAGTTTTGTTTCGCAAAATCGCGGAGTGTCGCGATTCGCGAGTGTTGCTCCGTGATTATGTAAGTGTATTGCGTCTGCTATCTACTTCGTTATCGCGACACCTAAGCGCGCAGCCGTCCGTGATCTGTTATCACTGGACAGGTTCGCCTTGCGACATATTGTGTCGCATGTATGCAAGCTATTACACTTAATCACTTATATGCAGGCAAAGGATCGAAACTGCCTTCTACGTTCCAGTTTTTGTAGTGTAAGCGCAATACTGGAATGTTGATGTGGGTATAGGCGGCGCCTATAATATATTCTCTAATTATCGGTTATTACTGTGTGCCCGCCCATATTCCTTATTTAATATGCACGTACGAAGGAAAAGCCTATCCCGACCCCATAAAGCCCGCCACTTTCCCTATCAAAATTATAAGCTTTATTAAGTAGATTCGGGCTTAATCGAGTCAACTCCCAAGTTTTCATTTTGTGAACGGCTCAAGTTGTTGCGAGAGCACACGAATGGGCGCGGGTTTAACGAGCGCCGCCGACAGAGTTTCTGAACGATTATCTCCACGACTAATTATTTCCGGCGGTGCGGCGCGGCGACTCACGCGCCCGTCCAACACTTCGCCGTCGCGTTCGGCCGTCGAACAAGCTTTTAAAATTGTACATCTGCGCGGTCAATAGACGGTACATGCATTTCACGCGCGACCGCCCGGAGCCTATCTATACCTGACGTTGACGCTCGCGATCTTATTACCGCGCGCCGGCGAGAAAAAAAAAACAAAGGAAGCGGCGGCAAGCGGAGCGGCCTCGGAGATTTATGGAGGCGCGGCGCCGCCGGGGGCCGGAGTGTCCCCGAATCGCCGCGGCTCGCGGCTTCCAGGAAGCGCGATGCGGGCGAGGGTTGGCTTGCACGGCGAATATTGATTACCCACTGGTCGTACTATTAATAGGAGGTCGGTTGACGTCGCCCGGTGGGAGTTCACCCGCTCTGTCCGCACTCGACCTACGCGAGCTGAGTACGTTCGCCTTTCCGGCGTCCATTTCGCTAATTGCCTCAAGCCACACCGGCCAGGACGCCGGTCTTAGTGTGCTATGTACTAACTTAATTATTCCGTGCATGCACATCGCATCGGTAATTGCGGGGCGATTTCAAATCCATCTTCAAGAGTGCCAAATTATTTAAGCTTAAGATCTAAATTGCTTCTTCATTATGATTTCTCATAATGGTAGGATTTACTACACAGACATTTAGATAGATCAAGATATCTAGTTATTATACGTACCTACTTATAATTAATTATATCATGTGTTCTTTATAACATTGTTGACAATGGCAATCAGTGGCTCTATATGTAAGCTTCACACTGTACTGTGATTAGTGTTTACCTTCACACAACAATTGATTTGGTTCCGAATAATTACTAACAAAGTGCAGCTGCAGGCGAAACGTCGAGTTATTTGAACAAGATAAGAGCGGTCATCCGCGGAATATGAACTAGGGGAAAGCGAGCGTGCATTGAGCTTCTAGAAAGTTCGAACAATGCGTTAATCGTCGGGCAGGCGGTGGCAGTGCGAGGCAGACAGTGACCTGCAAGCGCCGCGTTGTGCCGTCACGCGGGTGACGCGTGCGCGGGCGGCGCGGGCGCAGCCGCGAGGTCACCGCCGCGCCGCCGGGCCACGCAATAGGTATCTACAGAATAGCCATTAACCAGCCAGAATGATTATTGTAACCTAAAGTGTGCTTCTCAGGTATACTGGGGTGTCCTCTAAGTCAATACTCCCTAATCAAGCATGGTATATCGTGTTTAATTTATCAACTTTGGGCAGAGGTTCTGCAATAATGTACTAAACGATATTGTTCTTTCATGAGGTGTAATATTAAATCCCTGAAAGGTTTGCTTAATTTTTCCACTGGTGGGAACCGAATTCTAGAGACTATTGTTACTAGAGCTGATACATCTTTTAGATCTCAACATGACAGGAGCAGAGAAACGAAGCTGTCTGGAACATGTTTATATTAGGACTTTCAACTTCCGATATTACTTTAATCCATTTGTGTGTCAGTGTGTGTGAATCTATTATCACGATTATATGAGTGTACACCTTCTACATCTGACTATTTAGCGGAGCACACAGCGGTAATGTCGGCGCGGGCGCAGTTACGCCGCACGCGCTGCAAGACGATGCGAACGCGACCGCCATTATCGATGCCACCACTGATAATATTAAACAGCTCAATAACGTTCTACATAGAACTTATTATGGTATTTATTGCTGTAAGTTATACTACCGTAAATACGTGAGGGCTTTCCGTAGCACCTGACTTTCGTTGCAATGTTGCTTGTTGCTACGCCAATTTTCGAATGTGTCTGGAGGGTGGAAATATGTATAGCTGATCACGTAGAGTTTACATAGTTTCATAACATATAACATTAATGTTACATGCTTCCGGTTATTAGTAAGTATTACAAAGTTTGAACTGATAGTTTGTTGTTTTATAAATATGATGGTGGACTTCTAATGAAGTTAGGTACCGCGTATTGTGGTCACAATACACTAAGATTACTTAACCCTGAATCCGAAATGTCAGGTAACCATAATCTCAAAGGCCAAGCCGCGACATTACAATAGAGAATTTACCAATAACTATTTATCAGCGTTCCTTCGATCCTTCCCCATAGCGACAATCACGTCGCGTCAGTAATGTTTTAAACAATGTTATCGCGAAACTAAATGCGTCACCACACTGTTCATTTGAGCGTAGTGTAGATCGGCGGCGCTGCAGCGTTGCGTCACCGCATCGAACGGATATAGCCGCGATCGATCAACATAGCTTCCTTTATTTTTGCGCGACGCCATCGCTTGCAGCCAGCCACGGCTAGCGGTCTCGCCCACGGCACGACATTCTGTACCTAGCTTTCTATTCTATTCAGAGATACGCAGTTTCACAATGTGAGTGTCGATGCAACGTCAATATACGCGAACTGAGGAAGCGCCGAGACGTTGACCACCTCTGACATGACTATTTTCAGCGTTTACGCAATATGCAGATTTATGCGGAGTAGAATCTCGTTTGAGTTTCGTGTTGGCTTGTTCCTATCAACTTAGCAATTCAAGTAGATACCTAACTCATTTACTTGTAATTTCTTAAATTCGGTAATTAAAGATATTACTAGAGGTATCAGGAGTTTCTCTTGCAATGTCAATAGCTTCCTTTATTTATATGTCACACTTTGTTGGTTGTGCGCCGTTTAAAATATCATAATCCATCCTCAACTACTAAGATCGTTGTAATGTATATTGCTTGAACTGAAATGTGTATGGCAAATAAGCAATACCATTACCGTAATTACCCTGCAAGACCAAATTGATCAAACAAATTACCAAAATTCCTTCGTTTAAGTTGCCGATTTTATCCATCCTTGACAACAAAACATTGCAATAGTGCCGATGTTGATATAATACGATTATAGATAAGTGATGATAACAGTTCATTTGTTGACGTTATTTCACAGCAGAGATACTAATTGTTCTGTTAGGACTTACGTTAAAAAGAATTATTCCATCGCTTTAGCTCGCAGTTCCGCGTGGGTGCATCATTGCACTTCAACCCACTCCTATTCTATTTAAACTTGTAAACGTTTACTAACAGCGCATCCATTGTCGCTTTACTTTAAACACACGTTAGCATGTTGAATGTTAAAACATCGATAGGTATTGTACAAGCCTATCTGGTTGTAATGAAGTACTTTAGGAAGTGTATCGGTGGACGGGGTCTGGCGTCTCTTCGACAATAAGTTTCAAAGTTTTATTTTATGTCGTTGTATCCATGTGTACCACTTTGGCTTGTCTCTCGCTTGCGTTAAATGCGCACAATGTGTTCCTGGACTTACAGTTAGTGGCTGGGTGCGGACTTTATATTAATTCGCTCTTTTACCGTTTCCGCGTTTTGTAAGTGAAATGCTATTGTTTGAGGAACTTATTACATCTTGTAAAGATTGTTAGGTAACTGTTGACCGTAATATATGTCTATGTAATGATAATCAAAATATTAAAGTGCATAGGTATACACCTCGCACCAAAATGGCATCGTTGACTCGTCAAATTACGCAACAAAATAAACCCGTAAGCAGTACCTCTCAGACTCTCGTTACAAAAAGAAATACATGTAGTTTTTTTTTTTTTACAAACAACCTTAGTGGTCTTTTTGTGTACATTTGAAGCACACTCTCAAAGAGAGCGGTACTGCGGTACACGGGTCCGAAACGTTGCTAAGAGTCGCAACTCGCTGTTTATAATCAAGTTTTCAGTAGTTGCGCGGTAAAGGATAGCTTTAGCCAGTAATTTGTCTGAAATCCCCGCTGGCTACATACGTAGGGAGGTGGTTCCAGGAACTCGACGTCTGTTGTATTCCCAGGACTACTTGTGGTTGATGTTTCTCGAATATTATCAACTAATTCGCATAAAGCGAACTAAAATATTATTACTAGCGGGCCCTCGCCTGCGGCGTCGTTCAGATTTCGTATCTTAGATATAACAATCGGTATTTTAGACCTTTCCTTGTTGTTTCTTGGTTTGTGACTTTTATTTGCAGGTACAGATAGAATTGTACAGTTACAATATTAAATAAAATACAAATTAGACAGTAAACTTTATATTGGTAAAAACATATTGGTTCATAATCCATCTGTCTCTTAATATATATGGTCCCCTTTTCTGAATACTTTTACCTTACCTATGTATTTTTTATGTATTTATTTACTTAAGTTTTTAATTAATATCTTATTAACTAATGCCTCTAATATCCAATTTAAATTCATATAATTATAAATGGCAATAGACACTAAGTTCTATTACACGTGCATACCATTATTCTAAAATCAATTACGTATGTGGACTTTTATGGCCATAGTTAAGTTCCGTCATGTAAAGGGCAGTGCGCATCGATCGCCCTCTATTAGCGCAATCGAAGCGGCGCATCGTGGGAGCGCGCTTGCGCTGTGCGTTGTGCGCCGGAGTCGACGCGCTTGCGCCGCGCCGTCATCTGTCAGTGCCTAGTGGGCGGCCATTTTCGGCGTTCAGTCGCCGCTAATTTGAATTGTTAATGGTGATTTTAACAGCGAAATAAAATTGCTTAGGAATGTATTTTGCGTTTCCAGGTTTAAGCTCTTCGTTTACGATGGCGCTCGCAACGTCATATTGTGTTGTCTCGTAGAGTGAATAGTGAGGCATTTCAGTTAGTTTTAATATGTTAAGTTCGCTCTTAACGCTTACGTGGTAAGCACAATTCTGAGCGGTATGCTTGAGTTCTTTGACACAACACGGCTCCAGTTAATGTGCAGCGGTAAAGTTTAGAATTTAAAGACAATAAGACGCTGATGGTCGGTGTTCGTCGCGAGCATTTAAACCTTGATTTTACAGAGCGTATGTTTATTCTTTAGACATCACTTTTTCGGCTTATGATCCGTGGATCTGTTTTTATATTAGGATAACTTATCTCGTTAACATCTTTTCTATACGAGTTTTTTTTTTTTTTTTAAGACGTTGCCCCACACTAGGTATTTCTTCCTGTATCGTGGGTGCGTTTACAGACATATAATCTCACAAGCACACACACCCAGACCCGGAGCAAATATTTATATGTAGATCGTACAAATATTTGCTCCGTGCAGGAATCGAACCTGCGACACGCAGCGCAGCAGTCGGTCTCTCGACCACTGCGCCAACCGCGCTGTCAAACCGCTGCAGTGTGTGTCGCGCTGTTTGGGAACTTTGTTTCTCAATTGCTTTGTAATTAGGATAGCATTTGCTGTGTAGATAAAAAAAACACGTGGGCCTATAGAAATGCTCGTTAGACATAGTATCAATCATAGTAGTATTACTTACAGAATAGCAGATCCACAAGAGAATCATATTTTTACGGAAAATAATGTTCACAAAATTACTTCATATGCCTTCCCCGCCTAATATTATTATTATGCAAAATATTATACGCCAGACGTTCGTTATCCTGGAAACACGTGATGAATAGTTTGACATCCATCCTAGGTCCGGAATTGTGAGAAAAAAAAGCGAATTACCTTTCGTAGGTATGTACCTGCCTGCGTAATCAAGAGGAAACGTATTGCGTCATCTTGGGGATCCCGGGGCATTACATACGAGAATGGCGTACATGGTATCCGTCGTAGGTTTTTACGGTATTTACCAAGTTACTTGTGTGTGTGTGATTTTGTAATAATTTTGGCACAAACACTGAGTAGGTATCGAAATCTATATAAATAAAAATGTATGTACGCGCATAACTTCCGAACAACTGCACCAAATTGGATAAAAAAAAAATATTTGTGTTTATTATTGTCAGGACAAGGCTTGTATAAATAAAAATTATAAACAGTCGTAGAAAATAAAATGGCGCTACGAAATTCGCCGGGTCAGAGCTAGTATGCTAATAAAAATTGCTCTAGCGATTAGTAGAGTTGTAGAGTCCTGGTTTCGATTTTCGGGTCGGGCAAGCGTTATTGGGTTTTTCTGTGAGGAAATTCACAGTGGCAGCCTGAAGTTTGGAATTGTATCTGGTAGATGTCAATAGGGTCACCACTTATTACATGGCACTTAATAGCATCGGTGAAACCTCTGCTACACCTTCGGGGAGTACAGGCGTGATGCTATGTTATGTTAAAATAAGTTATGCCTATGATTAATTAGGTAGATATGTAATGTTTGTAGTAGGTTTTTGATATAATTTTAGTTCATAGCTCTAGAATATTTCATTCACTTTATAGATATCACAGTGTAATGGACGTCAATTGTTTTTTATTTACTCCTTTGTAATACGTAATCCTTGACGACATATATATGATATTATATGATCAGTGACGACAGTTAATTCCAAAAGTCCCATTCCCTTGTCACATAATTATACCTAAAATAAAACCATTGTTTAATAAGTTCATGCTCGCAAATTGACTACGTAAGACAGCAATTTGAAACCACTAACCAACCACAGTGGACGTAGGTATTGTGATGACAGTTAAAACATATCACAACAGAAGAGAAATTAGAATCGTCACCGTCAGCGTCACTGGAGATTCTAATTTGTCTTTTAACCGACCTACAAAAATAGGGGAAGTTCTCAATGTTTTTTATGCGATATTTGTTCCTATTGGTACATATTTTTGCATTCGTAACATCATGTCTGTTGCCCCTGATAGATAGGTGATTGCTATTGTTAACGCAGTACAGTAAGCTGCACGTCCGTGGTGACAATCTGACCTTGAGCTGTCCTGTCGTAGTATGGAGTTTCAATAGTACGCGAGGCCAGCTTATACTGGATTTATTACTACTGAACTGCGGCCTACTGTACACGTACATTTCACCAATGCAGTTATTAGATTCCATGTGAATCTACTGAAAAGGGAAATAGGTTGTGACCCAACTGTAGCACAATTCCAAACTGCTGGCTGTTATTGAGAACCTCAAAAACCCTACCTGACCCGGGAATCGTATCGTAGCAGTCGCGCTTACAACTAGACCAACGGGGCAGCTGGTAACTGATTTAGGTTTTATTGATTGAAAGAAATTGAAAGGGTTTACCCTCTATGTGGTCCCATAATCTAGTCGTGATCAGATCTTGGAGTACGAGATGGAGAAAGGAAAATTCTCTACAGAAACTGCAAAGTAGGTATCTCAATGATTATTTTATTCTTTTTGAAATTAGTTTTTATTACTATTTTACAAGGACCCATTGTGAAAAAATAATAGACAAGAACGGGGCTTGAACCCGCGACCCTTGACATTCCGTGTCGTAAGTCTACCCCAACTGATCCCCATTCTTGTCTATTATTTTTTCAATGTTTCCTTGAAATATAGTAATTAATATAGGCATTACATGGCCTCAACATGTACAAAAAATATAATTATATAATATTTAGTTTTTTATGTTTTTTGGTTCCCGTCACATGACATAGACATAGGTATATTGCATAATATGTTGGACAAGTTCCTAATCACTTCATTACTAATAACTATCCACCATGATGTGCGCAAGCATCGTGTCGTTCGTTATCCTGTTTCCTCGTGGACTGCAATGCGCCGATCGCAGCTGCGCCATGTTTTTTTAGCGCGAAAACAGTGCAGATGCATACGGGCGCGGACATAGTGCGTGGGAAGCGCGGGGAGCGATTTGGTGCATGTAATTACGATCTGATAGAAAATGGAGATAGTATGATCTGTGGAATGGTAGAGTTATGGTTATCGTTGAATAATAATAATTGTAAAGGGTATATAACTTTGGGTCATTGAAGATTGTGATATTTTAATTTGGAGTATTGTTTTTGAATGTAAAAAGGCTCGCTTTAGCATTTGAAAGTAAGATTTTCTTTTCGATAAGTAGCATAATAAATCCAAGATGAATCGAATACATCAAATTAAGTAATTAGTTTTAGAAGCCATCACAATTAAAAAAAAAGTAACTTGGTAAATAGGTAACAAGTAACCGTCTTTTTAACACTGGTACAGATTCGATCATCAGGAGTGGGACTTATGGTACACAGTATTTATAATTGGTGGTAGACTACCTTTTATAAATACAGTAAACGGCAGCGTTGGTTTATTATTACTCATAATTATGGTGTATTAAGTAGTAATGGCGATCACAATAGGTACTAAATTGTAATTCTTAGAATGAGTAAAAAACTCGCTTCCTTCCCCGCTCCTCTTGTCATTATGCTACCTGCCAGTCGGTCGGCACGTTTGCATCGCTGACGGTCACCGGGCGTCGACGCGCGCGCATTACGCGGACGCAGCCGCTGCGCCCGCGCCCGTCGAACGGTGACTCACGCGTTACCGATAGCGCTGCAATACTAACTACATATAAATGTTTGTGCGTCTAACTTGTACTGGTATTTGGACATCTACTGCTATCGAATAGGTTATTTGCTATACATATAACAAGATCTCTTAAAAACGATGTGAATTGATGTTGGTGCGATAATGATTTATTGTCATATGGGTCTTTAATTCACCTATGCCTTACATCCACAAGCTCTTTATGAGCGGATTTTTTCTTTCTCTGACAATATGAATATAATAAATCTACTGAAAGGGAAAAGTACAGAATTAATAGCAAGTTAGTCTGCATTCTAACATGATATGATTAGTATGAGAATTTCACAAATTACCAATAATTCTAAGATTTCGCAACTTACCCGATCCAGATCATGTAACGAGCGACTTCCTAAGACAAGAAAATGGGGTTACAAAGGTGCATAATATTTAAAACTCTGTTCAGTAATTTTCGTGGCAAGGCCAAACATACAGACATATATACCTACCTATATACTGAAAACAATGTGTAAATGATAATGACCATTGAACTTATCAAATCCAGTGGTCACCGGTCGCCCTTGAAAGATTGCAGTTCTTTGCACTAACGTGTAATATAAATGTACATGTTTTAATACGTTATTGAATCATTTTAAGTATTGTATTACATTTTTACACTGTCGTGCATTTTTTATGGCTTGTTTACCTGTTGTGTTTTACACGTGGGGCTAAAATACAGACTCTTGTTTTGGGGTTTTGCCCGCTTCGCGGCATTTTAGTTCCGCTCTTGACCTTGATTTCGCTTAATGAAAAATGATGGACGAGGTCTACGATGAATCGAGCGTACCCACATTGCAAACTACATTTACGGTTATATGTTAAAAATCTAATGGATTTTAGTGCTACTGAAGTCTTCAACTTTGTAATAATTTTTCTGTGTAGTTCTGTTTAGGTTTAATCTTACCTGCTCAATAGTCGACGGAGTATAAATACCGTTGAAACTACCCCTTTTCTTTACAAAAAAGGGTTATCGCAACATAAAAACATACGGTATACAATGAAAACAAACATCTTAGAAACAGCTGATCTCAACGACCACTAACATGTCTATAAAACGTTTTCAACACAAAACGTATCGCTAAACTGCTGAATACGACAATTGGCCATTATTAACACAACAAAATAACTTTTAATTCGTAACAATAAAGTTCAAATTGGAACGAAACATAAAGGGCAATGATAATAACAACAGGGCAAAGAAGGTCCAGTTTAAAACGAGCTCCCACCTTCTTCTCTGTTAGTTTAAATTTGGGGGTGTTAAGGGGTATGAATGGTAGTTGTAGAGGTCATATGGTACTGGTCGATTTATTGAGTTGCGTCGGAAAGTTTTGTAGATATTGAAACGAATAGCGCCACCTGTTGAGCTCGGTTTGCAACTTCGTTAATGGTGCTCTCTATTGGCCCAATGATGTCTGTGTTAGATTGTTGTTAGAGTACTCAAATTATATCTGTTTATGAGGGATAAAGCCTTCCGCACACTGGAGCGTTATGGTGGATGTAACAGGTGATAATCATTCGGGTGTTGTATTGTTTAATACATTAACAGTTTCGTGTTTCGGGTTTCGCAAGTATGAATTGGTGGTGAGTATATGAATATTTGATACAAGTATTTTCTTATAATCGATATTCTACAACAATTTGGTGAGGATTTGAGGATATGTTGAAGTAAACGTAGTTGCATAAATTCTATAGTAACAATGAGTTTTCTAAGGGGCGATCCCGTCCTGCGTAATGAAGTGGACTATTCCATTTTACGACCCCGCATTTTCAAGACATCGCAGCTTGTTGCCTGGTTTCGACCTGAAAATAATTGTGCATAATATATTGTCACTTTATGCAACTATGTACGTTGGGAAGGAGGCAGTGTCATTTTCATTGATAAATTGATTGATAATGTGAAAAATAAATTGGGATCAGGACGTGGAATGATAATGATTGTGATAAACCATATTTTTATATATCTGAAATAGACAACCTCGTTGGTCTAGTGATGGTAAGCGCAGCTGCTGAGTCTGAGGTCCTGGGTTCGATTCCGGGCTCGTAGCGAGAAAATCACATCAACCTCAGTAGCAGCCCGTAGTATGGAAGCAAGAAAATCCTTAGTATTAGCCCAGAGTTTAGAATTGTGCCTGGTGGATGGTAATAGGCTCGCCACCTATCACATGGAACTTAATCACTGTATTGGTGAAATGTGAGAGTACAAAAGTCCTCTGTCTAACCTTTCGCGGATTCAGGCGTGAAGCTATGTTATGTTGAATAAGCGTGGCTTATAATTTAGGTATACCTATTTGTAAAGATTTAAAATATGTAAGGAACAAAATACTAAATAAGTTTATTCCATAATTAGTGGTGACGAAAATTCTATAAAAATACCCACTTCACACCTCCAAATTATACACGTAAGTACCTATAAGATAGAAAATGTGCTTACATTAAGGAAAACAGTTCATTTTCCTCCTAGTTCGCCGTAATTTCTGCTGACGTAACATCTCAGCATCTAAGACGTAGCGCTCACAACGACTACGTAAAGATTAAGTTGAAAAATGTATTATTAACTAATTGTCGTTTAATTATATCACAATACCTAATTATGTTTTACACAGTAAGTACCTATCTTATCAGTTACGCAAATTATAAATTAATACGCTGTTTTGCAAGAAGCGAATTCATGTAATATTTTAAGAACGCTTCAACGCATGTGAAGCGGAAGTATTAGGAGTAGTAAGTAAAAAAAAAAAAAACAAAAAAAAAGGTCAGGATATCTAAGTCGGCAGAACGCCTGGGGTAGTTGTCCGGGGGATGCAAGTTCATATCTTTCCCAGGCAGGGGCGCCGACTCCGTGGGTGCTGAAGAAATAGTGGTTGCAGAGCACACATGATCATACGCATGAAAACTGACTAGGTTGCAAACGTACGCATCGTAGTAAGTGTAGGTAATTGAGATGATGCGTAAAATATTTCTTGTAAACGGTGTTCTACAAGCGATTTTCAGTGTGATATAATTAATTTATACTATCAGTTGGTGTGCATTTTACTTTACGCACATCATCAGTAATTTTAAACGAGTCATCAAATGGGCATGAGCACCGACGAGATTAGCTCAAAGCCGGCGCTACTATGCTCACGGTCCTATTTATCATTCCATAAGAAATATTACTATAAATTTCTCTTTACATACATGAATTAACCCATACTAACCCGTAGACTTTAAGTTTTCACTAACAAGTGGGCTTTTGTAGTCACAATTTTTATACGAAATTAAATTAAATTAATGAGTTTCAAAAATATATCGAAAATTTCCTACCTATCATTCTTATGGAGAAATGATTCCTATGGAGAACGGACAAGAAACTCCATGTAGTAATGCAGTCAGTTAGAGTTTGGCATGACACTCATGACAATTTCTACGACTAAAACATGCTAATATTCTTTCTTTTAGTCAAAGAAAATAGTCAGTAGGCAGTTTCGTAATGTTTCTGAAATAGATATAGAGGAAAAGTGGCAGAAAATTTCCTTTGTGTATCGCGACCTGTCCAATATCGTATAGCTTAATGCAGCCTATCAAAGTCTACTGCTGGACATAAAACTTTCTTTAGTTTTGGCACACCATTCAGTTCACCATAATAATAAATATTTTATATTTCATATAATAATAATATATGTATACAACTGCCTTGAACTATTGGTCGAAGATCTATGACAATCGTCACGGGTACTCAGGTGCATTGAAAGTCTGACATAAATAAGAAACAGTGTATCTGGGTAATGGAAGTCAGATAAGCAATCGCTCCTTGTAAAATACTGGCTTTAAATTGCATCCCGTTAGACTGAATTCCAACCCCATCGTAATTGGGGCGTAAAAGGCTCAACAGACAATTATTATGTAACTGCTAATGTCCACAATTTTTGGGATCCCTTTATCATCGATTTATTAATTGAAACAATATGGAAATTATTATGTCCATATTGTTTTGGCATCACCAGTTAATCAATGCCATCGTTAGTTTTTCGCAATTAGTTCAGAACACACTTAGAGAATCGAAGTAATAATCAAATATCGTCTCCTAACGAATAAAAACATCGCTAATCGATTACAATAACAATGTTATAGTGATTCGACGTACCAGGCTCACATAACAGGCGATATCGAATCAATAGCCTGCTCGAGTCATTCCGAGTCAAACGATCGCCTCGAAATTAGAGCGCGCGAACGTGCGTTCCTTTGAGCACCATTTGCGACAGAAAGCAACGCTAGCAAAGGGGAGCTTATTACTAGAGGTGCGACGCTTCGGCCACGGGTAGGACGAGGACGAAGATTTGGAGATGTGGTTTTTTCTTGATGCATTACCGATGCTGATTTAAGAAAGAATTTGTAAAATATGGTAGCGAAGTTTGAAGACAAAATAGATTTTTTTGAATATTTATAAAAATATATGCAAAAGTGATTGAAACGATTACGATAGGTATTTCGATGTTTCTTTTCTAATGTTTATAGATTGTTATCTTATACTTTGTAATTTAACACTGTTACATGAATGATTATAACACTTAAATGTAATACCTACTATCAACCAAATTCCAAACCTCGGCGAACAAAAATGTATCCTCGGCCTCGGCCAAAAACATTCGAAAGCGCCACTCTACTTATTACGCTCTGAGGCGCTTTATGGCGGCTGGACTCGGGTCAGCTCGGGTTTTTTGTCGTGGCACGTAGCCACCCCCACCCTGTGCCCCCCCGCGAGTATCACGCGCGACTCCAGATAGGGGTGGTAGCTGGGACCGCGTGTTGGGAAGCGTCGCGACTCAGGGTATTTTTTTAGGTAGATGGTAGAACTGTAAGTGTTTTTATTTTATTTAGTTTTGTGTTAGACTTGTAAGTAATTTAATGTTTTATAACGTTAGCGTATTCATCTTAACATATTATTATAGCTGACGTTTCAGACTTCTTGCAAATTTTTTGTATTAATTTCAACAAGATTGAAATTATGTTGGATTTAAGTCTGAATGAGAATGAAATCTATGATCAACATGGCAATAGCACTTAAGGTAGCAAAGCTAAACTAAAGCATTAAGGTCGTATATTTTTTTCCTGCAGTTCAAAGATTCTCTCAAGTACTGAATCGCGATGCTACCCTGCTCCCTGATCCGCAAGTATCGCCTTCATTGTAATACCGCGCCCGAGGCCGCGTCGCGTTGCCATAACAACCATCGCGAGAGCACACCGCACCCCCGTCCCTACCCCTCGCCCTGCTTCAACCCCCGCCAGCCACCCAGCTCTACCTGCTCTCATTAATATGTACCCAGCCGGACACAGCGGATCACTTGAACTCCGTATATATCGACAAATGAAAATTTTATTAAAAACGCCAGAGGTGTTTCTTACTTTTGCATAGTTGGAACCGGGTACAACGGCGGGTCTCGGGAGCTGCGATCTGGTTCCCAAAATTTACATACCGTTCGTTCCTTTGTTAGAGTTCCACGAACATTTAGCTGTAGAAGTTTTTTTTTTCTCAATTTTACGGGTGACTAGCGGTACTAGCAGTTGGACCGCGGGAAAGTTTTGAATTTTCCGGGATGAAAGCAACCCTATATTTTTATGGGTTTTATGTTAGATACCTATATTTCTAGAACCTATATTTCCTACTCATCATAAAATTACCAATACAAAACCGCTTTAAAATCACTTCGGTACAAATGCAGTAAGTACTAATGGTTTTGAGCTATGTACTTATAGTATAAAAATAATTATGTATCTAAAAGAATTTGCAACGAAACTCTGATTTAAACTAAACGGACACAACTCTGATTAATAAATCTAAACAGAGGAGATAACTATTCTTTATTTTATACACGCCAAAGTCAAAGAAAATCTTCTCAAAAGGTTTTTGATTGACTTATGTAAATGAATGAATGCTCTTGAACTTTAAGTAGCGTTCGATTATTTAGCGAATAGTGGTCTAAATTAATGTTACAGTTACTATTAGTAGTTATATTGATGAGTATCTATTAAGCTGTTGCGTCAGTCATTAGCAGACACAATAGATTTTTATTGTTACAACGTACAGATCTGTACGTTACTGAGCCGAAAGGTTAATACAAGAAGAGAAAGTTATATACCCCTTTTTAGGCACACTGCGCGCATGCCAGTAATGGCATAATTAAAGTTTAAATGAAAAAGGAATGCAGAAAGCTAAAATCAACTAAACAATTTAATGAATTACGGTTGAATCTCGACAACTAGGCGACCACTAGTCCAGCCTTGTTTAATTAAGTAGCCAAATAATTTTGTTGTTATTTGCCGTAATGATCTGCAACTGAATGAAAGCGTAGATGTCTATCAGTATACGATTTATGTGAGGCGCTCGTGAGAAGCGAAATACTTGTAGCTAACGGTATGCCGAACTATGTGCTCCGTCACCGGCTGCTTTAAAACTATTGCAATATTTTAACTTGCTAGTAAAGGGAGATTTTATATCAGAGTATGTGTCTTCGACTTAAACTTGTTGTGTAGGCGATGATGATGAATGAGGAAAATCATTACTTATGTAAAGCCCGACTCACATTATTCCACTAGCACTCGAATCAAAACTAGCCCAGGGATAGCGATTGTATATTATTCCAGCCATTAAGAAGCTGTTGAAGCATCAACAATACAGTGACAATGATTAGAAGAAACAAAGAAAGAAAGAAAAAAATTTTATTTCAGTCTCGTAACCAGGTAATACTAGACAACGAAACAAATTATAAAAAACTAAACATTAAGAACCTGTACGAGACCGAAAAGGGCCAATATCTCGGCATAAGCTGCGCCATCGAGATGTAGCAGCGCTGGATTACAAGAAGAAAGCAGCTCTGGAATTACTGGATTGGCCATCTACACGATTGAAAAGTAGACCGCCAATTCAGTTACTGGACTGGATATCTCACTAGATTCAGTGCTTTCCAGTGCCAGTTCATAATATTTCAGTTACAGGCCAGCGCTGGACTAGAATGCTACTGGAATAATGTGAACCGGGTATAAAGGAGATTCTCATAGTCAGTTGCAGGCTCTCGTCGGTAAACGATGGTTAATGATAAGTAGTACGGTCAGACTGATCACACCTAGCTTTGCTTGCAGTTAGAAAATGTTTATTTGACACTGTTAGTGAGAATACAAATAATTATAGTAATACTCCTCCCGACCGTATTTCGGTCACGGCGGCCTATCTCCACGGAGATTAGCCAAGTACGCAGGAGATATTATGGTGCACAAGTGCATGCGCAAACACAGGTGCACTCCCTCTTCGTTCTCTCTCATATTCCGATGAGACGGCAATCCGACACGGCCGGAGAGAGATCAGGCGCAGGACCGACGGCTTTACGTGCTATCCGAAGCACGGGGGTGTCACACCACCAACTTCCTGACTGCGGGCTGCTACTGAGAATTTCTAACAGAAAAAACCCAATAACATTTTGATCGAACTGGGAATCGAACCCAGCAGCCGCACTTGCGACCGCTAGACCAACGAGGTAGTCAGAGGATACAAATAATGTATACTAAAAGACAATATGATGTGAGCAATGATAGCCTTATGGTATGACCGTTAAACGGGCAGGTCAAAGGTCGGTAGATCAGAGCGCCAATGAGTTTTCATAGTTATCTACCTACGTATTATAAATTAACTAGCTGTTCCCCGCAGCTTCACCCACATTTTTCATTTTGCCCGGCCTGTAAGGGTTGTAGCGTGGTGTTAAATAGGTTATAACCTTCCTCATGAATTTGGCTATAAAAGGCAAGAAAAAAATCCTCTGATTAATTAAGAAATAAGCGCGTTAAAAAAATAGAAGCACTTATAATTAAGCTTTATTATAATAGATTAATATCACTTGCTAAAAACGGTAAACGAAAAACGGTGAGGAAAAGCCAAGATAGATTGTTCATTAACCATGTGATAAGTTATTTATTCTAATATTATTGTCACAAACATCAAATAACTACTCATTCGTCTAGTGGTTCCAAGCGCGACTGCTAAGCATTAGGTCCTGGGTTCGATTCCCAGGTTAGGCCAACTGTTATTAGGATTTTCTGTATGAAATTCTCATCGTGCTCTGTGCCTAGATGACAATGCGCTCACCACCTATTACATGGGACTTAATAACAGTATTGGTAAAATGTGGGTGTACATTTGTGTACATCTCTTTCTACCCCTTTGAAGAATACAGGCGTGATGCTATTTAGACATAACTACATTAAACTACAATGAATACACGACTTTCGTCCAAAACCTCTTTCTCTAACCAATAAAACCAGCTTCGATAGCATCTTGGTATCCAATTGCTGCGGCACGGAGGGCGTAGAGGGAATTAGCGATCCGCTGTGAGGACTAATGGAGGACGGAGGACGTCGGCTCGCTATAAACTGGGAGGTTTATGGGTACGTACGTGCCGCCTGGAACCGGCGAACAAGATTATTACTAGAATACGAATTGGAAGGGTTAAAATGTACTAGCCTCTTTGTATTCATTTAGCGCGTAATGTTAAATGCATTTGATTTGATATGCGTTTATTACTTAGATTAAATAGCTGCTGATCGACTTAAAATTAAAAAGATTCATGTCCATTAAAACTAAACTGGTCATTGCTGTTTTTGGAAACATAACCATAGCATCACGCCTGTATTCCCCGAAGGGGTAGGCAGAGGTGTACACAATTATTGTACACCCACATTTCACGTATGCTGTTATTTAGTCCCAAAGTAATAGGTGGTGAGCCTATTGCCATCTACCGGGCACAATTCCAAACTCCGGGCTGCTACTGAGAAATTTCTAATAGAAAAACACAATAACATTTTGCCCGACTCGGGAATCGAACCCAAGACATCATGCTCAGCAGTCGCGCTTGGTACCACTAGAGCAACGAAACTTTTACTTTTACTTTTTGGAAACAATTATTATAAGAGCGGCACGGGATAATTTAAATGACGTTAAATTCAAATTAGTTTTAACATAACCAGACCATAATTGTTCCACTGCAGGGCAAGGGCCCTTTCTCAAACAGAAAAGGCACAAGCATTGATCACCACGCCACTTCAATGCAGGTTGGCGATTTCATACCCTTAGGTCCTGATTACCTCACGGTGTTTTCCTTCACAATGTCTGTGATGTCTTAGAATAACTAAAAAAGTACATATGACATTGAAAAAGTCACATTGTTACATGCCAGATTTGAATCCACGACTTATAGCTCACGAGGCGGGCCCCATAAATCACACGGCCATCACGACACGTTTCCGATATGACAATCAAAATACGATCGTGAACAGGATTTGAACCTGCGCCTCCCGGATAAATACTTTAGGCGTTCTGTCAACTGACCTTTACTTGCTATATCGAATTCTTCTTCCACATTTTTTTATACTACCTATGGTGACGTCAAGTCAAGAGGGAGACCTGCAACCATTCGGGAACCAGAACACTTTTTTACCTTCCTAAATAATGTATCACCATCTATACCTAAAATCCATATTTATGTAGGTCCACAAGAATAAGAGACAAAAGTCAATAGACAAAAGAAAATATATTTTGATTTAATACTTGTTTGTGTACTAAGACCTACAATTTTTTTTATCTTATCAGTCTATATTATCCAGGAAAATGCAAGGATTCTACCGACACCCCATACATCTAAATCGGTTCAGGCATTTAGAAGTTATGGTGCAATAAAGAAACTCACAAACATACATACATACAAACTCTAAAAACACTACGTGTCCAAATATGAAAATTATAATTTGTAGCTAAAGCGAGAGCACCGTTGATGTCTTTTACAAAAGAAACGGAGCGGCCATGTTGTTGTTTTGTGGTGCCTAGAAGGCATATAAATTGTTATATTCATATGTGATTTTGTTGATGTAGTAAAGAAGGAAATGTTGAGTTTTGGTTTGTTGGTTTTGTAACACATGATAGATAAACGATGATTGTGCTCAAATAACGCGTAAATTTACAGAGTATTTTGATATCATACTACCTCAATACATAAAAACGCGTAATGAATAAATATGAAATTATTTTCACGAATTGTAATGAATTACAATTAGTAATATCTTAGGTTTGCGCGATCACTACACATTATAATAAAACAACTTTTAACCGGATTAATCGCGTGTATTATTGTTTTTTTTGTTTTTCCTGACGTTTCGAACACTTTGCAGCGTTCGTGGTCGCAGGAGGACTAAGGTGTCAGGTGTCTCAACAGTTTATTTAAAATTATTTCAGTCTACCGTACATATAATTGATAAATTCATAATATTATTTTTGTCTCTGATACATGTTTAAAACTAAATCGCGACGGTATTTCCTAAGACTATCCCTGAGAAGAAATACCGAAACAAACTCAGGGGTCACAGTCGTTTGAAATTTAGAGATACAATTTTACAATTTTATCGAATTATAAACTAAAAGGTGTTCCGATGCATGCAGTAATCGCTCACAGTATCTTGATTTTTCTTGTGACTTGACTTTGTTTGGGACTTGATTATTTTCAGTACAGGGTTCCAAACAGGTGGTAATTGCCAACCATCTTCTCTATTGAAATTTGGGTGTTTTTTAATTTCAATAGCCTCGCGGAGCATTCTCGGTATATATCGGTTTTCTTTCGCGAGGATTTGGGGTTGGTCAAAACGTAGAAAATGGTTGGGTTTGTCTGTTGTATGTTCACAGACTGCAGATTTTGTTGAGCGTCTATTCTTGACGTCAGCTATGTGTTCTTTCAACCTGGTGCCAATGCTACGCTTTGTTTGCCCTATGTATGATAGCCCACAATCGCAATCAATCTTGTAGACCCCTGCATCTTGTAAGGGAATGTGGCACTTCACCGGTCTGAGAAGTTGGCTGATCTTTCTATGTGGCTTGAAGTAGGTTTTGATAGAAGCACGCTTCAAGATGTGACCAATTCTATCGGTGACCCCTTTGATGAAAGGTAGGACAGCAGGTCTGCGATCAACTGTGGTGGGCTTTGGGCGGCTTCTGCGACGGGGATGTGGAGCTCGTAAGTTATTATGTTTGAGAACTTGCTTCACATGGTTGAGTTCCCCTGCCAGGTGGTCGGCGTCGCAGATGCCTTGTGCTCTCTGTAATAAAGATTTGGCGACAGTAGCTAACTGACAAGGATGGTGGTGAGATTCACCGTTCAAGTATCTTTCTGTGTGGGTGGGCTTTCTATACACAGTGTGACTAACAGAATGATCCGGATTATGGATAAGTAATATGTCAAGGAAGGCCAGTGACTTGGTTTTCTCTAATTCCATAGTGAATTGAATTTTATTATGTATGGAATTTAGGTGGTCTAAAAATGCAGGGACCCCATTGTGAGGCAAGATGGTGAAAGTATCATCAACATACCTCTTGAAAATCTTCGGCATAGCCGGGGCCGTCAGGAGGGCTCTCCTTTCAAAATCTTCCATGAAGATGTCGGCAACCACCGGGGAGACCGGTGAACCCATGGCCACACCGTCAACTTGCAGGTAGAATTCATTGTCCCACAATAGGTAGCCGCTGGTAAGGCAGTGCTCAAGTAACTCTGCATATGCTAGAGGCATGTCATGGTCACTCAACTGCTTCTTGACAATTTCTAAACAATCCTTAACTGGTAAGTTGGTAAATAAGGACTGCACGTCAAAGCTAACCATCACTTCATCCTCAGTCAGTTTTAGGTCTTTGATCTGGCTGATGAAATGATAAGAATCCTTCACATATGTGTTAGTTTGTCCACGAAGTTTTGAGAGTATCTTCGCTAGGTGTTGTGCCAGTTTGTAGGTTGGTGTGTCAATCTGGCTCACTATTGGTCGTAGTGGAGCGTTCTCCTTGTGTATTTTAGGCAACCCGTACAGTTTAGGTGGTTTCGCGCAAGATGGAATCAATATGTTTACGTCCAATTCCAGGGTGTCGGAGTATTTTGATATTAATTCTGATGTTTTCTTTAGAATTTTATTGGTTGGGTCTTTGTTTACCTTTTTATATGTGCTATTATCCGACAAGACATCTCGAATTTTATTATTATAATCGGACGTATCCATTATTACCGTTGCATTACCCTTATCGGCGCGAAGGATAGTAATAATGGATACGTCCGATTATAATAATAAAATTCGAGATGTCTTGTCGGATAATAGCACATATAAAAAGGTAAACAAAGACCCAACCAATAAAATTCTAAAGAAAACATCAGAATTAATATCAAAATACTCCGACACCCTGGAATTGGACGTAAACATATTGATTCCATCTTGCGCGAAACCACCTAAACTGTACGGGTTGCCTAAAATACACAAGGAGAACGCTCCACTACGACCAATAGTGAGCCAGATTGACACACCAACCTACAAACTGGCACAACACCTAGCGAAGATACTCTCAAAACTTCGTGGACAAACTAACACATATGTGAAGGATTCTTATCATTTCATCAGCCAGATCAAAGACCTAAAACTGACTGAGGATGAAGTGATGGTTAGCTTTGACGTGCAGTCCTTATTTACCAACTTACCAGTTAAGGATTGTTTAGAAATTGTCAAGAAGCAGTTGAGTGACCATGACATGCCTCTAGCATATGCAGAGTTACTTGAGCACTGCCTTACCAGCGGCTACCTATTGTGGGACAATGAATTCTACCTGCAAGTTGACGGTGTGGCCATGGGTTCACCGGTCTCCCCGGTGGTTGCCGACATCTTCATGGAAGATTTTGAAAGGAGAGCCCTCCTGACGGCCCCGGCTATGCCGAAGATTTTCAAGAGGTATGTTGATGATACTTTCACCATCTTGCCTCACAATGGGGTCCCTGCATTTTTAGACCACCTAAATTCCATACATAATAAAATTCAATTCACTATGGAATTAGAGAAAACCAAGTCACTGGCCTTCCTTGACATATTACTTATCCATAATCCGGATCATTCTGTTAGTCACACTGTGTATAGAAAGCCCACCCACACAGAAAGATACTTGAACGGTGAATCTCACCACCATCCTTGTCAGTTAGCTACTGTCGCCAAATCTTTATTACAGAGAGCACAAGGCATCTGCGACGCCGACCACCTGGCAGGGGAACTCAACCATGTGAAGCAAGTTCTCAAACATAATAACTTACGAGCTCCACATCCCCGTCGCAGAAGCCGCCCAAAGCCCACCACAGTTGATCGCAGACCTGCTGTCCTACCTTTCATCAAAGGGGTCACCGATAGAATTGGTCACATCTTGAAGCGTGCTTCTATCAAAACCTACTTCAAGCCACATAGAAAGATCAGCCAACTTCTCAGACCGGTGAAGTGCCACATTCCCTTACAAGATGCAGGGGTCTACAAGATTGATTGCGATTGTGGGCTATCATACATAGGGCAAACAAAGCGTAGCATTGGCACCAGGTTGAAAGAACACATAGCTGACGTCAAGAATAGACGCTCAACAAAATCTGCAGTCTGTGAACATACAACAGACAAACCCAACCATTTTCTACGTTTTGACCAACCCCAAATCCTCGCGAAAGAAAACCGATATATACCGAGAATGCTCCGCGAGGCTATTGAAATTAAAAAACACCCAAATTTCAATAGAGAAGATGGTTGGCAATTACCACCTGTTTGGAACCCTGTACTGAAAATAATCAAGTCCCAAACAAAGTCAAGTCACAAGAAAAATCAAGATACTGTGAGCGATTACTGCATGCATCGGAACACCTTTTAGTTTATAATTCGATAAAATTGTAAAATTGTATCTCTAAATTTCAAACGACTGTGACCCCTGAGTTTGTTTCGGTATTTCTTCTCAGGGATAGTCTTAGGAAATACCGTCGCGATTTAGTTTTAAACATGTATCAGAGACAAAAATAATATTATGAATTTATCAATTATATGTACGGTAGACTGAAATAATTTTAAATAAACTGTTGAGACACCTGACACCTTAGTCCTCCTGCGACCACGAACGCTGCAAAGTGTTCGAAACGTCAGGAAAAACAAAAAAAACAATAATACACGCGATTAATCCGGTTAAAAGTTGAATTACAATTAATTTATAATTTAAAAAAACACTTAAAACTAGAAACCCTAGAACCTATAAAAAGCCAACATTCTAAGCTGCTATTCTAAAGCCAAGCGCGTAAAGTGGCCAGTGACCACACATGGTGCTTGAGGGCGGCGCGCCGTCGTCGCTTGCGCATGTGCGGAAGAGCGAGCGTGCCGCATCTGGCTGCGCGCGCGCCTCTGTGCCGCGAGAAAGCGCCGAGCCGTGGCTTACATGCCGCCGGGTATTGTGTGCTTTGCATGCCCATTATGCGGGTGGATTGTTTTAATTATAAGCGTACAAAGTCAAGTTGTAAAGGAACAGCATTATATTTTCACGATTTAAATCTTGGTAGATATTTGGCTGATCAGTCACTTAGAATGATACCCAATTAGAACCGATATGGTATGGAACTTGTTAATATTATTATTTACTGGACGGAGAACTGCTCTCGCTATCGTATAGGACTTTGTAGAAAGAAGCTCCGAATTAAGTTCTTGAGTCGAAAACTGGTATCTTTTTGATTCTATTCTTCTAGAAAATAAGGCATGATACATAATTTCTATCCATATGTTTTAATTGTGTATAAATTAAATATTTATTGCGGCAAGTTGCATAACGACTTATGAATAAGCGGTAACCAGTGGAACGCATCTGTAATACTAAGTCTGAGTCGTGACGAGATAAGCGATGCGTGGTGCATGCTTAAGTGGATGTGGATACTAATTGTGAGGTCCTCCGTTGAAAATTTCTCTTTTGTGAATCTCGTGATCGATATTAGAACCGGAATCGAAAGGACAAGCATTAACGTATGCATAGAGAACTCTAAAGTTATAAATTTTTGTGGAAATAAAAATACGGTCGTGAGCAGGATTCGAACCTGCGCCTCCCGGATAAATACTCCAGGCGCTTTGACCGCTAAGCCATCTCGAACTCTGCTCACTACCGCGAATTCCTCTTCCACATTTTACTACGTCTTTTGTTGACGTCATTGCCCTTATTCAGTCCCTTTACAGGAAACTGACGAATTATTTGTTCTTTTCTTTCATTGCTAATTCGTTTACTTGTTTAAAAAGCTGTCAAAAGCGTTACCTTGAACTTTATCATTCCTCATTGGTATGTGTCATAATAATTAATCAAATTGCCTTCTCAACAGTCATCAAATTTTCAAGTTAGTTCGATTAATCGTTTGTATACTCTTATGTTGTACTGGGGCTCGTGGCTAAGTAACAGCCGCACAGATCGATCGATCGAGGTTAAGCTGCGCTTGCCGCGGTCGGTCTGTGGTTGGGTGACCATCACCGAGATCCCTCCGTGCCTCGGAGAGCACGTTAAGCCGTCGGTCCCGGTTGTCAAATAAGATCTATGACAGCCGTTACGGGTAGTCAGAGGCCTGAAAGTCTGACAACCAGTCATACCACGAGATATCGTGTTACCCAGTTACTGGGTTGTGGAGGTGAGAAAGGCAGTTGCTCCATGTAAATTACTGGTATTACGCTGCATCCGGTTTGACTGGAAGCCGACCCCAATGTAATTGGGAAAAGGCTAGGCAGATATGTACTCTTATGTTGTACTATATTGGCCTAAGTATGTACCTAGTGATATGTTTCTTCTTCACATGGTAGAAGATATTTTATTGCACATGTAGCCAATTAGAAATCTTCAAAATATCCTGGACGCCATGAAATGGCTGAGTTCTCACTGGAATCATGTCCCACTCCACTAATAAGGCAAAATGTTATAGTGTCCAACTTAATGCATGCAATCCACTTTGCTTGCGAAATTTGGCACGGTCTGTGATACCAGCCAGTAAAAAGGATTTTTATTTCAGTCGAGATTAATTCCACTGTCCACTAGACACTTAAACATATAGAGTCTAAGAGGGTAGTGACACTCTTTCAGAACTTGATGGGGTAAGAAATAATCACAAAAAAAGTCTAGAACCATAAGAGTCTGATAATATGAATGTAAATTTGTAAGCATTCCTGCTTACAAATTGGCTAAGTAGTATGGTCTGGACTGGCAAGTCGAAAGTGCAGGTTTGAATCCAACGTGCGCACCACTGCCTTAACATCGTGATGAAACCAGAAAACCGGAGAGACGTTTTCGATGGTGCGTAAATGTGTCTCATCATGTCTCAGGCTTACGGATGGTTTCAAGTTTGAAACTACGGTGTTAAACACGTCCAACCATACGATAAGAAGAATAATGTAACTTTATTGTTGATGTGGTCACTAACAGCAATTGTCCCTTGATGGCGTTTCTAACACTGGGTTCTGCAAACTTATTAGCTGTCTGTACCATCGAATTGAAGATTATTTCACCGTATGTTGTTCAATATTTTTGCTTATAATGACCAGGATTCTCATCATGAATAACATTAATAACACAACGTAAATATACACAACAAAAATGAGTTTTACCATAACAATTTATTATTAGGTTACATGAACACAAGCTTTAACATAGGACGCGATGTACTACAATTGGCCATCATTGCTATGGTCACCAAGATAGCCAATACGCCTGCTGGGACTTATAAGCTAGCGGCATGTACACCCATCTTAACACACATAAATGTATTGAAAATTGTTTTTGTCTTATGTTTTTATGTGACTACGGTATGGAGCTCGGCGGGATCACAGGCTGCTAAAGCCGTAAGCGGCGATTTTGCACTAAAACCGTTGCGGGGAGACGGTCTCCTATTTGCGTTAAGCTGCGTTTTGTTGCGGATAGCAAAACCTTTCAAACGCAGTGTGTAGTGCAAATGTGTGCGTATATATTTCCTTCATTGTCTTATGGGGAGCTGTAACCATTTAAGCTGAAAATATAATCTACAAGTACCTATTTCTTAGTTTTTACTTCATAATGATTTGATTATGATGCCTGTTTTTTTTTAGTCTAGTGGTCGCAAATGCGGCTGCTGAACATGAGATTCTGGGGTCGATTCCCGGGTGGAGAAAAGATTTATTGAGTTTTTCTGTTAGCAAATTCTCAGTAGCAGCCCGGAGTTTGAAATTGTGCCCGGTAGTTATCAATAGGCTGGTGAGCCTACGAGTATTGCATAACAACATTAACAGCATTGGTGAAATGTGGGTCTACAATTGTGTACATCTCTGCCTATCCCTTCGGGGAATATAGGCGTGATGCTATGTTATGTTTATGTTACGTTTCAATGTTTCATAATTTTCCTATTCCTAATTGTGTATAGTGGGCATTATTGGTACCTTTTGTTTTGTTATATTTTTCATAACATCCTTTCTGTTTTCACGCTCTCAATAATCGTGTTACTATCTACTACCTATTTTATCTTTGTCTTTTGTAAATACTATTTGTGTCCTGTATTGCACTAAAGAAACGCATTATCTATCTACCTATAGATAGTAGCATTTACCTTCGTACTAGTAATGTTAAAGTTACTCAAATCAAGTTGGTAGGTACAGCAATTTCTCCAGGACTGTTTGCTGTGGATCGTACAAGTAGGTACCTGTTTGTGAAGACTCGACCATTAGACCGTTGGGCTATTGACAGGGTGCCTCGCATTTAAATTATAGAAATCGTTATTTTTAAGTACTTACGTCTAGGGAATTTATGTTAATTCCTTATTATTTCGTTGCAAGTATGTTCTGGTGTGAACTGACGTATGGTAAAATACTTTTATGTACAAAAATAAAAATATCATGTAGCTTTCTTCTGTTCACTAATTAATTATATATATTAATGAAATTAATTTTATTGTCATAAGTCGTCTTATCTATATATATAAAAATCAATTGCTAAAGTTATTATATTAAACGGAAAAATAATACGGTCGCGAACAGGATTCGAACCTGCGCCTCCCGGATGAATACTCCACGCGCTCTGACCACTAAGCCATCTCGACCTCTCGAGATGATCTCGATACTTTAGAGTTCGCTAAGCATGCGTTAATGCTTTTCAAAGATTTATCTTAAATCAATTGCTGTTCGTTTGTCTCGCTAAAACTCGAGAACGGCTGGGCTGATTTAGCTGATTTTGGTTTTGAAATGTTTGTCGTAGTCCAGGGAAGGTTTAAACGGTGAGAAAATTTAGAAAAATTTTGGAAGATAGTAAAACAACAATTTCATTTGCCCATATAAACTGTTCTACCTACTTTCCTGTCAAACATTTGACGTGCGAGGTGATACGAAGTACACCGGGTCATCTAGTATACAATATAGGTTTTAATAGCACGTAAAAATAAAATACACGAATCTATCCATACTAACAATATAAATGCGAAAGTAACTCTGTTTGTTTGTTTGTATGTATTTCACGACTGAAAGGCTGAATGGATTGTAATGAAATTTGGCAAGGAGATAGATTGAACCTTGGAGAAGGACATAGGCTACCTTTTGTCACGCAAACGACGCGACGACGTCGCGGGTGGGTACCAGCTAGTATATGTTTTTAGCCAATTTTATTTTATTTATATATATAAATAAAAATAAGTGGCTAAATGTGTTGCTAAGCGCAAAACTCGAGAACGGCTGAACCAATTAGGTTAATTCTTTTTACAAATATTCCTTGAAGGAAAGAAATTCAAGGAAGATTCTTATGGAAAGAAAAAATGGAGAAATTGCACCAAAAAGATACATTTTTCTTTATCACATTGAAACTGTTCGTAGCTACATTTCAATAGTTTTTGACAGAATGACGTTTGTCGGGTAAGCTTGTACAAAAAAAAACGGTTTTATACCTAATTGTCTTCAGTTACCAACAAGGTTCTCGCTCTGCATAATGCTGAGTTGGAGCGTGATCACCACGCAGCGCTGGTTTTTAGCATAAACCCCAAGTGACGTTACAAACATGAAATCCCATGAACATGGAAAAAACACGAAAACATAATTATCCAATAAATAAATGAATGAAATCACATGATCATAGATGTGTACATAATTGTACACTCACATTTCACCACTGTTGTTATTAAGTCGCATGTAGGTGGTGAGCCTATTGCCATCTACCGGGCACAATTCCAAACTCCGAGGATTTTATAATAGAAAAACCCAATAACACTTTGCCCGACCCGGAAATCGAACACAAGACCTCATGCTCAGCAGTCGCGCTTTGGACCACTAAACCAACGAGGCAGTTTGAAATATAACGTTTCGATTTAACAGAATTTCATGGGTTTTACTCCCAAGCGACTGCTTGACAGCGGTATAATAATGCGTCTTAATATTTGAAGCAATTCAACTATAGCCCTTGTTTGGTAAATCATACATACTTAACACGTGTCGACTCATACGGACCTTTTAAATGACTTCTTTGATCATGATTTTATCCTGTATAATGACCAGAGATATTTCAACTTTACGACCGAAGTTTGGAGGTCATGGTCATGGGTTCTCGTTTATTTTTATTATTGCAACTTCATCTCGTTGAAAGTTTTGCGTTTCGGTACGTGCTGCTGTGGAATGTTCGACACGTAACTTTTAAAAAGTATTTTGAAGTTATTAGGTGTCAAACTAGGCTAGAAAATGAAGTCACGAGTGTAATAAATTTGTATAGAATTAAAGATAAATCTTTGAAAAGCATTAACGCATGCTTAGCGAACTCTAAAGTTATTATATTAAATGGAAAAAGAATTGTATAGAATGTTTTATGGTTAATGATTTTGTTTAATACATTCCTCAATCAGAATTAAAAACGGTTGACGGGTAGTACTGATACAATTATTTTTTTCAATCTTAATACCTGTTAAGCGAACTCAAAGTTATAGGTACTCATTTTGATAGATACAGCGTTTTTTTATTTTAGGGTTCCGTTTCTGAAAAGGGAAAAAAATTAACCCTTATAAGACCACTTCCTTCTCTGTCTGTCTGGCGGCCTGTCAAGCCCCTTTTGCGAACTTCACCTCGTTGAAAGTGAAGTGAAGTTGGTTCGGTCCGTGCGGCCTTCAATGTTCGACGCACTTTTATTTTGAAGTCATTAGCTCAGCTAACAGCTAACTTAGCTGTCAATTAAAATAGTGAGTGGTTACTCAGGTACTGATATTTTTACCAAACGTAGCCTGTGAAGCGAACATTAAAGTAAAATTTTATTTTGAATAATAATTACTAGCAGCGTACTGGCGCCGAGTGGATGAGTTTTAAATATTTGTATGCGTTTAGCTCGTGTATGACAAGCGAAATTGGATGACTAGGCATGCTTCTCACATGTCGTACGCAACGTTCCGTCCGTATTTTTTTAATATCCGTGACTACGAACTTCAGGGTTGTTTTTATTTCTGTTTAAAATTCTTTATCTCACATTAAAATTTACTTCTGTATTGCAAATACACCCAGACTTGGATCATTTATTTGTAGATTATTTAAATAATTTTTCCGTACAGGAATCGAAACCGCGACGGGCTATGTAGAAGTCGATCTTGCTTAAGCGTACCAATCTTTAGTTTTGGGATTTCTTGATTCGTTTCAGTATCAAGCCATGTCCGAAATCATGAGCCAATCACGCGGTGTCTTTGAGAATTGAACCGTGTTCGTATTTGATGTCCTTCCTAACACATTTCAAACGTTTATTTCAAACGTTTGACAGCGCGGTTGGCGCAGTGGTCGAGAGACCGACTGGTGCGCTGCGTGTCGCAGGGATTCCTGCACGGAGCAAATATTTGTACGATTTATAGATAATTGCTCCGGGTCTGGGTGTGTGTGTGCTTGTGAGATTATATGTCTGTAAACGCACCCACGATACAGGAAGAAATTCCTAGTGTAGGGCAACGATATTAAAAAAAACAAAAAAAAGATTGTGCTTAACAGGTTCCATTACCACGAAGCAGACACAATAGTTAAACAATCGACATGTACCATATTTTGAAATGTCATTGGACAGTGAACGGGTTAATTAGTAGCTACTTAGCTAGTATTGTTAACCCTGCGCTAATCAAAAGAACAATGATAGTGAAAACTCGAGCTTGGCGTTTGTTACTATGTGGTCTGATTTTGAATACTGCTGAGAATTATTCTTGTAAGTATTTTGGCTTTCTCACCGGTCAATATTAGTATAATTTTTTATCGAACCTTGATATTAGCAGAATCAACGTTAGTGCGATGAAACTTTAATCATCTAAAATTGGAGAATCTTCCAAGCATCATATGTAGTCGGAATGATCGATAACATAACATAACATAGCATCACGCCTGTGTTCCGCGAAGGGGTAGGCAGAGGTATACATAGTTGTACACCCACATTTCACCAGTGCTGTTATTAAGTCCCCTGTAATAGGTGGTGATCCAATTGCCAACAACCGGGCACAATTCTAAACTCCGGGCTGCTACTGAGAAATTACTTACAGATAATCCCAATAACACTGCCCGACCTGGGAAACGAACCCAAGACCTCATGCTCAGCAGTCGCGCTCGGGACCAGACCAACGAGGCAATGATCGATATTTAGTCGTATTAATGTTTCCCTTTATTTATACACCTTTTAATAAGTATATATATTATATACGATAACTGATATTGTATAAGTATTTACTTATGGAGCATTTATGCATGTGTATCAGATACTTTGAATAATAATTGGAACAGCATGACCATGACGGAAACCTGTTGCGTATGCATATGTCATTTACGTATATCGATTACCACATACAAGCACCTGACTGATTAATCGGTGTTTTGATATCGATGCCGCAAAATCGATCTTACCTTAGCTACCTTGAAGGTATCTCATATTCCGTACCCAAGACAAAGCGCTCACGAATTCGGTCCCAGTAGGTTGGCAAGGCTTGCGAGTTGCGACGTAGATTCGGCGGCAATTATTGTCCGTCAGCGAGCGGGGGTGTGCTGCGGTGTGGGAAGGAGGGGTATACCGGCCCCGGGGGCTAAGATGGCCACCGTAATTAATTGGCGCGACGCGGGGCCGACCGCGACGCGTCTCGTTCGCAGCGCGGCATTGCGCCCGCGTACTGGTGACCATGGTTTCGACACTTGTAGGATATTTTTGGTACTATTTTTAGATATTTAATTTATACCTTCTTGGCTAGTGAACCTGGAGGTTGTTGCTAGTAATATGAGTTTTGTTTGGATTCAATCACGTTATGGGATTTTTTATATTTGCCAAAGACGACGGCTCCTCTGGTTTGCAGAACATCATTGCATTGGCAGTTAACATTACTGATGAGACAACTTTACTTGGAGTTTACTTGCGAGGGTATACAATAAGTACTTCGGAAGTATAAAGAAAATAAATTCTTCGGAATATAAATGTGTAGGAAATGATAAGATGAAGTCAAAAATTGAGAACTTTGGAGTTTTGTATGATGAGTCAATATTTTTCTAGATATTAATACCGTTTAGTTAAAAGAATTGTTGCTCTAATCTCACCGTCGCTCATTTGGTTTAGCGTCATAATAGTAGTTGTTTACTTGGATTGTTGGTTGTCTTATTCATATTTGGATGTTGCATAAAACTGCATTAAATCACTTTTAAATTTATTTATATAATAAAAAATACAATATCCCTTCTCCCTTTACTAATATGCATGGTCACCTTAACGTCGTCGACCAGCGATCCGACCGTAAACGTCTCACCCACACGACGCGCGCGCCCGCTCGCCACTCGGCGTACATACCTACCTACCGTAATGTACTGCCAACCGGCCAGCACAAACAGAACCTTCAACATGTTCAAACCAACCCCCCCAAGCACAGCATCTAACTGCATTAGAGAAACGTGGTAGCTCAAGTTATAATGGACAGCTACCGATACCGCACTATACCATAGTTTGTCACATCAAGACCTCTGACCACTTGCACATTTTACCCCTCTGTCGCCTTGTTTACTTCCATCGGAGGGGGGCGAGGTGGGTTACACAATTCTGCTGGCCAGCTCATACAAATTGCATGGGTGTGAGTGAGTAACGTTAGTGCTCGGACCTCGGTTCGCTTAAGCGTAAATTCTGTTGCGTAAGTTGGAAAAGACGTCTGGTTTTCGAGATAGGGACGAGGGAAAGTTATTGGAAGTATAGTTCGGTGAATGAGATAATAGAATATATTATTCAGTTAGGAGGTCATTAGTATTCAGTATTTTCCTCGCGTTAATTTGGGGTTGAAAGTGCGATGGAGCATGGTATGTTTAGTCATATAACCCTCGGCATATGGGTACCTACTACTTAACCAACTAAATAGTTGTTCGATAAGTTCTCCTAAAGTTTTAGTGATTATTTATTTATTTATATATACACAATACATAAGTATGTAAAGAGACAGTTGTTTATGAATATGATGAACAAAGCCACTGTTTATTTCTCGAAGAAATCTTGTCCGAAGAACTGCGAGAGGAATATTTAAAACAAAAAATGTAGACAACAGTGTGTAAATACAGTGGGAAGAACCAATTAAAAAGTCTAATAAGAATACTGAAATTATAAATAGTATAATAAAGATATACATACACCTATAGAAATATAATATTTATACCTATAAAATAAATTGCAAACAAAACAACGATGAGGTTAAGGACTATTAGTTCTGTCTCGATTTCTACATTATCGATCATGAAATACACAACATGCTGTTTAGGGGTGTACCTACTGAGCGCTTCCACTACATGTCAGCTGATCGTTAAATGTTATACACCCGTTGAGCAATTCCACCTAGTCCTACTCCAGCAGCACTTTAATAGTCCACAATATTATAATAAAAGGCACATGCATGCAAGCCTGTAGGTATAACTGTGTCTTATAAGGGACAAATAATAGTCTATGGAAATAGTATATTACATCATAAATATTATATGAAATGAACTGAATCTGTATGAATTTTGTTGAAGTTCTTTTAACTTTAACGTTAACTTTGAACCATATGCTTAGCGAGGGGGGGGGGGGAGTTGGATTGCAGAGGGCCTGGTCTACCCTGAAGCAAGATAGATGAATAGAAAAAATCGTTGCAACGCCTATGGTCACATAAAAAGAGGATTAATATATTTAATTACTGCTCTGATAATAACTTCTTTGATATGAAATGCTTTTAGAATACGCATTGCTTGAAAATTTTAGATAGGTACCGTAATAAATAATAAACAAGACCGCAACTGTTACTGTCCAGGGTTAAGTCCCGTTTTCTTCGGCCTGGGTGATTGCATGGCCGTTGCATCAAGGCTATTTCAGTCCAGTTCAGGTGTCGTCAGGATTAATTTTATATTTAAGTAGGTATTTATTTTTATTTTATTTAAATGTTTATAACATTTGGCCGGCTTTAGACTCTTGACTGTAATTTCCGACATTTATAGTTTACACATAGTTATCTACCTATTTCCGCCCGCGGCTTTGCATGCATAGCGTGAGTCTTCCAATTTTACCCGACTGCCAATTACATACCATTCCCAATTAAAATCATCACCATCAAGTATTATTTTCCATCTTAATTTTAATGCTTCTTTTGGAAAAACTTAGCAGTTTTCAGGATAAATTTCCGAGTAAGCCATTTGTTATTCCGAGTTGTATATTTTATATCTACTCTCCGCAAAATTTGACAAAATTGGTTAAGGTGTTGAGTAGTAATAAAAACTACGGGAAGAGAATACGGTCGCGAGCATGATTCGAACCTGCGCCTCCCGGATGAATACTCCAGACGCTCTGACCGCTAAGCCATTTCGACCTCTGCTTACCATCGTGAATTCTGCTTCCACATTTTAATGTCTTTTGGCGATAACATTACTATCTATTCAGTCCCTATACAGGTGACCGAACCGACACGACTAAATTTGCAGTTATTACAATGCCGTAAAGATGCAATTACGCCGTATGTATATAACGTTAACAGATACAAACTTCGGATTTATAATATATTAATCTTCTTATTTATTGTGTGGTTGATGACCAATTAATGTCAGAGTTTAAACCACAACTGACATGACTTTACACACCATCGAGAACATCTTTCAGGCGTGCTGGTTTCCTCACGATGTTTTACTTCACTGTTTGAAACAAGTGATCATTAATTCATAATACGCACATGAGTTCGAAAATACAGTGGTGCGTGCCTTGGATTCAAACTTGCGACCTTTGACTTGTCAGTCCAACGGTCATACCATAAAGCTATCACTGCTTATAATATATATTAGGTAGTAAGGATTAATATTAATTACCTACCCGATTTTTTTATCATCAAGCTCTCTATTGGAATACCTAGGGGAGTGCTAGAAAAACGTCAAACCAAAATAGCATTTCCATTTTCTGATCTCAAAACCAGTCTAAAGATTGGACGCATGTTCGAACCAGTAATTGGTAGTCAGCCAGCCTGACTTATCCGGTGCAAGACAATGTCTGGGGTGTCTGCCAGTCTCCAACATGTCAATTAGGACCGGAACATAGGGCATATACCAAAGCAGTTTTGTGTTATGCCAATCAGGCGACATAATTGCCACCCAAAACTTCGCATAGACGAAAGAAAATGGAAAAAATATGAGACTTTGTCGATGGCTTCCACGTTCTTGAAGTATTGGAAATATGGCAGCTTTACGAGCTTGCTTTGAACGTAAAACTATGAGAGAGCAATGAAACATTCGAAGAGTAGCTGTTTGTATATTGATTGTTTTTTTTTTCACTTCTCTGCCTGATAATGTGGTGATGTAATTTTTTTTTTTTTAAATATCGAATTAATTTATTCTTCGATTGGCAAATAATAAACCTAGGTTTTAAGACATTAGGATTCAGCCAGAACGACAAATTCCTTAAAAGAAATAATGTTGTGATCGAAACATGTGTAAAATAGGTTTTTTTTTTGGAATTGTAAAGTCAAAGTCAATGTCAAATAATTTAGTGGAATAAGACCATATATAGGTACTTTTGAAAGTCAAGAAATGCCACGTACCAAAATGTAGATTCCTATGGAGAAGAACAGGTAAGAAACTCCATGGTCCACTGATGGTCCACTGCTTTTAACTATCTAAACGTTTTACGATAGCTTATTCAGAAATCTATTAAGTACCTGCTCATAAATCCAAGTAGGTATTAATATCTTAGTGCCGCGGCGTGATCTGATCGTGATAAAATTTACGACTAGTCTTGTGCTTCGGTATTGCCTATGTTGCCTTTTTAAGTTTCTTCTAGTATTTAAATTGCAGAATACTTAATTTTATTTTACAAAATGATCGTCGAGTGACGTCATTCGTCCGCGTTTTGGGTGATATACAAAACGTTGCAAGTAGTGTAGTTGTGACGTCACGGGTAGGTATCGTCCCCGTCTCGGTCTCGCTGCATACCGCTGTATCGCGCAGCATTCTGTGCTGCGGCGGAATGTACTGGCACGTTCACTCAACATACAGGTTGATTCAGAAACAACTTGGTAGGATAACATATAGCGCCTTCTTTATTATGCACATTTCTCGTAATGCACCTGCGACTGAACACATTGCACCAATGCTGATAATAAGTCCCATGTAATATAGTTGGTGAGCCTATTACCATCTACCAGGCACAATTCCAAACTCCAGGCTGCTACTGAGAATTCCCTAACAGAAAACTCAACAAAACTTTGTCCGACCCGGGAATCGTACACGAGACCTCATGCTTACTAGCAGTCGCACTTGGGACCACTAGATCAACGAGACAGTCGGTAGGATAAGATGTGATAAGATTCAGTATTTGTAATTATGGAGTTATTTGCCCGTTATTCTTTATAGGAATCTACATTTTAGAATATGGCAATTCGAAACAAAAATGAAAAATATGCAGTGGCAAAGAATCTGGCGGTCCACCTGATGATATCTACCATACCAAAAGCATTGCCTACCCTTCTCAAAGATATCTCTCTTCAATTTTTATTTTATTTGAAGCTGTCTATATCGTAGGTCTGTATTTAAATAAATACCTACTTTTGACTTTGACATTAACTGACTTTCAAAAAAAAGATGAGGTTTTCATAAATACGGACATACAATCATGTCTGTTTCCCATTGGGGTAGGAAGAGTTTATTTCCATTTGTTACGATTCTCAATTCTACTTATTTTTAACCGACTTCCAAAAAGGAGGAGGTTATCAATTCGGTTGTTTTTTTTTGTTTGTTACCTCAGAACTCCGTCATTTATGAACCGATTTGGAAAATTATTTTTTTATTTGAAAGGATTTACTTTCAGATTGGTCCCATTTAAATTTTATGAAAATTGGTTGAGTAGTTTGGTATTTAAATCAAAATAACTGAAAAATAATACGTCGTCGAAGTAAACGAAATGGTGTATTTTGCTTTCTTGTGACTTTCCGGTGGTGTTTACGGTCTCTAGAATAGTTCTAATGAACTAACTATTTTCCAGCTTCATCATCAGATGATGATGATGATGATGAAACCGGAAGATAAGCATCGGAAATCCGTCATATTTTTTTTGCTATTTAATACTTTTTAGTGTAAGACTGCATTCTCAAACATCTCTTTTTATACGAGTGCTCAAAAAACGGAGTGTATTTATGTATGTATGTATGTAAGTATGTTTGTGAGTTTCTTTACCTATTCCACCATAACTTCTAAATACCTGAACTGATTTCGATATATGGGGTATCGTTAGACTCCTTATACTGTCCCGTGAGTAACATACGCTAGTCAGTTTTTTTTTTTATTAATTTCATCTTGTTTTACGCAGTTTATTACTCTCTTTTGAAATAGCCTCAGATCTAGATTTCCTACTTTGATATGGATATGTCGCAGATGGATTGTAGAATAAGCTGTTTTACAAAACTGCTAGCTGATTTACAAAACAGTACTGTTATGAAAAACAGCTGAACGACGTTTAGCGGTTTTACATGATTACTGAACTATAACACGCAGAATTGAATGAACGTTTTGCGTTTATCAATGCAGCGGGTCAACGATCAAAGATTATGTAAAACAGTGTGAAATGAACTGTCAGATTGTTCATTTTAGTTCGAAATTTTGTCGCTTATGGCTCTGTATGTCCTAACAATAATAACCTATTCAAGATATGTCTTTGAAAAAGCATTAACGCATGCTTAGCGAACTCTAAAGTTACAATATTAAATGGAAAAAGAATACGGTCGCGAACAGGATTCGAACCTGCGCCTCCCGGATAGATACTCCAGGCGCTCTGACCAACTAAGCCATCTCGACCTCTGCTCACCACCGCGAATTCTTCTTCCATATTTTAACACGTCTTATGGCGACGTCATTGCAATCAATTCAGTACTTACAAGTGACCGAACCGACACGACTAACTTTGCAGTTAATACAATGTCGTAAAGAATGCAATTACCATAATAATTCAAGATATGTCTTTGAAAAAGCATTAACGCATGCTTAGCGAACTCTAAAGTTACAATATTAAATGGAAAAAGAATACGGTCGCGAACAGGATTCGAACCTGCGCCTCCCGGATAGATACTCCAGGCGCTCTGACCAACTAAGCCATCTCGACCTCTGCTCACCACCGCGAATTCTTCTTCCATATTTTAACACGTCTTATGGCGACGTCATTGCAATCAATTCAGTACTTACAAGTGACCGAACCGACACGACTAACTTTGCAGTTAATACAATGTCGTAAAGAATGCAATTACCATAATAATTCAAGATATGTCTTTGAAAAAGCATTAACGCATGCTTAGCGAACTCTAAAGTTACAATATTAAATGGAAAAAGAATACGGTCGCGAACAGGATTCGAACCTGCGCCTCCCGGATAGATACTCCAGGCGCTCTGACCAACTAAGCCATCTCGACCTCTGCTCACCACCGCGAATTCTTCTTCCATATTTTAATACGTCTTATGGCGACGTCATTGCAATCAATTCAGTACTTACAAGTGACCGAACCGACACGACTAACTTTGCAGTTAATACAATGTCGTAAAGAATGCAATTACCATAATAATTCAAGATATGTCTTTGAAAAAGCATTAACGCATGCTTAGCGAACTCTAAAGTTACAATATTAAATGGAAAAAGAATACGGTCGCGAACAGGATTCGAACCTGCGCCTCCCGGATAGATACTCCAGGCGCTCTGACCAACTAAGCCATCTCGACCTCTGCTCACCACCGCGAATTCTTCTTCCATATTTTAACACGTCTTATGGCGACGTCATTGCAATCAATTCAGTACTTACAAGTGACCGAACCGACACGACTAACTTTGCAGTTAATACAATGTCGTAAAGAATGCAATTACCATAATAATTCAAGATATGTCTTTGAAAAAGCATTAACGCATGCTTAGCGAACTCTAAAGTTACAATATTAAATGGAAAAAGAATACGGTCGCGAACAGGATTCGAACCTGCGCCTCCCGGATAGATACTCCAGGCGCTCTGACCAACTAAGCCATCTCGACCTCTGCTCACCACCGCGAATTCTTCTTCCATATTTTAACACGTCTTATGGCGACGTCATTGCAATCAATTCAGTACTTACAAGTGACCGAACCGACACGACTAACTTTGCAGTTAATACAATGTCGTAAAGAATGCAATTACCATAATAATTCAAGATATGTCTTTGAAAAAGCATTAACGCATGCTTAGCGAACTCTAAAGTTACAATATTAAATGGAAAAAGAATACGGTCGCGAACAGGATTCGAACCTGCGCCTCCCGGATAGATACTCCAGGCGCTCTGACCAACTAAGCCATCTCGACCTCTGCTCACCACCGCGAATTCTTCTTCCATATTTTAACACGTCTTATGGCGACGTCATTGCAATCAATTCAGTACTTACAAGTGACCGAACCGACACGACTAACTTTGCAGTTAATACAATGTCGTAAAGAATGCAATTACCATAATAATTCAAGATATGTCTTTGAAAAAGCATTAACGCATGCTTAGCGAACTCTAAAGTTACAATATTAAATGGAAAAAGAATACGGTCGCGAACAGGATTCGAACCTGCGCCTCCCGGATAGATACTCCAGGCGCTCTGACCAACTAAGCCATCTCGACCTCTGCTCACCACCGCGAATTCTTCTTCCATATTTTAACACGTCTTATGGCGACGTCATTGCAATCAATTCAGTACTTACAAGTGACCGAACCGACACGACTAACTTTGCAGTTAATACAATGTCGTAAAGAATGCAATTACCATAATAATTCAAGATATGTCTTTGAAAAAGCATTAACGCATGCTTAGCGAACTCTAAAGTTACAATATTAAATGGAAAAAGAATACGGTCGCGAACAGGATTCGAACCTGCGCCTCCCGGATAGATACTCCAGGCGCTCTGACCAACTAAGCCATCTCGACCTCTGCTCACCACCGCGAATTCTTCTTCCACACTTGGTCACTTGTAAGTACTGAATTGATTGCAATGACGTCGCCATAAGACGTGTTAAAATATGGAAGAAGAATTCGCGGTGGTGAGCAGAGGTCGAGATGGCTTAGTTGGTCAGAGCGCCTGGAGTATCTATCCGGGAGGCGCAGGTTCGAATCCTGTTCGCGACCGTATTCTTTTTCCATTTAATATTGTAATAATAACCTAACTTTATTTTACTTGCCAAAAGCAAAAAAAATATGAAAATTTTTAATGACGTTAATACTAAACCACTATAATAGTCGACAATATATCGGGAATATGAAAGAAAATAAATTAAATTGATCACACTGCTGTTTACTGTCCCTAATAAACAAAATAAATACTCTTGATCTGCCTTATTGGCCTATAGGTTGTGTACCGGACGGGCGGTCTATCGAATACTAGAAACGAGCCGCTGACGTCCTGTACCTATAGGTTCGGTTCGACGTATGCTGAAACCTTGTATTTCTTCAGGGACTATGAAGACTATAACACTATCGAGGTCACCGGGAGAATAATTCCATGAAATAAAACACCGACTTGCACTATCACTATAAAGCTTGAGGTTTCTGCTTACTCCATTGAAGATGGCGAGGCTTGAATATATGGTAGTTTTTGAGCTACGAAGAAAATACATGCGCATTTGCTTAAGTACGACGAATCTTTACCGTAACGAGACCCGCAAAAACCTCGCACTATCTATTCTTTATTTACTTAATAAAAACTATATAAAGGCTATATACTTCTAAACTATGACTATATATATAGCTATCTATATACCAATAGATAGGTGCTGACAAGACCTATCTATTGACGTATGTGTCAACCATCTCGCCCTCATACTTGGGCACCCAGCACAGAATACATTTATCAACATACTCATTTTCAAAAATCGGGGTTGTTTTTCTACGTTAATGTGTCTAAACCATAAGGGTTGAAGCTATAAAACAATCAGCACCCCCTAGACGAGTATGCCGGCTACAAATGAAACAACATTCCGAATAGTTTTTATTGCATATAACCATAGTTATGTACATATTAAGATTACAAAATTATGTATGAATTCTCAATAAAATATTTCATCAACATCTTTGTTTACATTCACGCTATGGCTTATGGAACATGGCTGCTACATTTAAAAACATTAAAAATACCTTAATTATTGGCATATGAACACGAATATAAGTGTCTTAATATAAATCTAGGCATCAGAATACAAATCTTAGTGTTTTAATACAAATCTAGACATTCTACAAGCACTAAATTACTATATAGTATGAATATCACTGTTATTGTCTCTAAATTGTTCTATAATAACGTAATAATTTCACACACGCGAATTTACTGTCTTTCTGGATAATAACGGCACTGATTCTATGTAAACACAGGGCTATCTAAAAACGGGAATAGCAGGGCTGTCGCGAACATCTCTCCCGCCGTGCAGCAGAGCGTTGACCCGGTGTGGAGCGATGCTGCAGATGAGCCGGTGAGCGCACTACTTCGGTAGCGGCACCAACTTCTTGGTCGGACGTCTCAGGATCCCTGCTGCTGTGCGCACGTCGACGGTTCGTATCTGACCGTCGGCGCCTGGATATACGGCGGTCACTCTACCTCGCGGCCATGTATTGCGAGGGAGTTGACCGTCGGCGATGAGGACTGGGTCGCCGACCTCGAAGCGGGGCCCTCTGCCGTGGGGCTCCCGCCGGTACTGCAGCTCGGGTAGGTACTCTCGCACCCACCGGCGCCAGAACATGTCGGCTAGGATTTGTGTTCGCCGCCAGTGTTTTCTGCTGTCTATGTCGGACTCGTCGAACTCGCCGAGCGATGGTAGTCGCGCTGAGCCCCCGAATAATATGTGATTCGGGGTGATGGCCTCGTCGTCCTCTGCGTTCACGGAGACATGTGTGAGCGGTCGACTGTTGACTGTGTATTCGACCTCACACATTAATGTTGTCAGGACTTCTTCCTGCGGGTGCTTATCGTGAAGAACCGTATAGAGGGCGGTTTTCACGCATCTCACGAGTCGCTCCCACGCGCCTCCCATGAAGGGCGCTGAAGGAGTGATGAAGCGCCACACGATGCCGCGGCGATTGGCCTCTTGTGACACGGCCTCTCGCATCTCTTTGTCGGCGCCGTGCATGTTGGTCCCGTTGTCGGAGTGTATTTCTGTAGGGCAGCCTCGGCGCGCCGCGAATCTGCGCAACGCTAGTATGGCAGAGTCGGCGCTGAGGTTGGCGGCGACTTCAAGGTGCACCGCTCTGGAACTGAGACATGTAAATAATGCAACATACCGCTTGTGATGCTGTCTTCCCACGGTGACTGAGAGCGGCCCGAAATAATCGAGGCCCGTGTAGGTGAAAGGCCTCTGGTGGTGAGCGAGGCGTGTCTTCGGGTGGTCCCCTGTTGCGGGCTCCGGCGGACGCGCTTTATTTATGCGACACTGTAGACATTCATAAATGACTTTCCTTACTGTGGGTCGCAAGCGCAATATGCAGTAGTGTTGACGCACTTCGTTGATCACTAACTCGGTACCGGCGTGATGTAGGCTTCTGTGAGTCCAATCTATGTATAATTGGGCGATGCGGTGATCGCCGTCTAATATCGGCGGCCTTTTCGTGGTCTCTGGCACCCCTTCTGTTGCTGCTATACGGCTGCGCAGAGTTATCACGCTGTTGTTCAACTCGACGGGTAGCATTCGCAGGCGGCTGTCTATGGCGACACCTTTCCCGCGCCGGAGCTCTTGGAGGTCGGCGCCGAAGGAGTCCCCTTGTACCGCCTTCACGAGGAGGTGCTCGGCGTCGCGGGTGTGTTCCGCTGTGAGAAGCACGAAGTTCCGGGAGCCGGCGCTAGGGTGAGGTGTGGCGCTCCCCGACGTGTTGATCTTCGCCTTCTTCTTCATGCGACGCCAATCTGGATCCTTTTCAGGGTTCTTCTTAGTCCTTTTATATAAGACTTGAGCCTCGGGTTTTCGACACAAGGCTATAAACTGTATAACTCTAGCGGTAGCTCGCAAGAGTCGCTCCCATTTTGAAAATCTAAATGGGTCCGGAATAATTTCTGTAATTTTCGGCGTCCGACACTGTACTGTTACTGTTACTGTTCGCTCCTCCCCTGTCGCCTCTGCTATTTTGAATGTTGATTTTTCTATAGGCCAAGTTGAAGGATGCGCGTACAAAAACGATGGTCCGACGTACCACTCGTGCGCCGAGTTAAAATTTGCGGGCACGTCGCGGGTCGCGGCGTCTGCTATGTTCATTTTCGTAGGCACCCAGCGCCAATCTTCAACTTTACTGTTTTCTTCTATTGCGGCCAGGCGATGCGCGACAAAGGGCTTGTACGTTCGTGACCCTTTTCTGAGCCATGTCAACACTGTTTTACTATCGGTCCAGTATACTGTGGCCTCCGGCTTGACTCGGTGCTCTTCTATTACGGCTGCTGCGACGCGGCTTCCCATTACTGCAGCTTGTAGTTCGAGGCGCGGAATAGACGTGATTTTCAGAGGCGCCACTCTAGCCCTCGCCATGACGAGCGTCACGTTCACTCCTCCGTCTGTAGTGGTAGTGCGCCAATACACCGCTGTCGCGTAGGCTGTCTCGCTAGCGTCTGTGAAGACGTGAACCTGTAGCGAGTCTGCGTCACTGAATCCCGGGTAGCTCCTCGGGATACTAACCGTTTTCAAATTTTCTAGATGCCGAATCCACGACGACCATTGTGCCGATAGATCCGTGCTGAGCTGCTGATCCCAGTCCGTACCGAGCCGCCATGCTTCCTGTAATATCTGTTTGGCTCTAACTGTAACAGGCGACGCTAGGCCGAGAGGGTCGTATAACGACATAACTATTTTCAATGCCTCTCTCTTGGTCGGCGCCTCTTTTCTAATGAGGTCATCAGGGAGCCGAGCGAGCTTTAAATTAAAACTCAACTCGTCTGTACTCGGCTTCCATATTAAACCGAGGATTTTTTCTTCAAATCCTTTACTCGCGAGACTGACTGTTTCTGTTTGACGCTGTCCCGGCTCTAAATTTTCTATAATTTCTGTAGAATTCGAGATCCATTTTCCTATGTTGAATCTCGCCTTTCTGTGTATTTCACGTACCGACTTAGCTATGCGTGTAGCCTCTTCTACTGTTGTGAAACTATCTAGATAGTCATCCATATAATGATTCTCTATGATAGCCGCTACCGCCTCCGGGTACTCTGTACTATACCGCTTCGCGTTCCAATTCTTAGCGAAGATGGCTGTGCAAGGTGAACTTGCGGCGCCGAATATTATCGACGTCATACGGTATTCTTCAGGGGCGCCCTCCCGCCGGTCTCCTCGCCACAGGTAGCGCAGGGCGTCTCTGTCCTCCTGTCTCACTTTCACCTGCATAAACATCTCCGCTATGTCACCGGATACTGCGATGCGGTGACGTCGGAAACGCATCATCACGCCCGGCAGCGACTGTAATAAATCCGGCCCTGTAAGGAGGTAATCATTTAATGACATACCTTTTGATTTCGCTGCTGCGTCGTGAACTATACGGAATTTTTCAGGCTTCATTGGATTGAAGACATCGAAGTGAGGCAGGTACCATGTCCTTCCCGAGTCGCCTATATTGAGAGCTTTTTCTGCATACCCTTTTTGAATAAGGGATTCTATCTGTTCTGTATATCTATCTCTCAAAGCGGGCTTGCGATCGAGTTTTTTCTCTATAGAGACGAGCCTTTTGAAAGCTGTCTCATAACTGTCCGGCATCTGTATATTTTCTGTTTTCCAGAGAAGTGCTGTCTCTATGTGTCCATTTTCTAATTGTCTAATATTTTTCTGTAGGTTGTCTTCAGCTTGCTTCTCCGGGTCTGTATTCGGACGCTGCGGGTTAATCACCAGCGACTCGAGTGCGAAATATTTCTTCAACTGCGCCTCTATATTTTCTGTTTCGGATGACAGCTGATTGACAGAGTGTACGCCGCGGCCTAGCGCTCTAGCGTGCGCGCCGTGCAGCACCCACCCCAGTGTGGTCAGTGATGCGACCGGTTGATGACGCGGGCCTCTTCTGATGACACTTGCGACAAGGAGATGCCAGTTATCCTGACCTATCAACACCCTAGGCGTAGCGGTGTTGTACGTGAGCTTCTCCTCGATTCCTCGCAAGTGTTTGCACTCTGCCAGGTCTCCTTCACTGACTCTCTGCGGCGATAGGTGCAGAGCAGGAACGGTGCGCGCGTATAAAGGCACTTGTTTACCTTCAGCGTTCTTGAGCGTTGCGTTCACTCGTCTCGAATTTGACATCTCTAGCGACGTGTTTCCTATAGCGCGTATCGTGAAAGGGTCCGGCTTACCTTCAGCGCCTATTTGCACAGCGATATCTTCATCTATGAGGGAGATCGTTGATCCGTCGTCGAGTAACGCGAAGGTTGACACCTCTCCCGCCGGTCCGACTATCTGCACAGGAACTATCTTGAGGTAGGCTTGCGACTTCGCACGCAGAGTTGAACTTGCGACTGTCTCTTGTTTCTCTGCGCTCGCTTCTTCAACCTTACCTTTTCTCACGTAGTGCAGTAGCCGGTTGTGAGTGGCGGTGCATCCCTCTACGTCGCACTTCCTCGGCTTGCACGCATGCCCTTGATAGCGTGCGCGCAAGCAGCGGAAGCACAGACCGTGCTTCTTTGCGAGCTCCCATCTTTTATCAGCATCGGCGGCCTGAAACTGTTTACATTCAGAGGCGTAGTGTCCCTCCTTCTCGCATATTCTGCATCGCGAAGCACGAGTGTCAGCAGTAGCACTCTTACCTGTAACGGTGTGCGTTCTCTGTACGATGCGTCGACTCGGCTGGGCCTCAGTGATATTCTCGGCCGGTGCGAACGCGCTGCAAAAGTGTGCGTACTCTGTGACAAAATCGCTAAAGTGACTGAGGTCCGGCATCGAATTATACTTCTCTGTGTATGTCCGGTACCACTGTGCACGCAGAGAGTTCGGCAGCTTCTCTGTCAGCAGACGCAGCAGCTCCGCGTTGATGAGGTAATGCTCCTTCTTTAACGCCTGAAGCGTCACTACGCCGCATCTTACCTTACTCGCAAACGTGCAGATGTCTTTGGGTGCTTCGGTGCACCGAGGCAGAGTCCGCAGCTTGTCCGTCTCCGCCTGAGCGATGGAGTCCGGCCTGCCGAATTGAAGTTCCAACTCCCTCATGATGTCATCAGGTCGCGCGTTACCTATAAATTCTGAACTTACGGTATCCAGTGCCCGTCCTTGAAGGCTCCTCCTGAGTCTCGCTGTATTTTCTATGTTGTTGAAGTATCTCTTCGTGGCGTCGTAGATGGCACGAAACGACAACCACTCTGTATGTGCGCCGTTGAAATTTGGTAAAGTCATGATGACTTTCGAAGCCGCCGGATGGTGCGACGCATACGATGTATCCAGTGGCTTCCTGTCCGCTAATGCGGCTATGGCGGATGTGAGTTCGCTGATGAACGGCTTCAACGAATCACTTCCCTGTTGATGGGCCCCCTTCTGTTGTGAAGGATCTGCATCTTCTTTACTATGTTTGACACGCTGTGTGTCACTATGTTCCCCGCGAACGCCCTCCACGGGGGAGGCGGGGGGTGCAGCCAAGTCGGTGTTTCTCCCGGTGACTGCTTCTATAACCTCGAGGTCTGGCTGTGGTTCCGGGGCCTCTTCCAACCACGAACGCACGTAGTCGGCCTTCGACTGTCCATCTTGATCGTAGTCGTCAGAGTCCGCTTCCTCTTCGGCCTTCTGTAATGCTATCTGTGCTAACTGTAACTGTATTTTCAATAATTCCTCGCGCGCCTTCAACACTTTTCTATTGGAGCGGGTCGTAGTCTCCGATCGGCCGCTGCGCCCCTTGCCTGTCCTCTCCTTCTGTCCCTCCTCTGTTGTACGAGGGGTTGCGCGTGCATATGTCCTATCGGAGGGGCGCAGTGTCCGATCCGAGTTACCTTCCGGTTGGTAAGTTCCTTTTCTATCACTCTGCGCGCCCTGTTTCGCTGAAGACGGCGACGTCCCCCTCGCGGTATGCGGGGGGGGCGGCGGCGGCGGCGGCGGATCGGTGCTGGTCGTCGATGGTGAACGCGGTGGCAGCTCATGTCGGACCGTGGATGTACTCGGGGGACCCGCGTCCACCATCCACGACTCCGGCGCCTTTCCTTTCGATCGCGTAATCGGCATCTTCAGTTTTCAGGAACTAATCTTCAGGTGTTGGTTTCAGTTGGTCGCTATATCCGGCTATCGAAGGACCAGCAAATGTACCGGACGGGCGGTCTATCGAATACTAGAAACGAGCCGCTGACGTCCTGTACCTATAGGTTCGGTTCGACGTATGCTGAAACCTTGTATTTCTTCAGGGACTATGAAGACTATAACACTATCGAGGTCACCGGGAGAATAATTCCATGAAATAAAACACCGACTTGCACTATCACTATAAAGCTTGAGGTTTCTGCTTACTCCATTGAAGATGGCGAGGCTTGAATATATGGTAGTTTTTGAGCTACGAAGAAAATACATGCGCATTTGCTTAAGTACGACGAATCTTTACCGTAACGAGACCCGCAAAAACCTCGCACTATCTATTCTTTATTTACTTAATAAAAACTATATAAAGGCTATATACTTCTAAACTATGACTATATATATAGCTATCTATATACCAATAGATAGGTGCTGACAAGACCTATCTATTGACGTATGTGTCAACCATCTCGCCCTCATACTTGGGCACCCAGCACAGAATACATTTATCAACATACTCATTTTCAAAAATCGGGGTTGTTTTTCTACGTTAATGTGTCTAAACCATAAGGGTTGAAGCTATAAAACAATCAGCACCCCCTAGACGAGTATGCCGGCTACAAATGAAACAACATTCCGAATAGTTTTTATTGCATATAACCATAGTTATGTACATATTAAGATTACAAAATTATGTATGAATTCTCAATAAAATATTTCATCAACATCTTTGTTTACATTCACGCTATGGCTTATGGAACATGGCTGCTACATTTAAAAACATTAAAAATACCTTAATTATTGGCATATGAACACGAATATAAGTGTCTTAATATAAATCTAGGCATCAGAATACAAATCTTAGTGTTTTAATACAAATCTAGACATTCTACAAGCACTAAATTACTATATAGTATGAATATCACTGTTATTGTCTCTAAATTGTTCTATAATAACGTAATAATTTCACACACGCGAATTTACTGTCTTTCTGGATAATAACGGCACTGATTCTATGTAAACACAGGGCTATCTAAAAACGGGAATAGCAGGGCTGTCGCGAACAGGTTGCAAGTCTACCTTTTTTTTTATTTAAAAAATAAACATTGTCTGGGAATTTCTTCCTATATCGTGTGTGCGTTTACAAACACATAATCTCATATTCACACACAAACCCAGACCTGGAACAATTATCTGTAGATCATACAAATATTTGCTCCATGAGGAATCGAACCTGCGACACGCGGCGCAGCAGTCGATCCTCGACCACTGGGCCAACCGCGCTGCCCGTCAAGTGCTGTGTTTCAGTACCAGCAGACATAGGAATTGTGCCCGGTTCGTGGCAATAGACTCACCACCTATTTACATGAAGTGATAGGAGTTAACTGTATCGTTGACGTGTGGGTGGAGCACAGTAGGGGAATACAATCGTGATGCTATATTAAGTTATTAATATTAGAATAAAGTTTACCGCCAAGAGAGAGCTTATTGAGCGCATGCGCTAAACACATAGTTAACAATTATTTTCGAGCAAGTACCTAAATAACGCTTCAGGACTGGCCACCTTACTAAATGTATGAGCGTATACAGGTTGATGTTAAAACAACGGAACAACATTTTGTTCTAAGAACTTTCTTAAATTGAACTCACTATAACTATTTCTATTTTTGTATTAAATCCCTTGTTATTTTATTGGAAACCTAGTCTAAATAAGGTATTTCAGAATGCACCTAAATTAGTTAGTCTGACCAGCACAGTTACTCTTGAAAAAATCCGATCGATTGATATTGACAATATGTCAGTTCATACTTTTGAATGCAAAAATGGGATCAGAATAATGGAATAAATAGTTTTCTACTATACAAACATGCTTCAGAATTGATAAATCTGTGATGTAGGTAAATTTAATTGATTACTACACATAATTTTTTGGAGTTGTTTTGACAATCGAATCGGATTAGAATTGCAATTGGTTTTTAAGAGAAACCCCACAGTATGGGTTAAATTCGGTAAGTTAGGCACTGCACCATATTTTTTACTCTAGTCGACAATATCGGTGTTATATAAAACAAATCATCCATAAAATGTAGGTGTACAACCATAGTCCTCTGCCCTGTCTGACCCTTGAGAATTACGTTATGATATGTTGTTACATACAGTTTGTCTGGCACCGACTCCAAAAATAATAATAATTGTATATTATTGCCCTAATAAATTGATTTATTCAGAATCCTCTAAAATTAAAAAAATATTTTTATATAAATTGTAGTAAGTAAATAATGTAATTATTTAAAACTTTTTAGTGCAATTTTACTTAACAGAAAGATTTTTGGAGTCGGTTCTTTTTTTTGTAAAAAAATATTTTATTTCTTCCTTTTTTGTGAATCTTGCGTACCATAACTGATTTATCGGAAGTGAATATGGGTAGACCTACTCAACGCGCTGTTCATATATATCTGTCGCAGATGGATTGTAGAATCTGCTGTTTTACAAAATCACTAGCTGCTTTACAAAACAATACTGTTTTATAAAACAGCTGAACAACGTTCAGCTGGATTGCCATTGCGATACGTTTAACAAAACTGCTACCCAGCTTTAGACGTAATGCAGAATGACATATCTACAGTGGGACAGGTTCGTTTATTGTATAGGTATATTAAATGGATAGTCACCATTCAAGTAAAAAAGCGATACTGTATTCTGATTTGACTTTCCGTGGCTGGGTCGACGGAGCCCCGCTTAGCGGGGCTCCTATTTTTGTGTCCGTAAGGTTAGAAAAACCCTAAACACGAAGAGGATGACGGGGGTAGTTCGCTCGCTACGCTCGCTCACTGGCCTCTTCGAACCTAACCTGTCCGTGTCGGGATACACGAAACTCCCGAGCTCGCTTCGCTCGCTCATGGATCAATTTAATTTATTTTCTTTCATATTCCCGATATATTGTCGACTATTATAGTGGTTTAGTATTAACGTCATTAAAAATTTTCATATTTTTTTTGCTTTTGGCAAGTAAAATAAAGTTAGGTTATTATTACAATATTAAATGGAAAAAGAATACGGTCGCGAACAGGATTCGAACCTGCGCCTCCCGGATAGATACTCCAGGCGCTCTGACCAACTAAGCCATCTCGACCTCTGCTCACCACCGCGAATTCTTCTTCCATATTTTAACACGTCTTATGGCGACGTCATTGCAATCAATTCAGTACTTACAAGTGACCAAGTGTGGAAGAAGAATTCGCGGTGGTGAGCAGAGGTCGAGATGGCTTAGTTGGTCAGAGCGCCTGGAGTATCTATCCGGGAGGCGCAGGTTCGAATCCTGTTCGCGACCGTATTCTTTTTCCATTTAATATTGTAATAATAACCTAACTTTATTTTACTTGCCAAAAGCAAAAAAAATATGAAAATTTTTAATGACGTTAATACTAAACCACTATAATAGTCGACAATATATCGGGAATATGAAAGAAAATAAATTAAATTGATCCATGAGCGAGCGAAGCGAGCTCGGGAGTTTCGTGTATCCCGACACGGACAGGTTAGGTTCGAAGAGGCCAGTGAGCGAGCGTAGCGAGCGAACTACCCCCGTCATCCTCTTCGTGTTTAGGGTTTTTCTAACCTTACGGACACAAAAATAGGAGCCCCGCTAAGCGGGGCTCCGTCGACCCAGCCACGGAAAGTCAAATCAGAATACAGTATCGCTTTTTTACTTGAATGGTGACTATCCATTTAATATACCTATACAATAAACGAACCTGTCCCACTGTAGATATGTCATTCTGCATTACGTCTAAAGCTGGGTAGCAGTTTTGTTAAACGTATCGCAATGGCAATCCAGCTGAACGTTGTTCAGCTGTTTTATAAAACAGTATTGTTTTGTAAAGCAGCTAGTGATTTTGTAAAACAGCAGATTCTACAATCCATCTGCGACAGATATATATGAACAGCGCGTTGAGTAGGTCTACCCATATTCACTTCCGATAAATCAGTTATGGTACGCAAGATTCACAAAAAAGGAAGAAATAAAATATTTTTTTACAAAAAAAAGAACCGACTCCAAAAATCTTTCTGTTAAGTAAAATTGCACTAAAAAGTTTTAAATAATTACATTATTTACTTACTACAATTTATATAAAAATATTTTTTTAATTTTAGAGGATTCTGAATAAATCAATTTATTAGGGCAATAATATACAATTATTATTATTTTTGGAGTCGGTGCCAGACAAACTGTATGTAACAACATATCATAACGTAATTCTCAAGGGTCAGACAGGGCAGAGGACTATGGTTGTACACCTACATTTTATGGATGATTTGTTTTATATAACACCGATATTGTCGACTAGAGTAAAAAATATGGTGCAGTGCCTAACTTACCGAATTTAACCCATACTGTGGGGTTTCTCTTAAAAACCAATTGCAATTCTAATCCGATTCGATTGTCAAAACAACTCCAAAAAATTATGTGTAGTAATCAATTAAATTTACCTACATCACAGATTTATCAATTCTGAAGCATGTTTGTATAGTAGAAAACTATTTATTCCATTATTCTGATCCCATTTTTGCATTCAAAAGTATGAACTGACATATTGTCAATATCAATCGATCGGATTTTTTCAAGAGTAACTGTGCTGGTCAGACTAACTAATTTAGGTGCATTCTGAAATACCTTATTTAGACTAGGTTTCCAATAAAATAACAAGGGATTTAATACAAAAATAGAAATAGTTATAGTGAGTTCAATTTAAGAAAGTTCTTAGAACAAAATGTTGTTCCGTTGTTTTAACATCAACCTGTATACGCTCATACATTTAGTAAGGTGGCCAGTCCTGAAGCGTTATTTAGGTACTTGCTCGAAAATAATTGTTAACTATGTGTTTAGCGCATGCGCTCAATAAGCTCTCTCTTGGCGGTAAACTTTATTCTAATATTAATAACTTAATATAGCATCACGATTGTATTCCCCTACTGTGCTCCACCCACACGTCAACGATACAGTTAACTCCTATCACTTCATGTAAATAGGTGGTGAGTCTATTGCCACGAACCGGGCACAATTCCTATGTCTGCTGGTACTGAAACACAGCACTTGACGGGCAGCGCGGTTGGCCCAGTGGTCGAGGATCGACTGCTGCGCCGCGTGTCGCAGGTTCGATTCCTCATGGAGCAAATATTTGTATGATCTACAGATAATTGTTCCAGGTCTGGGTTTGTGTGTGAATATGAGATTATGTGTTTGTAAACGCACACACGATATAGGAAGAAATTCCCAGACAATGTTTATTTTTTAAATAAAAAAAAAGGTAGACTTGCAACCTATAGGCCAATAAGGCAGATCAAGAGTATTTATTTTGTTTATTAGGGACAGTAAACAGCAGTGTATTATACAATAATCTCAACACTGTCAATACGAGTAGCATATACATTACCAACGACGTTATCCACAAATTATTAAACAAAATAGCTAGCTGCTAAAAGACAATATCGATTCAACTTTCTTTCAACTGTTTACTTTATCTTTATGAGTTCTTTTTTCACTGCCTTGTATTTAATTAATGTAATTGGTGTGCGTTAATAAATAAACTTAATAAGTTAAATAGTGCAGTTTATAGTTACATAATATAATATTATAGTCATTAAAGTTATAATATTAATTGGAAAAAGAATACGGTCGAGAGCAGACTCGAACCTGCGCCTCCCGGATAAATAGTCCAGGAATAAAATCCTAATCGGGAGCCGCAGGTTCGACGCCTGCTCACGATCGTATTCTTTTTCCATTTAATATTATAACTTTAGAGTTCGCTAAGCTTTATCTTTAATTATAGTTATTATTAGGTTGAAGTAGAAAAACAAAGAAACATATTCAACAACTCTGTAGTACCGTGATATTAATAAATATGTACCGTTAACACCATAGGCCGCCAAACATCTATATTTTTTAATTATTTATTATGTGTTACGGTAGGTTGTTGTTGGCTCATTGTAATTAATGTATAAAAAAGTGAAATCGTAAGTAATCTATCCATGGACTACTACAGCCCTCGGGGAATAACAAAAAAATCCAAGAAAAACAAGATGAAAAAGAAAAAAAACGTCATTGCAAACAACCATATACCGTAATACAGGTAGGTGTACAGCCGCTCATCCCTTCGGCCGATGAATACATGCGTAATCATTGACATATATATTACTAGCGTAAGGACCCGGCCGACCGCGAAACTAAATGGCACCAACGCGTTGGCCCTAAAATGACATTTTAGGGCCAACGCAACTCAGTCGACAGTGGACCGCTCGCAGGAGAGAACGAGCGTTTGTTTGTCATAAATATGCCTAGTTGCGTGGTAAAAGGCTGCAAAAATTACGATACAAAGATTAAAAAGGAACATGGGATATCGTATCATCGATAAATAACCCTAGATTACTTCTGTTCCAATTAAATTATTAAATTATCACATTTTAAAGGTATAATTATTTTACTACGGAAGTCCGTAATGGCGGCCATTGTGTGGCCGGCCGCGCGCGAAGTAACGTTGAAAGAACGTCATTTTTTATTTGTTTTATTTTTGTCTTAAGAACTTAGTGTTAGTAATTTTAGTAAGTACCTAATATGTTAATACTTAATTATTATAACAATATTGTTTACAATTTCAAATAAAGCTGATTGATATTAATTTGTTTTACATACGTTTTTTTGTGACATGTATTATTATCGCAATAAATTATAGTTTAAGAAACTAATATAATCTAACGACACCTCTCAAGCTAACATTCATCAACCCGTTTAGGCTATAGAGCGTGCTAAAGAAATATACATACATACACCCGAAAAAATGATAACCCTCCTTCTAGCGCAGTCGGGTAAAAACTCAGTTCAGTTTATGACTGATGTGTGTATAAAAATATTGACCATTATTAAAATGTGATAAAAAATTCATGTACGCACGTACAAGGTTTAGTCTTCGAGCTATGAAACCTACGGCTCACGTAGTTTGCATGAGTTATGACAGATGGCGCTACTTTTGCTTGTATGAAGAAGGTTTCTGTAAAATGTTTAGATGGGCGTATCCTTTCTTTTGAAATCATTGTGCGTAATGATATAATATTCTAGTTAGATTATGGTTGGCTCTCTACCAAGGAAGCTGAGAGATGTGAGGAGGCTAAGCGGAGCTAAAACTCTTTTCACTTAAGCTGTGCGAGGAAGAGGTGTACTGAGGCGGGGAAGCGGGGTGCATTTCCCTCCGTTGCACGGATTTCTCGTTGTCATTGTCGAGCTGGTGGAAGTGCAAGGCTAGAAAAATAGATTTTTCTTCGTTTACCGTTTTGTTTTCTCACACAACTTTGATGGAAAGTCACTCTAAGATCGTTCCCGCATACATTACTGTTCAACGGTAAACCCAAGTGCTCATACCGTTGGAACTTGTCCACATCAAGTCTTGCCTTCAACAGAATTCTAATTAATTGCTGAATATGAATATGAAAATTGAAAAATTATAAATGCAACGCCAATTAACAACTTGTTCTAGACATGTCTCAACCATGAATTTTAATGTCATATTTTTAGTTTTATGCCGTGGCGGCCTTTTATAATTTTTCATTAAATTACTTGAGCAATGAGCATATGTTAGATAAAAAATCCATAATATTTATGAAAAGGTCCGTAATTAATTACTAATGAATAGACGTATAATGGATAAGTTCTGATTGAGACTCTAAGATTTTTTTAAAGTTATACCCTTGTAGGTAGCTATGCATTAATCTTCGTTTAAGTTCCTAACTTGATAATCCTACTTCCTACTAATAATATAAACGCGAAAGTTTCTATGTATGGATGTTTGTCACACAATAACTACTATACGGATTTGGATGAAATTTGGCACACTGATAGTTTATAACCTGGATTAACACATAGGGTACTTTTTATCCCGGCTGGACCTATTTCTAAAGTCCACGAAGACGAAGTTTCGGGCAGAAGTTAGTCATAACTAAACAACACATAATTCGATAAACACAAATTTACTACAAATAATTTACATTTGATTACATGCTCTTAGAGCTCCCGCAGACTTCCAACTTTTAGCATTAGCGATCTGCGATTTATTCGCATTTCGGTAAATCGCTGCAGCAAATGAACGCCTAAACGCGCGATTTGACAACCGCGACTGATCGCAGTCTACAAATCGCCGATTACCTGCTAAAATTTGAATGTGTGCGCGCGCTTGATTAGAATAGGAAAACAACACATAATTCGATAAACACAAATTTACTACAAATAATTTACATTTGATTACATGCTCTTAGAGCTCCCGCAGACTTCCAACTTTTAGCATTAGCGATCTGCGATTTATTCGCATTTCGGTAAATCGCTGCAGCAAATGAACGCCTAAACGCGCGATTTGACAGCCGCGACTGATCGCAGTCTACAAATCGCCGATTACCGACGCTAAAATTTGAATGTTTGCGCGCGCTTGATTAGAATAGGAAAAAGTACAAAGGGCAAAAAATTTATGTTCTCGATGAAAAGAGGTTTTCGATGGTGTGTAAAGCCATTTCATTGGCCTACGTGTGGTTTAAACTCTGACATTATACTGTTTCATTAACCACCGTAAAAATAAGAAGAATGTAAGCTTGGAGACCAAACGCTCGAATACTTGTAGTTAAGCGTATTAGATCAAATTAATGATGTTCCAGTTTATTTAATAAAACGGTTTCACAGAACCCGAACTGGGTTTATAGACAGCGTTGCGTTGGTCCAGCAAACCGATTAATTTCCGAATAATAAAGTCAACACATAAAATGGTGAATAAATCGCGAATGGCTCTGGTTACCGTTGGTTAATGTAGCTTATTTAATACGAATTAAATGTCCACGTAAAACTGGTAAATACGCTATCCGATACGGGCGCGTAATTATACTGTGAAGTATGAGTATGAATTATTATTTATAACTCTATCTATTGGATACTAATTTGGTAGTAATTATTTATTTTAAAGTTCTTTTACTGTTATTAATTAACATAATACAGTGACACGCTTTTATAACCCAAAGTCAAAACTTACTAGTTGTGTAACCTACACGCTATCAAGATTTATGTTCTACAAACATATTGTCATATCTATGCTATCACTACATATTATAAAACAAAGTCATCCACCGCGTCTGGCTGTCTGTCTGTTCGCGATAAATTCAAAAACGACTGCACCGATTTTCATGCACCAATGGATAGAGTGGTTCTTGAGAAAGATTTTAGTATATAATTTGTTAAGATTTTGTATATATTGGCTAAAATATAATGATATTTGTTGGAGGTGTCGGAAAAAAATAAGCTGTCTGGGAGCTTTCAACGAAAACGCTGCCTAAACTCTTTAAGATATAACAAAATGATGTATGGTGGAATTGTGTATCCTATATAGATCTACCGAAAAGTCCGTCATGGCATATGTCTATCTCTTAAGGATAACATAATATATCCATTTTAATACTTAAAAAAATTGCCAATTATACAGCGGTAATTGGAAAGCGGGAACGGGATCAAAATTTTATGATTACTTTGAAGCCGCGGGCATCAGCTAGTTACTAATATAATAAAGCTGAATCTTATTGTTTTGTTTTGTTTGAACGCTCTTATCTCTGGAACTACCTGTCGAAAGAATATTTTTACTTTTTATAGGGCTATTCTTGAGGTGGGTTATAGGCAAATAATATCACGCTACAAACCTTAGGAGCAGAGCAAAAGAAGAAACAGCACAGCTAGTCATGGATAATCTGCTTTACATTCTACTTACTCGGGCTCAGTAAGTAAAAACGAGTCTTGTGTCTTTGACATAAGAAAACGCCGCATATTTTTTAAGATGTTGGCTTATTCTTTGATTGGTATACAAAAGTGTGTGGATAGGGACAGTAATATTTTTTGTATAATAACTCATATCAATTATTGTCACCGATTACTACACAGGTGAGCCCGCGGCGATGTCGCGAGTCAAACTTTTACTTGCGATATCGCCACGGGCTCAGCTCATTACTAAGGGCTCCGTTCGAGTTCGAAACTAGTCGGGCAATTCCGAAAAATGCACGTGAGTAGTACCGGTGAAAAATAATTGATAGCAATAAATATTAACCAGAATATTGCTCCAGTTGAACAAAAGAATTTTGGAGAAGTTCGGTCCGAGTGGGAAATCAGAAATTGAGCTAACTACACAAAATAAATCTCTTCATAACGAAATACTTAGGTAGATATGTTTGCTAAAGTCAAAATTTCTCTTGATCTGAACATTTCATTTATGGAACTATTTGTGGAAGGCATGGCCTGCTGGTTGTTATCAGAATACTCTTATTACCTAATCTTCTTTTCAGAGCGTGTAGCGTCCTTTATTTATGTCACTGCAGAGCACTATGTCTCGTGTTAGGGCTGGCAACACCAAAAAGATAAGCGAGTAGCTTAGATTTTCAAAACTCTAAAAAAGAAAAGTACGGATTTCTTGACCTGTTTGTTTTGCTTGCACATTGAGTAATTATTGATCCTCTAAAATTGGAGCTGATTTAATACTGAATACAAGTTTTATTCAATCATACTTTACTCCCTTTTCCGAATAGTGCTCAGCGTGAGGTAAGAGTAGCACAACATACCCGATTTTTAATTTACTCTCCCTCCTCTCATTTTCTCTTCTGTTAAACAAAATTGCATCAAGTCCTTTGTTTACTAAAATCGATTGTATAGTAACCACTCGATTACTCGGTTTCGCACGGAGCGGGCGTCCTGTGCCGCGCGGCGGGAAGGCGGTCGCAGCACTTAATTAAAATCGCGCCAGGTCTCGGCCGCGCGCCCGAAATGATGTCGTGTGTAGGCACACTTACAACGCATATATTGGAGGCGTAAGGACCGTTATTGTTTAAATATTTTGGTTTTTATAAACAATGGATAAGTAGTCAGGATTCAGAGTATAGCATCACGCTTGTATTCCTCAAAGAGGAGGTTTGTACATACATTTCACCAATACCTTTATTTATACCTAGCTGTCTCACCTATTGCCTTCTACCATGCACAATTCCGGGCTGCTACTGACAATTTCCTGATAGAAAACCTAATAACACTGCCCGACATGGAAAACTAACCCAGGAACTCATACTCATCAGCTACGCTTACGAAGATTCCATAGAAGATCTAGTGCCTCATCTCGCTAGAGTTATGTATCTTACTGAACCGGATATTTTCCCTTCTTATATATCTAATTCCTTTTAAACAGAGGTTAAGGGGTTGTTTAAGCTGTGCTTTATGGTATTTTCAGCGCATACACATCCATGTGTTGAATCGAATGAGCAAATGGCGATTCTATCTATCGATAGTATCAAAAGTCACGAGTTTTCAAATTTGAAGTGCTTACAATGCGCAATGTATGCATTAAAAACAACAAATTAAGCAAATACATCGCTTAGAGGAATACTCCACAGCGCTCTACTATTAATAATATCTCAAATACGTATAAATTCATAGTAAAGCTTAAGCTGAACTTTATTATGTACGACGGAGTTAGGCTCATACCGCGGCGATTAATCGCGCGTGACCGGTTAACGTTAAACTGTGCCATGCCATATCGCGCGACTGTTCTTATTAGGGTGCGATTTTTTGTCGCATTTTCCTTGTCTTGATTTCGGAAAGTGATTAGCGGATGGCGTTCAACATTTTGTAATTTAGGCTGGCTGTACCTTTGCTTTGTGATCTGGTGGAAACTTTTGCTGCTTTTGATTAAATTTTTGTCTTTGGAAATACAATGAAATATAGCTTACTTCACATGGTTTTGTTCTTCACAATTTTTTATGAAACTCGTCTTATTAAGGAGAATTTTATTGTATTACTAGCTGTGCCCCGCAAACGTTGTACTGCCATATAAGTTTTTTGGATAGGACCACCCTTATCACCTAGGGGTTTAAAAAATAGCCTATGGCCTATTCTCAGACCTACCAAATATACACAAACAATTTCATAAAAATCTGTCAAGCCGTTTCGGAGGACTTCGATAACAAACACCGTGACACGAGATTTTTATATATTAGATTCAAACAGATTTCAAACACGACATGTTCGCCTCTCATTTTGTTAACGCCATTCTCCCAGTTTTTTTTTAATAAACAAAATATTAAAATTCAAACTTCATAAACATTTTTTGTACAAGCTTCCTTCTCCACGCCCTTTAAAAAATTCTCGTCAACATTCTTCACCCTTGTTGCAATTTTCCTTGCCTCTTCTAATCACTTTCCTCTAATTACCTCACCCACTGAGTTACATCATAAATATGGAGCCGTTATCGGGTGGAGTTCCAGCTCCCAGGCACCTTGCCTTTGACGCAGATAAGGTGCCGAGAGCGAAAATAGCCGCGCGTTCAAACTCTCCTACCACTGGTCCATTTTGATCTTTGGGGAAAATGATTTGTGAAAATATTGTGAGAAAAAATATACGTACTCGTAGATTCTACTCTCTTCTTCTTTCTTTGATGGCAATAGGCTCACTAAATAACAGCATTGGCAAAATGTGTGTGTATATCTTTGCCTACACCTTAGGGGAATACAGGCATGAGTCTTCTTTCTTAATGTTTTTTGGATAGGAATTCTAAACATAAACATCTATTTCGGTTGGCTAAGGATAGAGCTAGTTTCGCAAAGTTGAAAACCAGTTATGTAAACCAGAGACGGCGACGTGGAGTACTTCCGTGCGCTTTTTTGGGGCGAGTGTCTAACCTACTGGGGCATACTGTACACTGAATTATACCCAAAACAGTCGATCACTGGATTAAACCGATCCTGGAACCTCGGTATAGGTTAGTGGAGGACTGTGTGAGTATAATTGATAAGAGTTCGGCACGACGTCCACCATGAATTTCCACACATTGCAAAGAAGAGATATACCGGTTCCAAAAGAAGGAAAACAAAATTTTTGGTGTAATTATAACCATTACTTCGTTTATTCTTTTATTTTTCCATCTTAACTGTAAGATGGAAATGGATTATGTACGCAAAAATTCCTGGTTTCCTTATTTAAGAGCATAGTTTCTCAAACCTAATATGATAATGTTGCGTGACCGTTTGGGCAGGTATTAGTCCTAAGTTGTGGTTGTGGTGGATGAAGCTGTGATCACCAAACCCTGGTAAAGTTTGGTGAAGGATCGAATGGTTTTTAGTTAGTAGCGATCTTGCACTAATGAATTTTCCACACGTATAAAAGGTACTAAGTCCTCAAATGTATTTTGATTATACGTAGTAAGGACATGAAGTTATCATGTTTATTCTTCAATGAAAACTGAGAGGGTAATTTTGTATGAATGCGGGCATTAAAGCTTCGTGTGGTCTGACGCGGATAAAAGAATGTGTTTTAAAGCTTTCAATTCATAGATTGGCACACAACTGTCATTGAATAACCCCCTAGTAGCTTTTTATGACTTCCAAAATATGGAACAGCACTTTTAGCGAACCAGCAAATATGCTAACACGGAGGCACAATTACAAAAAAAACAAGCCGTTTACACGTCGAATCTCCAAAGACCATAAACTTTTTACAGCCTGCAGCGACTAACGCTTGTAACGATCGATACTGTACCGAACAATCGCGTCTCTATGGTAGGTGCCGAGTTTCCTCATTACGAGGAGAATTCCTGGCCGGCCCGCTATAAACCCTGGTCCTAGCAAGCCGAATGTAAAATGGGACTCGTTTTATGTAGACGGCTCTTTGATGGCCTTTTAAACAGCGCAGCGTAGTCGGCCAGTCTGTACATAGCTTTATACGGGCCACGGGCTCCCTAACTATTTGTACTATTTTAATATTCATCCTTTGAGATTTTAGTTTCAGTTTGGCATCGTTTTAGTTTGATTGGTGATGGGTTGTAAGATTGCTGGATCTTTATTGCTTTTGAGTGTTAAAGAATTTGTATTATATGCTTTTAAACTCAGGGGAAAATATCGCTTTGGTAAACAAAAGCCCAGTAGCTTAGATGGCAGTGAACAAGCTCTGCAGTCGTATTTCTATATTTAAAAGTAAAAAATATTTTATATATCAAAAGAAATAAACTATCTAACCCTAATATCAGGTAGGTACCTAATTCTCCATCCGTCAGGTTGTTCTTTATGTCATGTTGAGGCTAAATTCAACCGGGCATTAGAGGGAGGATTGAATTAAGGATTCTTCTAGCTCAATCCATATCGATTGCGTTTTCCACTAGTTATCCGGACGGGTTGGCAAAACAAGACCACCGGATAATGGCCACTATTCCGGGAATGCAGTCGATAATTGGTGTTGGTCTAGGAATCTGTCCATAATCCTTAAGACTCTAATAATCTTGTGTAGATGAGGTGTCTTCAGGCTTAAGCTTCTGATTGTGTGTCGATTCACACTGATTGAGTACCTCCAGTTCATGATTGAGGGGTAGGTGCGAGTACGATACTACATAAATTCTTTGAAGATGCAGTGCTCGGTGAGGACACAGAAATAGGAACAGAAATGGCAGGTGGCCCCCTATTTATGTGTTGCGGTGGCCGTGTGGTGGAGGGCATCTATGAGGATTTCAACATACAACAACTAGCCCATGACTGTTTCAATGCAGGGCAAGGGGCTCTTCTCATTCTGAGAAGGCACAAACGTTGATCACCAAGCTAGCTCACTGCGGGTTGGCGATTTAAACCATTAAGTCTATGATATCTCACGATGTTTTCCTTCACCGTATGCCTGTGATGTCTTAGATATACTAAGAAAGTACATATGACATTGATAAGGTCACATTGGTGCATGTCAGGTTTGAACCCACAACCTGCAGTTCAACTAGGTGGCCCGTAACCACTTGGCCACCACGACATATTTCAACATGGTAAAAAAAAGTGCGGACTCGGTGACCTGGTGGGTATCTACTGCACCGTTTAACAGCCCGTGATGATGTCGTGGACCCCTGCACGGGACATCATCACTGAAACCCGCGTCGAGAGTGACGGTTGCACTTTTCACCGTATGTAGGTACGCAGCGTGAAACTTCGCACAGGTTTTAGGTTAGGAGGATGAGTTGCCCGCGTCCGTAGGGGTGCACCCTTAAAATTGAATCCCTACACGTGGCCCCTGGGTGGTGCAAAACAGGCAACACAACTCTGGTGGAAGGCTTCGGCCGCGGCTGGTTACCACCCACCGGATGAAGCCATGCTGTAAAGCGACCTAGTCGTTCAAGATAAAACTTTGAAAAGCATTAACGCATGCTTAGCGAACTCTAAAGTTATTATATTAATTGGAAAAAGAATACGGGCGTGAACAGGATTCGAACCTGCGCCTCCCGGATGAATACTCCAGGCGCTCTGACCACTAAGCCATCTCGTCGACCTAGTCGTGTTTCGGGATGTAGTCCGGTGCAACCGTTGTCGGAGACGGCTTTAGGCAGTTGCATCAACTCCCCAACTATCGTTCCCCCAAAATCTATCTACTCTACTTAAGAGTAAATAGATTAATTCTGGATCTACGTGCTCTATCCTCGGCCACACCGTCGCTTACCATCAGGCGAGTTGGTGGTCAAACGTAGATCCATTTTTGATAAAAAAGGGTAAATGCATGACTAGCCTCAGTAGTATGGAAGTTGATTTTTAATGTATTTATATGTAAGTAGCCGACCAATCCTAAAAAGTGCATGTCCCTTGAAATAAGGTGGTGAGTCTGAAAATTTCCCGCTTGAAAAACCTACACCTGCACCTAACTTTGCATCTTGGGAATCGAACCTGCTTCATGCTTAGCCGCGTTATCGGAGTTACACTCAGTGGCTCAACTAACCTATTTTATATGCAGTAAACCTGCAACAAATTATTTTAGTTAGATTTATCTGTTAATTGAATATATTTTTTAAAACCAAAAAAATTAATTGCTTTTACAGATAAATAGTAAAAAAGTATTAACGCATGCATAGAGAACTCTCAATTATTTTCTTTTTTGTGGAAAAATAATACTTTCGTGAGCAGGATTCGAACCTGCGCCTTCCGGATGGCTAGCAGTCAAAGCGCCTGGAGTATTTATCCGGGAGGCGCAGGTTCGAATCCTGCTCGCGACTGACTGACTTCTGTTTTCCATTCCTTTAAAATTATAACTATTATTTATGTCCTATTGTCAAACACATATGTGTTGTTTTTATTAATGTTATAAAATTATATGTTATATTATTATAAAATTATATGTTATATTATTATAAAATTATATGTTATATTATTATAAAATTATATGTTGTTTTTATTAAAATGATGTATTTCTAATTAAAATATTAGCCTTCTGCACTCTTCCTCTTTATAAACTTTAACTGTGCCAAATTACGCGTCCTTGAATTTTCGTAATAAAGTGCACAATCATTTTGCTTTATAATGACAACTGATAAATAAATAAGCTCTACCTACCAGCCTACCCCTTCGGAGAATACAGGCGTGATGCTATTTTATATTAAAAATACATAGTACCGAATCAGTTGCACTTTAAATACATTCCCGATTAATGAACAAAGGGACGATCGTAACGTTCCACGTACGCAGTATATTGCCGCGTATAGGACACTGGTGCGACTGCAACGTGTTTTATGACTTCATCACAAGCCCGGCTCGTAGGGAACTAGGGAAGTCCTTTCTTAATTATACTTCGCCCCCCCCCGCACAAACTTGTATGTCGTGACGTCATTTTGTATAGGGATAGGCAGGACTAATGAGCTCGTTGTGACATGGATGGAAAAGAAAATCTTTGGACTTACTCATACATTCAGCTTGAACATAAACATTTAATGATGATGTGCTTAAGTTTAACTTAAAGTTATACTTAATTGATTATTTTTCTTACTTATATACTGATGAATGTATGATTATATTTAGTTTATACTGTAGTAAGGTTATGTAACTATATGTTTTAAACACATTTCTCTAAAATATCATACTTTCTATGTTGGTCAGCATCTAATCAAAATGCCAACTATTCATGTCATATATTAGAATCACAATACATATAAGCATAGGTTATGTTGACCAATCTATTATATTTACCTACATATATACATAAGTACCTCAACGTCTCGCGTGTTTTCCTTGGAACTTCTATTATTCGTGCCGCCGGCCGATACGTCAGGCGGCGATCACTCCCACGCGACACGTTTTAGCCCCTCTGTTGTGCTTTACCTGCCAAACTAAACAAACGCGAGGGGGAGGGAGACGGGGAGGGGGAGCCCGCGCCTTATCGAACCGCGACCCGCGGCAACCGCAGCCGGCCTGCTGACGACGTAGTACCTACCTGTCCGAACGTCTCTATCCACGAGCGAACGATCCGCAAGTTTCCGACGGCCGACCTCCATCAATAGCGACAAGTTACAGATCTGCCGCCGAACGGTCGAAGTCATAGCACATAGCGAACCTTTGCCGCCAGTTGTTATTTATGTACACTTTGGACTTGTCAACACTCCTGCGCGAGATGAGACCGCCCCGTTTGCGCGCGCTGCACTACGGAACGATTAAATCAAATAAAAAACGAGCGCCGACCGGACAGCTTGACCGCACCGGCCCGCAGCGATAACAAACAGAATTCTGTAAAAAACCACTCGACGCGACCGAATCGATGACCGAAGCTTTATTTCAACTTTATCGTTTTTGCGTCGTCCATAACTTGGCACCCTCTATGTTCGCCGAAAGCCAGTAAGTATGTAAATTACGGTCGCGAGCGCCGGTCCTCGGGTGCCCACTTATCTATTCAAATTCGGCTCTGGGTGCGGGGTTGCGTCGCCGGCCCACGCTAATCAAAATCCGATCAGCCATTAAGTCCTCTCGCTATCTGCGCTTAGTTTACGAGCAAGAGGGGGAGGCGTCACGAGGCGGGCAGGGAGGGGGGTAGCGCCGTGATCACTTATTTATGTGGCGGGGGCTCGCTCGGCGACTGAAAAACTACCCTCGCGTCGTCGGAGCGGCGGCGGCGAGGCAGCGAGGCACGCGAGAAGCGCGCCCATAAACCCGACGCGGCTTTGTAATCAACCGTGCCGCGCTTTTTATGAGTCCGCCTTTTGCAGTCACTGCTCGGATAAATTCAGCCCGCTATCTGATATTGAGGCGACGTATAAACTTTTATACTTATTTAGCGAGACAAAGAGTTTTTGTGTGCACTGCATTGCGTCCATCTCGTAATTTGATTAACTTCTGTAACAACATCACGAACAAAAAAATTCAATTTAGCGTAAACCTGTTACAGGACAACAATTTTCCTATCAACTCTGAAATTCTGCGAAGTCTTGGGAGATTTTCCGGGAACTTTCTTTACTTAAACCTCTTTGCGCGTACCTCCACTACTCCTAGTCTCGGAAATAAAGTAAGTGGCCCATCTAAATAGGCGAGAGTACTTACCACTTGAAAATTACATTATTTACTAGCACTAACGTGAACTGTTGAAGCACGATCTTTATGTTAAATAATAATTGAATTTTATAATTGTTAATCTAACAGTCTACAACAAATATTATTGTATCTATCTATAATTATATGATGTCCTAAAACATGATAGGGACATTATAAAAAAAACTTTTAACTGGACTAATCGCGTGTATTATTGGTTTTTGTTTTTCTTGACGTTTCGAACACTTTGTAGCGTTCGCTCATTCGTGCGAATACACGCGATTAATCTAGTTAAAAGTTGTTTTATTATAATGTGTAGTGATCGCGAAAACCTAAGATATTACTACATTAAATTTCCTTTCTAACTTTGTTAAATTGCGTCATATAATAAACCCGGGTATTACATTCCTAGACTTTAAATTGCCCCGACTCCCTGGTAAGCTCTCTGGCAGTCTCCGCGTGTCATGTAGGCGGCGTGAAGGCCCGTTATCGGCGGCTGACAGCGAGACGGATCGCGCGTATTTTTGTTGTCGCCTCGGAGTTGGACCGATCACATATGGCACGGGCGAGCGGAAACCGGTTGGCGAGATTAACATGCTGTTATTTGAGGATTCAATCAAAAGGTAGTTTAGCGTGAACATTTAAAAAAGGTTTAATCATTAGTCATTGGGTTTTGAGATCCGTTTGTAAGATAGTGTGATGATTATCACTTTGAGATTTGCAAGTGCTAACATCGAATTACGTAATTCATCTTTATTTCATGGCACGTGTTTAAAATTGTGCTATTATGTAATAAATCGAAAACTCAGAAGCAATTATCTTATGTTTACTTTAAAAAATCTTATATTATAATATCATCACGCCTGTGTCCCCGAATGGGTTGGCAGAGGAGTATTATAATGGGGTCCATCGATACCTTCGACGGAGCATAACCTCTAGCATACTAAGCTCCAACGAAGAAGTCTCAAAAAAATCTCAAATCGTGTAAACTCAAAACACAGTCTGTGTTTACTTCATATAGGTAAACTTAAACCCACGTTCGGTAATAGGCTCAACATCGTTTACATGGGTAGCATTGTTGAAATGTGGGCGTACAGCAGTATACATCTTTGCGTACCCCCTCAAAGAAAACAAGCGTGATGCTTTGTACGACTGCAATCCGCTCTCGCTCCTCTTCAGTCACTATATCCGAGGTGTCACTGAGTGCCGCGCGGCGTAGGCAAGGCAATATACGATATTATCGTATTTTTAGCGAGATCGATGGGATCCCGGCCACCTGTGGTTCAACAAGTTTCCACATTGATTAGGTGCCGAGTACCGACTCCTTGCATCGATAGCCGAGAGACATAAGCGGTCTTTTCAGAGACAATGTTATTTTTAGGGTTCTGTACCCAAAGGGTACCTACCTGACGGGACCGTCTTTATGACTGTATCTTTAAACCATATTATTAGCTTGTCAGTTGTTTTTTATATCGCCTCTGTCATATAGTAAAACAAGTAAAAAATTTACGTCTAAGGCTGTACGAAACCATAAGTTCGGGAGACTCACTTGCATCTAGCCAGTTTTTAACCGACTTCAAAAAGAAGGAGGTTCTCAAGTTAGCGGTATGTTTTTTACGTAATTATTCCGCCAATTATGAATTGATTTTGATGATTCTTTTTGTTTGGTTGGTCATACGTCAGAGTTTGTCCAATATAAGTTTTAACGATATTGATTCAAAATCAACAAAAGCACAAATATATGACACAGATGACGTTTTGATTTGTGTTTCCCTTCAGCAAATTGTCTACTTTTAGTTTAAGTTAGTACATGTAGCAGGGATAGCTGAATGGTATGACCGTTGGACTGACAATTCAAAGGTCGCCAGTTCGAATCCAAGGCAAACACCACTGTCTTTTCGAAGTTATGTGTGTATTTAAACTAATTATCACTTGCTTAAAACGGTGAAGGAAAACATCGTGAGGAAACCAGCACACCTGAGAGATGTTCTCGATGGTGTGTAAAGCCATGTCAGAGACCTACGGGTGGTTTAAACTCTGACACTGGGTTGTTCATCAACCACACTATCAGAAGGAGTACATGTAGATATAGTCGTTTATATTTTATTTCTAAAAAAAATATGTCATTATTTACCAAATGATTCGGTTATTTCGATCATTTTGAATACTTGTGAAGCTGAGTATACCATGTCTGTGTCTTGTCACGTGACCGCATGATGAACAGATTGAAAAATTGCGCACGCAATATTCAAGGTTGCTGTTATCACTATAAATAATCACATAAGTTATGGAAGTACACTTAAGAACAATATTAATGGGCCTTATCCCTCAGTAGACTTTAAAAAATGGCGCCGACAACCCGGTCATTTTGGAAATCCTACTATATCTCTTTAGTATTTATCTGAAAGTTTCGATGTTTGTAATTATACAAAAGCCACTGTACGGATTTAGATACATACATACAATCACGCCTGTTTCCCATTACGGTAGGCAGAGACTATCCATTTCCACCTGCGATGCCTACGATTCAACCTCTTCATGGTCGCTCGTTGGACTCGGATTTCGATGAAAAATGGTATCTATACAGGATGGTATATTCCATATTCCATCCTGTATATATATGCAACTGTAACTCGTGTGTTACTAAGGCTCAATTTACATTGCTGCACAACAGAAGAGACTGGAAGTTAAGCTTTCATGGCATGTTGAATTTAAATTCTTTGTTTAAAGTGAGATATGAGTAAACGAACGAGTAGCATTGAAGTTAGTCGCGGCATTTCTCGAGAATGCTCGAGAATTCTCGGTAAAACGCACTTATTGTAATCGAGAAGTAAAATGAGCTTAAAAAATACGCTGCGTTCCTTTCCCTTATCTTCAGCATAGTTGTCCAATTCCATTAGAGTATAATCTACCTCACATTTTTTTCAACCTAGAATATGATATAAATAAATAAAAGTAAATGTTATCCCGAGAAAAGACTTCTTGCGGGAAAAGAGGAATTCTGCGGGAAAAACTGCGGGTCGCAGCAAGTTAAGAATATATTTCTTTGCCCGTGTTGTAAAACGTTTTCCTCAATGAATACGTTAAACCTGTTTACCTTTGATTTGTTCGCAAAACAGCTTTGTTATCACAAAGGTTTTTGAGGATTTGATGAGTAACGGCTTTATTTTTCAAGACCTCATACGCAGCAGTTGCGCTTGGGACCACTAGACTTGACTAGACCAACGAGGCAGTTATAAACGAATTCATTTATATTATCAAGGTTCGGTCGTTTGTTCGTCCCCTAGCGTCCCTGTCAGTTCACAAGTTCAGCCGTTATGACCGCGACCGCGAATAATAAAACAAAAACAAAACAATACTTGCCTCGGGTGTAGGCAGATAAAAAATATTGAATGTCAACCAAGGTACTTGTCACGCGGCGCGCTCACGTAAGTAGTTTAGTACCTATGTGTATTTTGTATAGGCAGGTATGTATCATGTTCGATATTGAGTTGTATTATGAGTAAACATATCCGGAATATAGTCTTTTCTGGAACGTTTTTTTATTAATCACAAGAACACGGTAATACTTCTCTTATTTAGAACACTACACGCAAACGTGACGTATGTGTTCCGTCATTCTGTTCCTTGAAATATGGTTGAGCTGAGCGATGCTGATATAAGCATGATACTCGTGTACGGGTGCCAGAAGTTGGGACTGGTCAGCTGGATACTACCAAGACTAGTTACGGTTAAATACAATCTCGTATCTTCTATTGTACAACTATATCTGCATCGTTATCACATAATGTCTTTTACAGGACAATATAAATGTACCAAAAATATTGTAACACAAAATTTTAAAAGAGTGTCCATGGAATTTCTTGTCCGTTCTTCTCCATAGGAATATACATTTTGGAACGGGGCATTTCTTGACTTTCAAAAGTACCTTTATATTGTGTAAGTGGAACAAATGATTTGACTTTGACACACCTTTTCGTCACGGGACTAGGCAGAAACTACAGAACGAACCAGCTACCTTGCACACTATTTTTGCTTCGTCCACGTTCATACATCTGATCATACACCCGAACCGGTTGCTAGTACTACGCACCAGACCTTTTTGGAGAATATCAACAATAAAGGTCAGTGTATGTCCTTCTAGAACGTCCTCTTCCGACGTTTCCACGTACCTGTCTGTTAATTAATCGACTTCATCGACTCATCATCTCAACTTTACCAATCAGTCTAAGCATACTGTTCTAAATTTTAGTCACTGCAATTTAATTTAAACAACAATGCAACGTAGGTAGTCTAACTCATAAGTGCAAAAAAGAAGATTTATTAAAAAAAAATTTTTCATCAGTACTTTCAGTTTTGAATTGAAGTGGCAATAGAAAATGTCTAATGAGCCAACGTAAGGTCGTGAGTTCGATCTAAATGTCACACGACTGCCCAAAAAAGGGTGTTATGTTTTAAGAGTTTATGTTCGATGTACGTATGTATGTAGGTTTGTGAGTTTTTCTATTCCACTATAATTTCTAAATGCCATAACCGATTTAGATTTTAGATTGTTGAGTTATCGTTTGAATCCATGCATTTATCTAATCGATATTTCTAATTCGCATTTATCGATTAATACAGGCCAGTAAGATTTAAAAAAAAGGAATGTAATATTTTTAGCGGCCATGGTACACAAAAAAGGTATGAAATAAAAAATATAGCACACACATAACAGGCGCGGTTTTTAATAAATTTCTTTATAAATTATTTTCTTGTTTAGAAAATTTTCACTTTCATGCAACGAGAATACACAACTTTAACTTAAGAAAAGAGTCACTTCTCCTACCGAGAAGAATGCACGTGCGTTGATCAACATGTTAGGTCACTGCAGGTTGGTAATTTTAGACCATTGTATATTATAGGTTAGTTCACGATGTTGTGACAGAAATATCTTGGATTTATTCAGAACCTTTAACATCATTCAACCAATCGGTGTAAAATGTTATGTTGATCCGTAAAACAGATCAGAATGCGAGCGCGTGCGCAGTGTTTATTCAGCACATGTTGGCAACACACGTGCACAATATTAAATAATTCATCCGTTTGTGATCGCTGCGTCGTTTGCATACGTTTGGTCTTCAGATTCCTAAGCTTATTCGTAATTTTTGAGAATATATCTGCCCGAAGCTGGTGCAGCGAAAAAGCCTGAACTATAGTATGAGCACGGTTCTTTTTACCGACACATTTGTCGATTTTAAACATCAAAATATAATTTGTCGATAAAACGATAAAATATAATACATTTAAATTTAATCTCTCGACAAGTTTGTTGACAAAGATCCGTGCTCGGACGCCTGGTTCGGAGCACCAAATTGTTTAGGTTTTTCAATAAAGTATATCACAAACAAATGTCGTTAACGTAATCTAACATCACGCGTGTACTTCTCAAAGTGATAGACAGAGGTGTTCAAAGTTGTACATCCACATTTGACCAATGTCGTTATTAGTCTCATGTCATGGTGAACCTACTCCCATCTACCGGACACAATTCCAAACCTCGAGCTGCTACCGTGAATTTCCTAATAAAAAACCCAATAACTCTTTGCCTGACCCAGGTGTTGAAGCCAGGACCTTACGATTTGAAGCTATTACATAAGAATCTTTTTAAAACGTACTCTCCAGTACAAACAAAAAGACAGCCAGAGTAACATTCGGGATTGTCCAATTCGTGTTTCAATACATTAATAAACTACTGAAGTCAACAGTTGTGTCTTCAGATTTATCCGATAGTTACAATGTGAGCATTTGGAAAGGTCCAACAGAAAAACAAAACAAGCCTTATCGTGAAAAGGGATCTACTCAAGGAAGCGGACCTTGCCAATAGCTAAGATAAAGGAAAAGCTTGGATTTCAATATGTTGGAATATAGAGCGAGTTGACACTAGTCGGCTGATTGATAAATTGATAAATGATTCGCGCAGCTGTATTAAGTATTTAAACTGTGAGTTAAAGAAGAGAATGGGGTTATACAATATGTCCTCAAGTTGAATCTGTTACTATCTGTGCAAAGCGACTGCTGAACGTGGGGTCCTGGGTTCGATTTCCGGGTTGGAAAGTGTATTGGGTTTTACTGTTGAGAAATTGCAATAGACTCACCATCTATTTATTATACGGGACTTAATAACAGCATTGATAAAATTTTGATGACCTCTGCCTCCGCCCTTGGGGAATTCAGGCGTGATGCTATACATATAGCATAGCTTTATATAAGATTTAAAATGGGACGGCTATTGATATTAGCTGTAGGTATTGCTAGTTTGTACTGAAGTAGAAACCTTCATTTTCTAGTCCATGGAAAGCAAGGCTACTAAGTGTTCTGGGTTCGATTCTCGGATCGGGCAAAGTGTAGAACTGAGTTACGCTGTTGGTAAATTCGTACGAGTCCGGAGTTTACGGTAGATGGCAATAGGCTTGACACCTATTAGGTTCATGGGACTGTTTAACAGACCTATTAGATCTTTGAAAGAGTTTATAACGCGCGAATACAGTCCATACATAATATAATAGGATGAACTTAACCGTTAGCGATACAAACTGTAAATTGTCCATCTACTTGTACTTAGTTAGGGTGCGTGGGTGCGTAATGGTAGGTAGCCGTCTGGCCGGCGATAAGCTCGCGGCAATCTAAACACTGTTTAGAGGACAAACATATCGACCTAGGGTTACCCCTGTGAAGGAATTAATCTGAGTATAAAGAAAGTGCGACATAAGTACTGATTTTATTTCAGCAAATATATTATAAGCAAAGTAAATGTATCTTTTCCTAACAACGTGTAACCGGATGCAGCTTAATACCAATATTTTACATGGAGTGACTGCCTATCTGAACGTCACAACCCAGTTACTGGGTAACAACGATATCTCGTGGGAGGACTGGTTGTCAAACGTTCAAGTATCTGATTACCCGTAACAGTTGTCATACGGTAGCATAATCATGCGTATATTTCCAAACGAAAAAGATACATATTTGCGCCCATGTTTTACAGATGGCCGTTATTAGGTCCTGTATACAAGGTGGTGATCCAAACCCCAGACTGAAATTTTTTAATAGAACATCTCAATTACACATTGCCTGACTCTGGAATCGAACCCAAGATTTCAGCAGTGGCGCTTGCAACCACTAATGAGACAGATAATTTAAATATCTTAGAGTTACTTATACATTAAATTAAGTGGTGGTTTTGTATTGAGTTTTGAGTTACCTTTAAGCGACGCAATTTGCGTATAACCAGGCGACGGTGTCAGGCAAAGATTATTCAGAACAGACGTGCACAACCGTAGATAATACAGGCAGGAACTCAGTACAAACGTACAGCCAGACAGTGTATACTTAAAGATTCTGCTTGTCCGAAACAGACACAGCAACTGGCATGCCGTGCCGTTGGATTACACTGGCTTCTAGCCGGCCATTGCTATACGTCACAATCGGGGCTACACCAATCCCAGCCAAAAAGGTTTCATGTCAAATAGGTTGCAAAGACACAAGTTCATAACGCTTTCACTGTTCAAATTAAGTTATTAGATCTCAAGCCAAACTGTGTTCTTTTGAAGCCCTAACTCTGCAAACCCTATATCTTGGATAAAAGTATGAAAAACAGAAAGGGTAGCACGTGCTCTGGTTTTTTTAGGCTCGTCTTAGCAATTGGATCATAAACCGAAAAGGAGATTGACAACATTTCTATACGAGGAGAATTTGGTTAGAAGAGTCGGGGCAGACCGACTTCAGCGAACGTACTTACCGCTATCAGATCAAACGTTCCCAAAAAAGGACAGGTTCAGAATAACTTAAACCGATTTGAGCAGGCATAGAGAGGTTAATGAACATACTCGTAGATAAAGCGAGTGCCAGAGTTGTACTAATAGAAATCGATAGTTTCTGCCTACCACAATGAGACATAAGCAAGATTGTATGTAAGTAAGTATTTGATGTATATCCACCACTTAAACGGGAAGTGCACCTTACCAAAATAATTATTGGTTTTCAGAAATCCTGACACACACACACATAGTATTATAACGTAACACCGTCCTAAATTTTAGCTTACAGGAGCCAAGACGCCTAACAAAGTAGATCCTCTAGTAATCTAAGTAGGTAGTGTTCGGCGGGAATGCGTGGGTGCGTCATGGTAGGTAGTCGTCTTGCTGGCCGATAAGCGCAGCGACCGTTTAGCGTGTTGATCAGTGTTTGAGTGAACTAATGTGGCGGCTATATAGGGCTGTCATAAATTTATAATTAGTAAGGATTTTTGGTAATTTATCATTTTTATTTTGAAGAGATGGTTGTTCTGTTATGTAATTATTAGGCAATAGTAGCGTGGTAGGAGTTACAAAAAAAGTAGCTGATTTGAAAAGCAATGCTATTTGAAAGATTTATCTGTATTTAATAAGTATGTATTAAGTTCGTTACGTTATGAAAACATGTACTTTGCCAGCAATACATGTACCTATATCTGAATCTTCTGAAATCAGAGATTTTACGAACTTATTATATGGCTTTTATATTAAAATGCGGACACAAAATTTCTTGTCTATAGATACTGATGACCCTTGAAGAGTTCCTTTATCTGGAGCTAATCCTGGATGTCGAAAACTTCGACTTAATAGTTTGAAATCGATGAAATCAATGCTCGTGCCTTCACTGTGTGAGAAGAGGCCCTTGCCCTGCAGTGGGATAGTAATGATCTGGTAATGTATGTATGGTATCAAACTTAGATGCGAAAAAATACATGTATAGGTATATAACTCAATTTGTCAAAATTAATTATTTAATGCCTTCTTGCTTAAGGCAGAATTACACAGCTAATTTTATCAGTGACAATTATATTTTTACAAAAATATTCACTCGAATCTCAGTACATGTTGTGTGGGCGCATGGTAGGTAGCCGTCTCGCCGCGCCGATAACCGCAGTGCAGGCGACGCAGCGCGTGCAACTCACAATTTAGCGGCCGACACGACCCGACCCAGGGCTGTCCAACGTACGACAATATCTTTAATTAATCAGCTCTAACCAATAAATGGTCGCCCGGCTGCAAGATGGGCGGATGATATTGCTACTATCGCTGGATGAGACTAGAACAGGAGCGATGGATATTGGTACAAGCAGAGGCCTATGCTTTGCAGTGGGGCTGTGGATGATGATGATACCAATAAATCTTTCGAACGTATTATCGCACTCGTAGCTAAAGCTAAATTATTGTGAAAAGAAAATTGCATTTGAACCTACGCCTCTCAGATAAATACTACTGTTGGTAGAGCGCCTGGAGTATTTATCCGAGAGGCGGAGGTACAAATCCTGTTCACGACCATATTTTTCTTTCGATAAAAATGTATAACTTTAACCAGCTTTTCTGTGAAAGTTTCCATGTTTTGTTTTGTTAACCACTTATCGCCTAACAGCTCAACGGATTTCGATAGAACGTGTTTTTCAAGGTTTTGTCTCGGATTACGATGCGTACTGATTATCGTGGAAAATGTAAAGTCTTATACGTAGGGCAGAGCCATATTTTCTTGAACCATAAGCTTGGACAAAGTACGTGTCCATTTGTCATTAATCTTCTGAAGATAAAATGATCTGCAAATGGAACCATACTTGTGTTTTATTAGAGTGCTATCTCGCCTATTTTGCCAATTGCCACCCTGATTGAAGGTCTCTCTAATATCGTGCCACTGTCCACGGTCTTGGACTTCTGCCATCCCATTACGTCTGAGTTTTCTCCGCACGTCATCTGGCTACAAGCTTGACTGACGTTACGAGAGGAGTGTTCGGTTGATGGATGAACACCAAAACGCTTTCCAGAAATTGTAAGTTTATTTTTTCCCTGCAATTGTTTTAAAAGATAAATCTTGTTTGATCACTGCCGTAATAATAATGACGTGACCTCTTGGCTTAACGTCACACTCAGATGGAAAGAACCTTGATTTAAAGAATCTCTAGTTAGGCGGCAGCTAAGCGGCTAAACGCATACATGACTGCCAGGATACATGGCTGAGTCCTGCTGATGGCTCCACGCTATACGAGCAAATCTTGGAATACGCCCTGAATTATGTATATTGATCAGTTCGTATTAGACGACTTCGGTATAACATAACGTAACATAACATAGCCTGTATTACCCGAAGGGGTAGGCAGATGTGTACATAGTGGTACACCCACATTTCACCAATGCTGATATTAAGTCCGATGTTGGCAGTGAGCCTATTGCCACCTACCGGGCATAATTCTAGACTACGGGCTGCTACTGAGAATTTGCTACCAGAAAAACTCGATAACACTTTGCCAGACCCAGGAATCGAACCTGAGACCTCATTCATGCTCAGCAGTCGCGCTTGGGACCACTAAACGATAGATTACTACTAGATTCACAACGGCTCCGCAGGCATATTGTGCTTCAAGGTGGGATGGATTTAATGTAGAAAAACCCGGGGTACTACTTTACTGCGTAGAAACCGACTCCCCAAAAAAGGAAAGGCTTTGTCATACCAATCACCCATCCAAAGACTGAACACGTCAAGCGTTGCTGAACCTCAACGATTACTGACCAAATATTGCAACAGAATTGAAGTGGTTCAGTAAAGGCTGGTATTAGTTAATGTTCACTCACGTACATTCTTCGGGTTTGCCCGACTAGTTTCGAACTCGAACGGAGCCCTTAGTCATGAGCTTAGTCCGCGGCTATGCCGCGAATCTGACTGACAGTCTGATTGAACAATAACTAATATGAAAGCCTCACGAAAGTTATTATACAAATAAGGCTGGTATTATAAATAATATGGTCCAATTATTTCCATGGAAGTAATAACGAGGCTTGTTGGGAGCTCTTCCTGGATTTTGCACTATTTACGAACACACATAGGTACTGTGTGTGTGTGTGTGTGTGTCAATAAACATTTGATTTATGCGTTACCTTTGAATCTGTATGTTACAAAGCTTATTTAAATGGCACTGTGTATTTATGTCACAGGTTTATTGCACAGAATAAATACAATATTTTTTGGTAAATGTACTGAAATCCTAAATACGTTTTTTATCTACATTTATATTTTACAACACGTTGCAATAATATCTACGTTTATACACAACCACGCCTGTTTCCAATTGAAAGTAGAGACTATCGATTTCCACCAGCTGCGATACACATCTTTCACTTCATCTATGTTTTTAAAATCCATTTTTATATTATTTGAAAATCAGTAGATACTTAAGTATTAAAGTTGTTTTTGTATAATATCTTTCGTGAGACATATTTATATTAATTATTGTTCACCGGTTACTAGCCTGCAACTGAGCCCTTAGTCATGAGCTGAGCCCAGCCCAGGCTCAGTTCATGACTAAGGGCTCCGTTCGACTTCGAAACTAGTTGGGCAATACCCAAAAATGCCCGTGAGAAGTAAACGTTGAACAATAATTGATATTAGAATTGTTATAATTGGCAACTGCCTGCTTTGCTAAAAGCTGGTAAGTAAAACTATTAAAAATACAATGTAAAAAAATCATTTTCATGGTATCAATCAATTATCAATTTCCATTTCAGTCCGATATTTGGACATAGGCCTCTTTCAAATTGCACCACAACACGATTGCCAGTACAAAGTTCAAGGTCATTCAATATTTATACGACGATAAAACTCAGCATTTTGCACCCGTCGATGACTAGCGTAAGGACGGGGTAAGAAAAACAAGGTCACGTGGCGCGAAGAACTCCTTATTACAACGTTATAAGGTTGAATATCGCGAAATTGTTTTGTTTAGCTTGCCCAGTTTTAAGGCAAGCGTTCATAGGTCCGTTAGCACTTGTAACTTTTATGAAGTCGAGTCAGCGATATTTTTGGGCGCAGTACCATCAATGTTGGAAATGTTAGAATTATCTGAGGTTCCATTTTTAGATCTTGTTTTTTCTTTACTGTTATTAATGTTGTAATTTGTGCATCAACTAACACCAAAGGTCTTGCTTTAACTTTATTTGTAAAATGTTGGTTAACATACTTAGGTAATTCTACCTAATTACAAGAATTAAGAGCAATATTTATAGTGTTGTCTGGGCTATTTTCACAGTCCCACGGTTGCCGATTCTACTAAGTGATGTGCCTAATTGTTCAATTTGTGAACCCTGGACTACTAATAAATACTAATAATAATATTGAAATCCGGTTAACTTCATGCACGTGTTAATAGTTGTAGCATTAAAGTTATGTTCAAGTTTTGTAGGTACTTACTACGTTATGAATAGATTATTATGCGTCTATCGTATGAGACCGAGTCTGAGGTAGACTAGTCTGAGCTAGGCTTCGTTTTTATGACAGTGTTTATAAATAGCTCGAATGTATAGGTAGGTACTTAATAATATCGGTATCACGCGGCAACCTTGCGGGCGCGCGGCGCATGCATGTGCCGGCGGCGTCCGTCCGTCCGCTATCGCTCCAGGATGATCGAAATCGTTGACATCGCGCCAGCGCCGCGGTGGAATGACCGCGCGACGTTAATTGTCCCGTCACCTTCGAGCAAGGGCGGCCTCGCGACGCGCGACGCCCCTGCCCCCTCGCACGCACCCGCCCGCACCCCCGCGTTCGGCTTGTCGCGGCCCTCGCGCGCGTCACGTTACCTATGACGGTCAGCCACCCGCGATCGTGTTTTGTTTCGCGTGTCCGCGCCACGTACCTACGAGTGCGCGTCACCGCGATCAGGCGCGGGACGCTAATAGATCGCCCACCTATACATGTACTCTTACATGTAAGTGGTCGCCAAATGAGTAATAGCGCAGAACGCGCCAAATCGCCGAACGCCTTCGAACATTTGGTTCGATTTAACGCAGCGGAAAATGGTTCGCAGAAGTTATTGTCATCAGATGTTCTTGGAAGACTGAGAGCATCCGGAAAAGCGCGGTATTGCGAATTAATGATAATGCTTCTCGAGGACGTAACGAAGGAGTTATGAGGGTGATTACTGCGTGGTCGTATTAAATAGAACCGCTATTTGACAAATAGGTACATATCAGATGGAAAACGACAAAATACCTAATGATGTTTATCTACTAAGCACAGTTTCATTTTATACCGTTTTCACATTCACCGAAGGATTTCCGATTCTAATTTCCACTTTCAAACATTATGCCGTACACAATGTTACCTAGCTGCTAGCCTGCTACGTAGTAAGTAGTGAGAGTGAAAGAAGATATTGAAAGGAAGTAAGCAAGTACATAAGAATAAATTTAACATGCTTATCAGAAATCCCAAGGAGTATGAGCTTAGAGGGCGAATGTATGGCAGTTCAAAACTTCAAACTCAGATCGATAATAAAAGCAAAACTTTGCAAATATGTACTTGCTAACTGCAGTATTTATACAGCCTATTGACCGAGCTGTTTGTTGTTAGGAAAGAAATGGTACGTTTCGGCAAAAAATTCAGTATGCTCTTGCTTTGGTACCATTATAACAGAATTGCATCACGCCTGTATTTACCGAAGGGATACGCGGATAGGTGTACACGTACTACCCATATTTCAGCATTGCTTGTTATTAAGTCCCATGTTAGTTGGTGAGCCTATTGCCATCTACCGAGCACGATTTCAATCTCCGGGCTGCTACTGAGAACCCAACAACACTGTACCCGACCTGTGAATCGAACCCAGGACCTTATGCTCAACAGTCGCGCTTGGGGCCACTAGAGCAATGATGAAGTTATAACAAACTAACAGAATATTTAAACCCCCAGCATTAAAAAGGTTACCTTAAAATTATTTTTGTGAGGAGGATTTCAGCTTTATCTTTACATGAATAAAAAGTGTTGTTTCACTAACTTTTTTACTTTTTTTATTGGTCTGAGCCACCAACCAATTCTTTTTGCCACAAATTTGTATAATAACTTTCGTGAGACATATTCATATCAATTATTGTTTACCGATTACTACTCACGTGCATTTTTCGGGATTGCCCGAGTCAGTTTGACTCGCGACATCGCCGCGGGCTCAGCGACTAAGGGCTCTGTTCGAGTTCGAAACTAGTCGGGTAATCCCGATAAATGCACGTGAGAAGTAACCGGTGAACAATAATTTATAGGTAATATCGATAGTCGTAATATATAACTTGATCGGCGCAGGGACCGATTGATCGATTGACCGCTACACTACGCCTACTGGTCGCGGGTTCGATGCCAGCGCGGCACATATATTTTTATTAGGTAGCCTTTTTTTAAAGACACTTCAATTAGCCGTTCGAACAATATATCATATGTACAAGAAGTCATGTCTTGTACAGATGATATATTACTAATATACTAAGTATAATATACTATTAGTTATGCTGATGCCCGCAGATGCGCAAGCGCATACGTGCATCAGCTGCTTCACCGCGCAAGGGTTAACAATCAATTGAGGGTTATGGCCTATTGTGGCCTTTATGGATGCGATGGTGTCCCAATTTGTCACACCTTATTCGGCACGAGGTAGGCAATTTTAATGTTATTTCTTGATTTTTCAACGTGAGCTGTCTTATCAACCGTTATTCATTAGAACTAATACAAATTCGACTTTATCTTGGGTAACTTTAGGCTAGTACATTATAATAGTCACACAAAGAATCCATACTGTCTTCTAATATATAAAGATCTCATGTCTCAGTGTTTGTTATCGAACTCCTCCGAAACGGCTTGAACAACTTTTATGAAATTTTTTGTGTATATTTGGTAGGTCTGAGAATAGGTCTTAGGCTATTGTTTAGGTGATAAGGTTAAGGTAATAAGCCCCATCTAGAAAATTGATATGGTAGAACAACGTTTGCGGGGCACAGGTAGTAATATTATAAATGCGAAAGTAACTGTTTGTTTATTTGTTTGTTTGTTCGTTACCTTTTCATTACAAAATGGCGGAACGGATCGTAATGAAATTTAGCAAGGAGATAGATTGGACCTTGGAGAAGGACGTAGGCTACCATTTATCACGCAGACTAAGTTGCGGGCACCAGCTAGTGTGCTATAAATAAACGAATGAATATAAATACGGTGTCGTGTTTTGCTAACTGGTATCGCGTACCTACGTAAAATGCCTATATAGGTACTCTTCGGACAAAACTCTTCTTGATGCAAGGTCGAAGGCTTGAAGATGTTGGGTTGGAACTCCACCACGAACGACTGACGATTTGACTGCCTCGTTGGTCTACATGGGTCGCAAGCTGCTGAGCGTGAGGTCCTGGGTTCGATGCCCTGGTAAGGCAAAGTGTTATTGTGGTTATTTCATAATAGCAGCCCGGGGTTTGGAACTGTGCCCGACAGATGGCAATAGGCCCACTACCTATTACATGGGACTTAATTTGGTGAAATGTGGGTGTGCAACTGTCTCTGCCTTCACCTTCGGAGAACACAGGCGTGTAGCTAGCTTGGCAAACAATTAGATATGTTATGACACTGTAAAAATAGCAGCCCGAAGTTTGGAATTGTGCGCGCTTACCACCTATTAGGTAAATGAGACTTATTATTTGCATTATTATTATAAGAATGTCTCACGAAAGTTATTATAATATTATATTAAAGCCTTAGAAAGATGTTTGAGCATCTCTAGCCTTTCCCGGAAGCTGAAAGCTGTGAGGAATATTGTGGCAATCGGCACTGTTGCGTCACGAAACGTCATGTTGACTGCCTTGCCTGGTTATAACGAAATTACACAATAAAAAAAGCTATTTCTATCTACCTCCATTCCATCCTAAGGTTGCCTATAACTAGGGATGCCATTTCTAAAATCTGTTTACCCAGACAAGAATTGTGTAATCCCGGATTTTGGAGCTGTAAACCAGCATACTTGTATTTTACTGATTTTTATAAGTTACTTAGAAATTATATATAACTAGGTGGTGCCAGCAATTTAAGGTAGCCTATGTCCTTCCCTAAGATACAATCTATTTCATTACGATCCGTTCAGCTGTTTAGTCGTGAAAAGGTAACAAAAAACAAACACTTTGGCGTTTATAATATTAAAGTATGGATAGTTTTAATCGTTATAAATTTAAGATTTTATTTTTATTTATTTAGGCCGTTAATTTTCTGTACATGTGTTAGCAGCCTCAAACCCGGACTACAAATGAAAAGTCACGCGGAGGCACCTCGGACGCCTTCTAAACTAGGACAAATCCGGGGAAACCCGGACGGATGGCAACCCTATCAGCAAGAAATCGCGGAATGCAATAAGGCCGCTTATTCTGCATTCACTACGTTACAAATCGTTTTCCTTTTACAGAGAAATCCCTCAAACGCATCAACGTATACGCAGAAATCTCTAAAGTAAAAAAAAAAGTGGAAAGAAGCCTGGGGTTTATGCGGGAGGATCAGGTTCGATTCATGCCTACGACAGCATTTATCTTTCAAAAAATTTTTAACTTTGTTTTCCTATTATTTTAGTTTATTTTTGGTGTATGTACAATCTAATATATAAAAATTAATCGCCGTAATGTTACGCACATAACTTCCGAACGACTGCACCAAAATTGGATATTTTTTTTTTTTGTGTTCGTTATTGTCAGGACAAGGTTTGTATAAAAGAAAATTAAAGAAAAACGAACAGAAAAGAAATGCGGTACTAAGTTCACTGGGTCAGCTAGTTCAGAATAAAAGAAATTGACACTAACTGTGGCCGCCAGTTAGCGCGCGTCTTAGGAATTGGACAAATAGCACTTTAAAGTCATATATCTTCTGAACCCTGCAAAATATCAGTATGGAACATACACAAAAATTTAAGTTAAGATTTCTGTTTTTGGCTAAAATGTTCATTTAAATCCGTTGGACCATTTCGAAGCCTATTCGAGACAAACTTTCAGACAGACAGATAGGCAAAAATCTAAAATAGCCATTTATGATTAGATCGTATATACTACATTTTTCATTGAAATTTTGTTATCACTGACAGTCGCTTCAATTTTATATATTTATTTATTATTTTTATTTTTTAATTAGCTAGGTACAGATAATTATGCTGAGTTTTTGCCTTAAAAATTGCTCTATCTTTGGGTCTGTGGGGATTGGACACCCCAAGTGGGATGTTTTAGGGCAGTAAAGCCCTAAAAGTTTTAAAAACAAACAACTCCGGACATATTTATTGTTTAGAGTCACTATTTGTATAAAAATATGTTTTAATTCCACGATCCGTGTTTCTCAAACTACTTTCCCTATACCTGATGAATGAATTTATTTAATTAGGTTATTAACTTAATAACATATTGTTTTCAAAGTTAACTGGTTGTTGCGTTTAATTTTTTTTTTATAAGATCGTAAATAACACCATAACAGGTAACATGCCAAAGCGATGTTATCACTAACTTAGTAACTATCAGAATATTCAGATATATAACTATTCTATACCATCAGTGCCTCTTTTTTAAATTCCATCAGGCTTTAATGAAATATATCAGTATACAGTGTGAATAAAATGTAGGTTCCTATGGAGAAGAACGGGCAAGAAATTCCGTGGTTCCTACCTTAGCTGGCCTATCTACATTCATTATAGAAGGTTTCCTTATATACCTTCCAATAACACCATACAACCCTATTCCACCTCCATATTCTAAGGCAACGGTCGAAGGGGTCAATTATCCGACGATAAATCGAACGGTCCCCATCCCGTTACGTCACACGGCGACAGTCCTTTGTTATCTATGTATGACGTCACGAAACGATTAACGTGCTAGATAGAAATGTTTGTTCCTCCGTGTAACAAAAGGTTGTAAATCTTCAGATATATCGTAGGAATGGAAGGTTGTGTGAGCTTGTTGTTTAATATGTTGTGTGGATTATTTTGTTAAGTTGGCTCGCTTGATTGCAGTGCTGCTCATTTTTAATTGATTTTATTGTTAATGATTAATCGTTGAAAAGCATTAACGCATTCTTAGCGAACTCTAAATTTACAATGTTAAATGGAAAAAGAATACGGTCGCGAGCAGGATTCGAACCTACTCCCGGATAAATACTCCAGGCGCCCTGACCACTGAGGCATCTCAACCTCTGTTCACCACCGTGAATTCTTCTTCCACACTTTATCACGTCTTTTGGTGACTTTATTGTATCGCATACTTATATATTATTATTATATTTGTCATACATATTATTATAATAGATATTATTCAGTTACTGTTTTAAAAAACCTGTGTATTTTGTCACATTAAAGGTGGAAATAAAAGCTTTTTCTTAAATTGGAATTGTGATAGTTTGAAGTTGATGGTCATCATTACGAACTCCTTGGTTCTTCTATTTTGTTGAATACGAAGTTTATTGATAATAATAAATAAATAAATTTATAAAGGTAGCAGGTCGGAGAGGGGAACTCATAGCGGTCGTATGGTCGGTAATCAATCGTTGAGGTTAAGCAACACGTGATCATTCTGTAGATGGGTCTCCGGTAGAAGGATTTTCAATTAAGCGTCTCCTTGCTTTGGAGGGTTACGTTACGTAAACTGTAATTCTCGGTTGTTGTTAATTAAAGCCAACTGACTCGTTCGTCTAATGGTCCCATGCGCGACTGCTGAGCATGAGGTCCTGAGGTCGATTCCCGGGTCGAGCAAAGTGTGAAATTCTCGATAGCAGCCCGGAGTTGGAGTACCGCGGTGTGACACCCCCGTGCTTTCTTTGGAGAGCACGTAAAGCTCGGTTCTGCGCCTGACCTCTCTCCGGTCGTGTCGGATTGCCTTCCCAGTGGACTATGAGAGTGAAGGAAGAGTGAGTGCACCTATGTTTGCGCATACACTTGTGCACTATAATATCTCCTGCGTATTTGACTAATCTCCGTGGAGATAGCCCGCCCTGACCGAAATACGGTCGGGAGGAGTATTAATATTATTAAGTCCCATGTAATAGGCCAAATTTAGGTCTAAGGCTAGCGAATGCTTACATAAACATATTTCCGGCTTCTCATTTATCTAGAAAATAAATCATCCAGAACTAGGCTATAACCTAGATTAATTTTACCAGCTACCAGTCAAAACAGTCTGGTAAGAACTGGGCCACTTACAGTAAACAATAACTCAGAACTGCGACAAATAGTTTTAATTTGTTTGAAGCTACATCTGCTGCCATCTGTCGGCGCTCCAACGAACTAAATTTATAGTTGGATGATTTATAACTTTTTAAGTTGGATGTTATCGTGGAACTCTTCAGAGATTTTTGGATTTTCATTTTGTTATTTTTTTGTGATAGTTTTTTTATTAAGGTATGTTTGGGTTGGTTCAATTTTAACGCTTTTGTTTATAAGCAAAGTGGATGATGTGGGTTAAACTGTGAAAATGCAAATGTTAGTACAAAGTTTTTTTTATTTATTTTTTCGTTTATTTTATTGGGACTTTATTTAGGCCCTTATAAAAATACTACTACATAAAAGGAATTTAAGTTACAGAATACTAAATATACTGAGTAGTACTTACCATGTTCACTACAAGTACCTATACGGTGCGTTTACTGAAAAACAAAAGAAAACAACCGAATTGAGAACCTCCTTGCTTTTTGAAGTCGTTTATGAATACAATATGTTATTATTTAGGTTTTATTGTATCCTTAAGTATTTACGTGTAAAGTCATTTTTAAATTAATTAATAAAAAATTATGATTATTTTATTATTAAGAAAATTACTTTTATATTTGTATGCCATACTGGCAAAACATAGCGACCTACCTATTTATTTAACATCTTTTATATGTATTAACCTATGTTTAACAAATAAAAATTCTAATTCTAAATGTCACAAATGGATTATGTTGGTATGTAAAAGTTTGGAAATGTTCCAAAGCTCCTACCGACTGATCATAATGTTTCTTAGCAAGTAATTAACGAACTAAGAATTAAAAAATAAATTGCATAAAAGGTACAGATAAATATTTAAAACACATTTGCGCATGCGTAGCGAATGCAAAGAGCTTTCCACAAATAATTAAAACTCTAAATAAAAGCTCCTAGCATAAATAAAACATTTTAAATAAAACATCAGATCGACCTTTAATCGTATATATATATTATCCAACTTAACAACTTTCTTAATCCAATTATTTCCAACAAAAAAGCAGCTTATAGAACAATTAAATAACATTAAAAAGTTTAAACAGTACGACAGCAATAATTCGTAGCGTAGAAACGAAACGAGTTTGTTTTGATAACAATCGCCTCGCCCTTTCGGTTTCATTCATGCCCGATGCCCAACTAAAACAAACTTTATTTCAATTTATAAATGTGTGTCTTACGACTGTGAGAGGTGCGCATGTGTGCGTGAGAAGGCAAAGATTATGGCGGAAGGGAATAGAGGTTTTGTGCCTAGGTACTAAAAAACTCATAGCAGTCTTTAATAACTGTTCGAAAATAATGTTATGATGGTTTTTAATAATATTATAGTCAATGTTATAAAAATCGAATGTATATAGACCAAAATCACCAATACCATCATTATGTGTCATGTGATGAGTGATGAGTGATGAGCATATAGCCATCTAACGGGCACAGTTACACAAAAACTCAACTTCACTTTGCCCGACCCGGGTATGGAATCCAGGACCTGTTTTTTTTTTAAACGTTGCCCCACACTAGGAATTTCTTCCTGTATCGTGGGTGCGTTTACAGACATATAATCTCACAAGTACACACAGACCCAGGCCCGGAGCAATTATCTATAGATCGTACAAATATTTGCTCCGTGCAGGAATCGAACTTGCAACACGCAGCGCAGCAGTCGTTCTCTCGACCACTGCGCCAAGCGCGCTGTCAATGTCAATGTATGAATGAAGGTAATCATAATTTTTATCACGTATGCGTGTTTTGGTGGCTAAAGTTTACGTAACCACTTCTTTGTTTCTAAACTTGGTTCTTAGCTCGGAAATGTAGGTATGGGCATCATGTTTGCCTATCTTATTAAGAAGTTCGTCGTATGTTTTTTACGATACCGTGTGAAATACGACTTCTATTCTAACACGATAAAGATATTCTGAATGAAATAAAAGTAAGATAAAATTACGATTCTTTATTGAAAACCGAGCGTGATTCGGCATGAATGTAATGCGTTTTTATGTGGCGATCACAATAGACCTTTTATGGTCTAAGTGACAGTAAAGCCACACTTTTTTTTTAAGACTTATCACAAAATTATTTCCTTTAGTGACGTACTTATTCTACTGTTGCATTATATTACCCCGCACTATTTTTATCTGACTGCTGACTGAATAATTTCTTGATAGTAAGTACCTATTGTGATGAGAAAAATTAAATGTCAATGTTGATATGTTTTTCAATTGACATTTATGTGACAGGGGCAAGTATCATGTAAATAAAAGCGATTTCAGATCGTCACAATTTTATGAATACGGCCTAAAATCATTTGATGTTGAAATTAAAATTGACGAAAAATTTGCTGAAGCATTTTACAATATAACACCAACGATAACTTCAAAGTGACGTCACATCGGAAAATTCCTTCTGCAAGCTTACTCTTTGCCACATCACAGTCGCAAACACATAAATATGTAGAAGGTATCGCCGCAGATAAACTTGTAAAAAGTTATGAATGAAACCGAGAGTGGTCGTAGTAGAGTTGTAGACGCCCCCTCCCGTGCCCCGGCCCCGCGCCCTCGCAGCACCCTGCCACCCCGGTGCCTCCCGCGCGGCGATTTGTTTTACGCATTTAGTTTTATTTTGTTTTGACTTATTTTGTTCTATCATATAATGGAGTGTCTGCTGCGAAGTTGTTTAAGAATATTCTACAACGTCTTGTTTACTTCTTTGAAAATGACGCATTTTGCGTTGTTTACTAGGGTTTGTTATGGTATGGAGTAGTTTGTGAGTTAGTAGAGAAAGGTATATTGGTATAAAAATTATTCGTGCTCAAAACTTACTTTCAGCTTTAGTAGAATTTTACTGTAGATTTAGTTTGGTCAATAAATAAAAAAAAAGATGATGTGAGGTCGAGATGGCTTAGTGGTCAGAGCGCCTGGAGTATTTATCCCGGAGGCGAAGGTTCGATTCCTGCTCACGACCGTATTCTCTTTCCACAAAATCTCTCATAACTTTAAAGTTCGCTAAGCATGCGTTTAATGCTTTTCAAAGATTGATCTGCAAAAAAAAGATGGTCAGAAACAAGAAATTCCCAGCGAAACCACTAGGAATTGGTGGAGGTTTTTTTGTGGACTGTCTTAATATTTGACGTTCAAAAAGCGCTAATTCTTAGCCTAATTTAAATAAAGAAAAAATAAAATAAAAAAAAAACTATGTAACTAACGAATAAAATCACATAAAAATATAATTCCACTGAGAAACACCGCAACTTTGAAAAATAAAACTAAAAACCTTAGTAAAGGCGCAATAGAATTTAAAACAGCATGATTTTTGCTGGATCCAATTAGTTCCAGCGGGTGGTGTCATGATTCTGTTCCCTCCACTGTACATTAAACATACCCTTTGAGGCTCCGAATATTGGACACGAGTGTTTACGCAAACATTTATAAGCTAGTACACACTTGGCTTAGCGCTCCTCTGAGCAGACACGCGAGGCAACTGGGCCAACGCTTAGACTAAGCCTTACACTGGGTCTTCACGACTATATGGTAGAAGCGTTATGGTTTGAAGCAAGATTTGGTACAAACCTTTGAATTTAAAATCAATAGAAGCGTTATGTATGTGTTTGATGTAACATTTGGTACAAACATTTGAATATAAAATCAATTTATGTATGGTTTTGATGCAAGATTTGGTACAAACCTTTGAATTTTAAATCAATAGAAGCGTTATGTATGGGTTTGATGCAAGATTTTGTACAAACCTTTGAATTTAAAATTAATAAAAGCGTTGGGTATGGGTTTGAAGCAAGATTTGGTATAAACTTTTGAATTTAAAATCAATAGAAGCGTTATGTATGGGTTTCATGCAAGATTTGATACAAACCTTTGAATTTATAAAATCAATAATTCAGTCATGGCCGAAAGAAAATAAATTGTAAATGTTATGTTTATGTGAACTCTACTAGAACAAAATACTTATCAAAGTGACATAGTGGTTTTGATAGGATATACACTGCCCTAATTGGTGATGTCCTCCAATAAAATCAGGTACTTATTCATAACCCGCGCGGCACTGACTTGGGAACCTGTACAAGTATAGTTTATAAATAACTAGCTGGTGCCCGCGACTTCGTCTGCGTGACTAAAGGTAGCCTATGTCCTTCTCCAAGGTCTAATCTATCTCCTTGCCAAATTTCAGTGAGATCTGATCAGCCGTTTAGTCGTGAAAAGGTAATAAACTAACAAACAAACGGAGGTACTTTCGTATTTATAATATTAGTATGGATGAAAAGGTACAAGTTTGACGCAGTGGTCGAGAGACCGGCTGCTGCGTCGCGTGTCGCAGGTTCAATTCCTGCACGGAGTAAATAATTGTTTCGGGTCTGGGTGTGTGTGTGTGAGTGAGTGGGGAGAAGTATTAAAAAAAAGAAGTGCGTAGTACGACCAGTGGACTTGTTCTTGAAATTCATACCAATTCCAATGTTAAACCAACGCCTTTAAACAATGTAATTAAACAATAATAAAACAAAATTACCTACTTAATAGTTATTTCAATTTTAAAACATGTTGGATAATGTATTAGTATCCCGATACTTTAATTATTTTTAAGACATTTTGGCTATTAAATGTATGAATTGACATATTGCCAATGTCAAACGAGCGGATTTCTTTTCAAGAGTAACCCTACAGATATAGGAACGTGGATGAAGCAAAAGAAGTATGTAAGGATCGTAGCAGGTGGCTTTCTATAGTTTTTGCCTACCCTCAGGAAGGTAGGAAATCCTGAGTGAAACACAGAGTTTTGGATTGAGCCCGACTCATGACAATTCGCTCTGTTTTTATTACACGGGATTTAATAGCTGCATTAGTGAAATGTGGGTCAACAACAGCACTCCTCTACCTACCCCAGGGCTACAATACTGGTGTGATGCATGACTGCTTGGTTGAGTCCGATTCCCGGGACGGGCAAAGTGTTATTAGGTTTTTCTGTTAGGAATTTCTCAGTAGCTAACAACAGCTAACAATTGCCTGGAGATTGGATTTTTGCCTGGGAACTCATAGGTAGATCGGTGGATTTTATTAAAGTTCAACAACCCCATCATAAAAATCCTGTATGATTATTTTGGTTTTACCATTGGTTTAATATTTATTTATACTTATATATGATAAAAAAATATAACACATGATTGTCAACTTAAAAAAGAAAACTAAGGCGGACTCCTTATTTATTTAATTTATTTTTCTCTCTTGTAGCAATAGGTTCACCACCAATTACATGGGACTTAATTACAGCATTGGTAAAATGTGGGTGTACCATTGTGTACACTTCTGCATATCCCTTCGGGGAATACAGGCGTGATGCTAGGTTATGTGTTTTTTAATCTCTTGTATTTGGGTTGGAAAGTATGAAAATAAATAACCCTTTCTTTTTTTTCGAGATTTTGTGTGGTTAGGTTTGTGTTTAGGCTGAAGGCCGAACAGTTGAGGTGTCCGAGAGCCAAGCCAACACACTGACGACTAAGCCTACAGGTAACACGCAAGAACTAGGTACTGTCCGAGCTTGTATGAGGGTGACATTTTTAGAACCTAAGTTTTTAAAACCTGATACAAGGTACTTATACGAAGTTTTCATTGTTGGTCTTATGGACACGAGCGCGAGGTTCTGGGTACGATTCCCGGGATGGGCAGAGTGTTTCTGTTTTATTTATTAATTGTGTGTTATTTGGGTTTTCTGTAGGCCTGAGTTTGGAAGTGTGTGGTAGATGAAAGCTCACCACCTATTGGGATTATTTAACGGAATCGATTTATGTCTGTCTAACCCCTTGTGGAATACAAGCGTAGTGCTATGTATGATACTTATATGCAGTTTTAGTTGATAACGATAACGAATGAAACGCACTGCACCGAGAAAATAGTCTCGTTAAAATAAAAATAAAATTCCATTTTACAAGACTCTTCAATAAGGATTCAAAAAAAGGATTTAAATAATATTAAAATTAAATACGGCTCGATCTTTTGTATTGTTTCCAGGTGAATTTTCAATAATAACTCACTCGTTTGTTTTTGGTCCCTTCAATTTGGAACTGGTGTGTCGGTGGGGTGTGGTGCGACGTGTGCGGCGCGTAGTTAACTAGGTCACCGAGATGCTGACGCCTCACTACAGAGCCTAGAAAAATAATTAGACCATTCAAATCAATTACAAATTCAAAAGTGCTCGTAAATGCTTGCTTTTGAAGGGAATTAAAGCTCTTTCTTTATTTATTTCTTCTATATGGTCTTATTGAAATAAATGATTTGACTTGGACACCCGTAACACCAGAGGAGTCACTAGTGCGTTGCCGGCCTTGGGACTCTGTTTTATGGATAGAAAATACGATTACGCTGCCCGTATTAATACTCCATGCGCTCTATAACATATAACACTAGCTGGTGACCGCGACTTCGTCTGTGCGACAGAAGGTAGCCTATGTCTTACTCCAAGGTCCAGTCAATGTCTATACCAAAATTCATCAAAATTGGTTCAGCGGTTTAGGCGTGAAAACGTAACAAACAAATAGACAGACACAGTTACTTTCCCATTTATAATATTTATTCGGATTTGATTTTATTCCATCGGAATTAGCACGGTATTAGATTTTAGATAACTGATAAATATTTAACTTATCTAGTGGCAGGAGCAAGATTGAGAAATATTTAAACACACATAGACAGAACAGACGCTGTGTTTCATTTTATCCAGAAAGAACCTTTCAGTTTTCCAACAGAATTTTTCGAAATTCTCTTCCAAAAATTCACTGGCAAAATTTCGCCGAACTCAAGGAACAACTTTTGCACATTTTTCTGTGCGAGAAAAAAGGCGATCTCCCCTCTCCCCCTTTAGCTTAAAGTACCTCCTACCTATATTACTGGCATCGCATATCACTTTAATACCTGAGACGATACGGCAGTATCGGCACATGATATAGTTAACGTTATGTAAGTCCTTTATGTCTCACGGTGTGCCTCCGTCCATTTCCATGACGTTGCAACTGGCAGCCGCAGGATAAGAGGCGGGTTTTGTTGATGAGCGGAGCGGGCGAGTCAGCGGGATTATGTTTGACGGAAAATTATTGAGGAAGTCTGATGCTGTCATGATTGCAACATGTAGATACGTTTCAAGGACATGTCAAAAAATAGAGATTATAGAAATTAAAATATGATAATTTTCCGTTAACAGAAGAAAAGTTGTGACCAAAATTTTTTAGGTTTGCTCACAATGCTTTAATTACTAATTTAAGTGTAGTATCTACATATAATATAGTAATTTAAGTAGTAGTAAATAGAAGCTCCTATTAAAAGCAGTATATTTATTACTATAAACAACTAAAGACACTTCAAACAAGATTTTTTAAACCAGATGGTGACGCTATCAATTTGATTAACTCTCAAAACAAACTCGAAGGCCAGGGTTAATAAATTCAGAAGCTCACAATTTCAGGAATGTGTGAATTTTACCACCAATTGGTAGTTTTTGACGTGTTATTTTAAATAACTCCGGAGATATATCTTGCAATCAAGACAGCCAGCGTCAGACTAACTTCAAAACGATTGATTATCGGGCAAAAATTCGAAATAATAACTTTTTCGTAATTAACTAAAGAGGGAACCACACAATAGGAGACATATACTAATGTATTACTGTATGACTATAAACCGCAAGGGTGACGGTGAACGCGCACGCGCAGGAAATCAGTTTTTTGTTCACTAGCCGTGACCATCGACGCTGTCGCACCTGCCCCGCAGGTCTGTGGCAACCGGCCGTTAGTATAATGTGCGGGACATATATAAGTACTTGCTTAACGGTCATCGGGACGGGTAGTTGCTCTTGCGAAAACTGAGAGTTATAAAGTGTTGTGGAAAGGAAATATACGGTCGTAAACGTAATTTGAATTAGCCTCCCTCAGATGAATACTTCAGATGATCAGCTAACTAAGTATCTCTGTATTTATCCGGGATGCGCAGGTTCAAATCCTGCTAACGACCGTATTTTTCTTTCTACAAAAATGTATAACTTCAGAGTTCGCTGTGCATGCGTCAACGAAAGCGTATCGAGCTTTAAAGATACGATTTTGTTTTTGCAGATGGCGTAGGTTCAAATTCTGTTCACGACCATATATTTCTTCGCATAAAATGTAGTTTTAAAAATATATTAACCGAATTTAGTTTACAGACACAAAACTATCTCACATACACACTCAGACCCGGAATAGATATCTGTGCATCATACAAATAGCATCATCACGCCTGTATGCCTCGAAGGGGTAGATAGAGGTGTACACAGATGTACACAATTTTTACCAATGCTGTTATTAAATCCCATGTAATAGGTGATGAGCCTATCAAGCGGACACAGTTCCAAACTCTGCTACTGAGGATATTCTAACAGAAAAAAACCCGACCGAATTGAGAGCCTCCTCCTTTTTGAAGTCGGTTATAAGCCAGATAACTCATTGCTCGATCCGGGAATCGAACCCAGGACCTCATACTCAGCAGTCACGCTCGGGACCACTAGACCAACGAGGCAGATCAATGATATAAATATATTACCCAACATTCCCGCTAGCACTAAGACCGCTCCCTCACATCGTCATCAGAGGAGGTCGTATTCTAAGCTCGCCCAAGCACAAGCCGTTCGCGTATACTATGTACTATGTGAATGTGTATAAATCCTTATATACCGCGTGTAGCCATCGTGCCGGCTATATACATGCTATATACACGTTATGTGTTTCAGTTTGAGATTTTGACGTAGGTACGTATCGAGCGTGTGGTCTCAAAATATAGGTTTTATACATGGCTCGCTGTAGCATATAATAATTAGTGGAAAACAATGCATATAGTTGCATTTAAAACTCAACTGTATAAATGAAAAATAAGTCTATTTCAGAATAACAAAAACTGTTTACTGTCCGTAAATATTGAATTTTGTATCATGTTTCCAATACTTCGACTAAATAAACAAACAATATACCATACACAATCGTGTTGAACAGGGCGGTCATGTTAACTGATGAAGACTTTTTCAAAGAATAATTCCATAAAAACATCAATTGTTGTGTATTTATTTAGGTATTATAAAGAGCATCCACTTAACGTTATTTTTTTGACGAATAAACGTACGGCTCAATTCGAACTCAAGTTAGTTTTATTCATACAAATACAGATAAATCTTTGAAAAGAATTAACGCATGTTTAGCGAACTTTAAAGTTATAATTTTTTGTGGAAAACGAATACAGTCGCGAGCACGATTTGAACCTGCACCTTCCGGATAAATACACCAGGTTTTATTAAATTGTATTCATACAATACAAATTAATGAAACGTTATTATTTATTTATAATAGCGCCTTAACAATATACACTAATAATCTAATATATAAAATTCTCGTGTCACAGTTTTCGTTGCCATACTCCTCCGAAACGGCTTGACCGATTTTGATGAAATTTTTTGTGCTTATCCGGTATCTATGAGAATCGGCCAACATCTATTTTTCATCCCCCTAAATGTTAGGGGTAGTCCACCCCATTTTTTTTTATTTATATGGCAAAACAACGTTTGCCGGGTCAGCTAGTAAGTAAATAGAAGTGTAGTGTGTAGTGACTACACATTATTATAAAACCATTTGATGAGTCGCTATTGAGTCAGTATAAAGTTTAAAAAGACTCAATAGCGTATATCATTAATTATTATTTTTAAACGGCGAGAAAATAGAGGTGTCGCCGCTTATGCATTTGGGGACGCCAGTTGACTCATCAAATTGTTTATGTTATTATTTATTTTATTTGTGTTGTTATTAATATAACAACTTTAAACTGACTAAATAGCGTATATAATTAATTATTATTTTTAACAAGCCACAAGATAATAATCGATTAACTTACTAGTACAATATATGTACTTTTATATATATATATCAATGACTAAGGTAAGCTACGTAGGTACAGACAGCACTTTGTTATTTCCAAATATCTTCAGTGACACGAACCAAACTCACTAACAATGCGTCACATCTATCCGGAACAGTTGCCCACTAACTGGGTTATATAACTTCAGAACTAGGGTTATCCGAGACGGTCGCAGCCACTGTCCTAACTATGTATTACCGTGAGTTAGTATCTTCCGAGCGATAATCCTGAAAATATAACGATCTAATTTCCCTGCAGGGCGTTGTGAGTCGCTGGATATAATTCTCTGTCGGCTGGCCACTCAGAAAATGAGCTGAGTCGCGGGTCCGCTTCCAACAGTGCGGCGTCCGTAGGTTACATGGGTGACACACTGCCGGAAATTTTGATCAACCAGTTTTCAATTAAATTTCGATAAAAAATGTTGAGCTTGAAAGTTAAGCTCATGGTATCACTTACTAGAATATATGATGAGGTGGTGTGCTACCAATTCAATCTGTAGTATCTTAAATAGAAAATGGATGTATGTTTTATCGAATATTGACATGTCCCTATACGAATTAGAAAGAATAGCTGGACTACATGTTTAACCGGAGATGTATGACACACAACACTGCACGAAACATCAATGGTTCTTTACTGTGTCTCTCTTTCAAAGCAGCAAGTACCTAACCGTACCTAAGTAATCTGCTGCGAGACTAAAATAAATAACTTTCTTTCTAACTGACTGTCATGGTCTACAAACTCTACCATATCAATACTGTGACAAGGATGTGTCCGCCAGTCGCATTGACCGTGTGTCAGACAAGCAAGCGAGGCGGTATTTTAGCTGCGTCGTCACGCGAGCTCTCGCCTTGAGACTGCGGCGAAATAGACCTCAGCGTAATAAGCCTTACCTATCTACTGACGTATAGACCATACGTTATTACCGTTGCTTTACTACGACGCGTATGCACTATATTTTTATTACACGACTGCCCAAAAAAAGGAGTGTTATGTTTTTAGGGTTCATGTGTGTAATGTAAGTATGTTTGTAAGTTTCTTTATTACACCATAACTTCTAAATGCCTGAACTGATTTCCATGTATGTATCTAATGATATCGTTAGAATCCTTACAATGTCCTTAGTAAAATAGGCTAGTCAGATTTAAAAAATGGCAGGCGTGCTTTTTATTTTTTAATTAATTATTCATATCAATGTGTATAGGCTTTATTATGTTTCAGTTTTTACCCGACTGTCCCAAAAAGGAGTGTTATATTTTTAGGGTCCATGTATGTATGTTCGTGAGTTTCTTTATACCACTATAACTTCTAAACGACTGAACTGATTTAGTTGTATGGGGTATCGTTAGAATCCTTACATTGTCCCGGGAAACAGACTGGCAAGATTAAAGAAAAAATTGAAATATAGTGGCTATGGCATACAAAAAGGTGCGAAATAAAAAATATAATTCAACATGGCAGGCATTTTGTTTAAATAATTTAATCTTCAAGATATGTCTTTGAAAAAGCATTAACGCATGCTTAGCGAACTCTAAAGTTACAATATTAAATGGAAAAAGAATACGGTCGCGAACAGGATTCGAACCTGCGCCTCCCGGATAGATACTCCAGGCGCTCTGACCAACTAAGCCATCTCGACCTCTGCTCACCACCGCGAATTCTTCTTCCATATTTTAACACGTCTTATGGCGACGTCATCTTTTTCCATTTAATATTGTAACTTTAGAGTTCGCTAAGCATGCGTTAATGCTTTTTCAAAGACATATCTTGAATTATTAAGGTAATTGCATTCTTTACGACATTGTATTAACTGCAAAGTTAGTCGTGTCGGTTCAGTCACTTGTAAGTACTGAATTGATTGCAATGACGTCGCCATAAAACGTGTGAAAATATGGAAGAAGAATTCGCGGTGGTGAGCAGAGGTCGAGATGGCTTAGTGGTCAGAGCGCCTGGAGTATCTATCCGGGAGGCGCAGGTTCGAATCCTGTTCGCGACCGTATTCTTTTTCCATTTAATATTGTAATTTAATCTTGTTTAATTACTTTGTATGAGGTGTACAGTCAGCGATGTAAGTCAATTAACACGCATCAAAACTGCACCGATTGTAGTGTACTTAGATTATTGTGATCTAATGAAACAATTTTCAACTTTTTCTATATTTATATGATGACAAGATTGTAACGTGTTGGACTTCAGACAGTTTGATAGTTTTTGAGTTCAGACACTTTATAAATTTGGATTTGTTCAGTGACTTTTGTACTTTTACTATCTTAATATGAGCCCGGTTAATGGAGTGTGATATTAGGATAACATCAGAACCTGGCGCATGGATAACATTGGTGTGATATAGCTAGATAGAAGGAGACCGTATCGGTGGCGGTTACCACCAACAACAGCATTCCCAAAGAGGGTTGACATCAGGCAGGCGGCCAGTCATAAAACATAGCCAAAACTTTAGCAGCATGCCAGATATAGGTATGCTGCGCTGACCCCAAATAAATTGGGATAAGGGCAGGGGGATGCTGACTATCTTAATATGAGTATTTGTTTTTGTAAGGAGGACATGCGCCAGGAAACACAGGCTGTGCCTTGTTAGGCTTAAGATGCTACTACAGTGAAATAAAATGCTAGAACTGTAAACTGTAGTATTATTTAATTACTAGCTCCTGCCCACGACTTCGTCTGCCTGAGCTATGTGCTAATCCCGGTTATAAACTATCTGTATGCCAAATTTCATCTGAATCCTTTCAGTCGTTATTGCGTGAAAGAGTAACAAACATCTATCTATCCGTCGTCACAAACTTTCGCATTTAAACAATTACTTTTGTACAAATCTGCAAAAATAAAATATTATTTATCTCTTGATTGCTGATAAATCTTTGAAAAGCATTAACGCATGCATAACAAACTTTAAAGCCTTTGTTCCCCACAACAATTTATAACTTTATCTCTTGATTGTTAAATTACTATTTATGAATTGTATAGAATAGACTGTTACGTTAATTTTACTATCTACGAAATCAACATTTATCTCCTGGATACAGCATACATTATTTGGCCCGGTTAGTGGAGTGTGATAGTACGATGACATCAGAACCAGGTGCATGGATAACATTTGGTGTGCCATAGCTAGATAGAAGGAGACCGTATCGGTGGCGGTTACTGCCAATGAGGGTTGACGTCAGGCAGGCGGCCGGTCATAAAACATTGCCAAAACTTTAGCAGCATGCAATTTCAAAGCAATTAGAAAGTGGAAGAAGTACGCATGCTGAAACAGATCTACGTAAATCTGCACTCGTCGGTCAAGTGGTCCCGAGCGCAACTGCTGAGCATGCGGTCTCGGGTTCAATTCCCAGGTTGGGCAATTTGTTATTGGGTATTTAGAAAATTCTCAGTAGCAGCCCGGAGTTTGGATTTGTGCCCGGCACCTACATGGGACTCAATAACAGCATTGATGAAATGTGGGTGTACATGTTTAACTGTGTACACCTCTGCCTACCCCTTCGCGGAAAACAGGCGTGATTGTAATAAAACGCACGTAATACTTGGCATGATAGTTATATTTTCTCCAGATCACAATACATTGCGCAAAGCATGTCCGGATGCGATGCCAGCCGCGAACGAGTAGGCCGTACTTTCCTACGTTCAAACAGGACTTCACATTATCCCAGTGTTGTCAGTCAGATGTAAGGTTGCCAGGTGGCCGGGACCCACCGGGATTGACGCGGAATGAGAGCATATGTCCCGGGTCCCGTAATTTACAAAAATGACCCGGAAATTTACAAAATCATAACATTAAAACATTATAACTTTTATATTTCGCTTTACAACAATTTAAATTACGCGCGGTCAGAACCAGAGAGTCAGAGGTCAAACAAAGTCCACGCCATCTATCCACCGAAGCTAGAACTAGATAATCCGCAGCTTGTTGGTAACCATGGATATGGTTAAGGCGGAACTCTAGACAAGACTGAATTTTTGACAATCTTGCAGAGATTTTTTTAAATGATTCCCGATGGCCAAGGAATTACAAGAGCCGCAAAAAAATATAATAAAAATACAAACATAAAAATTCCTCGAAAATCGGTTTTGGTATTTTTGTCCCTCAATCGACGCTAGCGAATCTGGAAAGCCCTATCAGATGCCTGACTGACGTCTGTATTGCCAATATAAAAAATGGATAATATAGATAATTGACGAATATATTTTAATTTGCTATGATTATTCCAAAACCTAACATGAAGCCATGTTATGTTGAGTAAATCTGCATGGCACTTCCCTCAAATAGCCATTTCACATATAGGCTGTATAAAGTTCACACGCTCAATTTGCCATCAGTTCGAGTCTTGACCTTGATCATGATGTGATAACTGATGTTATGAGTTAGAATCCGAAACACCAGTCCATCAATCAACGCATTACACGACCAGTTTAACATCCATACTAATATTATAAATGCGATAGTAACTCTGTTTTTTTGTTTGTTACCTTTTCACGACTAAACGGCTGAACGTATCGTAATAAGATTTAGCGAGGAGAGAGATTGTATACTAATTAGGGAAGGATATATGCTACCTTTAGTCGCGCAGACGTAGTCGCGGGCACCAGCTAGTCAATCTATAACAAGGTAATGTGGTGGATATTATGTGCATTAAAATGTTAAACATATCAGAACAACTGAAATCTGGGGGCACGGCAGTGCCCCCGCCAAAACGAGCCGAAGAAAGCGAGGCCAGCATAGCATCTAGGTCTGGAATTCTGGATAATGCTATCTTAGGTTTGCGCGATCACTACACATTATAATAAAACAACTCTTGCACTTTTGCACTGCAGCGTTCGAAACGTCAGTAAAAACAAAAAACGAATAATACACGCGATTAATCCGGTTAAAAGTTGTTTTATTATAATGGATAATGCTAGAAAGCCGAAATTTTCATATTTATGAAAAAAGTCACTTTTTATATCTAGACGCTGGCGGCATCGGCATTTCCTAACTGACTACCTCTAAGAAGAAATGCCAAAACAAACTTAGAGGTCAAGGTCTGTTTTAGTCCAGACATCATTGAATAAGGTTATGTGAGCGTCTGAGATGGCCTTTTGAAGAAAGAGCCATAGCAATTTCGAATTGACCTGTTCTAACTGATGGCACACATGCTTATGACGTCGTGTAGCTCAAAATACAGGCCCATTGAGGATAAAAAAACGGTAGCGTAATTCTATTTCATTTACAATGAGTTGTTTTTTAATGAAATTTGGATCTACATTTGGCTACCAATTCGCCTTATGCTTAGTGATGGTGTGACTGAGGATGGAGCACGTAGATCCAGAAGAAATCTATTCACTCCAAGTAGAGTGGATAGATTTGGGGAGAACGATAGTTGAGGAGTCGATGCATCTGCCCTGACTCGTCTCCCACAACTGTTGCACCGGACTACATCCCGAAACACGACTAACTCACTTCACGGCATGACTTCGTTCGGTGGGTGGTAACCAGCCGCGGCCGAAGCCTCTCACCAGAGTTGGGTTGCCTGTTTTGCACCACCCAGGTGCCACGTGTAGGGATTCCATTTTAAGGGTGCACTTCTACGGACGCGGTAAACTCAGCCTCCAAATTCCTTTCAATTGGTAATTGACAGTCAATTAGAAATTGACGCGTGCATCAGTCATCGTGATCTCATTATTGGGTGCTCAGCGATTCATCGCAGGGCAATACGATACCACATCGAATTAGACATCAAAATCTAATTCCTTTTAAACGTTACGTTGTGTTTGCCAAAAAGTCAAAATTTACAGTTTCACACATCAATATCTCGCTTGTTTTACGACACCTGGTTAAAGCTTAAAGCCAACGGTTTGTGAAGTGGAAACCGTCGTATATATGCGTATAGTATATATGTACATATAGGGTATGTATATAAGTGTATGTGTTACATAAACTGAGCCGGCGACAGCTAGTCGGAGCCGACCGACCAAAATACGGGCACCTGACGCCCGCTCGCAACCCGGCCAGACTGAGGACACAGTGACGATAGAGGAACGGGTACTTCTCTTTGTCTTTGTCTCTTAGCTCTTTTCTAATCAATTGGAGATATTATGTATCTATCGTCCGATACAGTTTTTTCTTAATTTGGCTATTTTCGCAACTACTACTTGATTCTTGCGTACAATATCCTTACGCTCCGAATATTATGTCAACGAACGCAGTTGATGCGGCTCAGTTCAATAGTCAATCCAACAAGTTATAACAATCTCTTTTCAAGTTATTTATTTGACAAAAAACACAATTAATCATAAAATGGATCCATGCATGATACTAAACACTGGTACCTACTACTTATCGGGCCTGTAGTGGCTCTAGTCCTTAATTACTACAGCGATTAGCTCCACTCAGCAACACTGCCTTTGACAATAGAACTAGAGAATTTCAGAGTTCAAACATATAAGCTCTGCTATTATTATTAATATTACCATCTCTCGCTCCGCTCATCAGCATATCCTCAGCGTAATTTCGCCACGAGCGCGCACAAAGCCTGCCCGCTGCGGTCGGTCGTCTTACCATCGTGCGCGATTGTACCCGCTATACTTATGTACACTTATGTACAGTGTTTATCGCGTGTTGACACCACGACTGTACTGAGCCCTTCGCGCCCTTTGACCGAAACGAAGTAGGTAGACTGATGTGAGGTTACAAAATCCAGATTTTGAGATGGACCTAAAGTTTCGGTAGATAAGGATCATATTGCAATGCATATAAACTACATGCATAAATGAAGTACTCATGAATTTTCAGAGAAATTATTAGTTTTGATTCAGTTACAGAACTTGGTTCTAGGAACATCACTAAGTTTTGCTAGGCTATGTTTTTACGGGTTTTGGCTTTTATTAATTTGATCTATAACAGTACCTTCGGTTATAATTTTTTGTGTAAAGAAAACACAGTCGTGAGCAAAATTCGAACCTGCACCTTCCGGATAAATAATGCAGGCGCTCTGCCCGCTCATGACGTTATTGCTATCTATTCAGTCCCTATACCCTATATGTATGAAAGCACACTTTTAAATAGTATTCTAATCAACAAAATATTTATTATGCTACGACGCCTAATGCTTGGACAATGTCGGCGTAAATACGTAACGGGTAATGGCGGAATCTAGGACAATACATTCAAGATAAATCTTTGAAAAGCATTAACGCATGCTTAGCGAACACTAAAGTTATAATGTAATAACTCTAGGTCAATACATTTTTAAATGGTTATGCAGAGTATAAATATATTTATATACATATTTAACCGATGCTGTTAAAAATTCCCATGTAATAACCGGGCATAATATTAATCTTATGGCTGCTACTGAGAACTGGTTCGTTGGTCTAGCGGTCGAAGTGCGACTGCTGTACATGAGGTCCTGGGTTCGATTGCCGGGTCGGGCAGTGTTATTGGGTTTTTCTATTAAGAAATTCTCGATACCAGCCTGGAATTGTGCCCGGTAGATGGCAATAGGCTCAACACCGATTAGGTACATGGGACTTCATAACATTATTGGTGAAATTTGGGTGTACAACTATATTCAGCTCTCCCTACTCCTTCGGGGAATACTGCCGTGATTATAATATAATCACGGCAGTATTCATTCAGTTATGCTACTTGGAACTTCGCAACATCAATTTACGCGACCCAGGAATACACATAATCACCACCAGGAATACACAAACCCAGTACCTCACACTACACTGCCGAGGCAGTTGGATTGGAATGAAGGGAAAACAGAAATGTTCGAAAACCAGTATTTGTATGCAATCTATTGCACTTTCATTATAATTACAGAAAATGCAACTGGAAACCACGGATCAGTCGGTTTACTTGAGCAGATCCGACTCATGTGGAGTGAAACAGTGCGCTTTGACGGCTCAGCACTAATGCCAACATACGGTCATCGGTGCTTAAACACGGGGAGTTTGTGTTTAGATGTCTCTCCCTTTGACTTTGTACGCCGTTACGACTGGAGCTTGGAGACGAAGTGAGCGTTGACAGTTAATTAAGACTGTCTTTAATTCGTATAGAATTTATCTAAGTGTATCTGTCGCAGATGGATAGTAGAATCCGGTGTTTTACAAAACTGCTAGTTGATTTACAAAACAGTAATGTTTTATAAAACAGCTGAACAACGTTCAGTTGGATTGCCATTGCGATACGTTTAATAAAAGTGCTACCGACGTTTAGACGTAATGCAGAATGACATATCTACAGTGGGACAGATTTGTTTATTGTGTAGGTATATTAAATGGATAGTCACCACTCAAGTAAAAAAAAAAGATACTGTATTTTGATTTGTCTTTCCATGGCTGAGTCGACGGAACCGCTGAGCTGTTTTTCATAACAGTACTGTTTTGTAAATCAGTTAGCAGTTTTGTAAAACAGCTCATTCTACAATCCATCTGCGACATATCTATATGATATTTTGGGACAGCGATCACAGATTAATAATTTATTGGTTTCTACGCAATGATGTGAAAAGTTTAGTAGAGATTATCTATCACGTTTAATCGAACGATGTAAAAATAGAAACCGAGAGAAATAGAGACCAGCACTAATGCAAAAGATACGGTTATGAGTGCTTAAGGTGGCATAATATGGTATTTAGTGTGTAAGTCCTGTACCTAAGTTTTCTTTTAATAACTTCAAGAAAAACATTTATAAAAATATGTATAACAAATTTCCAAAATTTTAAAAATAATCTTTGTATTAGTTTAACAATTAGTTTATTGAAATCAACTAAGTAATTGGGGACACCCAAATGGGAACTTCTACATTTCATAGATAATATAATGAAATGGTTACAAAAGTACAGGTGTGTAGAACTTACCTACAACCGGCGCTTGTGTATGACCAGATGCTTGAAACACTCGGGTCGGTCCGAGCGCTCGCATTTTCTCTATAAAGTGATCGTAAGGCGATTGGTCGACACTTCACGTGACCCAAGGCCTGGTCTCCATTTTGAACAAAGAATTATATTAGTATTGCCATTCAACGTGGCAATGCTGCCGGCTTTTTAGGTATAGGTACGCTCCCAGTTGACAGCGACGATGACGAATTTTTCGATGCTGTCTTATAGTTTTTATTTACCAAATTCAAAAAGGAGGAGGCATTTATTTTTTATTTTTATTATAATAGTTTTAGTAGGTAATCTTTAGTCTGTAAATCTATACATATTATAAATCTGTAGAGATGGAGTTTCTGTACATTATAGACATTCCAAAAAAAAATTTGGATTGGTTAATGGAAGCTAACAGAACCCATGTCCACCATTTTTGTATTTTTTTTCTGTATTTCTGTTTGTCGTTTATTTGTGCGAGCATCACGTAAAAGGTACACAACCAGTGTGTATAACTTTGACACAAATATATTGTTCGTAATTCGGAGTTTTATTTTTTATTATTTCATCATAATCGGTTTATTCTGTCCAAAGATATTTGAATTTGAAAAGTTCAAGATAAACGTATCGTAACAATCGTAATGGAGATACACGTGACGACATCTCGTGCCTAAAAATGGTACTAAGGAATATGTGGCTTAAGTAGGTCGTTATCGTTACAGGTAATAATATTATATAATCAGAAGAAAATAGTTTCAAAAATGTTTGTTTACGTAAAAACTACATAGCTTAGTCCTCAATAGCTGCTTTACATTCGGTTTAAAGAAAATTATTTTCTTATAAAAACTGTACAGTTCATTTAAAATAAGATATGCACAACAAACTCAATTAGAATATAGTATAGTATCTCCAGCGCTTATTACTATTTATTACACATACATATATTGGGTTGAGTTAGCTGAGTATCTACATTTTTAATTATTATGAATTTGTGTTCGTACACGACATGGGGTTAATTTAGGAAATCCACGCGGACGGAGTCGCGGGCACAGCTAGTTGTATATATTTTTCACATGTTAAAACTTGACGTTGTTTAAAGTTAATATTAGATAAATAGAGTACCTATTCTTTAGTGTACGCTTTAAACATAAATATAATAAAATAATCAATAACATTGGTATTGTGGTACTATAGGCGGTCTTATCGATAATAACATAACATAACATAGCATCACGCCTGTATTCCCCGAAGGGGTAGGCAGAGGTGTACACAATTGTACACCCACATTTCACCAATGCTGTTATTAAGTCCCATGTGGTATGATAGGTGGTGAGCCTATTGCCATCAACCGGGCACATTTCCAAACTCCGGGCTGCTACTGAGAATTTCCTAACAGAAAAACTCAATAACACTTTGCCCGACCCGGGAATCGAACCCGAGACCTCCTGCTCAGCAGTCGCGCTACGGACCACTAAACCAACGAGGTAGTTATCGATAATAGCAATTATAAAAGTGTAATTATTAAATAAATAGCAACAAATAAGTGTAATTTTACTAAAACATTAATTCAAAATTCACATATAATATTTCACGATTAAATAATATTCCATGATCACAATGGAATTAAATCCAATTAGCCTAACACGGCGCATACAAGGAGGTTCCCCACAAGAAGTTGTTCCCTATTAAACATAGGCCTTAACCGTAGCTATGATTACTGCTCGGTATTGTACCAAGAGGATAGAAAGAATAGATAGAAATTTTATTTATTTATAGGGAATATTGGCTCTCTAGGGAATTATTCCCTGGAGTGATGATGACTTGATAACCATAAAAATGGTCACTATAGTGAGTCAACCTTAATGTCTATCTTAGACATATGCAGACGCGGACATTTTTTTAGAACTTTTAAAGGGGATTAATTCTGTGATGCATGATTTTTGCGTAACTTTAACCGTTTACCCAGCGCACGTAACAGAAACTCTCAAAAGGAATATCATTTTCCCGTTTTTGCATCTTTTTTCATTGAATGCTCCACTCCTATTGGTCCTAGCGTGATGTTATATATCCTTAATAAATTGACTATCCAACACTAAAATAAATTTTCAATTTGAACCAACCAAACAAACAAACACACAAACTCTTCAGCTTTATTTATATAGCTATATTTTTATTTTCACACACACTGAACCTGGTATACTGGTCTCTTCGATCTTCTAAACAATAGTCATTTATTTTATTAATGTATCGGGTGGTCAAAACTGTTAATTGCACGATAGAATAAGATGTTTTACGTTTATTGTATTATTTACAATAAGGATCCACTGTATAATAATGTCACTCATCAGCACTTATTTAACGCGTCGTTTAGCAATAAAATCACTGTAATCTTAGTGACGTCCAATCATCAATAGATAAGTTATTAACCCACAATTACAATCAATCTTGTAGATTCCTGCTCAGTCATTCTGCGACCACAAACGGTGCAGTGTCCGAAATGTCAGGAAAAACCAATAATACACGCTGTATAACGGTTAATAGTTGTTTTATTATAATAGTACCTACTACAATATTTACAACCATTTAACTCAAAAGCGAACTGTGCCAACAGGTAACTTAGTTCTAAGTCAGCAGCCTATACTTAGAATACCGGTTTTGCTCCTTATTGAGTTGCGGAGAACAGGAAGCCGTCGCTCCGCTAAAAATATTTACCCAATTCAACTAGAGGTGTAACTGAAAACCACAACACAACATAAATAATTAAAAAATATGCTTTCTTTCTAAATAACCTTAAATCACACAATTATGCCATTAACCACCTACTTGTTATTTACTTATCTGTCACACATACGACCCATCGCATATCTGACCTGTTGCACATACGACCCATCGGGCTTATGACCTGTCGCACATACGACCCGTCGACCTTATGACGTATCGCGCACACGACCCATGGAAATTTAAAATTACGCGAATAGCATTAAAAATCGGTTTTATTACAAGGAACTAGGAAGGTTAATTTCTTTGGAATATCTGTTTTATTTCTATGATCTGGGGCACAGTCCTACAGTTTCCAGGCAGGCGTGAACTAGGTTGAGATGTCTGCCTGCCATCAGGAATTGTGATGGGGACGTGCTTATTGTACTATAAAAGCTTTATATATTTTTATCGTTCTACAATACTAAGGTACGGTGGCGACGTTTGGAGTGGCCCATGGCTAAGTAACAGCCGCACAGATCGATTGATCGAGGTTAAACTGGGCTTGCCGCGTTGGGTCTGTGGATGGGTGACCTTCATTTCATACCGAGATCCCTGCGTGCCTCGGAGTTCACGTTAAGCCGTCGGTCCCGGTTGTCAAATTTAGACTAAGATAGCCGTTACGGGTAGTCAGAGGCTTGAAAATCTGACAACCAGTCATACCACGACATATCGTGATACCAAGTAACTGGGTTGTGAAGGTCAGATGGTAGTCGCTCCATGTAAAACACTGGTATTAAGCTGCATCCAGTTTGCCTGGAAGCTGACCTCAAAGTAATTGGCAAAAGGTTATGCAGATTGAATATTAGGGTAATACGTTATCATTATTTTTATTAGCACTTTTACAATAATCACCAAAATAAACCCTAAAAATAATTACGAAGCATTTTAGGTTGGAAATCGGAAGGTTGTAAGTCTGTCAATTTTACAGTATATACCTAACTAATTTAACTGAACGCAAGCACACTATCACTTTGGCAGTAATGTACTCGTATAACTAATATTTTGTCATCGAACTCACGTGGATATGCAAAACATTAATAGAATTTTGATCCATTTTGATATTGTAGATATTTGGGCTTGACATAGATACTGGATGATTACTAGAAAAAAAAAACGTTTTTGTTTTTTGAAGCATTGAAGACCCTTTAGGTCTTCAATGCTTCAACTATATTGTTTCGTGACCCATAGTCACACCAACTGACAACATCACTAACAAAATAATAAAAAGAATTTGTAAAGTTAAATTCTAATACTTTGACAATGGGTACGAAACCCACACTAAAGTTTTTTTGTAAAGAAAATCTGTCATATTATTCTAAAGTTACCTGCCCAACCTACCTATAAATCAAACCAAGATAGCGGTGCAAGCATGGTTATTTTTGTCAACACGTTTGTCGATTAAAAACGTCAAATTTGATATAAAGTGTTGATAAAACGATAAAATTCAATACATAAAAACTTTTATCGAGTCGCAAGTTTATCGAAACGATCCATGCTCGGACGCCAGGTCAAAATAACATTAAGTCTTAGTACAACATCCCCCGTAGCACATCATATGCAGTAGACCACCAGATTCTATTCGGATCATATAGCTAAACTGGAAAACGCAATATGCAATATAAGCTATTATGATTTTCACAAGATTACTTTTTATTGGCATAATAAATGCTTCAAGAAAACTTGCAAGAAGTACCATCATGACGGTTCTTAGCTATCATGTTACCCAGGTCATGACTCCTAATGCCCATAGCAACTTTTCATTGTCCTATATGAGCAATGAACGCGACGCGATACGATGCTTAAATACCAAATGGTAGCTGATCCTAGTAAATCTAAAATATTGTACGCAATGACATGCGATGCTATAAGAAACAATTAATAAAACTTATTGCCGAACATGACAAAATACGACGTTTGTGACCTAATTTGATTGTAAGGACACTTAATAATGCTTATATATTAATATATTTGTAAAGTTCTCTTTCGAACTCCATTTTATATTCAACGGTATAGTATTGCTTGTCGAAAGAAGATAATTAATTAGTTTTACTTCAGATTCCAATTATCCAGATAGACTCCCTAGATTGAGATTGCCGTATTTTCTTAACTGCAATAATAAACATAGAGGCGAAAAGGTCCGGTAGGGTGGTACAAAAATTTTCATTGGCAGAGAATTCGATTTCCACTTGACACATCCCTTTCGCCTCATCTGTGTTCATTAACCTGTTCATGCATAAACGTGATTGCTCGCTGGTTTAGGGTATATTGCTCTTGACCTACTCTTTCTTAAAAGCGTCCACAACGTACGTTTTCCGAGTTAGGCCTACCATTCACACTCACCTCGTATAGTTACTAGTCTAATCAATCTTCTTACATCCATCGTGGTGGTGTATAGTGGCTTAAGACCGTTTGGATATTCTTCCAATAATGATATTTATATCATTTAGCATAGCTTATGATAGTTTTTGTTGGACATCTAGTACAATGGGCATATCAATATACTAGTGTAATATGACGTCACTTTACGCCATTAAGCCAACATGCTGGACACGTGTAAGGATTGAAGTAATCCTTACACATGTGTCCAGCATGTTGGCTTTACATTTATTATAGGATTTATTAGGATTATTGTTAACAATGTATTGTGTATTTATTATAAGGTTCTTTTCATATGGTCACGCTGCAGTTGTATGATGAGTTAGAGCTGTAGTAGCCGACTTGAGATGGCAGTTCAGACCCTAACCCTTCGCTGGCTGCTTAACACGTAGTTTGTGCCATCTTTCTTTTACCAGACTGCAAATAAAATGCGTAATGTAAGTACTCATTTGAATGAATTCCTTAACAACGCCATCTAGAGAAACTAAGAATAGAGCATTACGCTTGCGTCCCTCGAGTCTCCTGTTATTAAGTCTCATGTCATAGGTGACGAGCCTATTGCCATCAATATTCACAATTCCAAACTCCGGGCAGAATTCCTAATTAAAAATCTCCAATTACACCAAGAGTAACGAAAAATGAGAAAAGAAGAGAATGGAAAACTAAGAGATTCTTCGGGATGAAACAATCTATGTTCTTTTCCGGGTCAAGTTTAAGCTCTGTACCAAATTTCAACGAACAAAGAGACACTCTATCATAAACCAGAAACAAGAAGTTTAACAGCAGAAGTTATAAGTTTTATTGTAATAATAATATGTATAAGTGTATTTATAAATTGTTTATTTTTTGTGTATTTTATTTTATGGGCCAAAGTTGCCTGAAATAAACGATATATTATTATTATTAACGAATAGTTTTTTCAAATGTGTGTCTTTTATATAGAAAACGATTCAATCGACTCGTTTATGTCCAAAACTAACCTTAGGCAAGGCCCGTGTTGTTCGTTCAGCTCCATAACATTTATAGTGAAGGATTTTCAGAGGGACTGATGAAATATCGATGGATTTTCAAGTGATTTTTATACGCGGAATTTTGGACGCCCTCCGTTTTTTCTCGTATGACTGTAGTAGACTAACAATTTTATTTCGAGTTTTAATAGTAACTACGCTTAGCATCACGCCTGTATTCCTCGAGGGAGTAGGCAAAGGTATACCTACACATTTGCACCCTCACGTTTCACAAATGCTGTGAAGTCCCATGTGATACCGGGAACAATTACAAACTCCTGGTGCCTACTGAAAATTTCCTGTCAGTATAACCCAATAACACTCTGCTCGACATTGGAATCGAACCCGAGACCTAATGCTCAGCAGTCATGCTTGGGACCAACGAGGCAATCAGTTTAAATTTACTAGCTGATCATAATCAATACATATTATAAAGCAAAGTCCCCCGCTGCGTCTGTCTGTCTGTTCGCGATAAACTCAAAAACTTCTGAACGAATTTTCATGCTCTTTTCACGAATAAACAGAGTGATTCATGAGGAAGGTTTATGTGTGCAATTCATTAAGATTTTGTGTAAATTGGTTGAAATATTATAATGTTTGTGACACTGATGCTCTACTGCCGTGCGAAGCCGGGGCAGGTCGGTAGTGTATTATAATAGAGATTGATATAGCAGCGATATGCTAGTGGTCTGATAGCTAGACTGGCACGTCAAGGTTTAAAACCAAGGCACGCACCACTGACTTTCCCTAGTAAAGTGCGTATCACTATCACTACATATTATAAAACAATTTCCTCCGCCGCGTCTGTCTGTCTGTTCGCGATAAACTCAAAAACTACTGCACCTATTTTCATGTTGTTTTCACTAACGGATAGATTGATTCTCGAGGAAGGTTTATATATATAATTTGTCAATTTTTTGTATTAATTGGCTTGAATATAATGATAATTGTTGGAGGTATATAAAATATATATATATAAGCCGTCTGGGAGCTTTAAACAAAAACGCTGCCTAAACCCTTTGAGATATAATATATTACAGGAGCCAGTCATTAACATCCACGCGGGCGAAGCCGCGGGCATCAGCTCGTTAGATATACAGTGAATTAGTACTTACCTAAAACAGCGAAGGAAAACAACGTAACGATTTCACAATTTTATGATAAGATTCTAGAACTAAAAAAAGTAGGTAATTAAAGTACCAACAACATACTCTAAAAATTTCTGGAAAAATAATTATAAAATTGCACGCCCATCCTTGCATATATTTTTCTTCGGATAGGACAGGAAAGTATGGAGTTCATAAGGGGTATTTTGAACTACATAAACTTCAGCAGTTTACACCGTGGCCTGTGACTTATGCAAAACGGTGGGTATTTATCAGCGTACTGTTTAATGTGGCGCCATTTTTCATGTCCGCGCCGTGGACCCGCGACAGTGCGCCTCAGTGGATACTGACAGGCTTTTAACTGCACCTATTTGCGATGACGTCATGGGATCTATTTTCATTTTATTGTATAGGGCTTATTATTTATAGAACTTGTAATGCAAGAATCATTTGATATCTTCAAGGTCAAATATTCCTAGCTAATATATAAAAATATGCATCTTTCATATACGACGCTTTTCGTCTTTCATTGAAATCAATGTTTCACGTTTCTTTGCGTTTATTACTTGTGTTGAGTAGCTCCAGAAGTCATAACGACTTTTTGATATCCGGCGAATTGACAAACAATTCAAAACAAATCATAGTAAAAACTTTTATTAAGTGCTTCAATGTCACATAAATTAATATTGAAAGAGCCTTGTTTTATTCTTAAAATTCCCCACGTACCTACAACCACGCATTCTTTGATGTTTCGCCAAGAAGTGTATCCTGCTAACAGCCGGCGAGTGTTCAGCTCAGCGCTCGGTATTCTGCCATTCCGAACGCTAGCGTGTTATATCTAAAGCTGGTAATGACGTTATTCAGGGAACACCCGCCAAACTCGGACCGGAGAAGTACAATTCGATTTTGGGTTTGGTTCAGTGTGGTTGATATTCGGTTTTACATACTGCTTTGAACTGTTAGAGTATTATTAAGGTTACGTTAGCGTAACCGCGCGGTCCATTCAACTTGAGAGGCCTCTACAATTACTAGCCTGAGCCAGCACGTGCAAATTTCTAGGGTTTACTATACTTGACATTTAGTTTGCTGAAGCTGCTGCATTGGCCGCAACAACTGCAATGGCAAGAATTCACAGCGTCCCAAACGTCAACCATGCAGGGATGACAACATCACAATCGTTTCGATGCAGCATTGCTACCTACTGACGTATCTCAATTCTAGATCAGTGACCAAAACATGCATCCCTTAGCAGCAATTCGCAACTACACAGCTCGTATCAAAAGGTTACGATTTTACTGAAATGTTTTATGACTTATTAATAGTGCGTTGCAAACTGTGGTCAGCAAAGAGAGGTAGACTGACCATGCTACTCTAACGCGACCGCTACGAGCATTTCATCTGAGGATCATCGTATTTGGAGAGTACTTTAATTCGTCGGTCCTGGCTCTTATTATTAATCTAGTAGTAGACTTTCGGTCAAGTAAGGGGGCCATCTTCATACCAGTTTGTCGCCTTACTGTACGAAAGGGGAAGAGTCTACTTTTGGCACTACCTGGCGCAGATGCAAACCAAAGCAGAATTACTAAAACGACGTTGCACTACGAGCTAAAAATCCGTTAATCGTGAATGTATGTAATATTAGTACAAGGTTATTCTTTTGCAATTAGCCTTGTATGATCAAACCTTTTTGTTGTGAACCTACTGCGTATGTTCTCATGGTGAATGCGGGCGGTATCGCCGCACTAGCTCCTGTTCAGTGGCGGTCGTTTGAGATCGCGCGTTTACGAGTTCGTCCGGGCGCTGCGCCCGCTTTATTGTGCGGACTGTACTCCGTGACGTCATGGACACAGTCGCTATCGCTTTGACCTCGATACGGATAGTGGTATCCTTCTGTGGGAATTAGTGGTGAAGCTAGGTCATATTTTGACTACGTGGTCGTATTTTAAAGTTATGAGACGGTGTCGAAGGATCCATTCGTGAATATAAAGTATTCAGTTTAATTAAGCAATACTAGCTTCTGCCCGCAACTTCGTCTGCATGGACTTCAGAATTCGGCCCAGCCGGGATAAAAAGTATGCGATGTGTTAATCCAGGAAATGTTCTATCTATGTGCTAATTTTCATCCAAATCTGTTCAACGCTTGATTAAGTAACAAACATCCAAACATCTTCACAAACTTTCACATTTATAATATTCTGGTAGTAAGATATTGATGTGTCTGGGAATTAATATAATTAAGTCCAATAATACCATATTTAAGATATAACCAGAAAATTTCATTCGGCAAAAAGAAAATTTAAAGCGTATCTTCACCAAACCATCCAAGGTTCAAAAAATCTCAATTCAAGGTCCAAAAACCTCATAAAATATTCCTTCAATACCAATCTCTATGAACACGTAATACTGCAGTGAGCAGGTGAGCCCAGCCCCGGTGTTTACGAGCCCGCGCTAACGAGTACACTCATGATAATAAACCGGTCGTAAATAAACTCATCCGTGACGTAAATAAAGTCATCCTCTCGTCACAATCAGCCCCCTGATGCTACCTCGCGGTCACGATACATGCGTTGATAGTTAAGTGAGATTTAAAAACCATATCTCTATGATCACTTTTTAATGAAATCGATTTTGATATTGTATTAGTAGTTTTTAGGAGAATTTTTATTGCAGCTTGTGCATATTTTGGAGGGCACGTTCACTTGTGGGTTTTAGCTGTTATTTAAATGGCAGTTGCTAAGACCAGACCAGCCTACGGACGGTTTGAATAATTCTGACACCATATTGGCCAAACGAAATAAGAAAAATAAGTAGTTAAAATCATAATCATAAGTTGTATGAAAATGGTTATTTAAGCACGCAGTGATTTTTTTATTATTTTTTGGAATGTAATGTGGGGCGTTGTTGGGAAAATAATGAGACGTGTTGGCAAGCTCGATGTCTATATTATTCTGAACTTAGTAGGTACTAATATTATATCTAATATAATAGAATACGGAGGAGACACGTCACACACTACAGGAATATGCAATTAAATGAATCGGTAAAGAAAATTGGACACAGTAGACTGAATAACAGTTATCGTTGCCTCAGAAAAGAGCTGAAGGCCACATGCGCATATAGATTTAATAACAAGGATACGTCCAGTTATCTATACTAATATTATAAAGCAGAAGAGTGTTTTGTTTGTTTGTTTACACGCTAATCTCTGGAACAACCAGTCGGATTTGAAAAACTCTTTTAGTATTTGATAGCCAGATTCATGAGGAATAGTATACGGTATCCAACATTCGGCTACACCTTTCAGCTAGCTTTAAATATTGATTCTCGTTAAGTTAGGCGGAAAAAAATGCGCTGCCGAACCTCTTATCCGCGTGCGCTGGCATAATGGTTAGTGATACGTTAATATAATGTTCTACAAAAATATTAGGCATTAGTACATTAAAAAAAAAAACCGGTATGTTATATGCCTATCTCTTATACATAAGCCACAATAAGGTATTATCTGCCAAAAAAAGTATAAAGTCTTGCAGCAAGTGGGCCGACGTTCAGTCGCGACTATGACATGAATATGACTAGGACAGAATTTGTGAGGGTATCACGCAGAAAGACCTATGCAAATGGATAGAATTGTGCAGATTATGATGAGCAAGATGAAAAATTCTGAGAGCAATATCCGCGACAATCGTAAACTGATTCTAACCGGGACCTAAAAATAATTTATTCCATAGTGCACACGCGAACATTCAGGAGATTTTTTCCTCACATATATCTTACATATGTATGTATAAATATTTTACTTTCACATATGTTCTTTGTAAGTCCATACTGGTCTTATGTGTACATCTTCCAAAGCCATGTACTCACTAGCTAACTAGAGTTGAGCAACACAAATCGCCCGCAACTTCGCGCTATCTCCGTGACATGTTGATTGACTTCAGAGAACAGCCTTATCTCTTGCGATACCCGGGAAAGGGTTGCCAATGTCTGTGGCTGCATACCATGAGTTGTAATTGTATTTTATCTTTATCGTTTTAAGGAAATACTGTATAAGATTTGGGGCCTAGCGAATAAAATGTTGTGTTATATCTAATATTAAGTAGTGAAATGCTAAAGGCTACATTGATTGTTGTCTCACCTACCTGTATCAAATTTAATAAATCTCGATGAATCAGACGGTGTACAGAAACACGTAAATTGGTTTATGTTGACACTGTGTTTAAGCTGTTGGCTCGCTCATTAGCAGACACAATAGATTTTTATTGTTATGAAGTACGTATTTGTACGTGGGTGAGTCAAAACTCATCCTTTGTATATTTTTGTGGAATTAAGAAAGTAAATTGTACAGGCAGCCTTTTTGCGTATACAACTTTATTCGTGCTTAGCAATAATTTACAAAATAAGACAAATTAATGCCCCGTTGGTCTAGTGGTCCCAAGCGCGACTGCTGAGCAGGAGGTCTCGGGTTCGATTCCCAGGTCGGGCAAATTGAGATTTTCTGTTAGGAAATTCTCAGTAGCAGCACGGAGTTTGGAATTGTGCCTGGTGATGGCAATAGGCTCACCAGCTATTACATGGGACTTAATAACAGCATTGGTGAAATGTGGGTGTACAACTGTGTACACCGCTGCCTTCCCCTTTGTGGAATACAGGCGTGATGCTATGTTATGTTATGTTCTCGTTTTCTTTACTATATTTCAAGCTGCTCAGATGTTAATGCGGAATTTAACGTGTAATTTATTGTGTGCATGGATTGCCGTCGCGGCAGTTTTAAAAAATTACTACACGGTCATTGGTGCAGTGTAAATAATATCAGATATACGGAATAAGTAAAATAATTAAATTAAGAAACGTAGAATACCAGCAAGATACTATTTTATTTTTAAAGCCATTCGTTTTGTATGTGTATATCTATAGGGGTCCTATAACATCTTCAAATATTAACGAGCAAACCAATTTTACTGACCGTTTTCCAAAACCGCCTCTTAGAAGCTTGCGGCGCTCACGCAGAAGTTTGCGGTTTTTATGGATAGTGCCCCCAAATAGCGTGAAACAGTTAAGTGTGGAAGCGATGTCGTAAATCGGCAGATAGGGGCGCTATCGAGGGGAGACTACGGATTTGAGTGTCCGAAGCAATAAGCACACGTGACGGACGATGGTTTAGAAATTCATTTATATAAAAGTTGCTTGAGAAGTATTTGGAGAAAGTTGATGATGACATATCCATTTGTTTGTATTAAAACTTTCATGAGACATATTCATATCAATTAATGTTCACCGGTTACTACTCGTCATATTATAATACTGATTCAAGTAGAGTCAAATAAAAATATAATATCTTTGTTCAAGACAATGTCTATTGGTATTGCTTTTAATAAAAACAATGTAGGTTTAATTTAGAAATGTCATATATAAGAGGTGAACATGACTCTAATAATTAAAATATGTATTCTAAAACAGTAGAAATTGTTAACAAAAAGTAAGTTTACAAACTCAAATAACAGGTAAAAAACTTTAAAAAAAAATTAAGGTCAAAGAAGTACCCATGTTCTTTATCCTCCATACCTGCTTCCTACTCCTTATAGCTTTCTTCTGTCTAAATATCGATACACGGAAAATTAAGCTTCAATATAGACGATGAACATCGCAGTAAAATCCGTCATATATACGTCATACACGCGAACACAGAAATCCTTTGCGAAATGCAAAGGGTTTGTACGTATGTGCGCTACCCGTATCAAACTACCCGAATACATAACTCCTCCCAGTTACAACGAAGTTCTGTACTTTTACTAATATCGTGCGCTTACTCGTGCGGTACATATCGGGGGGGTACGTTTTTTCCACGTACCGTGAGGGGGTGCCAATTCTCGCTCTTTTTGCGTTTCTTCCCGGAGCGATGCAAATCCCCCGGCGCAGCGTGTGCCCGTCGAATGGGAATCGGGTATTTTCGCTAATGCCTCCTGCGCCGCTGTTTAAGATATCGCCTGATGGAAGAGTGAGCGAACTTATGTTGGAGATAAGTTCGTTACGGTTGTGGAAAATGTATGTGTGGGATTGTGGATATGTAAAGGTTTTGTAGTTATAGTATTGGCTTTTTAAGGTAACTATTAACCTTTTTTATCTACATTTTCTCGTTCGGGCATAAAAGTGCTGTTTGTTATTCTGCATATTTAATTATGTCCACCAAGTAATTATTAGAACAAAGACTTTAAAAGCTTCACAATCCGTTTTGAAACGATAACTTAACACGATTTGCAATACGCCGACTAATATAATACTCAACAAAAGATTTAAAGCTATCGAGGGGCATGACGTCATGGGTTTACGCGCCCATCACACAATGGCCACGTGTTACCCCGGGCACGTTTCGTCATTACCGGGCACCGGCGAGCTCGTAAATCAATATCGACGGACCCTTATTAATTAGTGCGTTCGCGGATCCCCGTGGCTGCCACCCCCTCCCGCCACCCTGCTCGCCCTCCCACGTCTTCCGGCTGCGATGAGAGTTTTTAATTATCCCAGCGGGAGCAGCCGGCCGTGTTGACACCTTGCTCCGGACTGATGAGACTTAATAAACTCCACGATGGGCCCTTTGACGACAGTTACTTTCGGTGCCACGATCCTGCGAGATTAAGAATGGATGCGAAGTAAAAGTTGGTGTATAGACACTGAATTGTATCTTGATGGCCAACTATGTGTGACAATCCGTCTCATTCTAATTTAATACACAAAGATCGTCGAAAATGTTAGTTCTCGTTACAATGGAGGGTCATTTGTTCTTCAAGTAATCCTCTGTTCTGTTCGCTTTGATCCGATGGCTCGTAAAATAAAATGACCAGTTATTCTGAGGTAACATCTAACCGATCGAAGCGCAGTGTTCCAGCGCAATGCCATTAGAGAAGCCCCATAGCAAGGGAGAATCTAGGTTAAATCTGCGAGTCTTGGAAGTAGAATGCTGATTTCCTCGAAGTAGCCATAAAGAAAGAAAAGTCTCAGGATAGTTGTATGTATATCTATGTGGCTGAGTCATCAAGAAAAGATTATCGGCCGATGTTGTAAATCGGAGGCTGAGCACGGAGCCCGGAAGGCGGAGCGCAGTCCCCGCGGGCGACGGCGGCGTCCGGCGCGCCGTCAATTAGACGGGGAGGGCACGCCCGGGAGCCGGGCGGGGGGAGGGGGGCACGCGAGACGCCGCGCTGCCCAGATACGTGCCACGTTAGGTATATGCCCGGAAATTCGAGCCTATATACCGAGCACATAGCGCGTCCGCCTTGGGCACCGTAATTAATAGCAAGAGGCCGAATCCGCTCCACCGTCCTAATCTTCAACCCTAATTATTATTCAGGGAGTTTTTCTCGGAGCTTGTTTATGCTGCCGGCGGAAGACGCCGTGAGATGAAAGGAATTGTTCGACGCCTTTATGGTCCCCTGTCGTTTTATGTTGGATTTTTTTGGGGAATCGTTAATGTAAATTGGCGGGGGGTCGCGTTTTCCTCATTATCAAATCAACATTGGTTGGTTTTTTGAGGGTATGTTAACTCAAATAAACTCTAATACACAAAATGCTCATATTATTTTGAATGATAAATAAAATGGGTGTGTACGGAGTTGTACAATAAAAGTTGGTTCAGTTCGTTGTACGAGGAAGTAGGTCAAAGTTGCGAGGGTAGGAAATATGTATGTAAGTAGGTCTGTCTGGAAGTGCGGCTGGGTTCGTCTGCCGCCTGGCCTGTCTGCGCTCCGACGCGCGTTGAATTCATTAAATTAATTGCCGTTTTCACGAACATTTTTATTACGCCGCGTTCAATTTGATTTATCGTTTCCGTGAGATTTGGAGATTAATTTGTCGAAAAGGGCTCTTATTGAGGACTTTATTAAAAACGTGTTAAACGGCCATTTCATTATGATTAATTTGTTTATGTAAATCATGGCGGTGTTGCTATATTTTTTGGTCAAGCATTTCTAAATCTTTAGTATCTTGGATTTAATGATCATATTTGGAGTATTGGTTTAACTTAAAAGTTTCCCGCGTATGTAAATAATGCTAATAATAGCAAAACTTGATAACCTTTGCGTTAGCTTTTTCTTACAATGTTTTATTTAGCTTCTAGTCCATCCAGATAAACCGGAATATCAGTAATTACTCAAGCGAATGTAAGCACATCTGTTTGTTGCGTGTGTTTTTAACTTCACGGCTCTTTGCCATGGGGAAGGACGCAAATGTGCGTTTACTCCGCAGCTAAGAAAATTAAGAATTTTCAAGTACGCATAGCTTCGGGGAATAGCTAGAAATATATAATCTGAAATTATTCCTTCTGATGTTGTTTTTCTTTCTTTGTTACTTTGTGGAGCAAAAGTAAAGAAATCAAATCTCGCGGAGTACCGTGGAGTAATTCTAGAGAGACATAGTTGCGGAGCTGCTTATAAATATTTTAGTAAGTTAATACTTCGTAGAAGACGTAATACAAGTTGTGATTGACTTTAATGTTGGCGGTTTTGCGCCCCAGAATGTTCTTTTTTTCTATTACTCTACTGTATTCCCGGAAGGGGTAGGCAGAGGTGTACACAATTGTACACCCACATTTCATCAATGCTGTTATTAAGCCCTATGTAATAGGTGGTGAGCCTATTGCCATCTACTGGGCACAGTTCCAAACTCCGGGCTGCTACTGAGAATTTACAAACAAAAAAGTCCAATAACACTTTCCCCGACCTGGGAATCGAACCCAAGACCTCATGCTCAGCAGTCGCGCCTGAGACCACTAGACCGACGAGGCAGTTTCTTTTACTTACTCTGATTTTAAAACTCCAATGGCCGGTATTCCCTGTGAAACAGAAATGCGATATAAATATCGCGTAAATGTTTTTTCGCACTGTGGTCGTATCCTAAAGTACAAATTACCGACGACTACAAACTACCAACGGTACAATACAGGCCGGTAAATCTGAATACAAATGAAGACATCAGGACAGTCACAGTATTCCTTGTTACCGGCCCACAGAGGTACAGCTACCCTACTGAATGGGACACAGAGTAGAGATATATTATAGAGCGCTTTTGTGTTTGGTAGTACTGTATTATATTTGAGATTGTTAGCGGCATAGATCGGTCGAGTTTAAACTGTCCTTCTCGCGATACGTATATGGATGGGTCACCATCATTCATCGACACCCCTCCGTGTCTTAGAGAGATCGTTAAATTGTCCGTCCCAGTTGTCAGATCTATGAAAGACGTTACTGTGAACAGACTTAAAAATCTGACCACAAGTCTTATTCACTAGATATCGTGTTACTTAGTAACTGGGTTGTGGAGGCCAAATAGGCAGTAGTTCCATCCAAAATGCTAGTATGAATTGCACCTGGTTGGGCTGGAAACCGATCCCGATATAGTTGGAAAAATGCATGGGAAATCAGAACAGAGCTAAGATAATAAAGATGGATAGTGTCAAAGATGATATGGCTAAATAGAAGGAAGGCGAGACGGATGATAGACTTTTCTTTCTTCTTTCTTCTTTCTTTCAATATCAAAGCTACTTTCACAATATTGAGGGTAGTCATGCAATTACCAGTCCACCACGGTGTGCACGGTCCAACAGCTTCTGATGATACCCCTTGGGGGAACGAAAAACGCGTAGAGAAGTTGGTGATAGTCGCAATGTTTCATCGCTTGCGTATGTGCATACATTTGCGGGCAGGCGGGCGGTGACAATATCTAGCTACTTCCACAATATGGGCGGTGCAGTTGCATGAATACTCTCAATATGTATTGTGGAATTAGTTAAATATTGTATTTATTTACATTCATTTTGTAATATCGTTTTAGAGCCTCCGTAGAGTTACTACATAGTCTCTTTTCAAAACAATTGCAAGCTGAAACGTGCGATTTAACTACCGTAACCGACGGCAGAGTTGTCAAAACGCGGTGCAGTATTGGTGCAGTGACTAAATGGCCGATCGCTAATAACAGAAGTAGCGCGTGTGCTGAGGGCCTTAACTCATACGTGGGTGCGTTCTATAGCTTGTCCTTATCATACTCTAATTTCTATAGGATAGGTCATAGGTGAGAGTTCTGGTGTGGGCGACTCTCACTCCCACACAAATTCCCTCATAGACACAATAAATACGCTCCAGTTGCCACTTTGTTTACAGTATAAATATCGTTTTACAATATATTTTTTGAGTGATCTATCGGCCGGTTTTTCGGTTGGTAGTTTAGGGTAGTTACCCAATTTCGTCGAATTTTGGGAGATTATTTTGTTTTGGTCTCAAGAAATTTTGTTTTAGTTTTATTGTGACAAAGGCATGAATATTGTTCCAGGAATATTTTTTGTGTTTCTTATGTTTGCGTAACTCCGCAATATAGTAATATATCCCGTTTATATAGGCATTTTCTTATTACCCATCACTGTGACTCAATATTGACAAAAGGCTTTAAAATAACCAAATAACTGGGTTGTGGAGGTCAGATAGTTAGTCGCTCTATGTAAAATATTGGTATTAAGCTGTATCCGGTATATTAGAAGCCGGCCAAACTACGTTGGGAAAAGGCTAGGCAGATTGATAGACGGACTACTGAAATAGTGTGCAGTGCAAACTCTATTTTGTACCATTACAACCGGTAAAATCGTGCCACTGACTTGTAATGACAATACATTTGGATTTGTCATAACTTACGCTATATTCTCTAACAAATAAAAATCCTATACCACTACCTCGACTAATGAGATCGATGCAATGTATGTGGTCAGACTGTCTCATAAAAGCTATTGCAATTGAAAATTAGTTTGGCAATTAGCGCGCAGTTGTCAGAGAATTTACATAATTTTAATATTATTGTATAGTGTACCTGCTACGTCGTAGCAGTCGCGATGGCATCGCTACATTAGCTACGCAGTCGTAGCACTTATCCCTCCCGCTACGCAGCGAGATGTTTTTATTTTTTTAATGGCTTCGTGGGTATATTGTTTGTGAGCGATTCTTTAACTACTTCTATGAAAAGCTCTTCCAGCAAAACAATACAACTTTTACATTTTTATTCACATCAGAACCGCTGACAAATATTGATGAATTTCGTTATAGAGATAGATTTGACCTTGGAGAAGGACATAGGCGTACCAGCAAATATTTTATGTTAAACTTAATTTTCTATATTTAACCATTATTCATGTTGAGTTTCAGTTGACAAACTATGTGCTATATATCTTAGGGCCGGATTCACCAACATATAATAATAGATCCTTCCGACCGTATTTCGGTCATGGTGGCCTATCTCCACAGAGATTAGCCAAGTACGCAGGAGATATTATACTGCACAAGTGTATGCGCAAACACAGGTGCACTCCCTCTTCCTTCACTCTCATAATCCGATGGGACGGCAATCCGACACGATCGTAGAGAGATCAGGCGCAGGACCGACGGCTTTACGTACTCTCCGAAGCACGGGGGTGTCACACCACCAACTTCCTGACTCCGGGCTGCTACTGAGAATTTCCTAACAGAAAAACCCAATAACAATTTGGCCGACCTGGGAATCGAACCCATAACCTCTGACTGCCATGACTTTTTTTTATTATAACTACATTATTGATCAATTACGTACACTATAAGGTATTATAAATAGGTTACAATAAAACAATTTAAATCATTAAACTATTAGAATAATTATCTATATCCTTGAGCCTTCGAGCACACACCACGGGGCGGACATTGAAAAGGGATGAAAGGGATGACCGCTAAATGACCTTGTTCCTGAATGCCATGTCAAGTAAATGCGACTAAAATATCTGAACTAATAAATTTTGTATTAACATTTTATTTAATTACAACTGCCCAAAAAGGACTGTTATGTTTTTAGAGTTCACGTATGTGTGTATGTATGTGATTGTCTTTATTCCACCACAACTGCGGAAAACTTGAACCAATTTGTATGTCAGATTTTCCCAGGTAACTATGGTAAACAAAAAGTGAAGTAACCATTTTTTTTTTATAATCAATAAAAAAAAATGCGGTAAGAAATGAATCAGAGCCACAATATTACACGTGAACAACATAAAACAGTTTAAATTAAAAAAAAATCATCGTAGTCGGGGAACCTATAAGAAAGTGTTCTATAGTATTGCCCGAATGACTATATGCAGTCAATAAGTAAGACGAAGTAATTAGATATAAAACAAACAAAAAAGGTTTCTTTAACTACCTGGTGATAAGTGTTCAGGCAATTTTTGTTCCTAAAATAAACATTAAATACGAAGTCATAAAATCTCAAATCTATAGTTAGAAAAACATTATAAAAGCAACAAATCATAAATGATATATACATTTCTTTATAATGAGATGTCGGATTTTAGAAATTGATATTTTCAATAAATAATATCTTACCTCCTTATTATTCAAAGAGGACATTCATCAGGAACCCTTGTATGAAATCCGAGGGTGCCACCCTCCAAAGAGGGATGGACTGTGGCCGTCTTCTGACTTGCGACCCTCTAGTCCAGAGGCATAGTGCGACACGACTTTAAGAAATATACGATTACGAGTGAGTGATTAAAAAAAACGAACTAAGTTGAGAGATAATATACTGTAACATAACATGAACACATAAAATAGCATGGCGCCGGTATTATCCGAGAGGGTAGGCAAAGGTGTACGCGTACATTTGTGTCAACCCACATTTAATCGCTGCTGTTATTAAGTCCCATGTAATAGCTGGTGAGCCTATTGTCACCAACCCGCCCGGCAAGATCTATGGGGTTACTCTTGAAACTAATACCAATTCCAATCCAATCCCAATATTAAATAGACACCATAAAACAACGCGTAATTTTAAAATAAATTTGTCTAATTACAGTGCCTCAATTTTAAAGCATTTTGTCTTCATATTATCCCGAATCTATAATTATTTTGACATTTAAAAGTACGAACTGACATATTTCCAATGTCAATCGAGCGGAATTATTTTCAAGAGTAAGCACTGAGTTCGGAAAGATAGATTCCGAGATTTTAACAGTTAATTTATTTTGAACAAGTACATATATAATTGTAATAAGGGTAATTTCTGGCGCGTATGTCATTAGTATTTTCTGTTACGAAATTCTCAGTAACAACCCGGAATTTGAAATTAATGATAGAAAACTGCATGCAGCTAAGATGACAATGTTAAGAGGGATGTGTGGTGTGACGCGGATGGCTAGAATTAGAAATGAATATGTAAGAGGAAGTCTGAAAGTTACGCCGGTCACCAAGAAGTCGTGTCGAAACCGTTGATGCGGAGGAATGAAGTTCATGTGACGAGGAAAGTTTTGAGTATGAATGTGGATCGCTACACGCGTAGACTGAGGAAACGATGGATTGATTGTGTGAAAGATGATATGGCTAGAAAAGGAGTGGCTACCGACATGACGGCTGACAGATATGTATGGTAGGAAAAGAAATGATGCGGCGACCCAAATTAAATTAGAATACAGGCACGGGACTCATGATAATGAGCCCGGAATTTCAAATTCCACCCGCATGATGGCAATAGGCTCACCAAATTTTATAATGGTCTTGGTGAAATGTAGGTGTACAACTGAAGTACATCTCTGTCTAGGCATTATGTCATGTTGAAACATAAACATAACCTAGTAGCCTGTATCCCCGAAGAGATACACAGAGGAGTGCTGTTCTACTCCCACATTTGATGTTGATACGTTTTTTTATAGCTTAATAGGCCCGCTCTTGACCTCGATCTCGCCTGAAGGAAAGCAATGGGTGAGGTCTACAATAGAACGAGCGTTCCCTGAAGATTAACTCTAGCCTACTAACTCTTATTTTGAAGGTTTTCGGGCTATACAGATAACAAAGACACTGGCATCCTTGCCAGAATTCCTATTCTACATTTTGGCAGTGCGCATTATGAAGGAAAAGCGCTTCAGTACGACATGAGGGACTATCAACCAAGTGCGTATGATATCCTGCAGTGCGTCTGGAAGTTGGATGTTAAAATGGTGATGGCTTAGAAAAAGATAAAAGAAAATTTGTTATGTAAAAGCAAAATACTGCCTTTTATGTGGTTGAGAACAACTTGCGCACATTTTGATATAAGCTGTGATGTTTTAACAGACAATTTCATATGTGTTGTTAACCTTTAGTAGCCATTTTCTTTTATACTTTCTATTAAATGCACTCATGCTCAATACAGTAAGGGTAACATCGGCACTAGAACTGCATTGATACTACTTCGACCCACACTTAGAAAAATTGAGAATATAAGAATTGGGAACTGTGCAGTGAACGAATGAAATATGTTAAGTACAGACGGGCAGTGTGTCGTACTAAGTTTTGAAGTAAGTTTAAGTACCTACGCTTAATCCAAACTAATGTAGCTACAACTACCAAGTTACATTTATACACTTCACACACACGCCAAGATGACGTCACGAATTTTGCATCGCACAAGTAGAGTTTGACGGCGAACGTGCTTGCGGCCTGCCTGTTCCGAGGATTCCCCTTTTCAATTGAGGAAGGCCACACATAAATGTGAAAGTAACTCTGTTTTTTTGGCACATTTTTACGCTTAAACCGCTGATATAATTATGATGCATTTCGGTAGAGAGAATGGACATTGAATAAGGAGATAGGCTACCTTTTACTGCACAGACAAATAATATTTCATAAATTTTCGTCCGTTAATAAGGCGCCATTCATTTAATACATAAGACCATTTTTGCTAGTTTTTGACCAGCTCCTCCCCCTATATAAAATAAGAATAGACCGACCCCCTGTTTAATATTTATTACGTAAGAATCAAGGAAAAAATTAAAAGGTACACGTTTGGTTTGTTTTACTGTTTATTTTTCAAAGTAACAATTTTTCCAAACGCACGTATGCACCCGCGCCGTTGCCCGCGCTTTTTCAAAGTATAATCTTAACTTTGCACATTTTTGTGATCTTACCTAAGAACTATCGAGACCCCTCCCATCCACTTGTAAGAAAAAATAAGACATGATCGACCTCTTCCCCCCTCTTCTTACGTTATAAATGAATGTGTTTTTAAGATTCTTTAACCAAAGGCCTCAATGGTCCAGTAGTCGCGATAGTAAGGTGACTGCCGAGCGTTTAATTCCCGGGTCGAGCAGTGTTGTTCGAAATGTTTGTAAAGAAATTCTCAATAGCAGCCTGAGGTTCGGAATTGTGCTCGCTTGATGCTTGATCATTTATTACACTAACAATAACATCCTTGCTTAAATGTGCGTACACCTTTGCCCTCCCCCTCTTCTCTACCCGTACCCGTAATACAAGCGTGATGCTATGTACCAAATGGTATGCAACGAGACCCTATGTCAGAGCCTGCGGCCGTCTTTTTGTCTGTTACAGGGCTGCCTTTGAACCGTAAGAATGAGCTTGTTAAAATTTTCACACACTGTGTTATTATGTTCTTTACCAGTACAAATAATAATAATAAATTAAAAACAATATCCAATATGTATGAAAACTTCAGTGACCGAGTCCAGCTCGAACTTGAACGGTTTTTAAAGAACGGACTAACTTCCCTTGAGCTTTTCACATATTGTTTTCAACTTATTAATCGATGCTTTTGGTTACGTCAGAGGTTACCAACGTTGCGTGCCTTCAAGTTGATGGAAATTGAAAATTAAAGAGAGTGGCTCATTTAGCTTTCAAGAACACAACGGAAAGATATTTTGAGGCTATGATATGGCATCAAGCTATGATCAAGCATTCCACAGCCTTCTGGGACTTGCCTTCCTGACAGGCTGTAAAGAATGTTGTTCTAACTCATTAACTTCAAGCAAAGACTACTGCACAGATTTGTGTAAAATTTTTGTGTAACCCTGATTAACAAATAGGGTAGATTTTTATAGGGGCTGGACACAATTGGCTGCGGTTGGACAGAAAAAACAAAGGGGTGGTTTTGCTCCTTCTGCATTCAGTTTATTAGGGTCATTAATACACACATAACCAGCCCATAACTACAGAGAAGGCACGAGCCGATTGATCACCATGCTAGCTTAGCTACTGTGGGTTGACGATTTCAGACCATTTAGATTCGTTTTCCTTCACTATGTATGTATTTCATGTCTTAAGAAAGTACAATTATCATTGCTAAGTCATATTGGTACATTGAGTTTTAACCCACAACCTGGGGCACAGGAGTGGGCCATGTAATCATTTGGTCATCACGATACATCATACTTTCTTGGCAACTCATCATATTTTTTGTAAAATTAGATCGCAATTCGCTATCCGCGGACAATGCGACCTACCTCAACACTAAGAACGCATTATATATGGCGAGTCTTTACGTAATTACTTTAGTTTTGTCACGCAAACTCTTGATTGCCCAAAACTTACCAGCTCAGTGACAAAACACTGTCTCACTGAGATTAACCTTGATTCCTTGAAAGGCGCCTGTAATTGTGTTAGCAAGTATTTTTGTCTAGAAGTTTCCACGTAGTTTGTCGAGTTGAGCAAACTTTCATGAATTGTACAGTCAGCGACAGAAATCGAGTAACACGCACCGAGCTTTAGTGCTAATTAATGTGATCGGACTATTAGATTATTTTTGTATTAATACGGGGAAAAGATTGAAATCAGATGTTTCAAAAGCATTAACGCATGCATAGCGAACTCTAAACTTAAAATGTCTGTGGAAAGAAAAATACAAATAAATATTTTTTTTGGGGCCTGACTTGCCCGCGTCCGTAGGACCCTTAATGGAATCCCTACACGTGCCCCCATGGGTGGTGCAAAACAGGCAACACAACTCTAGTGAGAGGCTTCGGCTGCGTCTGGTTACCACCCACCGGACGGAGCCATGCCGTGAAGCAACCTAGTCGTGGTTGTAGTCCAGTGCAACCGTTGTGGGAGACGGGTCTGGGCAGTTGCATCAACCCCCCAACTCTCAATATCTATTTTTCAAAGAAACATTGAAAAAATAATAGACAAGAACGGGGCTTGAACCCGCGACCTTTGACGTTCCGTGTCATCACTCTACCAACTGAGCTACCTTGTCGTGTTCAAACCTATTGAATTTTCAATCCTCTTTGTATACGTCTTAAGGAGACGCATGGTGATATTTATCTAGTAATCATTTACAGATTTACTAAACTCAGCGTTACCACTTTGCAGTTGTAAATCGCCGAACAACATCCCAATCCTTTATAAATCATATATAAATATTTTTTTTAATACATGTTGAGGCCATGTAATGCCTATATTAATATCTATTTTTCAAAGAAACATTGAAAACATAATAGACAAGGGATGCAAATAAATACAATATCTAGCTACTTCCACAAAATTGAGGGTAGTCATGCATTACCTGTGCACCGCCCGCCCGCCCGCAAATATATGCACATACGCAAGCGGTGAAAATTCCGACTACCACCAACTACTCTACACGTGTTTCGCCCCTCCACGGGGCATCTTCAGGAGCTGTTAGACCGTGCAGTGTCCGCCACCGAGTGAGCCGAAACCGCACCCTACACCTCTATTTATGCCTTCTCCCCCCCACATGTTGTAACGGAAAACTACGGAATGTGTTTTTAAACTTGATTCAGTTTATTGAAAATTTTATCTGTATTAAATTATTTTATAAAGAAAAATGGATGTAAAGAAATATGTAATGAATAAATTAAGAATAATAATTATGGTATTTAAGAGATAATAATAATTTTATTTAATTGGTTGTTGATGTAAAAATACGCAACAGTGGGGAGGAGGAAACATTAAGCTGCTCATTTAGCATGGTCCCATCAACGCTATGCTTGATAATCTCTAACTGTTCCAACACGTTCAGCCTTAGACCTTTACTACAAGTATGTAAAACTTTATAGGAATGCCCTTCCGATAATCTATGACCGGTGTTTAATAAATGTTTCGCGAAATGTGATCTCTCTGGTCGGGCATTCCTACAAGCCGAAATGTGTTCTTTATAACGTGTCTCAAAACTGCGGCCAGTTTGACCCACGTACACAGAATCACATTCATCACATGCCAACCTATACACCCCCGACTTCCTGCCAACCTCCATCTTTTCTTTGCCGTTGCAAATGGCACGTCGAACGGAATTATTAGTTCTAAATGCCACATAAACGTCGTTATTCCTTAATTTTTATTTGAAATTTTTTCTGATATTTTACCCAAATAAATCATACTAGATCGATAATTATGAATAACGCGCTTATGTGGCACCGCGTATAAGAGCCCAGCCACCTGTTTGTTAATTTTGTCCCTAACCATGTTATATACCATCCGCCGATCATAACCATTTGCAACAGCAATTTCACAAATCGTATTTAATTCTTTTTTATAGGATTGATCTGATAAAGGGACTGTCATTAACCGATTTATATATGAATGAAAAGCAGCGAGTTTGTGTTGCCAAGGGTGACAGGAAGCCGCAGGTATAACAACATCCGTATGAGTAGGTTTCCTATATATTTGGAAAATGTGTCGACAATGTTCCCGCGTTATGGTTAAATCTAGAAAATTTATAGAATTATTTACTTCAATTTCCAATTTAAACTTAATCTTTGGATGTAAATTATTTAAATTTTGAACAAATGAATCTAATTCCTCTTTAGGATTGGTCCAGCATATGAGAATATCATCTACGTAACGATAATAATAAAGGATGCCACTATTGCCCACAATATAACTATTCTCAAAGTTGTCCATGAAGATCTCCGCCATCAAAGGTGATAACGGAGATCCCATGGCCAACCCTTCCTTTTGTTTATAATATCTACTATTGAACCTAAAATAATTTTGTTGCATGCAAATACTTGTTAAACTAATGATCTCATTTGCTTCCTCCGGATGCAGACGTCGCTTTTCTAAAATATCTGAAAGTATCTGTATACTTTCAGTACAGGGAACGTTAGTAAATAAGCTGTCTACATCTAGAGAAAGCAAAGTCGAATTAGAAGGCAAAGTGACATCCTTTATCTTTTGAATTAAATCTGTAGTGTTCTGAATACTATATTTAGGTGAAAAGGATGATTTTTGTTTAATAATACTATTTAATCTTTTAGCTAACTCATATGCTGGGCAACCCATATATGAAACTACTGGACGCACAGGAACATTGTCTTTATGTATTTTAGGTAAACCGTACAACACAGGAGCCTGTGGATTCATTGGGGCAATCTGCCTTGATGAGAACTCATTAGGGAAAATAAATCTTGAATTATCAATTATGGATTTGACTTCTGTGCTGTACCGTGTGGTTGGGTCCGAGCGCAAAACAATAAAGTCATCGCTATGAATTACGTCATGAACTTTGTGAACGTAATCATCGCGGTCTAAAATAACTATACTATTACCCTTATCTGCTTTTGTGACTATTAAATTATTATTATTAATTTTGTGTTGTAATGACTTTATTATTCGTTGCTCAGCCCCAACGTTATTAGTTGTGTTTATGTTATTAAGTTCACTAGCTACTAATCCCTTCACCAAATTATCTTTCCTATTCATGATAATAGCTACTTCTGAATCTACCGCTAAACCCTCCACCAAAGATTGATTTAGTTTTGGGGGGATATTATATTTGAGGCCCTTTTCCAAAAGCGACATTTCGCTTTGGGAAAAGTGCACATCTGTTAAGTTTTCTACCCGGGAGTAAAAAGAATGACCACCACCACTACCGATACCACTATCCCTACTCCTACCCCTATCTCCACTACCACCACTATTACCATCACCGTGTTGGGCCATCACCAATCTACGTAACTTATTTGATTGGTTAATATATTTGTCTTGCACAGCCTGTGATGCGAAATCTCTAGCCTTGTGGTCTAAAAGGTCAAATTCTACGCTATGTAAGCTATGTGTTAACTCTGTATGTAACACTTTAATATGTAATTTTAAGTTGTCTCTAATAGTGAACCAACGGCGAGATTCCGCATCTAACCAGACTTTTTGTGCTTTACGTATGGCCAAACCGGCCGCATGACTGGTCGTGTTGGAACGGATGTTAACATAATTAGGAACTACATTTAGTCTCTTACATTGCTGACTGAACCATACATTTTGAGCAGCCACTCGATGCAGTTTGGTTAATTTGATATACAAACGCGCCTGTTCAGCTACGCATGCTGACTGTAAGTATTGAATAGATTCAGGCGTTACTTTGCGGAAGTCCATTACAATGGATGCAAATAAATACAATATCTAGCTACTTCCACAAAATTGAGGGTAGTCATGCATTACCTGTGCACCGCCCGCCCGCCCGCAAATATATGCACATACGCAAGCGGTGAAAATTCCGACTACCACCAACTACTCTACACGTGTTTCGCCCCTCCACGGGGCATCTTCAGGAGCTGTTAGACCGTGCAGTGTCCGCCACCGAGTGAGCCAAAACCGCACCCTACACCTCTATTTATGCCTTCTCCCCCCCCCACATGTTGTAACGGAAAACTACGGAATGTGTTTTTAAACTTGATTCAGTTTATTGAAAATTTTATCTGTATTAAATTATTTTATAAAGAAAAATGGATGTAAAGAAATATGTAATGAATAAATTAAGAATAATAATTATGGTATTTAAGAGATAATAATAATTTTATTTAATTGGTTGTTGATGTAAAAATACGCAACAGTGGGGAGGAGGAAACATTAAGCTGCTCATTTAGCATGGTCCCATCAACGCTATGCTTGATAATCTCTAACTGTTCCAACACGTTCAGCCTTAGACCTTTACTACAAGTATGTAAAACTTTATAGGAATGCCCTTCCGATATCATATTATATAAATTTTTGAAATTTTGTCTGATATTATATATTTATATAATATAAGACAAAATTTCAAAAATTTTAAGGAATAACGACGTTTATGTGGCATTTAGAACTAATAATTCCGTTCGACGTGCCATTTGCAACGGCAAAGAAAAGACGGAGGTTGGCAGGAAGTCGGGGGTGTATAGGTTGGCATGTGATGAATGTGATTCTGTGTACGTGGGTCAAACTGGCCGCAGTTTTGAGACACGTTATAAAGAACACATTTCGGCTTGTAGGAATGCCCGACCAGAGAGATCACATTTCGCGAAACATTTATTAAACACCGGTCATAGATTATCGGAAGGGCATTCCTATAAAGTTTTACATACTTGTAGTAAAGGTCTAAGGCTGAACGTGTTGGAACAGTTAGAGATTATCAAGCATAGCGTTGATGGGACCATGCTAAATGAGCAGCTTAATGTTTCCTCCTCCCCACTGTTGCGTATTTTTACATCAACAACCAATTAAATAAAATTATTATTATCTCTTAAATACCATAATTATTATTCTTAATTTATTCATTACATATTTCTTTACATCCATTTTTCTTTATAAAATAATTTAATACAGATAAAATTTTCAATAAACTGAATCAAGTTTAAAAACACATTCCGTAGTTTTCCGTTACAACATGTGGGGGGGAGAAGGCATAAATAGAGGTGTAGGGTGCGGTTTTGGCTCACTCGGTGGCGGACACTGCACGGTCTAACAGCTCCTGAAGATGCCCCGTGGAGGGGCGAAACACGTGTAGAGTAGTTGGTGGTAGTCGGAATTTTCACCGCTTGCGTATGTGCATATATTTGCGGGCGGGCGGGCGGTGCACAGGTAATGCCTGACTACCCTCAATTTTGTGGAAGTAGCTAGATATTGTATTTATTTGCATCCATTGTAATGGACTTCCGCAAAGTAACGCCTGAATCTATTCAATATAATAGACAAGAACGGGGCTTGAACCCGCGACCTTTGACGTTCCGTGTCATCACTCTACCAACTGAGCTACCTTGTCGTGTTCAAACCTATTGAATTTTCAATCCTCTTTGTATCCTCTTTGTTCCCCCAACTATCGTTCTCCCAAAATCTATCCACTCTACATAAGAGTGAATAGATTTATTCTGGATATACGTGCTCCATCCCCGGCCACATCGTCGCTTACCATCAGGCGAGTTGGTGGCCATAGGTAAATCCATTTTTGATAAAAAAAACGAAATACCGTCGTGAGTTTTCTTTCCACAAAAATTTATAAGATTTTAATCATTTGTGCTCTAGTTAGTTACATTATATTTTGAGTGCTAAGACGTTATATAAATATCGGTGTCTACTTTTGTCGTGGACTGTACTTTAATTTGAGAGAATTTTGTGCAGTCGTTTTTAAGTGTGATAAGCAAACTAAGGAGGCACGCACGATATTTTTTATTGTATGAGGAAATGGTGTTATTGCTAGATGGCCCATCTGTTCATTGCTTTTGCAAATCTCCTAGGTCACTTCCACGGTGCAGAAGTTAATAATCCTCAGCACACCCTTCTAAACTTCACACTAGAACACAACAATTCTGTTTGGAGATACAATTAATATAACACGAGTTATTAAGTGTTCAATCCCCGAAGATGCGACTGTTTGTCTAAGTAAGGCAACCGATAGCTCAATCCACAAACAAACTGTTGTGTTGGAGTGTGAAAATTCTTCATGGTCGTTTTGCAGGACTTCTTGGGCCGTCGTATGAGAGGTATCCGTAGGCTGCTGGAGTCAAACCTAAACTTCGCTAGAAAAAAGTAGGCTGAATTTTTGTGAACGCCCCACTCCATGTCCATTACAGCTGATAGTTCTACTATCAGCTGTAATGGACAAAGAGTGGGGCGCGTCTTCATTGAATTGAACAGACTAAACCCTTTCTAGCTCAGCTCAACAGTCTTATTATGTCTCATCAACTAATGGATTGAGTCTCACTCCTGGCATCATATCACCCTACCTGTATTTGTAGCTATCCACCGGTCTAGGTCTAATTTTAATTAGTATGTCTTCCATGAATGAAGTCTTTCATTTTTCATGTTCCAAGTAGTAAATTACATTTGCAGGGTCATAACGCAGCTTTTAATAGTAATAGCATTCATTTTGACAGATTGCGTCGATGTTAGTAGTCAAGGAGGTGGAATAGGATTATTACTTTTTTAGAGCATACAGTGCAATGTCTAGCAAATTGAAAGTTATAGTCAGTACACCTGGGGGATTTTCTAGGTGGTGTGTAAAGCTAAGAGGTCTACGGGTGGCCTAAACTTTGACATAAGATCGTTCATCAAATATTGTCACGTGCTGCCGTGCACAGCGACGTCAATACAGACCTCTTTACAGTCTCCCCAGAGATGTTCCTTAAGGATGTCAAGAGGACCCAGTACCTCCCTCCATGTGCTGATTGTAATTACCGGGATGGTTTTTAGTGAGGTTAAATCCCAGACTTCCTAGTGTTCTCCCCCAAACACCGGTTGCTTTTGAATTTTCCACCTCAAAACAAAATAAAAAAATGATTGTTCATCAAATGGACGATCAGGAGAAGAATTGAGAATCTATATATATATTTATAGGGACTGAATAGATAGCAATGACGTCCAAAAGACGTGTTAAAATGTGGAAGAAGAATTCGCGGTGGTGAGCAGAGTTCGAGATCGCTTAGAGGTCAGAGCGCCGGGAGTATTTATCCGAGAGGCGCAAGTTCGAATCCTCACGAAAGTATTCTTTTCCCATTTAAAATTATAACTTTAGAGTTCACTAAGCATGCGTTAATGCTTTTCAAAGATTTATCTATGTCTATTAATTACCTCCCTATAGACCTTTCCATTTCTATACATGATTGAGTTGACTTCTCTTCTTGACCAGAACTGGTTGAACATTAACTTACATGGAGCGAATACCTCCTGAACCCTAATAATGAAGATCCCAGTATCGTAAGGTTGCCCTTAACGACTGTAATTGATATTACCATAGCAACCGACGGCTTAACGTGCTCCTCGAAGCTCAAGGGTCTTGTTGTGCAAACAACGGCTACCCAGAACCCATCTAAGGTTTGACCGCGGCTATTTTGTTGACCTTTGTAGATAATTGATCTGGGTGAGTTATTGGATCACGTGTTTCAGTGGGTTTTAAAATAATTATATAAAAATTATGCAAAGCTACAGGTTGAACAATGTTAACTTGGATTTCTGAAGTAATTATTATTGTTGTAATACGTAATAATTTTTTTTAGAATAAACCCCGAATGGCTCTAAAAATCCAAAGGTGTCGTGGTGGCCGAGTGGTAACGGGCCCGCCTCCTAAGCCACAGGTTGTAGTTTCAAACCTGGCATGTACCAATGTGACGTTTTCAATGTCGTATGTACTTTCTTAGTTAATCTAAGACATCACTGACATACGGTGAAGGAAAACATCGTGAGGAAACCTCGACTTGAGTCTGAAATCGCCAACACGCAGTGAGCTAGTGTGGTGATTAAGCTCTTGCCTTCTCTGTATGAGAAGAGGCCCTTGCCCTGTAGTGGTACTGTTCTGGGCTGGTTAGGTTATGTTATGGCTCTAAGAATAAATTGTTGGCGTAGTCAAAAAGACAGCGAATTCCTGTGCCTATTTTTTTGGGGGTTATGTACGGTTTGGTGTTTGTCGCGCGCAATTCACTCGCAGAACACATCAATGACATTATCAATCTCACTTTGGGGGCTGAGTTGCCGCGTCCATAGGAATGTACCCTTAAAATGGAATCCCTACACGTGGCCCGTAGTTGGTGCAAAACTGGCAATACAACTCTGGTGGGAGGCTTCGGCCGCGGCTGGTTACCACCCACTGGACGAAGACATGCCGTGAAGCGACCTAGTTGTGTTGCGGGATGTATTCCGGTGCAACCGTTGTGGGAGACGGGTCTGGGCAGTTGCATCAACTCCCCAACTTGCTATCCACTCTACTTAGAGTGAATAGATTTTTTCAGGATCTACGTGCTCCATCCTCGGCCACACCGTCGCTTACCATCAGGCGAGTTGGTGGCCAAAAAAAGATCAATTTTTGATAAAAAAAAAACTTGTAATATTATTTGAATAAGACACCTTTCACTTTGTGACACCATTTTGTAAAATAATGACAATCACGGTGTCCGCAGGCAAATGTGTGCGGTCCCTAAGGAAAGCCCGTGAGCCCGCGATCCTTCCGGTTAGATACACAATATGTTATTATTATTATCTATAGCGCTAATTGGAAGGTTATTGTTTCAATGTTACGGAGATCTGTTGATAATTTAGTTATATCTATCAATAAACAAGGCCTTTACATTGATTCTTATCTGCTTAGTTCATCGAAAATATTTTAAACAAGGGATGTTCCGAGAGATGTACAATTTCAAATTTCGAACTTATATTGAGAATTTCCTAAAAGAAAAAACTCAATAACACTGCCGATCGAAACCCAGGGGCCTAATTCTGCTAATTTACCAATGCTTCAGTTGAGTGTCGATAGTGTGTCGATGGAATGATTTTAGTTAATTGGTAGTCTGCTAGCTTAATAAGACCACCGGTCTAACTAAAATCATTCCATCGACACACTATCGACACTCAACTGAAGCATTGGTAAATTAGCAGAATTAGGCCCCTGGACCTCAAGCTCAGCAGCCGCTATTGTGACCACCAAACGACATTACATACGTAGGTACGTATAACAGACAACATGAACTATTTGAGTGATCAGCCTTTTCATTCTAAACATCCCGTAAACGCCCGTAGTATGTGTGATTCGTGTCCATAAAACCATCAGGGACACAAAAAATATCTCGTAGTATATCCTCGACTTTCTTAACACTATGAGAAATATGGGGGAAATATTACCCTATCACTTAGAATTTAGACTTAGTTAAATTATAACACGTGCTGAGAGAGACTCTACCTTTGTCTTTCATATATAATTTTCTATTAAAAATAGATGCCGTAATTATTTAATTCTAGCGGGATTTAACTGCGCACAAAAACAACACGACAAGACAGACTCTTCTCATGAATTGACATCTCTTGGTTGAGCCTTCTCGTGACCCTGATCAATACAACTTGATGGAAACGTCTTGGTAAATAAATGTTCAATAATAACGCGCTCGAATCGCAAAAGTTTAAAAATTTAATTTGATGCCAGTTTCAACGTTTATTTTTTGTCGCGCGTTCTCCATCTTTCGATAGCAGAGGCATATTAAGAAGAATTTGTGATTCAAAATGTCCATGTGAACAAAGTACCTACTCGTAGGTACGACCTTCATGCTCGCATTCAACTTTCAAAAAACCAGCAACTTACTCTTTTCCTAAAATTTACTTACATAATGAGATGATATTCGCCAAGTCTTGGTGCGCATTGAACGTCAGACAAGGCTTGGCAGCGGACGTGGTCGGACCTAAAAGGCGAGCCCTTATTTACTGGCTTGTATATAAGCGGTATATACCCGAGAACTGAACAGAGACGCGGGTAGGGAAGTGGAAACATTGTCATCGATATCGATGGCTAGGATGGCGCATCAACATGTATTAACTGTTCGAAGTTTAGTTAAAGCTCTACTGCCATTGTCTAAGATATCCATTACCCACCGTTGAAACTAAAATGCCTCCCCTTAAATAATTTCTGTAGGTATAAGGTTACAAATCTGTCAAACATAATTTTATCAATGGGGGTACGGAATCATTCTTAATTCAATTCAGTGTGATCCAGTTTCGTTTTTCTTTCGCATTATTTGATTCCCTATTTTACAACTTTACTAAAGCACTTTCTCACAAACAAAAATGCTTTAACTAAGTTGCATTAAAATAATATTCTCTCTAAAGTATTATATTGTACATCGACACTATCCCACCACTAAGGGGCAGTGTCGTCGGCGAGTGTGCGCGTCGATAAATTCCGAACGCGTTGTCAATCGGCCGCGGCAGCGCTCAGGAATTAACGGCGGAGCGCTGTCAAGGCGGCCGCGCCTCCCCGCGACCCATACCTCACTGACAGGGCTGTGCCAAACACAAACGTATAAAACCTAGTTACATTATTTTGAATATGGAATACAGTAGTTGAAGAAAACTAGTGATGTCAGGTATTAACTGCGGAGCGCTGTCAAGGCGGCCGCCCCTTCTCGAGACCCATACCTCACTGACAGGGCTGTGCCAAACACAAACGTATAAAACCTAGTTACATTATTTTGAATATGGAATACAGTAGTTGAAGAAAACTAGTGATGCCAGGTATTAACTGCGGAGCGCTGTCAAGGCGGCCGCCCCTTCTCGAGACCCATACCTCACTGACAGGGCTGTGCCAAACACAAACGTATAAAACCTAGTTACATTATTTTGAATATGGAATACAGTAGTTGAAGAAAACTAGTGATGCCAGGTATTAACTGCGGAGCGCTGTCAACAAGGCGGCCGCCCCTTCTCGCGACCCATACCTCACTGACAGGGCTGTGCCAAACACAAACGTATAAAACCTAGTTACATTATTTTGAATATGGAATACAGTAGTTGAAGAAAACTATTGATGTCAGGTATTAACTGCGGCGCGCTTTCAAGGCGGCCGCCCCTCCTCGCGACCCATACCTTACTGATAGGGCTGTGCTAAGCGCAAACAAAAATTTTTTTATATTATTTTCAACATGAAATACAGTGGTAAAAGAAAACTACTTCGTGTCAGGTATTTTCTTCTTTGGAGTGCCGCCCGCAGGCTTCCGGCTGTAGACTTGGCTTAGCAACTACTGTTAATTAACAACAGCTGGAACTGATACTGAGTATTATCCCACCCTCAAACACGGAAACGCTTAAATGAAAATACTCTTGACTTAATCTAAACGATCGTTTACTGACAGAACAGCTTGCAACTGACTATGACCACCTCGATGTCAAGCGGTCACGTCTCCTTGCGATCTATATCACTGACGGGATTATGCTTGGATTTGTAATAGTTGTATTTGAATATAGAATACAGTAGTAGAAAAATACATGAACTCAGAAAGCCAAGGCGGCCTCACCACCTCGCGACAAATACCTCACTGTCAAGAGCTGAGCTATACGACAAAAAAAAAAAAACTAGAATATTGTGAGTTTAATCCAATGTTAATTTGCTCTAGATAGCCATGTATCATGGCTGTCCACAATACGCAACGTCTTCCGACAGTACAAAGGGTAAATCATGTTATTACTATTTTAATCGGCCATAATGGTATAAAATTTGTCTTGGATTTGAGGTCACACATTCTGCAACTGAAGCAGCCTTTCTAGCATTAGTTATCAAGAGTACAGTTTTTCTTCTTTTTCTTATCGTATATTTGAAGAACAACACTGTCTCAAGCTTTAAACCATCCGTAGGCCTTTATCATGATACACCATCTAGAAAATCACTCGGTTGAGGTGATTTCCTCACATTGTTATCCTTCGCCGTTAGTGATATTTAATTTCGATCAAGACTTTAAAAAGTCAAGCCCTTGGGTTCAGACTTCAAACCTCTGACTTGTCAATCCTACGTTCATATGCCTAGGCTATCACGGTTATCCCCTAGTATATAATATAGGTTAAAATATTTGGAACATGCTCAGTCATCGGCGAGTGTGCGATATATCCGGAACGCGTGGTCAATCGCCCGTGGGCACGCACACACAGGATTAACGAATAACAACATTAAGGCGTTCGCCCCCCGGCTCTGCACGCACGGCGCGCGACTCACGTGGGAAATAGGGTTTTGCGGCAAATATGGCATTTTTTTTTTGTATTTTGCTTTGTTTTGTCGTTAAGGCCGAGTGGTTATGGAGCCACTTCGTGGTTGTGAGTTCAAACCTAGCATGTACCTATCAATGTGACTTTTAATCTCATCTACACCTTCTTAGTCGATATAAGATATGCCAAACACGGTGAATAAAAACACCGTGAGGAAACCTGAACTTACTTCGACTAAAATTGCGAATACACAGTGATTTATTATAAATGCTCATTCCGTTCGTAATTGAATTCATATATATCAATAATACTAAGTGAGCTTCGTGATAATCACTGTAAGTTAACAACAAGAAGAAGTGTAAGGTAATGAAAAACTTATATTTCCTTTTTTTGTGGAAAACGGTTGGGTCACCTTTATAGGGACTGAATAGATAGGAATGAGGTCACTAAAAGACGTAGGTATTAAAATGTGGAAGAAGAATTCGCTGTGGTTACCACAGGTCGATGTCTAGTGGTCAGAGCGCTATTGGAGTATTTATCCGGGAGGCGCATGTTGGAATCCTGCTCACGAACGTAATATTTTTCCACAAAAATGTATAACTTTAATCTTCGCCAAGCGCGTTATGTGTTAATGCTTTCCAAAGATTTATCTGTACTTATATTTACGTCAATTCTGATGTAGCCCAACTAAACTATAATAATGCATTGCTATATTTCACTTACAAGTTCAAATTCAAACACGTCATATCGGCAGTCACTCCTTTTCTTGCCATATCATTTATAACACAATCTAAATCCTCGGTCTTCCTCTACTTTTAGAACCATTCACATTCATACTCAAAACTTCCCTCGTCACATGATACTCATCCCTCCGGATCGCATGCCTATGCCGTGCCAAACGATTTCCACAGAATTTCTCAGTCACCAGTGACACTTTCAGATTTCTTCTTATCTTATATCATTTCCTCCTCATCCTCTAAAATTATATACACATTTCTAATTCTCCACACATCCTTGTCACCATTCTCATCTCAGCTGCATGTAGTCTTTCATTAATTCCTTTCGTGAGCCAACATTCCAAACCATACGAGGCAGTACAAATTAACGGCAATAATTAGTTAGTATTAGCAATAATAAATGTTTTTTTTTATGTAGCCTTGACAACCCTGTTCAAATTTCGCGTGTACTAGTGATGTGCGCTACCTCGGGTGCATGCGGGCAATGTGGCAGTTTCACCGCTACCTTACCACTCCAGCGACTCGCCCATCACTGATTATAATTCGACCCAAGGGAATACGCCTGCCTACTCAACGTCCCAGATCATACTCTAGCGTCAAGTAGTTTTGATTTCTCGTTATGTAAGTTCAATAGAATTACGCTCTTAGTAGTGACATAGCCACTTGAAGGGCTAATTGATTCCCTCCTTGTTAATCACTGATGATCGAATATATTATTCTCATGGAGTCGCGGTAAATGCATTTAATTACAGAGAATACGGAATAATGATAGAATGAGATTGCTTTATTAGTTAAGTAAGTACCTACTATAGAGAAAAAAAAAAACAGTTTAAAATTGTAAAAGATTTACGTAACACCACACGGTTTTCTAGTCATGTCAGACTTAGGGTAGAAACAGGCAATTTAGGGTATCGAACACCTGCTGTCCATTTCGACCGGCTCTCCCCATCACTTTGTGATTATCTACGACATGATTTATTTAGCTTTTACCTTTACAGTTTTCCTTATTCAATAGTTAGTTTTAACAAGAGAGGTAGACTAAAGACATGATTAGTTTTATAACTAACTAATAACAAATGGCACTTTATATTTATATTAATATCTTCTAAACCCTGTCTCATTGGTCTAGTGGTCACGAGCGCGACTGCTGAGCAGGAGGTCTCGGTTTCGATTCCCGGGTCGGGCAAAGTGTTATTGAGTTTTTTCTGTTAGTAAATTTTCAGTAGCAGCCCGGAGTTTGGAATTGTGCCCGGTTCACCACCTATTACATGGGACTTAATAACAGCATTGGTGAAATGTGGGTGTACAATTGTGTACATCTCTGCCTACCCCTTCGGGGAATACAGGCGTGATGCTATGTTATGTCCAAACCCTACTAGATATCTAAATCGAAAATACACGAAAATTTAAGTTAAAATTCCTAAAGTTACAATATTAAATGGAAAAAGAATAAGGTCACGAACAGGATTTGAGCCCGCGCTTCCCGGACAAATACTTAAGGCGCTCCGACCACCAATTCATCTCGACTTCTGCTCACCGCGAACTCCTCATCCATACCCTTAACTCGTCTTTTTGGCGACGTTAATTATTACCTATACAGGTGTCCGAAAGATAAAATTCCTGCTTTGATCCACAATTTTCATTTAAGTCCGTTGAGCCGTTGCAGAGCTTGTTCCTACAAGTTTTCAAACACACAAAAAAAAATTTTAAAACGGTAATTCATAACTGTCATCGTTTAAATACTCGTTCACTTAGATTTTGGTACTTATTTATTTTGGATTCACAGTCAGACACTTCCCTTCAATTATATTTATAGTTACCTATAGAGTAGCGAAACCATTGGGCTTTAAAGGACGAAGGTTTTTGAAGATAGATAGATGACTGCTTTTTATTCGGTTTCGATAAAACTTACTTAATACATAGCATCACGCCTGTATTCCTCGGAGGGGTAGGCAGGTGTAGTGGTCGCAAGCGCGGCTGCTGAGCGTGAGGTCCTGGGTTCGATTCCCAGGTCGGGCAAAATTTGTTCTTTCTGTTAAGAAATTCTCAGTAGTAACCTTGGAAGTTGGTGGTGTGACACCCCCGTGCTTCGGAGAGCACGTAAAGCCGTCGGTCCTGCGCCTAAACTCTCTCCGGTCGTGTCGGATTGCCGTCCCATCGGAATATGAAAGTGAAGGAAGACGGAGTGCACCTGTGTTTACGCATAATACACTTGTGCACTTACTATCTCCTGCGTACTTGTCTGATCTCCGTGGAGTACTATTAACTGCATTAGTGAAATGTGGGTGAACAACCGTGTACGCCTCTGCCTACCACTTCGGGGAATACAGGCGTGATGCTACCGATGCAATGTTGGTTATTTTACATTATAAGGTTATTAACTAAATAACAATTTTAAGTTTTACAGTTACTGTTTCTGAAACTAATCTCCCTCTAAATTCACAAAACGGTACACTAACAAATGAAAGCTGTAGCCCGGTTAATGGAGTGTAATATAAGGATAACATCAGAACCTGGCACATGGATAACATTTGGTATGGCATAGCTAGATAGAAAGAGACTGTATTGGTGGCGGTTACCACCAACAACAGCATTCCCAAAGAGGGTTGACGTCAGGCAGGCGGCCGGTCAAAACATAGCCAAAACTTTAGCAGCATACCAGATATAGGTATGCTGCGCGCACCCCAAATAAATTGGGATAAGGGGAGGGGGATGATGATGATGACTGTACACTAACAAATGAAAGTACATTTTATGTAGGTACCTACAACTACTTATTCCATTTCTTTTGCTCTCGAAACTAGCACAGTTGTCAAACTGACAGCACTTCTAAAGTCTAACTTATTGATTCGCTTACACAAGAGAATGGATCAGATAAATATTCTATTGGATATTCCGTAGAGACTGCCTATAGATGTAGGTATAAAACCTTCGCCTTTGCAAACTCCTTGGCGTGAACTTTCACGATGATGCGTGGTCGCTTGGTTCTGCTGAGTATTATAATAGAAACAAATAAAGACTCAATAATATAATGTGTTTTGTAAGGCAAGCGATACCTAAAAAAATTCTTTTATGGCTCACATACACCTAGACACAATGGGGAGGGGCTCGTGGCCAAGTAACAGCCGCACAGATCGATCGATCGAGGTTAAGCTGCGCTTGCCGCAGTTCGTCTGTGGATGGGTGACCATCATTTCAAACCGAGACCCCTCCCAGCCTCGGAGAGTACGTTAAACCGTCGGTCTCGGTTGTCAAACTTAGATCTATAACAGCCGTTACGGATACTCAGAGGACTTTCCAGTCCTCTGAGTATCCTCTGACAACCAGTCATACTACGAGATATCTGGTTACCCAGAAAATGGGTTGTGGAGGTCAGATAGGCAGTAGGTCCATGTAAAATACGGTATTAAGCTGCATCCGGTTTGACTAGAAGCCGACCCCAATGTAATTAGGAAAAAGCTAGACCGATTGATTGGCGTAGACAAAACGGAACAATTAACTATCAGTAAATATTTAAAAAAAATGTTCGGGATATATTTGTTGATGTGGTGCAGAAGTCGGTTGTTTGACCACTGATAACCATGCCGTCATTTATGGAATGTATAAAGAAATATGTAGGTCGGTAGAAGTCAAGTTATATGGTAAAGCTAAAACAGCGTTTAAGTGACTTACACTTACTTACTTACTTGCTTAGTGAGATACACTTATTTATTTTGAGCTGAAAGAATTTCTAACTTGAAATCATTCAAGGAAAATTCATAGATGAAAGGTACAATGCACTTTTTGCTAGCCGCAATTTCAACGTCTCATAGTAATCTGTAGATAATTCAAAGTTAATACAAAACAAATTTAAATTCAAAACAAACATTTCCTAAAAAAAGCCTGTAAAATAAAGTCCTTAAAACGAACGCGCTAAACACGTTGAACAAACGAGCGGTGTATTTTCCCGCGCACCCGGCCGCCATTCGCCGTGTCGCGCGGGAATTGGGGCGCGCGAGCTCTCTCCGACTCCCGAAGTCTTTGTGTGGAATACGCGCGGACTGAGATACCCGCGAATATAGTTCTGAAGTTTTCGCATTAAATTATTACAGTCATTTGCAGTTTGTTTTGATATTTTAGTACTGATGAAAAGAGCGAGTTTCATATAAAAAAGAGTGCATTTGTATAATCGAATGTTCAACTTAGTTTTTATGGTACTAAGGTTAGTTATTTCCAGTGCGTATCTACTGCAACTTTTGCCAAAAATATTTACGTACTGTGACGTCCTTTGATAGTTTTCCTAATTCTCTACCCATGACAAAAATAAACCCATTAGATAATTGAAAATCCTAATTCTCAGCACTCAATAATTAACATTAATTCGCCAGCTAAACATTTCTAATATTGGCGAACCCTCACAGAATCGCGGTCCACCAAAATAAACGTATCAACTTCATTAATTATTCATTGCGATTTGTATTCAACTATCTCTATACACAATTAGGCACAAAGCTTTTCCCTTATTTCTGAACGTGTGCTTTGCTTGCGCCGAGGGGGTAACGGGGAGGAGGGAGAGGGTCGCGTAGCCATTAGCACGACGGCGTCGTCGGCGACCGTTCGCGAACAACATTAGCTTTGCTATTGTTTTGACTCTTATTGGAACGACTTAGGGTTTGCTTTTCCTTGATTCTGGTGCAGTGGTAAATTGTCTAGGCGTGCATAATTTACGCGCGGCCGATAGACGGTCGCGATTGTTATTACGCGTGCGGATATTGGATTTGGCGGGAACGCAGCGCGCCGGTGGCGTTCTGTCGCAAGATAATGCCGGGGGCCACGCTCCGATGCCGCTCCGACGAGTACTTTACAATCGACCCAGATGCGGCTTGCCAAATAAATTACCAATAATTTTCTGAACGAAATTTATATAATAACATACTGAATCATGCTTATGAATAACCTTGCAGTTGCGCCCATTAGCCAGATGTTTCTTATGTTATTTATGATAACGGGACTGGGATATTGGAAATACTAAAAGTTGGACATATTAATTATTATTGATATTAAATCTCGTCGAATGTCAAGGTCCATGGTGGTAGACAAACCTGTAATGCACCAGTAAAATTATTAAAATATGTTCCCCATACTTCTTCTGAACTTCGGTTTAAAGAAATTTAACTTGACATTTTCGATCTGTCAGTCAAGGTTAATGTGCTTTGATTTTAGCCCTTCTATACTCACCTTATGTACATAAGGGTCGATGTCATAGTTCGTCACCGCTATTTCTTATGGAAAATATACAATTCTTCTGGTGTCGATCATCGTGCGTCGACGTCCCTCGAAGTTAAGTACGCCACGTAGGCTTAAAGTTTATTAATAAATAAATAATTGATCCACTCCACTTTTCGGCGTCTACTATATAGGTACCATACCGCCTATAAATGGACTTTATAAAATTCAATACAAAATCGGGAAAGCTCCTCAAATATCTCAGATCCCCATTAGTTGCATACCGAGTACTGATTACCCAATCAATCTAATAACATTTTCAGGACAGCCCTATTCTTAGCGGGGGTCTATAAAAGGCATACGATTGTGTTTGAGCGCTCTCGGGGGCTACCTAAGCGGGCATTAGCGAAGGACGCGTAGGTTATACAGACTGACCATCACAAACAGACCTCTGATGTCTCATTGCAACCTTCGCTTAAGAACACGAACACGGGGATCTACACAAATTGGTCATGCTACGTAATTTACGCGCGAGCGGTCACCGCCGGTGGTGATTACACTCGCTTGTTGGCGTATTGGTCGAACGTGGTAATCCGACCCTTTGCGAAATCTTGCTGTGTAACTCTACACACCAATATTTGAGGACGTTTAGATTTGGTTGTGTTGGCAAATGTTTGGCTGGTTGGGTCCAACGTCGTGGGTAAGTCATTAAGGTGGCGTGTGCATGTCGGGACGTTGACTACCGCCCGAGGGTGGAGACTGTTCGTGCTAGCCGACGACGGGTGCGTTAACTTAATTATATACCTAGCCTCCCCACGGCTCTGCCCGTCAATATATTTTATCTCACACTACGCGATCAAACTTTAAAAAATTACTCGTCACGAATGATTGTGAGAAATATCTTTAAAATTTTCCAATAATTGTTGTTGTTAATATTATTTCCAGGATTGCTCGAATTCGAATTCGCAACGATTTTTGTATTCCATGATTGCAAATTTTTTTTCAGGTCACTCAATGTACTGGTGATACCGTAAAGTTTCACAATAATGTTGGTATATGAAGGTTTCATTTTGATAAATAATAATTGTTTATATACGACCAATAATTAAACGAACAATGTTTTATATTTTTTTAGGAGTTCTCCCAATGTAAAGTGTATATTTTGGAACGCTTGGCGTATTTTCGCCACTGTTCATTTACTATATAAGCTAGTATTAACGTCTGGAGTCAGGTGGCACATCGCGTGTGCGACCGTCGGGGGACGCCGGTGGAGCGCGGCCTCAAAATACACCCCCTGTCCGCCTTCAAAACCTTTAGAGAAACGTGCAGGGACTTTCGGGTCGCGCGACCCGCGAAATTCCATTTAAAGATGTCGGGATAATTTAGCGCTGACGAGGCGGAGGCCAAATTGACGGCCCCCGGGGCAGCCGTGTCGCCGCGCACTGTATCGATCACGCTTTTTTACAAGGATCACCTCGAGGGATGGTTCGAGTGCACGTAAACAACCCTCTTCCATTTTCCCAAATGTCGCGACTGTCGAAAGATCTTGGCTTGCAAAAATGTTCGGTTCGACCCTGGTCCCACGTTTGGGCGCCATTTAGTCACGCCCGCTTGTAGTGGAGGTGGGTATTAAGGTTTTAGATAAACATTTACGAATACTGAAATATCTTACATAAAAACATCTTTTATTATTATGCTAAGTTGACGTACTGCGTCTACCTACTCTTAAATTATTGAGAAACGGATTTTAAAAGATGTTGTTGTTATTGGCACCCACCGTGGGACGGGACTGCTATTTGAACAGTACTCGTAGGCGTTATAAACAAACCTTTAATGAGACAATACATTACATAAAACAGGCACGTCCTCATTGTCTCAGGGCCAGCGGCGAACTGCAAAACCAAAGATTTATATTTTCACTTTGATATTTTTATTACTTTCTCGTTTTCTTTCACTTGTTTATCGTGACTTCGAGGGAACTAAATGTCTTGTTTTTGTTTTTTCATAAAATATTGTCATTTTTGACTTGATGAAATAAAATATTTTGGTTAGATACTTATGTTGTTATGTGCAGCTACATTCATGATATGATACTGAACAGCAAAAAAGATATCTCAAAAACAATAAAAATATCTGAGTTACAAGCAAAATTAATTATTTCTAAAACACAAACTGCGAATAAAGTGGCTTACCGAATTGTAAACATCACGAAGTAATATATGACCGTTAGCTTTGAAATATTGCTATTGTTTTGTCTTTACCAAAAAATGTACAACGGCCCATAAAGACTTTCATTAGAAACTATTTTGCAACATTTTTCATATTTATATATATCAAACTGAGAGGAGCTCGTGGTAAATTAACAACCGCACAGATCAATCGATCGAGAGTAAGCTGCGCTTGCCGAGGTCGGTCTATGGATGGGTGACCATCTTTCGATATCGGGACCCCTCCGTGCCTCAGTGATACCCAGTGACTGGGTTGAGGAGTTCAGATAATCAGTCTTCTTCTTCTTATCGTGCTGTTGATGAAGTTATTCCAAATTATTGTTGTCAAATGAAGATCTATGATAGCCAAGCATATGCCTAATATATGCCTATAAGTTTAATAACCCGTCTTACCAGATGATATCGTGATACCAAGTGACTGCTTTGTGTCGGTCAGGCAGTCAGGCATCAGTCAGAAAACAAGCTGCATACGGTTAGACTGGCAGTTGACCACGACGAAGTTGGACAAAGACTAGATAATGATGAGTTATTTCCAAACTGTCTTAGAGCCTGCGTAGCTTTGCTAGTTTTAGCATGGACGCTCTGATTTAACCTATTATATGTCCAAATCTGCATCCACACGAGAAACAATGGAATTTTAAGCAACTGAACGCTGGAACGCACCATTTAGCTAATGCGACTGAACACAAAGAGTCGCCAAAACGCGTTGCGGCGTTGATGCGGTCAGCAAATCGCTGATCATAAATGCTGAAGTGGCGGATTTGCGGAGGCTTTAATGAGTCATTTTATACAGACTGCTCACACTGCCTTTTTTGCACGGCACTACTTTAAAGGGCCTCCTAAAAAGGTGCCCTAGAAAATTTAATTAGCATTAAACATTAATTGAAACAAACACTGCAATGTCCATACAATGCTAAATGCACAATGACTGTTTAAACATTTTCAAGGTTCACTCATATTGCAGTTGCATCAAAACGCAAAGCATTATAATCCTCGCAAAATGCAGGCGGGCCACACCGCAACGCACTGACGGAGCGCTCGTCAAGCGTAAATGGAATGCGTTGCAACGCAGCTGCAATGTGCGCCAAACTTCATACCAACTCCACATCCAGATTAAGCATGGAGTACTAAAAAAACTTTGAAAGCTATGAACGTTTATCCTAACCCGAGAGGTCACGATGATTTGACAATATAGTTTAATGCAAGAAAGATGCAGAACCTAAAATTTTATATCAATGTCATTTAGGTATTATCATATAGCAATGACGTCGCCATAAGACGTGTTAAAATATGGAAGAAGAATTCGCGGTGGTGAGCAGAGGTCGAGATGGCTTAGTGGTCAGAGCGCCTGGAGTATTCATCCGGGAGGCGCAGGTTCGAATCCTGTTTGCGACCGTATTCTTTTTCCATTTAATATTGTAACTTTAGAGTTCGCTAAGCATGCGTTAATCCTTTTCAAAGATTTATCTTGAATTAGGTATTATCACTTTAGAAAAAGGTTTAGTCAGAATTCATGTAATTAGTTTAAAGTGATGATGGATTATAGTTTATCAGATCCTCGTCTGCCTAATCTGTTCTCAATTATGTTAGCAATTCAATTAGAGGGAGATACTGTTAACCTAGTCAGACCGGTTGTCAATCTTTAGGAATTTCTGACAAACCGAATCATGTGTCGTAGGTATTATTGAATACAACTATAATTCATGGCTGTAGATACAGTTAACTATGGTTATTGGAATTAATTATAATAAATTATTATTCTTTACTTAAAACGGCGAAGGAAACATTGTGAGGAAGCCCGCCCAACGGGGAAATGTTTTCGATGGTGTGTAAGTGACGCTAGGTATTTCTTCAACAATATGACAAGAAGAAGAAGATGAAGAATAAGCTATGGTTAATATAGTTAAAATAATTACACAAAAAAACATGGATACAAACGTCATTAAAATATCAGTCTGTGTATCAGTATTAAAAGACAATTGCCGCCAAAACCCAACGGCCATTACTGTGAAAATCATAACGATTATTGAGTTCCCACGTGTCTGTCCGCGGGGACGCGTGATTAACAGTTAATTGGGAGGGTCGAGGAGTGCCCTCGGTAACATGTGGGTAGTCGTACTTGTACGTAGAGTTTTTACGAGGCAATCTTACTCCGCGATGCGTGGATGTTCTTTTTTACATCGCCGTAGGCGGCCGGGCACGCGACCCGCAGATTATGACGCAGATTAGTCACTTTGAAGAGCTTTGAACAAGTGTGTGGATATTTTTAGATTCAGAATACTCTTTTTTCTGATATAAATATCAAACATGTTTCCTTGACGATATTTAACTGTTGGTCGTATATTTTAACGAGGGCGAAAATTTGTGTTATTTTTGGATGTATGTTGTATGCCTTCGTCTTTATATGAATGTAAAAAGTTTCCAACATAATTTGTTGTTATTATTGTCGTGTATGTGTGTTATAAATACCATAACGAAATAACACTGTGTACATGAATACCGGTGTTAGCAAACACCAAAAGTATTTTTTGTATCATATACACAGTGAAATTCCGTTTTCTTGAACCATTAAGGATTTATCTTATCGAAACCGTTATTCTAAATTACTCATGAAACGATTGAATAACAAGAGGAAATTAATTAAAAAAATTAAAATCACACCTGCCATTCTTTTGTCACCCCTTTTTGTGTTCCATAGTCGCTACATTACTATTTTTTTTTATCTTACCAGCCTATGTTTCCCGGGACAATGTAAGAATTCTGTATAATTTTCTGGCGTTTCGAACTTATGATGGAATAAAGAAACTCACAAACATACATACTTACATACATGAACCCTAAAAACATAACACTTCTTTCTTGGGCAGTCGTGTATAAACTCGCAGTCACCATTTCTCTTCACGAGTACGAAATAAAAGATTATGCGTTTCGATCGGCGCTTCATTCTGAAACAGAAACTTCATAACTACATCATTAATTCCACTTCACCAACTAGGCACGTAAAAGAAAATCCAATTCTACCCTCGCCCAGAAATTACACCAAATAATCTTTGACGAGCATCGGTCGGCGGGTGTGGGGTGGGTCGCGAGGGGTGTTTTAATTAGAGCGCGGACGCGGCATCGGGCCGCACCCAATGTCCTGCCTGACCGATACACAACTGTGTTTGTTCTGTGTACCTCTGTGTACTGTGTGTACTCCTTTGTCTTACGCCGGCTTTGTTTTGAGCCTAAAGCCTCTGAGAAGGCGCCTGTCTGAGACAAAACATATGATAGGAGTATGACGTGTCTGTGCTGGACTAATGTTACTTGTAATTATGTGGTTTCTCGAGATATTTAGATGAGGGATGCTTTGTGTGCTGAAACTGAGAAAAGTCATGGTCGTTTGTATCATCTCTATCCAGTTTATTTTATGTAAACCCCTCCTTCAACAATTTACTTCATTTGTGTTCTAAGTTCCATTCTAGTTCATCCATTCAAAACCTTGTCTTTTTATACTACTGCTCGGAAGTGTCATTCAAGTTTATGAATAAAAACAAATAGTTTGTTGGTCTGACCTTCCTCTGTGGTCCATTGATTTCGCCCTCAAATACATAATGACCTAAATTCGAGTCTTGTTTTCCTCAGAATATTTCGCTAACCAGAACCAATGGTTTTCGGATACCGGTGTTCCATATTGCGTTATCTTGCCGGCCTATATACTGAGTATGACTGCAAAATAAGGAAATAAGAAGGCTCGTTTTTGACAACGCAAGAATAAATGTAATAAGTATACTCAGCGCACAACTGAGTTTTCCATATTCCACTGGTTGCTAAAGGTTTCTACTTACAAGGTTTACAAGGAAGTTATGCGAGGAAGCTGTGCAGTACGAGAAGAAGTAGCGGAACTGTGAAAGGATGTGACGCTTTCCACCAAAGCTTATAAGTGTGAGAATGTATAGTGGAGTTGGGAAATGTACTTTTTGCATTAGACTGCATATCCACCAGAGATATGCGAGGAATCAGAGCGGTGAGCGAGGATAAAAACCACCAATGGTATCACTTCATTTTCCAAGGCGCACCTCTGGTGGAACAGGGCTAAAAGTGTGTGACGGACGCTTCGAATAACACACACGAGGGATATGTATGCACCATACGTGGATAACAAGAGTCCTCGCACCACTCAACTACAATCTACTCTTAGCTATTTCGGACATCTGATGGAAAGAGTCATACCGTTTCACAGCAAGCAAATCCCTCACACATCTCCGTCTCTCCTCATACCTAAATACATATTTCACGCTCACGTTTATGTCCAAAGACATCACTTTACTGAATTTGAAAGTCACTGGTTAATAAATAGAGATAAAAATGTATCCAAAACAACACTCTAAAAGAGGCTTTCCACCAAAACTGTTCTGTGCGAGACTAGAAAAGAGACGCAATTCTATTGATGTATTTTCCCCCGCTCACCACTCTGTTTTCTCGCACAGCTCTGGTGGAATGCCTCTTTTAGTGTGTTGTTTTAGATAAATTTTTATCTCTGTTTATTTACCAGTGACTTTAAAATACAATGAGAGTCTAAGGATGTCTTAACCCCCATCCCATATACAAATGAAAGCTAATCTTAACCACTTTGTAGACGACCAGAGACTATTTTAACAAAGAACCTTTGTAACTATAGAAGAAAAATTGAAAATATGTCTTCTTTTTCTTCCATCAGTCGTCATTTCTTAAACTTATTTTAGTTCCTGTCTTTTTTACTGGTACTTCTGAGCCTACCTACATGGTAGGCTATGTACCGTATATTATGGCTCGATGCCGTCAGCTGTGAGCCGGTGCACTGCCAGCGTGCCCCCCTCTCCCCCTCTTCCCCGAAGCCGTCCATTCCTCAAGCTCTGCGGAGCGTCACTAAGGGAGCGATCCAAGGCGAGCTTGGGACCAATGGATACACTGTCGGAAAACATTTTCGGCAAGCGTAAACTTTTTAATTAATTCTCGTTAAAGGTGGTGGGGTTTGGACGAATTTTTGCTGCTACCGAACTGGGCGTAAAGTTTTGTATTGTTAAAAGTGTTTTTATCGCATAATATTCGATACATATATCAATCTATACAAGCTATTAAATCTGCGCCATATTTAATGTCCGAATGATAAAATATATGCTTTTTCAGGCAAAATTACAAAAAAAAACGGTTATTCGGTCGTGAGCAGGATTTGAACTTGCGACCCCGGACCAATACTCCAAGCACTCTGCCGACTAAGCCATCCCGACCTCACTACTTCGAATTCTTCTTCCACATTTTAAACGTCTTATAGTGACGTCATCGCTATCAATTCAGTCCCTATACAATGCAATGACGTCGCCAAAAGACGTGTTACAATATGGATGAAGAATTCGCGTCGGTGAGCAGAGGTCGAGATGGCTTAGTTGTCAAAGCGCCTGTAGTATTTGTCCGGGAGGCGCAGGTTCGAATCCTGCTCACGACCGTATTCCTTTCCATTTAATATAATAACTTTAGAGTTCGCTAAGCATGCGTTAATGCTTTTCAAAGATTTATCTTTAAAACAGAGTTACATTCGTATTTATAATATTGGTATGAATATGCGTATTCATGTAAAATTACAAAAAAATCTACAGTTATTCGGTCGTGAACAGGATTTGAACCTGCGACCCCGGACCAATACTCCAAGCACTCTGCCGACTAAGCCATCCCGACCTCACTACTTCGAATTCTTCTTCCACATTTTAAACATCTTATAGTGACGTCATCCCAACCGACACGACTAAAGTTATACACTTTATGGAAAGAAAATTAAGGTCGTGAGCAGGATTCGAACCTGCAGCTCCCGGATAAAAGACACGAGTGAACACGACTAACTTTGCAGTTAATTTTATATCGTACAGATGAGACGTCACCACTGGTCACGACGTCACGTCTGGACGTTTAAAATAAAAGAAATAAATAGTATATTTACCAAAATTACACACAACACACACGTTGAAGGAGTTAAAAATGAGGGGTATTTACCCGAGAGGCACTGGTTCAAATCCTGCTCACGATCGTATTTTACTTTCAACAAAAATTACACTTATATGTAAGTATATTCCAACAAACACATACATAGTTATCTACAGTGTCAATTGTTTTAACTACAGAAGCAGAGTACAAAAACGGTTCAATACTCGTGTATTCAAGTTGAATACATTTGAGCTCCATTTGCCTAACCCTCCCCGTGCGACCCGTTTAAAGATTCACAGCACCGCGGGCGTGGGGTCCTTTCGACCGCTTTGAAGATATTCACCTTCATTAACACGGGGTCCAACTGACCCGCGGGGAAGGCCTTGATTCCCGGGGTTTAATTCGTGAGTTGAAAGTCCTTTAGTTTCATGTCGCTACTATCGTAATTAAGTTGGCTAGTTTATGAGTACCATTATATATGTGGATTAGATTGTGTGGAAATTATTACAATATGCACAAACATCGCATACAATGGCGCCAATTCTAATGTAGCAAACCAAACTAAATTAAGAGCATTGCTGTCTTTTACTAATCGATAATATAAGAGCAGGACGGGAGGACGTCAAATTCGAATTTAATCATGTCAACCTAAATTGTCCATACAATTCACGTTTGACGTCTCTAATTTTAGTGGCTACCTAAACCTGTGCCTCCTAAAAACATTCGGAGATTTTAATTTGACGTGTCTAAATTCAAATTTTAAATCTCTTGATTCGTCCCATCTTGCTCATATTGTAACTTTTAGTAAAAGACAGAAATATTTTAAATTTTGTTTAGTTTGCTTCATTAGAATTGACGCCAATATATACCCATCGCAACTAACATTAGGCATTGAATAAAAATTTGAAAAATCGTATTGATATAGTAATATCTTAGGTTTTCGCGATCACTATACCTTCGGATTCTACATAACATATCATAGCATCACGCCTGTATTACCCGAAGGGGTAGGCGGAGGTGTACCCAATTGTACACCTACTTTTCACCAATGCTGTTATTAAGTCCCATGTAATAGGTGGTGAGCCTATTGCCATCTACCTACCAGGCACAGTTCAACACTTCGGGCTGCTACTGAGAATTTTCTAACAGAAAAACTCAATAACAATTTGCCCGACCCGGATATCGAACCCGAGACCTCATGGTCAGCAGTCGCTCGGGACCACTAGACCAACGAGGCAGTTCGGATTCTAGACTTTTATTATTCTTCTAAACTTTTAACATTTATCCGGAATCATATTTTAATTTGCATTATGCCAACTTGTTTGTTTTATTGATTTTTATGACAGCAATTTGCCCACTCGTATACTATACCTCATTTTTATAAATGTTTATTAACGCGGTTTCATCCGCGTTAATTTGAGGAAAAAACCTACTTCAATATATTCCACCAGCGGCCTGGACCTCATCACCGCCCGCCATGCACATCTTAATAAATTCGCGCGTTGTACTTGATCATTATTTTGTTGCGGAGTTATTTTAAAACTATGATATCTCCTAAGATATTCATTGAAATCAAATTATGTCACGGGCAATTTTGTTCGAACTTAAATGCTTGTGATGAATAACGTATTTATTTGGATAAGGATTAATATCATGTTTTTAAAAACACCTTTAGAATTCTCTTCGCATGATTTAATGCTCAATAAAAACTTTTAAAGATGAGTACACAAGCCAGTCCACAGTCGTAATTTAATCAAACTTAGTTTACCACCGTACTAAACATAGTGCACAAAGTCACAACACTACGAACATCTCAATCTAGCATCACAGCGCTGACGCAGCACCCCACATTTGTATCAAGTGCGCAAATAAAGAAGGAAACAAGTTAGATGGAGTGGAGCCGGACCGCGTTCGCGACTAATTAACCCTCCCGGCGAGGGGGGCGCCCGGCACTGGGGGGTTAAAAAATATGCGGCGCCCGTGGGACGATGCGATGCCTCCAAGAATTTCCACTTTCTGGCTGCAGCTGGGTTTTGTGATGTTGGTTTCGAATTGTTAATGTAGAAATTGTGGCGAAATCGAACATGGTGTCTTGCTTTATCTAATATTTAATGTAATTATCTATAATCATTATATAACACAAAAGATATACATATATTAAGGTCATACTTACCGACCGCATATGATTCTTATTTCCATATTGTCACACATATCTTACTAATATTAAAAAAGTTAAAGTTTGTGCGGATTGATGAGTGTTTGTTACTCTTTCTCGCAACTCATGAACGGATTTGGATGAAATTTGCTACACAGATAGTTGGAACCTGTATAACAACAACACATATAATTTAATCTCGGCTGGACCCAATTCTGAAGTCGACACAGGCATAGTCTCAAATATATCGTATATTGCACTAGGAACTTTACTGCGTCGTTCGTGTATTTTCAACTGACGAATAAAGAAGGGGTCGCGGTGATTGCTGCGAACCCGGGACCTTGGTAAAGGTTGGAGTGGGACCGTGTGGTTTTTAGTCGGCAGGAGTCCGGCACAGCGTCCGTGATGGATGGAAAATACTCAAAAAAAAAAAATTTACACAATTGCAAATCTTACATAGGCACACCCTTAGACAATTATCTGTAGATCATACATATATTGTTACGTGTAGGAATCGAAACAGTGTCTCGCGGTGTAACAGCTGATCGAGAGCACTGCTGGAACTGCGCCGTTGTATATAAAATAATAACTTTCCAACTATATCTAACTGTTTTCAAATCAATGACTAAAGAGCCGGCTGTTATTATTATTTTATTATTGGCCGATATTTTGTAGAGAATGTATTTTATTATACAGCAAACTACTTCGATTAGGCAAAACTGCTTATGAAAATAATAAAATCCTTAGAATAAAAAATATTCCATAGTCATAGTTAACTACCTACATATACATATTATATTATTAACAATGGTTCCCAAAGAAAGGCCTAAACGAGGCAAAAGTCCGTACTTCGTAGACAGGGTGGAGGGGGGTCGTGAGTCGTGACCCGCGAACCGAGACACAGACGTCCTCCAAGGGAGATGAAGGTTGAGAGCACCAAGGCAAAAGAAAGGACCAAAACCTTTGATGGGGAAAATTTAGGCATTGTTTCTCTGTAAAATATCTCTCAATACGTAGTGTACTAGAAAAGTGTTTGTCTGTGTATTCGATTAGAACTTTTAAACTAATTGAGCGTTGATGCGATTTTCATAGCATACATCACCCCTGTATTCCCCGAGGGGGTAACCAGAACTATACACACCAGTAGATCTATGTATATGCCGTTATTTAATCCCACGTTTTTTTTCCTATTACCGTGAATCGGGTACAATTCCAAACTCCGGGCTACTAATGAGAATTTACTAACCAAAAAACCCATTAATACTTTCACCGATATTCGAAAATCAAACCCTAGTACCTCATGCTTGGCCGAGGCCAATGCAGGGAATACGGATTCAAATCCCGCGTTAGTATTTTCTCCTTCACAGGATACATCTTCGTATATAACTGCCTCATTAGTCTAGTGGTCCCAAACGTGACTGCTGAGCAGGAGGTCTCGGGTTCGATTCCCGGGTCGGGCAAAGTGTTCTCGAGATTTTCTGTTGGGCAATACTCAGTAGCAGTCCGGAGTTTAGAATTGTGCTCGGTAGATGGCAATAGACTCACCACCTTTTACATGGGACAATAACAGCATTGGTGAAACTGTGTACACCTCTGCCTACCCCTTCGAGGAATAGAGGCGTGATGCTATGTTATGTTGTATACACCCGTATGAAAGTACAAAATTGATTCGCTGAGTAACGGCTTTCATCTCAGAAGGAGTACAATTAATGCACGTGGCTGTACCGTCAGGCTATTAATGGACGTACACGTGCCGCGAGGTCCGTCCCAATATTTATAGCCGGCGGCTAGCCTGTGATCGAAACGTGGCCATGGACGGTTCGCGAAGTATGGTCACGTTATTTTGCGAGGTTACGGAGAAAATATCTAGTATAGCACGTATAAGCTAAGTGTACAGTCGATGTAATGGAATCATGATACACTTACACAATATAATGTTTGATATTAACATCAACTGATGTAGCCCAACTAAATTAAAATTAGAGCTGACCTTTCCTATGATTTTTAGAGCGCGGCGAGATAAATTTAAGAGACATCATATTAAAATTTAGCCATGTCAAGCTAAAATTTCCAAGCAATTTTAGTTTGACTCAAAATATTTGGAGACATTAGTCTGACGTGACTAAAATTGAATTTGTCGTCTCAGAATTCATCCCGTCCTGCTCTTATTGAAACTTTTTGTAAAAGACAGCTATTCTCAAATTTTAGTTAAGTTGTTTAGCTAATGTAATAATCAGTTTTTTAATCCCACGCGATATCGATGCATCATTGCAATTCACAGCCTAACTTCACCCTCTACTGGGTATAGGCTCTCTGCTTGTTCTACTCTTCGTGGTCCTGTGTCAGTCTCATCCAGGCTTTACCAGCAATCAAAAAGTCAAAGCACTTACAGACCTGTGCATCTCCTGGATAAATGCTCCAGGCGCTCTGAATAGTAACCCATCTCGACCTCTGCTCACTCCAAATTCTATTCAGTCACCTGTATAGGGATTGAATAAAAGCGATGACATCACCAAAGACGTATTAAAATGTGGAAAAATAATTCGGAGTAGTCAGCAGAGGTTAGGATGGCTTAGCGGTCAATTGTCCAGGCGGCACAGGCACTAAATTTTGGAGTACCAATTAATGTTTTTCGGATAACCGTTTGGGTTTAGTAACCACGATAGCGGCAACTTGAAGCAAGACCAATGAAGTGATCTACGAGATACGGGACTAGGGCCTTGGTCAATGTGTTGTTATCAATGTTCGGTTGGATGCGCCTGCCCAGTCGCGTGATCAATTCTGAATCAACTCTGAGGACAATAGGATTCATTTTCCAATATTCTGTCGCGATTAATGAACTGTTTTGCGATTTTTGGTGAATTTATTTTGCATAAAAACGGAGACGTTGGCACTCGAATTCTTCTCCATAAGTATTACGAACTCGCCTCATAATCGCAATATAACTTAACTAATGTAAAATTATATTTTATTAATGGCCATTAGTAAATATTAGATTTGGCATATCAATCGAATCTAGAATACAAACAAAAACAAATTAATAGTCTAGTATCCTAATGTGAAGAAAGTGAGAACTGCTTCATTGGTCTTGTGGCCGCAAGCACGACTACTAAGCGTGAGGTCCTGGGTCCACTGCACTGCCCGATCCAGAAATCGAACACAGGACCCGGCGCTCAACAACCGCTTTTGCGACTATTATACAAGCGAGACAGTCAAATCACATTATCACTAAAATCGGTACAGTTTTAGTGCGTGTTGATCAACCTCTGTCGCCGACTGTACAGGGCGGTACGACATTTTTATGTTATTTTTGAGCTTCAATATCTAAGAAACGCGTAGATACGAATTAATATTATTAATGCGAAAATAACTCGGTCTGTCGGTTCATTTGATACGTTCTCACGCCTAAACCACTGAACGTATTTTGATGAATTTTATGTAAGTATAGAGATAGATTGGACCTTGGAGAAGGACATAGCTACCTTTTATTGCGCAGACGAAGTCGTAGGCATCTCCTAGTATATACTACCTACGCATTAAAATGTTATTATGAAGAGAAACAGTATAAATATATTCACCTTCTACGGTGAAATATAAAAATACCTACTGAGAAAACAGCGCGCGGGCACACCGTGGGAATTAAGTTGTTTTTGCAACGATCAATCGTTTTGTATCGGTATTTTTGTAAATGTGTTTATTTATGTTTAAAGGATATGTTTACTACTAATTGGCACGATATACAGGGTTATTCATAGTATAGTGTTTTTTTTTCACACTGTTTTACACAATTTCTGATCGTTGAACTGCATTGATAAACGGAAAGCGTTCATTCAATTCTGCGTGTTATAGTTCAGTTATTATGTAAAACCGTCAAACGTCGTTCAGCTGTTTTTCATAGCAGTACTGTTTTGTAAATCAGCTAGCAGTTTTGTAAAACAGCGGATTCTGCTATCTACCTGCGACATTTACACCATGTTATATTTTGTCCAAATAATATTTAAAAGTACGTAGGTAATATCTACAATTTACCATTATGACAGTTTAGAGCCTGCAAGTGTGATGGAAAATGTTATCACTAAACTAGTTACAACGGCTCAGTGTGTTACGTTATCAATAAACGTAAGGCGATGAGCATATTTATGGGAGGACAAGGAAGCAACAAAACAAGCTTGTAACTTTGTGAGTTTTCATTATAATTTTTTTTATATTGGTTCTATAAACAAAGATATTTGACCCGTGTCTCAGGTTTCGTACATACTAAAAATAAGCCTGTATATAGCGGTATAGAACTTTGTTTCTTTGTGAAAATCTATATATATATGTCCATATAAATAAAAATGAATTTAATGAAAATGTAAGATCATCATTTCAGAACGGCTGGACAGATGTGGCTGTTTTTTGCGTAATTGTAAATACAAAGTTATTATGAAAGTTTTTTTTTTGGAAATATCCCTATTCCATATTTATGTTCCTGTGTAATCAAACGACTACAGTTTTGAATATGATTCATGCAGATGGCCATGAGAATATAAGAAACCTAAGAAAACGATAAGTGGGTTTTGTGGAAGCTGATATGGTAATTAAGAGGGTTTATATATTATACTTCATGCTTTAATTTAAATATGACGTCTGTAATTCCTCGCTCTTCAATCATAAGTAATTTATTTCTAAACAAATTAGATTTATGGAAAGACATTACATAGACAGCATCACATCAGACATCAGGCATAAAATCGTAGTCGACAAGTTATCACTAATTGGTAACAAGTCGCTCAGATAACTGTCAGACGTGTAGTAACACAGGTAGATGGCGTTACTGATACTTGGTGCGAAAACATTAGTATGTATGTTCCCAATGTCTACTCTAGGTTTTTCTCTTTGCATTTATGTTGAACAGTGTGCATCATAGCAACAGTAAATTTTTCTACACTGATAAAAATACAGTAGCAGACAATGCAATATAATCAAAATCTTTACCGATAAATAAATGTTATGTCTATCTGTGATTTCAAAATAAATTCAAAGGAGTAAAAAGATCCAAAATAAGGACAAAATACTAAGAATTAAGGCACATTATTTTTTCCTCGATATTCACCTGAAAAGGTACCTACTTCGTCACAAAAAATAATAGTTATATAATTATTGCCATAATCTATTCAACATCACGACGATTGGTGATTTGCATAAAAAAAATAAAGTTGCTAATTTTAATATAAATATTTACATATCTAAAATTCTTAGGAAGGTGACTTAACCGATTCACATTACAATCATTCCATTCGACATAATATTTGCCAAGTTATAAAATTTATGTAATCGTTTTTAAAGATAGTTATATATCTGCCTAGCCTTGTCCCAATTACACTGGGGTCGGCTTCCAGTCAAACCGGATGCAGCTTAATACCAGTATTTTACATGAAGCGACTGCCTGTCTGACCTCCACAATCCAGTAACTGGGTAACACGATATCTCGTGGTATGACTGGTTGTCAGACTTTCAGGCCTCTGACTACCCGTAACGGTTGTCATAGATCTTAATTTGACAACCGGGAAGAAAGAAGCAGGCAGCATTTAGAAGAGGAGTGTTTCATTTTTGTATGGGACTTCGGTCATAACATGTAGGTAACAATCTACGCCAAGGGTTTACAGAGTTGACGACAAAGGAGGTGAGATCTAAATGCGACCCAAGTTCAATCGCTTTTTATTTTTCAAATGATAACTATCTTTAAAAAGGGGCTCGTGGCCAAGTAACAGCCGCACAGATCGATCGATCAAGGTTAAGCTGCGCTTGCCGCGGTCGGTCTGTGGATGGCTGGCCATCATTTCATACCGAGACCCCTCCGTGCCTCGGAGAGCACGTTAAGCCACCGACGGCTTTACGTGCTCTCCGAAGCACGAGGGTGTCACATTACCAACTTCCTGACTCCGGACTGCTACTGAGAATTTCCTAACAGAAAAATTAAATAACACTGCCCGACCTGGGAATCGAACCCAGGACCTCACACTCGGCAGCCGCGCTTGCGACCACTAGACCAACGAGGCAGTCAAGTTAAGAAATAGGCCGTAAGACTCGTATAGCGATAGGTACATTCGTCTCTCCCCTGAACAAGTACACTCGGTACCCTTTTTTAAGTGCGGGTCGTTCGATTTACGATCGTGTTTACGATTATGTCAAGCTCTCGTTAACACGCGCAGGTGCGCCCTTTTCGACAGATTAGTTTTAATCCTACAAGAATTTTATATATGAGCTCACACAGGCTGTACTTTAAAAAAGTCGTTTTTTATTTAATATACAGTCAGTAACACATCCAAACTATTAAATGGCTTTGCTTTGACTCTATTTATCTATCTGGAATACAAAACATAACAATGTGGTGTATTCAAATAAATACAGAAAATGTGAAGACGTCATTTTATCATATTATCACAATAATCAGCCGCTGGTGCGACTTTGGTCGCTGACTGTACGCAGTTAAAAATACCGCTAACTTCATGTGGGACTGGGTGGGACATGCTAGTCGAATGCACCCGGAGAGATGGGCGAGTATAGGTAGAGGTAGTTACGCGGTGGTTACCAGCAAACGGACGGCAACGCAGGGTCGTCCAAGAAAACGTCGGAGGGTTGATCTCGACGGCTTTGCAAAGGAATTGTGGGAGATCAGCAAAGACTGAGACAAATGAACGGATTTGGGTGAAACCTTCGCCTAGTAGTATTAGCTGTGCATGTTGCACAGTTTTTTTTCATGTTGGAGATTAAAACAATATAAATATTAGGCCAAAAAAACGTCACCTCCCCGTCTCTCTCCTACGGGTTATTGTACTACAGCAAATTTTTGTATGGGGCTCATGGCTAAGTAGCAGCCCCACAGATCGATCTATAGAGGTTAAGCTACGCTTGCCGCAGTCGGTCTGTGGATGGATCACCATCAGATCATATCGAGACTCGACATGCTGCATTAAACTGTCGATCTCGGTAGTCAAATTAAGATCTATGACAGTCGTTACGGGTAGTCAGAAGCCTGAAAGTCTGACAACCAGTCATACCACGAGAAATCGTGTTACCCAGTAACTGGGTTGTGGAGTACCAATTTGACTTTTACATTCTCATATGTACTTACTTAGTTCATATAAGACATCACAGACAAAAATAAATAAATTAAGAAAGCCTCTTTATTTCATGTAAAAAATCCATAACATTAACGATGAGATAGAGGCCGTCGCAGGCAAACACTAATAAATAGAATTAATTGGAATTCTCTGGAGGAAATTATTCTCTTTCTCTTTTTACCCATCACAGAGATACGGTGAAGGAAAACATCGTGATGAAACCTGGACTCGATGGACTGTACCCGCAGTGAGCTAGGGTGGTTATGAATGCTCGTCGTGCCTTCTCTGTATGAGAAGAGGCCCCTGAGGCCCTGCAGTGGGACAGTTATTGGCTTATTATGTGCACTTAGCTTTAACGTTTCATAAGTGCCTGTAATCTGGTCTATGTGAAATAAAAATACTTGAATTTTGAATTTTTTGAATTTCGAGTTATGTTATAACATTGGTAAAATCTAACTTTACTAGCACAATCAGTGCAGTTACTATTGACCGCAAACTATCCCTTTGAACCAACTAAACTAATCTAAATTTAACCACAGTCCAGTTGTTGTGACCTTGTCGCGGAGCTTTACCGGCCGGAAGTGTGGCCACCGGGTGCGCGGGCGCAGCGGACCGCGAGGTGACATGCAGCGGACGTGCCGCGGTGCGGGCGGGGAGGGGAGAAGGATGTGGTCACGCACATTCGCGCGAGATCGTATCGCGGCCGCCGGGGAGCACACGCGAACCCGCGGAGAAACCACTGCGTGATAGTGATGGGTAATTAAGTATCGATAGATTGATAATACTAAATGAATCGATTGTGGTTGAAGTATGGTTATGTGCCCGTTTCTTGAACAACAGGTTGTGGGTTCAAACCTGGCATGTATTATTAGTTAAAAACAGCACAGCCATACGGTGAAAGAAAAAAACATCGTGAGAAAACCTGTACCAAAGTGTAAAATTGCCGATCCGTAGTGAGATAGTGGGGTAGTCCATTGTATGAGGACAAGGAAAGACAACACTACGGGCTATGCCTTGTCTACGTGTCGACTACGCGAACGCTACGCACGTTGCTAAAGCATATATTTGATCATAATATATATTTTATTTTTATTTGCTTTTAGCCTTTTATGGAACTTAGCATACAAGTGTAGCAAAACCATTTAAGCCCTTTATTTTGTCACACAAAAATAAAAAGCAGTGGACTTACGTTTGTCCCTGGTCACTGTAAAAACTACTTATTTTCCCTAAAACGGAAGGAATACATTTCAAAAAACACTTATCTGCTTCCATTAGTAATTCTGACGCTGTTATCGATATTCCCCCCATCACTAGCGGATGCGGCGCGCGCGCATGGAAGGCACGTCGCGTCGCCTCCCGCGTGTGTCGCGTTTGTACCGCGCCGACGCAGTACCGCGGTGCCATCGGTCATTGCGATGCCACCTGGCGAACGCGGACTCATGAATTGACTACTAAAGTTTCGGTGAAAGAATATTACAGCGACATGTAATAATAAATATAATAATATGTTAATAAATAAAGGGTAAGTAATGAGCTGTATTATTACAGCCACCGCCATTAGCACCTACAATGGGCAGTTAACTTAAGATCGAAATAATAAGCATGATATTAGGATTTTAAATGGAAAAAGAATACGGTCGTGAGCTACAGGTACAGGTGCTCTGACCACCAAGCCATCTCGACCTATGTTCACTACCGTGAATTAAGCTCGTGCCTTCTCTGTATGAGAAAAAGCCCTTGCCCTGCAGTGGGACAGGTATGGGCTGGTTATTTATAATACACTTGCACGTAAAGTTGCTTATTGCACCGTTTTTATGTTTATAACACACTTTTGGTTACTTTAAATATACTTTGCAAATTTTAGGAAACTTCCTAAATATTTTTAAAGTTTGTCTGGCACCGACTCCAAAAATATACTACAATAATATTTGTTTATCATTGTCCTAATAAATTGATTTTATTCAGATCCTATATAATTAAAAAAATATTTTTATATAAATTGTAGTCAGTATGTAATGCAATTATTTTATTACTTTTTAGTGCATTTTTACTTAACAGAAAGATTTTTGGAGTCGGTTCTTTTTTTTGTTAAAAATTATTTTATTTCTTACTTTTTAGTGAATCTTGCGTTCCATAACTGATTTATCGGAAGTGAATATGGGTAGACCTACTCAACGCGCTGTCCATATGGGTAGTGGCCATTTAATTGAGACGAGCAAAGAAGGGGAGAAACGCCTATATCAAAGTAGGAAATCTAGATCTGAGGCTATTTCAAAAGAGAGTGAACTGCGTAAAACAAGATGAAATTAATTAAATAATTAAATTAAAATCTGACTAGCGTATGTTACTCACGGGACAGTGTAAGGATTCTAACGGTACCCCATATATCGAAATCAGTTCAGGTATTTAGAAGTTATGATGGAATAGGTAAAGAAACTCACAAACATACTTACATACATACATACTTAAATACACTCCGTTTTTTGGGCACTCGTGTAAAAAGAGATGTTCGAGAATACGGTCTTACACTAAAAAGTAATAAATAGCAAAAAAAAATATGATGGATTTCCGGTTTCATCATCATCATCATCTACTGATCATCTACTGATGATGATGCTGGAAAATAGGCAGTTCATTAGAAATATTCCAGAGACCGTAAACACCACCGCAGAAAGTCACAAGAAAGCAAAATATACCATTTCGTTTACTTGGACAACGTATTATTTTTCAGAAATGATTTAAATACCATACTACCAAACCAATTTTCATAAAATTTTAATGGGATCAATCTGAAAGTAAATCCTTTCAAACAAAAAAATAATTTTCCAAATCGGTTCATAAATGACGGAGTTCTGAGGTAACAAACATTAAAAAAAAATACAACCGAATTGATAACCTCCTCGTTTTAGGAAGTCGGTTAAAAATAATCAATAATATTTTGCCCGACTCGGAAATTGAACCCGAGACTTCACGTTCAGCAGCCGCGCTTGCAACTACGAGTCAAACAAGGCAGTTTTTTTTAAAACGAAAATAATACAGTGACATAAGTATAATATATGAAGTCAATCAGTGGGGTTATTCTTGAAACTAATACCAATTCCAATCCAATTCCAATATTAAATAGACGCCTAAAAACAACGCGTAATTTTAAAATTAATTCACCCACATTACAGATATCTCAATTTTAAAGCATGTTGCCTTTCATATTATCCCGGATCTACAATTTTTTTAAGACGTTTTGGCGTTTAAATGTACGAACTGACATATTTCCAATGTCAATGAGCGGATTTCTTTTCAAGAGTAAGCCCACAGATCCCAAATAATGACATAAATCATATCATCACATAGAACCTAGAAACTTCAGATTTTACTGACGTGGGCCATAAAATAACCAGTAATGTGGCCACCTGTTGCCAGCCGGCCCGGTTGTGACGTAACAAAACACCCGGTTGATACAGTTACGAGTTGATTTAACAACTCCGGTTGTTGTTTTGTGTTGTTGAGAAAATGTAAAGTGATTAATCAATTTTTATTACATTTTGAACTGTTTATCGTGTAAGTAATAATTTTGTTTTATGGGATGAGTTTGAATTTGAATGATTAATCAATGTGTTATGAATACATCATTGGTCGAGTGGTCGCAAGCGCGACTGTTGAGTGTGATGTCCTTCCTACCTTTTATTCCCGGGCTAGGCAAAGTTTTATCGGGTTTTTCCGTTAGAAAATTCTCAAGTTATTGATGAGGATGCTAGCCTAAAGTTTGAAATCCCACATGGAAATTTTATAACGGTATCGGTAAACTGTGAATGCACATTAATTTGAACAACTGTGTTCACCTCTGCTTACCTCTTCAGGGAATACAAGCGTGATACCGTGTGTGTATTAATAAAGTACTTAAACGGTCCTTCTCGTTATCCTTACAACCGTGGTTAAAAAGGTAGACGTGCGTAAAGATGACGTTACATGTTAGTAACAAAAAGTAAAACTCAATTTATTTACTAACTTTTACGTATTTACTAACTGTGGCCAGCGACTAGCGTCTATGTCCTTCTCTAAGGTCCAAAACATCTCTATCCCAAAATTCATCCAAATCAGTTCAGCTGTTTTTGAGTAAATGAGTAATAAACATTCAAACATACAATCATACATATTAGTTAGTAATGTTTGAACTAGGGATATTTTGTGTTTGGATCGGACTAAGCCTTTCTCACGCGTGACATACGTAATTATAATTTACCTTAAGTAGGTTTAAAAACATTAACCGATTTACATGTATAATTTCATATTACCGGATACAAAAATATTCAGACCCCAATCCCTGCAATCATAAGCTTATCCCCAAAAACGACAACAAAAGCAACATGCATCAAAAAACGAATAGTGATGTTCCCTCACTCAATTAAATCCCCGCGCACCAAATTAGGGCAGCACGCATGCCAATCGATATCGCGTGATTATCGAGTATAATGGTCGCGAGACTTGCGACGTCTCCCGCGATCGGGACCCACCGACCGGTCTGACGGACCCAACGACCGGTCTAAAGACCCGGCGGATAATTTGAGCATTATGTATTAGGGGAGTACCTACATCGGCACTCTATAGATATAGAGTACTGATTTTCTGGAAAGATTTATGATGTGTTTCAAACGATTTTAGTTCAATTGATGTGTTATTTGATACATTTGGCTTGCGAATGTGTCAAATGTTTGATTTTGATGTTTAGGACATTTTTAGCAAGATAATTAAAAAGAATTACTTATTTCAAGTGTGGGTTCCAAAATACCTTCGTTTTATTTATAAATAATAGTGTAACAAGTACCTCAAACGTACCATAAGAACATTAAGTCAATGTTTTTTAAATTAAAGCATTAATTTAATCGTACAATTAATCAACCGTATCGGCTTAAAATAATTAATTACATTACGACTTCATTCCTTAAACAGAAATTTATTGACGACAAGTAACCGTGTATGGGTATCGATAGAATTGAACGAAATTGACCGCGGGCGCATTCGTATCGGCTGAATAATTGACTGCGATTTGATTGGTCATCACGAGCGTTCTATTTGCATAATTGGCCATTAGCAAGATTTTATTTGCAGCCGACTACGAGTTGGTCAGAGCAGTCGTATGAAACCTTGGGTAACGTCTACATCGTTTAGAAGTAGGTATTTGTATTATTCAAAATCCTCCGTCGATAAATGTAAGCGAAATATGCATTTAGAGGACCTTTCCCTTCAAGATTATTTACTCTACCCTTGTGTAACGCGAAGATTGTGGCACAGCCAAAACGTGCTCTAACGGAAATATCAAAAATTTTGTACATATCCGAATTCTCCAGCAGGATTAACAAAACCCAACCGGCTCATCAATAAGGGTCCATGTAAAATTCCGTCTCGAATATCTTGGGCCTCTCGTTTGTACGTAAACACGCAAAATCCCTGTGAAGGTACGGCCGCGGTCTCTAGACATGTGCGGGACATAAATTTGGCAAGCGTTACGTAGGTACAGGCCGGCCGCTATGTGCCGCAATACATAAGGCGTACCTATGTACGGAGCAACACGGGCGTCACTTATCCGCGCGGAGGATGCGGTGGCCGTCCGATCGCGCCCCGGTGGGTGAGGGTGGCCTCCCCCCACCCCCTCGCGATTCATTAAGGCGGCCGCGCCCGACGCGGCGGACGGTCGCGGAGTCTCCGTGAATTCAAATTAGAGGCGGCTCGGACGTCGTGCAATAGAGATGCGACTGAACACAGAACCTCGACAGAACAGCTCCGTCGATAGTAAAGACACTGCTGTTAAGCTTACCTTAAATATTAAAATTATTGATGATTTCCTTATTACTAACATTATCTTATTTATTACCATGTCCACTGGTAAACTAACCAAGTTCGATCTTTGAAAAATAATACATTGATGTAGTTCAAGATATGTCTTTGAGAAAGCATTAACGCATGCTTGGCGAACTCTAAAGTTACAATATTAAATGGAAAAAGAATACGGTCGCGAACAGGATTCGAACCTGCGCCTCCCGGATAGATACTCCAGGCGCTCTGACCAACTAAGCCATCTCGACCTCTGCTCACCACCGCGAATTCTTCTTCCATATTTTAACACGTCTTATGGCGACGTCATTGCAATCAAGTTTCGGTCACTTGTAAGTACTGAATTGATTGCAATGACGTCGCCATAAGACGTGTTAAAATATGGAAGAAGAATTCGCGGTGGTGAGCAGAGGTCGAGATGGCTTAGTTGGTCAGAGCGCCTGGAGTATCTATCCGGGAGGCGCAGGTTCGAATCCTGTTCGCGACCGTATTCTTTTTCCATTTAATATTGTAACATTGATGTAGGTTTCAATTTAATATCAATTACTCATTCAGGCCTAAATTTGATTTAACAATTATTATAACAATTATTGCCTAGTGTACTACATTAGGTTACTTAGAAAGCATTCGTGTTATTGATTATACTACACCCATTATTAACCAAAGCTATTAAAAAAAAACTATAAACTTTTTATCGACAATCTAGTTTGGTAACATCCCTTCCGCCCCTTTGTCTCGACAAGACAGACGCGCAGCACGGGGAGCGGGGAAGTGCCGGGTGCGCGGGGGGCGGTCCAGCACGTGCCGGACGGAAGTCGCGCCCCGCGGCCGCACCGCGCTAAATGATTCAAAACTCGCCCGGACTCCGGACCTGCAAGATTTATGCCCCTACCCAACCCTAGATTAAAGATGTCGCGCCTTTATTGAAATACCCTAAAATATTCGCGAGTAGCAACACCCACCGATGTTCAATGCGCCCCATTCATTCAAATTCAGCTCTCGTACTCATTTCATTCACTCTTTATTGTTTGTTTTTCGGTCTGTTTATTGCGGGAAGTATGTTTTCTTGATATTTTGTTCGCCGTTGATATGTATCAATTTGTTAATATAAAAGTAGTGTTGCCTTTATATAATTTGTGTACTTCTAAGTATATAACTAAGTGCTTATTAGCGCGTACCTACTGTGGCAAACTAAGTATTGAATTGCGCTTGTAAAATATTTTGCATAGGTAACAGTTCATTTTGTTTAAATTTGACGTGAAATGCTTTACTTTTGACGTTCCGCGAAATTCGTAGAGTGAATTTTGCGGAACAAAGTAAATTAGACAGTTAGACAGTTTACATTTTTTAAGTGTGTGAAGCAGTTTCCCTACATGCGTGACATAGCATTATCATAATTCCATTAAAATAAAGTCATATCAATTTAAATAGTCATAGTATTTGATATTATTTTAATATTTTCGCGGGTAGCGAACGTTCTTTACAACACTTGACATTTAACGCGACTTAACCAAACTTTTTATGACGTGTATACGAAAAATATAGTAATGTATTATGAATTACACACCATGTTTAAATAAAGTTATTCAAAGTTCAACACAATAAAGCTTCTAAAATACTAAGGAATTTCTTTATTTATCACTCAAGGTTATTAGTAATACCGACAAAGCCGCAAAAAAAGAAGGCCATCCAAATTAGTTTATTAGCACTAAGTTGCCAACACTGATCAGTTGGCCTCACGATCGAACAAAGTTTGCAGTAAACTTCTCGGCGCCAACGGAGGCCAATATGCAAATGTGAACTTTCCCTCTTTCGGAGGGCGGGAGGGCGCAGCACTGCACTTGGCCGATTTACGGCACTCCCGGCTTTCAAATTGAAACTTACTACAGCTCGCGGACCCATACTTTTGTACATATTTTTTGTAGAGATGACTAGTGTATGTTTGCGTATAATATTTAACTTGCACCTTTTTGGCGCCTTGTTTTCAGTATTGTATTCAATAGATCTGTTTTTGTTGTCGTATACTATTAGAACAGATAATAAATGAAAATTTTTGTAGAGGCAAGTGCTTAATTTTATGATTATTATACACGTTTTTTTTTGTTGTTTTTTAATGTTGTGTTTTTGATTTGTTCGACTAAGTTACACAGTTACCATGTTAGGTAATCACTAAAATTTTGTTACCCAAATTACATGATATTAATTATTAGCAACAAGTTCGTATTAATAGAGCAGGTAAAACATTATTCAAGTCTAAATTTCAATAGCTCTGACAGGAATATCCCGTAGGCAACGTTAGGTAAGACCGTTCCCATCTTCTGAGTAATTAACGCGATTGCGAGAACGCTATGCACTGAAACAGTGTTTGAAATAGAGACGCCTTTAACCAAGATTCGAGATGCAATGGCCTATATACGGGACGGGTAGGATATCAAAGCAATCTGGGCGGGTGGCCGTCCGAGGTGCAATTCGGGCCTGCTCCTTGCGCATATTGCATACACGTACCAATGAAGTTTGCTTTGTAGGCGGTAATCTGCGGGGGAGTATCGGTCGGGGTGGTGGGTGGCGGGTTATGTACACACGAGCCCGAGGCGTCGAGGTAGGCAAATGGCCGGCGAGGCGGGCGCGTAGGCCGACAGATCTCGAGCGATATCGACCCGCGGCCGGCCCGACGCCCGCGGCCGCTCGTCGCCACGGACAACACTCGCGGCGCGGCGGCGCCCACCCGCCGCTAGCGACAAAAACACTCCTTTGTTTGCCGACGACCAAGTGCTCCAGCCTGGGAAACGAGCCCCTGTTGACAATGGAACTGACACGTTTAAACAACCGGTGAGCCGCGTCGATAGTCGCCTGTTCTTTTCTCTGCGAACAATATCGATATACAATGTCTACACCAATACATTTACAAAAAAAGAAACTTTGAGAAATCTGAAAATGTAAACAATAAGTCCCTATCCAACTTGACCCACCTCAACCAAAAAAACATGTCTACATAACATAATTAAGCGTAATATCGATGTCGATAAACTGGCGTAAAGTTGGATCACCCCTGCATCGTCGCGACCGCTAGGCGGCGGGTGGCGCAAATCACTCGCGCGGACTGCCGTTCTTGGAGAGCGCCCCCGCGCTGCGCTCCTTTATCAACGTGTTTAGTTTTATTTGTCGATAAAAAATACCGTTCTGTGCACTACCCGTGGACCGGAGGATGTGGTCTTTTATGTTGTATGTTTATGTTAGGTGAAAGGGGTGTTTTTGTACTTTTATATGTGAGTTTCTAGCTTTTCTTGTTTAGAGGGTGGCTAAGTATATGAAGTATTAGAATGGATGACAGTGGGTGGTGTGTTCTGTGAATTTTTGAATGATGTAGTGGATATAAATCTTAGTTTAATGTAGTCTATACAATGATAAGTCCCGAATATTGCAATAATTTTTGACAACTATATTATAAGTCAGAAATAAACGAAAACAAATAAAATTTAATAATTATTCCAATAATAATAAACCACCGAATATCGATATCGACACCGGCACAGCGTATTCAATTAAAGTCACAGCACGGCTCGCATGAGTGGAGTCTCTACGCGTCGCCAGCCGCGAGCACCCACGAATCGATACTGACTATCGATAACAGAGCGAGCGGACATGGCGCAGCCCTAGTGCGGCGGGCGTCTTGTTCGAAATCCGAATAACGCTTGGTCAAGCGCGACTCAAAGCGAGGGACGTGGCATGGTCTAATTTGCACCGGCTATAGCGAACCATACCTACTATAACGTGGTGTGTTCCATATGTGGTACGACTCAGGCTGCGCTTTTGAACTGAATATTATATGTTGTGTGTGCTCTAGCGTCTGTATCTCTGTATCTACATACGTTTGTGTACGTCCATTTCTTATTCACTGTTTGTGGAGGCTGACATTGTTTTCATGCTGTTGTGAAGCAGGTTTCTCTTGTTTGTAGTAGGTTAATTGGTAAATAGCTCTCCTAATTAGGTTGGAATAAAGAAGTTCTAGCTATTGTCTCTAGTACTTAATAAGATCCTATGATTAGATCTATTTATAAGCATTATAGTTGAATAAATTCACTTACGTTGCATTAGCGTCTTTAGAGGAATTGAGTGCGATACCAATTAACATGGGACTAAGTCATATGAATAATCAGCTGCACACATGCGTCTTAGCCAATTCTAGGTAGCCATCTACGAAGTCACCAGCTGAACAAAGGGATTAGAGGTGACAAAGCCAGTCGTTTCCAGTTTAATTAACCACAAGCAGTGATAGCCTAGTGGTATGACCGTTATACAGACAAATTGAAGATCGCAAGTTCAAACCAAAGCTAAGGCACGGTAAAGGAATTTTTGTGAGGAAACCAGCATAAGCGAGAGATGTTCTTGGTCATGTCAGAAGTCTACGGATGGTTTAGAATGTGACACTAGGAAGTTCATCAACGATTTTGAATAAAAAAAAATGAAAATGTAAATCGAACCAATTGGAATTTCTATTTCTCGGAAAGTCTTTTTAATTGAAATTACCATTTATTAGTTGTTCAAACAAAAGTATAGCCTACTAGCCGACTAGTGTTGTATAAAATCAATTTAGTAAAAAATATTCAAGCAATTTTGCGTTAATAATACGCTCAAGTAAGTTAAATAATCAGTCCAAATATAACGACCATAATCAAACCGAATTCTACCATAACCAGGCCTATTACTTCCATAATAAAATCTAGTACTACCATAACCAGTCCTAATGCTACCATATTTGAACCTAAAACTACCATAATCAAGTTACATGATATTAACTACTTATTGCGAACCTATTGTTCTCTGTTCTCGATAAGCAGGCCTGATGCGTCATCATCATTCAATACAGAGTACTATTCCCGCGAAAACTTTCAGCTAGATTTAATCTGTGACAGTCAATGGCTCCAATCGTGATACACTCTTAACGAAATTAATGTTGGCGAAATGCACTTTGGTATTAAAAAAATGTCAGTAAAGTACCTGGTTTATAAAATTAAAGTCAAATTATAAAAATACTAGATTCCAGTCATTTTCTTATTTTATGAAATAGAAATGAGACCAAAATTGGTTATTTGCGATAGAAAAACTATATTTTCCTAAATAATTATTATTCACTTTTTAACCGACTTCCAAAAAGGACGTTTTCAATTCGGTTGTTTTTTTTTTATGTTTGTTACCTCAGACCTCCGACATTTATGAACCGATTCGGATTTTTTTTTATTTGAATGGAGATACTCCAGATTGGTCTCATTGAAATTTTATGAAAATTGGTTTGGTAGTTTGGTATATAAATCAAAATAACTGAAAAATATAACGTCATCGAAGTAAACGAAATGGTGTATTTCTTGCAAAGGATAATAAAGTGTATGTATATTGATGAAGTAGCGTATTACGTAACTAAGCTGTCGCTTTAGGCAGTTGTTGTGTTCATTTGTAAATAGGTTCAATTAGGTATTGTTACATTATCGTTATAATAATGATGGATAATGTACCGTTAAATATACCTTGCAAATTTTAGGAAACTTCCTAAATATTTTTAAAGTTTAGCTGACATTGACTCCAAAAATAATAATAATTTTATATTATTGTCCTAATTGATTTTATTCAGAATCCTCATTTTTTTTTAAATATTTGTATGTAAATTGAAGTAAGTAAATAATGCAATATTTTTTTTTACTTTTTAGTGCAGTTTTACTCAACAGAAAGATTGTTGGAGTCGGTTCTTTTTTTGTTATGTTTTAATATAATCTATACATAGTGTTAAACAAAGTCTAGTGTCCGCTAACTCCTCCTACACGACGGCTTTTGATGCGATTTTCACCACCGTTTTAGATAATTTTTCACAGGTGGTTTATTTATTTATTAAAGCCTAATTAAGTCGTTTTGTTAGCAGAAAAAAATTTATTTTGCAACCAAGTTGTCGAAAAACTAAATTTACTTGGCGGTTTACGCCTTAGCCTACTTAAAACGTAATTTCACTCTTTTTTTCTAATTTATACCCTTACGAAGCCGGGGCGGATCGCTAGTAAGTTTATTAAAATTACTGGAAACTTGAAAAGTCGTATAAAGTTACGTAAAATCAAACATCAGAATTAAAAAGCAAAATAAGCCCTTAAGTTAGTTTTATATCTTATTTCACCGTGGTAATTATCCAATTTGTATATTATTTCTATTTCTGAGTACATAAATAATATACAAATTGGTTATTAGTGATGGTAATTTGTTTATTTTATTGTGATATTGTTAGTCGGAAATTAGATTAATTGATTATCAAATTAGATTAATTGATTATCAAATTCCCGACTTAGGCCGTCCTAACTTTTGACATCTGTGTCTGTGTAGTTACTTCTTTTGTCAAATAATTTAATCCTAAGGTAAGGAATAAACAAATCAATAAATCTTATCAATCTGGTTTTTTGCTATTCTCCATCTCATATCGTTAACAATTCCTATTCTATTATTATATAAAAAAAAAACTTAATTTATCATACCTTAACACCAACAAAACTTTTGACTATACTTCATATTCCGAGAAACTATTTACTTTGCGTATCAAATCTCTTGTCATAAACTCCAAGAAAAACTACAAACAGCAAGATTCCCAACAAAACACGAAGCACTAACTTCAAACTTACATTTTAAACTAGTCTATGCAGTGACAATAAAATGTAAAAGCAAATGGCAAAAAGAAAATTGATAGTGAAAGTACTGAAAAGTTTTCAACGAAAAGTGAGAGTGGAGTCGCAAAAGTTGCGAATGCCGACTTTGTTTCCCTTAACTTTGGAACCAATTTGTGGGTGGAGGGGCGCCCCCATCCCCCTACCGTTTATGATACCCAACAATAATAACCGTGGGAAGTTACCTTTTTCTCGTAACTTTTGTATAAAGATTTGTTTAGTGTTGTTTTTTTATGTCAGATTTTTAAGGGTGATCGGTTTCCTTTTAATGTGTTTTTTTTTAGACTATTTGTTTTATTTTAATAATTGAGCTGTAAACCGTTTGCCATTATTTCCACGTGTACATAACACAGAAAAACGGCACGATTTACATGAAGATGAGTGATAAAAATATATTTCTAATAATATACCTATAACATCAGATATTTAATGATTTTTACTTCTTAAATTAAATAATCTCTAGTTAATAATTAAATCTGACATAATATTATAAAATATTGTAATTTAAACACTATATACATTTTAAATCGTGATTTAATGGTAAAAATGCTACTATAGCCAAACGCCGGTTCTTCACACGTCAGACTGGTGAAAAAGAGTATCGTGTTTTAATCCCAGCCGTTGCTGAATGGTACTATAGACTAGTGCAATCATCATCAATTTTTAACAAATTTTTCCTACGAATATTTTAAATACCAGTTTTATGAAAAACCTTACTTATACCTATATAAGGTTAGTTTTAATAAATACCTTTAATAAATATAACTTTATAATAAAACAACTTTTAACCGGATTAATCACGTGTATTATTGATTTTTGTTTTTCCTGACGTTTCAAACAGCGCTGCAGCGCAACGTTTGCAGCGTTCGTGGACGCAGGAGGACTAAGGTGTCAGGCGTCATAGCGTCAACAGTTTATTTAAAATTATTTCAAGCGATTAATCCGGTTAAAAGTTGTTTTATTATAATGTGTAGTGATCGCGAAAACGATATTAATATATAAGTTCTTATTTTGTAACGTTAAAACAACTTTACCTCAATACCATTATTTTCTATTAGGAGAAAAGCAATTTTCCAACAACCAGCGCCATCTATGATATTCCCGAGAAACTTAATGGTTTAGTAGAGTCACACATTGTGGTGTACTAAAGACTTCGTTAGACTTAAACCCGTATGATTGAGTCCATGACATCACTAAGAGCGACATCTAGAGTTAAATAATTATATCTGTTTCCTTTGCTTGCCTTTCCCGGTGTACTAAATACGAGTTGAAAATCTGTATTTTGAAAGGACTGACTTTACATCCATTTATTTTTATTATTACTGGGCAATACTAATCTATCAAACATAGGAAGGGACGAAAAAAGATGCCTTTTGATGTTCTTCGCCAAAAGCGAACTTGTTTCCCTAATTAGAAGAAATTTTGATTTTGACATTTGGTTATTTTTACATAACCCATGCTCCAAAACTATATTTTTTTCTCAATACAGAAATATGACTGCTCGAGGTAATAATTAAATTTTCCACAAAAAAAATACATTTTATTCTTGGGGAAAACAACAATAGAATATATCGAAGACATAAGTAAACAACATAATAAATAATCACGCGTGTATTCCCCGAAGAGGTACGCAGAGGTGTACTTAGTTCTAAACCCCATTTCAGCAATGCTGTCATTAAGTCCCATGTAAATAGATGGTGAGCCTAATGCCATCTACCGGGGCCAATCCAAACTCCGGGTTCCTACTGAGTATTTCCTAACAGGAAATCCAAAAAACTTTGCCCGACCTGTGAATCGAACCCAAGACCTCATGCTCAGTAGTCGCGCTTGGGACCACTAGACCAACGAGTCTTAATTAAACTGAACAGTATATACAACCACCCATTACATTTCTCCGTATAAATGTTGCTTTGTATTAAAATAATATTTCTCTTCCAGCCGGAGCGCCTGATCTCGCCATACACAGCCATAGTCCGGCGTAGCGCGAACCCCTTTGAGTTGGCGCATGTGCTGGTCTCCTGGCTAATCGGCGCCGGGTATGACGCGTACGTGGTGGTGGGGTGCGCCAAGAGAGACGTGTGCATGGCCATCAGATACCGCACGATATGTCCAGAGATACCCGATGAGAATGAGGTAATAACCGTAAAATGTGAATAATAATAATAATAAATCATATTAAATGGAAAAAGCATACGGTCGTGAGCAGGATTCGAACCTGCCATCTCGACCTCTGCTCACCACTGCGAATTCTTCATCCATATTTTTAACACGTTTTTTGGCGACGTCATTGCTATCTGTTCAGTCCCTATACAGGTGACCGAACCGACACGACTAGCTTTGCAGTTAATCTATTTCCATTTAATATAATAACTTTAGAGTTCGCTAAGCATGCGTTAATGCTTTTCAAAGATTTATTTTTAATTGTTAAGGTAATTGCATCTTTACGACATTGTATTACCTTACAAACTAACTTAAATAAAATAAATACGTGACAGTGTTAGTAAGTAAGACTTGTTAATATGTTAGTAGGGTCTTCGTCTCGTTGACATGTCTATAACGGGAAAAAATAACACTCATACAGATAAATCTTTGAAAAGCATTAACTTACATAAATCTTTGACATAAATTATATAAACATTTTTATTAATTCCCTAGCTCCTGCGCTAGTGTACACTGTATTACAGGAGCTAGTTTCTTCTCCTTATTTCCACGTTATTTATGGCATCCAAAAATTAAAAGGCGAATCAAAAGTAATAGAAATAATAAAATTAAATCTAAATCATTAACGGATATGCATCCGTTAATGCTTTTCAAAGTACTCTAAAGTTATAATTTTTTATGGAAAGAAAATAGATGGTAACGACGTCACCAAAAGACGTATTGAAATATGGAAGAACAATTCGAGGTGTAGTGATCAGGTCAAGATGGCTTAGCAGTCAGAACGCTTGGAGTATTTATCCGGGAGGCGCAGGTTCGAATTTTACTCACGATCGTATTCTACATTCCACAAAAAATTATAACTTTAAAAATACACTCCTTTTTTTGGGCAGGCTTGCAATAATCAGTAGTAATCTTTAGACAATAAATGTTAATGCAATAATTATTTGATTTCGCTTTACCTTTCTTTGTCCTGATATATTTCGCTCAAAGCAATTTCTTACAGATCACCACTGATAGCAACTGTAACAGCCAAATAAATGTCTGTAGATCCTGCTGTTAACAGTTCAGATAAAGCATGGGATATCAAATGACGTCAATTCCTCCTAACTCTCTTTCAATTTGTGTGTTGCAGGTTTGATTGCCAGATAGAACAGTGACTTGTATGGACTTAAAATGTTCTACGTGTGCATGGGGAATGTGTGTCTGTAAATCTTAGAAATACAGGAGTAATTCTTAGAGAAGGACGACATATTAAAAAAAACCTTTTTCGTCTCTTCTATGTCGTATCTTCATGACATTAGCACGTTGAGAGGAAGCGGCCTGCAGAAAAGTCTTAAGGTTACAAATAAAATAAACTCCACAACTTCATTCTAATGTATCATATTGATTCCAGGTTGAAGAGGAACCCCCTCCGCCAGAAGAGGAACCGCGCTATAAGCTGGTGCCGCTCCCGGACTTGACGTCTAAGTACTGCCAGGAGATGGAAGTCAAACAGGCTGCTAAGGACCAGGGAGAAATTGATAAGGTCGAGGATGAGAGGCGCAGGAAAATTACCGTAAGATGTACATTATTTTATTGTCAACGGCAATGTGTGACGGCACTTAAGACAAATGTAGTTAAATCTTTAGTAGCATCGCACAAATTTCATCATTTAATTAAAAATATAACATAACCTAACAGAGCATCACGCCTGTATTTCCAGAAGGGGTAGGCAAAGGTGTACACAGTTGTACACCCACATTTCACTAATGCTGTTATTAAGTCCCATGTAATAGCTGGTGAGCCTATTGCCATCACCAGGCACAATTCCAAACTCCGGGGTGCTACTGAGAATTTCCTAACAGAAAACCTCAATTTGCCCGACCTGGGAATCGAACCCGAGACCTCCTGCTCAGCATTCGCGTTTGGGACCACTAGACCAACGGGGCATTAATTTGTCTTATTTTGTAAATTATTGCTAAGCACGAGTAAAGTTGTATACGCAGAAAGGCTGCCTGTACAATTTTCTTTCTTAATTCCACAAAAATATACAAAGGATGAGTTTTGACTCACCCACGTACAAATACGTACTTCATAACAATAAAAATCTATTGTGTCTGTATGAGCGAGCCAACAGCTTAAACACAGTGTCAACATAAACCAATTCACGTTTTTCTGTACACCGTCTGATTCGTCGAGATTTATTAAATTTGATACAGGTAGGTGAACACAACAATCAATGTAGCCTTTAGCATTTCACTACTTAATATTAGATATACCACAACATTTTATTCGCTTGGCCCCAAATCTTATACAGTATCTCCTTAAAACGATAAAGATACAGACAGGTGTTGAGCCTATTGCCATCAACCGGGCACAATTCCAAACTCCGGGCTGCTACTGAGCATTTCCTAACAGAAAAACTCAATAACACTTTGCCCGACCCGGGAATCGAACCCGAGACCTCCTGCTCAGCAGTCGCGCTTGGGACCACAAGACCAACGAGGCAGTCATAAAAAAAAAAACTCAAATTTGGCTTTACCATAGTTTTATAAACTCTCCTGAATGTGATTGCGGGGCCCCTGTACAAACCACCCGGGACATAGTGGAGAATTGCCCCTTTAGGACATACTCGGAGATCTCAGATGCCAAGAACTGGCTGAAGCAGTTAGATCTTGAACTGTGAGCACAACGTCAATGATATTAACAATAATTGATTGATTGTGGGACTCTCGAAAGACCTAAACGTGGATTGCGTATGTAAGAATCCGGAGCAGTTCAATCAATGGCCCACATGGTGTCTTGTCCTGCCTGCCCTGCCAACTGTTCGCAGCAGGACCTAATGGACACCACCGATAATGCGATTTGCGTTGCCAAGTTCTGGGTCGCAAAAATTGTTTGCCATCGACACGCAAAGAAGAAGAATAAGAATAATTGATAAATTTAAAGTTACAATATTAAATGGAAAAAGAATACGGTCGCGAACAGGATTCGAACCTGCGCCTCCCAGATAGATACTCCAGGCGCTCTGACCAACTAAGCCATCTCGACCTCTTAGAGATCCTGTTCGCGACCGTATTCTTTTTCCATTTAATATTGTAACTTTAGAGTTCGCTAAGCATGCGTTAATGCTTTTTCAAAGACATATCTGGAATTGATAAATTTGTTCCTAAACTCTGTGTCATTGTAATAAAGAATAATTTTGATCCTGTCAGCTGCTGTCTGCTATTATACGTACGTTGCCGTTCGTATAGTAGCTTTAATCACTGGCTCATTAGTTTACTGGGCGCAAACGCATCTGCTGAGCTTGAGGCCCTATGTTCGATATCCAGGTCGGACAAAGCCATTGAGTTTTTTTGTTATAAGATTCTCAGATGACAATAGGCCTAACACTGTTCCATTGGATTTCAAAACGGCATTAGTAAAATTTGGGTGTATTTAACGGTACACTCTTGCCTAACCCTCCGATGGATGCAGACGTGAATGTTAGCCTTGAATAAATAGATCACGTTCACTTGAACGTGGTAGGACGAAGAAACTTTTCTTCGTCCTACCACAAAATAGATACATTTACTGCCCCCCAAGATATAGGTACCGCCTAGTTTGGGGATCGCTGACTCGAACTATAAATATAGATTTTAATAGTTACTATTATTAACATTGGTAAAATTTATTTTATTTTATTTAACAGTTAATAACACACAACGATAACATTAAGGTTTTGTAACATTGGATAAAAAAAAATGAATTATGTACTTTTCGGTTCAGCGATACACTCTTTCCTAATAACAATTTCAGGACTTAGAGAAACCACCTCCAGACGAAATGGACGGCTGGCGCACGCATGCCTGGGGGCTGGTGCTGCCAGGGTTCATGGGGGTGGAAGAGCCCTTCTTCATCGAACCCAGCGAAGGCAATGGCTATCCCCTGAATGCGGAGCAGTACCAACATATCGAGAGCGTTTATAATAATGAAAATTACTATGTGAGTGTGCACTTCTAATTATTTTAGAAGTAGGTTTATTTTTTATTATGATTTTTACTTCATTTTGTCCTTAAGATATTGACAGCGCGGTTGGCGCACTGGTCGAGGGACCGACCGCTGAGCCACATGTCGCAGGTTCGATTCCTGCGCAGAACAAATATTTATATGATAGAAGACAGATAATGTCAATGACACATGACAGATCTTTGGGTCTGGGTGTGTGTGCTACACACCCAGACCCGAAGATCTGTCATGTATCACGTGTGAGATTATATGACTGTAAACGCACCCACGATACAGGCAGCTAGGAATTTCTTCCTGTATCGTGGATGCGTTTACTGTATGTGTGGGGCAAAGTTAAACATAAAATATATTATATATATATATATCAGAAGCGTTACCTATATCAAATATTTCTTTGACTTGACTACATGTTTTCGAAAAGAAATAAAATATTTGGCATCCATATCCATCATTGGTCTAGTGGTCCCAAGCGCTCACCAGTTATTACATGGGAATTAATAAAATAATTGGGGAAATGTGGGTATTCAACTGTGTACACCTCTGCCTACCCCTTTGGAGAATACAGGCGTGATGCTATGTTATGTTATATGTATATACCTACGACTGCCTCGATGGTCTAATGGTCGCTAGCGCGGCTGCTGAGCGTAAGGTTCGATTCCCAGTTCGGGCAAAGTTTTATTGGGTTTTTCTGTTAGGAAATTCTCAGTAGCAGCCCGGAGTCAGGAAATTGATGGTGTGACACCTCCGTGTTTCGGAGAGCACGTAAAGCCGTCGGTCCTGCGCTTGATCTCACTCCGTTAATGTCGGATTGCCGTCCCATCGGAATATGTGAGTGAAGGAAGAGATAGGTACACTCCACCTGTCTTTGCGCATACACTTGTGCACTTAATATCTCCTGCGAACTTGGTAAATCTCCATAGGTATAGGCCGCCGTGACCAAAATACGGTCGGGAGGAGCATTATATACATACGAGTAACCTAACCGTAAATAGTCATCCTGGCTAACAGGTGAACATCCAAAAGGAGACCGAGGAAGGCCTCGGTGCAATGAAGTTCGACTTGAGTGACCTCTCCTGCTGGGAACACCTTTTGGCAGGGGAACCCTTCCACAGAAGACAGATTCTCGGCATCGATACTGCTGACAGGGCGACTGCCATCGAGACTGAGAAGCACCTTGATATGCCCTGCAGCTGGGTCGAGAAGTTGGATATTACTGCTGATGGTGCGTATTCCTCACTTTTTTTTTTACTTATAGGCTAACTTTGGACCGCCATCTCGCCTCGCCTTGCGCTTCGTGTTAAGCGATACTGCGGTCTACTGTTTATAGTGTCTTCCGCTATTAATTGAGTAGGGGTTTTGACTTAATTTATCAAATAAAAACTCCCTCTTTGGTCTAGTGGTCCCAAGCGCAACTCCTGAGCGTTTGGCCCCGAATTTGATTCCCGGGTCTGGCAAAGTGTTTTTCTGTTAGGAAATTCTCAGTAACATTAAAAGTTATAATGTTTTGGGTTTGGACCAGAAAATACAACTGCGAGCAGGGTTTGAAGGTACACCCTTAGGGATCAGTACTCTAAATGCTCTGTCAACTAAACTTACGTAATTTCTGCTTGCAATGCCGAAATATTTGTCCACTTTTTTCATCTAGACTTATCTAGAGATTACTCTGTAATGACATCTATTCATTACAGAGTAACGGAAAAGATAGGTTCTTGACTCCTTCAACTTCTTTCCAGATTACGAGCAGCGGTACCCAGGGAGCCATAAAGTGATTCACTACAAGAAGGTACTGCTGGAGAAGTTCTCACCGTACTCCCAAAGAGATGGAATAGTGAAAAGAGTTAAAATATTTGAAGATTATGCGCTCACGGTACCTTTGGTCACGTAAGCCATTATTTAGTTATACTATTGTGATTTTGTCCTCTAAAGTACATTACATCACGCTAGTATCCGCGAAGGGATAAAGGGAGTACTGTTATACAATCACATTCCATCATATTTTTATTGAAAATGGATCTGCGTTTGGCCACTAACTCACCTGATGTTAAGCGACGGTGTGGTCGAGTATGGCACGTAGATCCATAAGAAATCTATTCAATCTAAGAAGAGTAGATAGATTCGGGGAGAATGACTGTTGGGGAATTGATAAAACGGCCCAGACCCGTCTCCCTCAATGGTTGCGCCGGACTACATCCCGAAACACGACTAGGTCGCCGCTCCAAGGCATGGCTTCGTCGGGTGGGTGGTAACCAATCGCGGTCGAAGCCTTTCACCAGAACTGTATTCTAGTTTAAGGGTGCACTCCTACGGACGCGGGCAACAAACCCCCAAAAAACCATACATCACAATACACCTTACGTTATCTTCGGACGAGCCTCTGCCTACCCCCTCGGGGAAAACAGATGCTATGTTATTTTAGGTTTCTCTTGACAGGATCTAAAGTGGAAGCATAGTGTCTGCAAATCAGTTAAGAAGCTGTGGCCTGAGATGTGACTAAATCCTACTTCAAAATCCTTTTATCACCAAGAACTGAATGACACAGCTTGCAAATACTTCGCGCTTAACGAAATCTCTGTAGGCGAAATACTAAACTTGAAGCGAATTTAATTGTAAACAATATTTTCAGGTATGAATGGTACAAACAACGGGAAGACAAGATGCAGTTTGTAAGAATTGACCATGTCACGCGACAGATTCGAGAAAAATTCTTAATAGGCAGGAGAGACCATCTCTTGAGTAAGCTTATTTTCGTAGTTCAATACTAATGTATGGATGTTTGTTACTCTTTCACGCAAAAAACTAATGAATGGATTTTAATGTAATAATAAAAATATAGCACACAGATAGTTAATAACCTGGATTAACACATAGGATACTTTTTATCCCGGTTGGACCACATTACTCGTTAAGCTTGTGGATTAACACACTAAGTGTTAATCCACAAGCTTAACGAGTAATGTTAGATGAACAGGACTTTTAATACTACTAGCTTCTGCCCGCGACTTTATCTGCGTGGACTTCAGAATTGGGTCCAACCGGGATAAAAAGTATCCTATGTGTTAATCCAGGTTATTAACTATCTGTGTGCTATATTTTTATTATTACATTAAAATCCATTCAGTAGTTTTTTGCGTGAAAGAGTAACAAACATCCATATATACAAACTTTTGTGTTTATAATATTAATAGGATCTACTGCGTTGTCGATTCCCGAACCCCGTGTAGGTTTGTGGAGGAAGGTGTGCTTATCACAAAGTTACAAATTTTTTTTTTGCCCCGAATCAGAGATGAATTAAATATGTCATCTGTTAATACAGACCCGCTCCGATCGCCAAACAGGCTAACAACTGCTGTTGCGTCAGTCATTAGCAGACACAATAGATTTTTATTGTTACAACATACAGATCTGTACGTTACTGAGCCGAAAGGTTAATCGAGACATTTTGTAATTTAGTACTGGAGTCAGAATATTTTTCTCTTTTTGACACGGAATACATAACGCTCGTTAGTGCGTCAGTCTAGATTCTTATCAATAGATAGTAGTTGTTAGCCAGTTCTTTTCGATAGAATATAAACAGCTCACGAATCAGCAATGCGAGCGTGGTTCTTTTTATCGATAAGTTTGTAGATTTGAAACGTCAAATTTGACATGAAGTGTTGATAAAACGATAAAATTCAAAACATAAAATCTTTTATAGAGTCGATAAGTTTGTCGAAAAGACCCGTGCTCGGTTTTTTTTGCTAACACACAAACCCGTCCCTGCGTATTGTTTAATTTTTATTTTATTGCCATTTAAATATTTCTCCATCGTCTCTAGAGCATAATTACTCGATGGATGCGCCACAAACAACAGTGGAAGGGGACCGAGTTATGGAGTTCAACTACTACGCACGACTGGATCACCTCACCAAGCTTGTGTGCACTCCTTTAACATTTGAAGAGCATTACACTGATAGGGACGATAGGTAAGGTATTTAGAAGAACTCATATGTATTAACGAATGAAGGAATATATCATCTACATCCTTTGTTAAATTCACTACAGTTTTAAGCCGTATTATATAGAAGCTAACTATAAAAACCCACGCAACCATGTTGACTGATCTACGCAACTCAAGCGTTAAGTTATCAGCGTCCCAAATGATCTCAGTTGGACGAGCACCGCAAGAAATAAAGCAAACAAAGCTAAAATTCATCTTTATAATTCCACAATATAAAATTTCCAGGCTGGAATCAAGACAAATTGTCTACAGAGAAGGCACAAAGCTTGAGCCGAAGCGCCAAGTAAAAGACATCACGGAGACTTACAGCCGTAATTACGACAAACCTGCCAACAAAGACATCTGGAAGAAGATCTTCCACATCCAGGAAAACACCATCGAACTGCTGTACCAGTACGCGTACAACTTCGTCACTAATGACACCAGGAGCTTTATCAAACCTAACCTGGCAGAAACTGGCGGCAAGATTCTGTTCTATCCGGATAAAACTTCGGGATATATAGTATGTAATTTAAGATGTAAATGAACCCTCGTAAGTTAGGCTATTTCATATACACTGATGGTTGATTTCATATCGACTGTAAAAGAAACAATGCGTAATTTTTATTTAGGGGGATTAACTTAGTAATTGACTGAGACTGCCTAACATTGGTAAATTACAGACTAAAACACTAGTAGTAGCTAAGGTGGTTATTACAATCGAGGCTGTATTGCAGCCGGAGCCACAGGCGAGGGTTGTTATGCAACAGATAGTTTACTGATCATTGCTCACGAGTTTCATATGACGCGTCTACACACTTGCGAATGAATAAAATGTCAAACTTATTCTGCAATTAAAATGGAGTAGATGATGTCATTTTCTCGCGCCATGGCTACAATGGTTGAGGCAGTGCGCGCACCCAAAATCGTACGGAGCGTAGTAAGATGCAATAAAAACTTAAAAACGGTACAATAGGAGTCACTTTACGAGGGTATTAAAACTACCAGAAGACCCAACCTGACCACCTAAACTAAAAGAAATCTAATTCTGTTAACTCTAATTCCAGGCAGACCCAATCGCCCCTAACCCACGTCCCTTAGATGTATACTACGCGTTGTGCGAGAACATAGACTGGGAGTACAACACAAACAAACACATTAGAGATCGAGAAACAGACATCAACAGTTACCTTCGCCAACGGTTCCAGGAGTTGAGAGAGCCGGAGCTATACGTCGCACTCTTTGACACCGAGAGGAACGAGGCAGCAAAGAAGGGCTGGCGGGAGAAGGTTAGCTGTATTCATAGATAGAGCAAATTTTTTATTTTGAAGTTTAGATAAACCTGCGGGCGTTCTCAAAAGAGGACAGGTCAAGAGCAACCTAAAGAAACGAGCATAAGAACATGAAGAGATTAATGAATATACATAAAGCTGAAGAGGTGTGTCTGAATCGTCACAGGTAGAAATCGATAATCTCTGTCTACTCCAATGACATGTGATTTTATGTATACATTTATAATACGCGGTTTATTCAACCAAGTCTCCAATAGGCCAACCATATTTGCTTTTATACTACTTTTAGCTGTCTTTGGATTGTCTTCATTTTAGGCTAAAGTTTTAGTCATACAAAAGATAGGCGGGTAAGTTCACCAGAGACTATTTATTGTATTTTAACATCGTTTCTCCTCACCTCCCCTGGCTACCATAAGTCGAATTTTAACCCTTCTTTAATATTCATCGAGCCACTACTTGGATGAACTGTGTAAAAGATTAAGCTTAAAACCGCCTTTGTCACACCATCAAATTCATTTAACTCACAACTTGTTCTTTCTGCGTTGGCCCGAAATTATTTAGAGCCGACTCAATACGTTTTCCTCTTCCATTTTCCCCTGTCATTCGTTACGTTATCATTCACTACAATTTTAATCATATCATCACTCACACAATGCATTCGTGTTTTCTTTGATCCCCCTTTATCCATCTTTACTATTCATCCCTCCCCTAATTACGTGTCCACGAAGGAAATATAACCCTTAACTTGTAGACTAAAACTATCCAGAAAATGTCTTCAACCGTGTCATAATTCCTCAAGGAAATCCGAAGAGCTGAAGTGACGGAGCGAGAGAAGGAAGCAGAGATCGACCCTCTAGCTCCATACCTCGCTCGTATGTTCGGCTCGGGCCACGGAACTGGGTCACCTATCTCCGTGAAGGAGGCGACGCTAGTCCGGGAACAGTGCATTAATGACTTCAAGGCTAAGCAGCTGGCCCGGCAGAATCTTGTGCAAGAGAGGTTTGATAAGGTATTGTTACTTTAAAATATATATTGTGAATAAAAAGCCTTGGGTCGGCCCTTCAAGTGCTCAGCCAACTAAGTTACTGTAACCTCTGCTCATTATGGCGAATTTTTCGATACGTCTAATGCTGACATCAGCGCCCTCAATTCAGTTTCTGAACAAAGTATAACAAATTCAAGATAAATCATTGAAAAGCATGCTTAGCAAACTCTAAAGTTACAATATTAAATGGAAAAGAATACGGTACGGCCTCGAGTCGAGATGGCTTAGTGGTCACAGCGCCTGGAGTATTCATCCGGAAGGCGCAGGTTCGAATCCTGTTCGCGACCGTATTCTTTTTCCATTTAATATTGTAACTTTAAAGTATAAAAAAGTTAAAAATAGTTATTATTAATTAAACTATCTTTGAAGTAGTTGTTCAAACTAAAACTCTTTTTATTTTTCGATTAAACCCGGTCACGGGTACTACGGGGCTGTTGCGTCAGTCATTAGCAGACACAATAGATTTTTATTGTTACAACGTACAGATCTGTACGTTACTGAGCCGAAAGGTTAAGAAAAGTCGAAATTGTTATTCTTAAAACATCTTGTTTGTAAGAATTGTCTTATTAGAAGAAAGTCATCCAAAATTATTTTGACCGTTCATCGAGATGTTTCAGACGATTATTTGAAATAGCAACATTATACTTACATGTTTTGTTTTCAGTATAACGCTGAATACAAGGCGAAGAGGCTTTGGTACTTAGCCAACCAGTTCATTCTTACACCGGAGAAGGAAAGTGCTTATTTCGCTGCGAGGTATGTACTTATTTCATTTCACATCTTTAATATAATTCCCCCCATTCTTGTCAACAAAAAAGGCTCATTTTCGAGCCAAAGCGATAGATTGATAGCAACGGGCAACCCCAACGTTGATCACCTAGTGGTTGGGCAATCGTGTCTTCAGTCAGTAAACGTAAAAATATTTTTTGAAATAATTTTATTCGATTAATAGACAATTTAACTAATGTAATTGAATTATGCCATATAAAACAAACTACAGAATATAATCAGATGTATAAACGTGGACGAAGCAAAAGGCATAGGCACCATCGTAGATGGTGGCGTTTTGTAGTTTCTACCTACCCCCATAGAAGAAGGGCGTGAGTTTATGTATGTATACAATAATTTGATTTGCAGTGCTGAACTATCCTTCAAAGTACATGCTTTGGAAGTAAGATTGACGCGTCATCGGGACCTGTCCGGGCCGAGGTTCAAGGTGTTGATGGACTACCTGGATAAGCACCCGCTACTGAAGGAATACAACAAGGCTACTCATGGACAACGACAGGAGAGGGGAAGAATGGTTCCTTTCCCCTAGACTTAGTTGTAGTGCAGGAGGATAGGCGAGTTTCAGGTGAACAAGATCAGTAAGTAGAGTACGAAAAATATACCAACCGAATTGAGAACGTCCTCCTTTTTGAAGTCGGTAAAAAAAGGAAAAGTAAAGCTACAGCCGCTCGGAATTTACGCGAATTTTAAAATGCCAACGCGTGCATACCTAAAGTAATCCCGAAAGTGTAACAGAATTGATTGAAAAATAAGTCACGCAAAATTTTACAGTGCAGTCTTAGTTTTAAAGAATGAGGATAGAAAAGGAGGTCCCAAATTAAAATTAATAGAGGCCCCGCTACCAAACAAACACATTGATGCGACTGATGTCTTTAGACGGCAAATGTTATTGAATCGTCAATTTATAAACTTTTACTAGGTAACAATATTTGTCTTTTACTCAAGACATGGCACTGAGGGGACGAAAACGGCGACAAGTGCGACATTCAAAATGTTAAGAAAAAGTTAGAGTAGATTTTCTCTGCAGACTGCGCCAATCCTCCACCTGTTCTGAGGGTAGCTAGTGGTTGCAGGGTATCCTCTCTGACCTCTCACTAGTCACTCCTACGGTTGCAGTAACGCAGATCGTTGGCCAATCCCGACTTACTACTGTCGTCATACATCGACACGATTTATTGTTCGCTGCGTATTGCAACGTAAATACGCTGCCGGAGCCATAATGTTATCGTTTGCTTTTAGTGAAGTAAACGCTTTAGAGTTCTTTCTAGAAACATATTTACAAATGTTACGTTTATATTATTATTAATGTTTCCTATAGAAATAGTTATAATATTATGTTGACTCTCTAACTTGTTTATCTACAGAAGTTGATTTCATGTCAGTTTTTAAATAAAATACAAAAAATAAATACAAGATATTTTATTTACAATTTACAGTAGAAACTTTTCTTCAATTCGAATAATTATTAATATAATAACAATCAGACCTGTAGCTGCATGATGAAAAAAGCTTAAGATTAGAATTCTAGCGGCTTATAGTACATTATTCCTGTAACTGTCCCATTGCAAACCAATGACTCTTCTCAGAAAGAGAAGGAACGAGCACTGATCACCACATTTGCTTACCACAGATCACAGATCAGCAAGTCATCAATTTCGTCAAATTCAAGGGAATTGAGGAGAAAGAACACTATGCCATTGAAAAACGTCTTCATCATGGTGTTCATTAAGTAGGTCCTCAAATTTCCTTGCTATCTCTTTATCACTAGCTTCTATACGCGATTTAGTTTGCGTGGACTTTAGAATTGGTCCAGCAGGTCCAGGGATAAAAAAATTGTAGTAGTTTATCTAGGTTATAAATATCATGTTGAAGAGCAGTGATAGCCTAGTGGTATGACCGTTGGACTGATAAGTCAAAGGTCGCAAGTTCTAATCCAAGGCACGCACCACTGACTTTTCGAAGTCATGTGCGTATTAATAACTAATTATCACTTGCTTAAAACGGTGAAGGAAAAACATCGTGAGGAAACCAGCACACCTGAGAGATATTCTCGATGGTGTGTAAAACCATGTCAGAGACCTCTACGGGTGGTTTAAACTCTGACACTAGGTTGTTCATCAACCACACGATAAGAAGAAGAAGAAGAATATCATGTGCCAAATTTCTTCCAAATCCGTTCAGTAGTTATTGCGTGGAAGAGTAACAAAGATCCACCTATCCTTACAAACTTTCGCATTTATATTAAATTACATAACATAACGTTGCATCCCACCTGTATTCCCCGAAGGGGTAGGCAGAGATGTACACAGTTGTACACCCACATTTCACCAATGCTGTTATTAAGTCCAATGGTGGTGAGCCTATTGCCATCTATCGGGCACAATTCCAAACTCCGGGTTGCTACTGAGAATTTTCAAAAACACAATAACAATTTGCCCGGGAATCAACCCGAGACCTGCTCAGCAGTCGCGCTTGGGACTTCTAGACCAATGAGGCAGTTTATTGATTTTATTAGTAGGAAATCCTCTTGGAATCTGAATAATCCTAGTAGGTGCCTCTGCATCGTAATAGGCTAAGGTGACCTGCTTGTTATATCTTCCGTAGAGGAGTATATGATCACTGTCACCTTTATCACTGTCAAAATAATTCTTGATATTATCTGATTGTAGACCTCTTCCAATGTGATTGACCATTGAGGTACTAGTGGCCTGTACTGATGTCAGTTCTAACGTTTTATCAATGCAATTCTATTGGCTCGAGCCTTTTTGACAGGCGGTAGATGCTGACATCTCTTATAGCTTTACGTTGTCTTCTCTATTGCCAGATAAGCTACTACAAATTCAGGTTTCCTCACATTTTTTTCCTAAATCGTATCTCAGGGATGTCTGCGTTAACTAAGAAAGTTCATATAACATTATAGTCACAGCTTAACCTTAACCTATACCATAAAAACTGGTTAATTAACTTCAGGTGAATCGCGACATTATCTAATGTTTAGGAAATATCCACGAAGGTCTTCGGTAGTTCAAGTTAGTGATCCATTCTCCGGCACCGCCTAGCAGGTTGCCTCTGCCGTCGTGAGTGGCTAGGGCTAGGCGGGACAGCTTGTTGGCTAGCCTCCGTTGAGGGGAATCTGGTCTAGAAAGGGGTGGCAGGGAAATGCTTCCTGAATCTGGAAAAGGTTTAAAAGTAAAACATATATATACATGTTTGTATTCCCCGGAGGGTAGGCAGAGATCTACACAGTTGTACTTAAACACCCACATTTCACTAATGCCTTATTTAAGTAATATATGGTGGTCAGCCTATTACCATCTGTCTGACACAATTCGGCACAATTCAAAGCTTCGGGCTCCTACTGAGTATTTCCTGTCAGAAAACCCATAACACTTTACCCGACCCGCAAAATTGAACCCAGGACCTCACGCTCAGTAATCACGCTTGCGACCACTATACCCATAACGCAGTAGTTATATAAAATATATACGTCGGAGTCTGGCGTTTTTGGTGTGGCAACACTAAGCAGTGCAATCGAACGCTAAGTGGAGGAAGGACGGTAGTCTCCATAGATTATTATAAACTGTGAACTATTGCGACTTTTGTTTGTGTGTGATCTTCTCCACGTGTGTTCTAACTGTGTTTCCAATAAATTGTTTTCTTTCTTCATTTTAATTACTAACTTCTTCGTCTTTTCTTGCGATCCACCGCGGTGAACGTAACCGTCCTCGGATTTTATGAATAGTTGTACTTACAGTGTAATAGAGTAAAGAGTAAACGTGCTAGTGGCGGAGAGCCATAATGTTGGGACGCTGGCGGGACTTTTACACTGAAATACCTGACCGCTTAATTTATTCTTCAAGTAAAATATATATGACGCAGATAGGGTTGCTATTTTTTTATACGTAACTTTGAAGAAGGAATAGATACCGACGGGTTTGCGACCCGGAACACTCGCCGAACCATGGCAATGTTCTAACCAACTGACCGTATCCTTTTCATATTATTAGACAACGCGTTTTGACAGCTAAAATGCACTATGGTGCTGTACAGTCAGCTACGGAAGTCAATACGCATCAAAACTGCACCAACTGTAGTTCTGGTTATTGTGCTCTGGTGAAACGACTTCTTGCATTTTATATATTTACTAGTAGCTTCGCCCGCGTGGATGTCATTTATCGCGACCAAAAGTAATCATAAAATTTTGATCCCGTTCCCGCTTTCCATTTACCGCTTTATAATTGCCCATTTTTTTAAGTATTAAAATGGATATAGTGTGTTATCCTTAAGAGATAGACATATGTCAGCGCGGACTTTTCTGTAGACCTATATAAGTTACACAATTCCACCATACGGATTTTTTTTATAACTCAAGGGATTTATGCAGAGTTTTCGTTGAAAGCTCCCGTCGGCTTATTTTTTTCCGACACCTCCAACAAATATTATTATATTTTAGCCAATGTATACAAAAACTTGACAAATTATATACTAAAACCTTCCTCGAGAACCACTCTATCCATTGGTGACAACAACATGAAAATCGGTGTAGTACTTTTTGAGTTTATCGCGAACAGACAGACAGACGCAGCGGAGGACGCTTTGATAATATGTAGTGTTTTGATGACAAGATTGTTATGTTTTGTACTCCCGAGAGATGGGATCAAAGGTAAGCCATTTTTTAAATGTGGATGTGTTCCGGAACTTTTGTCGCTGACCATACCTTGCCGGATGAGCCTGCGCTTTTATAGGATAAGTGCTTATCTCACTATTTCAATTCAAGGAATTCTTACCTGAATGATAATCGTAATTAGCGTGGTCACTTGGAGTCTCCTGCCCTAGCCGCTTCCTATACTCGCCCGCGAAGTGTTCAATCAGCGTGTCCATCATAATCGCTTGCTTGGAAAATATCTGATAAAGAATAGCATCAACATGAGACAAGGGCTAAAGGCTACCAGCAAAACATAGCATCTCTCCATCTTCCCCGATATGTTAAATAGAAGTAAACTGTCGTACATCACCAATGACGTCTTAAAAGTTCATGTAATATGACGAACCTGTTACGGTAGATGGTAAAAGGTTCGTCAAATTACATGGACTTTATATATCATGGGCACAATTCCAAGCTCTATGCTGCTATTGAGAATTTACTAACGGAAACACCTGGTAGCACAACATTTTTAGTTTCCCAAAAAATATTATCAAAATAGATTAAAGATTTTCTTCGAGATTGATTTCTGCGTTAGTTTAGTCGTCGTAAGCCGACTGCTGAGCATGAGATCCATCCTCCATCCTGGGTTCGGATTGGGAGGTTCCTGAATCTGCACAAATGATATTGGGTTTTTCTGTTAGAAAAATTCTTAGTAGCAGCCCGGAATTTGGAGTTCTGTCCGGTTGATGCCAATAAGCTCACCAACTATTATATGGGACTTCATAACTACATTGGTCGGTGGCAAATTTGGGTACACGACAGTATTCCTCTACCTACACCTACAGGGATACAGCCGCGATGCTATAAAACAAAAATACAGACAAAAAAACTTGAAGAAGTTGAAAAACTGATACCTGGAGTATCTTGGAGACCCTCAGGCCGTTCTCCACCACCATAAACTGGAGGAACAGACAAGGCAAGCAGTCTTCACTGTCATCTACAGGTATACCGACGTCCCAAGATAGTTCTTCATACAGAAGACCTAGTAGAACAGTCTGTGGAGTAATTAGAAGTAGAAATTATATTACGTTACGTCTTCAACAAAAGGATTTGTAAAGATGCAGGTAAGACCCTATACAAATATTACGAAATGATTGGTGTTGTGGCTGAGTGATATACGAGTACTTATAGTTGTCATCATCAACATCGTCAAAGTTAGCGTTCATCTCACTTTCATTTTCAGTCGTTTGAATGCTCTTTCGTCACAGTCCTACGTCATAATCACTGTCAAAATCATTAATAGCAGCGCCATCGTCATCTTCACCGTCATTATCTTCCATTTCATTGTCATTTTCATAGCCGTCATCATCATCAGCCATCCCAATGTCATTCATTTTTCTTTTTTGATTCTTGTAATTTGTTTTTTTTTTTCTGAATAAACTATGTTATAATTCATCAGTATCGTTTATTTGCGAAGTATAAAAAACCGCAAAACGAGCAAGATCTTTTGGAACCTTTTTAACAACTCCACTCTCATCCCCGTCAGCTTCATATTCACTGTTAAAATCGTCAATACCATCACCATTTTCACCGCAATTGTTGTCCATTTCACTGTCATTTTCAAAGCCGTCATCATCATCATTTATCATACTGTCATTCATCATTAACACTATTTTGCAGTGTAAAAAAAACAAGATGATTTCTCGTGTTTATTTTTATTATATATTTTTTATAGTTAGGTGAAGGTCAACCACACTACAAACTGAAGATGAAATCAAAGTGGTGATACAAAAGAAGCCTGTATATAGGTGTATTAGGGACGTAATAAAGGAAGCAAGTAGGTACTTACGCTTTCAGTATCGTCAATGACGTAAACTCCATTAGAGTTGATGGCGACGAGGACCGGAATATCTTCGTGGGTCAGCAAACTGGTCAAACTGCACACTGGCTGCTCTATCTGACCTTGGAAGAACGCCGCTCTGAAGATAATTATGAGAGGGAGGTGGTTGAGAATATCAGAGAATCGTTAAACTTTAAGAAAATATGTTATTAAGTCTTCGAGAAGGCGTTTGATTGAATGATTCTCCTTATGATAGAAAAACATAACATCTAGTTAACATTAACCTGTATAAAACTGCCCGTCGTATCCTCCTCCATTAAGTACTAGCTGTGCCCGCAACTCCGTCCGTGTGGATGTCGGAAATTAACATGAAAATATATAACAGCTCCTGATGATGCCTGGGGGGGAGGACCACGTGTTTGACGGGTAGAGTAGTTGTTGGTAGTTCAAATTTCTCGCCGCTTGCCTATGTGGATATATTAAGGTGCGGACGGGCGGTGCACAGGAATTTGTATGACTCCCCTCAGTATGGAAGTAGACTAACGTAACGCCTGAATCTATTCAATAATTTAAAGAGTAATCAACAACATACAACAGACAGATTATTTTTATTACTAACCCGTAGGTAGGCAGCGTGCGGGTGTGCGCGAGGTACTTGTGGCGCAGTTTACGCGGTGGCGCGGCGGGCGGCCGCTGCGCCTGTTCCAGCAGTTTGGCCTCGGGGCTCCCCTTTCGTCCCGCCGGCAGTAGTTGGGCCCAGCGCCCAGAGCGCGCGTGCATTGGCAGGTATTTATCCTGCTGGGCCCTGATAATACATCTCGCTTTCACTTTCGTTTTAAAGGACTATGAAAATCCATAATTGTGGATTTTCACAATATTTGTAGGTAGGCACTTCTTCTTCTTCGTGTCAAAGGTACAATTTTAATTATTGTGGTTTCCTAGATTCTTTTCGTTTCTTTCTATGAAGTTAATGTCAGTGCAGCGGTACGAAATGGTTATATTTGTACTAATATGATTCAACGGCGTATGAAATTTTTCAGTGTGATTTAGAAAGTGAAACGATGTTTCATTCTATCAGTCTATTAAGGCAACTTAAACTCACCTGAAGAACCTAGCAGTATGTCGGTGTGGGTCGTATGGTCCCAGCTGTATCCTAGCCTGAAGTCCTCCCAGCATGACTGCTTGAGCACTCTCTAGGGGATACCGCCCTGTCACCACGTTGTGACGAGCCTCTTCATACAATAACTCTTGAATGCGAGAGTCCCTAGAAGATTACGTTTATCGACCACTTTCATCAAAAGGTAAGCAACAGACCGTATTGTAGGGATATGAAGAAACGCCTGCCACCTCTTAAAGTAGTAATAAATGTGATAGCGAAGAATCATTACCTCTGATCTTACAAGGCCTTTAGAATTAATAGACTCATAATTTTGTATACCTAGTCAATCAGTAAGTGGTTGCGTGTGCACACTGCGTAGTGACTGACGCTCAAATTTCGAAACTAGTCGGGCAGTCCCGAAAAATGCACGTGTATAGTAACCGGTGACCAATAATTGATATGATGAATATGTCTCACGAAAGTTTTTATACGAAAATAGAATATTAACATTTTATGTAGGCCACGAACCGGACCAGTTGAGGTGCTCTAAGTGGAATAAAAAAGCTTCGGTTTAATGAGTGCTGTTCAAATCGGTGCGCTTTTTGTTCTTCTTTTGGTGTGGTTGATGAACAACCTGGTGTCAGAATTGAAACCACCCGTAGGTCTCTGACATGGCTTTACACACCATCAAGAACACCTCTCAGGTGTGCTGGTTTCGTCATGATGTATTCCTTCACCGTTTTAGCAATTGCGCTAAGTGGAATGCTTTCAAATTTCAGCCCTAAGCTTACTGTATGTAGATACTTCGACTTTTGTTTGTCTACATAAAGTTTTCGCGTTAAACTATTTATAAAACATTACCACACATGCTGTGAATAATTTGACATAATTCAGATGCACCAGAAGAGAAGACCGTAATAGCTACGTAAATACTTCTTAAGCAGACTTTGCATAAGCATTTGTTAACACTTCATGCGAATAAAAAAAGCAGTCCGCATTAAGGTGTAGTGTAGATGTAGTAGATGCAGTGTGCATTTCCGTACAAGTATGTTCATATAAATAAATACATTTATATCCAATAAATATTCTTCAATTTTGATTTCTCTGTCTGTATAATCTATTTTATCTATATATTCTTCATTATTATTCCCTCTACTTACTGCCGAGGTCTGGCATAAAATTGAGAATTGCTCATACCTGTGCAATCTTAATATCCACATTCGTCCATCTATGTATCACTTCATCACTCACTTGATTCCTTCCTCCAGATGTTTGGGGAAGAAAACGTTTCTCTGAAGTCTTAACACAGGCTGGTCGCGATTTAGCCTGGACTCTGAACCGTGGCCGTAGCGATGAACTAACTTTTGCCAGTTCGCCCAGAACCTCCATGGGCAATGGTGAGGTTTCAGTTGGATTTCTGGAACGGAATAAGTAGATAACAAGAGACTGCAAACAAGCGGGAAATTATAGCAAAACTAAATATTTAGAATTCAACCCTCCCTTAAGTTAATATCATAGTGCCATCATCAAATAGATCAAGAGCACAGAAGTAGATCTCAGCAGTTCGCTCTCAGTTACTGACAAAAATGTTATAACGATGATAAAAACAATTTTACCTAGTAACGGACTGCACATCCACAACGCAAACACATTGACTGCCAAGCTCCTGGTACTGGGTTGCGACAGGCCCAACTCCTCAGTAGCTAGCAACGCGTTCAGGAACCGAGCAGCCGTCACATGAGAAGGCACTTCTTCCGAACTCATTTCCATCATGACGGCAGTTCGAGACATTAGGTAGATGCAGGTGACTGGATTTGAGGAAACGGTCGATGAAGAGGCTGTGCTGCCTGACGACCCTAGATTTAAAAAAATAACATTATGTCTCCATTTGAGTAGATTTCCAGTAATCAAAGGCTCTTCTTCCCAAACTTCGCGAAGGGACTAATCAGTTGTGGTGAAGTTGGAGGTGGAGAATTATAGGATTAAAGTTGAAACCTTAACCTAAGGTCTTGTAAGAATGCTGCCGTAAACGCCAGACGTCGATCACTACACCAAAACAAAAACTTTTCGACACTGATGAATACATGGGCACAATCACACCTGCTAAACACAGTGGAAGTACAGATTCAGTCTTAGCACTAGTCTGAACTCTTGACCAACTCAGCATGAATGCCGTATTGCTCCTCACGCTAAAATAAATTCTGACCATATCCATAGCTATAAGACAGTTCGTTTTGATCATCCAGCATCATCTACAAATCTATCGTTCAGTACGTCTAAAAAGAAAAGACATTTAACTCCGCCTAAATGGTAACTCTGTGACCAACCTGGTAAAGGTGGTGATATAGCACTAGAAGAGCTGCCCCCACTGGTGATTGGCTCGGTAGTGCTAAACGAACCCGCCGCTATGCTGCTAGACCCCGTCTGGTTGGAACAGCTGCTGAGGTTAGAGCCTGCAAATCGTACTGTGTTAAAAACAGCACAAGCGATTATCATACTTGAAATATGTATATAGTAAGAAGAATGTATTTTTGCCTTTGATTGATCTACGTAAGTATCTTCGATTACCTGGAAGACTACAATAACTGGAAGAAAGCTTTACCCATAAGATTTTTATTCAAACGATTCTGAGAACCTTAGACACGTCCAAAGTACTTAATTTTAGTAGTTAAGTTGATCCCAATTTTATTATTACCTAGCAAACATTTTCGGGAACTAGTTCATTCAAATACTGAAAACTTAATTGTATGTGTGATGGTAAAAAAAAAATTGCGGGCTATCGAGTATAAAATTTCTGATCGCTTGTCTGCCAGCGAAATTAGTCTTTTGAGCCAGTACATTGCTGAAAGAAAAATATCGTAGTAAGCATTCTTACCCATAACACTTTTCTCCAGCGAGTCCGAGCTATTACTTTCTTTAGAGTCAGGCTGCAGTGATTTGTGGGGGTCATGTTTATCCCAGTCACTGTGGCGGCCTAGTGGACTGTACGATAGGTGTGGCAGTCTCTGGGAGACAGAGTATAGATGAGCGTTCACCTCCGCTTGCAACTTTTGGCTTTGAACACTGTAATATTCTTCGCGGGACCTAAATTCACTGCAAACGTGAATGTTTTTAATATAATTTAAATGAAAACATTTATTTTGTTATTATTAAAATACTTAATGGCTACTGACTACCTTTGTGTAATTTCATGTTTTTGATTTATAATTAGCGAAAGGATATAAATTTGTTTTTACCCTTTACCCCTTTACCCTATTAATTATAAACAATAACATCCTTACTTGTATTGATATTCAGCTTGCATAGGATATCCCCGTCTAGAATAATCCACAGGGATAATTGTTATATAATTTCCGCTATTTTGCACATTCGGATTTTCACCGTACGCCCCCATATCCGATTGATGTTCCATTTAGCAAAAATTTTAATAAATATCTATTGAAAAACCATTTTTCTATACAATGACTTCCGGCAGGACAGGATATCGATCGCGTGGACTTCGCGCCTTCAGCTGTGTTGCCATCTAGAATAGTTGTAATTTTTGAGAGGGTCAAAATTAAATTCATCTTTTTTCTATTAAACAGTTCAAAAGTTTCAATTATTATCGATATTTTATGGTTAACGTGTATGGTTAACGTGCATGCCTCTAATATAATACTTACTAACTTAATTAAATTTATATACTCAATACTATAACTCTTGGTGGATTTATTCTGTATCCTTTTGTCTCTTTCCCGTTCATTCGATTTTATGTCAATGTCAATCATTAGTTTCTTGTCAATGTCAAACGATGTCAAATGATGTGATGATGACAGCGACAGCTGCAACAGCTGAATAAACTAAATACGTGTTTATTTTGATAACAAAAAATCAATTAACGTTTTCTATTTCTTAAATCATATGTTGTTGCCACATGTCTTTAACTGAGTTCTTATATTGTTAAAGAAAACATCCGAGCTGGACAATTAAACACAGTCTACAATACAGTGTTTATACCAAAAGTTTATGCTTCTTTTACTACGGTAATTTAGAAAATGTATTACTCAAATAACGTGTATGCGTATCAGTGTCATCGTTTATAAACAATCAATCACTTAATCAAAAGAGATCTTATCTACAGGTAAAAAGAGTTAGTTTTCGTAGCACGGATGGAGGCGAAACTAAAAGAATACCGTGCAATAAGACGTCGAAAGGAACTCATAGAAAACACTAAGGACAAAATTGAGAGGTCTAAGCAGAAGATAGTCAACTTTCTAATTCCTAAAATTATTCAAGATATGGGCAGAATACATGATGACGAAGTCTTACTGGTAAGTTCTCGAACATCACTTGAATTTAATTATCATCAGGGTCCTCTAAGTTACTGAATAAAATCTGAAGGTGGCCTTGAAGTTAAAGATGAAAATAAATTAAATTCATTTGCAATGTCATCACTACCCATGATTGATGTAAATAGTTGTCAGTTTTTATGATTCAATTGCCTTTAAAAGGTATGTTTTTTTTACCTGGCTGCAAGATAGGTAAGTATTGTGGTGATCTTGATCTTGCCAAATCATTTCTTTTTCTAAGTTATTCTCCTTCACAGTTTAATAGATTTGTTAAAATGTACCAAGAACCATTTCTTTTTAAGTTGTTTTTATAACCTTACTAGCTGACCCGGCAAACATTGTTTTGCCATATAAATAATTTCCTAAAATAAGGGTTGATCGTAGAAGGGTGAAAATTGAGGATTGTATGTATTTTTGTATGTTGTATCATAAAAAAATAGAAATTAAAAGTTTTGTCTAAAAAATTTAAAAATAAATTAGGGGTGGACTACCCCTAACATTTAGGGGGATGAAAAATAGATGTTGGCCGATTCTCATAGATACCGGATAAGCACAAAAAAGTTCATCAAAATCGGTCAAGCCGTTTTGGAGGAGTATGGCAACGAAAACTGTGACACGAAAATTTTATATATTAGATTTTAATACCATAAATAAGCCATTGTAGGTAACAACATTTGACAGTGCAAATATTATTTTGTAACTATACTCATGATAGCTTAATAAAGTGTAGGGAATTAAAGATAAATCTTTGAAAAGCATTAACGCATTCTTCGCAAACTCCAAAGTTATTATATTAAATGGAAAAAGTATACAGTCGCGAACAGGATTCGAACCTGTGCCTCCCGGATAAATAATATATCAAATTTTTTAATCACGGTCTTTATTTTATTTTTTTACAGATGGAAAATGAGGCACCACCACCAATGGACCAACTTATTGAAGAAATCCATGAAGTAATGTCCGAAGTGAGTGAAGTAGAATCAATTGAAGAAGAAAATGAAGAGACATGGAGACATTGCTTAATCAGATGGGCAATATATGCCATAATATGGTCGTCACTGTGGGCCGTTTTCTTGAAACTACAATTTGGTGCTGTATACTTTGTTATATCAGTCCTAATAGGAATTTATCTGAACACTCGCACTAGGCCAAGGAAGAAGGGTGAGGTCTCAGCATATAGCGTATTTAATGAAAACTGTGTTAGTATCGATGGGACATTAAAACCAGAACAGTTTGAAAGGGAGATACGATATGGAGCTGGCACCGTTAGAAGTTTTTAAAGTAACTGATGATATCTCAATACCAATGAATTGGTTATTGACACTTTCTTATTTTATCTTAGTAATTTAAGTAGTAGCGAAAGGAAGTATCTTTTCACAATACTGTGTTTTATAGTCTTGAACCAAGCATGTTGTACAAATGCAATTACCTTAACAAATACAGATAAATCTTTCAACCGCATTAACACATGTATTAGGTAGGGTAATTGCATCTGTATGAGATTGTATTAACTGTGAAGTCAATCGTGTCGGTTTAGTCACCTGTCAAGGGATTGAATATTTCGTCAGGCTATCATTTATAGGACCTATGCTATTATAGCAAAATAAGCTCTAATTATTTGGAAGGTAAAAGAGCAAAGAATAGTTAAAGAACCACGTAATAGACGGGCCGCGGTCGCGCGGTTACATAATTCCTCTTTTCTGTGCATCGCGACGCCCTGGGGCGCCGCGGTATTATCCCAGGGGCGTCGTGAGGCGATCTAAATTGGTTGACAGGTGGTGTCTATGAAAAATTTAGATGCTGTTTGGAGTTTTTCTGACAAATTGTTATTAGGCTAGAAATACAACTAGTTGGTAAATTTATGGCAAGCAGGCCAGGGCGTCGCAAAAAAAAAACTTCCGAAGGGCGTCACAGTTAAAATAAGTTTGGGAATCCCTGGTCTAAGAAATAGAATTCACATTTGCCACTGTTTGTTTTTCTCTCGAACGCACAAAGTTGTACGCGATAACAACAAAATTTCTGTTGTTTGATATTGGCGAGTCTACAGGTAAGCAGAGAGAGCGCGGAGAACGACCGGTTACCGCGCGGCGGCCGCACGAAATCTTTCGCGTCGTCTAAATGCAGTTTAATCATACAAAAGATGTGTTAGTAGCACCATTAGATCCTCAGTTGTATAGCTATACCACTAGTATATAAATAAGTACTGATAGTCGATGTTGTGCCTATTAATGTGCTGTCTATTTATTGATGTGTATCTTGTATTTATTATGAAAATATTCTAAGTGCTCATTGTACTCTAATCAATATTTTAATACAAAGGATTTTAAAATCACGAATCAAATGTTTTATGTAAATTATTTTATGATCCTGTTCAACCTATACACTCCCACTGATAGGCATAGACAACCTTTTTCCATGTAATTGGTATCATGTCGTTGAAGAAGAAAAACATTGTCTTTTAACTCACTATTGATTCGTCAATTTCAATATTTATCTGCCCCATTGGTATAGGTGGGTTAAAAGCGGAACTGCCAAGCGTGTGGCCGTAGGTGCGATTCCCGGGCCAGGCAGTGTTATTAGGTCTCTCTGTCAGGAAATTGTCGGTAACAGCCCAGTGTTCGGAAATGTCCCCCGTAGAGGCTCGTCACATACTGTTGTCGTTTTATGATGTCTGAATTGTACGGTACTCAATTTTACGATAAACTCGGCAGGACCCTTGCACGATCTGGTGGAAGCCCAGTAACAGCGTGCTGTAATACATCTATCTCGCTCGCTCAGAGGCCGAGAACAGTCGGTGCCATACATTCTTCGTGGTCTTGTGGATTTTCCTAACAACTTTTAAATATTTTAGCACGTTAACACTTTTCCAAACAACTGTACCTACGCGAACGTTTGGAAAAGTCTAAATTCAAACATGCACAGTTATATTACTGCAACTGTATTGCAATGAGACCTAATAACGGCAAAGTGAAATGTTATGAATAACTTTGAAGGTACACCTTTGCCTACACTTTCATGGATTCCGGGCGTGATGCTATGTTATGTGGTCCTTATTATCCTTTCTTTGTGATCCTTATGGTCTATATTAGAAGGTTACATATTATTTACAAATAAAAAAACGTATTTATAAATTATATTTCAATTTTAATAATCACATTTACAAATTGACAACAAATAATATACCTATTATAAATTTCACAATAATAAATGCAACGCAATACAAATAGCATACAATATTTGGATCGATAAAAATGGTAACAAATTTTGTTTATAACACTATCGTTCTGCGAGTGTGAACGTAGCTTGCTTTGATAAATATATCTATAATTAATAAAATTTTAGCTAATTATACAGAGTTCGCAATGTATATATGTCGCAGATGGAGTGAATGTATATGTCGTCGTTCAACTGTTTAACATAACAAAACTGTTTGTAAATCAGCCAGTGATTATGTAAAATTGCTAATTTAGTTTTTATAATATTAAATTGCTAATTTACAATCCACCTACGACATATACCTATATCAATTCAATAATAATGTGCCTATATTGTGTGATATCTCACCGTGAGTCTTTGATGTGGTCAAACGGACTGTTTTATTATAAAGGGCAAGTAATAAAAAAAACCAAGCGGTGATCCAGACCGCTAGCGGGTGTATAGGAACAAACAAAGGGCGCTGAGTGTACTCTGTGGGATAGGAGGAGTTTTGTAAAAGTGACATCAATGTTACACACAAGGAAACATTAAACATCTAATTGAAATATTTATACCTAAATGAAATCAATTTTTACTAGCTACAATAACAATTATAGTTTAGGAAAGTAACACATGATTCCGTAAGTATTCATGGAGCTGATAAACAAATTGTACACCTACCCACTTACGCCTTGGAAATAATTTAACTAGCTAAATTAAAAAAATAAAAGTCTTGCTACCAAAACGAAAACTGAAGGAATGTTTTAGAAAGCACTTTAAAGTACCATACAATTGTCGTAATAAAACTGTGCATGTCTGAAATTTGTCATTACAAACGGTCGCTCAGGTACAGTTGTATAGAAAAGTGTTATCGAGCTTAGATATTTAATTTTGTTAGGAAAAACAAGACGTCCGCGCAACATATATGACACCGACTTTTCTCGGTGCTTGAGCGAGTGAGACAGATGTATTGGCAGAATTTAAAGGAGTGAGTGACATGGCACGCCGTTGCCGGTGCATTATATTACGACAACTATAGTATTCTATAGTGTTGAGTTTCTAACATAATTATACATTTTATAGTGACCGCAGACAGCATAAGATATACTTATCTACACTTTACAATTGCTTATAACTGTTTGTTGTACGTAAGTATACTGCGCAGTAGAACTTTTACAAAAAAAAACATGGTGCATACGCGATCTGGCGAACGCAGTAACAGTAGTCTCCCTCACTCTTTTACATTCTCTTAATACATCTGTCTCACCCGCTCAGGTGAGACAGATGTACTGTCTCCACCCGCTCAGGGGTCCGAGAACAGTCAACATAAATGATTTGCGATCGTGTTGATTTCTCTAACAATTTTATTTAAATATTCAACAACGTTTAGATTTTTCTATATGACTGTATCTGCGCGGCTTTTGAAAAGTCTAACTTCACACATGCACCCTTATAATAGGGCAAGTATACATCCTAAGCTACTTTGCACTTCAATGTATCAGAAACCTGACAACTCAAATACTAGTGTATTACATTTATATGTTTGTAAAAGTCTTCTATAGATATTTACGCTTCTTCTGAAAATAGCGAACATGCTGACTGATTTGTGTCTGGATGGAATGGATAATCTGAAATTTTGCAATAGAATATTGTGCTTACATGAAAAAAAAATTGGCATTTAGTATAAAGAAATCTGTCTAACACGACAAATAAAAAAACACTTATTAACTAGTTATTATGCATAAAATGAGTAGTATGTATAGTCTAAATTACTCGTATAATACAGTGGTTCCCTGGTAATCTGGCCTCTGCCTACTCCGGCGCCCCCTGTAATCCGACATTCCTCCAGTACATACATCGCGTGTTTTTTTTTTTTCATTATCAGCGGGTTCGATTCCTTGCTAGGAAATAGATTTTTCTTATTAATCCAATTGTGCAGTTTTAGTATTCATCAAAATTGGGCCCGAGACACCTTTAAGTATTTTTCGGTATTCCATATAGTTTCGGAGTTGGCCTTCCACGCCCATTTCAAAAATTCATGTTAGTATTCATAGAGATTTTATTTTACCATTTTTATAAGTAATTTGTCGGATTACAATGCCTTCTTTTCAGAAAGTTCCAGAGGTTATGGGGTGGTGGAATTATTATTTTGCAAGGCTGTGACTGATAACCACGGGTCAACTGTATTAAACTCCTAGCTACTAGCTTACTACAAAATTATAGAGTTATTTAGTGTTTGTTCAAAAAAATCACTATTTAAAAATAGAATGGCACATAACTTCTAATTTGTTTAGAATTCAAAGTGGACAATATAAGGCACCATATCAGTATTTACAACTTTCATTATGGACATTATTATTATTAGCATTAGTACCAATAGAGTAGAAAAATATACATGATTCACGCTTAGCTGCGAGAAATAACATTAAAATAAAGTTAGGAATGATTAATTAGCTAAATAAACAAATAACAAGGTAATCGTGGCAATCGTTTTAAACATTGAAGACATTCATTTGTTTAATTTTAAATAAAGTAAGGTTGTGCTAATACAGGGGATTGTACAAACATAATATTTAATCTAAAATGTTTTGATGCGTTTTTTTTTTATTTTAAATTAATATTCTCCCGTAAGTAGCCTTTACATTTTGCCAAGTGCATATTTTACTTTCATCATTTTAAATTATTAGATTAGATTATTTCTCAAGAATTTATGCCCGCCATACACGCTCCAATCTATCTTCATAAAAAATCTTATTAATGTACACTTTTATTGAAACTGATTTCACGTAAACAATAGAAAATATTTTTTTATCAAATATTTATTATAGAAATTACTTTCAATGCACTATAATTATGTTCGATGCTGGCTGTATCTAAATATTAACAAAAAAAAACCGCTTACGCATGCGTTAAAATTTAAAAATAAATATTAATTGGCTTCTACCCAGGAGTGCTACCCAGAGGGAACAGTATAGGATTTTAGAAGTGGTGCTGCCTCACTCACTTAGCGGATATTTTCGGAACCATTATCACTGTATCCCTCATATTATCGTTGGCTTATTAGATTGGAATGTGTAATATGAGCTTACAGGAACATTATACATACACATAAATAAAAATCAGTACCTATACCAAGGAATGTGATAAATGCAATTAATAGCTACCAACGAGTAACAAGGCATTTTAAACCATAATATCATAAAGCTAAATACTATTATAGTTTTTTTTATGTTATTGTCTAAATTGGGGAACTTCTGCAATATTTTGTTTTATAGTTTTAAGTGCGATCGATAAGTAGTTTGCAAGCAACCAACGATAATTATCACAATTAATTAAACTAAAATAATTATAAAGCATTTAACGCTGCTCACTTCTAGCGGGCACAGCTCAGAACAGGGAAGCAAAGTTTTCTTTACAAGTAATTTACTATATAAAACAAAGGACGGGTGACCTGCGACCAAAATAGTACTGCGCGAAGTAGCGCGCATGCTCGTGCAGTCGCGTTACTACGGTTTAATGCTCTCCACTAGGAGTAGGTATGTTAATTAAATGGAAAAAGAATACGGTCGCGAACAGGATTCGAACCTGCGCCTTGAGTATTTATCTGGGAGGCGTAGGTTCAAATGCTGTTCGCGACCGTATTCTTTTTCCATTTAATATAATAACTTTAGCGTTCGCTAAGCATGCGTTAATGCTTTTCAAAGATTTATATTTAATTATGTTTAATAGAATTTTCAATAATCTTTCAATGATAACAAAGGTGATATTACTAGACTAAAAATACTAGGAATTAACGCGCAATAAATACCTTTGAATCGCTTGACGTTGGACCAGGTTGGGATTGTGCGTATATTGTAGTCAAATCTTTCAAGTGATGGTGGTCTGAGTGTGTCTTAGCATACCTAATAAATAATTACTCTCAAAAAATACTTCATAGCGGATAAATTATCGTTAGTTGCCTGTATACATAATTATTTTGCCGGTTGTACGCAACGTAACTCACCGTAGGAATACGCCGCGTTAAAATCGGAAAACTATTTGGTACGGATAATATATTAAATAATGTTTTTGGTATAAGAATACTCCTATTATGTATTTATTTCTTTGTTCTAGGACTCCAGGACCCGAGTCTTTATTCTGTTAATTTACTTATCAACAAGAACGCTTCTGAATTTAATTAACTACATATTTTAATTTATTATTTTTCTATCTACAATAATTTCAACGTACTATATACATACATAGTAATTGTACAAATACAAAGTCAGAAAACTTTGTGGTCAAGTATTGAACGATTAATCTCAAAATTCTTAAAAAACACTATGATTAAACTATCATCACACGTTTATGTGGGGCAAAGCAGATATAAATCTAGTGAAAAATGCTCCACACACTAGAACCAAGTAAAATAAACTTTAGTCTTGACACTTGGTACATTAGACAATGTGTTATCATGCTCAAAAGAAATAATATCTTCCTTAACACAGAATTAAAACCGCCAATTATAGTTTGAATTGTTACCTTGTATAGGTCGGTTGATTATACCTGCAGTGATTCATTGCCCAGTCGTCAGTATTATCAAGTTGGTTCGGATCCCAGCAAGAGACTTTTTAAAATTCTTTGAATCCAATTGATCTTTTCTCGATAATATAAAACATTTATTTGCACCGAACGAATTTGCGTATCTCAAATAGTTTCACATTTGTTCACACTGACCCATCTCAACGTATCACTCATTTAATCAATACATTTATTTATTTATTTATTTATTTATTCAGCACACCAACAGTACAATTACCTTATAAAATTAACATTAACATTTTCAAAGCGTAATTAAGACAGTAATAGCACAGATTATAGGCATGCATGACATTTTTAAAATGATTTTAATTTCATAATCATAAGAGACTAAAACTTATAAATAAAAGATACAAAAAGAAATAAAAAGAAAGTGGTTTGTAATTAAAACAAAATACGGCACATGTACAATATAAATTAAGTTAAATAATACTGTTTAATAAGGAGCGTCTGTATAATATAAATTTCATTAAAAATATATCGATGGGGTGGTCTGTATCGCCCATTCTTTCATTATACATCCTCGCCATACGTGTAAGGGGGCTATTATACGTAGTATTTAAAGTGGAGACTGGTATATCGAATAGTCGTGGGTGACGTTTGGTGCGGTTACTAATCCTAAACTTAAAGTTGTCTATTAATTGTGCGTCTATAGCACCATTTATAATTTTATGAAGTAATAAAAGATCAGAGTTGTTACGTCTGTCCTTTAAACTTATCATTTTAAAATAAGCTAATCTGTCGCTATATTCCGGGATGGCTTTACGGATTCCATTTTTTATGCACATATATCTCACAAAACGTGCTTGTACTGCTTCTATCATATCCACATACTTCATGTAATAAGGAGACCATACAGTGGAACAATATTCTAAGCAGCTCCTAACCAAAGCATTATATAGTAAGGCAAGGCTATTGTTGTTGCGAAATGGCTTTGATAAACGTAAAATAAATCCAAGAAGTTTATTAGCCTTGGTTACCACATTTTCAATATGGTGTTGGAAGCACAAGGACGAGTCAAAATGGACTCCCAGGTCTCGGATAACCGAGACTCTGTCTAGGGGTTCACCATTAATGCAATATGTGAAATCAATATATTTTGCCTTTTTCGTGAATGTTATATATTGACATTTCTTTATATTAAGTGTCATGTTATTTTGACAGCACCACTGATACACAACATTAACGTCGCTCTGAAGTTTCATGCAATCGCTATGATTTAATACACTACAATAGATTTTCAAATCATCAGCATATGCTAAACAGTCACAAGTTACGATATCTAACAGGTCATTGATAAATACTAAAAAAAGCAAAGGACCCAATTTGGATCCTTGTGGGACACCGGAACTTGGAATAATAGGGGCAGATTCATAGCCCGCTAATGTTACCAGCTGAGATCTATTATCGATGTAACTTTCAAACCACCGCAATAAACAGCCATGAATTCCGACATGTTTTAGCTTCGTAGAAAGGATTGCATGATCAACGCGATCGAAAGCTTTAGCAAAATCCGTGTACACAGTATCAACCTGACCCCTGGCCTCAAAAGTGTTAGTAATAAAAGTTGTATATATTAGTAAATTTGAAACAGTAGAACGGTTTGAAACAAATCCATGTTGCCTAGGATTAATAATATGACACAGGTGATAGTAAATTACTTTGTAGACGAGACCCTCGAAAATCTTTGCAAATTGTGATAGAATTGATATTGGTCTGTAGTTTCTCACATCACTTGGACTGCCTGATTTATGTATTGGAACGATATGTGCTATTTTCCATAAGTCTGGAAAAACACCTTCCTTAATAGATTTATTATAGGCTATATGAAGTGGTCTTATAAGGGCATCAATACACAAGCGGATAAATATGGGAGAGAGCCCATCCGGGCCAGCTCCTTTACTCAGATCTAATTTTTTTATGCTGTTCCGTATGTCATCTTCACTAATTACCATATGACAGATACTATAATTTGATGTCTTAGAACATGACGATGAGTTACTACCAGATTGAAAATGTGTATACACAGAGGCAAAATAATCTGCAAAAAGATTGACTACATCTCTGCCTCCTTCTGCCACACAATCACCGTTATGTACTTGATTAGGCACACACTTAGATGTCCTTTTTGACTTAGTATAACGCCAAAATGATTTAATATTAGTTTTCAAATCTGTTTCAATTTTATCAATATAACTCCTGAAGCAGTTTTCCAAGGTTAATTTGGCTTTCGTCCGCAGGGTATCAAATGTATCATAATCTCGGGGGTTATTATACTTCTTAAAACGGACCCTATACTTATTTTTTTCTTTAAGTATTTTAATCAAAGAATGTGTAAACCATACAGGATGGGTTCCTTTGTTTGGGTTACTTTTAGGAGTGTATTTATCAATATTTTCCCATAAGATATCATAGAACTGATGAACAAACTCATTACAGTGCAAATGATCATATTCACTCCAATCCACTGAATGTAAATCGCGAACACAAGCTTCAACATCAGTTTTACTAAATAAGTATTTGCACTTTAGAATGTTATAACTTAACTTTGAAAATGAGGCTCTAGTAACGCCTAGCTCCATTGGTGGATGGTGTACATCAGGTTTACTAAGTGGGGGTGCACTGCTAACAGAGATGTTTGAGTCTTCATCTGTCATGATTAAGTCTAGGATAGTCTTGTTAACGTTGTAAATATTATTTATTTGTTGGAGGCCAGTCACATCTAAGAAAAATTTTAATGCTGAACATTTAGAGTCGCCGATACCTAGGAAGGGATCAACCTGGAACCACTTGACATTGGGAAGATTAAAATCACCGAGAATTAATGTCATACAGTCAACAGATTGCAAACAGATATCCTCAGCTTTTTTTAAAAAGTATTCAAATGTGTGGCTGGGTATGTACGATGGTAGATAAGCCAGACAGAGATTAAAACAGACGCTTCCTATATTTAGAGTTAACCACATATAAATAAAATTGTAGTGTCTGTCTGAAATGTCAAATTATTAGTATTTTTTAAGCTCATACAGTTATTTGCACGATACCTACGCCTAAAATTCAGTTTAAAGATTCTTGTCTGTCTGTCTGTTAAGATTTTACTGGCAGGTAGCTGACTATATAAAGAGTAACTTGGGCTAATTATAATATAATGATACGCGGGTGAAACCGCTGGGCACAGCTAGTGTTTTATTATATCGTAAATCTAAGCAATGATTTTCGTAGTAATTTCATGTTTATCGTTAATTTATTTCAGTGTAGTGGGTAGATATTAAAGCTTCAGACTGTACTTTTGTTAAGCTAGATTTCAGAACATTTAAATAATTATAATATAGAAAGTATTAGTACTAATATAGTTAGTGCTTATAGGTAGAAGATTTGGTATCACCATCACATCGACATAACGGTCAAGATGGGGCATATTTTACATTTGGACCATCGGCGTAACCTTGCCTTCTAATGTTGGCGTAGCGTGATCGAAGAATGATCTCTTCATGACGTTTGATGTTTTCATTAAATAGTTAATTGACCAATTTCAACTCGGCTTAGGTAAAAACAGACCAGAAGCTTTCCTCAAGTGCTGCGCGTGACCACCAGGGTGTTATTAGTGAGGTAAAAATCCCACAACTCCCGGTCGTATCCCAAAACCAAAAAAGAGGTATAAACAGAGCAACATTTTCTATTTAAATTTTGACAGTTCGGAGTACTTATGAATGTGGATGTCTACACGATTAGAGGAAGACCGAGGAAACGAGACGAGGATTGTGTGATGGATGATATGGCTAGAAAAGAAGTGACTATCGAGATGACGGTTAACGGTGGAGCTACTCAAATAAGACTAGTTTTAAAACGGCCCAAGAAATCTCTTCTTGTATTATTAATATTGGCCAGTCAACATTTATAGAAGGCAGAGTGTCACTTGTCAAACCTTACAACTAATATTATGCTTCAATTCCTAGTTTTTCTCATACATTTACCTACTAACCTACCTCACAATAAAAAAATACGTCATGGAAAAGTTAAGAATTGACTTAACGCGTATAAAAATCAAACCTGTACTTTGTCAATGACTAGTAGAAAAAATACTAGGCTTCAATAACTTGTACTTAAAACTAAACTAAATTTAAAAAAAAATTGCACCTCTATATTTGTTTGTAATATCTCTTATGACATAAACTCGGAAACGGTATCCCGAAAACCTATTTTGTTTCCTGTACTTAATGACAAATGTTGACCATATAACGTCCAATATTCGTATACCAACCATTTGTACATGATCGCTGTTTATTTTCAATGAACGTCTACAATTGACCAATATTTGCCATTGGCCATAGAAAACTTCGTATAAATGTGTTAGTCTGCCGCTATAGGCGCTTGAGATCTATGAAATATTCTACAGAATGTTAGCTTACAATAGTTCGCAGAAGGCAAGAATGCATTGACGTCACTACCTCTTCTGACGTCAGGCAGTAAGAACACAACACTGACAGCTATAATCATATGCCAAATTGAGTGTACTATCTTATAATTTTGTTCTGTTTGTAGAAAAGCGTAACATATTAAACCCACCGATACTAAAACTATACCTAAGGGCATGTACTTCAAATAGTACGACCTTGGATACTTCATGATCCGATGTTTCCTATAGTCAAGGTACCATGATATAAGTAGTATTGTTATACCAATTGCTACTGGCAGTAGGAACGCGACAAAAGAGTGCATATTCCACGTTGTTAATAAAGCTATGACTATAGCACCTATAAGTTGTAATGAGGATCTAAATCTATCGTTAATGATGCTCATGGCAAGTAAAGTGACCCAGAAACACATGAGTCCACAATAGAAGTCACCGAATTGGAGGATGTTACCTCTGATGATGCAGTAGGAGACTTGCGAGGCGGCGTCACAGGCGTGGTAGAACGTGGAGAATATCATGGTGAAGGTGTACATCATGGCTTCTGTGTAGTACAGGCGTATCACCGCGGTGTAGATGGAGAAGAAGAAGAGGAGGTTGCTCAGGGTTAGAAGGAGAACGGAGACGAGCATGTAGATTCTGCTGTCCATTCTTGTGTTGTCGGAACAGTCCCAACCTAAAAATAATAATATTTCACAGTTTTTATGTATTCTTTTAATAATTGTACTAGCACCAAGTTAGAATTATAAGAAAACAACTTTTAACCGGATTAGTCGATCGATTGGGTTTTGTTTTACGTGAGATTTCGATAACTTTGCAGGTGTCGTGGAAGCAGGATGATGATCAGTCATCCTGCGACCACGAATACACGCGATTAATCCGGTTAAAAGTTCTTATAATATAATGTGTAGTGATCGCGAAAACCTTAGGTATTACCAATTTTGGAATTGACAACTTGTTTATGACAGAAAAATTAGAATATTTTAGACGACATTGTTGGTTTTGTGGTCGCAAGCAATCCAAAATATATCGTATTGAAACCTATTCCTTTAATAACATTTTGTAGTAATAATTTTTAGTGGAAAAAGAATACGGTCGCGAGCAGGATTCGAACCTGCGCCTCCCAGATAAATACTCCAGGCGCTCTGACCACTGAGCCATCTCGACCTGTGCTCACCACCGCGAACTTTCCGTCCACATTTTAATACGTCTTTTGGCGACGACATTGCTATCTCAAGATAAATCTTCGAAAAGCATTAACGTATGCTTAGCGAACTCTAAAGTTACAATATTAAATGGAAAACGAATACGGTCGCGAACAGGATTCGAACCTGCGCCGCCCGGATAAATACTCCAGGCGCTCTGACCACTAAGCCATCTCGACCTCTAACTTAGTGGCTATTATTATATCTATTCAGTCCCTATACAGGTGACCGAACATTTTGTAGTTATTGAAAATCTACCTGTTCCTTTTTTATTAGCTTATAGGCTAGCGTTTGACCGCCATCTCGCCGGATTTTAAGCGATAATGCGGTTTACGATGGAGGTCGCGTCTTGAAGACATCTATATTGTAACTATCGGGGAAGACGCACTCTGGCAGCGCATTCCACTGTTTCACAGTTCGTATAATGAACGTGGAATTTTCCGCTTCGTTCGGTTTTTAGTGTTAACTTATGAGAAATATTATTTTTGAATGCGCCATTTAATGCAACAAATTAACTGCATCATCAGTACATAGTTGATAAGCAAATTGTTGATAATATGTTGTTATTGTTGATGATATTATCTTTAACTGGAGTTTGAGGAGTTGCCACTTATCATGATCTATTGAAGCATTTCGAAACTAAAATATTAAAAATATTCTTACTTCCGTAACCAGCAGAACAGGAGCAAAAGGACATCACCAGCCCTCCAAACGTGTTCAGCAAGCAATTGCCGTGGTTACTGCACTTGCCGCCCAAACACGACATCGATGACACGGTCAACAGGACCGTCGCATTGCACTCCGAAGTACCCAACCGAGTCACATTCGAACCAACCACTGTCTCCTCAGTTTCCTTCTCACCAGATGACTCTACGTAATATTTGGTCCCGTTATCCGACGTCCGGCATGGACACACAACCTGGTCACAAAATATCCTAAGCGTTAAATACCAAGTGCCACTGTCTGGAAACGGTATATACGTCTTGTCATATATCGATTCTGAGTCGGTACTGTTCAGCACGAACAAAGCCGGCTTCACCTTATCATTGTACCGACAATGACCACTCTCCAATGGTATGCTCGGATGATCAATATCCATACATATCACAGCCCTAAAAAACTGGTTATCTTCTGTAAATGCTAATAATTTATCATTTGATAATTCCCTCTTATATCCCATATAATATTTCAAACTCATAAGAAGGCTTGCAGCTATAGTTAAACTTCCTCCGATGTCCAAAAACTGATTGACTTTGAACCTCAGCGACTTTATTTCCGACGATGTTATATTGACTAGACTCGTCGCGTCTTGAAGATCAGTTGTAGGCAGGCCGTAGTCAAAGGTGAAAAAGCGCCCTTTGTCATCGCGCATAAGGTCGAGAATCGTATGATTAACCAGCTCATCAATGTCTGATCTCATATAAAAGGATTCGCAATCAGCGATTTTGGAAATGTTTCCTTCTACTTCGCCTACATGTATGTAATGCCAGGCGTTTGGATGAGGGATGAACGTTATACTTTGGTAGTTGTTCGCTCTAGGATCGAATGCGCAATATATGAGGTTGTTCTCCTCTGTGGGTATAGAGAGGGCTTGTACTCTGAAGAACAGTTCATTGTCCCCCGCGGACGTGTTTTGTATCGTTATATTGAGTGTGATTGGGTCGACGATGTCTAGTGACATACATTTGAAATACGCGGGGAGCTCATCATAGTTTAATTGTGTTATACCCGTGTAGCAATCTATTAACTCTATGTTTTCTTTTCGTTGCACTTGTAAGTCTGTGTAGAGAATTGTTTGGCAGTCGGCGACGAGACCTGGAAATGAATTAAATTCAACGTAGAGTATATTTTTAGGTAGACTTGTAACATTACCAATGTCATTTTAATAATTTCGTGTTAAGACAATTCGGAGGTTGCAACCGGTTACGATCGCTTCATAGCTCGTTGTCACCTCTCCTCGGTAAACGAGCATTCAAATTAAGCAACGCTTAACGCGATCAATTTCTAGAGTGACGAAATTTCTAGGCTGCGAAAATTTTCATAAACCTTTCCGTGTTTTGGTCGGCACCGTAAACCGTTGTTTAACATGGTGTCTGCTATGAGGACAGATATAAAGAAATATTTAATAAACTAGGTTGGGGTATAACCACACGAATGAAGATGAACTTCATACTCCCAATGTCATGGGTCTTACACAAACACACTATGATAGCGTGAAGGCATCGTCCATATGGAATAAAAATGTCGATATCGATAAATAGACCGATAAACACCCGCACATCATCATAAATTCAGCTCAGTTTGGTTTCGCATGATCCAAGGCAACCCAATTAATTAGTTACCAATACTAAGATCGAATAAATTATATTTATTTCTGTAAATAAATCTAAGACACTTTTACAAATCAACTTTACTACTTGCTGTTGGCATTTTCTGTTCGACTATCGCCGAAACAAATTCAAAGGTCAGCGTCTCTTTTTAAATCTAGACATAGGTAATTTTGCTCAACATTCAGGGAAACCAAATAGGGATTAGTCTGGGATGGCCATAAGAGGAATGACCCATAGCAGTTTAGAATATAACCTATTCGATGGCACGTATTGTACTTGTTTTTCTAAAGTGTTTAATGTAGCTATGTGTATTTTGGTGTGCAATAAAGTAGATTTATGTTATGTTATGTTATGTTATGCATGCTTGCATCAGTCATCGTTTAAGTAGTCGTTGAGCTCTCTAAACACAATTTAGGGAGCTGAAAGAGCAGTCGTAATACAATAGCAGATCGGCAGAACGACAGCCACAGCCAGTAAGCATGACGACCATAATTATCAGATTACAGTAGGTGTCTACAATATTGCCGTAAGTACTACTAACGCAATTTCTCAAATAGGCAACTATTCCAATGTATGCCGATGATGTCATACATAAAAACCATTTGGGTTTTTATAAAATAATAATATTAAAAATTCGATTGCACATGGCCCTCGCATCGGCAATCCCATTACTGCAAATGCTGTGGACAAATTTCCACAAACTAACCCGTTGGATGCGATACGCAGACTTCTAGCAAATTATCTGAGACCCCGCAGTCTCGATTTGCAACGAATAGACACTTGTATAGAAACATGATAATAGAAACATCATCTGCAATGCAATACACAATGTTATGATAATTACACGTTAAGTAGGTAACAAACAAATACGTAAATAAACACAGTTTAACATAACGATCTCATATCAAAAGAAAATCCTTCATAACTGCCGTCACATCCTATCCATATAACTATATAATAAATCTAAATAACATAACAAAAGAGCTTTTGTACGGTAAGCATAAGAGATAAGCACACAGGCCAACAATGACTTACACTTTGCAGGCAACTGTCATATTATCACTCAATCGACAGTCTTAGCCACTTAGTAACCGCAGTGAAAGCCAAGTGGTATGACCGCTTGCCTGGCAAGTCAAACTCTTCAATCATACGTATATTAAAAGAAGAACATCGTAGAGACGCCTGAAAGATTTTCTAGATGAAGTGCAAAGCCATGCGAGAGCGGGATTAAACCTCGTGGTTTAAACTCGAACGCTAGTTAGATCGTCGACCATACCATTAGAAGAAATACACGCACGAGGGTGACGGCACAAACCTATTACGAGGCGTTCTAAGCTATCTACTTATCTCTGTTGTCAATTGTACGTAACATCATGACTGCATACAATGGCTACAGGATGTCGGCAGTCGAACAATCAAGCATCAACGAGGTCACACGAGGCTGGGATTCTAACGCCGTACATTATCGGATTTGGACCCGCATTATCTCTATTAGCACCAAATGCTATAACATTTTTCACTGTATTTATTTAACAAACTGTATACACCGATAAAATACTGCAAGTAATATCTTGGGTCAGGTTTTGAGGAATTGAATTGAGAAAGCATTAAGAAATTGGTACAATTGTATAATGAGCGCAGCTAGAGCCGGATTCTAGTTTATCGAGATGTTTTATACACTGATGTTTTGTACACGAAGCCACTTCAATTTGGACCAGAATTTTAGGCAATAGACTGTTCGTGCAGGAACATCATGATGGTAAAATACGTCACCCGAGTTCCTAAATCCTTGCATTCCTCCATTCAAGTTAGGCTTAAGGTATGAGAATGTGTGTAAACTTTATTCTGTCTACGTACCCACTTATGTATATGCACTTTATGTTACTAATAATATATAGTGAGACAGGTCAATTGAAATTAATTCAGACCATTGTTGCCACATTCATAAGTAGCGTTACCTCTTTTTAAGACAACTTAGTAGTTACTGATGTATTTGCATACGTTTTCTTCTATATAATTATATAGTCATAGTTCATAAGAAACTTGTAATGCATTGAATTAATATAGGAATAATAACAAAAACGTGAATCGATCGTGGTCTTTGATATACAGAAAATCACACACGTAAATAAATGTAATTGGTTACTACTGTAGCGAGATTTCCAGTAACTTATACCCAACAAAGTAATAAAATAAGGAGAAAGTAGAACTATCAACTAATCGATGAGTGTACTAATTATTATTTTCTTTAACTATGCACCCCTCCTATTTATTATCAGTACTTTTTGTTGCGTACGTCCACACTCATCCAGACCGGAATAATATAAGCCATACATATACTATTCGCGCGACCTGTCGTTCTCACCACCACTACGTCAATGCACTTTGATCTGTGATTATTCGAAATACTAATCTTTACAGTGTTACTATACCTTTCTGATTTAGATATTTTGTTTGTTTGAGAAACTTTCTCGATGGCAAGTCATGTCAGAGACCAAGCATCATTATAAGCATCATATAGCATTCGTAGAAGATGATATCCAGTCAGAAACATATGAAATATTAAATATCTGACATCATTTTTCACACACACACACCACACACACACCACACCACACACACACACACACCACACACACACACACCACACACACACACACACCACACACACACACACCACACACACACACACCACACACACACACACTAAACACTCAAGAGCGTGCATGCACAACATTTTTAATTTTACTATGTTTTAATTTTATCACATAAATTGTCATTGTTCCAAATACGGGTGAAGAGACTGACTCCTGTAACACAGGTTCAACCTAGCTCAGGAGTCAGGGCTTCAATTAAAATGTAACACCTTTTTTATGTCAATAAAACATTTTTATTTATTTATTTAGTTATTATTTAGAGTAACGACAACAGCTCCCTATGTGCTCCCGCTTCTGACTATTTGTCTGATCACAGCCAGAAGCGAGAGATCGCTCGCACTGTAGTTGTACCAGCCTTGGGTGTTTGTTTTAAATACAACGACGACACACGAGAGATTTTTGTATAGGATCAAAGCTATTTTTTTTTATGGAAATATAGGAAAGGTGCCATACCTTGAAATGTACAACAAGAGACAAGCCTAATTACTCAGGTTCCTTGGTGAGCATCAATTTTCTACACGCCTACTAGACTCCGGATAATTATTAATTAACTAAATGGCGTGTGTGTGGGGCGTTTGTTTGTCTTTCCTAAACATTCTCAGGATATGATCAATCAACGCTTCGTGACAGCATCTGTTCCACTGATAACTCCAATCGGAGGTCTACGGTCAATATATTTATAGGCAAGAGATAATTAAAACACATGGGTGTAAATATCTATTCATTCACTTCGAAAGATACGTCGAAACTAGAACGTATACGTGAAACTTAGTAATGTATTAATCTGTAATTAATGTGATTAACCTTTTTTTTTATACATATGGCCTCGTTGGTCTAGCAATCCCAAGTGCAACTGCTGAACATGAGGTCTCGGGTTCGATTCCCGGGTCGGGCAGTGTCATTGAGTCTGTTGGGAAATTCTCAGTAGTAGCCTGGAGTTTGGAAGTGCCCCGTAGATGGCAATAGGCTCACCACCTATTACATGGGACTTAATGACAGCATAGGTGAAATGTGAGTGTACACCTCTGCCTACCCCCTCGGGGAATACAGTCGTGATGTTATCTTATGAACTACTCTACCGGTACGTAATTTCAAGAAAGTTGTATTTATCAATAATACTTTTTATTGTATAATATTTATCACTACAATAAGGAAAACATGTTAGTAGGCGATAAACTCTCGCATAATATCATTATTTCATATCTAACTAATATTAGCGGTGGAGTCTCTTCATATATAAAAAAAAACTAAAAAAATAATCCTATACTATATAATAGCTCATAACTGTCATACTGCTGGGCAAGGGCCTCTTCTCATACAGAGAAGGAACGAGCATCGATCACGACGCTAGCTTACTGCGGGTTGAATGTTTTCATTCACCGTATGTCTGTAATGTCATAGATTAAATATGAAAGTAGGTATATGACATTAACAAGTCACACTGGTACATACCAGGTTTAAACCCACCACCTGTGGTTTAAGAGGCGGGCTCGTAACCACTCGGCCGCCATGAAAACCAAATGCCAAAGAAAATTATTTAGATACTAGCTGTGCCCGCGACTCCGTCCGCGTGGTCGTCATAAATAACAAATGTTCGACGTGATTCTTTAAATTGGCATAACTTTTTTATAAATGTTAAGTAAAACTTTTTTTTTATGGAATAGTGGGCAACCGAACAGACTGCTCGCCTGATGGTAAGCGATTACCGCCACCCATAGACTTCCGCAACCCCAGAGGAGTCGCAAGTGCGTTGCCGGCCTTTTAAAGGGTTTGGGCCTCCGGTACCCTCACTCACTTGGCGAAACACAACGCAAGCGTTGTTTCACGCCGGTTTTCTGTGAGGCCGTGGTATCAATCCGGTCGAGCCGGCCCATTCGTACAGGTGCATGGCTTTCCCACAGTGAACTTACCACAATATATTAGTGAAAACCACATCTAAATCGGATAAGCCGTTTCTTAGATTAACGTGCACAAACGCACAAACAGATAAATAGACAAAAGTTCTAACAATCATTGTTTTGGGTGCTATTTGCGTTGTTATAGGTCCCAATAATATTTTCCTCATATATCTTCCATGTACAGACAGCGATCCGTTACATTTTTATTATTTGTATTGATTGATGATGATGATTAGATTGATGATTGACGTAAAAAATGTTTATCTTATATACCTGTAGCAATTATATTCGGCTGGTTTTTTACGTATCAACGGGAGAGGCCGACTTTGCCGATTGAAGAGTTTCTGAACTAAAATTCTAGTAAACTATACACATTCCACATACCTTGTTGTTCAACTTTCTGGGTCCTTGGATCCTCCCATTTTATATAAATCAGTGCGTACCAATTCCCTGGCTTGGGGTTCTCTAACGTATATGTTCTGTTCTTGCCATCTGACAGCAGTTCTAGTGTATGGACCGGCTCCCTGATGGCAGGGTCCACGAAATCTTTGGGGAAGTCGTACCCGTCAGGATTCACGGCGGGATACGAGCCATGCTTTATGTTTATTATAACTTCTTGTGGACTGCATGATCCTGGAATTGAGAGGGTCATTATAGACAGGGGTAGACGATTATATCGTTTAAGGTACCGATTGCACGAATAGATAGACGACCGATGCGAGGCATAACGTAATTATTATCCCACTTGATATTATAAAAGCGAAAGTTTGTATGTATGGATGTTTGTTGCTCTTTCACGCAATAACTACTGTACGGATTTGGATTAAATTTGGCACACAGGTAGTTCATAAACTGGATTGACACATAGGATTCTTTTTATTCCGGCTGGACTAAATTCTGAAATCCACGCAGACGAAGTTGCGGGCAGAAGCTAGTTCTTAAATAATCTCATGCATGATGAGACTGCCTCGTTGGTTTAGTGGTCCGTAGCGCGACTGCTGAGCAGGAGGTCTCGGGTCCGATTCCCGGGTCGGGCAAAGTGTTATTGAGTTTTTCTGTTAGGAAATTCCCAGTAGCAGCCCGGAGTTTGGAAATGTGCCCGGTTGATGGCAATAGGCTCACCACCTATTACATGGGACTTAATAACAGCATTGGTGAAATGTGGGTGTACAATTGTGTACACCTCTGCCTACCCCTTCGGGGAATACAGTTATGTTATGTTATGATGAGACTAGTAGTGGTAGGTATGTTTCCTATCGCCGTCACATCAACCTTTTTGAGTTTTTGTCTTCATACCATAAGCGAATTTGTATCATGAGTTCGAGAAGATTTTGGAGCTTGACAATCATGTTTTTTTTTAATGAAAGTTGTTTTTATGAGAGGTATTTAATTAATTCTTTGTCCATCGGTGATAATTGAGATAGTTACATACATCAATAACCATCGTTTAGTAAACATTAATTGGCAAGGCGATTATCTAATTTCGACGCGACACAAGGCCCCCACGCAAGCGCAGCCCATTGACTACAAACTCATTGAATTGGTTCAATTACTTCGGTACTTAAAACCATGGATACTTCACAATATTCTCTGAACATGCTGCTTTAGTTTAGACTATAGTGTTTTATGCCATGCCTCATGAGGATCAAGTGAGTATAAAATACGTGAATGGCTACACTAATAGAGGAAGACAGAGGAAATTATGGATGGATTGTGAGAAATAGGCTACTGTTGTCAGCTAAAAGATGTATGTAGACGAAAGACACGTGCTGCGGCGACTGTAAATGAATTGGGATAAGGGAAGGACATTCCCAATGATGATGATTCTGTACGAGTCACGACCGTATTCTTTTTCCATTTAATATTATAACTTTAGAGTTTGCTAAGCATGCGTGAATGCTTTTCAATGAGTTTTTCAATTTATAAGTATTTACTTTGATGAATCTTACTTTTGGAATCGGAGAAGTACAAAATTGTACTTCAAACAGATCAAAGATCATTGAGTGATCGGGTGTAACCAGGGGAGTTGCACTTGTAGTATAAAACGCGATTTTATAGAAAGACATATAATTATAATTAGTTCTTTCAGAGGGGCTCTTTACAAAGTACAGCCTGATGGACCAACCGATCGAGGTTTGGTTGCGTTTGCCGCTGTTAGGCTGTGGAAACCATCCTCGTTGGTCTAGTGGTCGCAAGCGCGGCTGCTGAGCGTGAGCTCCTGGGTTCGATTCCCAGATTGGGCATAGTGTTATTGAGTTTTTCTGTAAGGAAATTCTCAGTAGCAGCCCGGTGTCAGGAAGTGGGCGGTGTGACACCCCCGTGCTTCGGACACGTAAAGCCGTCGATCCTCCGCCTAATCTCTCTCTAGTCGGACACCGGAATCACACACATCGGACATCGGAATAGTGGTGATAGAAGGAAGAGGAAGTGCATCTGTGTTTGCGCATACACTTGTGCACTATAATATCTCCTGCGTACTTGGCTAATCTCCGTGGAGATAGGCCGCCGTGACCGAAATACGGTCGGAAGGAGTATATGTATAGGTATATGGATAACTATCATATCAAATCCAGACCCCGCGGTGTCTCGGAGAGCATGATAAATCGTCGTCGGTCCCGGTTGCCAAACAAACAACCATAACAGTCGCCACGGGTAGTCAAATACCTGGAAGTTTGGCAACCACGCGAAATCGAGTTACCAGTAGGTAGTTACTTAAATTGTGAAGGTCTGTCATGCCGCATCGGGATAGACTTGTAACTGACCACATTGTCGGGGAAAAGGGGACTTGGGCAGATTGTTCCGTCTTATCGCGGTGAATGGTGCTGCGAACCCCGGACCTCGGTAAAGGTTACTGAAGGACTTCTAACGACTAAAGATCACACAGATCTTTGGTCGGTAGAAGTCCAGCATAGCGGTCATGATGGATTTTCCGTATTCGTATTATTTTTGTGAGTATCAAAAAATAATTGCCCATCTTTCCGTCGCTTGAAGCCGAAATAAAATTTTTGTATATGCAAATGCATTTATTTATTTTGTTACCTCGAGATAGGGAACGTATACTTATCTATATAATTTAATTCCAATGATTACGGACAATTTTGTTCTGCTTTATGAACATCTTATCAAGATCAATTATACCGATACTATTATCATTAATATCGGCAGCCGCAGGTTACTCATGCATAATGACACTGATTTCGATATATTTCTATCATACGGACTTATTTTTTTTTTTAAATAATTATATTATAGCCATGGATCTGAAAAAAATACGGATGAAAACTTAAAGACACACGCAGCGTTCTGGCGCCGACTGGATGGCTTTTAAGTATTTGCATGCGTTTAGCTCGTGTATGACAAGCGAAATTGGATGACTAGGCATGCTTCTCACATGCCGTACGCTATTTACGCTACTACGTCCGTATTTTTTTAAAGTCCGTGATTATAAATATTATTAAAAATAATTGCTTTGAGCTTTGAAAAGTATGTTCCAAAGTAACTTTGAAATATAAAAGTGAGGAACAGCGTGTTAAGGGAACGTTGTGCAGTGAAAGAGGATGTAGTGACAAAGATTGAGAAGGGTATGCTAAGATGGTTTGGGCATGTAGAAAGGATGGATGAAAGGCGATTGACTAAACTAGTACATGAGGCGATAGCGGATGACGTGAGCGTGAGAGTCGGGGCAGACAGACCTCGACGAACGTACCGCAATCAAATTGCGGACGTTCTCAAATAAGGACACCTAAATCGATGAGCATGCATGAAGAGGTTAATGAACATGGATGAAGCGAAAGAGGTGTCCCAGAATCGTAGCAAATATAAATCGATAGTCTCTGCCTACCCCAATGAGAAACAGGTGTGATTGTATGTATTGTGTTGCCTTATAAATTATTTACATAGTAATAAATTCAAATGACAAGCAGTTGCAGATATGCAAACGAATTTTATATCAATCATTCACAAAGCTTTAGTTTGAGGAAGCCAAATGCTGTATTTAATCTTTATTTACACAAAATGAGTTGCCTGAAATTAAAAAGTTATAATGTTCTTTTCTTAAGATAATGAATTATAGAATGGTTGCATTTTGTTTTAACGACTCATGCAAGATGCGTGTGTAGCCTGTTCATATGATAATTCTTTAACCAAAAATCCAATGCAATTTAATTTAATCTAAATTTAATCTGATAATGACAAATAAAGTTATCTCTTTCCATTGAGACTGAAGAGACAGGAACAGGTATACTAACTTTTAAACTATCGCGTTGCATGATATTATTATATGTATAACTAACAGGAATTAACGCGCAATAAATACCTTTGAATCGCTTGACGTTTCGACCAGGTTGCACTGATCGTGGTCATAAGCAGACTGATGCAGCGAGTTTACTCCGTCATGGGTGCGGCAGATTTTTCTTCATCTACCTCCATGTTTTCACAATTGTTATTAAGGCCGCGACACACTACACTCACTGTGTCCGTATTTTTAACCGACTTAAAATAGCGAGGTTTAGATATTTTAATCACTGGATTCCACGTTGCTGTTAATTTAAAACCGTCCTCCCGATTGAAAGTCTTGTGTTTTTGGATTTCAATAGCTTCACGCACTGCTCTTGAATAAAAGTGGCGATCAGTTGAGAGGACTTTTGTGTGCTGAAATTCAATCCAGTGATTACTGCCTGATTGAAGTATGTGTTCGGCAATCGCTGATTTGCTAGTCTGACGGTTTTTTACAGCTGCGATATGTTCTTTGACCCTTTCTGCGATGGTCCGCTTCGTTTGGCCTATGTAGGAACTACCGCAGCTGCAATCTATTTTGTAGACACCTGGTGTTTGCAGCGGTATGACATCCTTAGGTGTGCCCACTATGTTGTTTACCTTAGCCCCCGGTGTGTAGATTGTGCGAATGGAGTACCCTTTCAACACCGTTCCGATTTTATCCGTCACTCCTTTGACGTAGGGCATGTAGGCTGGTTGTCTGCTTACCTCAGGATGTCTGCATCTTATCGCAGTCCGCTTTTGTCGGCAACCCACTCGATATCCAAAAACACAAGACTTTCAATCGGGAGGACGGTTTTAAATTATCAGCAACGTGGAATCCAGTGATTAAAATATCTAAACCTCGCTATTTTAAGTCGGTTAAAAATACGGACACAGTGAGTGTAGTGTGTCGCGGCCTTAATAACAATTGTGAAAACATGGAGGTAGATGAAGAAAAATCTGCCGCACCCATGACGGAGTAAACTCGCTGCATCAGTCTGCTTGTGACCACGATCAGTGCAACCTGGTCGAAACGTCAAGCGATTCAAAGGTATTTATTGCGCGTTAATTCCTGTTAGTTATACATATAATAAGGAACAGGTATAATTTCAGAACATCAAGTTTAAATGAATATGGCCAGAGTTTCATTCAATATTTAAAATACAAATTATAGGTACTTAACTACAGCAAAAATTCAAATTGCTGACTAAGTTTGATTAGCTTTGAATACATTGTTAAGAGATATCTTGCTCCAAAAATTAATCTTCGACATACAAAAAGGATGATGATATAAGTTTTGTATACATCAAAACTGTATTCGTTTTTTTCTGTTAGCCTATACTGTCGTACTTCTGGGAAAAGGCCTCCCCCAAGTTTAAGAAGCAAGAAATAAAAAATAACAACTTAAAGCAGTGTTTACATGGTCTATCTTTATTTAATACTTGCAATTATTTAATTGTACAGACAATGACATTGGAAATAAATAGACTTATAAATGTGATTGAATGAAATGACCCTCACAGTTGTCACTTAAGCCAGCTTTGTAACTAATACAGACAAATACTGCATTAGTGTGGGTGTTACGCTTGCATCATACTCATGCTAAAATTAGTACATGCTTTTATAGTGTTAATCAGTGCAGTTAAGTGTCATCCTCATATATTTCTGTATTTCTGGACCTTAACTCACACACACATAAATAAATAACTCATAAATGCTATTTAAAACTTTTTAAATCCAGAGTAAATAACCAAAATTAAAATTCGAAAGTTTTTGATGGATTTAGTTGAAATTTTTACACTACATTGCATTTTAATAGAGAATGTTTCCATAAATTATTTTCACTGTAACTCTGTTTGTGAGAATACTTTTATTTACTTCTCTAATAATTAATATTTGACTGAGCCGTAGCAAGCATTGCTGGGGTAAACTAGATATATAGATATATATATATATATATATTCATCTCAAAATGTCCTGTGTCTGTATTGTTCTATAGACGGACATTTGTGTATTTAAATGATACAGAACCAGAATAACTTTTGAGTGCAAATAACTAACTGACAATATGAATTATTTATTAATGGATCTTAAATTAAATAAATGTACTTTGAGACCTCTTGAGAAAACTGCTTAAAGTAATATTATGAGAGTAAATTATTAAAACTGACCACAAACTAACTACAAAAATATTTATGAAAAAATCAGATAATGATAAATTTAAAAAAGGACCTTCTTTACTATTGTGCAAGGTGTTTTCATTCAGACACAAATAATTATTTATCTCAGTTGCAGCAACTTAGAAGCTAAAAAAGGCTGTTAGCGTGTCACCTACCAATGGTATTTAAATGAAGCTCCTCAGATTGGAAGGTGAAGCGAGCGTCGGTGACATCCCTCATAACAGGATAGAATACAACAGAAACTGTGCGGTAACTTCTATACATATATACATCAGTGGCAATCTGCCTAGTGACCAAATGGTAATCATCTAACAACACAGTGCGAGTCCTTGTTAACTGCTCAATTATTCTCTTCCGGTTCGCATCCTCTTCTGTTTCTTTATCACCATGAATTAAACCGGTGAACACATACAAAAATAATAAAAAAATGCAAACTCTCATTTCGAAGATTTAACACCTTGTTGCCTACAACACCTTCCGAATATAAGTGCGCAACATTAACAGACACTAAAAAGAATTCTACCTTTATTCAGTACTATATTTATTTAATTTCCAATCCTATATTTTTTTTAAATTCACTAGCTCTTTGTACCGACCGCGAATCGACCAACGACCATATCCACTAATCAATCAACAAACGTTATGTCAAAATCTATTTGTCATTGTCAAATAGACATTTTTTTTTTTTTTTTTTTTTTCCTTCGCCCTTATCGGGCAGGCTAAGGTCTTAGACCATACCGCCTCGTCTTCAGTGTTCTTGAATAAAAGTAAGGCCAAAGCCTCGTCTTCAGTTACTTCCTTCTTGTTTTAATCAAGTATAAAAAGTTATTGCAGTTATTGCCCCAGTAAAACGGTGGAAATTTTACTGAGTCTTCGATGGAGTTTAGGAGTGAACACAAAAAGTCATGATTTTCAATTGTATACAATTTGCCCACACTCGCACACCTTCATGAACACATAATGGTTAATTATCCACCATAATTACACATTATACTTCGGAGAAACACAAGTTTTGGAAAACAATATAAAATTGACAACGTGCACTTTACATTTTCCCGCCTAAACTCTGTCAAATAGACAATCCATCCTGTCTAAACTGTCAAACAATTTTTTTTATTATTTAAGCATCGGTCTTTTTGGTATTTTGAAATGCAAAGGATCTTGTATCTCCAAATATAGTAATTAATCTGTCTTGTCAACCTTCAGCATCGCTGGATATCCTGGTTCGATGTCCCCATTGTCCCCAAGTACGATTCTTCAAAGGTAAGCGGGGTTTAAATGTGCACGTCGGGAAGGTACACAAATCACAAAATGTACCACCTAACCCCGCAGTTAATGCACCAATCTCATCGCAACCACAACTCAATGACACATCCCACTCAAATCAGTTTTGGCAAACCCTATCCAAATTAAAAAATACCGTTCCTGTTTTAAAGCGGGTTCCCCGAGGTGCGAGGCGTATAGTTGCACAACACCTAGCTCAATGTATCCGTCTTGCAACCCGGGAGAACTCGCAACGTGCTTGGGAATAATTACTCACCTTCCCTTACAGAATTCTACATGTTAACAAGAATTTAGCAAGCAAAAAGACATTAACCACCCAAATTAAAGATAATTGTAATATTTCGAATCAAAATTTAGACGCAAAATTCCCAGATCTGAGATACTCCTTTTCTAAAGGTTTATCGCACCATGTAGAGTCTAAGCTAAGTGAAGGTGACATAAGAGGAGCAGCCCGGATTCTCTTTAGCAGCGATGTTGTTGCACCATGCTCCCCAGATACACTCTCAGCTCTGGAGAGCAAACATCCTGCTCCAACAGATAACCTCTCCTTTCCTGACCCACCTGACCCGGAAACTAACACCCTTTTTATTACAGCTCGGCAGTTGGTCGCTGCCCTAGGCTCCTTTCAAAGCGGCTCTGCGGGCGGTCTTGACGGTTTAAGCCCACAACACCTCAAGGACCTCACAGCTCCAAGCGCTGGGGAACCCGGTGAGTTGCTTTTGAAGGAGCTTACGGCACTGACCAATTTAATGCTCTCCGGTAATGTGAACGAAGCCGTCATCGATGTCTTGTACGGAGCCAATCTGTGTGCTCTGCGCAAGAAGGATGGCGGTATTCGTCCTATTGCCGTTGGGACCACATATCGTCGTATGGCAGCCAAAATTTGCTGTAAGTACTACAATGAAACTATTTCGGAAAAATTCCAGCCCCATCAACTAGGTTTTGGTTCGAAAGGGGGCTGTGAAGCTGCCGTACACGCCCTATCTACTTTTCTAAATTATGAAAAAGGTGAGGTCATCTTGAAGGTTGACATAAAAAACGCCTTCAATTCCGTAAACAGGGACACCTTGTTGGCGGAGGCTCAAAAAGAAATACCCAAAATTTTTAGTTTTCTTTGGCAGTGCTATAGATATCCGTCAAAATTACTCTATAAAGAACATTTGTTGGAATCCGCTGTTGGCTGTCAACAAGGTGACCCCCTTGGACCTGTAATTTTCAGCTTAGCCATCCATCCTATTATTAAACAACTAAATTCTAAATTTAACGTATGGTATTTGGATGATGGAACCCTAGGAGGCAATATTGATACAGTTTTAAAAGATTTTAAATTTTTAAAAGATCAGTTTAAATTTATTGGTCTCGAACTCAATCCTTCTAAGTGCGAAGTTTATATACCTGACGACACTGACAGACAGACAATCCTCGATAAATTCAACACCATAGCCCCACAAATCAATCTAATAGATAGAAAGTCACTACGCCTCTTAGGATCCCCAATTTTAGAAGACTCTTTTCCAACCTTTATAGACGAAAAAATACAAAATTTCAGTGATATTTCGGATAGACTTCTCAAAATTAATGTGCATTCGGCTATGACTATAATCCGCTATTGTTGTTTTGGCCCTAAATTAATATATGTTCTTCGTTCTTCCTACTTATGGAAACACACAGAACTTTTGGAAAAACTAGACAAAATTATCAGGAGTACTTTAACCTCTATTTTAAATGTGGCTTTGGACGACCGAGCCTGGGTACAGGCTACCCTCCCCATCCGGTTGGGAGGTCTTGGCGTCCGCAAAATTTCTAGTCTAAGCTTACCGGCATTCCTATCCTCGGTCCACAGTACTGAAAAACTAGCTAGGCATATACTAGCTCCTACACTAGCTGATTTTGAAGTATCTTGTATGACTGAGGCTGTGAATGCCTGGAGAATTGCGTGCCCAAGTACGGATCCGCCCGTCAACCCATTTTCACAGAGACAGTGGGATGAGCCGCTCTGCAGAGTGATACGGAATGAACTATTTAATACGTCAATCACTACTGCCGAGCGCGCGCGTCTCCTGGCTGTGTGTGAATGGGAGTCGGGCCTTTGGCTTCACGCACTGCCGTCGTCTAACATATGTACTATGTTAGATGACACCACTTTCCGCCTCGCTACGTGCCTACGGTTAGGATCTCCATGCTGTACTCCGCATCGTTGTCACTGTGGTCAAGCTGTCGACAGCCTCGGACACCATGGCCTATCCTGCAGCAGGAGTGCAGGACGCATATCACGGCACGCCTGTATTAATGACATTCTTCGTCGTGCTTTAGCCACCGCCGGCGTCCCAGCTGTATTAGAACCAAATGGCTTGGCACGGGACGATGGTAAAAGACCTGACGGCATGACATTACTGCCATGGAAATTTGGTAGGCCTCTGGTGTGGGACGCAACCTGCGTCGATACCCTTGCGCCATCTCATATTTCTAGTTCAGCGTCCTGTGCTGGTGCTGCTGCTTCAGCTGCAGAGACCCTCAAACGGCGAAAATATGACAGTCTTACCAGTAATTATATTTTCGAGCCGTTTGGGGTTGAAACACTCGGGTCGTGGGGTCCGAGCGCTCGACTTCTTTTTAAAGAGATTGCAAGGCGATTGGTCGACAGTTCACGTGACCTGAAGGCTGGTCTATTCTTCGCACAGAGAATCAGCATTGCCATTCAACGTGGCAATGCTGCCAGCCTTTTGGGCACGTTACCAGTTGATAGCGATGCGGATGAATTTTTCGACGCTCTATAGTATATAAATATATATATATAATTATAATTTTTAGTTCTAAGTATATTGTAGTAGGTAGTTTATTATAATTAATTTAAATAGTAAGTTTTTATGTATGTAAATATCTGTCTTATGATTATTTCTTTTTATTATTGGTAAAAATAGAGGTCTTTATTTTAAAAATAGCATAGGCACTTACGGAAACGGCAGACAAAAGTCAAAACCTAAACTATGAAAATAACACACTTTTCTATTTACATTAGCAAATAGTAAACATTTAACTACGTATTAATAAAATGGATGGAAATAACACGGAAGACTGTTGCGACACATACTATTGATATTAATAAATCTTGGCCTATCTCTCACGGGTAATTTTTCAAGAACATCTCAGGTAAAACTCTTTTTGCTCTGTGGTAGATGATGATGATGATGAAATTTAAGCCGATTTCAACTACGATGACAATCGCTTCTGCCTAGATGTATTATGAACATTGGTGGGCCCTGAGATGGCTAAGGCCGTTTTCGATAATGTGAAGTATATATACCTCTCCAAAGAGTATGTACTATATACTTACTTTTTAATGTGTGGTTGCTAGGCATTATTACTATTGATATTCCAAATACTGTCTTTAAAATATAAACACATCAACACGGTCTAGGGATATTTTTAAAAAAGCGAATTACTATCAGTATGTTAATTATTTATATGACATGTGTATATTTAAAAGTTACGTTATTTAAGATTCTAACATTTTCTAGTAATGGTTAAGGTACTTCGATTAAAATTTCAGGATTTTATGGAAAAAAAATGAAGCATAGACGGAAACCGTATATGAATTAACTTTTAATTTATGAGTAAAAACTGAAAAAAATAGAAAAATCATTTAATTTGTGTTTATAAACTTGAAGTTAGTAGTCTGAGAAAGCGCCCATGATGTTCATAACACATCGGCAACGATTCGGCATGCTCAGAACAAGGTTGTCAATGTCTTGCTGCGGAATATTGTCCCATGTCCTTCTGAGGTGCGCAAAAAGTTGATCTTCTGTAGCCAGATTTTCAGGAACTTCCTTCAGAGCTCTTCTTTGCAGCATATCCCACGCATGCTCAATGGGATTTAGATCTGGCGATTGAGCAGGCCAGTCTAAGGCCCTAACATTGTGTGTATGTAACCAAGCTGCTACCGTTCTCGCCGTGTGTGCCCGGGCATTGTCGTGCATGAGCAGGAAATCTTGCCCCATTTGTGTTCTGTGGGGCAAGATTACGGGCCCCAGCACCTGTTGGACGTATCGTTCTGCCGTCATATTGCCCCGCACCCAAACGAGATCCGTCCGTCCTCCAAGACGAATTCCTGCCCAAACCATAATTGTTCCTCCTTGGTATGGGTGAACTTCCTGAGGGTTCTGAAGACGGCTCCATCGTCCAGGAACTCGCCAAACACGCGTCCTTCGTGAATCTGGATGGAAGCCGAACCTGGATTCATCCGTGAACAGCACATTGGACCATTGTTCACGGCCCCAGTCCACGTGGTTCCGAACCCATTCTAATCGTCGTCCACGATTGCCTCTCCGTAAAGGTGGGACCCGGAGTGGTCTACGAGAGCGTAGATTGCTTTCATGCAGTCGCCTTCTTACAGTTTGGTCACTCACAAGCACTTGGTGTTCCACTCGCAGCCTTTGGACCAATTGAGTCGCCGTTGCATTTGGTTGAGCTCGCGCAGTAATTTGCAAAAATCGGTCTTGTCTGGGGGTAGTGATGCGACTTGGCCCCCGGTGCCTCTCCGCTACTTCTGTGGCACGATAGCGTGTCCACAATCTTGAAATTACATTTTGGTGGGTCCCTATGGCCTCAGCAACATTACGCTGAACAGACCCAGCTTCCAGCATTCCCACAGCTCGTAACATCTCCGCCCTCGTCAAATGTTGGCGTTGCATGGCTACAATACCTCAATTTTAACTTTATCTTTCGTTTAAAAATGAAAAAAAACTGTAACTAAATGTAATTCGTATTGTTTTCTAAATTTCGCACAAATGAAAATTCCCTCTCCTACACATCAAGACATTTTTATGCCACCGAAACAAAAGAATTTTCAAAAATTTGAATTTGGAATTAGTCTGAGATAAATTACAAACAAATCGGTGTATAAAAGATTCCAATGCGGCCAGTACTTTTCGAGTTATTTAATTGAGTATGAAATATCCCTAGACCGTGTTGATGTGTGTATATAAATAGTGCTTAGCGTATTTTCCACATTCATTATTGATTAAACATTTAACATCAAATAAATGCTTATTTGATTATATTTAACATGGTAGCAGAGCGTGTACAAAGTAACGAAAAGTAAGTAGATACCCTAGTCAAAAAATGTCGAATATTAAAATCGACCCTCTAACAAAAGAGAACTATGACACTTGGGTAATACTAGCTGAAGCCGTTCTTGTTCGACACAAACTGTGGAAAGACGTTGAAACTGATGCTGTTGCGGATGATAAAGAAGGAGACAGACAGGCAAGATCTCAACTCGTCATTATAATCGCTCCTTCAGAGCTTAAACAAATCAAAAATTGCACTTCCGCTAAAACATTATGGCAAAAATTGAAAGACACTTACGCCAGTAAGGGACCTGCGCGAAAGGCATCTCTACTAAAACAACTAATACTTACGAAACTAGAAGTAAGACACGATGTACGCGCCCACCTCAATAAACTACTGGACATTGTTGATAAATTGGGAGAAATGGACGTAGAAATCAACGACGATTTACTATCTATTATAATGTTGTAAAGTCTCTCAACAGAATATGAGAATTTCAGAGTCGCTATAGAATCGCGAGACACTCTTCCAAAGCCAGAGGAACTTAAAATAAAAATAATTGAAGAGTGTGAAGCTCGTCATAGTAAAAACATGACCAATAACAACGAAGATGAACCTGAATTTTCTACGCAAGAAGAAGCACTATACACTTCATGTAAAATTTGCAAGCGGAAAGGTAAAATCTTTAAAAAAATGAGTCACAAAATATGCACAAACTGCTGGAAGAAAAATAATGAGAAACCTATCAAACACAGAAACGGTTCTCATAAGATCAATTTTGCTACGCAGTGTCTTCTTACACGTAACACAAGAAGCCTAAAAACAGCATTTGGGTCTTGGATAGCGGTTGTACATCTCACATGACTTATCAACGTGACTTATTTAAGACCATAGAGAGAACATTTGGAAAACTGAACTTCGCAACTGAAGAACACACTGCAGAGATTAAGGGAAAAGGAACAGTCTCCTTTTATTCTAAAAATAATGATGGTATTGCTCTTACACATCTAAAAGACGTACTGTACGTACCTAGTCTGTGCACGAATTTGATGTCCGTAAACAAGACAACAGATGGCGGCTGTTCTGTCCTCTTCACCAAAAATAAAGCTACGGTCACCAATCCAAAAGCTGGAATAACTCTCACTGCACGTAAACAAGAAGATGGTCTGTACTATTTTAAACCAAATAAACACGAGCGCAACAATTTGGTCAATGAAAATGATGACACTGTTCCTACAACTAAAAAGAAACGAAAGTCATCAAACATGTATGATTGGCACAGAAAGCTTGGTCACATGAACGCCAAAGATCTGAAACTTGCACTTAATAACAAGAATATACTTGGTTTGAACTTTGATGCAGCTGAAACCTTGGCTGAGTGTGAAACCTGCATTCAAGCAAAAATTCATCGAGTACCTGTTCCCCTTGAGAAAACAACTCAACGAACAACAGAACGCTTAGAAATCGTTCATAGCGATGCATGTGGACCTATCCAAACGCCCACAGTAAGCGGAAATAAATACTTTGTTACTTTTATTGATGATTATAGCCGATACAGTCGGGTATATATGATTAAATTTAAGAACGAATTCTTACAAAAATTTAAAGAGTTCAAAGAGTTAGCAGAAACGTACACCGGGAACAAAATCAAGTGCTTACAATCTGATAATGGCACTGAATATGTGAATAAAGAGTTTGACGCTTATCTAAAACATTGCGGTATACAGCGAAGGCTCACGGCACCGTATACCCCGAACCAAAACGGAGTTGCATAAAACCGTAGAACCGTACCCTTGTGGAGAAAGCAAGAGCGATGATGATTGACGCACAGGCACCATTAAAATTATGGGGCGAAGCAGTGTTTACTGCAAACTACCTATCAAACAGGAGTATAAACAGCGCCATTCAGAATCAGACTCCATTCGAAAGATGGGTTAGTAGAAAGCCATGTATTAATCATTTGTACGTTTTCGGTTGCAAGACATATGTGCTTATGAAAGGCACCAATGGTCATAAATTTGCATCTAAGGCAATTTCTGGTATGTTTACGGGATACTCTGAAACATCTAAAGCTTTCAGAATATTCATACCGTCGAAGAATAAAATTATTACATCGAAAGATATTCGAGTGATGAAGACTATGTTCTACGATGGACTAGATAAAAATAATCACTTCAGACTTTTAAAGGACATAGTACCTATACACGAAAAACCTAAGCAAACATTGTCACGAGAAACACCACACAGACAAGTGGATATTTCGTTTGACAGTAATGAAGGCGATGATCAACGACTGAGTGATTGTGACACAGATGATCAAGGTGACGATGAATTGTTAGAACAAAATTTGGTCCATAGCTCAAGAAATGTTCTACAAACGGAACCAGCAAATAATGAAAGTGAATACGAATCTCTTTCCGGTTCTTTCAATGTCGATAATGATGATGAATCTGTACATGATGCTGGAGAAAACACTGCCGTTCAAATAAGGTCTTTAAGAGACAGGTCGAATATCGCAGCTCCTAAACGCTATGATGATTACATTTTAGCAGCAGCTGAAGAAATTGAAAACCTTCATAAATCTAAAGAACCTTTGACCTTCAAAGAAGCGATGGACTCTCCCGACAAAGAAAAATGGCAAGAGGCCATGTTCAAGGAAATTACCTCATTGAACGATAACCAAACCTGGGATCTGGTTAATCTACCCAAAGGACGAAAGCCTTTCCTTGTAAATGGGTATATAAAGTGAAAATGAACCCTGATGGTTCCGTCGAAAGATACAAAGCCAGAATGGTTATCAAGGGCTACTCTCAGACTCCTGGAGTTGATTATGACAAAACATTCAGTCCAGTCGTTCGTCTGAGCACCGTACGAGCACTGCTTGCAGTAGCTGCTCGAGAAAAATTAAAATTACATCAGTTTGATGTGTCAACCGCCTTCCTAAACGGCACATTAATGGAAGAAATTTATATGAAACAGCCTAATGGCTATCAGGATGGCACAAGATGCTGTAAGCTGTAAGCTGAAACGCAGTCTCTATGGCCTGAAGCAAGCACCACGTTGCTGGAATACCTGCATTTCTAACTTCTTAAAAAGTTCTGGCTTCCAAGAGAGCGAAGCGGATCCTTGCTTGTATGTTCGAATCAGAGGACAATCCAAACTTTATATTGCTCTTTACTTTGACGATGGTCTTATTGCGTATAACACAAGAGACACAGGAGATGAATTTATAACAGAATTAAAAACAAGATTCAAAATTACTACCAAACCTGTGGTACTGTGTTGTATACTTCCTTGGAATGGAAATAAACGTGCGCAAAGACAAGAAAAAAGAAATTACGTTAAGCCAAAAGGCTTACACAAAGAAAGTGTTGGAAAAATTTGGAATGTTGAACTGTAAAGCAGCACCAACGCCCATAATCAAAGAAAATGAGACAGAAGACAAAGAGGATGCTAACGGTAATTTCCCTTACAGGCAAGCCGTGGGTGCTTTGGCATACTTATCAGTAGGCACAAGACCTGATATTTCGTATGCTGTGGGTGTCGCTTCGAGAAATCTCGCTAGTAAAACGAATCTTCCGGTATCTGAAAGGGACCCAACAAAACGGACTAACCTTTACAGATACATCACCTCAACACTTAATCTGCTATAGTGATTCAGATCATGGAGGAGACCAGAATACTGGAAGATCAACAACTGGAATGGTGTGCTTACTCTCTGGAGCTGCAATTAGCTGGAGAAGTCAGAAACAAACAACAGTCTCCATCTCCTCGACGGAAGCGGAGATTATAGCAGCTAGTGAATCTGCTCAAGAGATTTTATGGTTGAATCGTCTTCTTAACAACTTGATAAAAATTGAGAAACCCGTGTTGAACCTAGATAATGAATCAGCTGTAAAACTCGCACACAACCCAAAGTACGAATACCACAAGCGCACCAAACATATTAAACTAAAACACTTCTTCTTTCTTCGTTAGAGAATGTGTTACTAACGGAGACTTTAATGTCAAGCAAGTTCCCTCAGAACTACAGTTAGCTGACATGCTAACTAAACCTCTATTCGGCCCCAGGCTGCAAGATTTGAGTTCCAGAATAGGACTGAAAAATTTATCCAAAATTTTTTAAAAGTTTCCGAGGATGTGAAGTATATATACCTCTCCAAAGATTCTTAAAAGTTTCCGAGGAGATGGAGACTGTTGTTTGTTTCTGACTTCTCCAGCTAATTGCAGCTCCAGAGAGTAAGCACACCATTCCTGTCTGAGATTACGCATAAATCGATATCCCCGATTATCTGAAAAAGCATATCTATCCATAGTTTCAATTTCACAATCAAGGATAAGTGTTATCTATCTTTATCCAACGATGGATATCTTCTTCCCTCTCTTTCATCCAGGCCTTTTGAAATATTTTGTTCCACTTTAACCACGAAACAATGTCACGCTCAAAACTTATTTAACATTCATTCAAATCCATTCATATCAAATTATATAAGTAAACACTGTTTTTATACAAACAGAAAACTAATTTTATTTTGTGTTTTGTCGGTCCCCGTTCGTCCTCTAAACGACAGGTAGATAAATTTAATAGGAAATGGTATCTGTCAATAGGTTATTGAGATAAAGTTATGGACTAATTATTGGATTTGTCTATCTTCAGTAACTGAATCAATTGATAGATAGGTTACTGAAAACGGCTATAAGGAAGCCAATTTTAGCCTTAAAGATGATGGTCAGTACACCATTAACGTAATTATATGGCAGATAATGTACTCATTAGGGCACGCCGTAAGGCCCATAATGGAGGAGTAACTGAAAAGGAGTCATGGAGTCCTCAGCTTCCGGATGACGCAGATACTCTCGCACCACGAGTGCTTTGGGAAGTATCTGTGTCGCATAGGGCGGGAGCCGACGACGAAGTGGTAGCACTGCGACGACTGGCCCGAGGATACGGCGTAGCACACATTGGAAGTGTGTTCTGCTTAGGTCAAGCAGAGCCATGACCTTATCGGGGGAGTAGGGGCGCACTATGGGGAACTTGAGTCGTTTTCATGTCATATATCTGTAACATCCATGTTTCATGACAATTTTGAAAAAATCGTCTAGCTGTATTGCCATCATTAGTGTTGTTTGTACATTGCTTAAGTTTATCCCATTTTTAAAAGCGTAGATATTACCATCTACATGTATATATATGTAAAATTAGTTCCAATCATATCATAAACATCCTAAAAAAAGAACTAGCATTATGCGGTTAAGCGGTTCCCGTTTTTTTTTTTAATTATATATCGTGTATATGAACTAAAATATGGTGAGAAATTGTCCATACATTTTAATTCCATCTCTGTTATTTACGTACCTACTTAGAACAAATTGTTTTACTAAATTAACATATGTTGTGCACGAAACTCGCAAATATTTTTTTTCCCGTGAAATAATATTAGATTCCCTATCAAATGATACTATTTACAGACCTTCGGCAAATTTCGGCAACAATTTAAACTTAAAACGAAAATTTAAGATACCCAAAAGCTACTTGTTATGATATTTAATCACTAAAGATTAGTGAATATATTTGAAAATGAATGGAATATTTACGTACACCATAAGAAAATATGTATAATAAGCTTTCTGAAATAGTAAAATAATTGCACAGTTTACACTGCTGAAAAATAAATAAATTGAGAATTCTTTGCAACAATTTTCCAATCAACATATTTCGATGCTCTTTGTCCTAAACTAGTAGCAAGCAGATGAATTATTCATACTTAATAGAATAGAGTAACTACTTAGCTACAATTTGAGCTATAATAATTGTACATAAGCAGATTTTCGAAAATGTATTTATGGCATGGTTTTCTTAAGCGGTTCGCCATAGTGGGACGGGTCTCTCGCTTTCGGCTGTACTCAGATATATGGTTGGGAGCGAGAGCGCTTGGAGAGCCGTCACCACTTTTGCGTGGAGGTGCTGCTCGCGAAGACGGTGGGGGAACGGGAGAAGAGGCCGATCCCTCTCACCCCTGGCGCAGACGATGTGCCAGACGCCTGAGGGCTCTAAATGATCTCCGGTCCCCGTGAGCCATGGTCTGCGGGTGACAGACTTGGGCAGTTCGTCGCCCGACCAGCAACAAACCTGGGACAAATGCGCTCCTTGTTTGGGAGCGCACACCTCTAGTCGGTATTCATGCAGATCAACTGTGGGTGGCTTGCACTGATGATGAGGTGCGTCGATGATTTTTATGGATCAAAGCCGGCTGGGGTTGCGGTGATCGCAACTTTTATCACGAGATCTCAGTAAAGGTTAGCGTTAGACCGTGTGGTTTTTAATCGGTAGGAATCCGCAGAACGTCCACGATGGACTTCGCACACAGAAGAAATAACAGATAATTTACTCCAAGATAAATCTTTGAAAAGCATTAACGCATGCTTAGCGAACTCTAAAGTTATTATATTAAACTAGCTGACCCGGCAAACGTTGTTTTGCCATATAAATAAAAAAATTTGGGTGTACTACCCCTAACATTTAGGGGGATGAAAAATAGATGTTGGCCGATTCTCATAGATACCGGATAAGCACAAAAAATTTCATCAAAATCGGTCAAGCCGTTTCGGAGGAGTATGGCAACGAAAACTGTGACACGAGAATTTTATATATTAGATGGAAAAAGAATACGGTCGCGAACAGGATTCGAACCTGCGCCTCCCGGATGAATACTCCAGGCGCTCTGACCACTAAGCCATCTCGACCTCTGCTCACCACCAATGACGGCAATGACGTCGCCATAAGACATGTTAAAATATGGAAGAAGAATTCGCGGTGGTGAGCAGAGGTCAAGATGGCTTAGTGGTCAGAGCGCCTGGAGTATTCATCCGGGAGGTGCAGGTTCGAATCCTGTTCGCGACCGTATTCTTTTTCCATTTAATATAATAACTTTAGATAATTTACTCACTAGTGAAATCACTGCCTATAACATTAAAATCTGAACTCATCACTTGTTTTTACATAGCTGTTTGCTTTTCATTACTTTACCGATCTTTCCTTTTAGGTTTATGCAAATATTTAACACTAATTTATTAAAACGTCTACTTGACGGTCTCGGAGTTGTTGCATCTCTATGCACTTTTCATACCGTTTAATATTGTTTTCACGTACGCTTCTTAGAACAGATGTGTGTATGCAATAACTATTCGTAAAATGCAGTGACTATTCATAATTCGTAAACACGTTTTTGCTAAAAAAAATATCACTAGCTTCTGTAGCTCTCTTTTACTCTCAATGCCAAATGATAAATGATAAATGATATTTATTTCTGTAAATATATCTGTTATAGACACTTTTACAAGTCATACATTTTTTAAGCTAGATGGCGTCGGCATTTCCTATCTGACTAGCTCTGAGAAGAAATGCCGAAACAAACTCAGAGGTCAACGTCTCTTTTAAAGTCCAGACATCATTTTATTCAACATATGAGTGTATTTTGTAGGGATAGGTCTGGGATGGCCTTTTGAAGAAAGAGCCATAGCTGTTTTAAGCTGACCTGTCCTAACCGACGGCACGTATGCATCAGTCATCGTGTAGCTCAACCATAATTTAGGGAGCTTAACGACCCGTCGCAAGACGATACCAGATCGGCAGGACATTTGCGTAGGCCTCAGAGAGATCTCAAAAACCGCCAGACATATAAATTAATTATAACTTCAAACAAACCCTACACAATACACACATTCACATTTTTATAGTATTGATAGACATTTAATTTGACCATTAATTTCATTAGAATGTCAAATGTAATTAAATACATTATTAATCAATTAAAATGTCAAATGGTAAATATTGAATAATTCTGAATAATTCTAACATAATGTTAGCAACATTACAATGTCAAGTGTCAAAATTTGTGTAAAGAAGGTATACAATATAAACAAGCATCATTTTATGTTAGAGCGAGCAGCACATTCCCAAGCATTTTTGTCTTCTAAGTAGTCTTTAACTTTATAATAACCCTTTTTGCAAAGGCTTTGTTTAATGTAAGATTTAAATTTATTAAGACTGAATTCTTGAATATTGCTTGGTATTTTGTTGTAAAAGCGTATACTTTGACATCGAAATGAATTACTAATTTTTTGAAGCCTTGTCATCGGTAATACAAGTTTATTTTGCCAATATATATTAACATATGCATTAGCTCAGATTAATGCACACCTATAAGATTATCCCTCAGATTATTAAGAATATCGTAAGATACATATATTACTAATCTGTGATTATGAATTTAGATTTTCCCCTACCAAAATCACTCGACGTGCTTAATCCGTTTTCACTTGAACAACAAAATAATTTATTTCCGTACTTTGCCACCTTATGAAATATATTGGACATTCTATAGTATATTTAATCTATGTCTGACACATCAAATTATTCTAATTCATGTCTATGGCTATTTATTAAGTGGTCTTTGGTCATAACACTGAAGACGAGGCGGTATGGTCCAAGACCTTAGCCTGCCCGATTAGGGCGAAGAAAAAAAAAAAGTCTTTGGTCTATAGTCTGACAGGAGAGTTCAGAAACCGAAAAACATTGAACTTCAAATAAAAATTGGATTTTGAACAAGTGTTGTCACATCTTATAATACCCTTGTATATGGGACTATACTTTGTTTTTGGGTAAATGGATGAATTGGTTATTATAGAGTGATATGAGTCTCAATTTTAATAAATAAACTTTAGAATTCCATCATTGCAACTCATATCCATATTATTTCTTAACTCTTTTACTGTCCAATGAACCACATGTGGTATACGGCGATTGTATAACTATTATGTCTGCTTCGTGCGTGGACAGGGAAAGTGTTTGATAAAAATTAAAGAAAATAATCTACATGTGGCATTTAGCACTTGGCACGTTATCTTTTCCTACAAGATTTTTCTGTATTATCATATTAATTTATATAATGACAGGGGCATTCTGTAGTTTCTGCATACCCTTGTGAGAAAAAGGTGTGAGTTTATAATAAGTATTTATTAATTAAATACTAAAAAAACATTCGATCTAGTTCTTACTTTTTACTCGGTAAATATTCTTTATATTAAAAATGTTAGTAATTTATTTTAGTTTTTCTAGTCATTATTCAGAATAAGTTCCTGCAAATTAAGTTACAAGCGTTTGAAGCGGAAACTTGTTATCAAACAAAGTCTATCGAAAGGAATTATAATAATTGAGTATGGCATCCCAGAAACCTTTTTGCAGCAGTGAGCCAGGCGCGCGCATGTCTCGCTCTTTCCTATAAAATTCAGAAGTTTGCAATAAATAATGGCTTCGATTGTAAACTCGAAGCAAACAGCCGTAAACGGTGACGTACCTTCAAGAACGTATCCGTGCAAAAAATCTAAAATGGAAAATAAAGTTGCTGTTGTTTTGGGTGCTCAATGGGGTGACGAGGGAAAAGGAAAAGTGGTGGATCTATTGGCTGTTAACTGTGACATCGTGTGCCGTTGTCAGGTTAGATTCAACTTAAATTGTTTTTCTTATTAATTTTACGATATCGGTGTATTTCAGTGTGGATTCTTATTTAATTACATTGGATCTTAGAATTACTGTGGACCGTAATGTTATTGGATGAGAATTAGAGGTTATATTTAGCATGAGAATTAATTGATTTTATCGTGTTTTCATTATTTTCATCTACGTTATCATGTTTCGGGCTACCAAAACAGATACGTTATAAAGCCTTAGAATTGGCGGCGCGCCAGAATTTGTTTGAAAACATGTGAACTGTGAACACAATGTTTTTGTATGATTTCGCGAATACATGACGCGTGCCAAGTGTCTTAGCGGGAACTGAAAACTGCCGTGGGCTAGTTCAATGTTGCGTAAACTCGCCAGTTCCGGTCATCGTTACATAACAATTATATTTATGTTGGGAGATTTTTTACAAATATCTTCAATAGTCATGTGACAGAATGATACAGGCATGTAGTATATTTGAATTCGTTACTAGACCTTGTGTAGTGTCTGTCTAATTGTGGATTACTGCCAAGGTCTGGGGCATTTATTGTCACGGTTATGCTAAGAATATTTCTAAATTTTCTTCAAGTAGTCTAGGGCTCTGGCTAAATATAAATTTGATAGTATTTAGTTATATGTACCTACTCTTCATTGTATAATCTGTTTCTGATTTTATCCATTAATCCAGCTATAAATGAATGTATAGAATTGTTTCTACTGAATTGGATATGCTCTACACACAATGAGTAATAATCTATGGTTTGACTTTTATTAATGATTAACTTTTGATATTTGTTACACACAAGTGTTTTTTTCTAACAGCAGCTATTTAGCATAAATATTTTTGTTTGTTTTTAATAATAAAATGTTGTGAGCATGATAATAGAAGCCTATAGCCATAGACTTTAATTTTATTATTGATTGATGCATAGCCTACAGAAATACACAAAAGCTATTATTTCATCTAATTATTAAAAAAAACCTTGTTCCCAAAAGATACTATATCAGCTAGAAGATACTAGTCATTATTATACATTTAAAAACATCCATTTAATTAATTGACTAAAGTAGGTAACAATAATTTTATCTGTCACAAAATTTATACAAATAAAATAAATGGACATAGTATCTCATTTATGATTCAGTTGGAACCGGTATCAACCACATTTTGATGACAAATAATTACATTATTGATTAATATGTTAATCATTTAGCGTGAACTTTATATGTGCCACAACACTGCTCGTGTTTTTTTTTAAATTTAGTACTTAAAATGTTTATTATGTCTGTATTTCAGGAATGCTAGTTCTCAATGATAAGAACTTATAGTTAGCAACAGGGGTGAATAAACTTTTTGTGTGACGAACTGCTGGACAACAAGTTCAGCGGTTACAAGTTGCTATCGTCATGTAAAGAGAAATAATTTTATTAGGGGTGATATTCTCCAGGTTTTTGATACCCATACAGTAATATTTTGTGTAGATTTTTTCTTTGCTAGTGGATAGCAAGTCAATAATTGTTGATTGAAAACTATACTCAATTAAAACTATAACAGAAAAGAGATTTAAGAAATAAAAAGTTATATTTTCATGTAACTTTTTATTTCTTAACTAGCTTTTTAAGCATGTCTTCACCTGTCAAAGTTCCCAGGGTTTAAGCTATCTGCATACCAAATTTTATCAAAATCTGTTCAGTTATTTTTGCATACCATACATACATTCACCCTCACAAACTCGTAATTATATGTTTTATTTATACGTACAATGTCATGTGTTCATTAATTATTCAGGTTCAATACTATAAATCAATTTCCGTATCTGTTGTGAAGTTTATGATGTTGATTTATGATCCAAAGACTATGAGACTGCACTATTTCGATAATGCTTCGACCACCGTTAAAGTTTACGTCATCAAAAAGGTTGGGCGAGGTTGTGACGTGTGACTAACGTATACTTCTATTTTATATTATTTCTATTAATAACGCAAAACATTTCCGACTGTCTCTGGTGTTGTTTAGTCTCGTACTTTTAGTATTTAAATGCAGAGCCAAAATATGCAGGAAACCGCGCCCCAGATGACGTTGCTTTTATTCAGACATAGTCTATTAAGGCGTGATGACAGTATTAAAGAACCAAAGAATAAATGGTTTTAGAGAAAAATATCTGCTCAAAGGAGTCTAAAAATTACCTAGTTGTATTAAAAACATTAAGATTAATAAGATTTATAATAAAACTAGCGACCCGCCCCGGCTTCGCACGGGTGCAATGCTGATACTAAATACACTACAGAAAAACTGTGAACATTATAGGCACGCTCTTGCCGCACCGGGCGGCCGGCCGGTACCGCCGCAAACGCTACGTCCCGCAATTTTTAAATCTGTAATATCTTCGAAAATATTCACTTAAATCATACGGTGTAAAGGGCCATATAGATCTATATTAAATGAACAATGTATTCAAGGTATTTAATTGGTTAAGGATTAATGCTGTATTGGTTAAAATCGCTTCGAAATATAGCCATTATTTGTCGTAAAAAGTAAATGACAAAAAAAAGTTATTGTGGGTTATCCATAAGAGATAGACATATACCAACACGGACTTTAGTACATTATTTTGATAAAACTCGTAGGGTTCAGCCTGCGTTTGCAATGTAAGCGGAAAAAATAAAAATTATTTACGACATCACATTAGAAACCTCAAAAATAACAGTACTTCTCCACTATTTAATGGATGTTATTATACATATAAACCTTCCTCTTGAATCACTCTATCTATTAAAAAAAAACGCATCAAAATCCGTTGCGTAGTTTCAAAGATTTAAGCATACAAAGCATAGGGACAGAGAAAGCGACTTTGTTTTATACTATGTAGTGATTAAAGCATAAAATACTGCAATCGGCCATGTTAACTCAAACGGTAATCACAGCGAATGACGTCACGCCTAAGTAAATGTTAATCATCGCCGTACTGGTGCTTGAACTTTTGTCAAATACTTACCTAGGCGTGACGTCAAAGCGGCGCCATGACACCCATGAGCATTTTCGCGCTTCATTCAAATTAGATAGATTAAAATGCAATAATTTGCTTTAAAACTTAGTTTATTGCTGAAATAATGTGTTTTTCGGAAATAGTAGACGTGTACAACATTATAAAAGGAATTTTCATAAATACAACTATATTTGCTAGCGTACCTACCTCTATTGGCTGACTCGGTAACCAACTGATTAATAATCACTTAGTAGAATACGACGCTGGTATTTAAAAAAAAATTACTCATCATAGATAAGATGTAATACGACGCAATGTACTACTAGTGACCATTATTCTATAATCGTAACCGAGATATCCATTTTTAGGTATAAGATAAGATGCTGCAATTCTCGTAAATTGCAGTTAAAATAGATAAAATTCAATGGCAAAAACAAAATTATATCAGTTATCAAGAAATAATATATAATAAGGAAGTCGCATAAGGCTGAAATAAGGATTAATGTTTTCTTCGTAACTTATGTTTAATGTTTTTAAGATTCATGTATGTACGTGAGTTTCTGTATTATAACTTCTAAACGCCTGAACCGATTTAGATGGGATATGGTTAGAATACTTACATTATCCTGTGTAACAAAAACTAGATAAAAAAAAAGTAATATCGTGGCTATTACACAAAATGATGTGAAATAAAGAATATAATTCTCACATGGCAGGCGTACTAATTACACGACTGCCCAAAAAAAGGAGTGTTATGATTTTAATTAAATAATTAATTTCATCTTGGTAACAACTGAAAAGAGAAATATAGGCATTGAAAGTTAGATTAGGTAAATAATTTATGCGTATTTATCTATTTCATATTATTTTGTCTAAAATGAAATATGTAACGTACTATACCGTGTCTTTTCAGGGTCACGCATCTTTTGCAAATGTCCTTTCGCGTGAGAGGAGCCTCGCAAATATCTAATCCATAGATTATGACCTTTTTGTGAAAAGAGGAATACCACCGTGAGCGGATTAGCCTTCCAGGCGTTCTTAATTCTCTTTAATTCATTCGAGGGGTACAGCTTCTAATCCTGCTCACGACCTTATTTACCGCGATCTTCCCCGACCTTCTAGCACGGCATCCCAAGACGTACCTATTGGATTATGATCTTGTTGTTATCGTGTGGTTGATAAACAACCTAGTGTCAGAGGTTAAACCACCCGTAGGTCTCTGACATGGTTTTACACACTATCGAGAATATCTTTCAGGTGTGCTGGTTTCCTCACGATGTTTTCCTGCCCCGTTTTAAGCAAGTGATCATTCATTTAAAATACGCGCATGACTTCGAAAAGACAGTGGTGCGTACCTTGGAATCCAACTTGCGACCTTTGACTTGTCGGTCCAATGGTCATACTACTAGGCTATCACTGCTTGGGTTTGATGCAAAATCTGGGCACATAATGCGATAGCTTGGTTGGTAAGAGCAGCTCCTGTACTAAACTATAAGGTCGCGGGTTCGAACCCCGCTCGTGGTCTAATTTTTCTTACCATAAAATAAAAAAATTGTTTTCAGCTTCAGATTAATCACTTTTATTATTATATTACAGCTCTAAACATAGCAAATCAGAATGCCTGTATGTACAAAAACAGCACTTCACATCCTCTCCTTTAAATGTTTAGCTTACCACAGTTTTATTGTAAACGAGGAAGTTTATTGCTAGCATCGGATATAAGTAAATACGATATACAACACACGTTAATAATAAAGATTAAGGTTACATGTGTATGATGTGGGAAGACTCATACGGCATACCATTACATAGCGTGAAAGAGATAGTGCTATTCAACCTTTGTAGCTCTGTCGCCCTCTATCGGCTTAATTAAAACCTCAGCTCCCCACACGTGTTTTAGCGGCTAGGCTTTACAAATAAGTTACAAACATTTTCTTAAGTGCACGTTTATTGATGACCTTGTCTTGCCAGAAGAATAGAGAAAATGACAGATTGTAGCAACATTTTGCCAGAACACCTGCTGTTCTTGTTAAACATTTCTATATTTGAGCAGCGGTACCAATAACAGCAGTAGTACACAATAGCTCTAGACAAAAAGACACGGAATCATAGAGGGGGGCCTTTACTCAGCCAAAAGGATGATATGGTAACAGTGCATAATTGAGTAACCGGTAAACTAGAATATCAATAGCCTACAATGTCGTTGTTCATGAAAAGAGCCTGTACGAATGATCTATACTTCCACTACCAGAGCTTTTTATCAATGGAATCTACCTCGTCCCGCCGCCACAATAGAGGCAGAGTAGACAAAATTTGGTTTACAGTATTTTGGCAATCATTTTGCTAATCATAGAAGCCCTAATCCAGCCTTTTTTGTCTTAGTAGGGGATTGGACAGGAATTAAGTCTAAGAAGAGATTTTGAGACTTGGAGAAACGTCCCTAAAATGAACACCCGACCTTCAGCAGTAGAGAGCCACCACAAGAGGGCGACATTACCACCACCACCTGCATCGGCAGTTCATATTCTCATAAAATAATACCGTAAACAAATTCAAAGCGCGACCTTGAATCTCGACATCGATAATAGAAGGCGAAAATTTAAAATGGAACCGTAATTACCAGCATAAAGTTATCAGTCTTGGTTTCGCGTCATTGGGGTATGGAATCGTCAGGAATCGAGTTCACAAAGACCTTTTTAGACTTATAATAAACAGAGGAACGTTAAAAAACTGACTGCCGACCTTCAGCAATAGAGAGGCACCACAAGACGGCGACATTACCACCAAACACGTGTAACCTACAACGGCAGTTCTTATTCTTGTAAAATAATACCGTAAACAAAATCAAAGCGCGACCTTGAATCTCGGCATCGATAATTGTAAAATGGAAATGTAATTACCAACATAAAGTTTTCTATTTATTCAGTTGTTCGTTGACGCAGTAGATTTAGCAATGTTTGCAAGACTGAAATGTTTATGTTTCACAATGTTGTCACTTTGTTTATTTGTTTGAAGCACTTAGAAATCTGTTATTACTTATTCACCACAAGGCCGGTATACGTATTTCGATTGAAATGACGTAATTAACAAATTATTAACTGCATTTTTGTATCGGTTTTTTAATAGAATAATGTTGACACAGGTAATCTACATCTACAACTGAAGGATAATGTCAAACTTTTCGGCGAACAAGAATCAACCCTGATCTCCGATGAAATTACTAGGAGAAACATTTCGCGGTATTATAGGCCGAAGAGGTCGTGAAGTGGGGAACATGGGACTTAATAACAGCTTAGTTGAAATGTGTGTGTATTACAGTTTACACTTTTATTTTTTGCCGGGGTGGAAATCCTCATGGATGACCTCCACCTTGGGGAAGGGGGAGTGGTCTGTCAGACTCTTACTGACTAAACCCACCCCGGTGTTCCCTCGCACACTTAGGTCAGAGGCCCCGGGAGCCGATGCATCATCCGCAGCCCCCGACTGGTGCTGGCCCGCCTTTTATGGGCTCCGTCCAATTAATGGGGGGGAATGTCTTTCCCTTGACGTCTAAGAGGAGCGCGAGTGAAACTACGCGTCGCTACCTCGAGTTCTGTTAGATGGGCGGCAACCAAAGCGGCATCGGACGTCCCCAAGTCCGTCGCCCTGAACACATTTAGGAAGGCTGGAATAGGGCGTTATCTGCAGGCCGGGAAAGTACTTGTGCTCTCCCATTACAGTTTACATCTGCCTTAACCTTCGGGGAATTCAGGCTTGATGCTATGTGTATACAGTACTTAATTTATACACAAATGCCAGCCCTTTGTTAATAAATAATTAGTTCTGATATGAGGAAGCTAACTTTGTTATTAGTAACAATTATATGAGTTTGAGTCGTTTCAAGTATCCGATGAGACTTTGACCGGTCTAATCTGGAAAATAATGCCGTTATATCCGTAATAATTTTATTGAATCATGGAACTTCGTAGCGTTGACACTGCCAGGAGACAGAATTCGGCTTAGCGAGCAGAGGTTGTTTAGTTGGCACTGCACTTGGACTATTGATTCAAGGGTTGCAGGACTTGCAGGTACAAACCCTTGCAATTTACTTGGATGAAATACAAGTGGCTTCCTCTAATGTACTCTATAATAATAAGTCAAGTTGTAAAGGTAGGGGGTATGTAACCACACAACACCCTGCTCACGGTAGTATTTTTCTATCCATAAAAAATGATGTCATAAAAAATGATCTCTTGAAAAACTCTGATACTAGATTGCGAAAGAAAGACCTTCAAAGCAAGTGAAAATGCAATAACGTCCACTGTTGGCTTTGGGCCGCCCAATGACCATTGATTGTTTAAGGTCATAAGCCAAAATCTAAAACAGTGGATCATACCCAGACAGGGGGACTGCCTATCTCTTTATCATTGTCACTTTCAACGGTAAAGTCGCGTATTTATTTCTATGTAGCCTTTCATCCAGCAAAATGTGTACTTGCATATGCAGGCCATAATATATATACTTCCTTGCCGATTTCGGCTATGGTGGCTGTTTCTATTTCTATGTGAAATTGGGCTTCGGTCGTGTGCTCTATAATAGTAAGATTGTGAAGCCTTTTTACTGTGGCTTGCATGCTATTTGAGCTTAAAAACTAAATTGGCAGACAATATCATGTATTCAAATATAGTATATTCTATATTTATATTCAAAAATGTATATCTCATTATTGGTATAATGAGGTATTTTTTTTTTTTTTTATTTATTATAACTAGAGACATGCAGGCCCATAAGATGCCTATTCTGCATGATATGGTTCTTGAAAAGCCAGTTTTACTCGCCTATATTTGTGAAAATGTATGAACATTAAATCCTATTTAGATTATCTAGATTTTATATTGATGAAGTATAAATCGAGGTAAATCCAGTTATTAGAACTAGAAAACCACTTGTCAACTAAAACCCGCTTATGAATTACGCGATTACAATATTAATTAATAGATACAGTCGCAAATATATTAACTTATTCTCATAAGAATCTGCATTTGAAATTAATGCATGTTTTTTTTTTTACATTTTGAATTGAATCATATATAGCTTTTTTCCACGATAAATGATCCTTGTGCTCCCGATTATCTTAAAATATATTTTAAAATTTTGGGTGGCTCCCACATTCATAATCTTCGTGCTGCAGAAAATTTGCTCCTTGAAATTCCTTCACACAACACTGGTTTTATGTCAAATTCTTTCGCTGTCTCAGCTATTAAACTCTGGAACGGACTTCCCTTTGGTATTAAAAAAGCACCTAGTAAATATTCATTTAAACGGAACGTCAAAACATACTTTTTAAAATCGCTGCGCTCCTGATTGTCCCTTCTCTGTGTATAATTCCATGTATATTTTTCATAATTCCTTATTTATCATAGAGTATTTATTACACATCTACTTATATATATGTATATGTATGTATTTATATATAAATATCTATAATTTATATATACATTTAATATGTTTTACCATCTGAGTTTAGTATATTTTATCTTCTTTTATTTGTTTTGTACCTCCTTCCCTTTCTTTGCCTCTCTTTTTAACCCAAAGGCTGACTGGTAGAGAATGCCCCATGGCATTAAGTCCACCTTGTGTACCATCTTTGTACATGAAGAATAAATAAATAAATAAATAAATATATCTTTTTGAAAATTAGTATTGGATAAAGAGGGATTCGAATAAGTAATTGTAATTAAAAATGAAGGGACATTTCCTTTGCTCTTTGAATAATACGTTGGGATCACCGACGAGTATCAAATGTAGTGAATATGGCTCTTCATGTCCTAGACAAGGCTCATAGAATGCAGTCTTCAAAAGGTTAAGACGAAACAGGGCATAGTGCGAAGAGAAAGCTGATTCCAGGACCATACGGGACTAAAGCTAGGAATAGAGGTACCCTCCAGACATAAAGTTCTGGGATGCTACTCCGAAATCCGATCATCGGTAGTTCGGACCAAACCGTAATAACGCCGAAAACCGAACAAAACCCTACCACCAAGTTTCTTCGGATCCGACTAGTAGTTACGTTCGGCAGTCGCTTTGAAATCAAAAACAAGCAATTGAATGAACCTATTGTGAAATATGATTGAATGTTGATTGAACTAAGTATTGTCAAACATCGAAATCGATACGTCAGAAACTATTTCGGAATAACGTCAACGAATGCCAAAATGTCAAATCGCGAACATCGATCGATTATCAGATCCGAAACACTTCATGGTAGCAAAACGTCCGATCCGTCAGTCGAAGCTTCGATGATCGGATTTCGGAGTAGCACCCCTGTCGCTAATTTGATACTGCTAGTCGTATAGGTATAGGTATTCGTTATTTCTCTCTCCGGTCGTTTCGGATTGCCGTCCCATCAGACTATGAGGGTGAAGGAAGAGGAAATGCAGCTAGCTGTGTTCGCATCAAATACGATAAAACCTTACACTCCTTTGGGTCTTCGATTTTACTTCGTATTTTTTCTGGAAATGTTTGCATTTTTAACTACACATCTGCGCATACGAAGTCCCTGTATTTTTCTTTGTGTCCATGACCTATTTTGTAGTTGGTGAGTCGTAACAGAAATAGCAGCTCGTGACAAAGATTACAGATAAATGTATTTTGAATGAATATATACTCTTCAAGACCACCTCCACAACGTGAACGGAAATAATGTGCCAAAATTCCTGAAATACACTTCAAAAGTCAGAAAAAAGAAAAAGTTTTTGTTCGAATTCTGCGTACCATCAAATGCCGTTCCATATCAATTTATTTATTTACTCATTTATGTAAGTATGTACACCTGTTTGTACATGGACTGGTTAATAGAAAAATTAATTACAAAGACACCGCCTGCAGACCTGGGAGAGGAGAATTTAAACCATAGAGAGTAAAATAAATAAGCAACATAAACAAAATTTATTTCAACCCTCCGCAAAACCAGCCCATAATTGTGCTACTGCAGGATAAGAGCCTCATCTCATACAGTTAAGGCATGAGTATTGAGCTACACGCTAGCACGCATTCAGGTTGCCAATGTCCTAACGATGTTTTGAGTTTTCCTTCACGTTAATCCATCCAACTCTGAAACAATGTTTATTCTTGAAGTGGGTTTTGGCTGTTGCAAATGCATCGGGTAGTGTTCTAATTCATGACCCGAGAGCTCTTAGTCAAAGAGGTAAAGAGGGAAGTCCAGCGGATTTGGCTAAAGCGCTAGTCGCCTTTTTTTTGTAAGTGGCATACCTGCGTACTTTTTGCCTGATGGTAAGCCATCAGCAGGAAAGTCACCTCTAGAGTGTCTATGCAGGTCAACTGTGGCAGGCCTCTCTAGAATGCTAGATGTGATATTAATGACAGGATCTGTCGATCCCTTCCACGACCTATAATGAGCCGTGGCTGCGGTGAACCGGGTGAACGCAGCTGCGTTCGTAGGACTTCTGCAAAAGTTGTCTTAGGACCAAAGATGGTTAGGACTGTGTGGTAATGTGGTTTTAGTTATCCACAAACAAGAAAAAAATGGAGTCACTGATGGAATGATGATGATCATGTTTTCCTTCTTAAAGCTCGTTTATTAATTCGTTTAGTAGCTCTTATGCCGTTACTAATAGTGTTTATTTTTGTTTGTGCAGGGTGGCAACAACGCTGGACACACCGTTGTCGTCGACGGCAAAGAATTCGACTTCCACTTGCTACCGAGTGGTATTATAAACCAGAAATGTACCTCTGTTATTGGTAAGTAACTTTTAATATATATATTGTCACTAATTTCATATGAAAACTTTAAAGGTTTAAGTTTAAACGCAAAACATTCATCATCAACCTATAGCTGTCCACTGCTGGACATACGTGTCTTTCAAGACGCTGAAAACTTTCAAACCGTCAAATCAAACCCCATGGACAGCTCCTTTATGAAATGATCTATTGAATTCTTCTGACGAAAATATTCCTTAATTCATGGAATTTATTAAATCATCATCAATACAAATAAATAAAAGCCGCTTCATGGAGTGCGTTGCTGACCGTCATCTGCAGTTGATCAGATATTTGATCCGTCCAGAGTTTTGGGTTCCTTCCTCTTTTTCCTTCGACTTTTCCTGCCGCTACCAGTCGCTCCATGTTATCGAGACAGCTCCTAGCATTGTTAGGTTACTAGGTATAATTCTATTATAGAAATCAAAACCGGTTAATAAAAATTGGCTTTCGATCTTTTTTTATACTTTTATTATAGACAACCCCCAAATAAGCCGCCCATCATTCAATTATACAATCGATATTAACGTACCTTTGGCACCACCAGTCAATTTCAATATTAAAATCGTGTTATATTCAACCTTGACATTGAATCATCGACTAGCACGATAGAGACATAATCAACTTAAATTGGAATTGTAATTGGAGACGATATCGCAGCTAAAATTAATTTTTAATTTGAAAAATAAATTTTCCGTTACCCATAAATATTCAACGAAGTTTTCTTACTTTGTGACCTAGAACAAGTGGATGAAGAAATTATAAAGAAGGCAAGGTAGTTTGCGTGCCCAAACATTTAGCGAACGTTTATAAACAAAGTCACGACACGATATTATAAAGTAACTAATTACCTATATAATTCTAAGGTTCGACAAAAGTATCATACGTATATACTGTTTGTATATTGTTTGTTTTTCTCACTATGAGACATTTAATATAGCCTTTTAGATTCACAAAAATCACGTTTTCCAAAACACGCACAGCGTTTGGAGAAACGCAGCCAATAAATATTTTTTCGTACACAGGTAGCAACATAGATGAGATCTAGTCCTTGCATGGACCTTCCTAAACTACTAACTGACAGAAAAATCGAATTATATTGCCGGATAACCAAAACAAATCGAAAAACTTACGCTGAATACCCCGCTTGCGACCACTAGACTAAAGAGCCAGTAAAATTCCATAAAATATGCTTTTAATGTATTTCTCTGATAGGTACTTCAATGTATGTTTAGTACGGAACAGAGATATGACTGATAAGACAATGCCATCATATTTGAACGGTTGCCAAATGTTTGCATCTTTGTAGTACCTACCTACCTACCTGCATATCAACAAACTGCCTATAGTATTTGCTTCTAATTATACTAGTCTATGGGACTGAGGAAACCATATATACATAATACATACTATCATACAATCACGCCAATTTCCTTGTTACAGTTCTGACACGCCTCCTTCGCTTTATTTTTGTTCTATAACCGCATCATGCATGCTCATCGGTTTAATTAGGTTACTCTTGACCTTTCCTTGGTTGGAAACGTCCGCAGTTTGATTGGGGGACGTTCATTGATACATAAATTAAAAAGACGTTTTACCCCGGTTTGTTTAATACTATGTTGAGATTCATAACTCTTTTCACTAAAATGACAGTTATATATTGAGTTTAGCAGTTTTCATCCGAACATGACAATCAAAATCAAATCTAAATCATTTATTTTCAAATAAACCATTTACAGGCACTTTTGAATTGTCAGAAGTTAGTTGCCACGTTCCAAAGTGTAAATTCCTATGGAGAAGAACGGGCAAGAAACTCCACGGTTACTCTGCAACACTGTCAATAACTTTGAACTCACTGCAAGGTTATATGAAACAGATTAACTGCCGAGATGATGGCTTATAGAGATGTGTAGAAGGAAAAAGCATGCTGCGCTGACCTTAATTTATCTTTCTGGTGGTAATTCATAATTCACTCTGGTCTACGCAAATGTCTTGCCGATCGTCATGCAACGGGTAGTAAGCTCCCTAATTGTAGCCAGCTATACGATGACTTATGCATACGTGCGGTCAGTAATGACAAGTCAGCTGAAAACTGCGATGACTCTTTCCTCAAAAAGCTATCCTGTACTTATTCCTACACGGTTACACTCATATGTTGAGTAAAATGATGTCTGGACTTCAAAAGAGGCGTAGTTGAGTTTGTTTCGGCATTTCTTAGAGATGGTCAGACTACCTAAGATACTTCCCGTGTTTTTTGTTGCTACAGGCGCGATTTTCTATGAGTAGACAAAATTAGGCGCTTAAAGCTAAAGTATTGTTCCACATTTGTAATCTTGAAGGAATTAGTACTGGAGTAGTTTTAGCGGGCGTACCCCTCTCGACACTGGCATATGATTCCCAATCATATAAAGGTACCTTTTACCAGTATGGTTATAATGATAGTACACGATTTTAATCGTGTGTAAAACAATTTTTGTTTTGTGTATAGTTTTTTTATGTATTTTAATACTGGTAATGTAATGACGAGAGCTATTTTCGCTTTAGTACAAATTCTTTTGTGCTTGTGTGTTACCTCACCCCCCGCCAAAATCGGCGAGCAAATTTGTTCGAAATTAAGTCAAAAGGCGTCTCCCGTCTGGTCCTCTAAGTTTGTAATGCGTCTTTTGGCGACGTCATTGCTATCTGTGCAGTCCCTATAAAGTTGAACGAACTGTCACGACAAACTTTAGAGTTATACAATGTCGTACAGATGCAATTAAACAGATAAATTAACTAATATTAGATCAATTAAAAATAATAGATAATAATTTAGTCTGCAATGCATTGTTTCAATGCAATGTTCTCAATCTTATTCTTCAGTAGATGTGAAATTCCGATTGCTAACAATTAAGTTCCAGTAATTGGCTAGGTACCTTATTTTCAACGCATCAACTCCCTGTTGTTTTATAAATATGGACGTATTAAAAGTCAAACAATACCAATTTAACCTTGGATGAGTCGAAATCTTCATAACAAACAAATAAGACATTAAAAAAAAAAGTCTGCTGTTTGCGTGTCAAATGATCTACAAATTGAATAACTTGCAACAAACAGAGCACGCTAATACAACATGCAAAAAAAAACAACACAAAATTCGTGATATCTATAATCGACCACTGTACCAGGTACGGTTAGCAAAATCATTGTATTAATAGGTTTACATAACGAGCAATTTATTGTCAAGGTTAGGGATTTTGCACGAAATTGTTAAGCTTTATTTTGCTGACGTTACTTTGTTAATGCACGGTACTTGTCATGACTTGACATGCCATAACTTGGCGGTCGTAATTGTAGACTTGTTTACGAACAAGTCGATGTGGAACCGATTTGACAAGCTGTTATTTACTGTTTTGTGAAGGATGGTATCACATAAATGATTTATGTTGAATGGGTCGGGTGAAATGAATAATATAGGCATCGGTAACATTTGTTTCGGTAGGTCTTTTTTGATCTTTAGTTATAAATTTTTGTGAAAAGTAAATACGTGAGCAGGATTCCAATCTGCACCTGTAGGATAAATTATGATCCAGGCGCTCTGAACACTAAGCCATCTCGGCCTCCGCTCACTACTCCAAATTCTTCTTGCACACTGTCCTTTCATTCTGTCTATTCAGTCTTATCTTCTTTGATTTTCTTCTTATCGCGTGGTTGATGAACAACCTAGTGTCAGAGTTTAACCACCCTCTAGGCTTTCGACACGGCTTGAAACAGTAATTAGAACTTCTCTCAGTTGTGCTGGATTCCTCACGATGTTTTCCTTCACCGTTTTAAGCAAGTGCTAATAGCTATTAAAATTCAATATGCGTGCTTTAGATTTGAACCCGAACTGAACTTTGTATTAGTGATAGAACTAGGCTTAATTGCTTAGTTTTCTTTGATGAATAGTTTGTAGTAAGTTTCTGTTGTGAAGGTTCATTCAGATTAACTATAGGAACACACAAAACGTTCACACGCACTATAATTTTATTAATACAATATTTTTTATACATTCAATCATAAAGTATAATGTAGGATGATAGCCTGATTAGTTGGATAATGCCAAATTAGCTCAAGATGCATCAGTTCTTACTTCTTCTAGTTATTGAGTAATTTTGGAGAAAATTATAGACATGTACACTTATCCTGTGGGAAATTAGAAAGAATATTTCTGACGACAGAGGGCCTTTTATCTTCTTTGGAATGATTAGTCATTTCGTTTAGTAAATATTTACCTCACATTATTCATTTCCCTCATACATTTTTTTATTTTTTTATCGGACTATATAAGTTCAAATTTACTAGTAACATTTAACTTATCCATAATAACTGGAAGATTAAAGCTAGCCTTTTTACAGGAAACGGCGTGGTGATACACCTGCCGGGGCTCTTCGAGGAGCTGAAGAAGAACGAGCTGAAAGGCATGAAAGGCTGGCAGGACCGGCTCATCATATCCGACAGAGCACACCTGGTCTTCGATATGCATCAACAGGTAATTTAATACAGCCACATTAATTCTTCTTTTTTTGTGTGTAGTTAGTAGCAAACTACACTTGGGCAGCAGGAATTGACTAAGCGGCCGGCCCAAAAGATGACAATATGAACTGAATTCCCACCTAACTTACTGGCCCCAAAAGATATTTCCCTGTAGTTTAAGACAATGTTACTTGCTGATTCCCTTGAGAGTGTCGAAATATAAGTCGAATAATGGGTTTTGACAGACAGACAACAAAGTAATCCTATAAGGGTTCCGTTTTTTTGCTTTTGAGGTACGGAACCCTAAAAAGCATAGTTACCTACTATTAGACTTAAAGCTTTCAATATAATTTAGGATGTTAACTTCAATTACAGTTCTAGATCATTCCGGCCCTTAATAATATTTATGCATACCACATCATGACTCAGGGAACTCCGTATCGAATACACATAATTATAGTACCTACTTACGATTGTGATAAAACAATGGCTTTTCTGTATTAGTCGCGCCATCACATAACAGATTTGTACGATTAAAATCGCATAGGAAGATTAATTTTTATAGCGATATAAATTCTACTGTGGTCAGTGATTAAATCTGGATTGTATTTATTATAATTCTGTCTCGTTGAGGTCGGGTTTGAATCCCTGATCAGGCAGTTATTGGGTTTTCTGTTAGGAAATTCTCAGTAGCAGCCCCGAGTTAAGAAGTGCGGTGTGGCACTCCAATGCAATTCGGAGAGCACGTCAAGCCATCGGTCTTGCGGTTGATCTCTCCGGTCGTAGCGGATCCACGTCCCATCGAACTATGAGAGTGAACGCAGAGGGTTCACGCTTGGTTCACGTATTTGCTAATCTTTGTGGAGATAGACTGCCTATCACGGCAACCTATCCGGAGTATATTACATTTTTGATGTACATATTTCTATAGATTTTTTGTGGGGGGCGACAATTTGACCATTTATATTATGGTAAAAATAGAATAATTTATTAAACTTATTTTAACTAACCCTTCAGCGTTAAGTAATTACTGCCTTAATTACTGAAAACGCAAACTCGTGACCAATGACGCATGCGCATCGAATTGCGCGAGAACGCTGTGACGTCAGCCCCGGTCAAGGAGGCACGAGATGATGCAGATCGTTGTTTATGATAGAATGAACGCTGAAAAGAGTTATATAGAGAACCGAGTGTTTTTTTTTTAGAGAAAATAGATATAAATGCACAGATGCAAATGTTTATGACGAGCAAATAAGACCCACTATGTTTCTCAACATTGTACGAATTATATTGCGCAAATTATAATTATGTAGTTATATTATCTAAAATATTCATATCTTATTCTAAATGCTAAATAAATATAAAAAAGAAAACTGAAGAATATTAGAAACGTAATTGAAGGCAAACAGATGTGTATTGCCACCAATATTTTTCTGAATAAACTTAATTTATATTAAGGTTCGAATCCTGCTCACGACGTATTCTTTTTCCATTTAAAATTATAACATAACATAGCATCACGCCTGTGTTCCCCGAAGGGGTAGGCAGAGGTGTACACAATTGTACACCCACATTTCACCAATGCTGTTATTAAGTCCCATGTAATAGGTGGTGAGCCTATTGCCATCAACCGGGCACATTTCCAAACTCCGGGCTGCTACTGAGAATTTCCTATCAGAAAAATCAATAACACTTTGCCCGACCCAGGAATCGAACCCGAGACCTCCTGCTCAGTAGTCGCGCTTGGGACCACTAGACCAACGAGGCAGTCTTTTCTATATAATATTATAACTTAAGAGTTCGCTAAGCATGCGTTAATGCTTTTCAAAGATTTATCTTTAATTTACTTGATCTGTTTCTTATATCTACGAGATAAGTGTATCAACATTGTTGATTGTTACACTAGTTAATAAATAACAATGTAGCTTTATTTATCAAGTAAATAAGTGTAGTTGTCTATGTTTTTTTTTAATAAACCATCGTCTAGCAGTTTATTTTTTATCTGTAGATGAGATTCTGGTAACCAAAAACGTGTATCAAAATCTGAATGCATTAAAAGTCCCATTAAGATTACCTTAATGTTTCCATGATCACATTGACTATAAGTCTAGAAGTGACGCGGACCACAGACTCGTCAATCGACCATTACATTATCCAACACGTGCTTCGTAAACAGCTCATTTTATTTGCCTATATCGAACATGATAATGAGTCTGTGAAACAAAGTTATCGATTCGTTAATGGCTTTTGAAATTATGTTTGTTTGTCCTTTTTGTCTTAGCTAGTTTTAATTTAGTGTTGTCTTTTTTGGATAATATTTGGCTTTTTATTTATTTATAAATTTGACTGACCAATGTGACTTTTTCAATGTTATGTACTTTTTTAGTTAATCTTCACAGAGATATGAAGTAAAACATCGTTAGAGAACCTGGACTTTTGATGGTCTGAAATCGCCATCCCGCTTTGAGCTAGCGTGGTGATCTATACTAGTACCTTCTCTGTATTAGAATACGCCCTTGCCCTGTAGTGGGGCAGTTATGGGCTAGTAATGTTGTGTTATTTATAATTTGAAAAATGTATCTTTATATAAATAGCAATTGACGCGCCCAGTGTACCTATTGGCTAACTCGGTTACCAACGAATTGATGGTCACTTTGTAGTAGATTGCGTCGTATGTTTTTAATATTTTTGCTCATCATAGACAAGCTGTAAAGTACGACGCAATGTACTACAAAGTGACCATCAATTCGTTGGTAACCGAGTTAGCCAATAGGTACGCAGGTCGGCGGTACGTGATTCACGTGCTCGTAATCATGTAGCCCTTGCTATAATGATAACGAGGCTCAAGTACCGATGGGCAGCAGTACACAATGTCAGGTGCAGAGATGTAGGTGGAGCAAAGCATTAGGAGCAAAACGACCCGTAGACAGACCAGCTGCGTTGGTGATATCGAGAATATTGCAGGAAAGACCTGGATTCGATCAGCACAGATTAGAGGAGATTAGCAAAGTGAGAGAAGGCCTTCACTCAGCAATGTATTAATACGGGATGATCTTCTTCCGCTTCTTTCGTGTCGATAGACTAAATTATATGTACCTATATTACTTTTATATAATTCCTGACCATTAGATCGCTTCACTGCATTATTATTCGTGCAATTCATTAGATCGTCAGTTGAGCAGGAAGAGGAACAAGCAGGGTTTAAATGCATACTGATTTTCTTATTTTCGTGATAATGGCTCAATTTTTTCTAAATGTGTTTAGACCAGTAAGTGGCACATTGTACACTCTTGAAGTTTATTAATAGTGACTGCAGTATACTGTATTAGTATCAGCTCTTTCCGGAAACAGGCAGTGGATAAAGCGAGCTGAAAATCTGATAGTTTATGTCAGAGCTCCGTATAATACGCAACTGGCGTCCGGGCACGGATCTTTGTCGACAAATTTGTCACAGCGATAAAAGATTAAATGCACTGAATTTTATCGTTTTATTAACAACTTACGGGTTTGTCGAATTTTAAACTTCAAATCGACAAATTTGTCGTACTTGTTGGTCTATAAAGATGAGCTTGACCAAAACACAATCTATTTATCTGATTTGTAAAAAGGAGGAGGTTAGACATACGACTTTTAGTCCACTCAAAATATAAGACTTAATAAACGTTGGTCTACAGATATTAAAATATCGAACTTTAATATGAGATCGACTTTCAGCCTTATAAGTTACCGTTACGTTTGGCTTAGATGTTGGAATGACAGCCATTATCATACGATTTTACATACCTCAGACAAGGTAATCAGACACAGTGTGTGTAAACAATTACTTAATAAACATTTATATTGATATGATAATGTCATATTATGTACTTATGATAAATGAGCTAATGAGGATATTAGTCATTGTGACCAAGTAGGTACCTAGGGACCTAGGGCATGATAAAATACATACACGCTGCTCATAATGTTAACTACAGTGTTGACCATCACGCTTGTTTCGACGAAGGGGAAGGCAGAGGTGTACTGTTTTACACCCTCAGTAAAAGTTAATCAGAGAGTTACCTCGTAGGTACTCCAAAGCCAAACATGTTCAGAGATGTTAAAAGTTTCTCCAGAGATGTTTGGCTATTTTATGTTTGTCGAAACACGTAGATTTTAATTATGTTACCATATTCAAAACAGATACAGACTATTCTATTCTATTCACATTTGCGAACCGGGAATAATTCCAAACTCCGGTCTGAGAATTTCCTAGTAGAAAAACCCAATAGCCCTGCCCGATCTAAAACCCGAACCCAAGACCTTTTTAATTTGTGTAAGCTTGAAGGAATTAGTACTGGGGCACTTTTAGTGGGCGTACCCCTTTCGCCACTGGCATATGATTCCCAATCAAACCTTTATACCTTGTACCTGTATGGTTACAACGATAGTACACGATTTTAATCGTGTGTAGCGCAATTTTATGTTTGCGTTTAGTTTTTTTTTGTGTGGTAATATTCTTAATGTAATGACGAAAGCTATTGTTGCTTTCAACAAGTTCGTTTGTGCTTGTGTGTTACCTCAGCCCCCGCCAAAAGTGGCGAGCAAATATGTTTGATATTTAGACAGAAGCCGTCTCCCGTCTGGTCTTCTAAGGTGGAAAGTGATCATAGACGTTTTGCCGTAGCATAGCGAGTAAAACCACACGGTCCACCTCTAACCTTTCCCGGATCCACCCCGAATTCTGTATTTGTAATTTATGGTCACCTGACCTCATTATGATCCATCGAAAACATCAAGAGATCCTCGTTATTTGAGTAGACCAGCCACAGACACTCCAATGTGGAAAGCAGACCACAACCCTAGCAATCGAACGCAAGGTCAAAGGTTTTTATTTCATATAAACTATACAAAGGCACTTATGAAAAGTCAGAATTTACGTGCACGGTTCCAAAAAGTCGCTTCCTATGGAGAAGAACCGGCAAGAAACTCCATGGTTACTCTTTTAAACTGTATATCTTTTACAATTTCTGTAGATACAATTTTGGGCGGGATGTAAAAACAACGGCAGTCGCGTTGGCGTCCATTATACCAACGAGGCCGGCGGAGAACAATTTAATATATTTAAAACCTAATTCCTCGTTCTATATTGTCTCGTTGTTTCAGGTGGATGGTCTACAAGAGGCAGAGAAGGGTAAAAATTCGCTTGGCACCACAAAGAAGGGTATTGGCCCGACTTACTCGTCCAAGGCCACTCGCAACGGACTCCGGATAGGAGACCTGTTGGGAGACTTCGCAGTTTTTGAAGAAAAGTAAGTATGAGTCGAGGTGGTGGATGCAAACCTGGTATGCAACAATTCATTTGTACTTCGTGTAATACTGACAAACGGTGAATGAAAACATCGTGAACGTTGTGGAGGCGATTCCACTGAAGTACAACGTTTTTTGTTCGATCGATGGAACAGAATTATACTTGTCAAGTAAAAACGTTCGCGAGATCATTGATTTACCGCTTGCTTGACGGACACATTTACGGTACATTACGATAATATTTAAATTCGAATAATACGTTAATATAAGCAAAAACTCAAAGTATCTCAAGTGCTTATCATTACACTTATGACTATTATTGTGGTGTGTAAAATAAATTGCTTGTAATGATAATCATCTACTAATGTTTTATCTATAATCTCATTTCATTATCTGCACTTACATGAGATTCTATTGAGCTTGATATATGATTAGGGGCCATCCATTAATCACGTGAGGCTCGAAAGGGGGGGGAAGGGGGTATGGCAAAAAACACCAAATATCACAAAGGGGGAGGGGGGTGTAGTAAGATATCACGTGTATTTATTTTCTGTATTTTAAGATAATAATCAAATCAAATTTGAGATTCTTTGTAGGTACCAAAAATACATGTGATTTTGGGTGGGGGTGGGGGTTACTCTTAAACCTAACTACCGCGTATAACCAAGGAGGGGGGGGGGGTGTTAAAAAAACATCACGTGATTGATGGATGACCCCTTAGGTCGACTTTGCTGTCGAGAATAAGGGTGCTTTTACACCAGAGATGTGCTATGCAGCTATGCTGCGAGGATGTGAAAGCTAAACTACGAAACTATGTGACCGTTTCCACTGACGCTAAGCTATGTAGCGGAGCGAGCCTCCGCGAGGTAGCTGGCTTTCGGTGACTAACGCGCGCCTACTGTAGGTACTCTGCTCTGGATATAGCTACACCACTCGCGACCATCCATAGCACGCATCATTCCATATAAAAAACATAGCTTAGTTGAACCCGTATCCACCAGTGCTATGCTATGTGGACCAATGAATATGATTGGTGGATATTAAACGCATCCATAGCAACGTAGCATAGCTCGTACGTACAGCGGAAGTTATTGTTGGATTTTGGAATGATATCTCTGTAGGGGTTCAATTCGAATATCGTTTCAAAAAGCAAAGCCCATCCCACAAACTCTTTGTCTAACTCGTCACAGATAGTTTAGTAGATTTTCCACGTATTTAATAAAAGAGTTAATTACTTTGGTCATTATATATCTTACAGAATATTTCCATCATATTTGTTTTATGGTGACGTCATTATGTAGCTTAAGTTACTTGCTCAATAAAATTACTACTCGATGAAGAAGGTATCTGTTATCATTCGTCTAAATCCTATGTCTGGTTTGGAAGTTATGGGGAACATATAAACAGATATAGGTATCCCAATTAATTTGGGGTCGGCGCAGCATGTATTCTTCTTACATACATACTCTCCACTTGTACTGGAATGCGGCTAAAGATTTGGCTATGTTATATGACCGGCCGCCTGCCTGACGTCAACCCTCATTGGGCTGTTGTTGGTGGTAACCGCCACTGATACGGTCTCCTTCTATCTAGTTATGTCATACCAAATATTATCCATGCACCAGGTTCTGATGTGTGATCTTTTTAGGCTCCGTGTTGGGTAAAAATGTTGATCAAATAACCTAACTTCATATAACGTTTCGCAGATTCCGTACTTTAGCAGCAAACTACAAACGCATGTTCCCCTCTCTGGAGGTTGACATTGATGGTGAGCTGGGTCGCTACCAGGAGTATGCTACGAAGATCAGGCCCATGGTCAGAGATACTGTGTCTTACCTGCACAAGGCGATCGGAGAGGGGAGGAAAGTACTGGTCGAAGGAGCCAACGCCGCTATGCTGGATATTGACTTTGGTGAGAGATAGATCAGAATATGCACATTACACATACACACATGTGAAAACCATTGCTACTTTTTATAAAAACACTAGCTGCAACCAGCAGTTTTATCCGCGATAATCTCTTTTTGCCCTATGGCAGTTATGGAAGTTTAATTTTTTTCCGGGATAAAAAATATCCTGTCCTATTCCAAGACTCAAGGTAACTAGGTATTATAATATTTCAAACTTCATACTTAACTGTTAATTAGTGTTTGCTTGATTAATAATAAAACATCCAAAAAGATTAGCAGGATGTTTAATGAATAAAAATCCTTCTCGACCCGTCCTTGTCCACTGAACTACATGATACATCCGGGACAGGCCGATTATTCAACTATTTTGTCTTCTTCGTAAACAATTAATGAAACTAAGGCTATAAACAAATTATTTAATAAAACTTAAAGCACACCGTTCTGTTATTTAAAACAAGCCATGCACAAGTGTTGTGTCAATCTTGCGCTTACCGCGTTTGGTCTGTGAGTGGGGGTAACCATCATTTCATATCCCCATATATGGAGCCACGGAGAGGCTGTGAGACAGATGCCTGAAAGTTTGAGATCGTGGTGCTCAGTAAAGGCTCCTACAGATGAGCGGCATGTTGTCGACGACAGTTCGGCGGCAGCCGTCGACAACGTAGGCCTCATATGTAACAGTCCTTATTGGGTTATGAAGATCATATATGCAGTCGCTCCATCTATAAAAGTAATATTAAGCTGCATCCAGCTAAACTGAAAACATCCCAGTGTACTTGGGAAGATAATTGTATATTATTGTCCTAATAAATTGATTTATTCAGAATCCTCTAAAATTTTTTTTTTTTTTTGTATAAATTGTAGTAAGTAAATAATGCAATTATTTTATAACTTTTTAGTGCAATTTTACTTAACAGAAAGATTTTTGGAGTCGGTTCTTTTTTTGTTAAAAAATATTTTATTTTTTACTTTTTAGTGAATCTTGCGTACCATAACTGATTTATCGGAAGTGAATATGGGTAGACCTACTCAACGCGCTGTTCATATATATCTGTCGCAGATGGATTGTAGAATCTGCTGTTTTACAAAATCTCTAGTTGCTTTACAAAACAATACTGTTTTATAAAACAACTGAACAACGTTCAGCTGGATTGCCATTGCGATACGTTTAACAAAACTGCTACCCAGCTTTAGACGTAATGCAGAATGACATATCTACAGTGGGACAGGTTTGTTTATTGTATAGGTATATTAAATGGATAGTCACCATTCAAGTAAAAAAGCGATACTGTATTCTGATTTGACTTTCCGTGGCTGGGTCGACGGAGCCCCGCGTAGCGGGGCTCCTATTTTTGTGTCCGTAAGGTTAGAAAAAACCTAAACACGAAGAGGATCAAGAAAGCAAAATACACCATTTCGTTTACTTCGACGACGTACGTCAGTTATTTTGATTTAAATACCAAACTACTAAACCAATTTTCATAAAATTTAAATGGGACCAATCTGAAAGTAAATCCTTTCAAATAAAAAACTAATTTTCCAAATCGGTTCATAAATGACGGAGTTCTGAGGTAACAAATATAAAAAAAAAAAATACAACCGAATTTATAACCTCCTCCTTTTTGGAAGTCGGTTAAAAAGTAATATTAAGCTGCATCCAGCTAAACTGAAAACATCCCAGTGTACTTGGGAAGATGCTGAACAGATTATTATTGACGCGCTTTCCTTCGTGATTACTTTTTTCTGGATGAATGACTTATGTTCGGGCCAGTACAGTAACTGACATGAGTTACTGTACTGGCCCGTTTACGTGTTACTCTCTGGCCTCCAACTATCTCTGTATGAAAATATTTCACATTTTGTTTACGTTTTGACGTGAGGGAAAGACAAACAAATCTCGTATGATGACGTAAATGAATATTTTTCCACGAAAAACAGGAACGATATGACGCTAATATCCTTAATTTGAATTATGTTATAATAATTTTTAAATTATTCGCTTTGCGTTTATATTGTAAATTAGTATGTAAATAAAAAGATAACTAATTTATTTATCACAGTATGATAATTTAATTAATGATTCGTTTTACAGGTTTTTGTCTGTCTGTATTTTTATTTGTAACCGTATCAATTATTTTTGAATTTTTCCTTTATATTTTTATGTTAACCAAAACTTTAATTTTATTACTGGTTTGACCTTTAGCCAAAAAGAAATACGCAGTCATATCACCATGACGATATTGTAATAGGTATATAGCATAATTATTCTCTTAATGAAATTATAATTGCTATCACAACATGCAAATTATTTATTGAAATGGGTGAACATGGCCATGACTGAAATTTGCTATATCATAAGAGACGTCACATTAAAAAAAAAACGATTTTATTAATTAATTTCGTTGCTTCTGAAAGGACCACTGGCCATCACAATTTTTAACCGACTTCCAATAAGGAGGAGGTTATTAATTCGGTTGTATTTTTTTATGTTTATTTTTGTTTTGATGGCTGGCACCGACTCCTAAAATAATAATAATTGTATATTATTGTCCTAATATTTTTTTATTTTATTCTTAATCGTCAAAAAAATTGGGATTCTAGTAAATTGAAGTAAGTAAATAATGCATTTTTTTTACGATTTTCTTTTGGACCTGAAACTGCAGTTGCAAATAAAATCTTATAAGTTATTCAAGGCTTTTCGTTATAAACTAGGGGTAATGGACAATTGGGTGTTGTGGTAATATAATAATTTAAATATGGTCTACAGAATAGATACCTATTACGGGTCTGGACTTGAAGGAATTAGTACTGGAGTAGTTTTAGCGGGCGTACCCCACTCGCCACTAGCATATGATTCCCATACAAATACCTTTTACCTGTATGGTTACAATGATAGTGTTAGGTTTTTTTTTATGTGTGTTAATACTAATAATGTAATAATGATAGCTGTTGTTGCTCAAGTGCTTGTGGTGTATAACCTCACGCCCCGCCAAAAGTAGCGATCAAATTTGTTCGATATTTAGTCAGAAGCAGTCTCCCGTCTGATCCTCTTGGGGTCTGGATATGTGCATCTGACATTTGTGTCTGCAAACGCACCCACGATATAGAGGAAATTGTGTGGGGCTATATTTATTTTAAAAGTAGCTCGCGACTTTCGCGTGGTACTTGGACAAATAAATAGCATTTTATATCATATCATGTCTCGTAAACTCTGCAAGATATCCAAATGGAATAGAGAAATTTAGGTTAAACAGTTTTAATACTTTATTTTCCTGTGTGGGCATTGCATCATGGACGTTGTGCCGGACTCCTACTGACTAAAAACCACACAGTCATTTGCTAAATCCGTTGTCCCTCTTTGGGCTTATTCGATACAAACTTTCAGGTCAACGGAGAGACAAAGAATCGAAAAACGGTATTAATAATGAGGCATCGTATAAATAGTAATTCTCACTAAACATGTTGGCATTTATTGTGAAATACTACAATAGGTATAGATTAAAACGTTGTTAATGATCAAACATATTTTTTTTAATCGTCCAGCATACACCTCTATATTGCCAATGAATGTCATACCAACACCAACAGTGAGGCTTCAGATGCAAATTAAATTTTATCATTCGTGAATCGTGACGTTATCTCGTTGTCAGCACGCGCCTCGTATCTCGCAAACTACATGTATGTTCACATGATTACAATGTTATAAACATATGATAAACTGTGATAAGGGCAGGCGTTAGTAATATGTACACATGACGGAAACTACACGTGTTATTGATATATTTCTTAATAGATGGTGACCACGACTTCTTCTACGCAACAAAAGATAGCTTATGTCTTTCTACAAAGTCCAATCTGTGTCTACACCAATATTCATCAAAATTTGTTCAGCGGGTTAGATGTGAAAACGTAATAAACAAACAGACAGAGTTGCTTTCCCATCAATACATAAATACAAATAAATAAAATTTAATTGTCTGTTTGTAATGTCAAAATAATAGCAATTTTTTGTGATTGTCAAACTTTCAGGCATCTAACTGTAAAGGATATCATAGAACTTATTTTGACATCCGGCGGGACCATCTATTTTTATGTTCTCCGAGGCACAGTTGAGTCTCGATATGAAATGATGGTCGTCCATCCACAGACCAATCGCGGCAAGCTCAGTTTTCTCCTCACCTCGATCGATCGGTCTATGCGGCTGTTAGTTAGCCACGAGGCCCTCTGCTGTATAATAATGTAAAGTTATTCGGACTTTCAGGTACCTACCCGTACGTGACGTCATCTAACTGCAGTATTGGCGGCGTATGCACCGGTCTGGGTCTACCGCCGCTGGTCATAGGCGAAGTGTTAGGAGTTGTGAAGGCGTATACTACGCGAGTTGGGGACGGACCCTTCCCCACTGAGCTGCACGATGTGAGTGTTCTATTTAGGTCACTGCAGGGTATGCAAACCAGCTCGTGACGTCATCATCGGAGTGTTAGGGAGTTGTCAAGGCGTATACCACGCGAGTTGGGGACGGACCCTTCCCAACTGAGCTACACGATGTGAGTGTTCTATGTAGGTCACTGCAGGGTATGGAGACCAGCTCGTGACGTCATCATCGGAGTATCAACATATATATTTTGAAATTCAAGTCCTCATTTTCGAAAAGAACAAAATTAAGCTCTTAATAAAATATTTCAATATTTATGAATTTCTAAGAACAGTGTGGATACCTGAATCTTAATCCTAAATCGACATAACAACGCTCCTAATACGATGTTATATTATGTTAAATATCACGTAAAATGTATCAATTTAAAAGAAAACAAAACCAGGTGTATATAATATAGTGAACTATATTTTATTATAGCGAACAATCTATGTTTTATTTAATTTCTAAGGTCAAAGTTTTTTTTTTTTTGTCAAAATGAAGGTACATAATATAGGTATAGTTGTTACAAAAACAAAATCAGGTTTCACTTTATTTGGCATTGTCAAAAAGCAAATTTCGCGTTCCCCCCTAAATTAAAATTGTAATTAGGATTTGCGGACTTTATTTTTAAATCCTGCAACGCTATATTCGTAGATACCAACGGCGACAGAGAGCCACATGCGTAAGCACTTCACCCAAGTTCAGTATTTCAAACTTGTGGCGTTGAATGCAGCTGCGAACCGAGATCCGTGATCCGTGTGGTTTTCAGTCGGTAGGGGTTCAGCACTCCCCAGCGATGTTCCTTAATAGGCGTTGCACAGCGGGGTTCTGGAGCTGGTCTCTTAAGAGGACCCAGTGCTCCCTTCATATGTCATTAGGTTCATGGTGACCGGTACACTTTTGGAGGTTAACCCGAAAACACAAAAAAAAGAACGCGATGGATTGTCCACATATAAAAAAAGTTAAAAATTGAGTTAGCATCAAGTTCTCGTGCTTACAGGAGACAGGCAGACTGCTGCAGGAGCGCGGACACGAGGTGGGCGTGACGACGAAGCGCGTGCGCCGCTGCGGTTGGCTCGATCTCGTCGTCGTGCGATATACCGCCATGGTCAACGGATACACCGCGTTAGTTCCATACATTATATCTATATTCCATATATATTTATGTTTCAGGGTTCAGAAGGTATAAAGTGCTATTTGATCAATTCCCGTGGGAACGAAGTCGCGTCACAGCTAGTCTGACATATTTTCTTAGATTATATGAACGAATATTAATTTATTATTTTCAATAACATATATCTGCCTCGCCTTTTCCCTATTACATTGGGGTCGGCTTCTCGTCAAATCGCATGCAGCTTAATACCAGTATTTTACATGTAGCGACTGCCTATCTGACCTCCACAACACAGCGGTAACACGATATCTCGTGGTACTTATTGTCGTGGATTGGTTGTCAGACTTTCAGGCCTATGACTATCCGTAAGGCCTCTGACTATCCGTAACGGCTGTCATAGATCTTACTTTGACAAGGACAACCGGGACCAACAGCTTAATGTGCTCTTCGAGGCATGGAGGGGTCTCGGTAAGGAATTATGGTCACCCACCCACAGACCGACCGCGGCAAGCGCAGCTTAACCTCGATCGATCGATCTGTGCGGCTGTTATTGAGCTCCTCCATTAATTCCAATAAGCAATCGATTAAACAATAACTTAGTATATCGCAATCACTACTGGACATATGCCTCTCCCAAACTACGCCACAAGACCTAGTTCTCCGATTGTCAATAATAATAATAATAATATTCCACAACTACCACACAACGCCGTCTAGTCTCAAGCTAAGCAGAGCTTGTGTTATGAGTACTAGACAACTGATAAACATACTTATATATTTCTAAATGCATACATATTATAGATAAATTACACCCAGACACAGAACAAATGATCGTGCTCATCACAAAAACATTTGTCCTGGGTGGGAATCGAACCCACGACCTCCGGCATAGCAGTCAGGGCTACTAACCACTAGACCAACAGGTCAGTCATAATATTATGGTATTAATTATTTCAGGATTTGCCTCACAAAGATGGACATCTTGGACACGTTAGAGGAGATCAAGGTCGGCATAGCGTACAAACTGAATGGAAAAAAAATTGAATACTTCCCTTCGTCCATGTCAGAGCTCAGCAATGTTGAGGTAATAAAAAAATTCTTTCATCATATTGCATTATGTCTTAATTAGCGGTCATCGTAGATCATATATATTAGTGCTCATGATTATATACACATATATCTAAACATTTGTGTATATAAAACTTTTATACTCGTTCAAAAGGAGGGCAAAACGGTTGTGCATACGGCATTAGCCGAAATCTTAATAATTGTACAATAAAAAAGATAATCAAGACATGCAAAATAAACGACAAAAGAAAACGACGTAATTGGACGTTCTCACGTACCAATAGAGGAATAATACCTACTTTGTTCGAAAAATATTTATTTTAAGCCAACATCGAACACTCGAATCCGGGCACGAAGAAAAAGAGTTAAGTAGGGACAAGGTTTGGTGTTCCTAAGTCAGGTTTCCGTTGAAAGGGGAGTAACCCTCGAAACAGGTGGAAGATATATATGAATTTCAAACTGTTTGCGCGATGCAGGATTCGTGACGCCATCTTGGGCGTTATATTCACGAAGGGTGGTAGATATCGCAACAGAGTTAGTTCCAGCTTTAATTAACTTTGATGTTTTTTAACCGACTTCAAAAAGGAGGAGGTTCTCAATTCGTCTGTATGGTTTTTTTTGTTAGTATGTCCAGCGATATCGTCGCCCGATTGAAATGAAAGTCTTTGTGTTTGAAAAAGGATTTTCTAGAGGTGGTCCCATTTAAATTTAGTGAAGATCTGATGACCTTCGGAGATAGATAATGGAACTCTCCAATTAATTACAGGAAATCACTTGCAATTGCTGTAATAGCATGTTTGTGTATAGTTTATTGATGGTGGTTAACTTATTTTTGTTGTTTAAAAATCCATTTTTTCTTAGGTGGAGTACATGACCTTGCCAGGATGGGCTTGCAGTATAGAGGATGTTCGGCAACTCGACAAGCTGCCCGAACAAGCGCGGAATTACGTGAAGGCCATTGAGGACTTCTTACAAATACCCGGTAAGTGTTATTATTAGATTATATTCGTTAGAAAATGTCAACTAAATAAATAGGTTCACATTCTCAAAAATTTCGGATGTGTTTTATGAGCGAGTATTTAAAATTTTTTGTTCACAAGTGATGAATTATGATAAAATAGAGAATCACAAAGTTATTACTTTCTAACACTTATTAATACTAAAGTTAATCTACTTAAGTTGCCCGCTAATTTTATAAGTATCTCGGGTAATATATTAATAATATATTCGTAATTGTTTAAAAAAAAAAAATGCGCCCTAATACGCAATACAAATAAGTTTCACATCAAATCAAATCCTTTATTTGCTGAATATGTAAGGTCCTAATTTATTAGGTAATTTCCATTGAAAGGGTTATATTATATAGGTATAAGTCAAATAGATTCACATAAGCTAAGAATTAAATGGAAATAACAAATTATTTGTAATAACTATAGTTAACCATAGTAGTAAGACGACAATTGCTCCTTGAACGGCGAACATTAAGATAAAAATAAAATTGTTGTAAAAATTTGAATTAAGCATTAAATTAATCCTTATCACTTAGGCATTGACCCCTTAAAAGGAAATTACCTAATAAATTAGGACCTTGTAGATTGTTTTAAACAAGATAGTGTTTATTTATTTCAGAAACTACAATTCCGACACGATTTTGTCTCGATTTTAATTTTTTGTTTTAATGTTCTTGCGTTTGACCGTCCAGCACTTCATCTGATGTTGGATTACGGTATTATTATTAAAATTGCAAAACAATAAAAGACGTAAATTATAACAACGTCTAAGATTTGTTAGTATTTGCCTGTAAAACCTATAAATTGACAACCTTTTTGTTTCCTGTTTCAGTTAAATACATCGGCGTCGGTCAGGGCCGGGAGTCCATCATCGGTACGCAAGCTTAACGTCGAGTGGACCCGCTACTTAGTGTCACTTCTAATTGTAATGTAATTACTTTTTAAGTAACGGATGCCAGGCAAACGCCCTCTTTTGTGCTTACTACTAAAAACAATCTGATAGTCTCCAAGTGCTTGGGAACTTCAAGAAACGTAGAATCAGGAAATTAAACACCGAAAGGGTTTCATCGTGTCGCTTTAATATATGCGAATAAGTTACACGATAGCTCAGTTAGATAGTTGGCGCTGTTACGCTATGACAAGGATCGCAGGTTATAGACCCGTATAGGTTATGCTATCGATGATTCTGAACGTAAATCCGTACGTTTGACATTGGAAATATGTTATTTCGTACTTTTGAAAAGTTAAATTGGCTTAAAACTAATAAAGAAAAAGGATTCTACTATGCTATACTTCAAGGAACTGTGATGTACGTAAATTTATTTTAACATTGCGCAAGGTTTTTAAGCATTGATACGACTTAGAATTTGATTTGAATTGGAATTAATTTCAGAAGTCTACCGATGGCAACTTGAGGACTGATGATATTGTTTTAATCTTCCGCGAATAACAATGATAAACAGTAAACAAAAATACACCACCTTCTTACGGTACAGGAATGAATTTGTATTTTGTAAAAGATGTCAAAAATTTGAAACGATAAACGATCTTAGTGCAGTCCATATTTCTCAACTGTAATTTAATAGCTCTTTATGTCTCTATTCCTTCTGCTCGTGCGTATGTTTTTTTTTTGTGGTATGCACAAAGGAGGTCGCCTCAACCGCATCCAGCTGGCTTGTATGTATACCAAACAGTTGTCTGTACAACTGTCAATACGTTTTTATATATTTGAAGCCATACAATACACTTTTTTATATGTTGGGCTTCTACATCAATTGCCTATCACAACTGGAATTGAATGTATGTAATATTTTAACACTAATTTTTATGACAATATACACCATAATGTGTTAAAATGCAAGACAAGATATTCGAGCCTTATGCCTTAAAATGTTTTTATAGCCGTAGGTAGTGCCCTTCGTATTTCCGCCAATATCTACAGATAGCGCAGTGACGTCACATAATTATGCAATTATGATAATAATCCTCCTTGTACTTAAGGTTACAACTATTTGAATAAGGTTCTATTGTAATAGTTTTACCTCTATGGTCTTAATCAATTCACAGCGTTTTCTGGTTTCCGAATTAGCGATTAATTATAAGTCGCACATTTACCCTATTGCTGAAGGCGTGATGTCTAAGATGGCATATAGGCCGCAGCAAATGGCAAAGAACGATCTAGCTAGCTCTCTTTTCGGAAAACGTTATTGGAATAGTGACCTAAAATATAAATAATTTACATCTGTAAATTCTATCTTGAACACAATAATCTCTTAAAATCTTACTTAACAACTTTAAATTATTACTTAACCATAATATCATTGTAGTTGAACACTTTCCATTTGTATGTCTTCGATATATTGTATTATTTTTTAGTTTGTAATAAATCTGGTCATCCTGTTTAACTGAGAAAATTCACAGTTTAACTAAATGTTTGACATATTAAATAATCTATTTTTTTTTTAGTTTCTATAATATTATACATTTATATTAAATGGAAAAAGAATACGGTCGCGAACAGGATTCGAACCTGCGCCTCCCGGATAGATACTCAAGCGCTCTGACCAATAAGCCATCTCGACCTCGAATTCTTTTTCCATTTAATATTGTAACTTTAGAGTTCGCTAAGCATGCGTTAATGCTTTTTCAAAGACATATCTTGAATTATACATTTATATTAAATTTTTCTATTATTTTATGGCAATATTTTAATGTTTTGGCCGCAGTTCTAAACTAACCTAACTAAATAATATGAAGTCCACTCACAATCACACAAAAAGTTTTTGGATTCTGTTCTATTATAAACTAATAAATCTTACAATTTGTCGATGATATATATAAGCATACTTCACTAGTCAATAATTGGAACTAAAGGTGCCAGTTTTATACAAAAAATACAATTCAGTATTGTTTATAAAACTAATGTGTATTGGCTAAGCGTTAGCGGATTATCTTGCCTCTTGTATATCTCTAGGTAAAATGTATGCGGAATTATTAAATAATGTATGTGGAAGTGTAGTATTTAGAATTATATAAATGTTTTTATCAATCAGAATAGCTTGAGGTGTACTTAGTAGAGTGAGCGCCACTTGTGATGCAGTGTTATTATTTACCTAAACTTCAAAAAGCAATCACACATGGAATGGATAGAACTGCCTTTGAATTACCAAAATCTAACACAGTTTTAGTACAGAGCCCTATAAATCTATTAAGATATAATAATTTGTTACAAACGGATTCGAACAATTCGTAGCTTCCAAATCTGTCGAAAACTGAAAACGTCGTGTTTATAATTCTTGGTTTCCAGAAGGAGGTATTATGCACTCTGTGTATTCTTTAAACTTTAAGTTTAGGTAAATAAACTCGCTCATTGTTGGCTTTACGTAATTTTTTACCGACTTCTAAAAAGAAGGAGGTTCTATGTTCCACTGTATGTATTATTACATAATGTAATAAATGGCTGTCGTCATCAATGCTTGGAGCTGACGAACACCGTGTCGCACTGCGGTAAACTCTACACTAAAATAATTTAGCTAATTTTTAATATAATAACGTATCAAAAAATCTATTTAATAATCATAAAAATTATATTCTATATATGTATTTCACAGCGGAGTTTAGTACAAAATAATTGTTGATGGTATTTATTGGTCGCGCGTTGTAGTTTCTTTTCGCAGCAATAATAGGGTAATATTATTGTATAAACAATCTGATAAGAATCAGTAGCGACGTTAATGGCGGAGTTGAACTTGTGAAGTATTATTATAAAGACACCAAGGCTTAATTATTCCTAACATTTATTCTTAGTTCATTTGATTTAAGGTGTCACAATGTCCGTTCCAGGTTCGCAAAATAATGTTAATCATGTGGCTTAAGTAAAGGAATGCACGAAATTATACAAATATCCTGGAACGACTTTGTATTTTATAATGTTTTGTTTCTTAAATTGACAGTGTCAGTTGTTTTTGCACAAACGAAATAGCAATACTAATTAATACAGATCTTTTTAGTAATAATATTATTAATATATGTTTTTAATCAATACTTTTTTTACTAACTTTTTCATACGGGGCTATATTTCAGCTTTCAGTTATCGTGAAAATCGTCGAAACAATTTAGACATTATTTTACTTATTTACAATTTTACAAAGGCCCATTCCAAAGATCTTTGCAATTGAAATATTGTATGTACTTATTTTACGAATCATCGTTTCGCTTATACATTCTGTGAGTCGTGTTTTTTATGTGATATAATTTGTATAATCGATAAAAATATTTACATTAATATAATATCGACATTATATTAATGTACATGTTTACAGTTAATATGCCAATAAAACGGTTTATTCTTTTATGCCTGTGTTTTTTATTCATCTCATTAGGTATGTACATAATAGGCCACCTATTTTTCTTACTAGCTCATATTACCCGGGAACATAAGGCTTCTAAAGATACCCTATACATCTAAATCGGTTTAGGCGTTTAGAAGTTATCTACCTATACTATATTATTATAAATCTGATGAGATTTTTGTTTGTTTAAATAATCGCGCTAATATCTGGAACTACCAGTAGAATTTAAAAAAATCTTTTTTAATTTGATAGCCAGATTCATGGGGCCTATTCTATTCCCTCCTTATTTGCTATACTATAGGCTTAGTACTATATATACTATACTCCTACCTTTACTATACTATAGCCTACCTATCTAACATTCGGCTACACCTCTCAGCTATATTTATTTTTGATAAATCGGAAGAAAAAGCGCTGCCAAACCTCATTATCATATATATTAGGGTACGCTGGCGTAATGGTTAGTGATACGTAAATATAATGTTCCACAAAAATATTGGTATTTAGTACATCTAAAAAAAAGAGCGATGCCATATGCCTATCTCTTATACATAAGCTACAATAAGATATTTTGTGCTAATTGGGCATGCCATGTTATTTGGACGCATATAATTTAGGAGATAAATGTAAAATAAAAATAATTCAACTCTCGCGTGAACGAGCCGTGTGACGCATAAACCCCGCCCGACGAGATGAACTGTGAATTATTGCGCTATTTGTTGGTTAGTACTAAGTAATTAAAATATAATTATATGCAGGTGAAACCTCGGGGCACAGCTAGTATAAAGAAACTCACAAACAAACATGAACCCTATAAACAACACTCCTTTTTGGGCAGCCGCGTTAAAATAAGATTTTTATTTTATTTCAATTTCGTATAAGGCATATATAACATTAAGATAAAATCAAAATCTTGTGCTTACCACAAGAAGTGCATCTATTGTGAAAGGCACATTTTGCGAGGTGCACGTATCTTGCCACCCCTTGCGGTATTTTGCACGAACAAGTAGCGAGCTATATCTCGTCAAGTAGATAGGTTCATAGTGGCGATAGTAGTTCCTACCTGTAGTGGAGTAACAGATTGTCAAGAAGTCAACCTGTTGCTTGCTACGGTACTAGTGACATCACGATATTTCTTAAGTCCTGTTTTAATGGAAAACTGAAATTTTGCAGTACCGACTTACAAAAGTTTTTAACATCAATATTATTCTATTTATACATTTACGAGCATACAAATTCTTGGAGTACCACTTTCTGTATTAGAGCCTTGACCAAGCCGTCTAACGAGACGGAATTATTATATAATTTGGATGGTATTTTTATATAAATTGCTCCCTTGCGAAGCCGGGGCGGCTAATAAGGAATAAAATTAAGAAAAACAAATCATGTACATATCGCAATACATGTCTTTATTCCACATTTAATAACTACTTCAGTCAAATAGGTAATTATAGATACATATTTAATTAAGTGAATATTTACATGAACACCTTACTTATATAGTAAGTATATACAGAAACTTACATAATACATTAATATATAATCTCGGTAATATGTGTACAATTTTACATCAAATTGTGACATTTTTCTATATACACCTATAAATTAATTTAAGCAAATTAAACTTGTGAACGCAACAACCTTTTAGTGAGTGTATCAACATTGGGACATATTGTACTAACATTCCAACAGAAATAAATACCTTAACTGGTATAAAAGGTTATATATAAAATGGTGATACGAATGCAGCCTGAATTTGTTTACTTTTTAGAATTTTTACAAAATTTTATCGATTTTGGTTTTACGAAACGAAACACATTTTCAGGGATTCCCGAAAATAATTGATCCGTTTACTCGCTTAGACACCAAATGAAGAAACCAGAACACAAAAATTTATTCAAGATATGTCTATGAAAAAGCATTAACGCATGCTTAGCGAACTCTAAAGTTACAATATTAAATGGAAAAAGAATACGGTCGCGAACAGGATTCGAACCTGCGCCTCCCGGATAGATACTCCAGGCGCTCTGACCACTAAGCCATCTCGACCTCTCAGAGGTCGTCTCAGAGGTTCGAATCCTGTTCGCGACCGTATTCTTTTTCCATTTAATATTGTAACTTTACAAAAATTAATGTATCAATGTTTACGTATTCATGAGAGGGGGGGGGGGGGGCAAGAGCTCTGCTTACTTTTGCTGACGAGGGGGGAGGTGGGGGTTTATAATCGCAAATAAATCTACTTGGCAGTTTTGTTTAACCATATTAATTAAAGTTATAATTATGTAGAGCCTTTTATGTAAAGTAAAACTAAAATTTCAGTATGAGATGGGTTGGTTGTTTGATCTACGATTCTTATAGAAAAACAGACACACTCATACATGGACTTTTAGCATTCTTAGTTTTGGAAAAGACAGTCGATTCAAGCACCTTTATAGCGAGGATCTTGTAAGTAGGTGAGGTAGTACTAAACATTAATCCTGATTTAGACGATATTTCGCCCTTTACATTCTATAAACTAGCAGCCGATGCGCGATTACGAGTCGAACATCATCTGGAAAGGAACAATAGAACCATCGATTGTCGATTAATTCGACTAAATGAAAAACAATCGATAGAAAATAAAACTGTTATATATTTTGACGCACAAACCGCAGCTATGAATCAATTATCATTTTTTTTTTTATAGTTTTTTTGCGGACTAGTGCGTTGTGTTGTGGAGTGTGATCCCAGGAGTGTTACTATCGTATAATATCGATTTTAATAGAACAGTTTAATTGTTTTTATTAACAATTGGCCAGCGCTCGTATACACGCCAAACACCGAGTAGATAATTTGTTACTTATATTTTTGTCGGACTGATTTTATTAGTGTCGAAACCGAAACTTACTAAAACTAAGTCAAAGTACAAGTAAACACGAAAGAAATACCTAATCATTTATATGTGAAAAATCAACCTCAACTCCTGCGATCAACGGCGGCGAACTGAGCCGGCGTGGCGCAGCGGCGTGGACAAACACGAGTTAGCCGCGAACGCACGATAGTTCACGAATACTCGAGCTTCGGCGCGGCCGCAAGTTTCGGCCGAAACCGAAACTATGGCCGAAGCTAGATTTTTGTATAATAACTTTCGTGAGACACATTCATATTAATTATTGTTCAACGGTTATTACTCACTTGCATTCTTCGGGATTGCTCGGGAGATTGAAAAGCGACATCGCCGCGGCCTCAGCTCATCACTAAGGGCCGTCCGTTCGAGTTCGAAACTAGTCGGGCAATCCCGAAGAATGCAAGCGAGTAATAACCGTTGAACAATAATGAAGCTAGATTTATTGGCTGAAACCGAAACCGAAATTTCGGTCGGTTATTTGTTTTTATATTTATATTACATGATTTAAAGCAAATGCTCACACATTTAAAAACAACACCACGCTACCAAAGCTTTCATAATAATGCTAGTGGTTGTTTTTGATTGAGTGAACATAGCGGATATATAGTTGCAGCCACGTTACGATACAAAACGCAAACATACAAGGTGTACAGTAAATAGTACACACATATTGCGAGGGGTGATAGTATGGCGAGTCAATAACTACCAAAATAGCATATTAAATGTTCCGTTATGGTTTTAAAAGTGCTTAAGTGCGAAAACATTTAAGTTTGCTGGAAAATGACACGACCGTGAAGCATTTATGGCACCGACTCTTCTCGGCCTTTGAGCAAGCGAGACAGGTGTACTGACGGAATTTAAAGGAGTGAGCGACACAGCACGCTGGCCCCACTAGATCACGCGAGCAATCAAGCAATGCGTACGACTTGAGACATGCACATTCATAAAACAAATGTACTATTAACTGCCTCGTTGGTCTAGTGTTCCCAAGCGCAACTGCTGAGCAGGAGGTCTCGGGTTCGATTCCCGGGTCGGGCAAAGTGTTATTGAGTTTTTCTGTTAGAAAATTCTCAGTAGCAGCCCGGAGTTTGGAATTGTGCCCGGTTGATGGCAATAGGCATTGGTGAAATGTGGGTGTACAATTGAGTACACATATGGTCACTATTAACTACAATTGAGTATACCTCTGCCTACCCCTTCGGGGAATACAGCCGTGCTGCTATGTTATGTTACTAATAACTAGACACCTTGTATAGCCACTTACACGCCGAACAAAATTTGAACACACAAAACACTGTCAGCATAATCTCACTCATTATTGTCACAACTAAATGGAATATATAAACTTAAACTAAAATCTACTGAAATTAGATATTTTCAGGAACTCCTTTTATGTCATTTTTACGGACGACAACGTCAAGTGACAGCAAAAAGTTTAATAAAAGTTCCCTAAGTTCACATAAACAGTTCGATAAATATATAATGAAGTTTACGCCGTACACACACTTATGTACGGGAGACAGCTAAATAATTAACTACAGGGTTGAGCTTACCCCTTAAGTAAAATCAGTTCTTAGTCCCTTGTATTAGGGGATATATTCCGTTCTCTCTTGTTTTTGGTTTTGGGTGGGGCGCGATGGCGGTCCCTCTTCCGGCTAGATGACGAGCAGGATGATGATGGGCTGGAGTCTGGGGGGGATCCGGCTTCCTCAGCAGTCAGGCCCATGGTCTGAGACTCTGGCGTGGAAGGCTCTAACACGCTGTTGCGAAGAGCGCGGCGTTGTTCTTCAGTGTGTTGGGGACAGCGCGTTGATCTAGAAAGTTTAAAAATATAGATATTAAATACCTAAATGGGTGTGGTGGACGAAAGTACGGCTGCCGAGATATATTTCCGGGTCGGGTAAACTATTAGTATTTTTAGCCGACGAAAAAAAGGAGAAGGTTCTCGGTTCGAATATATATATGTATGATCATTGATCACACATACCTTTTTGCAGATCAGTCCGATTTTGATGATTATTTTTTACTGGATAGAGAATACTTCCAGTTGGTCCCATATAAATTTCACCCCTAAAGGTGGATAATAGGAAAAATAGGGAATTATTGATTGTTCACTTTTTTTGTGTATGGTATCTCGCAGCTCAACCTAGGAGGTTGTCGACTGCTTAACCGGGCTTTTCTGTGGTTGCCTTAAGAAATTTAAGGCCAAGGCATTCAACTTATCAACTAAGTGACAATACGCTAAGGTGCCCCCTGCGGGGTAAGGGCCTCGGCTTAGGGCGTCGCTGGTGGGATTCAAAATATTATTATTATTTAGGGACGAAATTAAAGCTACAGGCTCAGCGGCGCAGTTGGCACGAGCAAGGGTCAGGGTGGACAAACACGGAGATTTCGCGACGGGCCTCGACGGCGAGGCCGAAATGACGGTGGTCCGTGTTTGTGAACTGTGCTCGTGGCCCTACTACTTTCTTGGAGGAGGGTTAGCGTCGTCGGGATAGGAGAGACAATGTCTAGGTCGGCGAATCCTACTTATCTGTAAGGGGGATTGATTGTTCACATCTCAACAGATTCTGTTGAAACTTTGCATATGTCGCAGATGGATTGTAGAATCCGCTGTTTTACAAAACTGCAAACAGTACTGTTTTATTTATCGCAATGGCGATTCGTTTAACAAAACAGCTACCCACCTTTAGACGTAATGCAGAATGACATATCTACAGTGGGACAGGTTTGTTTATTGTATAGGTATATTATATGGATAGTCACCTCTCAAGTAAAAAAAAGATACTGTATTCTGACTTGACTTTTCGTTGCTGGGTCGACGGAGCTATTTTTGTGTCTGCAAGGTTATAAAAAACCTAAACACGAACCTAACCTGTCCGTGTCGGGATACACGAAACTCCCGAGCTCGCTTCGCTCGCTCATGGATCAATTTCGTTTATTTTCTTTCATAATCCCGATATATTGTCGACTATTATAGTGGTTTAGTATTTAAATCATTCAAAATTTTCATCTTTGTTTTTTGCTATTGACAAGTAAATTAAAGTTAGGTTATTATTGTTAAGACTTAAAGAGCCATATGCGACAAAATTTCTAACTAAAATCAAAAATCTGACAGTTCATTTCACACTGTTTTACATAATCTCTGATCGTTGACCCGCTGCATTGATAAAACGCAAAACGTTCATTCAATTCTGCGTGTGTAGTTCAGTAATTATGTAAAACCGCTAAACCTCATTCAGCTGTTTTTCATAACAGTACTGTTTTGTAAATCAGCTAGCAGTTTTGTAAAACAGCTGATTCTACAATCCATCTGCGACACATACATAATGTTTGCGCCATTTTTTTGTGAAAAACTTTTTTATCTATTTACCTAGTGCATAATTTCTTAGTATGTTCAGATACAACGCCACACATCTGCAGCAGCAGATTTTTCTTCTCATTAGCGGTCATCGTTTCGTAGGTGGCACCGTCGTTCGCGTCCGAGTTCTGCGTCCCGTTGTTGTGCCTGTAGGAGATACTTGTTGTACATTCAAATACATAATAAATTGCGCTTGAGAGCCCAAAATTATATTACAGTCACGTGTATATAGTCGCTTAATGTAAAATAGTGGTATTAAGCTGCATCATTATTAGATTGGAAGCCGACCCCAATATCCATAGTTGAGAAAGCAAAGCATATTTTATTTTTGAATGCTGTATATTTTTTTAACATATTGCTCTCTAAAACTGGCCTGGCAAGCGCGCCCACTGAGTGTGAGGTCCTGGGTTCGATACCCAGCTCGTGCAGTATTAATGGGTTTTTCTGTTAGGAATTTTACAGTGGCAGCCCGATATTTGGATTAATGTGTCCAGTAGATCATCATATGAGGCTTACGGGCATTTAGGAAATGTGGGTGTATAACTGAGTACACCACTGCCGGAATCCTTCTGATTGGAATTCTTCTCCTCCTAAACGGCTTGCCCGATTTTGATGATTTTCTTTTACAATTTTTCTTTAGTAGGACCCGGTAAGTAGCGCTGTTGTCGAGATCCGTAAAATGCGGGCGTCTGCCTACTGAGTCCACTAATATGTACATAAAACACAAATACAATATTGTATATTCATAAAAAGCATGCAAGTGCAAGCTAGTTTATAATAATAATTGCGTTAACTATTTTTTGTTGTCATTCTAAAAGCTGACTTTCGGAATATACGAACGTACCGTGAAGACTGTAGCCAGCCAGAGCATTAGATGTTTGAAACAAAGAACAGTCATGACTTTATTATATTCCATTTAAATAATTTATCAAAATCAAAATATATCTTACTATGACTTCGTATATAGGTTAATTATTTCTAAATCAGTCAATCTAAATTTAACTATAGTATTTAATAGATTCAGCGTTACCTTGCGATGTTCATTACAGTGGATGCAAATAATAACTATAGAGTGTCATTTTCTCAACTACGGGAACATTTACTTGTGAAATGGGTTTAGAAGTGGCTCCACTCTATGCTTTATTTTGATTAGTAACCCTTGCTCATACTTTTCACATGCAGAAGGCGTATAAGGACACCCTTGATACTGTAAGACTTAACCCGGCTAAAATTGAAGAAAACAGGCATGATGACAGTTTTAAAGAACCAAAGAATAAATTTTTTTAGAGGTAAATTTTGAAACAAAGGATTCTAAAAAAATACCTAGTTGTATTTAAAACATTAATATTAGTAGCATTTTCAATAAAATAAAAGTATGAAATGCTGCAATCGGCCATGTTAACTGAAACGTCAATCACAGCGAATGACGTCACGCCTCAGTCAAAATGTCAAATAACTTATTTCAAATATGCTGAGGCATGACGTCAAAACGGCGTCATGATACCCAGCAGCGTTTTCGCGTTTAAATCAAATTAGATAGATTAAAATGCAATAATTTGCGTTAAAACTTAATTTATTGCTGAAATAATGTGTTTTTAGGATATAGTAGACGTGTACCTTCATTTTAAAAGGAGATTTCAAAATCTGTCATCATGCCTATTATATTTGCCTCTAACAACACTATGTACTGAGGCTTTATGAAGCAATCAATGTGGCTGTGTAGGTTAAGAGTCCTCAATTTAGTCCCGCAAATAAATACAGTATTGCCATTTCTAATTCACTTCATAAGAAAACGGGTACCACCTCCTTTCAGAGGCATACATCCAATAATGTAAAACGTTTAACAGTTCCACTACATACTTATGCAATTTATTAGGTTTCCTATTGTTGTTGTTCTTGATCCTGCGTTTCCGGCGTTCATTCTGCACCGAGCCCCCGGACCAGTCGACATCATCTTCGTCGTCACTTAGAAGCCCCGCGTATGACGTTGGCTCTCGACTGTTTGACGCGATCCGGCGCGACGCTATGCGGGAACTGTTGCGGCCCATCCCTAGAAATAATTATTAATTTCATAAATATTTGAAGACATACATTGTATATGGCTTCTAGAAATAATTATTAATTTCATAAATATTTGAAGACATACATTGTATATGGCTTAAAGGGTTTTAGTATGTCCTAACGGCCGAGTTCGTGAGTTTGCTTCAAACCTAGCATGTACCAATCAATCACTGTGATTCTTTCAATCTCATACAGTCCTCCTGCCTAGCCTTTTCCCAATTACATTGGGATCGGCTTCCAGTCAGTCCGGATGCAGCTTGCTATTTTATATTATTGCTAGCTAGTATTTTACATGGAGCAACTGCCTATTTGACCTCCACAACGCAGTTACTGGGTAACACAATATGACTGGTTGTCAAACTTTCAGGCCTCTGACTATGCGTAACGACTGTCATAGATCTTATTTTGACAATCGGGACCGACGGCTTAACATGCTCTCCGAGGAACAGAGGGGTCTGGGTATCCACAGACCGACCGCGACAAGCGCAGCTCAACCTCGATCGATCGATCTGTTCGGTTGTAATTAAGCCACCATACAGACATTGAAAAAGACTATGAAGTATGACTCATATCTATGTTAATGGTCTGAAATCGCCAACCCGCAGTGAGCTAGCGTAGTGAACAAAGCCCGTGCCCTCTCTGTATGAGGAGAGGCCCTTGCCCTGTAGTGGGAAGGTTAAAGGCTGTTCATGTAATGTACCAATCAATCACTGTGACTTTTTCAATGTCATATGTACTCTTTTAGTTAATTTACAACATCACAGACGTAGTAAAGGAAAATGTCAGTGAGGAAACCAAGACTTATTAGATTGACACATAGTGGGTAACATGGTATCACCATGCTAGCTCACTGCATGTTTATAAGAAGAGGGCCTTGCCTTGCAGGGATAAAGTTGGTTACATGCGGTTATGTAATTTTGAGTTAATGTTGTTAACCTACAATTGAGGTACATGCAACAAAATACGAAAAACATTACCTACCCTTAGTAGTGTATTTTCTGTTTATACATATTGTTAAATTCATTTATAAATAAAAATTTATTGTTGAACATACCAGAGTCATCAAACAAACAGTGCTATATTAAAATTATTATGATGTTGTCCATTATTGACTATATATTATATATTATTGTATCACAAGTACAAAGAGAGATATTATTCAAGATAAGAAGTCAATTTGTTGAACAACTGCCTTGTTGGTCCAGTGGTCCCAAGCTTGACTGCCGAGCATGCAGTCTCAGGTTCAATTCCTGAGTCGAGCAGTATTATTGTGCTGGTAGATAGCAAGACCTATTACATGGGATTTAATAACAGCATTGTTGCAACTGTGTACACCTCTGCCTACCCCTTCAGGGAATACAGGTGTGATGCTGATATGTTATGTGCTATAAAGTCAAAATATATGCTTAAAAAATTGAATAAATATTAAGAACTACATTGTGACCGGTTCATACAGGTTTCTTTAAAATAGACAATCAAATTGCAAATGAAGCAAAGTCTCATCATGAATCAACTAAAAAGCTAAGTATAGTGTTGATAATAGCATTTAGAACATGAATGGATCAGTCAGCTGCCGTCTATCTATTGTGCATACCCTTTAAACAATATAAACATTGTTTCTATGTAAATTAACTGAGTACTTCTGAACTGCTTGATGAATTTTGATGCAGTTTTCACAATCATTTGGAGAAATTCTTGAAGTATGTATATGTAAACATAAAAATATCTTTATTCATACAAAAACCTTTTACAAAGGTATATGATTAAATTAGACTGTTATATATAAAAAGGTTGAGCACATAGGTAGACCCTGACTCCTAAACTAGGTAATCCTGTGACTAAGGAGTTAGTGTTCTGCTGTCACAGTATTAACAATAAACATGTTTCAATTGCACTCATATGAAGCTGGAATGTTTATCTAAACCATAAATACATGAGTAAGATGTATTATACTTTATCTGCAAATCTTTAGTAACAATGGCAAGGCAAAAATATGCTTAGGCTACTGTTGCTTAGGTGTTATTGTACAATCAGACTAAAGAGAGCTTATATCTGTTCCATTATATGAGAACTAGCTTCTACCGGCAACTTTGTCTATGTGGGCTTCAGAATTGGGTCCAGCTGGGATAAAAAGTGTTCTATTTACCCCTTCCGCTCAGCCACATACAAAATCATACTTCATAACAATAAAAATCTATTGTGTCCGCTAATTACGAAGCCAACAGCTTAATAAAGATTATAAGCTATCTATAATGTTGTTGTGTGAAAGAGTAACAAATATCAATCCATTCTAATATATTAGTAGGTTAATGTAAAGGGATATCTAAAATAGCTTTATAAGGGTAGAACCATGCATATTTTGCAGCTTTGGTAATGTCTTAACAGCTAACACAAAACTGTTTTTAATGTGAGGTAGCCCTATTTGTATACATTTATTTTTGAAAAGCAATAACTCATGCCTAGTCAACCATAAAAATATAAATTATTGTAGAAAATGAATTGTGAGAAGGATTTGAACTTGTACCTCTCGGATAAATACCCCAGCACTCTGAGCAGCACTAAGCCATCTCAACCGATATATGTATTATTAAAAAACTATTGCTATGTTAAGAAAAAAGCTTTTGAATATGTTATCCACTAAGGATACTCCCAATAACAATAGAAGGATTTGTATAGGATATATGGTTTGACTAATACATTACATAACATTATGAAAAGTCCAATTGATATTACCTATTGTATAACAACACAATGTTAATACAACATTTCTATTACTACACAAAAAGGAAGGGTGAATAGTGGTTAATGCAATATACAGAGGCCAATGAGTTCTGTTATAACAGGTTCTAAATGTAGAGTGAACTAGTCTAGAATGAATTGTTGAATAATAATAATATAATAATAATAATAAATATTCCACAACTATCACACAACGCCGTCTAGTCTCAAGCTAAGCAGAGCTTGTGTTATGAGTACTAGACAACTGATAAACATACTTATATATTTCTAAATGCATACATGTTATAGATATATTACACCCAGACACAGAAGAAATGATTGTGCTCATCACACAAACATTTGTCCTGGGTGGGAATCGAACCCACGACCTCCGGCCTAGCATTCAGGGCTACTAACCACTAGACCAACAGGACAGTCAATGAATGTCTTGTGTACAGATGACAATAAATTTAAATCTAAAGCGTGGTAGTTAACCTTATAGCTTGGAATTGCAATTTGCCCTAGCTTCTGGTAAAAATGCTTGTAGTGACATCAATATAATCAAATTATTCAGAAACACTTTTTGGTTAGGTGTGACTAATATTATGTGGATACATCTAATAGATAAAGAAGAGGAAGGAACTCCAATTCTGTCTACTATGGCTGGGTGGAATTGATAATTATCATAAAATTAATAATTATCATAATACCTACTCATAAAAAAAAATATCAGGTCAGTATACATATTGCAACCAGACATTGTTGGTGAATACCAAAGGACTTTTCTAATGACTTACCCATGCATTTCTCTAAGTGAGGAGCAAATCTAGTTGCGGAAACGGGCCTCTCACAATTCGGGCAGGAACAATTCGAATCAGGTGTTTTTTTCATCATTGAGAAGCCAAAAACGTCGCATTCAGGCGTGCTCACGATTTTGTAGGGCTCCTCTTCTTCCTTTTCGCCTTCTATCAAGTCCGTCAGACCTGTCTTTAATCCATGGTGGAACTCGAAAGCAAATCCTAGGGTCACATCATCACACACACTCTCGTATATATAATTTGCAGCAGCATCTGCATTGTTTTCATTTTGCATTATCTCAAAAAACTTAACGTTCAAATCGTGCATACTCAACTCGCTAGTTATAGTATTCATTTTCATGGATTTCGTAATTTTATCGAAAAATAACACACTACCACTACACATTAATAATTCAGAAAAATTAATTCGGTGTTGACTGCTGAGATTGATTGATTACCATTTCATTCATGGAAACTGGAATGGAAACTTGGAAAGAGCTATCTAGTCTGTTTTACACTTATAGAAATTAATCAGTCCATCTCTTTCTTTCCAATTCTAAATTATTTTCAAATGTCATTTTGGTGTCAACGCCATTTTAAAAACTGACATATTAGAAGTAAGGTTTTTTTCATTCATTTTTAGGAATGCAGCCCGATGAGGGATATTACATCTTACAATCACTAAATATTTGGCAAATATAATTATTTATTTTTATTTGGTTTCAATTTAGATAAAGAAAAAAATTTACATGGCATTCCAGTATTTCATCATCGAGCATTTTGAAATGACAGCAGGACGGCTTGATAACCTTTTCATTGAAGCAAGAGAGATAGCTATACAGCTCTGACACGATCACAAGAGAGCATATACCAACTAAACTATTGTTATTGGAGTTGATAACAAGTTGTAAACAATCGAACAGTTAATTTGATAAGAAGTAAATAGAACTCAAAACGAGATAAAAGTTTTGTGTAAATTTACATAATACTTATTGCCCGACTGTCGAGGGTGTCCTACATACGGTGTCATAGTCTACAATAAAATAAATAAATCCATACAAAATGGTAAGTAAGTACCTACCGACCCTCAGAGGTTTAGGTAGGTAGCTACATTTTATTTATTATGTTTTGCTGCCATTCTATTGTATTACAAGCATAATTGATAATAATAGTGACAAGATTTATAGAATAATTATAGACCACGCTTTTAAGTAGGTATTGTTTATTTTTTGTACCATAGCTACTAGGGAGGAGCCTACTATTATTATCTCCGGGAACATTTATTTTGGATTCTTTACATACCCCATTTATTTAAATCGGTTTAGGCGTTTAGAAGTTAAGGTAAAGTGATTCACAAACATAAATACATGAACCCTAAAAACATAATACGGCTTTTTTGGCAGTTGTGTATCGTATCAAAATCCGATCAACGGTTCTCGAGATAATGGCATTGTATTTATTAGGTATAGGGATGACCACAAAATAGAAACAACATACCTACATAGGTACGGATCAAATTGTCATTGTAGATGAATGATATCGGATACAAAATTATTTTAAACACGTTTTAATTGTTTTGTTGGTAAATTCTACTTTTTATACCAGGATCAAAGGTTAACTAAAAATATTCGTTTTATTCTTTATTAAATTTCTTTAAATTTAAATTTCGTAATACTGCAGGTGTCCTTCACTGCCCGTGGCTTGATGCCCCCAGTCTTCACCCCTTTGAATGATGACCAGACCATCAACTTTGGGGCCATCCCAGCATATGCCAAATTTCTGGCTGATTCAGGAATCAAATCTGTTTTAGGTAAAGTTTTATTTCTATTTATAAGAATGAGATATATATTGCTCCTACTGTAGATCATATCGGCGCACCGATTGAATATGCATGATGACAGATTTTGAATCTGTTGATAAGAAGTAAATAGAACTCAAAACGAGTCAATATCCTTTATAATGTGTAATGTGGAAATATTACAAGTCTACTATTTCCGAAAAAAAAAAACATTATTTCAGCAATAAACTAAGTTTTAACGCAAATTATTGCATTTTTATCTATCTAATTTGAATTTAAGCGCGAAGACGCTCATGGGTGTCATGGCGCCGCTTTCACGTCACGCCTAAGAAATTGACAAATGTTCAAGCAACACGTACGGTGGAGATTGACAATTACTTAGGCGTGACGTCATTAGCTGTGATTGACGTTTCAGTTAAGATGGCCGATTGCATTATTTTATACTTTTATTTTGTTGAATATCTCAGTAATATTCATGTTTTTAATAAAACTAGGTACCAAATTTTTTCCTTCCTCCAATCAATTCTTCTCCTACAATCAATCCTTTGTGCATATATTTTTCTCTAAACCCATTAATTTTTTGGTTCTTTAATACTGTCATCATGCCTATGATGCCTATGATATGAGAAACATTTTGGGTAGATTAAACAAAAGATCTGCCTCGTTGGTGTAGTAGTCTCAAGCGCGACTGGTGAGCATGAGGTCGCGGGTTCGATTCCCGGGTCTTGTAAAGTGTTATTTGAGTGTTTCTGTTAGGAAATTATCAGTAGCAGCCCGGAGTTCCGAATTGTGCCCGGTAGATGGCAATAGGCTTACCACCTATTACATGGAACTTAGTATCAGCATTGGCGAAATGTGGGAGTACAACTGCGTATCCGTCTGCCTACACCTTTGATATGTTTATCAAAGATAATATCAAACGATATAATTTAGGATAATTTAATATAAGATCAAACGCTTCGTCGGGATGATGTCAATTAAAATATTCATACAGTTTTGATATGATTCTGATAAATGCGAATTTCTGATCGTTGGCATCTATTGCGTTCATTGATTCTAATACATGTCATTGAACCGACCGACAATATGATAAATATAAACACGATTTCCGGATGTTATCTTGTGGCACGAGATCTTGCTTCCAGGCAAACATAATTCCAATATTCGCAACTGTTGGAAGTTTCGGAATCCGAATCCGACAGTAACAAAAACGAATAAATAACTCTATCCAGTGAAAAATATGTACCCTTCCGCTCAGCCACGTACAAAACTATAATTCATAACAATAAAAATCTATTGTGTCTGCTAATTAATAAGCCAACGGTTAGAATGCTGAATTAAAAATATACATACAATTAAAACAACAGTGATAATTTGATGACTGACGAATCGTCAGTGATGATTTTTCGATAGGTACAGAAACTTCCGACAGTTGAGAATATCCCTGCAGGTCAACGGGACCACGGGGCATAGGTTTTTATTTACTGGTGAAAGACAAAATATGGGGCATAAATGGCCGTATTTTTTATTGTTTTGACTTAGAAGCCTGATTTTTTTAACAAGATACCGTAGATCTATAGGTATACCTATGTATTTGATATTAATTTCAATTTGATAGCTCTGCGCGTTCCTTAGCGACTTTGTTCGCGCGAGATTTGGAACATAAATAGCGCTATAATTACCTAACCACATTATTAAAAGAAGCAGAACTATACATAGGTACTATGTATCTTTTTCTTTTTGGTCACGATTAAAGTTATAAATTTTTGTGGAAACAGAATTCGGTCGCGAGCAGGATTCGAACCTGCGCCTCCCGGATAAATACTCCAGGCACTCTGACCACTAAGCCATACAATACGTCTTTTGGTGACGTCATTGCTATCTATTCAGTCCCTATACAGGTGACCGAACCGACACGACTAACTTTGGAGATAATACAATGTCGTAAAGATGCAATTATCTTAAAAATTACAGATCAATCTTTGAAAAGCGTTAACGCATGCGAACCTTAAAGTTATACATTTTTGTGGAAAAATAATTCGGTTGCGAGCAGGATTCGAACCTGCGCCTCCCGGATAAATACTCAAGGCGATCTGCATGACCACTAAGCCATCTCGACCTGTGCTCACCACTGCGAATTCCTCGTCCACAAAAATGCGTAACTTTAAGGTTCGTTAAGCATGCGTTAATGCTTTTCAAAGATTTATCTGTAATTGGTCATAACTGACGGATCTAAGTACATATTTATTCTACTTTTGCAGTTGGAGGCACGACAGGCGAGCACATGTCTCTGTCTGTATTGGACAGAAAGATGGTGGTGGACGCGTGGGTAGCAGCGGCTAAGTCCACAGGTCTTCACATTCAGGTGCAGGTCGGAGGAGCACCTCTTGCCGATGTGGTCGACTTGGTGAGTCAGTCAAAGTCAAAAGGTTTTATTTGCTGACTAGTGCGAACTCGAACGGAATCCTTAGTCATGAGCTGACCCCGCGGCGATGTTGCAAGTCAAACTGTACCTAGGCTTATTCTGAACCATTCGTAATCTTTTCCGTATCGGAACGGAAACTTTATGTTAGATTACTGTGATGGAAAATTAAAAACAATTGTTTTTATGTATTTTATAAAATATCATATTGTCAAATATATATCACGCTTTATCAATTTCATCGTTTTTTAATAGCACTTACGAGTTTCTGATCGGAAACTTTACGTACGGGTTCGAAAACACCAGTTTTCGATGGTTCAGAATCAGGGCCCAGTGGGCTTACTCTTGGAAATAATTCCGCTCGATTGACATTGCAAATATGTCAGTTCGTACATTTAAATGCCAAAATTTCTAATAAATAATTATAGATTCAGGATATTATGAAGACAACATGCTTTAAAATTGAGGCAACTATAATGTAGGTAAATTTATTTTAAAATTACGCGTTGTTTTAAGGCGTCTATTTAATATTGGAATTCGATTGGAATTGGTATTAGTTTCAAGAGTAACCCCACTGGTCTATGAAACTAATCGAATCTCGAAAAATACACGTGATTCAAGATAAATCTTTGAAAAGCATTAACGCATGCTTTTATTTAATATTGTAAATACACGTGAGTAGTAAGCGGTGAACAATAATTGATAGAAAATGATGTGACTCTGAAATGTCTAGGACAAAGTTAATTAATTGCACCGAATGTAATATTTTGTTATTCAAAGTGGGTAGATAACTACTGATGCAATGTCAAGCGCTTATATGTTATCTTACATTGTTATGTAAATAAAAGTTATCTAGGCATTCGAGATATAAATATAATGCTATGACAATATAAGAAGCTATGAAAAAATATTATCGCATTAGCAACACAGTGACATTCAGAGTGGGTTCTTTCATTACAGATAAGATCTAGAAAGTACCTACAAGTAAATATGAAAGTACATATTACGTCACGTAATCAATATCCAAAACAGACATACACCATTTGTTTTTTTTAATTTCCCACTTAGTTTTTCTCCCTAGTTTCACTCGTGTCATGTGACTATAGGAAGAAATAACGTTTTTTTTCCTAGAGAACAGATTTAGGTTCTCAGAAAAAAAGGAGCTATTTAATTCAGTAGTTTTCTACCTCTGTGCTCAAACAAGTCGGCAAGACGGCAGCCATCGTCGCTCGACTGCAGCCGTCAACCTCTTGTATGTTGACCTTTTGTAAGAGCCCTTATTTAGAATTTTTATTATTAGGATTAGGATAACACAGAGTACGGCAAGTCAAGATGTAGAACTCCTAAGACATTGCAGGAAGAGTCGACAAGCTTATTTTAATTCCATTAATACTAGAGTCGGTTAACAGCATTGACGTGTATCTAATAGGAATAGGCACCTCAATAACCTCTTTCTTTAGTTAAATATTAGGCTTTTATTTAATTTTATGTATGTGCGTCACTTTCACGTGAATAAACAGTTTTTCTTTCTTTCTTTCTTTCTTTCTGACAACTGTCACTGTAAAAGTACAGTTTGAAAGCAAATCAATTAAATACAAATAATAATTCAAACTCGATACCAGTCAATTACGGTCGCGGAACTGATTAAATTTTAGTGGAATAATTAAAAAAGACTGTAACAGGCTTTCAATTCCTCCATCAGTTTCTGTCTCTTATTCTCAGGCTCAGTACTGCCAGCAAGTGGGCGCCAACTCCTTGTTGACCCTCCCCGAGTTGTACTTCAAGCCGTCATCGGTCGAAGACTTGGTGTTCTACGTGTCCCAAGTCGCGAAGGCGGCTCCTAAGCTGCCAGTGTTGTACTACCACATTCCGAGCATGAGTAGGGTTGAGAGTGAGTATAATAATTCAAAAGATATTATTAAGAAAAAAAACAAGGTTGACATTTTAAAGTTGTTTTTTTGGCTTTGGTTTATTATTTAAGGATAAAAATAAAAAAAATTACCTCATGAAGCGAAATAACGTATCTACAATATTTAAAGTACTTTCCCTCGATGTCCATGATTATTTGTGGTTAAAAAAATATGACGAGCGCGTTTGGATGTCTTCAGTGACCTCCGTCGTTATCCGTACGAGCTGATATGAAATATTATACATTCACCAAAATCATCATCGGCCTAACATGGGTTACATTCAGCAGTGCTATATTTTTGACACTGGTAACACTTGACACGTTAGAATGGAAGACCTTGGTCAGATCAAATAGGTATAGGGTAGGGATAAAAAAGCGAGGGCCATATTATTCAGTACGTACACGTACTTAGATGAAGTGAAAGAGGTTCGCCTAGGTCTGTCGAAGCCCTTAGAATTTATGTGGCGTGTTGTTTAGAGCTAGGTACATTAAATTGGCGCTATCTAACGCGACACTCCGAAACAGTTTCACGGTGAACCAGTCAGCCTTATGCTTCTCGCAGAGAGTCTAGTTTTCTTTGAATGTTGGAGACTTCCAGACGTGCGCGTCGGTCGCTAGTTATCGGTAGTTCTAGCGTAATATGCAATTAAATCCTTAGTTTGTTTTCTCCCTTCCAGTCAATATGCCCGCGTTTGTTGCGGCGGCCACTGCCCATATCCCCAATTTCAAAGGCATCAAGTTCACGTCCAATGACCTCAGTGAAGGTGCTCAAGTCCTTAGGAATCTGAAGGAAGGTCAGGAGGTGTTCCTCGGAGCTGATACTGTGAGTATTGTCAATGTTTTTAAACTGGAAAAAAGTTCGTTGAGGATGACTTGAATCATAACTTTTGCCAACTAAGCTATCCACTATTTAGTCTATCTGTTCACTATTTAGTCTATCTGTTCACTATTTAGTCTATCTGTTCACTATTTAGTCTATCTGTTCACTATTTAGTCTATCTATTCACTATTTAGTCTATCTGTTCACTATTTTGTTATATAGTATCGTTGTATGGTATGACTGACTCGTTGGTCTAGTGGTCGCAAGCGTTCATCAGCGGTCCAGGTCCCGGAACCAGGTCGGGCGAAGTGTTGTTGGGTTTTTATGTTAAGAAATGGAAATAAACCGCCGTGATCAAATTTAACAGAAGGTAGGAGTAAAAAAAATGCAGTACCTCTAACTTTGCAGTTGTAACAATTGTAGCAATGACGTACGGATGGTGGGTTTTTTTTTTTATGGAATAGGGGGCAACCGAGCAGACGGCTCGCCTTGATGGTAAGCGATTACCGCCACCCATAGACTCCCGCAACCCCAGAGGCGTCGCAAGAGTGTTGCCGGCCTTTTAAAGGGTTTGGGCCTCCGGTACCCTCACTCACTCGGCGAAACACAACGCAAGCGTTGTTTCACGCCGGTTTTCTGTGAGACCGTGGTATCAATCAGGTCGAGCCGGCCCATTCGTGCAGGTGCATGGCTCTCCCACGGTGAAATTGTAGTTGTTGAATGAAAAGTAGGTAACTCTCGCATGGATGATTGATGACTGCAATCAGACGTTTCACAGGGGACTTGCGGAACTGGTATCCTAAGACCAGAAGCTCAGTGTTTTGGTTTGTGAGAAAAAAATTTCACACTCCGGAGAGTTTACCAGCATCATCACATCCCAAACAAATTTGATTGAACCCTTTTAAAAAATAAACAATATTATTACTCCAGCTTCTCGCGCCGGCTGCTCTTCTAGGCATCAAGTCGAGCATCGGTACATCTTTCAACCTGTTTCCGAAACTAGCTCAGGAGATCCTCGATGCCGTTGAACGGAACGACATCACTAAAGCAAGGGCTCTGCAGGAGAAACTCAGCTTGGCTATCGAAGCCCATACTTGTGAAGGTAAACGATAACCTATTTAATAATGAAAACATTGCCAAAGAGTATAGGGATCAGAGTTTATTACTCAATCATACAAAACTGCTGGATGCATTTTGATGAAAACTTAAGAGTGTTATCGGTAAAAAATGTTAATAAACATGAATTCAGGGATTTTTAAGGTTAAATTACTCTTAAATGACAAGACTTTATTAAAAACAAGTTTTAGTACCACTTTAAGCATATACCTATACTATTTGTATAAAATATAAGGTGTTGAAGTTTATTTAACTTGTATTTGTCATGTAACACCTACATATGCGTGTATCTAAAATATATCTGTAATATGATGTGTAGATAGGCAAAATCGATTGTGTCTGATATTAATAAGCCACCAACAGATTAATAATTACTACAAAACGGGACTAACGGCAGGGTCCCATAGAATGCGGGACGGTTGGCCACCCTTTGAAAACTATCGTTAGTGATCAAACCTTTTTCTTTTTATTCTTTTTCTAGACAGATATTTATAAGGCACCATAAGCCCGATACTTTAGCATACTAGAAGTTTACAGGCACACATATGTATTTTTGTCCTACAAATGATCACACATTTTTGCTGCCATCCTGAGATAAGAATTTAATGATTTAATCATGATGGTCCCTATTATTTCCGAACTGTTCATAGTAATATTGACTCGTGACTCAATCAATATGCCTAGCCTTTTCCCAGCCAGGTTGGGGTCGGCTCCCGGTCTAATCAGTATTTTACATGGAGCACCTGCCTATCTAACCTCCAGAACCCATGTAACTAGGTGACACGATATCTCGCCGGTGCCGAACGCGCGCACCAACTTCTTGCAGCGAGCGCCACTAACGCGCGCCTTGCGCATGCTGAATACGGTGGCGGTGGCTAACCAAATTGATCTATTTACATGCTCACTGAATGAGTTTACTAAAGCCACTTATAAAGTAATTTGGTATAATTTATAGATTATACATAAATAAGACATAATTTTTAGGCAAAAGTTGAAATAAATGTAAATCTGATCTATCGCATTAGGTTAACATGTTAAGATAGACTTTCAGGATTCTGATTATTCGTAACAGCTGTCATAGATCTTCATTTGACAACCAGGATTGATAGTTTAACGTGCTCCCCGAGGTACGGAGGGGGCTCGTACGGCTATGAATTTATGTTCCCCCCTCAACAGACCGGCTGCGGCAAGCGCAGCTTAACCTCAGTCGATCTTTCCGTGCGGCTGTTACTTAGCCATGAGCTCTTCAGATTAGAGAATATTGATTTGTGACTACAGTATTAATTAAGAATTTGTTAAAATTCCAACTATAATTGATCTTGACGGTTATCACTTACCACGAAGAATAGCATTCCCAAAGGTTGATGTCAGGCAGACGGCCGGTCATAAAACATTGCCAGAACAGCATTCCCAAAGGTTGACGTCAGGCAGACGGCCGGTCATAAAACATTGCCAGAACAGCATTCCCAAAGGTTGACGTCAGGCAGGCGGCCGGTCATAAAACATTGCCAAAACTTTAGCAGAATGCAATTTCAAAAACAATTAGAAAGTGGAAGAAGTACATATGCTGCGCCGACCCCAAATAAAATGGGGTAAGGGCAGGGATATGATGATGATATTATTAATCTTGACAAAAATAACTTCTAGGTCCCTGGGTGCCGATAATGAAGGCTGGTATGGAGATAGTAACCGGTATCAAGGTTGGTCCGCCTTCCCGCCCCCAAAGGCCCATTTCCGCCGAAGCCAAGCAGAGGATCCAGTCCAAACTGAGGACCTTAGGTCTTAGCAAGTGAAAAATGAATAAGAATATACCCTATTACTAACTAAAAAGATTTATTCTCATAAATCATGCATTTTTCTCATGAATAAGTATAGCGTTTTATAATGAATAAAGTTAAAAAGAGTTTAATTTTATGATTTCTAAATTTTTATTGTTGTGCGACAGTGCCAACCCTAGTCTACTTTTTATCGTGTGAATGAACCATATTGTGTCATAGTATAAACCATCCGTTGGCATCAAATACCATCGCGACCAATTCTCAGGAGTGCTAGGTCCTTCAACATGTAGTTTTTTCATCAATTTTACAAGTCTGTGGTGCGTGCCTTGGATTCGAACTTATAACCTTTGACTTACCCGACTAGTAAGTAGAAGGTTCAAGTTCAACAACATTGAAATAATTAAAGATAAATCTTTGAAAAGCGTTGACGCATGCTTAGCGAACTCTAAAGTTACAATATTAAATGGAAAAAGAATACGGTCGTGAGCAGGATTCGAACCTGGGCCTCTGCCTGTCTGCGACAGAGGTCGAGATGACTTAGTGGTCACAGAGCGCTGGGAGTATTTATCCGGGAGGCGCAGGTTCGAATCCTGCTCACGACCGTATTCTTCTTCCATTTTATATTATAACTTTAGAGTTCGCTAAGCATGCGTCAACGCAAAAGTAAGTAAGTATAGAAATATACTACTCGACCTAAATGTACGGCGGAGCTGATTTTTACGTTCTACAATAGGAAATTTTGTTCATTAAAATATGATATTCACCCCTCAGAGTATCTCCACGGACTTCTTTTAGGTACATGTTGTATATAGGTACAATTTCTAGAGACAGTTTAAATTGTGTTTAGGTAGGTATATAACAGCAGGTAAAAATGTCACAGTGGTGTCAATTCTAATGTAGCAAAGAAGAACTTTTAGAACATTCCTGTCTCTTACTACATAGCATGTACTAAATATGTGAGTAAGATGGGATATGATGGGAAACATGAGGTGCCAAATTCAAATTTACACACGTCAAATTAAAATCTCCGAACGTTTTTAGTAGTCACAGTTTTAGGTAACTTTAATTAGAGACGTCAAACGAAAATTTTATGGAAATTTTAGGCTGACATGATTCAATTTGAATTCGATGTCGTCCCGTCCCGCTCTTACAGTAACGGTTAGTAAAAGACAGCAATGTTTTAAATTTAATTTATTTTGCGACATTCGAATTGACGTCACACAGTAGCCCTTGTGACCCTAACGTGGTTTAAGGTTACCCAATATTCATGTAAATTAACTTTAATTCGACATATTATTGTTTTGTATTTAGAATCCTGTCTGACCTAAAACATTAGTTAATATTCTGAGGACCTAATATTTATTGTTTTCCCGTCTTTTGTTTATTTTGGCTGTTGCTGACTTATAAATAGGCATGATGACAGATTTTGAAATCTCTTTTTATAATGTAGGTACACGTCTACTATATCTGCAAAACACATTATTTCAGCAATAAACTAAGTTTCAACGCAAATTATTGCATTTTAATCTATCTAATTTGATTTAACCGCGAATACGCTGCTGGGTGTCATGGCGCCGTTTTGATTTCATGCCTCAGCATATTTGACATTATACGGCGATGATTGACATTTGACTGAGGCGTAACGTAATTCGCTATGATTGACGTTTTAGTTGACATGGCCGATAGACATGCAGCATTTTATACTTTTATTTTATTGAAAATCTTACTAATCTTAATGTTTTTAATAAAGCTTGATGTCTATATTTACCTATAAAATCATTTATTCTTTTGTTCTATAATACTGTCATCATGCCTATTATAGGTATTTAATATTACAAAGAATTTAACAAATAAAAATGCATTTTATGTTTCTGCCAAACAGGGTTTATTATCGAAAATCAATGTATTTTATATTATTTTTACCTGGTGCATTTTAATAATAACGGCTAATTAGCCAGTACCGAATTTAAAATATTTATTTGGAAAAAGCATTTTTATCAACTTTTTGAATTTAGTCAAAGATTTTAATATTGTTTTCTCTTAGCCTCACTTGAAGGTTGCTCTTCTGCTCGTCACTTAGTGGTGGGTTAGGGGGCAATACCTCTCCCACTTCAATACCGGTTATGATGGGCATGGCCGCCTTCAGTGCTGCAATTGCATTACCTGGAATAAAAAAAAAAAAAAAAAAAAAATCCTACTTTAAAAAGAAATTCACTCAAAATTATGAAGTAATATTTTTATAAAAACACGATATTAACCAATAAAATGGAATTAAAAGTAGGAACGAAACAAATGAGGGGCCTAAATTTTTTTTCAGGTGTATGCTCGTTATGCCATCGAATATAAAACTTGATCTAAAGCGCCGACCTCAAAAAAAAGCTGCTACGACCTCCAGGTCACGGGGACCAAGCAGCCCCGGATCTACTTACGATTTTTCTGAACTGGGGCAAAAACTTGACAATGGCGCCCCGTCTTCTCTAGCGTTTGAGGTAATTATTATTTTAAATAACCCATATCACGATGCGTTTTAAAATCAAATGAATAATCTATAGGAAAACCTGCGCGGGCTGGATGGTAAGCGCTTTGTGAAACTAGTTTTCTTCTGAAAACATATGAATTTGGCGCCACCTGATATTGCCGCCCGGGGAAGATACCGCGGTCTGCCCCCCCTATATCCGGGGCTGGGTCTAAGTGCAAGACGCATATTAGAAAAGAAACTCTGATCTCGGGGTTACTCTTGAAGTTAATACCGATTCCATTAATTATTAAATCAGTGCCATAAAACAATCTTTAATGTTAATTTTTAGCTACATCATAGTTAACTTAATTTTAAAGCACGTCGGTTTATTAGTATCCCGATTCTTTAATTATTTTTAAGACATTTTTGCATTTATAAGTATGAACTGACATATTTCCAATGTCAATCTAGCGGCTTTATTTTCAAGAGTTAGCATAATCAGTAGATCGACACTTCGCGTGACCAGGGAGTTATTTATATCTGTCCCTTTCTGATGATTCATATGTCACAATATGGCCGAAGGTAATTTATATTTTTATTTTGATTGGTTTGATCCAAAGATATTCTTTCTCATTTCTGTGGTTAGATTGCATCTCATCATGCATCATGCTCTTTTGTTCCTAGACTGGCCTCCCAAAACCTTCGTGGTTACCTACCTTCTTCAATGATAATATCTTCCAGTCTAAGCAATTTTCTATAGAGGGACGTGCTCTTCTTCACGTTGCCTCTCTTGGCGTACTTGATGATGTCTCTTATTGTTTGTGGGGTTATGTTGGACATGCTCATGACAAAGTTATTTATGCCTATGAGGACGGCTGGCTCCAGATAAATCTGAAATATTAAGTAGTTAGTCAAATTTTATTGTGGTAGTTATTAAATCGTCAAATTCAAATATGGAGACGTCAATCTCGTCAAACAATAAATAAAGATAAAACTCTTATCAATGATTAAATTCGATAGTCGATAGAAAAATATACAAATTAATAACGACGTAAACTTGTTATTCGGTCTATAATTGACTATTGAGTGTATGATCTAATAATAAAAAACAAATGAATTTAAGTTTTACATTTTTGTGGAAATGTATCTTGTTTAAGTAAATACTCCAGGCACTCTACCAAGCTCTAATAAACCATCCCGACCTCTGCTCTCTCCTCCGAATTCTTCTTCCACATTTTAATAGTGCTTATCGTGACGTCATCGGTATCTATTCAAATTCATTCATTTATTCAAGTCCCATTACAGTTGACTGAAAACCGCTTGGAGTATCCGCGAGGTGCAGGTTCAAATCCTGCTCCCGATCGTATTTTTCTTTTCACGACAATTTATAAATATCTGAGTTTGCTACACACATGCGTTAATGTGTTTAAAAGACTAAACGGTGAATTATTATTAGTTAAAATGCCAAATTTTTATAGACAATTTGGCAACACTTACTTCTCGCGCAACAAACAATTTTTGGTCGTCGACAAGTCTATTTTGAATTTTGAGCGCATTACTGAATATGTCAGTTTTTATTCCTTTGAAGTTTGGAATCTTTTCGGTTGCCAGTTCTAAAAATTCCACCATGTCCACTACAACAAAAAGAAGCAAATTATTGTTGGGAAACGTCAAGTTTTAAAAAGAAAACTTTGAAGCTGGGGGATGGTTGGTGCAAGATTACTAGAAAGAACCGGTTTTGGGCCAGTTGCTTAACCTACAGAGTTATTCTTGAAATTAATTTCAATTCCACTCCAATTTAATGTCAAATGAATTCCTAAAACAATGGGTAATCTTAAAAAAAAGGAGAGATATAATAGAATTTTAAATTGTACAAGGTAAAATAATCTTTACCCAAAAGTCACAGAAATTATGACCAAATAATGATAGATACTAACAAAATACGTTTATAATCATTTTCCTTGCACTTGTGTTGAAAAACGTAGTATGAGACGCATAACATGTGCTTTGGTTAATACACTCTCAGTTTTAGATTACACCGTCGCCTACGCAAGTCCAGCCTCAAGTGTAATGTACAACTTAGTTTACTTGTATTTTAATATATTAACACATTACCATATACGCCAGTGTATTGTGGATTATCATCAAAGACTATGGCTGTCTCAGACGCAGCTCTTGCTATAAATTGCACGTTGAAAACCAGCTCTCTCGCATTCCGAGCCCTGAAGTATAGCTCTGGTAGAATGAAAATTGCACTTACGCGGATTGATTGCGCATACGCGGCCTGAAACGCGAAATACAAATACAAATAATTTATTGGAACAAAAACAAGGTTATACTTAGTACAGTTGTTTGAAACTTATATGAGATTCATGGGCTTTTAGTGTCCTCAATACAACTCAGCTTAACCTTTCGGGCAATGCAAGTACCTAGTTAGAGAGCTGATGGCTGATGACGTATTCTCAGAAGGGGTCCGCAGAGATATACACAGTTGTACTGTATATTGTAGGTAGGTAGGTAGGTAAATTGCCGCATGGTTCTTTTTATCCACGCATTTGTCGTCTTAAACGTCAAATTTGACATTAAAGTGTTGATAAAACGCACGTAGGCAGAAGTTATGGATTTCCACATTAATAATAATGATACTCCTCCTGACACTATTTCGGTCACGGCGGCCTATCTTCACGGAGATTAGCCAAGTACGCAGGAGATATTATAGTGCACTCCCTCCTTTTCTCTCATATTCCGATGGGACGGCAATCCGACACGGCCGGAGAGAGATCAGACGCAGGACCGACGGCTTTACGTGCTCTCCGAAGCATGGGGTGTCACACCACCAGTTTCCTGACTCCGAGCTGCTACTGAGAATTTTCTAACAGAAAAATCCAATAACACTTTGCCCGACTTGAGAATCGAACCCAGGACCTTCACGATCAGCAGCCGCGCTTGCGACCGCTAGACCAACGAGGCAGTCAATACATCTTCCACATCTTATTAGGATTTTGTAACGGGGTTACGTATCCGAACACATCGCTCCGCTCCTGCCGCCTCCCGCGCTCCGCGCTGTAACGCCTCTCGTACCCGCGCGACCAATGAGAGCGCCGTAGAACAATCGAGAACGCGTCCGAACACGGTGGATGATGCGCGCCACACGCGTCCAGTGCGAGTCGTAAGAGTTCCCGCGCGCTATCAACACGATTAGTTGTGTGACTGTGTACTGTTTACCTAAAGTGTGTTTTTTTGTAACAACTATAACTCCTAGCCTCATGTTTTTGTTATTCTCACTCATTAAATATTATTACTGTGAAATTGGAGTGTCTTCTCTTATATGCTTCTTCGCCATCGAACTCCCACGCTAAAATTTCCATATCATTGCCGTTATGAACATGTTACGTACCTTTTACCGGGAACAATATCAAACTCCAGGTCGTGAGAATTGTCAAACCGAAACAGTCAAAAGACTACTCGATCCTAGCATCCAACCTAGGACCTTATGCTTAGCAGCCACTCTTACAATCACTAGACAGTGCAATGGTCTTGTTTCTTGGGTTTGCACCTTATATATTCTCGATCGAATTCACAGCCACCTAGCACTCCATGGAGATCAGCCATAGCAGTGATAACCTATGACCGTTGGACTGACAAGTCAAAGGTCGCAAGTTCGAATCCAAGGCACGCACCAATGTCTTTTCGGAGTCACGTGCGTATTATAAATTAATTATCACTTGCTTAAAACGGTGAAGGAAAACATCGCGAGGAAACCAGCACACCAGAGGGATGTTCTCGATGGTGTGTAAAGCCATGTCGGAGACCTACGGGTGGTTTAAACTCTAACACTAGGTTGTTCATCAACCACGCGATAAGAAGAAGCCAAGTACGCAGGAGATATTATAGTGCACAAGTGTATCCGCAAACATAGGTGCACTCCCTCTTCCTTCACTCCCATAGTCCGATGGGATGGAAATCCGTAGCGACCGGAGAGAGATCAGGTGCAGGATCGACAGCTTTACGGCTACTTACCAATTCTTCCGCATAAGTCAGGGGTGCTGCGCCTACTTCTGCGATGACATCGAGACCTAGTGGGTCACAGGCGTCTACCCAAGCGTCTAACAGCATCTTCTTATCGTCCACAGTCAGAGAAGGACCCTCTCCCGTGGTTGAACCAACTGAAAAGACACAGATTAATGAGAAATATCATACTTTTCCTTCTAAAAAAATACTTTAGAGTTCACCACGCATGCATTAATGTGTTTGAAAATTTATACGTATTTTCACCAACCACATTTCACCAATGCTGCTTTTATGGCACATGTGTGCCACGTGTCCGACGGTTGTGAGCCTATTACCATTTAACTGACACAAATCTTAACTCCGAGCTACTATTGAGGGTTTCCAAAGAAAATCACAATAATACTTCTCGACCCGGCAATTGATCTAAGACCTTATACAACGCAGCCGAATCTGCGACCACCAGACCAACGAAGCAAATGATGAATACATATTATGTTCTGTTATTCCTCATCAGGTACATAGGGCTCTCAGCATTTCTCCACTTTGGCCGATCTGTAGCAGTCCTCTCCAATTCATCCCAAGTGGTATTGAGAACGGCGGCCTCTTGGTCAACCGAGAGCCTCGAAGTTTTTCGGGCGACCCAATTTTCTTTTCCTTGTCGGAAATCAAGTGAGAGCGATCTTGGATGGGTGATTGTCTGTTCTCCTTAAACTGATTTTGGTGGATTTCTGACTCTATTGGCAACTGACTCGTCAGTCTCCAAAGCTCATTTGTGATGAGGTTAGGACAAAATATTTTTTAAATTTGACGCATTCGTTTATTGATAAAGACCTGCAGTTTACTTGTCAAATCCTTCCTTACAAACCAGGTTTCACTGCCATAGAGGAGTACTGACTTCACATTCGGTTTAAAATCCGTACTTTGGTTCTTCGCGTCATGACAGGAATTGATTTTCATATAGGTTTTAGTTGGCCGAAGGCTGCCATTGCCATAATTAAGCGGGATATATATGTATTAATTTATTTAAGTACTTAGCATGAATATGCATTACTATAATAGGTGTATAGGTCAATAGTAATAATAATTTACTTCTGTCAGAGCTACGTACCGACAACGCCATTCGCTCCTCTGTCCTTCAAAAATTGTGCGTATTGGCGAATGTTATCTGTTTTGATTTTGCCATAAATATCTACCGTAGCGAATACTGGCACAATAATTCCGCCGATGTTTATAGTCTGGAACAGAAAAGAATAGAAGGTACTCTTGATGGCTGGCAATCTGTAGCTGCTAGTAGGTCGTAAGAAAGTGTCCCTATAAATCAATATCAGTGCCCACGACTGCGACGGCGAGGAAGTTAAGGGAGTTTCTAACAGTAAAGGCGTACTATATCGTGAAGGAATACCTCGAAGGGAAACCCACATAAGTTAGGTACCATGACATTACTTTTCAGTGATATAACCAGATACGACATCCAGTTTTTGACATGCTATGAATGAAAAAATCTTATTAATCATATGCCGAAATGTATTTCAATTTTAATGTACCTGATTCTTAATGTTTTAACATGTATTAAAACTTAATGCAATAGATAGATAATAATATGAATTAAAATTCTATGTAATTTTATATTTGCAGTGTATTAGTTCAAATAATTTATTACTTCGCAAATATGGGTATAACAAGTTGTAATAACTTATTGAGAGTTCTCCATATTCTGTAATTTTAAAGCGTGCAAAATTATACTTAATTTTAGTAAAATACTAAGAAATAAATGATTTGATTTGATTTGAAGTCGGAAAATATATATAACAAGAAATTAAAACATTTATTTCTCATAAAGAACTTAAAGGGTTTAATTACATGAGGAACTTATACTCGTAAATTTACAATACAAAGAGATAGTTAGTCGATGATCTTAAGAGCTAGGATTAGTTTAATTTAATCCCATGGCTCTATAGTTAAGTAATACATACTTAGCACAATAGTAAGGTTATAACTAAACATCATTTATGAATTTAAACATACTTTCGGCGCATAGACCTACAGAAGAAGAGAGGTTTCGGTTATTACAATTTTGACATTTACGATACCTATTATTTTTGATACCAACACGAATTTAAAAATCCTTTAAAAGACCTGTTGTTCTGTATGGATCGGATAGAAGAAGATTGCACATAGCCGAGATGTAAATGTTGAGATGGATTTGTAGTTGACGAGAATGGATAAAGTAAAAAATTTTTAGCTATAATATAGAAAGTTTGAGAGTAGCACCAGTGAAAGAAAAGTTAAAAGGAAATCGTTTGTCTTGGTATGAACACATGATTGGAGTAAATGAAACGCATGTGACTAAGACAGTAATTAATGTGAATGTAGATAATATTATTAATAATTCTTATTTTATAAATAATATATTTTATAAAAACATGTACAATCTTTTTCTATCATAAACTAATTGAAAGGTTTTTCTTTTAAATGCTATAAAAAGATAGAGTTAACGACGGTGTCTGAGCTAGTATAAATTGTGTGACAGACACCGGCGCCTTACTCCTGCATAACTGTGGGTACGAATTTAAAGGTTATACAATTTAATTTTAAATCATAAATATAAAATAAGACGTTGTTTTTTATTTTATTTTTTTATGGGTTAGGAGGCAACCGAGCAGACGGATCGCCTGATGGTAAGCGATTACCGCCGCCAATGGACACCCGCAACCCCAGAGGAGTCGCAAGTGCGTTGGCGTCCATTTAAAGGGTTTGGGCCTCCGGTACCCTCACTCACTCGGTGAAACTCAACGCAAGCGTTGTTTCACGCCGCTTTTATGTGAGGCCGTGGTATCACTCCGGTCGAGCCAGCCCACTCGTGCCGAAGCATGACTCTCCCACGGTAAAAGTAAGGTTGTTGTAAGTTATGTAAAATTAAAGATAGATGAATAAATATGGAGACCAGAGAAAGGTGTGTTGTGTAAAGGATGACATGGATTAAAAATGATTGAACGATAATGTGATGACTGACAGAAGAGAATGAAAGAAAATACATAACGTCAGACCAGGGGAGGAAGAAGAAGACTTTATACCACCACAATTAGGTTTCTTTTTCAACCGACGACAAAAGGGTGAGGTTATAAATGTTTGTGGAATGAAAAAGTCCTGGCGCCGAATAAAACAATCAACGAAGATAGATTATTGTAAAGAAATAATTAAACGCAACATGGAATTGGCGCTGACTCTAAATTAGTTACAGAAGTATAAGATAAAATGTTATTTTTAACTTTTTAGTTACATTTTTCGGGAAAAAAAATTCGATACAAAAGTTTTGTTATTTGTGCAGAATGAATTACAATTCCTAGCTTCCTTTCCTAGCTAATAGCGTTACTTCATTTACCAAGCAACTACAAGTATTACAACCGTTTTTTTTTCTATGTTTATAATAAAATTATGACCTCTAAACTCTAATATGTTATGACTGCTAACAATAGATATGTGAAGCTGCATCTCAGGATTTACTCTTTTTTATTGTGATAAAACATAGATAATTTAAGTGAAACAAATGGTCACGGGAGGTGTATCATACTTTTTTTGATCCGACAGGAACCCTGTTAATTACAAAAAATTACATAATGCTACGGATATTAGGTATTATTACCTATCTACACAACGATATTTGCATGAAGAACGTGATGTATTTAAGTAATAATATCAGAAAATAATGTTCTTAATAAAAATATTGATAACTAAATATAACTTTCTTTTTCCACGACTTTTTTTTATAGATTATTTTATTTTATTGTGTTCAAATCGTTCACAGACTTGTGTCTGATAATAAAAAAAGTCACTATGTCAGTTTTTTGGCGAAGAAGTACCTACGAGGTTCCCTTAGACAGTCGCACGAATTAAGATTTTGCAATTTTTTTTCGAATTAATCCAACTTATTTTGCCGATACAAGACACAAAGACGGACAGTTAACTGGGAACAAATTATAGTTAATTGGGGAAAATAAAGTGCAAAATCTCTGCTCATTTTATAAAGAAATCTCTCCAACACCTGCAAGAGGAGAATTTATAACAAAGTTGTGAAGTAATGAAAGGAAGTTAAATATTTATCAAGAAGCTCTTGTAAGCTCTGTATAGCGTGGGGCTCTTGAAAAGTAACAGCCGCATAGATCGATCGCGGTTACGCTGAGCTTGCCGCGATCGGTCTGTGGATGGGTGACTATCATTTCATACCGAGACCCCTCCGCGCCTCGGAGAGCATGTTAAACCGTCAGTCCCGGTTTTCAAATTAAGGTCTACGACAGCCGTTACGGGTAGTCAGAGGCCTAAAAGTCTGACAACCAGTCATACCACGAGATGTCGCGTTACCCAGTCACTGGATTGTGGAGGTCAAATACTGGTATTAAGCTGCATCTGGTTTGACTGGTTACCGACCCCAATGTAATTGGGAAAAGGCAGATTTATATAATCTGTATAGTGTATACTCGCGAAAATACAAAATTGTACTTATAAACAATAATATTTCTATTGTGTTTGGTAATTAGAATAGGGTGACATGCGACGTTTCCAACATAGATGTCAAAGACAGAACGAAGTGGGGGAGAAATATAAAGAAGGTAGACCCCACCACCTCATGGGATTAATAGTCGTGAAGATATAAAGAGACATAATATATATCCATCTTAAATCATCATAATCATCATTCCCCTGCCGTTATCCCAATTTATTTGGGGTCGGCGCAGCATACCTATATCTGGCATGCTGCTAAAGTTTTAAGTGTATCGTATTTTAGGCATTTTGTATATGTATACAAATAAATGTAAATTGCAAATAAAAGCAACTTACCACATCTTTAATAGCTTCCAATGGTGGCATAAAAGCCACATTGGCAACAATTAGTAAGAAAATACCACCACCAGCACCACCCATTTCAAAGCGTGCAGTAAACTTGCAGGAACTGTGGTTGACCACAATGAATTCCATTTATATATGCTACGAGATAATGGATAATCGTGATACCGCAATTAATTGTATATAATAATTTAAGTAGCCTTTCTTTATATGGTAATCGTGTATTGTGATAGGAATAAGTTAATTACATTTAATATCGACCGTAGCCTTAAAACCCCGTCCATATTAGCTTTTATTGAGCATATGCGTTCTTTGAGCATTCAGTTAGCGCCGACGCAATACGTATGATGCGTATACAAGCGTATGTAGCTTTGACAACTTTTTTTACAAGGTATATGGTATACCTACGTAGGTCTGAGAAGAATATTAAACAGTATTTTGGAAAAATGAACAGTATTTTATTTATTTAATGTTTTAAATACATATTTTTAGAGCTTCCCCCACAACTTATTTATTTCTTTTTTAAAAACTTCATACGCCTCACCACAATTATAACTAAATTTAAAAAAAAAGTTGCTGAAAACAGTATTTTGTACAATTTATTTTTGTTCAACAGTAAAAAGTATAATGTAGTGAAAAACAGTATAATACTGTTTTTAACAGTAGGTATATTTGGCAACCCTTAGCGTATGCGTTCCAATAGCGCTTACGCGCCGCAAGCGCTGTGTGCACGTTAGGCGCCTGCAGTCGCGCATTCTATCAACTGCTGTATATAAATGGATTGCAGCGAAGAATATGGGTATACCAACAAACACATAAATGTAGAAAGAAAGAAAGAAAATGTTTATTTGACACAGTCAGTAAGGACACAAATGTATCTTTGTATATTATATTCTAATACCTATCCTTTTACTTTTGTGTGTACATAAATCTATAAATAAATGAATGTAAATAATATAAATAAATTGCAATAAAAGCAACTTACTACATCTTTAGCTTCCAGTAGTGGCATAAAAGCCACATTTGCAACTATTAGTAAGAAAATACCAATACCATAAGCACCCATTTTAAAATGTGTAAACTTGCTGGAACTATGTGGTTGGCAACCCCGAATTCCATTTATATATGTTTTGAGTTATTGGACAATCGTGATACCGCGTTTATTGAAAATAAAAATATAATACAGCCTTTCTTTACATGAAAATCGTGCATTGCGTAATAATAATAAGCTGATTCCAATTAATTGGGACTACAAACTTAAGACCCGTCTATATTGGCGTCGATTGAGCACGTGCGTTAATCGCGCATTCAGCGAGCACCGATGCAACGCGTATGCCGCGTTACATTGGCAAATGACGAGCGTGCGCGTTAGACTAGCGCTTACTGGCCGCAAGCGCTGTGTGCACGTTGCGCGTCTGCAGTCGCGCATTCCGCTCAAAAATAGAAGTGTTATGTTTTTAGGGTTCATGTATGTATGTACCTATGTAATGTATGTAACTTTCGTGATTCTAGGTCAACAGGAACTACCATATAGGTTATTATATTAAATGGAAAAAGAATACGGTCGCGGACAAGATTCGATCCTGCGCCCCCCGGATAACTCCAGGCGCTGCTTAGCGAACTCAAAAGTTATTATATTAAGCATGCATAATAATGCTTTTCAAAGATTTATCTTGAATTGTTAAGGTAATTGCATTCTTTACGACATTGTATTAAGTGCAAAGTAAGTCGTGTCGGTTCGGTCACTTGTAGTAGGATTGAATTGATAGCAATGACGTCGCCATAAGACGTGTTAAATTATGGAAGAAGAATTCGCGGTGGTGAGTAGAGGTCGAGATGGCTATAAAGTGGTCAGAGCACCTGGAGTATTTATCCGGGAAGCGCAGGTTCGAATCCTGTTCGCGACCATATTCTTTTTCCATTTAATATAATAACTTTAGAGTTCGCTAAGCATGCGTTAATGCTTTTCCAAGATTTATCTTGAACTTACTTTTTTCTACACGTTTTATCCATTATACAAGTTTACTGAAGTATTAACGGGTTTTATTTACGCAAAAGTAAGACTCAAGATGTCTCGCAAGCAGACATAATTTTGGAAAATCGTGAGTAAAAAATATAGCCTTTCTTTAGGCACAAAACGGGCGATGTGTGATAGTAATAAGTGATTTACCTCGAAACCGTTTCAAAACTTTGTCTACTGATCTTATTAGGTACATGAAAAATTACAGAAATAATGATAAACCAAACTTGTACATAGATATATTTCGTACTGCTATATGTATCATATTGTAAAACATACGTCCAGCACTATTCAGAGCAACGAATGATATAATATAAAAATGTTTTTTGAAAAAATCCAACTTACCACACGTGTAGCTTCCAATTGCATAAAAGCCACACTGGCAACAATTAGTATACAAATAATTTTACCGCCCATTTCTAATCGTGTAAGTTACTTGCAGGAACTAAGTATATTGTGGTCGAATAACTCAATTTATATATGCTTTGGAGTTATTCGAAAATCGACAATCGTGAGTAAAAATCATATAAAGGCTATATATATCCAATAACATGTAAATCGTGCAACGTGTGAAGCTGCACTTTATTTTTAGATGAATAAAAGTATCCTAAATATAATTTTTCAATGTTTCCTTAGAAAATAATAATTTAAGGCATGGCCTTAAAATGTAGAAAAAATCATATAAAAAATATCCTAGTTCTATAAAGGATAGAACAATAATTCTCTAGAGAAAACTAGTTTTGAAGTCGGTGCTAAGCGAAATAGTAACGATGCGTTGATATAGAACCGACTTTGAAACCTACAAATTTCTTAGGAAATGTTCATTTCTATCGTTTATAGAAGACAAAATTTATTTATTTATTTTGTCTTTATTAAAGAAAGACACTTATATACCGTTACATAAATCTATTCGTTGCGATTTGCGTATAAAGGAAGCTTATATTTTCTTTACTCGCGATTTTTTATTTTTCTAAAGCATATATAAATAATTAATTGATAACAACGTTTGTCCGTCGCCATATATAAGTAAGCCTAAACGTTTTAAAATGGGACGTTGTTCTATTGGTAATCGTATATACGTCCTAATTGTTGCCAATGTGGCTTTCATGCAATTAGAAGCTACACAGGTGGTAAGTGAGACAATCATCATACACAATAATAACTAAAAATGGAATCGGTAATTGTTTTAAATAGCCTAACATCTAGTAGGTCAACATGCCTTAATCCCGATTTAATTGGGTTTGGTTTATTATGTCTTTTCTTGCTTACGTCTCTCACACAATCCGTCCATGGTTTCGTCGGTCTTCCTCTACTCTTGCAGCCAATCACATTCATACTCAAAACTTTCCTCGTTACATGATCCTCATTCCCGAAGGAATGAGTCGAAGATCACGTGGCAATCCCATGACAAACGATTACCACATAACTTTAATCCGATCCTCGTCGCATTTATGTTGTACTGAAAGTTGATTGGGTGCCTCATTAGGCCTAAACTCATGACAAAGCATTTCGTGAAATTGAACTCTAACTTATTAGTAACACCCCAATCGTAAACAGCATCTATGTCTTTATTTCGCAATCGGATAGTGAGTTAACACCAGTATACAATTTCAGATCATCTGCATAGAGAAGACAGTCTGCATGCTTGGGAACTGTCGGCAGGACATTTATCATCAAAAGATATAATAAAGATCCAAGGATTGAGCCCTGACTCACGCCCGAGCGTGTATGATAGAGAGTTGACTCGTAAATTCCTAACCTCACGAACTGCTGTCGATCGCAGAGATAATCAGCTAGAAGTCGTAGAAGACTAGGTCAGAAACCAATGGCACTAAGCTTCAGAAGTAAAATGTCATTATTGACTCGGTCGAAGGCTTTCCGGAAATCAAAGTAGAGCACGTCTACCTGTCTCCTCATGTCAAGTTGCGCTGTTATATATTCGGTCAAATTCAGTAAGTTAGTTTTTACGGATCGTTTGCTTCTGAAACCACGCTGGGCATTACTGAGATGTTTTTCCACTTAGGTGTAAATTAGTTTATGAAGCACATTTTCGAATATTTTAGCCGGTGACGATAATATTGCATGGGCCGATATTCTTCTGCAGTTGATTTATCGGAGGTTTTGGGTATAGGCGTCACCCGAGAGATTTTCCACTGAGGAGGATAATAGCCTATTTTTACGGACAGATTAAATATGTGACATAAGGGAGAGGAAAATGATTGCTTTTGGCTTACAATGTATTGAAATTTTTATCCTCATTTGTAGAAATCCTCTGATTTTTCATTTGTGTGATGGATTTTCCGGAATTTTCATTTATATATTTTAAGTGTTTTTCTTGTGTATGAAAGAAAATAAAAACGTTTATAAAAAGGGATAAAAATAATAAAAGTCGTTTAAGTAAAAGAAGGTGCATGCAAGAGGTTATTATTTACTGGGTTTTTTTTATTAACTCTGTTTAGGTACTCACAATTAATGATAATAGCATTATAGTTGTAGTCGTAATTAAATTTAAGTATTCATTAATTATTATCACACGATTTGCGCATAAAGAAAGTTTTTTTACTCAAGACTGATTATATAAATAAAGTTGTTGACAATAGCATGGTTCCTGCAAGTTACCTTGCACCTTTTAAAATGTCTGGTGTTGTTTTTGGGTCTTATTCAAAATAATTGTAAGTTACGGATAGGAAACAGATATGAATATAATTTGATTGTAACAATAAAATAACAGAAAGGAGTTATTAGGGCAAGTTTAAATAGGACACATTTTTTAAATAAATAATTTACGCTTTGCTAATTAAAACATCTGAATTAGTAGAATACTATCATCAATTCATCACTATTATTACTTAAATTATATACCTAGTTCATTTATTTAGATTTAAGCATAACTTGCGCAAAGCCGAGGTGAGGTGCTAGTAGGTATAGGTACATAACATAATGAAACAACATTTGGGTAATCATGATTTAGTGTAATAATTGTCATAAAGTCTTTATTTTTATATAAGCCAACTCTTCATGCAAGAAAACTTGATTGTTTCCTATATCTATATCTATATATAAATATCAATTGCTGTTCGTTTGTCTCGCTAAAACTCGAGAACGGCTGGGCCGATTTAGCTGATATGGTTTCGAAATGTATCGTAGTCCTGGGAAGGTTTAAACGGTGAGAAAATGTAAAAAAAAAATGCGAGGAAGATAGTAAAAACTACAATTTAATTTGCCCATATAAACTGTTCTGTCTACTTTCCTGTCAAACATTTGATGTTCGAGGTGATACGAAGTACACCGGGTCATCTAGTTTGAAATAAAAATTTAAAAATTACAAAACTCCTTATTTTGCCTAAAAATATTCTCAGGATAGTGTTTGAGAAATGACCCAGGCAAAAAATTTGTCACGGTACAAGAGGTAATTTTTGCATATTTTTAATAAAGAACTACCATGATAAATGATGAGATCAGATTGATAAAACTTGTGCTTAACGCTAACGTGTACCCGTTTTACCGAAACACATAAACACGTAGTACTTTCTACAGACAGATGCGTCATTTAAAAAAATCTGTTTGTTATAGAGCATTAAAAAATGGTTAGAGTATCTATTTAGTTACAAAACTATAAAAAATCTATACATCCAACCCATAAGTAGCTAATAGCGAAACATCCACCCAAAAACTACATGTATACACACACAAATACACATACACTCACATTTACACTATTCACTTCACATATTTACCTACACACGCACTTGATGTATAAATATTACTTACTATTCATATATGGCTAAAAACTGTATAACTTTTTGGAGGGGAAGAGCTGCATCTTGAGATACAGGTGTAAACCTAGTTCGAGTGCAGACGTTCCTATGTTACGAAGTACCACTAGCCTTTTAACTTGTATACTTTTTGTTATCCTCTCTAGTGCTTTGTAAAAAGTGTTTAATATTTTTTGTGTAATAATAATAAATAAATAAAAAAATAATAAATAATAAATAAAAATCCGATAGGCGTTCAGTGTTGCCAGCTAGGTCTTATCAAAAGTAACCGAAATGATTAAAAAAGTAACCTTTTAGTGTGAAAAGTAACCTTTTAATATTTTTATCCCATTATTATGGTACTTAAAGTTGATGAGGTATATATATATTATTATGTAGGTATATACCTAAGTAGGTGCATACTTTTGTTTTCTTTAAATTAGTCTGCAAATTAGGCAGGGTCACCGATCTTCTCACTTTTGGTGTAGGTACTTATTCCACAGAAATAGTATAAACGTTATAAAAAAAATAATGACCTACCTAGTAAAGACGAGTTAGATACAGAGATTAGTTTATAAACTCATCATTTAACCTTATACAGTAAGTTGGTACCTGTACCTACTTACTAATTAGTACACTTGCCTAGCTTTCTAGCACTTCAAAAAAAAAAATTACACCAAACATTCTTTCTTTTCGTAACATTATAAACAAATCAAGTGCTAGGGTCTCGAACAAGAAAGAACTCGATTTATCAAGCTAGTAGGCAAAACTGGCCAGAACACTTAGAGTTATTACTTGTGATTAGCTGGCATATATTGGCACGATAGAGATAAAAGTATTTTCAGCAGTTGTGCTCACTACATTCTATTAAATATTGGAATCAATTAAAGAAATATAAAATTAATTCTTCAAAATTCAAAAGGCACCTAAAAGTAACCTTTCACAACGTGTAACCTAAAAGTAACCAGACGTCGTTAAAAGTAACCTAAAAGGTTACAAAAGTAACCTTCTGGCAACGCTGTAGGCGTTACTGACGATATTATTGGCGGCTCTCCAGCTATTCAAGTGTTAGGGAAGTACTTTTTCGATGATATTTTGAATTATTTATTGTATGTTGTATGTTTTATTGTATTATCCTTCGTCAAGAACTAGAACGAAACGCAGTTGTGATCTCACGACCCTTTAAAGCTTTAAGACCAAGTGTTATTATTAATTATGTTATGCTCACCTTAACAATTAAGGTGCTGATATTTATTTTGAACTAAAGCTTTCCCAAAAATATAAGTCTAACAAGGGCCCTGGCGTGCTCTATACTTGGCATTCAAAAAAAAATTACCGTCTAAAGCATTACTGAATATCATCGAATGTTTACTAACCTGAGATTGCAACAGGCTATCAGTACCTGCATTTTGGGCATCGGCTTTATAGACCGGGTATCAATTATCAGAAAAATAAACAACAAGCTTAATCCAAGCTCTACTGAAAATTCCATTAAGGAACTTCAAGAGCGTCCTTCAAACGACTTAAACTGTTCTGACACTGATTTGTCTTCTGGATCCAAGCAAAATATTTTTTTTGAATACCAAGTATAGAATACGCCATGGCCCTTGTTAGACTTATATTTTTGGGAAAGCTTTAGTTCAAAATAAATTTCAGCACCATAATTGTTAAGGTGAGCATAACGTTATTAATTATAACACTTGGTCTTAAAGATTTAAAGGGTCGTCAGACTTAATCAATTCCTTGATAAATTAAACGCTATCGTTATTGGTATCGTTTAATTAAACGTTATCTCAACTCCGTTTCGTTCTAGTTCTGTAACGAAGGATAATACAATTAATAATGCAAAATATCATCGAAAATGTACTCCCTTAATATTTCAATAGGATAGCCGCCAATAATATCGTCAGTAATGCTAAAGTTGATTATATTTGGCCATTACCTACTACCATTGAGAGATAGCAAGCGAAACACATAAAAACGTAGTTCTCTCAAACGTTACACGTTAGCGATAAGCACAAGTTTTATCAATCAGGATCTCATCATTTATCACGGTACCTAGTTCTTTATTAAAAACATGCAAAAATTACCTCTTGTACCGGGATTCGATCGTCATACTTATGCTTTGTCAATCACCTATGCGCGGTATGGGGCTATTTTTGCAATTGACAATAGCTCTAAAATTCGCAGTCGCAATCTGCTTAACAAAAACAAAACTGGTGAATGCTTAGTCCCTATATGATAACGCGTAATGTACCTATTGCAGAGGCTATCATTTTTTATTAGCTTCAAAATAGTGCCAAAATTCTTCGTGTTAGATGTATAACATTACTGCTCAGCTTCCTTGAGGAAAGACGTTATTTTGAATAGCCTATAAGTTGACCCAAAATTTATCATTTTTTTTTAATTATGCTATTTCTGTCTGTTCGTTTTAGTACCAACTTCGTACATACAAACAGACAAAAACACTTAGTTACTATTTTACTATAAGTACCTATAGATATAGATATTATTGTGGGTGAGTAAGTAAGATTATTTACCTAATTTAATAAGTATAGCTTCAATATTGCAACTTATTGGTTGTTCTGTCAACAGACTGTTTACAGGAGTTGCACTGGGAGAGAAAGTGTGCAAATGGAGATGGAGATGTGCCAGGCTCCATTCTTATGGTGGCCACATGGTGCGTTGCCCTTAGTTAGCTTTTCAATTAAAAATAAGTATTATCCGATCTGTGGTTTGTGTGGGGATGATTGAATAAAAGAGTCGATTTATTAGAAAGTTCAATTAAAATTTCGATTTATTAAAAAGTATAATTGATTAAGTGAGACAATAAAAAGAGTTAAGTAAGAATTTCTGTTATGTTGAATTTCTTAAGTGCTCGAACAATCGGTTTGAACTTCAATGTGTTCGTTTTGTAGGATTTATTTCAATTAACACTGAGAACTGTTTTCAAAAATATGACAGAAAATAAACTGTATTTTCTAACAAATGCGACAAAAATAACTTTTCAACGACCGTCGACAATTTTCACACCCTTTCGTCTCAGCCTTTCCTTAATGCCGTTCTTTTGTTCATTCGTTAGTGGGACTTGAGGGGGTCTAATGTTTCCCAAATCAAGGCCAGTAAGGAATGGCATGGCCGCTTTTTGTGCTGCAAGGTTATTGCCCACTGGAAAGAAAAAATATTTTTAAAAGTTGTAATATTTACATCTAATAAAGTGGTAAAAGAATGTAGTTTTTTTACTTTGTGATTTGTGATAAATTAACTGCTTAGGTACCTACGTACAAGTAGGCTGCAAATAAATTTTACAGAATGGCAATTTGACCAAACAATGCCCCACTTAGAACACCAAGCCAGGGCATGACCCACAGTGGCCGGTGTGGAAGTGGCTAAATAGAATCCACAATTAGGTTGACGCTGTTGACTTAATCTGGGTCCAGGCATCTTGATCTTGCCTTTTGTGACTGCGGCAAACCAGAACAGTCTATGCTGCATCTGCCGATATGTCCTTTGTGCCTAAACACTTACACGAGAGATCACCTGTACGCCGCCGTTCCTAACGCTATTGAGGTAGCTGATCATTGTTCAAAAAATAATTGAACATGTTCAGAAGAAGAAGTACTCCAATTCCCCAAACGCCAATATTCCTGCCCAATGTAAGTTCACCCAACCTCAACCTTGAGAGAGGACATGTTATAGGCGTGGTCCCCTAATGGCCTAAAATGATCTAATTGCTTACCAATTGAACCGAAAAGAAGAAGATTATGTAATTTTAAGAAAGGAGATGAGAGAGGTGTACTAGAAAGGACATGGTCAAATCCTGCAGTAGATGAATACTTCTAAATGTAAAATAAAAGCGTACCTCCTTCTATAATAGCATCACGTATGTCATTCAGTTTTCGGTACTGTGATTTTGTAGTCTTCCGGTAGCCATTCACGCCATTTTTTACTATAGCGTCCACCAGTTTTGGAAGATAGTTTATAACTGTCAGTATGAAGTTTTTATAGCCTGTCAGAGCTGCTGGTGCTAGGTACACCTGGAATAATCAGAATTAAGAGTTATGAAAGTACAAAGAGAGGTAAATATAGTGTATAAGAAAGTCATGAAATTAACGAATTTAACGAATTCCTCTATTTTCGTTAATTTCATGACTTTGCGCCAGATTTCCAGCTCAGGCAATGAAGAGCCGCAAGTTGGGAATAAAGAAATATTATTATATCTTTGGTTTGTATGCTTACAGGATCCTCAATGAAAATCCTTTGGTCGTCTATCAATAGGTCTTCGAGTTTCAGCGCAGTGGAGAGGCTATACGTATTGATACCCTTGAAGGTTGGGATAATCTCTGTTGCCAGTAGGAAGAATTCCACTATGTCCACTAAAGCAAACAATCAATGTTATTTTTGTAGTCAATCAAGCATTGAGGATACATTGATAATAAAAAGTAGGAATTAATACTCAATCGAAACAACTAATAGGACTTTAAAATGCTTAGTCAATTGATCAGCGGAACATACCCTGCTGTTCAACTAGTTAATGTTGGTCTTGATAAAACTGAAATAGCTCATCACATTTGACCAATTCCAAGTTTTAAGTAAACATTTACAAATAAAGGATGGTTAGGGATTCTAGCAAGGAGCAACTTTTTTAAATGTGTGGAAAATCCATCATGATCACTACTGACTAAAAACCACACGGTCCTCCACTAACGTTTGCCAACGAGTCCCAGGAGCTGGGAGGTATATCACCTAGTATTGCATCGGGAAATTAATAATTGCCTTATAAAACTTTAATATAAAGTTATACTATGTTCTACTTATGTTTTACTATACACCAGGCGCTCTGACTACTAAGCTTAGTGGTTAGAGCGCCTGGAGTATTTATCCGGGACGCGCAGGTTCGAATCCTGCTCGCGACCGTAAAATATTTCCATTTTAAATTATAAATAGAGTTCGCTAAGCATGCGTTAATGCTTTTCAAAGATTTATCTGTAAACTTTAATATATTACCATTTATGGTGTTTGGGAGGTCATCATCGTACAAAAGGGGTGTGTTGGGCGCGGCTCGTGCGATGAACTCCAAATTGTACACCAGCTCTCTTACTGTCTTAGGCGTGTAATACAATTCTGCCAAAAACAGGATAGCACTCACTCCGATTTTATCCACAAATGTTGCCTAGAATAATAAAATAGCAAAGCATTATGCCTGTATTCCCTAAAGCGGTAGGCAGAGGTGTACATTGTTCTACATTCCATAACAACGATGCAGATAATTATTGATTAGTGTTGATGAGCTTATTGGCATCAACCGGGCACAATTCCAAACTCTGGGCTGCTACTGAGGAGTTCCTTACAGGAAAACCCTTTGTTTTCCTTTATGGAAGTTTTCATTAGCCGGGAATCGAACCCAGAACCTCATGCTCAGCGACCACTAGACTAACGAGGCAGTTATTGTAGTCTGTTCATTGATTATAAAAATAAAACTGATAAGAATGAATATTATATTTTTTTGTGAACATAAAAGATACGATCATCAAGAAATGAATCGGCACCTTTTGGATGGGTACTCTTAGAAATCTGCCAATGCAGTAGCATATATGTACAAAGATCTTCACTCACTGTAACAAATTCTTTTTCCACATGAATAATAGTTATGGTGACGTCAAGAAGTTTAATTTGTACTCACCAGCTCTATTGCATACGGGAGGGGTATGCCGCCAACTTGTACTATGATATAGAGACCAAGTGGACCAGCGGCATCCACCCAAGCATTGATGAGCCGCTTTCTCTCGTTCAAAGTCAGGGTAGTTGCTTCTCCGGTTGTTCCAACCACTAAAAATAATACAGACCATCAAAATACAAGCGAATTGAAAAATAAAGAATGAAAGTATTTCAGTCTCGTGGCTGAACATACAATAATTAATTACAAGAGAACAAGTAAAAAAAAAAAAAAACATAAACACCTCCTTGCTCTAGAAGTATCAATAAAAGAAGAAAAGATATACGCACCCAGTACGCCATCTACTCCATTGTCCTTTAAGTATTGTGCGTATTGTGGAATAATTGAGAGTTTAACTTTGTTATTTCTGTCTACTGGAGTGAACACCGGTGCTATAATCCCTTTCGCGTCCAGAGTCTGGAACAGATAGTAAGGAGATAAATGCAGTACGTAAGTACTCAGTAGTACAGTTTCTGTCTCTCATAAGGACAACATGGCCGACCGGAGCGTTGTGTGGGGCCGAAACATCAGATAGGTACACCGAAAAATCGCCAGGGGATCATTTTTTTTTACGAAATTCGATATTTCGTGACATTGCATGATTGCTATTTCAGTTCTGCATAGTTTGGATATAACATATGAATGTAACGTATTGACGTTTCGTTTCTTCTACTCTAATTCTTTATAGTCATAACCAACTTTTGAATTTTACACCGTGTTTTGAGGCAATGACAATGTACTAGAGAAGGGACACTCATCGTTGAACGGGAGTGGACCCCCAGTACTTTTTTGGGGGCTTGTCCGTGTCTGTAGAAGTACATCCTTAAACTGGAATCCCTACATGTGGCCTGTCGTGGCCGTCCCTGGGTGGTGCAAAAGGGGCAACACAATTCTAGTGGGAGGCTTTGGCCGCGGCTGGTTACCAACCACCGGACGAAGTCATGCCGTGTCAGTTTCGGGATGTAGTCCGGTGCAACCGTTGTGGGAGACGGGTCTGGGCAGTGGTATTAACTCCCCATCTATCGTGCTCCCTAAATCTATCCACTCTTTTTATATGTGAGTGAATAGATTTCTTCTGCATCTGCGTGCTCCATCCTCGGCCACACCGTTGCTTACCATCAGGCGAGTTGATATTATAACGTAGATCCAATAATGATAAAAAACTAAAACTTTTATTGTACTGTACGATCAGCCTTCATTATGGATTAAACTTCTTTGACTGGTTGCGCAGAAGTTGATTTCTCAATTCAATTTACTTATCACTCGCCAACCGTCCTGTCATTCCATTCTTAGTTAAAATGGGTTTTGAAAGAAATCCGACTTACCAACTGTGTAGCTTCTGTTTGCATAAAAACCTCATTACCGACAATTAGTAAGCAGATAGTAAAAACAACACCAGACATTTTAAAAGGTGCAAGGTAACTTGCAGGAACCATGCTATTGTCAATAACTTTATTTATATATTAAGTCTTGAGTAAAAAAAATTCTTTATACGCAAATCGTGTGATAGTAATATAAATTTAATTACGACTACAACTATAAAGCTATTATCATTAATTGTGTTTCTAAACAGAGTTAAAAAAACAATAAATAATAACCTCTTACATGCGCCTTCTTTTACTTCTACGACTTTTATTATTTTTATCAATTTCTAATAATGTTTTTTTTTATCATATACAAGAAAAACACATAAAAGAAATGATAAATGAAAATTCCGGAAATTCCGTCACACAAAAGAAAAATCAGAGGACTTCTACAAATGAGGATAGAAATTTCAATCCATTGTAAAAGTTGGATATATTCTGAGATTCATTTCATTCATTCATTCAGATCATCATCTAAGAAATGTACAGGTTTCAAAGTCGGTTCAACTTCAATGCATCGCTTAGCACGGGCTTCGGAATCCTAGTTATTTTTAATGTTATCCTTTTAAGAACGCAAAAAATCGCCAGTACTTAAATACATATTAGATCTCCATATATTCTTATCAGATCGTACATACCCGGTTGAGCTGCTGAGTTGCTCATACAAAGTTTCATAAAGCTACTACAGAGGGTTTTTATAATTATCGACACTAGATGGCCAAATATTTTTCTGACTTCTAGCAACTAAAACAACACAGCTATTTCAGCACATAAAGAGGAGGCATCGTTAACTCGAGTAGATCAAATCAGTGCATCTTCTGTGCCTATGCTTTAGGCACGTTCTAAAGGAAATTGACTTAAATACTCACGGATCATCATCATCATCATCATCATCCCCCTGCCCTTATCCCAATTTATTTGGGGTCGGCGCAACATGTTTTCTTATTCCATACATCTTTATTAGCTGTTATATCGTCAGTCACTCCTTTTCTAGCCATATCATCTTTAACACAATCCATCCATCGCTTCCTCGGTCTTCCTGTACTCTTATAGCCATGTACATTCATACTCAAAACTTTCCTTGTCACATGACCCTCATCCCTCCGCATCACATGCCTAAGTATAATAGCGAGATGGTTGACACATAAGTCAATAGATAGGTCTTGTCAGCACCTATCTATTGGTATATAGATAGCTATATATATAGTCATAGTTTAGAAGTATATAGCCCTTATGTAGATTTTATTAAGTAAATAAAAAATAGATAGTGTGAGGTTTTTGCGGGTCTCGTTACGGTAAAGATTCGTCGTAATTAAGCGAATGCGCATGTTTTTTCTTCGTAGTTCAAAAACTACCATTTCATTTCTTCAAGCCTCGCCATCTTCAATGGAGTAAGCAGAAACCTCAAGCTTTCATAGTGACAGTGCAAGTCGGTGTTTTATTTTCATGGAATGATTCTCCCGGTGACCTCGATAGTGTTATAGTCTTCATAGTCCCTGAAGAAATACAAGGTTTCAGCATACGTCGAACCCGAACCTATAGGTACAGGACGTCAGCGGCTCGTTTCTAGTATTCGATAGACCGCCCGTCCGGTACATCTGCTGGTACCATGCTAAACGATTTCTAGATTAGATTCTCACGGATGGCATGTACAAATCTTGACACTAGGTTGCCTTCTACCATACTAATACTACATAAAAGTATAAGAAGTAAAAATATGGTTACAATAAGACTGTCTGCACCACAGACTTTTCACAAGTGACGATGATACCACATCATCGTTGCATTGTAATGTCATTACCGTCATCTAGTAATACGTTCTTCGTACTGCTGTAGGTATTACATTTGAAACTATACTAAACTACCTTTACCCTACCCCTTTTGTGATGAATGAAGCAACTGCATGCAACTGAGATGACAATGTTAAGAGGGAAGTGTGGTGTAACGCGGCTGGACAAAACTAGAAATGTATGTTAGCTTAAGGCAGTCTGAAAGTTACGCCGGTGACCGAAAAGTTATGTGGAAATCGTTTGTTATGGTATTGCCATGTGATGGGTAGGAATGAGGATCATTTGCGGTGAAAGTTTTGAGTTTGAATGTGATTGGCTGCACGATTAGAGGAAGACCGAGGAAACAATGCACGGATTGTGTGAGAGACGTAAGGAAGAAAAGACATAATAAACCAAACCCAATTAAATCGGGTTTAAGGCATGTTGACTTACTAGATGTTAGGCTATATAAAACAATAACCCATTCCATTTTTAGTTATTATTGTGCATGAAGATTGTCTCACTTACCACCTGTGTAGCTTCTAATTGCATGAAAGCCACATTGGCAACAATTAGGACGCAAATACCAATAGAACAACGTCCCATTTTAAAACGTTTACGCTTACTTAGATATGCCGACGGACATATGTTGTTATCAATTAATGATTTATATATGCTTTAGAAATAGAAACAATCGTGAGTAAAAAAAATATAATCTTTCTTTATACGCAAATCGTGCTAATTAGCGAATAGATTTAAGTAACGGTAAAAGTGTCTTTCTTTTAGAACAGACAAAATAAATTTGTTCTATCCTTTTTAGAACTAGGATATTTTTATACATTTTAAGGCCATGTAATGCCTTAAATTATTATTTTCTAAGGAAACATTAAAAAAATATTAATAAGGATACTTTTATTCATCTAAAAATAAAGTGCAGCTTCACACGTTGCACGATTTACGTGTTATTGGATATATATAGCCTTTATATTCTTTTTACTCACGATTGTCGAATAACTCCAAAGCATATATAAATTGAGTTATTCGACCATAATATACTTAGTGCCTGCAAGTAACTTACACGATAAGAAATGGGCGGTAAAAGTATTTGTATACTAATTGTTGCCAGTGTGGCTTTTACGCAATTGGAAGCTACACGTGTGGTAAGTTGGATTCTGTCAAAAAACATTTTTGTATGATATTGTTCGTTCCTCTGGATAGTGCTGGACGTATGTTTTACAATATGATACATATAGCAGTACGAAATATATCTGTGTACAAGTTTGGTTTATCATTAATTCTGTAATTTTTTGTATAATAAGGTCAGTTGAGAAGTAAATTTGCCATCGTTGCACGATTTGTTGGTAAAGTGAGGCTATAGTTTTTACGTCTCGATTGGCGAATGACTCCAAAGCATATTTAAATTGAGTTATTAGACAACAATATACTTAGTTCCTGCAAGTAACTTTTGAAATGGGTGGTCAAAGTATTTTTATAGTTATTGTTGCCCTCTAAGTTGTTGGCAGTTTGGCTTTTACGCAATTGGAAGCTATACGAGTGGTACTAAGTTGAACGACATATACAAGCCTCTTTAATGTATGTACACGATTTTTGCGTAAATAGAGGCTATATTTTTTACCTCACGATTGTAACTCCAAAGCATATATAAATAGAGTAATCAAACTTACCTAACTACGGTAAAATAGTTTCCGTAAGTGACAAGGTACACGTTTTGAAATGGGTGCTTCTGGTGTTAATATTTGCTTACTCATTGTGGCCAGCGTGGCTTTTATGCAATTGGAAGCTAAACGGGTGGTAAGTTGGACATTCTGCTAGACTAAGATTCAGGCCTATTTATAATAATATCTGTCTATACATTTATAATATAAAATAATTTTTAACAAAAAAAAGAACCGACTCCAAAAATCTTTCTGTTAAGTAAAATTGCACTAAAAAGTTATAAAATATTTTAATTATTTACTTACTACAATTAATATAAACATATTTTTTTAATTTTAGAAGATTCTGAATAAAATCAATTTATTAGGACAATAATATACAATTATTATTATTTTTGGAATCGGTGCCAGACAACCTTTAAAAATATTTAGGAACTTTCCTAAAATTTGCAAAGTATATTTAAAGGTACATTAACCATCATTATTTTTACGATACTGTATTATTAGGTATAATCTATTTACAAATGAACACAACAACTGCCTAAAGCGAACGTAATACGCTACTTCATGAATGTACTCGTACTTACACGTTTATTATCCTTTACTGGCACCGACTCCAAAAATAATAATAATTGTATATTATTGTCCTAATAAACTGATTTTATTCAATATCGTCTAAAATTAAAAAATAATAATTATATAAATTGTAGTAAGTAAATAATGCAATTATTTTATAACTTTTTAGTGCAATTTTACTTAACAGAAAGATTTTTGGAGTCGGTTCTTTTTTTTGTTAATTGTTTTTTTATTTCTTACTTTTTAATGAATCTTGCGTACCTTAACTGATTTATCGGAAGTGAATATGGGTAGACCTACTCAACGCGCTGTCCATATGGGTAGGGGCCATTTAATTGAGACGAGCAAAGAAGGGGAGAAACGCCTATATCAAAGTAGGAAATCTAGATCTGAGGCTATTTCAAAAGAGAGTAATGAACTGCGAAAAACAAGATAAAATTAATTTAAAAAAAATAAAAAAACTGACTAGCGTATGTTACCCAGTGTAAGGATTCTAACGATACCCCATATATCGAAATCAGTTCAGGTATTTAGAAGTTACGGTGGAATAGGTAAAGAAACTCATAAACATACTTACATACATACATACTTATATACACTCCGTTTTTTGAGCCCTCGTGTAAAAAGAGATGTTTGAGAATGCGGTCTTACACTAAAAAGTATTAAATAGCAAAAAAAAAATGACGGATTTCCGGTGCTTATCTTCCGGTTTCATCATCATCATCATCTGATGATGAAGCTGGAAAATAGGCAGTTCATTAGAACTATTCTAGAGACCGTAAACACCACCGGAAAATCACAAGAAAGCAAAATACTTACACCATTTCGTTTACTTCGACTACGTACTATTTTCCAGTTATTTTGATTTAAATACCAAACTACCAAACCAATTTTCATAAAATTTAAATGGGACCAATCTGAAAGTAAATCCTTTCAAATAAAAAAAATATTTTCCATAATAATCGGTTCATAAATGACGGAGTTCTGAGGTAACAAACATAAAAAAAAAAATACTACCGAATTGATAACCTCCTCCTTTTTGGAAGTCGTTTAAAAACAGTAAAAATACTGTGTCTGTACATTGAATATCTATACATATAATAAAACAGTGAAAACACTTTGTCTGTACATTGAATATATAAAAAAAAACAATTGAGGGGGGTTTAGAAACAATAATAGAGCACGAATCCAAAAAAAAACTGTCTGCTTGTTTGTACACGCTAATCTTCGGACCTACTGGACGGATCTAAATGTTTTTTTTTTTGTTGTATAGATATTAAGTCTGGGCAACATATAGGCTATAATTTATCTTGGAAACTTAAACACCTGATGCAGAACCGCAACAGACCAGCTAAACTATAAGAGATACAAAAATAATAAGCAAAAATTGTTCCACGTGATGAGCATTTTCTGCTGAGAGAATAAATTTGAAGATCTGGAACACCTGATGTGGAACTCCAAGAGCCCAGCTACACTATAACATATGTATATAGGAATGACGTTTTAGCAAAAGTTGTTTAGTTTGATGGGCATTCCCTGTTGACTTACAAAAATTTTAGATCTGGAACGTCTCGAATCGTATTGCGCATCCCGTTGTTTTCCCATCCCCAGGCTCTTAGTATTCGACATCAGACGTTTCAGATCTTCGATTTTGATGACCCCGTTGTCGCTGGCATAAGCAACAGGATCCGCGTACGAAGTCGCGGGCAGAAGCTAGTTTATAATTATAATATACTCCCAACCGTATTTCGGTCACGGCGGGCTATCTCTATGGAGATTAGCCAAGTACACAGGAAATATTATAGTGCACAAGTGTACGCGCAAACACAGGAGCACGCCCTCACTCATATAGTCCGATGGGACGGCAATCCGACACGACCAGACAGAGATCAGGCGCAGGACCGACGGCTTTACGTTCTCTTCGAAGCACGGGGGTGTCACACCACCAACTTCGTGACTCCGGGCTGTTCCTGAGAATTTCCTAACAGAAAAACCCAATAACACTTTGCTCGACCTGGGAATCGAACCCAGGACCTAACGCTCGGCAACCGAGGCAGTCTAGGGCCTGTTTATATTAATTATACAAACTGTACTTTTAGACAGAGATCTTTAGGCATAATTTAACGAATTATTACTTTTTTTGGCGTATACTAGGTGGGTGTCATAACAGACGAAGCGAAGCAAGCATACACCAATGATGTACGAAGTTGTGTTGATCTTATGCGAAGTTCATGAAAATAATCATGGCGAGAATTGTACAGGAAAGTAAGGATTTTTGGAGAGGTTGGAATGGTTGTACTTTCGATCCTTGGTCCCTAGGGCATTCGGCATTCGGAATATTTTAAGACCTCTCAATAAAATATAATATTCCTAAGAAAATCATTGTAAACTTCTGAACGTGCCATACTAATCAACTGTCAATTTTGTCGCGTTCATAAATTAGCCTAATAACAACTAGGAATCGCAAAAAAACTAAAAAATTGCGATGTTTTAAAAATGGTTTGGATGCCGAGAGCTGTTCTTTGAACTCTAAACATCAAATAAAACGCCATTCTAGCTTCTTTAAAATTCTTCCTTTTTGAATCAATGTATCGGACTCGCCATGACTCTTTCTGAGATAAGTGTCAATTAAAACGACACGATAGGGCACTCTTTGATAATTATTGTTTTTAAACAACTAACAATTACCTATTTACTGTATAATATATTTGTAAAATATACCTGCGTATAAGTTTAGTTTATCATTAATTCTGTAATTTTTGTATAATAAGATCTTTAGACAAGTAAGCTTTGAATTTTTTTATAGGTATCGCTAATTACTATCATACGTTGCACGATTTGCGCGTAAAGAAAGGCTATATTTTTTACTCACGATTGTCCAATAACTCCAAAGCATATATAAATCGAGTTAACAAACTTATCAACAGCAAGCACCATAGGTCTTGCAAGTAACTTACCCGATTTGAAATGGGTGTTAAAATTATATGTATATTAATTGTTGCTAGCGTGGCTTTCATGCAATTGGAAGCCATACGGGTGGTAAGTTGAATTTTTTCAAAACTTATAATGGAATCGTTCGTTCTGAGTAGTGCTGGGCGCATATTTTATAATGTGACACGTATAGAGTTGATGCAACTGCCCAGATTTCTCACAACGGTAGCACCGGACTACATCCCGAAACACGGCTAGGTCGCTTTACGTCATGGCTTCGTCCAGTGGCTGGTAAACAGCCGCGGCCGAAGCCTCCCACCAGAGTTTTGTTGCCTATTTTTCACCACCCAGTGGCTACGTGTAGGGATTCCATTTTAAGGGTGCACTCCCACGGACGCGGGCAACTCAGCCCCCAATCCAAATCATACTGGTATATCGATAGCGGTAATATAGGTACGTGGTAAATAAATTAATCACAATATATTATTTAGCTAGATGGGGTATTTTATATATGTATTAGTCTGTCTGATACCCATTGCGGCTGCGGCATCCTAGAATAGACGGTGGCATATTTTTTAATTGTGCTGCTTTACCCCCTTCCCGCTCATCAGACGACGTTCGTAGGTGGTACGGGTCACGATATTTTGGAGTAACTGGCGTAACCAAAATAGTTGGTGATAGCTTGTCCAAATTGGAATTTAATCTGATAATATGGTGAGAATGACAAAGAAACTGATCAATGCTGTGCATCTCGCTATGTGTTCCAGACTTTAGATGCGAAAGGGATTATGGCACCGGTGTTCACTCCAATGGACAAGAATGGCAAAATTAACCTCGCAGTTATTCCCCAATACGCACAATACTTAAAGGACAACGGAGTGGATGGCGTAGTGGGTGTGTATTTACGGCGTTTTATTTTTGTTTTATTTATCGCCTAAGGGTATTTGCGCGCAGGATACAAAAGGAAAATTCAGGAAAAAATAATAATTGTATCTAAGTTTTTTTTGTTGGGTCTATACATACATACAATACTTAGCATGGACCAGTAGCAATTTTGTGACTGTATAGATGCGTTTTTGTGATATCTGCGTACGATTAATTCAATCGTTAGTTTAATGCTGCATATATACCTGCACATATGGCCAATAAAATTTGCTAACCAGTGCTGTCTTCACCAGTGAAAACTCTAAAAATCAAGTATTCTGTCTCCCCAAAGCAAGTTTGTTCTCAACTAACCTACCTATATTTATTTTAAGTGAACGGACCGGCTGCAGAGGGACCTACCCTGACTGTGTCTGAGAGGAAGCGGCTGCTCGACTCTTGGGTGGCTGCCGCTGGTCCACTGGGTCTCTATATCGTAGTACAAGTTAGCGGCATACCCCTTCCGTATGCAATAGAGTTGGTGAGTACAAATGAAACTTTTTATATAACCTTAATTTTTTTACATAGATAATTTTACGCAATGAACGGAGATGGTGGTATATGTGACTGCGTTGGCAGAACTACGTAGATTCGATTCGTTAAAGTTTTTTTTTCTGACCATTAAAATCGTTAGGTACATCCCGATTCAAACTTCATGGCGGCTCACAGCCGCCATGAAGTTTGTTTATGCAAAGCGCTCCGCAAAACAAATTATTAGGTGTGGTGGGCGTTAAAGAGGTTAACGGCCGAAGAAAACTGCGCGGAAACGTGCCGGCAGCGCACTTCACAGCCGCCATTTTAGTCTTAATCGGACTGTACCAATATATTTCCGAGCTCTTTAATCAAGGAACATACAATAGTTATCCACTGCTCGACATAAGACTCAAATTTCTTGGTACTGGCGATTCGTATACCCCCTCATGACATGCATACGCACAAATTAATGACTGTGTCCTATACATATTTTCCAACACTTGATGTTTCTATATATTGTAAGTGTTAAGTGCTCTTGTGTAATATTAAGAACCCATGAAGAACAAAACAGGCTTAAACCATATATTTTTTTTATAATTATTCTAGGCCAGATATGCGGATGAAATCGAAGTGAGTGCCATCCTGTGTCTGGCAGAATTGTATTACAAGCCTATGACACCTAGCGAGCTCGTGTATAATTTGCAGTTCATCGCACGAGCCGCTCCCAATACACCCTTCTTGTTTGATGACCTTCCTGGCACCGTATATGGTAATAATTAAGTCTTATACAATATTAATTGTCCTGCATTCAATGCCGCTTGACAGAATCAGCAGTTAATTCTGAAGTCATTTTAACGAGCAGCAGATAATGTTATTATGGAGAATCATGCTCGGCTCCTGAACCCAAAGTTTCACAATAATTATTAGTTTATAATTATGATAATAAGTTTAAGACTGCCTCGTTGGTCTAGTGGCCCCAAGCGCGACTGCTGAACAGGAGGTCTCGGGTTCGATCCCCGGTTCGGACAAAGTGTTATTGAGTTTTTCTGTTAGGAAATTCTCAGTAGCAGCCCGGAGTTTGGAACTGTGCCCGGTAGATGGCAATAGGCTCACCACCTATTACATGGGACTTAATAACAGCATTGGTGAAATGTGGGTGTAGAATTGTGTACACCACTGCCTACCCCTTCGGGGAATACAGGCGTGGTGCTATGTTATGTTATGTTAATTAGTTTAAGTATTCAATTGAGTTTCAAATCCTACGTACTGAGTTCAATTTCTTTCTCAACGTAACACTTGAATGACTAAAATAATAACATTGATTCTTAGCTTCACTGGACATAGTGGAATTCTTCCAACTGGCAACACAGAAGATCCCAAATTTCAAGGGTATAAATACATATAGTCTATCCACCGCGCTGAAACTTGAAGACAAATTGGTAGATGACCAGAGGATTTTCATTGAAGATTCTGTAAGCATACAAACCAAAGATATAATATTTTTTCATAATTTACGATTAACGGCTCTCTATTGCCTGGACCAGAAATCTGACACAGTCATGAAATTGATGAAGATGGTGGATAGATATTAATCTACTACGCACTACCTTTTTAACTTTTTGAAATCGTAATTCGTAATATTTCAGGTGTATCTGGAACCAGGCGCTCTGTTGGGCTACAAAAACTACATAACGATTTCTATAAACTATCTTCCAAAACTGGTTGACGCTATAGTGAAAAACGGTGTGAATGGCTATCGCAAGACTACAAAATCTCAGTACCGAAAACTGCGTGATATACGTAATGCTATCGTAAACGGAGGTAGCTATAACGCTTTTATTATATCTTAAGAAGTCTTCATCTACTGCTGGACTTGGGCCTCATCTATTTTTCGCTATCTTTTTCCAACAAAACAATATTTACTTATTTTCTCATCAGCAGGTCAGTACAAAGCCAAAACCTTATCAAAACTTTTTTCCCTATTTCCCATATAAAATCCGATATTATTCCCCCTTAAAATTATATAATTACTATGCTACACAGTATACACTTTTTTCCCACTAGGTAATGAAGTTGCAACGCAAAAAGCAGCCACAGAATTTATAACTGGTCTTGAACTGGGAGACGTAAGGCCTCCTGAGATTAAACTGTCTGATGAACAGAAGAACGGTATCCGTGAGAGGCTGAGACAAAAGGGAGTTAGACTTGCCGATGATTCATCATAGACGCAATAAACAATCGATGCATCAAGAAACAAAATAATATTTTTGTAATCTAAATTTCAATTCTGTCATTTTGTAAACTCTATTCAGTAAAATTATCTAAAACTGTTATTAGAAATGTTGGCTCTTATACTTGATGAAGTTGATGCATATAATTAAAGAACTCTGATTTAAGTTTTCGTGTATTTATTTAAATATTCCTTAGGCAATCCACTTCCACACCACACCAGCGTACCTATTTGCTATCTCGGTTGCCAACCGAATTGATGGACACTTTGTAGTACATTGCGTTGTGTGTTACAGCTTGACTATGATGAGCAAAAATATTAAAAACTTACGACGCAATGTACTTCAAAGTGTCCATCAATTTGGTTGGTAACTGAGATAGCCAATAGGTACACAGGACACCTGAGAGATGTTCTCGATTGTGTGTAAAGCCATGTCTGAAACCTACGGGTGGTTTATACTCTGACACTAGGAAGGTACCATACAATATGAACAAATAATTCTTAGTAGAAGATCTAAGTAAACAGCGAGCTTATTACCATATGAATAATAAATTAAATTGCCACACAAGAATATGAATAATACTAGCTTCTGCCTGCGACTCCGTCTTGGTGGACTTCAAAATTGAGTCCAGCCGGGATAAAAAGTATCCTACGTTTTAATCCAGGTTATAAACTATCTGTATGCCAAATTTCATCAAAATCAGTTCAGCAGTTTTTGCGCGAAAGAGTAACAAACTTCCATACATACAAACTTTCGCGTTTATGATATTAGTATGATAAAAAAAACTGTATGGCACAACATGGTTCTAGTTTTATTCCTTTATTAGACACTCGCTGTGCCCACAACTCCGTCCGCGTGGATGTCGTAAATTAACAAATGGTCGACGTGATTCTTTAAATTGGCATTTTTTTTAATTTATGAACCTTTATGTTTTCACCGTGGGAGAGCCACGCTTCGGAACAAATGGGCCGGCTCGAGCGGATTGATGTGGTATCAATCCGCTCACAGAAAACCGGCGTGAAACAACGCTTGCGTTGTGTTTCGCCGAGTGAGTGAGGGTACCGGAGGCCCAAACCCTTTAAAAGGCAGGCAACGCACTCGCGACTCCTCTGGGGTTGCGGTTGTCCATGGGCGGCGGTAATCGCTTACCATCAGGCGAGCCGTCTGCTCGGTTGCCCCCTATTCCATAAAAAAAAAAACCTATTGACATGAAACAAACACTAAATGTTAAGTGAAGCTTACCACAATATATTAGTGAAACCCACATCTAAATCGGATAAGCCGTTTCTGTGATTAGCGTGCACAAACGCACAGACAAACAGATAAACAGACAAAAATTCTAACAATGATTGTTTTGGGTGCTATTTGCATTGATAAAGGTAATATTTTTTCCGATCCGTTACATTTTTATTATATGTATAGATTTAGGTACAATTACTCGTACAATCAAGTTGGAAAAGCTCCTTCCATTACGACAACTCGATTCGGTATTTTCATAAAAGTCTTCAAAATACTACCTACTACTCTACTAGTATATACTGTAGTGTATTTTGTTGGTGACTAGTTTGCTCTTTCGAATAGGTAGATAATTTTGGCCATATTATGAATTTACTGACAATACAGCAAATTTGTGTTATCCTGATTTTTTACAGACATTAGAAAAAAACAACTTCTGCCAAAAGTGCTCACCGAACCAAAACATGGTTTCTCTTTCCAACATGTGATATTTCAGTAAGAGATTCCATCCCCTTCGCAAGCTTTGTATGTCTAATCTATCCTACGTTTAAGCAAAACTTTGCCTGACCCAGGAATCGAACCTGAGACTTCCTGCTCAGCAGTCTCGCTTGGGACCACCACACAAACGCGGCAGTTACATGAACACAAGAACTTGATAATTACACATAGGTACACACGCACACACACACAAAAATGTTTATCTAGTAAATTACCAAAAAGTGTATATGTCGCAGATGTTTTACAAAACTGCTAGCTGATTTACAAAACAGTACTGTTATGAAAAACAGCTGTATGACGTTTAGCAGTTTTATATAATTACTGAACTATAACACGCAGAATTGAATGAACGTTTTGCGTTTATCAATGCAGCGGGTCAACGATCAGAGATTATGTAAAACAGTGTGAAATGAACTGTCAGATTGTTGATTTTCGTTCGAAATTTTGTCGCATATGGCTCTGTATGTCTTAACAATTATCTTTATTTTACTTGTCAATAGCAAAATAAGATGAAAAATTTGAATGACGTAAATACTAAACCATATAATAGTCGACAATATATCGGGATTATGAAAGAAAATAAACGAAATTGATTCATGAGCGAGCGAAGCGAGCTCGGGAGCTTCGTGTATCCCGACACGGACAGGTTAGGTTCGAAGAGGATGACGGGGCCAGTGAGCGATCGCAGCGAGCGAACTACCCCCGTCATCCTCTTCGTGTTTAGGTTTTTTCTAACCTTACAGACATTAAAATAGGAGCCCGAAGCGCGAAGCGAGGCTCCGTCGACCCAGCCACGGAAAGTCAAATCAGAATACAGTATCTTTTTTTTACTTGAGTGGTAACTATCCATTTAATATACCTGTACAATAAACAAACCTGTCCCTCAGTAGATATGTCATTTGCATTACGTCTTAAGGTGGGTAGCTGTTTTGTTAAACGTATCGCTATGGAAATCCAGCTGAACGTCGTTCAGCTGTTTTATAAAACAGTACTGTTTTGTAAATCAGCTAGCAGTTTTGTAAAACAGCGGATTCTACAATCCATCTGCGACATATACATACATTGTGCAACAAACAGATTAACATTTAAAAATAAATGACAACTGTTCCTGATTGATAAAGTATACTATTTTATACGACGAAAATAATTTGATGACATTGAAATATTGAAATATTGTTTTATTGAAATAATTTACATACATGTTTATATAAAGGTCTTGATTTAAAGAGGTCTTTTAAAATATGATTCTATCTGAACTAGGATAAACCTGTATCTAGGTATCACAAGAACTATTTATTTTAACAGATAATTCCTTAGATTTTGTATATATTAATGACTAAATTAACAGAGTTAACAATAAATTTATTAAAAGGTTAAGAGTACTAAAATTAAATGTAATATTAATAACTTAAAAACAACGCTCTAATAATAATGATTGCTATTTTACGTACCTATTTAGTGTAAACGTAGATAAAAATTGTATATAAGTGTTTTAATTATTTTGTTGTGCGAAGCATTATTTACATCGTGTTTTTTAATAAAATTTGTACACATCGTCAGTTTTGAAAACTAGGCATGAGACATGTGTCTTATCCATGAAGCAATTATAAGCTTTATAATTAGTCCATGGTCTTATCTAATTCATTCTGACGTCTATATTGACGAATAATTTAATTGACTATAATATTTTGTTCTTTTTCCAGTGGCTCTCAAACTAGTGACAGTTTGCCACCCGATCAGCCAAATTCTCCTACACGTGCAAAGAAAAATCAAATTACCACTAGTCGCAATCGAGAGTTGGACAGTTCCAACTCTCGATATTCTCCATCCACGATATCTTCCTAAGATCGACCTATCCTTTACCGGAAACATAAATTATCATGCTGGCTTGCGATGGCAAGTTTTGGGGTTACACTTGTTACAAAAAAATTACAAATTATCACTTCCCAAACAATTGCCTGCATAATTTAATTTGCTAAGTTATTAATGAATAAATAAAAATATCTTTATTCATATAAAAACCTTTTACAAAGGTATATGATTATATTAATTTTTAATTAATTAGACTGTTATATATAAAAAGGTTGAGCATATAGGTAGACCCTGACTCCTAAACTACGTAACCCTGGGACTTAGGAGTCAGTCAGTATTACTTAGCAAATAAACTCTTCACAAATAATTGTAACGCAAACCTAATGTTTGGCAAGTGAAAGTTTTAACAATAACTTGTTTACCAACTAGTACTTTTACCAATTTTAATATAGTCAAATATTTCAGTTGGTATAACATATTTTACACAAAATAATATGAGCATAATATTTAGTATCGTCAGTTTTCAATTTAACATTTCTATTCAGTCAATTGCTTAGTCAACGACAAAAGATAATTAATATTAACTATTTTGGTAGTAGGAAGTTTCTAGTTTTACATTCAAAATCATCAGCATTTGTATCAAAAAATTTTCCTAAAATTTGTGGATAATGATATTTTGTCAAAATAATTTTGGCAAAACGGGAGGATCTCCATTTTTTGGTGCAAACAGGTCAGCATGATTTCAATTCTCACCTCGTGTTGTCAATGTCGTTGTGGCCGAGTGGTTACCGCCTCCTGAGCCACAGGTTGTGGGTTCAAACCTGGCATGTACCAATGTCTTGTAAACCAATGTAAACTTTTTCAATATCATATCGATGGTTGAAAGGGTATTTGACTCCAGCGAAATTTTTGTGTAATATGAAAAGCAGTTATTTTAAGGTCAATTTTTTTGAAGAACAGAAATTACATTTAACCAAATAGTCTTTTACCCACCGATATTTACTTCTTAGTCAATCTAAGACATCACTGATATACGGTGAAGGAAAAAATCGTGAGGAAACCTGGATTTGGTAGTCTGAAATCGCCAACCCGCAGTGAGCTAGCGTGGTGATTAAGTCGTTGGCTCGCTAATTAGCAGACACATAACAATACAAATCTATATTTGTATTGTTATGTAGTACGTATTTGTCGCTGAACATGAGCTTAACCCTTCCAGGGTTAAGCTCATGCCTTCTCTGTATGAGAAGAGGCCCTTGCCCTGCAGTGGGACAATTATGGGCTGTTTTATTTTGTCCTGTCTCACCTCGCTGGTGGAAATCCATCTTCACACGTTGCACAATTTACGTATATAGGACTTAATTTTTTTACTCATGATTAACCAATAACACGAAAGCATATGAGTCAAGTCATTGACAAACAACCATATAACACTTGCAAGTTAACTTGAGGTTCTCAGTTCTATTATGTGGCCTGAGGCCTGTTATTAATTTGTTAAGGTTTATTTATTTATGTATGTATTTTAGTTTCTTTATTCCACCATAATTTCTAAATGCCGGGACTGATTTAGATAAATGGGGTATCGCTATCGTTAGAATCCTTGCATTTTCTCGGGTAGCATAGGCTAGGCAGCTTATAAAAAATAAAATCGTAGCTATGGCACAAAAAGTACGAAATAAAAAATAATAAATATAAACACTTGAAGATAAATGTTTGAAAAGCATTAACGCATGCTTTTTTTAACATTGCTATTTTTAACACGTCTTTTGGCGACGTCATTGCCGACGTAAACATGGATGAAGAATTCGCGGTGGTGAGCAGAGGTTGAGATGGCTTAGTGGTCAGAGCGCCTGGAGTATTTATCCGGGAGGCGCAGGTTCGAATCCTGTTCGCGACCGTATTCTTTTTCCATTTAATATAATAACTTTAAATATAAACATGTGTATCATGTGTGAAAGTGAAAAATAGGGTAGGTAAAGAATTTCCATCGTAGTCAGGAGACCTTTAAGAAAATGTTTTCGTAATAGGTATGTGCCCCGACTGCAATGAAAATTATTCACCGACCTTGTTTTACTTAAGGCGACTTGTGATTTAAGGCGAGCTCTTTAATTTTTAAATTTTTATTACACATGGCAGTCGTGTTTATCATTTATTATTTTTTGCATGAGTAGGTAATAATTAGGTAATAATTTTTGAAATTGTTTATTGGTAATATCTAATTACTCTATCACGTTACACGATTTTTTTTACCTCACGATTGTCCAATACCGCTAAAGCATATATATATCGAGATATCGAACTTATCGATTACAACCTAGGTGCTGCAAATTAACACGTTCTGAAATGAGGGGTTTTCATACTATTTGTTTAGTCGTTGTTGCCAATGTGGCTCTCAGGCAAGTGGAAGCTATACGGTTGGTAAGTTTGACTTTTGTCGAATAACATTTTCAATTTAGAATTAAAGCGATCGTTCGTATAAATAGCCTATCGAGGGACATGGTTCTATGATGTCTAAGCAATGCTAAAAACTATTTAATTATGTATTTATACAAATAATGATTTGCTAAATGATAGTAATGAAATTATAAAGCAAATACGTGATGTCATCGTAATAGAAAATATTCGACGGACAAAAATTAATCTCACCTCTCGGAGGCTTGAGGTCTGCGGCGCAAGCGCTTTGACTAACATCTATATCGATAGTGATCATGTGCGTTCATACTGTTATTACAGGTGAGATAAAAGCACTGGCACAGATAAGATAATAGTTACTATGTCTGTCTGTTCCAGTTTCTGGACGCGAAAGGGATTATAGCACCGGTGTTCACTCCTATGGACAAGAATGACAAAGTTAATCTGGCAGTTATTCCTCAATACGCACAATATTTAAGGGACAACGGAGTGGATGGCGTACTTGGTGCGTATTACTGGTGTTTTATTTTTCTTTTAATGGTTTTTAAAGGGTATGTGCACGCAGGATACTTAATATTATATTGCATTTTGATCATATCTGTTTACACTCGTAAGCGAATTTACATAACATAATATATCATCACGCTTGTATTCCCCGAAGGAGTAGGCAAAGGTGTACGCAGTTGTCCACCCACATTTCACTAATGTTGTTATTAAGTCCCATGTAATAGGTGGTGAGCCTATTGCCTTCTACCGGGCACGATTCCAAACTCCGGGCCACTACTGAGAATTTCCTAATAGAAAAACTCAATAACACTTTTCTCGACCCGGAAATCGTACCCGAGACTTCATGCTCAGCAATCAGCAGCAATTTCTAACTTCTAAGGTGCTTAAAATATTAATAAAAGTTATGCTTATTAAGTGCTGTCCTCACTGTGTGATAATAGTTTTTTTCTGATTTGTCTTATATATATTTTTAGTGGATGGAACAGCTGGAGAGGGACCCTCCCTGACCGTGTACGAGCGAAAGCAGCTGATCAACGCTTGGGTGAATGCCGCTGGTCCACTCGGTCTCTACATCATAGTACAAGTTGGCGGCATACCCCTCCCGTATGCCGTGGAGTTGGTGAGTGCAATTGAAACTCATAAAGTCACCATAGGGTCAAATGAATATGGAGGAAGATTTGACACAGTGAGTGGCCGTGGTATTTGTGACTGCATTGGTACAACTAGAGCTACCGATCCAAAGAGCGTAGGTTTAATTCCTGCACGATCGCTACTGGCGACTCTCATAGCTCCTGATGACGTACATACGCACAAAATAAAGATAGTGACTGATAAATAAGTATTGCTTGAAAATAATTTTATTTCTAGACGTAGAGTGCTCCTGTGGAATGTATAGTAAAAAACAATACAGAAGAAATCTGTCCTAAAACAGGTTCTTTTTTGTTTCTAGGCCAAATATTCGGATGAAATCGGAGTGAGTGCCATCCTGTGTTTGGCAGACTTGTATTTCAAGCCTAAGACACCTAGCGCGCTCGTGTACAATTTGCAGTTCGTCGCCCGAGCCGCTCCCAACACACCCTTCTTGTTTGATGACCTTCCTGGCACCGTATATGGTAATAATTAAAAGTTTCAATTCCTACTGACTGTTCAATTTATTCTCTATCTCAACATAATTGACTAAAATAATAACATTGATTCTTAGCTTCACTGGACATAGTGGAATTCTTCCAACTGGCAACACAGAAGATCCCAAACTTCAAGGGTATCAATACGTATAGCCTCTCCACTGCGCTGAAACTCGAAGACCTATTGATAGACGACCAAAGGATTTTCATTGAAGATTCTGTAAGCATAATAAACCAAAGATAAATATTTATTTTTCTTTATTTACACCTTGAGAGCAATGTAGAGCACAATGCCTGGGTCGGAAGTCTGTCGCAAAGTCATGAAAATAAACAAGATGGTGGATTATTAATATTTTAATACGCACAATATTACCCCTCTTTTTACTTTCTAAAATATTTTTTTCTTAATATTTCAGGTGTACCTGGCACCAGGCGCTCTGTTGGGATACAAAAACTACATATTGTTTTCTGTAAACTATCTTCCAAAACTGGTGGACGCTATAGTGAAAAATGGCGTGAATGGCTACCGGAAGACTACAAAATCTCAGTACCGAAAACTGCGTGATATACGTAATGCTATCGTAGACGGAGGTAGCTACAACTTTTTATCATACCTTTTTAGAAGTCTTGAACTTCTTATTCTGGACTCGACCCTCCTCTCATTTATTTATTTTCTCATCACAATATCAGCAGAAAGCCAAAAAAATATGCATACTACATTTTGAAATCACATAGTAAACACTGTTCTTTTTGTATAAATTTACTTAAATATCCCTTTCCGTAACTAAGACAGTAATGAATATAAATGTTGATGGTTAGAGGAGAGAGGTCGACCAAAGAAAAGATAGATTGGGAATGAAAATGGAGTAAACGATATAGTGTCGGCTGACAGGAAAGAACGGAAGAGAAAAACTTATTGCACCTACCCCAAATAATAGAACAGAAAGATAATGATGATGACATTACCCTATACCCTAATCTATTTAACATATAAATTAATGAATGTTACAACCCTTTTAAAATAGTTTTTTTTTCACTAGGTAATGAATTTGCAACTCAAAAAGCAGCCACAGAATTTATAACCGGTCTTGAACTGGGAGACGTAAGGCCTCCTCTGATGAAACTGTCTGATGAACAGAAGAACGGTATCCGTGAGAGGCTGAGACAAGAGGGAGTCAGACTTGCCGATGATTCATCATAGACGCAAAAAATAATCGATGTATCAAGAAACAAAATGTTATTTTTGTATAAAAATTTGAAGTTCTGTCATTTTTGTTCTGTTATTTGAAATTTCGGCTATATTATATTATATTTGATGATGAAGATGATGCAACTACTTAATTAAAGAACCAAAATTCACATTTTAGATTATTTCTGAGAATTGAAGGGTTAGGTGCGGTTTATGCACCATATGGCGTGACACTTTTTTCATATGAAGAGGTTCCATCATGGACGCTGTGCCGGACTTCTACCAACTAAAATCCAAACACTGCTCCACCAACTCTTACTGGCGTATCCTGGGACAGCAACTGCATTTACGTCAACACACTTTTTTGCGTCCGAACTTCGAAGCCTGTTGGAGGGCTTGGCTCTTCCCACATAATGGAAATCATTAAAACATCAAACGAGACTTATATTGAATGCAAAGATTCGTAATATCAAATTCCCTTGTATAATTATTCCACTGCAAGGAAAAAGGTTTTTTTTTATACACAGAAGGCACGAGCATTGATCACCACGCTAGCTCACTGCGGGTTGGTTATTTCAGACCATTCAGTTCAGGTGTCCTCACGATGACTTCCTCCACCATACGTCTGTACTATCTTAGACGAACTAAGAAAGTAGTACATATGATATTGTAAAAGTAATATTGGTGCAAGCCAGGTTGGGCCCCGCCTTAAGCCACAGGTTGTCCTGTGTTTAACGCGGGCCAGTAACCAGTCGGTCACCATGACAATCAGTCAGTTCCTCATCAAGTTTTCAAACAATCAATCAATTTCTAGCATAAACAGGATGGGCTAACAGCATATAAATAATAGCACCATCGATACGAAATTGGTATGGTATGGATGAGGATTTGTGAAGAGGAAAGTTTTGAGTAGGAACGTGGGTGACTATGTGAGTAGAGGAAGACCAAAGGAACGATATAATACTGTTATAGATGGTATCTATAGTTAGAAAGGAAGTGACAATAGATATGAAAGCTGATAGAGACGTATGGAAAAATATGTATGTATCTTTGTGAGATTGTATATACCATAAAGTTATTATATTAAATGGAAAAAGAATACGGTCGCGAACAGGATTCGAACCTGCGCCTCCCGGATAAATACTCCAGGCGCTCTGACCACTAAGCCATCTCGACCTCCGTCACACCCCGAATTCTTCTTCCATATTTTAACACGTCTTATGGCGACGTCATTGCTATCAATTCAGTCCCTATACGGGTTTCTTTCAACTTGTATTATCCGGGAGGTGCAGGTTCGAATTGTGATCAGGAACATATTTTGCTTTCCACAAAAATGTATAACTTTAAAGTTCGCTATGCATGCGTTAATGCTTTTTAAACATTTATCTGTATTAGTATTTTTATCTTGCTTACACTCACATCACGCCTCTAATTATTGAAGGGGTAGGCAGTGGTGTACTCAGTTGTACACCCCCAATGCGATATAGATGGTAAGCCTTTTGTTATCTACTGGGCACAATTCCAAGCTCCTCTTCCTAACATAAAAACACACTTTGCTCGACCCAGTAATTGAAGCCAGGACCTCACGTTCAGCAGCCATATTTGCGACCACTAGACCATTGAGGCCAAACGTAAAACCATAAAATATTCTAGGCTAAAGAATGTTGACACAAAATAAAAGAAAATGTTAAAATTTAAATCAATTTATTATCAATCTGATGGATTGTAAACTTAAATATAATCCTTTTTGCTTCAGATTATATTGGATGAAACTTAGTTTAATTATTTATTGAAAAATAGACATACGTCCTTATAAAACTCCACTAATATGATTGAATGATAACGTGTTGAAGAAATGCTTAAGTTGACCCTACGCAAATGTTCGCATTTTGTAGATAGCGTCATAATTATGGGTCTTCGAAACTGACAGTCCTATTAGCAAAAAAATCAGACTATAGCTCAATTTGCAATTAAAAAATAAACGTGAACAATATAATAGTATTTTTGATGTTCATTTCTTTTATTGCACGTAAATCGTGCATATATTATATTTATTGGCTGTAGATAATATTTAATTATTAAATTTATGTACAAAAACCACAAATAATTTATCTATCGTAAAAAAATTAAGGGCGCGTTCAGTCTGTAAGAAATAATTTCTATAAAAATACAGCAACAGTTGATCGATCTTATAATTGTCTAAATTGGCAAATATGAGGTCCAAGAGCGTAGAATTTACTGATAATACGTGAAATGAACACTTCCTTCTACAAATAGACATGTCATACACTATTACTATTATTCAGAGTTTAAAAAGTGCAAATGTATATACAGGCTGTGGTTCTAGACAGTGGCCAAATGGTTCTAGAGGTGGATCTATAGGTGTAACTGATTACAAAACAATTAAAAAAAGTATACCTTAGAAAATCGAATTAATTTCGCAGTTTTACTATTTTTTGAGTATACGTCGTGTCATAGCCATCGCTGCGTCGCTCGCAGTAGCCACAGGGACGGTACCGCGCGCCGACAAAGGCCGTATACGGAAATTTCACAGAGAAGAGTTAGCTGTTACGAGACGAATAGGACGTTAACCTCTTGGCTATTATTGTTTTAATAATTTTTATACAACATATAACTTGTTGCTGTATAATTATGTTCCTACAATATGGCCACTGTTCAAAACCATAGCCTGTATGTTTGTGCTTGTGACTGTACGTGAAAAGGCCTCAAAAGTGGGTAAAATCAGACTGCGAATGATGAAAGTGGTTCGGTATACATATTATCGACACAGAAGTTGATCTGTCCGTTAATTTTAATCAAAATATCTTCGAGGCGTTTGATTTGTTCGCAGTTTAATGGGGCGAGAGGTTGACGCGTCGGCCCCAACCTGATGCCTGACACGATCTCCATTGCCATTTTCATGGAAGGCACGAAATCACCTAGAAAAAAAAACAACAATAGAACACTCGTCTCGTATTTTAGCGGTGACTAATAAGTGTAGGTACTAGTGATGTAACGAATATTCGCATTCGCATTCGTATTCGCGATTATTCGCATATTTTTAACATAACATAACATAGCATCATGCCTGAATTCCCCGAAGGTATACGCAGAGGTGTACACAATTGTACACACATTTCACCAATGCTGGTATTGAGTCCCCTGTAATGTGGTGAGCCTATTGCCATCTACCGGGCATAATTCCAAACTCCGGGCTGCTACTGACAGTTTCCTAATAGAAATACCCAGTAACACTGCCAGACCTGGGAATCGAACCCAAGACCTCATGCTCAGCAGTCGCGCTTGGGACCACTAGACCAACGAGGCAGTATTAGCAAATATTTAAATATTCGTATGCTTAAAAAATTACATTTGTTACATCACTAGTATGTACTCATGTATTACCGACATTATAAAACTCTGATATGCTTATCAGAGTTTTCTCTGAGACGCTCATATGATAAACAAAACTTACTATCAAAGAACAATAGTATACCTGCAGATAATTACGCATATATCACCTTAAAATAAAACAGGCTTCTAACTACATAAACTGAAAATATTAAAAGAAAAACATGATTTTACGTTAAAATTTTATTAATTTTTTATAACTGAAATGCTTTAATTTAGTATTACATAAACTAATTCCTCGGGACTGGCTGCACTTATCCAGGCCTACATGTTGACTATTGTTTACCGTAATCGGACACATTCCGCTTTGTGCGCGTCGCTTAAAACAATTTTAGGTGCCAGATTCCTATGAAATAAATATTTTTGCCCACTGAAATGTCTCACGGAATCGCTCGATCGGGAGTTATTTTGTGTTAAAGCGCCAGCGGTCTATCGTCCAGATGTCCCTCTTTTTGGTAGCGTCGGGTCCATAGACGGACGGTATTTCTCTGTAAAAAAAGACAATAATAATGAAGTTCTTTATTGTGTAGAAATTACTGGGTTCAGTTACATAAAAAACAAAAGTTAAACAGATGATCCACACAGGCAAACAGAAAGTAGTTTTAACTGTTACTTTTTTGCACGATTGGTTAGCGAATAACGATAAATATAATTGAATAGTCTTATGATTACTTAACTAATTATACATGTAGTAATTTTACTTACCAATAAATTTAAATCCGCCGCTATTTGGGAGATATTCTTTTCTGCATTATGCTGGTAGATGATTTCACTGCGTTCGAACAGCGTTAAATAGCTGCTAGAGATTGCACTTTTATACGAAAAGGTTATGGATTTAAGTTCAAAATGAGACCACAGAGTATTTTGTAATATATTGAAAGTTGAGACTGACCATCTGTCATAGAATTTTTAAGTCATAAAAACTTTTTCGAGATAGAAGCAAAAGGATATTTCGAAAAAGGGACATCACGTTATCCATTGGTTAAGCAATAATAAGAGGCGGGGTTAGTTTGAAACCAACTTGCAAGCGAAAAAGTTTTGAAACTGTCCCAGCAGGAATGACGTCAATAGTACCATTTAAAAATTATTGGGAGATTTTATATTAACGAGCCTAAAGAATCACGGCATACATTGATTTAAATAAAAAGAATTTTAGAGAAGTTAAAATAGCGTTTTTTTATCTTTGGTGGCACAGAACAGCTTTCGCCTTTAAAACCCTGCATTGAAATTTTAACTTTTCCTTGGGCTAATTACTGAACGCGACAATAGTGATAGTTGACTTTAGTACGATTAAGATTGTTCAGAATATTACTAAATTTTCAGTGATTTCCATAAGGATACAATATTTTGAATGCCGAAAGTTTTAAAATGCCTTTTTTACTCATGTTATGGCCATGTAATGCCTATATTAATCATTAATTTCTCAGGAAAACATTGCAAAATAACAGACACGAACAAGAAGTGGAACCTGCGACCACTAAAAGACCGTGTCATGGCTCTCCAACTTAGCTACCGTGTCACATGTTCGTATGTATTAAATTTCAAGTTTCCTTCTTCTCGTCTTAAGGAGACGCTTGGCAATATCTATATAACACACATTGAAAAAAGATTTTCCGAAATTTATTCTTTAGGGACCAATAAACCTTATTAATTAATGTTTAACGGTTATTATTCACGCGCATTCTTCGGGATTACCCGACTAGTTTTGAACTCGAGCGGACCCTTATTCATGAGTAGAGCCTGCGGCGATGTCGCGAGTAAATCTAGTCGGGCAATCCCGAAGAATGCGCGTGAGTAATAATCGTTAAACAATAATTAATATGAATGTGTCTCACGAAAGTTATCCAATAAACCTATTCCAACTTCTATTATAAATTTTATTTTAATAAAACAACTTTTAACCGGATTAATCGCGTGTATTATTGGTTTGTTTTTCATGACGTTTCGAACACTTTGCAGCGTGGTTTGCGTGGTCGCAGGAGGACTCCTCCTGCGACCACGAACGCTGCAAAGTGTTTTATTATAATGTATAGTGATCGCGAAAACCTAAGATATTACTATAAATTTTATTATTTTGTAAAAATCTCACCATGTTCCCTACAACTCGACTTAATCCATACCAGCTCGCTCTTATCGTAATTGTTTGTGAAAAACATTTTAGTTTATGACGACGTTCAATATGTATAATCATCAATGTGTTAATAATTACCTCCGCAGCTCGTGATAGCAAGGACTATTTTATTCACGATTTGTTGCAGAGCCCTCGCCTTCACCACTTCTCCGTTCTTTACTATGCCTTGGACCAGTTGAGGTACTAGGTTGGACACCGTAGCTATACTTGATTCATGGCCCATTAGAACGGACGGAGCAATGAGCTGAAAAAAAGTAAAAATAAACAATCCACAAAAATTATATTAAAATATCTTGTCTAAAATATATTTTGGGTCGTAAATAAATTAAACGAGAATATTACGTGGTTCGCGATGAATATCTTCTGATCATCTGCCATCAAATGGGTTACTTCTTCTGCCACTGTTAAATCAGCCTTCATACCCTTGAAATTTGGCAATGTAGCTGATGCTAGGGTGAATAGCTGCTGCATATTAACTGAAAATAAGAATTGTTATGTCTTAGCATAGAAAAGACATTCAAGTATATACCAGTTATAGACCGGACATCAGGCACAAAATCGTAGTCGAAAAGTTATCACTAATTGGTAACAAGTCGCTCAGACAACTGTCAGACGTGTAGTAACACAGGTAGATGGCGTTACTTATGCTTGTGCGAAAACATTAGTATGAAAATGTTCTCAATGTCTACTCTAGGACTTTAAATCTCTTTGTGTCTTAGGCTATCGAGATCACAATATATATCTAAAATTCTACATAATAAAACTAAAGTTACATGCTTTAAACCAGGGCGTGCGCAAAATCGCAGTTCTCACTTTAATACGGTGGGGTATAAGATATTCCATGAGTACAAAAGAGACAAATAGGTATGTATGTAGTTATGTTTTGAAATATAAACAAATATGTTTAAAAAATGTATGGCTATGTGAAATCTTTTGCGTTGACTGCACCATGAGAAAATTTAAAAGGTAGTATGCTATTGTGATGCGAAAATCTAAGCTAGTTAAGAATTTGCCTATAAGTTAAACGCTCGCATTATCTTATTTATTTATTAAAAGTTCTATACAATACTAGATCATACTTGTAATATATGCCAATTATGGGATAACACAACATTGGCCAAACGAGACGTGTAATGGTTACTTAACATTAATGGTAGTTTACAATTAGAAAAGTATGTTACGTTATAATTAATTCTGACGTTATAAGCCCTAGCTTAAAACTATGAAATCATCCAAGTACATAGACTTGACAACATGAGCCTGTAGCGACATCTACCATGCTACGTGTATACCAGCCACACAAAGATGACGTCACCGATCCTGCATTGCGCAAGCGGTGTTTGTCGCCGAAGATATACAAGTATCTGACGATAACTATTGATCCCTGCCACCCCGAGCAATATCACCCCCCTGGTCGGAAGATCCTCCCTTTTCAAAGGAGAAACACCACACCTCGTGACCCCATAAGCCTGAACACCTTGCACACTATCAACTGCCATTTTCTGAAGAATAAGTATACTTCAAACCTATTCCTCAGAGAATGACATTGGGCAGTATGTATTCTTGCTGAACATGGCAGAATTATGACCGAGTGATAAGACAACAAGTTTCAGTACCTTCGACTCCGCTCATCTTAGGAAAATGGTAGTAAATCAAGGGCAACGTCGGTGCTGCCTCAGATACTCTGTGCAGGTAACTGACTAGCTGGTTTACGCTCTGCGGTTTATAGTAGAGTTCTGGCAGCGTCATTATGCCATCTGCCTTTACATTTTCCGCATGAATTACCTGGAGAAATAGAGACGAGAATAATGATTAGCTCTGAAGTTCTTTATTCAGTATTTTATAAAAACTGGACGAGTGAGAGTCTAAATTGTGCGACTTAACTTTGTAGTATAAAAAATGGTCTCTCGTATATTGATTGATATAATTGCTTAAACTTAATTATTTAAAATAATTCTTTATTATATTCACAAAATAATGTTTTGACCTATTAACTACTAAAAATGCACGAATTTGGCATGAACTGCCGTTTTAAATTGACTAAGGAGCTTGATTTTCTTAGAGCTCTATGGGGTCGTCTACCTATGCCAAACTCAACAAACAAAAAAAATAATAATAAAAAAATCACGCCGGCCATTTTGTGAATTATATTAGTATTATTATAATTCACACCTTACCACACTTAAATCTGTTCAGGCGTTTCGAAGTTATGGTGGAATAAAAAAACTCACGAACATACATACATACATGAACCCTAAAAACATAACACAACTTTTTTGGGCAGGCGTGAAATTAATTAACATATCATCACGCCTAAATTCAGTAAGGGGTAGACAAAGCTGCACATAGTAATCTGTTGTGCACCCACCGTAATGTTTTTCAGCAATGCTTTTAGGTTTTTTAAGAGGTAAACTTATTCCTATTAACCGAGCACAGATACAACTCCGGACTGCTACTGAGAATTTCCTAACAGAAATACCCAATAACACTGCCCGACTTGGGAATTGTACCCACGACCTTGGCGTAATTGCAACCATTAAACCGTAGGGACTGAATAGATAGCAATGACGTCGCCAAAAGACGTATTAAAATGTGGAAGAAGAATTCACGGTGGTGAGCAGAGGTCGAGATGGCTTAGCGGTCAGAGCACCTAGAGTATTTATCCGGGAGCCGCAGGTTCGAATCCTGCCCGCGACCGTATTCATTTACCACTAAAATTGGTAACTTTAAAGTTCGCTAAGGGGCCATCTATTAATCACGTGGTGTTTTTTTTTAAGCATTTTTACCCTCCGCCCCTCGCCCTTGGTGATAAGTGGTGAGGTTTAAGACTAACCCCCCACCCAAAATCACGTGTATTTTTTTGTACCTACAAAAATATAAATTTTTTTAGAATATTATCTTTAAATACAGAAAATAAATACACATGATATCTTACTACACCCCCTCTCCCCTTGTGGGGCCCTAAGCATGCGTTGATGCTTTGAAAAACTTTTTTCAAAAAGTGTTGTCTGTACCAATAAACCAATTACGCTTTATGACATAATATTACCAGTTCAATGACATCTGGTAATGGGGCGCCTCCAACTTGAACGATGACTTTAGTACCAATAGGTTTGGCAGCTGTCATCCAAGTTTCCAGGACTGACTTCCTCTCCTCCACCTCCAGTGGTGCCACCTACTTTGAGATAATTCGAGGGTTAAATCAAATCAAATAAATGTTCAGGTGCTACAATAAGTACGATTCGTTTGAATCATGAATTTAAATCTTATACATACGTATACCTACTATTTTTTGTGGAAGGAAAAATACGGTCGTGAGCAGGATTTGAATCTGCGCCTCCCGGACAAATACTCCAGGCACTTTGACCGCTAAGTTATCACGATCTTCGCTTACTACCCCGAATCTTTCTTCCACATGTGCACGTGACAGAACCGACACGACTAACTTTGCATTTATTACAATGTCCTACAGGTGCAATTACCTTAACAAAAATGTATAACTTTAGAGTTCGTTATGCATGCGTTAATGCTTTTCAAAGATTTATCTGTACCTAATAATTCTTTTTAAAACGATTATAAATCAAGTTAAATGACTTACCAAGAATGCCGTCGATTTGGTGCTGTTTCAAATGCGCCATATAAATTGGTATTGTGGCGAAGTCCACTTGCCCCGTCTCCAAGAATGGAGTGAACACTGGTGTGAGAACTCCTTTTACGTCGAACATCTAAATTTAACAAAACAAGAGAATACTATAGTACTTTTTATTTATTAAAAATGGATCTACGTTTGACCACCAACTCGCCTGATAGATCCGGAATAAATCTATTAGAGTGGATAGATTTTGGGAGAATGATAGTTGGGGAGTTGATGCTGCCTAACTAACTGCCTAGACCCGTCTCCCACAACGGTTGCACCGGACTACATTCCGAAACTCGACTAGGTCGCTTCACGGCATGGCTTCGTCCGGTGGGCAACCAGTCGCGGCCGAAGCCTCCCACTAGAGTTGTGTTGCTTGTTTTGCACGTCTCAGGGGCCACGTGTAGGGATTCCATTTTAAGGGCGCACTCCTACGGACGTGGGTAACTCAGCCCCCTAAGAGTACTTCCATAACGTGGAAAAGACAACCGTAGTCATACTTTGATAGGGCAATGTCCCAAGAATACGAACCAACTTCGAAAGCGCGAATATAAATCGGCGGCTCCATTGGCGGCTCCACACATTATGGTCGAGTAAATATGAAAGGAGTAGAACGCTGATTTTTTCGCAACTTTCAAAGTCTGTTCCATACTAAAAGTTGTTTGGGTACATTGACCCCAGTGGTAAATTAGGGAAAAACTGAAAGTTATTTTTTCTATGGTATTTGGGTAGGTACGTCAGTCGGGTCAGATAATATATAATAAAATTCACTCACCATAGCAGATTTTAAATAAAAAACAAACCAAGTTAAGGTCGATAAAAAAACGGTGATAAACCACTAGGATGGAAAATATAATTCTGTGGTAAGTAAGTGAGATTAGTGCAGTAGAACAAACTGAATCAAATTACTTGACTTCTTAGTTTTATAGGTAATGGTAATATAATATTATGTAGGAAGTTGATTGACGTTGATTAGAGGTGTCCACAGCAGTTTGAAAGCAGATAAATCTTTCAAACTCATTAACGTATACGTAGTGAACTCTAGAGTTAACATTTTGTTGTGTAAAGACAAATACATACGGTTTCTGATCAAAAAATAATGAAGTAAAAAAAAAAAACTTGCCCCCATTTTTTTATACGACTGCCGAAAAAGCGGAGTGTTATGTTTTAGGGATCATGTATGTATTCCACTGTAACTTCTAAATGCCTGAACCGGTTAAGATTTCTGGGGTATCGATAGAATCCTTACATTTTCCCAGGCAACACAGGCTAGTAAATAAAAAAACAGTGTTGTAGCTGTGGTACACATAAAAGTATGAAAAAAAAATTGAATGGCCTGGCATATGTGGCATGACAGGCCAGTTTTTTGTTTTTTATAAATTTTTATCATAATTTTTATTCTTTTGGGCTTGTCAAATTGCTTAGCTTATGTAGTATAAAGTATCAGTTTTGACATATTATAACTATGTAACGTAACATGTTATATTTTCTCTTGTATACTTTACCCATCTCTAGTTGATTATAGTGACCACACTTATTGAAAGTAGGAGGCTAGCTTATACACGGCTACACGTAACTATTGGGTAACTTATGGAGTTGTGGTGAATGCATTCGTGATCCCGGTACCGTGGTAAAGTTAATGGAGGTGGTTTAAATCGGTACAAGATACGGGTAATCAGAGGCCTGAAAGTCTGAGAATCAATCACACCACGAGATATCGTGCTACCCAGTAACTGGTATTAAGCTGCATCAGGTTTGACTGGAAGCCGACCCCAATGTAATTGGAAAAAGGCTAAGCAGATTGAGTTCACATATGACAGGCGTCTGCCTCTTTCCGCCATCGTTCTACGCGACAGCAGTTCCATCCCCATCATTTAGACGCTTGGCAGTCCACAACTGTGCGTTTCTCTAGAAACTTTCTGCCTCGCACAACAAAACTGTGGAAAGAACTGTCGCCTGCGGTATTTCCGGACCAGTACTACCTTCAAACCTTCAAGAAAAGAGCGTACTCCTTTTTAAAAGGCCGGCAACGCACTCGCGACTCCTCTGGGGTTGCGGGTGTCCATGGGCGGCGGTAATCGCTTACCATCAGGCGCCTGCTCGTTTGCCCCCTATCACAAAAAAAAGGCGTGTTTATTTTTCGTTTTTCATCATTATATCCTGTTATCTCCCACAGACACGGCTCTCAAGGAATTCTTTAGCTACATAGGTCTCGCAGAATTTCATTTTAAATATCCTTTAGTCGTCCTCGAGCTCTCCCAGGAGTTATTGAGGGCAGTGGGCGTGTGGCAGCTAAGGATAACCAAATACATATTTTTATACTTACCACTAAAGAGGCTAACAAGCGTAGGCACCTACTGTCAGACGCTGCGAGGAAGTTTTTAACAAATTTTGACGTAGCTAAGAGTAATGTTAATAATCTGTGGCCGCGAGCGTTGCTATGACATTTTAGGTGAAGTTCAAGTTGAAAATATGTCAAAAATACACAGATATAGATTGAAATAGATATAGCAAGTGTCTGATACTACGGCTTTGCGTGCCATTTTTTTTCCTCAAAGTAGGCACAACTTTTACGTATCAAGATCAGTTTGTGGCCCACAGTTTCTATAGTAACATACTTATTATGTACCATATATGGTACATGGCAATTGTTTAACTATTGTCTGCTTCGTGGACAGGGGTGGAAAATAGGGCCGTGGCCCGCCAGGCAATATCACCAGCCTTGTTGGAGGATCCTCCCTTTTTAATGGAAAAACACCACACCTCGTACCTCCATAATCACTTGCTTAAAACGGGGAAGGAAAACATTGTGAGGAAACCAGCACATCTGAGAGATGTTCTCGTTGTTGTGTAAAGCGATGTCAGAGACCTACGGGTGGGTTTAAACTCTGACACTAGGTTGTTCATCAACCACACGATAAGAAGAAGAAGTAGATAATAGAAGAAATGCTCCATTACGGCACAATTAAAGGTATAATCTGTCAGTAGTTAGCTAAGTGAATGGAGATGTTTTATTGTTATCTCGATATCAATGAAGACACAAAAATGTGAAACGCTTGGTTTTCATATTTTTTGTCATTTTTGCGATATCTAGTTAAATATACCTAAATCTGTGGCTATCTACAATCGAAAATGTGCAATGCTATCATTTACGAATTTATTTACAAGTAATTTAATAAATAAACCGCTATTTAAAGCATCATGGATATTCAACGAAGTCCTAAAATTTAGTGCAATTTATAATCTTGGAGGTATAAGGGGAAGAATTTCATGTGCTAACGGAAATAGTGAAAAACGTGTGCTAGTTATTTATGCTGGTGGAACTATTGGCATGATCAAAACAGAAGATGGTAAGAATTCATCTTTTTCTATTGTGTGGTTAATAAACAACGAAGTGTCAGATTAGTTCAGTTTAAACGGTCTCTGACATAGATTTACACACCATCGAGAACATCTCTCAGGTGTGCTGGTTTCCTCATGGTTAAAACGAAAAATAGGTACTTAATATATTAATCTCGCAATAACTGCCTCGTTGGTTTAGTGGTCCATAGCGCGACTGCTGAGCAGGAGGTCTCGGGTTCGATTCCCGGGTCGGGCAAAGTGTTATTGAGTTTTTCTGTTAGGAAATTCTCAGTAGCAGCCCGGAGTTTGGAAATGTGCCCGGTTGATGGCAATAGGCTCACCACCTATTACATGGGACTTAATAACAGCATTGGCGAAATTGGGTAGGCAGAGGTGTACAATTGTGTACACCTCTGCCTACCCCTTCGGGGAATACAGGCGTGATGCTATGTTATGTTATGTTATGTAATGTAATATATTACATTTTTTTTTGTCGAGATCTGAAATCTTTTAAAAGGAATAATTGTATTTGTTGAGGTAATTATTTATTTATTTAGACATAGGGTTTGTCTAAATAAATAAATAATTACCTCTAGAAGAACATTACATTATATCTGTACGAAATTGAATTAACTGCAGAGTTAATCGTTCAGTCACCTGTATAGGAACTGAAGATAGTGATATATTTGAAGTAGTGAGCAGAGTTCGTGATGGCTTAATTGGCAGAGCGACTGGAGTATATATCCGGAAGGCGCAGGAGTTTTAATTTGAGTTCGCTACGCATGCGTTCATGCATTTGAAAAATTGTGTAGAGCAAAAATACTTCGAACTACTTCAGAGCCTCCAGGATCATTACGTCACATCATCACACGCAAATTGTGATTTGTTTATTTTGTCTTTACCTTCAAATTCGAAAACCGGTCATTAGTCATATGTCCACAAAACATGATTATAACTTTAACTGGTTTTTACACAATTGCCCAAATAAAGAGTGTTATGATTTTAGGGTACATGTATGTTACACGACTGCTCAAGAAAGGAGTGTTATATTTTAGGGTACATGTATGTTACACGACTGCTCAAGAAAGGAGTGTTATATTTTAGGGTACATGTATGTTACACGACTGCTCAAGAAAGGAGTGTTATATTTTAGGGTACATGTATGTTACACGACTGCTCAAGAAAGGAGTGTTATATTTTAGGGTACATGTATGTTACACGACTGCTCAAGAAAGGAGTGTTATATTTTAGGGTACATGTATGTTACACGACTGCTCAAGAAAGGAGTGTTATATTTTAGGGTACATGTATGTTACACGACTGCTCAAGAAAGGAGTGTTATATTTTAGGGTACATGTATGTTACACGACTGCTCAAGAAAGGAGTGTTATATTTTAGGGTACATGTATGTTACACGACTGCTCAAGAAAGGAGTGTTATATTTTAGGGTACATGTATGTTACACGACTGCTCAAGAAAGGAGTGTTATATTTTAGGGTAAATGTATGTTACACGACTGCTCAAGAAAGGAGTGTTATATTTTAGGGTACATGTATGTTACACGACTGCTCAAGAAAGGAGTGTTATATTTTAGGGTACATGTATGTTACACGACTGCTCAAGAAAGGAGTGTTATATTTTAGGGTACATGTATGTTACACGACTGCTCAAGAAAGGAGTGTTATATTTTAGGGTACATGTATGTTACACGACTGCTCAAGAAAGGAGTGTTATATTTTTAGGGTTCATGTATGTTACACGACTGCTCAAGAAAGGAGTGTTATATTTTAGGGTACATGTATGTTACACGACTGCTCAAGAAAGGAGTGTTATATTTTTAGGGTTCATGTATGTAAGTATGTATGTTTGTGAGTTTCTTTATTCCACCATAACTTCTAAATGCCTGAACCGATTTCGATGTATGGAGTATTGTTAGAATCTTAATCTTACATTGTCCTGGTTAAGATAAGATAGTAAGTAAGTAAGTAAGATAGTATTTTTTTTTTATTGCAGTCGTTAATTTGTTGTTTTTCTGATTCAGTCGTGTATGAAAACAACTGAATCAGACCAGTCTCTGAATTATGTAACTATGCAATACTTAATAGTTTATTGCATTCCTTAATGTATAGCATCCAACGGAGAGCGATTCGTATCGTCGACTGCCAAGATATTTCAAACCGGCTAGACCCCTTGGCGCTGCGTAGAGATGTGGCCTCGCTATGCATCTTCTATCGCCTATACTATGGGGAGTGCTCCGAGGAATTGTTCGGACTGATCCCTGCCGCCTCTTTCCGCCATCGTTCTACGCGACAGCAGTTCCATCCCCATCATTTAGATGGTTGGCAGTCCACAACTGTGCGTTTCTCTAGAAACTTTCTGCCTCGCACAACAAAACTGTGGAATGAACTGTCGCCTGCGGTATTTCCGGACCAATACGACCTTCATACCTTCAAGAAAAGAGCGTACTCCTTTTTAAAAGGCCGGCAACGCACTTGTGACTCCTCTGGTGTTGCGGGTGTCCATGGGCGGCGGTAATCGCTTACCATCAGGCGAGCCGTATGCTCGTTTGCCCCCTATAACATAAAAAAAAAAAACACATCAGCATGCATAGTTAGGTTCTTACCTGAGAGAGAGACCTTATTAAATACTGCAAAAAGTGGAGCATTACTATTTATTGCTACAATTTCTAATGCAGGCGTTGCAACGTATTGTTTTGCATTTGTAACCGACATAAAAAAGGAGGCATTGATTTGCCACGTATGTATGTAATACTATTGGAACCGCAATATATTCATATATAATAATCTATGAGGGCATCTAAACAAAGATAATAAAAAAATATAGGTGTATGTTTATCCACGCATCTCCGAAACTATTACTCGTATTGTGATAATTCTTTTGGCTTTTTAAATATGACTTTAAGGGAGTTGTTCCACCGCTTTAATATGCGCATGTCCTCTTGCAATATTTTTGACGTCGTCTTGTCAACGTCAACAATTTTTCTTATCTGTAAACAATTTGATCCCAATATTTAACCCAATGACCTTTTGCTGAGGTTTCGAGATTCATAGATAAGGGGAGATGACAGTGGATCCAGTTTTGTGGTTCAGGCTAGTACTAGTAAACGGTTAGTCTGCACAAAACATTAAACTCACGCTCTAGATAAAGAAGATTAAGGGTTAATTTTTTATCTCTCTAAGATAAGACTTGTGTTATTATTACTAGTGTCAGAGAGTGAAATAACTAATTATGTTTTCTCGCTACTGTTTCTACTCATCACTGTTTGGGCTGCGAACCACCCAAATTCTTATGAAGGACGGAGATCGTCTTCTGCAGTGGGAGCAGTTCATATCTCTTTCAGTGAACCCCGCAATTTAGGCGACGTCGTAATCCTGACTTCTTGCTTCATACTTGCTACAGTGTGCCATCGCCATGCGACCGACCCCTGTGGCGTGTCGTGTCGTGTCGTGTCGTGTAGTCGTTGAACGCGCTTCCGGTTCGTGTATTAAAACGCGTCCGGTTCGTGTATTAAAACGCGTCCGGTTCGTGTATTAAAACGCGTCCGGTTCGTGTATTAAAACGCGTCCCGTTCGTGTATTAATCAGCTAGGCGATTGCATAAAAAAAAGTTGCTTTGGACCATGGTTGGTGGAGCCAGTGTGCATAAACCAGTTAATTGCGATCTAACGCCGGTTGAATGGAGCGGCATGCTCGAATCCTGCTGATACTGGATTATTGTACGTGTGTACTATACACCTTAGAAGTTGTATTATCTGCCGATGACGAGTCTGAGGGAGTTCATGGTTGAGTTTATCCCTATCGTGACCTCTTCCGAGGACTGTGGAAGAGGCCTCGAATTTATGCAGCGTTCATTCGAGAAGTCGAGAGCCAACTGCCGGATCTTCTCGGCCTGCACAATCGAAACTATGGTCAACATTGTCGCCTGCTGGGAGCAGCTTCCAGCTGTGACCCGCGCGGTTTTTTGACGATGTTGCAAAACGCCAACGTTGTATTTAAGCATCATCTTGTTACTCTTTTTTCTAGGTTCATAAACAGTACAGGCGGTAATCAAATTACGTATTTATATATTTCCTAATACTAGTCTGAACAGAATATATAAAGCCAATGAACTAAAAAAACAATCTATACTAACTTAATGACCCAGTGACCCTCCAAAAAAAACGATAATATTTATGTGTTTAGGTGTGCATATGTGTTTCTCACATTTAAAAAACCAATTGAAGAGCAAGCGATTACATACTATCTGAAGTCACATATGTTTATTTCAAAGCAAAACAAAAATAAGTATATTTATGTCATTTTATTACTACAGTACTTATAGATAAACTGAGAAGATGAATAAAAGGTTGAGGTCAGTTTCACAATATTACTCACGATGTTTTGAGAGAGAAATGTGAACTCCAACTCCACATCGTTACGGTTCAATAACGATGCGGAGTTGGAGTTCCCATTTCCCAGTTCATAAGGGCCCGCGCAAACCGAGCAAGGCACAGCGCAGCGCGTTCTAATTCGCAAAACATTCGCAAAGTCGATACCTAATCGCTTAAAAATATTTAAAATTCATAATAATAAACACAACTAGTGACTCCGAGAGCATCAAACTTAAAGAAGAGCATCAAAGTTAAAGATTGACGTAACAGAGGAGCAGGAACGTGGAGGTGTGGAGTAATGCGGATCGTCACTGCACCAATTGCAGTTTTCGGTCGACCACACTTTTACCACGTGTGTGTGTGCGTCGCGTGTTTGCATTTAAAAAACTTCGCGTTCGCCAGATGAGTACCAGTCCTAAGAATCGTCTGTCATACACGTGCCGATAAACCGCAGATCTTACGTTAAACACGTTTCGAAGTTTCAGTCTGCGTTTCAGAGCCGCGCGGAACGCACCACGATAGCGGATTACGCTCGACGCAGCGCGAAAAAAAGATCGTTTAAAAAGTTAAACTGTCAAAATGGAAATGAACGGTGATATTAAAAATATTCACAATGTTATGGATATGTCAAAATTGGGTGCTAATCATTATTCTGAGTTTAATAGAGGCAGAAGGGTTTCTAGGGTCCGTGAAAATAGTGAGAGAAGGGTTCTAGTTATTTATACAGGAGGAACCATTGGTATGGTGAAGACTGATGATGGTGAGAATGTTTGCTCTGTAGAGTTTTGTACGGTTTCTCTATAAATACGTTCTTATTTTAGCCAAATAGGTCGCTACTCTGTACTGACTGTTCCGAGTTATAAGAGCGGTACGCTCTTGTATCTCGGAACGCGTACGATTGTTTGTCCTCCAATTCTGGTTGATGTAACTTCTGTTATGATGATGTTTTTTACTAGTTCTTTTTTAAGCTAACAATAGGCTAACCACCGATTACATGGGGTTATTACCGGACCGGTGTCTTGTGGGTATACATGTTCGTGTACAAGCTTTCGAATAAAAGGAAAAAGTATGTTTTTATACTGTTTTGATCTCGGATTAATGGATACGGGAGACAGGGTTATGAACCAGGATTTGGCTAAATCTTTATTTACTTACCGTTCTGTCGATTCTCAATGTTATTATAGTTTTAATTACACAAACAATTCATAGTAGAGTGAAATGGAAAAAAGAGTCAAATTAAAAAATAAAATAACATTTTATTGGAAAACTTATTTAGAAAAATAAAATTTAATCATTAAAAATAAACACACAGCTACTAGCCAATTATTTAATGACCCGTTTTTTGCAATTAATCAACAACCGGTGTTTCTCACTTTCTGGAAGTAGATATAATAGTTGATGTAAACAGGTTTTCCCGATAACTGTGACATCGGGTTTTTCCCGGGTGCAAAACTTAACAGGGACCATAGATTAACAACCTTCTGTGACTTCGACCGTATTTGTGACTTTTCGACTGACAAAGAGATCATGACGTATTAAATAATTTAAGCATCATCTATTGTTGCTGACATTAGCAATTTTTCTTTTTATTTGTTTCTGCGAGTTAGTTTATACGTGCCAAATTTGGTTGTAAATCAGTTCGGAAGATAACGAGTCAAGAAGTGACAAACAAACATACAGTTAAATAAGTTTATACACACAACGATATAGATTTAAAAATAGAATTTATATGATTCATGTATTGTTTATACTGCGATGATTACATAAAAGTACATAAAGTTGCAATGTAAATAGTTAATATTTCCTATTTAATATCTGTGACATTTTTAACCTACACTGTTAACTCCGATAAATCTTCGATATTTCCGGATATTATAATTATATTTCCGGTAATCACATTTCCGATATAGTTTCCGAGGCATATAATTAAGTAAGTAGGTACTTATATTTGTTCGTGAACTCGTAACAACCAGAACTCAAGCTCATTTATAACCACCTAATTGTTATATTGTTTTAAAAATAAATAACCAGCCCAGGACTCTCCTACTGCAGTCTGTCTTTTCACCTAAAGCTGCATTCACTGTCAGTGGATAATCGTATTATTTTTAGTTGCAGTGTCAGCATGCAAATTTCTACACACACAAACTCTTCTCATATAGAGGACTAGCACTGATGAAAAAGAAGTTATAAAGTTTTGTGCATTTTATAATATATGTATTAACAGGCTCATGACTTCTTAATGACTGTCTCGTTGGTCTAGTGGTCGCAACCGCGGCTGCTGAGCGTGTGGTCCTGGGTTCGACTCCCAGGTCGGGCAAAGTGTTATTGAATTTTTCTGTTAGGAAATTCTCAGTAGCAGCCTGGAGTAAGGAAGTTGGTGGTGTGACACCCCCGTGCTTCGGAGAGCACGTAAAGCCGTCGGTCCTGCGCCTGATCTCTCTCTGGTCGTGTCGGATTTCCGTCCCATCGGAATACGAGAGTGAAGGAAGAGGGAGTGCACCTGTGTTTGCGCATACACTTGTGCACTATAACATCTCCTGCGTACTTGGCTAATCTCCGTGGAGATAGGCCGCCATGACTATGTATATTAACAGGCATACTCATTAGTTTTTAGGATTCTGTATCCATAGGTTGTCCAAAGAGAAAGGATGTCCTATTAGTGTGGCTATTGAGAGTTCTTGCATTGCATTTTGATGGAAATGCATTACCCCTTCTTAATCTTCGCATGGATAACATTTGGTATGACATATCTAGATAGGAGACCGTATCGGTGGCGGTTATCACCAACAACAGTATTCCCAATGAGGGTTGACGTCAGGCAGGCGGCAGGTCATATAACAAAGCTAAAACTTTAGCAGTATGCTAGATATATGCTGCTCCGACCCCAAATAAATTGGGATAAAGGCAGGGGGATGCTGATGCGTTACCCGCTCTGCAGCAGTATATGTTCTTCCTGGGCACATTTAGAGGGTATGCAGCGCAGCATGTAAGGTGGGCCATTGTCTGCGAAGAGGCAATGCACTGAAACTAAACCGACTGAAGTGCTGGTTATAGTGATATGTTTATATGACTTCTTGCATTTTCAGTATGTATTTGTACTCCAGATTGTTAGGTAATTAGTTTCAGAGCTAAACCGTTGGGACATTGGGACGTGTTTAGCGACTTTGGTCGCTGACCGTACAAATATCACGTCTTCACTCGCCAGTATAAGCTGATCTAGTAATGAATTACTTTCCATATAATCAGAGGTCAGATTATACTGAACAGATATTTACGTAGCCATGTGTACGAGTATGTTATGTTATCGTTAATCATAAATTGCGTCATTTTCGTAATACACAGGAAAGTTTCGATTGTTCGATAAGGCATCTAGACTATAAAACGTGCAATTTCAAAGGAAATGTCTGAGTATTTATAGGCATCGATCGATCGAGGTTAAGCTGCGCTTGCTAGTTGTGTAACCATAATTTCGTATCAAGAACCCTCCATGCCACGGAGAGCACCGTGCTCCTCGAGGAAGCATTGTTTTAGCAGCAGAGGGGAACGTTCTTGCCCTTTAAATTGCCGGCTCAGTAGTACCTAAGTAGTCAGAGATCATGATTTGATTGATGACTGTTGGATTGATGTTATGGGCGTCCATTTCTGTGATAAATACGGCATAGATAAAGTTTATCATCATGGTTCTTCAACCATTATAATTTTAGTACTCGAAAATGGAAACGGCTGTACAAAAAATTGGTGATAAACGGTTGATTTTGTTAAAAATGAAGGAAAGTAAAATACGGTGAAATTATTTCACAACATTTTAAAAGAGTAACCATAGAATTTCTTTCCCGTTCTTCTCCATAGGAATCCACACTGTGGAACGTGGCATTTCTTGACTTCAAAAAATTTCAAAAGTACTTGTTTACGGTCTAATTGGAATTAATGATTTGACTTTGACTTTGACGGTATGGATCAGGATTTGAATTTGAATGATTAATCCACGCGCTCTGGCATCAAAGCTATTCTGACTTGACTGCTCCAAATTGCTTTTCCACATATGATCCAAAGAATCACAGATATTATATTTATTTTGCTAAGTGTACATAATGCTGTAATATAAATAGTAATACTAATAAACTTAGTTGCCTTTTCAGGCGTTACAAAAAGATATATTAAGTATTTCTAAAATTAAATATGAATTATAGTCTATCTACGTACTTGGTCATTAGGTGACGTTATCGATTTTGTCTTTATGTATTGGCGTCGGTTGTATTATCGGTTAATTTGGGTCTTTAGAGCTTTTTGTTTTATTAGGACTATCGCCAGGAAAGAATATGTTTAAGCCGTCCATCCGGAGGTATCCTCAGCTGCACGATGAGACTTACCATGAGCGGATGATCAAGACGTCCTCCGCTGACAAGTCCCTCCCATCCTTCTTTGTGCTGCCCAGTAAGTAAGCTCGAAAAACAAATATTAGTAATAATACTTGTAGTTATATAAAACTTAAAATTCTATGATTCTAGTGCAGGGCGTCTTCTTGTACAGGCACGAGGATTGATCACCGCATGGTGATAACTGTCGATTCCTATTAAGTTCAGGTTTCCTCAAGGTGTTTTCCTGCAACGTATGTCCGTGATGTTTTAGAGTTACTAAGAAAGTACATATTACATTTTCAAATTCATATCGAAGTATCTTATTCAAAAAATTATTATGCAAACGCCCCATAACACGCCGCTTACTGGCGTTGGTGAAACTGCGGGACGCAGGTAGTGTTTTCTAGTTTCCTAGACCTTCTCTTTTGCGCCTACTCGCAGAAGTGGGTTAGAAAATATGCTACAGTACCTATAAGTACAATTGCTAAAAGTGATAATCTAGTGTCAGTATTTTAGCAACAATGAAATTACATTAGGTTAATTCTGTAAATAAGTATTTTCAAAACCGATTTTACGAGACACTTTTCATCGAGAAGGCTCTTCCTATCCGATCACCCCTGAGAAATCTAATTAAGAAGCAACGCCGAAGCAAATTCAGAGCCGTATAAGGCTATGTAGGGCGTCTGGAAAGGCTTTTTGAAGAAATAACCATAGCAATTTAACGTTGACCAGTCCCAACTGACGGTACACATATGGATGTGTATCATAACAAAGTGGTGATTAATGGTAATCACCACTTTATTTGCATTGTATTAATAGAAACTGATGACATCGCCGGAAGAATCCTGTATGACATCAAGGAGTATGACCCCCTTTTGGACTCGTCTGACATGACTGAAGTAGAATGGATCAAAATTGCTAAAGACATCAAGGTAGGTACTGTGATAGATAATAAAACTAGATAATAAATTATTTTATTTATCTTAAACAGACATTTTTACAAGTTAGTTTTAATAAGCCTAGTTGGCGCCGGCATTTCCTATCTATATCTGAGAAGAAATGCCGTACAAACCCAGAGATCAAGTTTCTTATAAAGTGTAACCGGGAATGGCTTTTTGAAGAAAGAGCCACAGCAGCTTTGAGGCGACCTGTCCAATCTGACAGCACGTATGCGTCAGTCATCGAGGAGTAAGAAATCTGAATCATATTTTCACAATAAAGATTTTGACCCGGAAATATAGATAATATATATCCTTTTAAAATGTTGATTTTTAAAGGTGACTAGTGGTAAGATTATCCCATGAGAAATCCAGTGTGTGACAAACGGTATTTATGAATTCTTGAGTTATTGATCTGACAGATCAAGATAGGTCAAGTAGTTAAAATTCGTGCCAAATTGGGAGTCCCATGCCTAGTTATGCTCATGCAAGCTATACTTAACTATGTTGTCGTCTCTATCTTGCACTTATAGTTTGATAGATGTGTGAAAGTGCCTGTCACTTTCACACATTATTTATTTATGTATTTCTAAATCTATCAAACTATAAGTGCAAGATAGAGACGAGAACATAGCTAAGTATAGCTTGCATACTTAATGCTTAGCCAAAACACGTGCTGGTCATTATTTATTTACCTTTACTTTAAAATAGATTTTTTTAGGCCTTCTACGAACAGTACGATGGTTTTGTGGTCCTTCATGGGACTGACACTCTCTGCTACACAGCGTCCGCCCTCTCCTTCATGTTCGAGAACCTCGGCAAGGCTGTGGTGCTGACGGGGTCACAGGTAGGTGAATCTTACTAGATAAATATATACCGTGTACAGAAGTCTGTAGTCATACTTTAGAAAGTTAATGTGCCTAGATATAAGTACAACTTTTACTATGGCCCAACACAGAAGGCGCGAAAAAAAAACTGCTGCTCCTTAGAAATGTTCATACTTCATCATCATCCTCCTGTCCTTATCCCAATTTATTTGGGGTCGGCGCAGCATGTATTCCTTTTCCACTTTCTTATTGTTTTTGAATTTGCATGCTACAAAAGTTTTGGCAATGTTTTATGACCAGCCGCCTGCCTGACGTCAACCCTCATTGCGAATGCTGTTGCTGTTTTTTGGTGGTAACCGCCACCGATACGGTCTCCTTCTATCTAGCTATGTCATACCAAATATTATCCATGCGCCTGGTTCTGATGTTATCCTACTATCACACTCCACTAACCGGGCCACAATGTCCATACCACGGATCTGAAACAAAATACAAATGTAATCTTGCCTTGTTATAATAGATTACGCATACACACAGTACGCTGGCGCCGAGTGGATGAGTTTCAAGTATTTGTATGCGTTTAGCTAGTGTATGACAAGTGAAATTGGATGACTAGGCATGATTCTCACATGTCATACGCAACGCTACGTCCGTATTTTTTTAAGGTCCGTAGGACATGTATACTCGACGAAAATATATGCAGCTGCTGATTATTTTTTCGCACTTTCTAAGTTCGTCTCATAGTTAAAGTTGTTCGTAAACATAGGCACATTCAAATTCAAATTTAAATTGGGATTTGTTGAAGGGTGGGCTTTTTTGGGGGTTGTCTTAATGTTTGCAAATTTTGTTTTTTTTTCTGATTCAAGTTCAAATATTTTTATTTCAAATAAATCATATTACAGGCACTTATGAAAAGTCAAAACTAGGTGCACGGTTCCAAAGCGTTGATCTTATGGAGAAAAGCCGGCAAGAAACTCCAAAACAAATTTACCCCTCAAAGTATCACCACGGAGTTCTGTTACACGTTCTATTTTATTGTATGACTATATTGGTTTATTGTACCTTCACTAGCTGGTGGCCGCGACTTCGTTTGTGTGACAAAAAGTATATCCTGTCTATGAGATAATTCAGTTTTTAAACTAAATACGTGCCAAATTCGTCCAAATCCGTTCAGCCGGTTTTGCGTAATTGGACAACAGACATACATAATCGTTCCCATTTATAATATTAGTAGGATTTAAAACGTTTTATACATCTCGACTGCGTACTTGGTCTAGTGGTCGCATGCGCAGCGCAGTCTTGAGTCCAATTTCCGGCCCGGCAATGTGTTTTTGGATTTTCCTGTCAGGTAACTCTCAGTAGTAGCCCGGAGTTTGGAACTGTGCCCGGTTAATGGCAATCAGCTAACCACCCTATGTACCATACTCACCTTGAAAATATTTCTTCTTACAATGTTGTTCACCACAGATCCCCATATTCGAGCCGCGGAGTGATGGCGTGGACAACTTCGTGTCCTCCCTAATCATTGCTGGCGGTTACAACATTCCAGAAGTTACTATTTTCTTCTATGGCAAGCTGTTTCGGGGTAATCGGTATGTTTTTTTGATATATATAAATTAATGTGTCTAGATATTTTAATGCTACTATATACTATTGTGGTGAGAGATAAACTTAATGTTTATTATTTATTTATCTGAAACATCTCCATTTAGGGGTCGTTGGTTACTATGGGAGTTCCGCAGGGCTCAATTTTGGGCCCATTCCTATTTCTCGTTTACATTAATGATTTACCTTTTATGGTAAAAAATGATCAAGATATTGTGTTATTTGCTGATGATACATCACTCTTATTTAAACTTAAACGGCAACAGCCAGTTACTGACGATGTAAATAACACTCTTTCTAAAGTAATACACTGGTTCAATGTTAATAATTTACTTTTAAACGAGAAGAAGACTAAATGCATCAGATTTTTATTGCCTAATGTTAAGCAAATAAAAACCAGTGTATTGATAAATGATGAACATTTAGATCTTGTAGACACTACAATGTTTTTGGGTATTACTTTAGATTCAAAGCTGCAATGGGGCCCACATATTAATAAGTTGTCGAACAGACTCAGTTCTGCAGCATACGCGGTCTATAAAATACGTCAATTAACTGATATAGAAACAGCCAGATTAGTATACTTTAGTTATTTTCATAGTGTAATGTCGTATGGCATTTTGTTGTGGGGAAATGCTGCTGACATTCAAACTATATTTGTGCTGCAGAAGAGGGCTATTCGAGCAATTTATAACCTTAGTTATAGGCACTCACTGAGGGATAAATTCAAAGAAATTGGGATAATGACGGTCGCATCTCAATATGTCTATGAAAATTTGATCTATGTTAAGAAACACATTAATCTATTCTGTAAAAACAGCGACGTTCATAGTCTCAATACGAGGAACAAAAATAAACTCGTGCTACCATCAACTAGGCTCCAAAAAATTAGTAATTCATATAGATGTCAAAGTGTACGCTTCTACAACAAAATCCCAAGCAATATTCAAGAATTGAGTCTCAACAAATTTAAGTCATATGTGAAGCAGACTCTTTGCAAAAAGGGTTACTATAAAATCAAAGACTACGTAGAAGATAAAAATGCTTGGGATTGTGCCGCTCGCTCTAATGTTTAGACACTCATTAATAATTGCTGTATTTTTTGTTTTTTTTTTTTTTTTTTACCACTGTTGACATTGTAATGTTTAATTAATTTATTTTATGATATTTTAATGAATTTATTATATTAAGATTATTCTTTTTGACATTGATTCTTGAAATTTTTTGATAATATTGTTAGTCTATTAGACACTATTTGCAATGTGAATGTGAGTACGATGTGGGCTAGAAATTCATTCATACATGAACCTCATAGACTGTCTGGCGGTTTTGAGTCGTTTTATGTGACCTACGCAAATGTCCTCCTGATCTGGTATCGTCTTGTGACGGGTCGTTGAGCTCCCTTAGTTATGGTTGAGCTACACGATGACTGATGCATACGTGCCGTCAGACAGGACAGGTCACCTCGAAGCTGCTATGGCTCTTTCCTCAAAAGGCCATTCCAGACGATCCCTGCATCGTTACACTCACATAGATATGTACATACTATTATGTCTGGACTTTAAAAGAGACGTTGACCTCTGAGTTTGTTTCGGCGTTTCTTCTCAGAGACAGTCAGATAGGAAACGCCGGCGCCATCTAGTTTAAAAAAATGACAGAAATAAAATCATTTATCATTTATCATTTATCATTTATTGAGCTGAGACTGGGGCCTTTTCCGGCAACGCACAGGATAACGGGAACTATTCTCTCGTACTATTGTTTTTAAGTGTTTTGTCGTATTGTCTTGTATAAATTCAGCCTTTACCAGTTCGCCTGCCTCGTTACCCTAGTGGTCGCAACCCGGTTGCTGAGCGTAAGGGCCTGGGTTCGAATCCCAAGTCAGGCAAAGTGTTATTGGCTTTTTCTGTTATTTCCGTTAAATTGTGCCCGGATGGCACTTGAAAATTTGGGTGTAGAACAGTACTCTCCTGCGTAGGCAGGCACGCCCGCATCTTCAAAGGGGTAGCCCTTTGAAGATGCGGGCGTGATGCCATGTTATATTTATCAGTTTTAACTGTTACTTTTTCTCATAGAACTCGAAAGATATCCGTGAACAATCTATTCGCCTTCGATTCTCCGAACGCCGTGCCTATCGTGAAGGTGGGCCTCGATATGGAAGTCAATAAGGCCGCTATATTTAAACCCAGCGTCATCGAGAAGTTCCAAGTCCATGCTAAGATGTCGAGGAACGTCGGCCTGCTGAGAATGTTCCCCAGCATTAGCACGGAAGCCGTCAAGTCAGCTTGTCAACCACCTGTTTTAGGTATGTCAAATGGAAAAAGAATACGGTCGCGAACAGGATTCGAAGCTGCGCCTCCCGGATTTAATATAATAACTTTAGAGTTCGCTAAGCATGCGTTAATGCTTTTCAAAGATTTATCTTTAAATGTCAAATGGATCCGTCGTTACTCACGCGTATTCTTCGGGATTGCCCGACTAGTTTCCTGATTGACTCGCGACATCGCCGCGGGCTCAGCTCATGAATAAGGGCTCCGTTCAAGTTCGAAACTAGTCGGGCAATCCCGAAGAATGCGCGTGAGTAATAACCGTTAAACTATAATTAATATGAATGTGTCTCACGAAAGTTATTATACCTACAACAATAAATGGATCTGCCATTGTTATCAAGTCTAGTACTAACTATCTCGTTGGTCTAGTGGTAGCAGGCGCGGCTGCTTAGCGTGAGGTCCTGGGTTCGATTCCCAGGTCGGACAAACTGTTATTGGATTTTTCTGTTAGAAAATTCTCAGCAGCAGCCCGGAGATAGGAAGTTGGCGTTGCGTCACCCGTAATGCCGTCGGCCCTTTGCCTAATTTCTCTCCGATCGTGTCGGATTGCCGTCCCATCGGACTATTAGACTAAAGGAAGAGGGAGTGCACCTGTGTTTGCGACAAACACATGCGTAGCGACCTCCACAGTTTATATATTTTGTGGACAGAATAATACGGTCTTTTTAATTCCATTAACATAATTAATTCTTTAAATAAACGGCTCTCAAATTGTTGTCGTTGATCACTTGTGAGCTTTACTGGACAACCAAAACGTAGTCGTTTTATACAACATTCGTATAACGTTTTTGCAACTATCTCTGCAGTAATTTATTATATCGGAAATGCTTCGGGGCACACGCGTGAATCTATCTATAATCGTTAAATAATATCTATATCCATCAGGTAAGATTGGTAAAGGTCCTACTAAGTCAATATGAATATGCTCGGAACGCTCACTAGTTTGGAAAAATCCTGAATTAGACAAAATGTGTTTCTGAATTTTCGCTCGCTGACAATTTACACAAGTTTTAGCCCAATTATCTGTCTTTGTTCATATCGGGTCAATTTTATCTATCTATTACAAATTTTCTACTCGCTCGTATGCCTGGATGGCTTAAATTAAAGTGTGGAATCAAATGCTAAACGAGACGAAATTTATCAGGTAAATATGGACTTGCCTTATCTGTAGACATTTCACAAACGACATATTTATCGGTAGCGAATAATATTGCACGCTTCAATAACAACTGAGTACTGTTAATAGATGCAAATAAATACAATATCTAGCTACTTCCACAATAGGGTAGTCATGCATTACCTGTGCACCGCCCGCCCGCCCGCAAATATATGCACATACGCAAGCGGTGAAAATTCCGACTACCACCAACTACTCTACACCTGTTTCGCCCCTCCACGGGGCATCATCAGAAGCTGTTAGACCGTGCAGTGTCCGACACCACTCTGTGTGGTGTGTGCACAGGTAATGCATGACTACCTTCAATATTGTGGAAGTAGCTAGATATTGTATTTTTTGCATCCATTGTAATGGACTTCCGCAAAGTAACTGCCTGAATCTATTCAATGAGTACTGTTAATTAATAATGTTGCAAGCTGTTCTAAACTTCCTGCGCAGCGGCAAGTTTTGCGAAATCTATAGTCATGGGATATGTTATTGTTGGAACTCTAGACAATGTATCAGGTACTATGATATCATTTCCACTAATATGCTTAATATCTGTACTAGATTCACAAATGAAAATAATTTCTCTAGCTCGTCGTGAGGTTTCTCTATTTATACATGATTTATAAAATGCAAAAGATAAGGGTTTATGATTTGTAAAAATAATTAATTCTTTGACCTTCTACTAAATTGCGAAAATGAATTAGGTATGGCTAAATAAATTGCAAAAAGTTCTCTATTATTGTACTATATTTGAGCTTTCGTCAGTTTTTTTTGAAAAATATCCTGGGGGTTTCCATTTGTGAGCAACTTTTTGTTGTAATACGGCACCTACGCAACTATCTGAAGTCTGTCATTAATGTTAAATGGGTATTCGCCGATAGATACGATAATAAAACAGTATTTTTAATAAACTTCTTTACATTGCTCAAAATTTTGCTCGTTATCTTCTAAGTTCCTCTAATAAATCAGGTTTTGGAAAATTTACTATAGCCTTTACCATATCTTCTAAAGGTCTAATTCCATCAATTGAATCTTCATATCCTAAAAATTCAATTTTCTCTTTACCAAAACTACATTTAGTAAATGTATCGTTATCCCATATTCATTAAATCAATCAAAAACCTTTTGCAAATGTTCTCTATGTCACGTTTCGTTTTCAGACCCTAATAAAATGTCATCTACGTAATTGAATAAAAAATCAAAACTTTGTAAAACTGTATCTTAAACGTTGAAAAGTTTGCGCTCCGTTACGCAATCCAAATTGAATTCGCATAAATTCAAATAAACCAAAAGGTGTAATGACAGCAGTTTTCTCCATATCATTTTCGGCAATTGGTATGCAATTAAACGTTCTATTTATGTCTAACTTTGTAAACATTTTCTTGTTAGCCAAATTATACGTAAAATCGTGAAGATGGGGAACTGGATAACGATCCGGTTTAATAATAGCATTTAAGCGTCTATAATCTCCACTAAGTCTAATACTCCCGTCTTTCTTAGGTACTACATGCAAGACATTTGCCTAAGGACTCGGCCTACAAATCCCAAGCTCTTGCATAATCCTAAATTCATTTTGGCTATTACATACCTGTCAGGTGGTAGCTGTCTCGCTCGTGCGTGTACGGGTGGTCTTGACGTATCTTTAAGATGACAAAGATGTATGCCTAGGAGTCTCCTTATAAGATATAGGTTTAGATAGATCAGGAAATTTACATAAAAAATCATCATAACTTCCAACTATCGTCTTTTAAGTGGGCTCAGTGGAGTTCGAGAGAACACCTTTTACTTTTAAATTAGTTACCTGATCAACTCTTCGTCCGTTCAAATCAAAATATTGGTTGCTGTACGTCCGCTAATGTTAATAACGAACGCAACTCTCGTCTAAGATTCAAATCTAAATCCATAAAATGTGTACCATACGTAATTTTGGTTCCATTCGCAGTTTTTCACAATGTCCAAATTCACTTGACTGATTTTTTCGAGATCACTTCGGGGCATAGAAATAAGAATGGACGAGAAATGTTAAGTGGGCGTGTCCGCGTGATCGCGATAAGAGCAATTTGCGCACGTCGGGAAAAATGGCCGTTTCAATAGATCAGTTCACATTTCCACGTTCAAGAAATGTTGAGAAAATGCGGTGTTGTACTATATACTGCAAAAATCTAAGTGATATTAATACCTTTATTATGGAAGGTATCACGTATGATATATAATTACACGAATTTTGTTGTATTTAACTAAATTAACAATAAATTAAAAATTCTTGTTATATTTACTAAGTTACATTTGCCTATAAGGAACAAGACGACATTCGTATTTTTGTACGAAATACATTGGTTCTTATCTACTAATTAAACTAGCAATCGATCAATAAAAAACGTAATATAAAGAACAGCGACCGATACTCTCAATAAACACAAGCGTCGCGTGGTACGATCGGTATTTTGAAAATTTTAATAGAGAATCGTTGGTGATGTGATCGTGCAGACTGCAGACGGTAATACTTTTATCGATAATCTACGATAGTAATCGTAGAATATTGATGATATGTATTACTTTTTTATGAATAAGTTGTATTAATCTATACTAATATTGTAAAGCGGAAGAGTGTTTTTGTTTGTATGTTTGTTTTACAGCGCTAATCTCTGGAACTACCAGACGGATTTCAAAAAATTATAATTTTATATTATAGGTAGATTTATGAGAAATAGTATAGTCTATCTATCATTCGGATACACTTCCCAGCTAGTCTTAAATATCTAATAATAATAATTAATCTGTGAATTATTTCCTATTTGTTGGTGCTAAGTAGGTAATTATAGTTGAATTATACGCGGGTGAAATTGCGGGATACAGTTAGTACCAATATATTACTGTTACATCTATATTTATATATATATAAAGTAAGAAACTGACTGGCTGACTGATTCACTGACTGACTGATCGATGAACGCACAGCTGCAACCGCTCGATCTAGAAGCATGAAATTTTGCACAAATTTTCCTTAAATGACGTAAGTGTGCACTAAGTAGGGATTTTTGGAAATTCATCCTCTAAGGGATTAAATTGAGTTTATACGACACTTCTAATTTTTTCTAATCTCCGAAACGGAAGAACCTTTTTCAATAATGTTATATAGAATATCGATAACAATTATCGACAATTACATGGTCTATTTGAATTAAATATTTTTACGTCTGTTGGCAGTACCTACGATCGGCATGATTGGCTACTAACATTGTGGATTTGGTTTATTTAGCGTGAGTAGCCAATTATAACGTTGTGCTCATTGTATGGAGGGGCAAAAGTGGATCGCTAGGTTCTCGTACATTTTGAAACACATAACATATCTCCTTCCTTCTAATATCTTTGCTTCGGGGTCACCAATTTTGTGTGTGCGTGTATTGCTCGAAGGAATTGTGTACAGAGAGAGAAATAAATAAACTTAAGGGATTACTAACTGTATTTATTACTCACTTATATTAAAACAATGCTGTGTGGCTAACTGCGCGCGCTGTCGTGCGGGTTCGGGACTGCTAAAATTCCCAGCGTTATGTGACGGTCTTACAAAAATATGCGCGTCAGCGTTCCTCTACAGTAGGATTCTAACCTGTGACTGCCGGATAAATACTCCTGGTTGGTCGGGATGGGTTAGTTGGCAGTGCGCTTGGAGTATTTATCAAATAAAAATCCCGCTCATCTGGTGTCTCTAACTACTCTATATTTATTATTTTCAATTTGATAATTACAGCTAAGCCAAGATGTGGTGACCTATATTTTTTTCTTATTTATAGAAATTTAGCCCCGCACTAGATATTTCTACTGTTTTCTAATAAATGTTGACAATCATGAGAATATAGTTAATACTGTAGGTTATTGTAATACCAACTGCGTTGTTCATCAACCACACGATGAGAGAGTTAATACAGAATCAGGAAATTCTCAGTATCCACGTCTTTCGATTCTCAGTCAATACTATGCTCTACTTATTATATGTACTTTACAACTGATTAAGTTATATAAAGCCACTTTCTTAGTCTTAATCGAAGGTATGAAATATAAAAACGTCGTTAAAATTGAAAATAAATGAGGTAATAAAATGTATATTATTATGTATGATGCAGTATACCTACCCATCTCGTTAAATATCTGCATTATAATAAAATCACTCTACAAAAGGGATACTTTTTTTAATGAAATGGTACATAAAGCTACTACACATAATCTTTCCATAATACATATATATATATGTGCAGGCGTATTTTAGTAAGCGTTGTATTTTTTATCTACATTTTTTTTTCTGCTATTGTAAATACTAAGTTCTTTCTTTCTTTCTTTCTTTAATTTTTAGTGATGCCAGACTACGTAAAAGGAAATGTTTTCTGGCATTTTTATAGTGAAGCTATTTTAACTAAAATCGCATTTCATGATACGAATGTATTTTATTATTAGAATTAAGATTACTATGAATATTTCAACAAGTATATCAAAATAGATCTATGCCAAACAACGTAAAAAACATGCGTTTTATATTAATATAAAATTTTAATACTAGTGCTGGCAGCACTTTGATTTGACGTTTGTGACCTTCATTTGACATTACCAACTGACATGAAACTGACAGTTGTTTGTTTTATGTCGTTTAGAAACTAGGTGTGTTAAAAGTTTGTGAACACATTGCGTCAATTGGGGAAATATTTAAAATGATTATAAAAAATTAAATATAGTTCTAAAAAATAAAATAACCAAATTAGTTTCTCAGAATAAGATAAACATTCAAAAAATATATATAAAAAAATACCTTATTTTTTTCATGCATGCACAATTATTAAATTACTGTCTATCTATACCTTATTATTATCAATAAAATATATTTTGCTCCTCATAACATATTCTATAATGCATTTATATTTTCAGTTCCAAAGTTTTAAGCGCACGTTAATCCTAGTGTTCAATAAGTTTTTATTGTGTTAATATTTTGCTGTGATAATGCTGGAGCTGGTATATCCATAGTACTCATAAAAAAAGATCCAGCAATGATCCGTGAGTTTCAGCTTTACCAATCTCATATGCTGAGAGAGGGGCCTCATTTGGTCTCGTGCAGATGCCTTCAAATTTTTTGTTATAATAAGTTCTTTTTTATGTTTATATTTTGTAAGATTTGCTTCGAGACAAATATAAATAATTTTCCTTCTTTCTTTCTCATCCTAGGTCTTGTGATAGAAACATACGGCGCGGGTAACATCCCGACAAACAGGCCTGACATTCTGAAAGTGATTGAAGACGCCGTGAAGAGAGGCGTCATCATTGTCAACATCACGCAGTGCAATACCGGAGCTGTTGCTGCCCTCTATAAGACTGGTCAGGTAACGATCTTTGGAAGAATTAAAATTTAAAAGACATTTGGAATCGCGTAAAAGTTCTAACTCTTGCTATTTCTCATAGAACTCGAAAGGAATCCGAACCGATATTAGGGTCTTAAGGTGGTAGTAGAGGATGGCAGCATGTGGTAATGAATTCACCGGGAGGTTGTCCGTAAAGACAATTCCAGGAATCTATTACCCTGGATTGGGCAGGACCTCTCGTAACCGTCCTAAGCGTTAAATTCTTTACTGGTGTCTGTTAAGCGATTTAATCTTTGTAGTCGTTAAGAGACTTAAATTCCTTATATTCCAGTTGGCAATTTGAGACAAGTTCTGATTTACAACATACATACATACAATCACGCTTGTGTCCCACCGGGATAGGCAGAAACTATCCATTTCTTCTTGCCACGATTCTGACGCAGTTCTGGTTTCCAATCCATATTTTTTTTCTTAGCCTGTATGCAGTAGTTAGAATGACATTTCAAAAGTTATCCTCATAAAGCGGTACCACAAAATGTCGGGTCGCTCCGACTCATATTTTAACGATAAAGAATTTTATTGCATAATTTAGTTCTCTGACCTAATCTACACTGGTTCACGGAGTTCAAATGGCGGTGATTCAACGCAATCAATTGTGGAACACGTTGGACAAGGCCACGCATCACAAAATAAACAGTTTGTTTAGTTCAATTGAAATCCACCCGACGCAATACTCAAGGGCATAGTCAGGAATTTAGTTGGGGGGGTTTTTGACATGTGTGAATACATACTGAGCAAAACTACACAGTTCTCAACAAACCTTTACTGGGGTTCCGGGTTTATTCTATATATCTTTCCGTTGACGAATCTCGTCACTCTTACTCTAAGAATAATTTAACCGCACCACACCGTGAGCCGTAGCCTAGGTAAGTATACAAGTACCAACTAAGGTTAGCTAAGTGGTCCTGTTTACACAGCCTAGGGCCCGGGGGTCTCGGGCCGGGGGCCCGTCGCATTTTGCCCTCTCTGCCACCCTATTGCCACTGGGTAAAGCAACGCTTGGCACGATCAATCAGTAGATTGGTGACGAGTGGGAGCATTTTTGCCTGTCTCCATATTTGGAGAGCATGTTCAACCGTTGGTCCCGGCTGCTGTTAATTAATCAGCTGCTAAGCCAAGTGAGAGATCAACTGAGGCTTTAACAATTCTGTTAACTTCTAAACTAGGTATACGAAAGAAGTAGAACTTGCGAGTCATGCTATAAAGTGCTACGTTAAATTAAGAGATGCGAGTCGCATTTCAAGTTGTAAACAGTTTTGTTAAGTTGCATTAAGCGACTTAACAGAAGTGTTTACAATTTTGTTCAATGATGTAGTCTAATTTCATGGTAATTTCTTGTTAAAGCAATGACTTTACCGACTTGAATGATCATCGATAACCCCTATAAAAGAATTTGAGGTCAGAGATAGCAATACTGACGAGTATTTTGTTTACTTCATAACCGTGTCAGTAAAATATAGGTGTACAATTACGTAGATCTTTGTCGAACCCTTTGAAATATAAGCGTGATGCTATGCTGGTTAAATAATTGGTTATCAACTAACTTTCATGGGAAATCTTCAGATCGGATCATTCCTAAATTTCGGTCAATAAATTCCTACTCCTATACCGAAACTCGACCTATTTCCAATCTCCTAATTGTATAATCCTATTTCGTCTTCTTATAGTGTGGTTGTTGACCAACCTAGTGGCAGTGGAGTTTAAATAACCCGTAGGTGTCTAACATAGCTTTACCCACTATTGAGAACATCTTTGAGGTGTGCTGTTTTCCTCACGATGTTTCCCTTGACCGCTTTAAGCAAGTGATAATTAATTTATAATACGCACATGAGTACAACAAAACGAAATTAATTTAAAAAATAATGAAAACCATCTGGCCATGTCTGAATTATATTTTTTATTTCCCGCCTTTTTGGTACCACTACAGGTTTTTTTTTTTTTAATCTTACTACCCTATGTTACCCGGGATAACATAAGAATTTTATCAATACCCAATACATCTACATCGGTTCATACTTACATACATATTTACATACATACTAACATACATACATCTACTACAAAAATAAAACACTCCTTTTTTGAGCCGTTGTGTAAATTGTCAGTAGTGCATGTCTTGGGTTCGAACCTGCGACCTTTAACTTGCTAGTTAAACCGGCATACCACTATGCTATCACTACTCAAATTATATTTTATCCCAACACTATGCATAAATAAATATTAACATAACATAACACATAACATAGCATCACGCCATGTGTATGTATTCCCCGAAGGGGTAGGCAGAGGTGTACACAGTGGTACACCCACATTTCAACAATGCTGTTATTAAGTCCCATGTACATAGGTGGTGAGCCTATTGCTATCAACCGGGCACAATTGCAAACTCCGGGCTACTAATAAGAATTTCCTAACAGAAAAACTCAATAACATTTTGCACGACCCGGGAATCGAACCCGAGACCTTCTGCTCAGCATTCGCGCTTGCGACCACTAGACCAACGAGGCAGTAAATAAATCTTAAAGTAGAATTATTCGTGCTTCGTTAATTGTGCAGCATTACGGATGTTACGTTAACTACAAACAGCTGATTTACATCAACTTTAGTCATAAAAATAGTATGATTGACATGTAATGAGGTATTGTATGATGTTATCAACCTATTTTAAATGTGTCGTGGTCTTTGAGACGTCTCAAGATCCACGTGGCGTGGAGTTATACTTAAGTACATAATGTGAAGGTTGCAGTGATAACCGATAGTTTAGATTACAATAGAAAGGAGGATTTTTAATAGAAATCAAACACAATATTCTTAACTATGTCTTAAAGAGTGATTTATAGTAAGCTCCATTTTGAGACAATAAAAAAAAAGACTAGGTCCCAAGTTGTCATAAAGCAATTTGGGAGTCGACATTTTTACTCGCTAGTCAGCAATTTTGATTTGATTTAATTACTGTCTTTTAGCCGACTTCAAAAAAGGAGGGATTTCGTTATTTAAATACATATTTTTCAGCGAAGGATTTAGTATATAAGGTCCTAATTTATTAGTAATTTCCCTTGAAATGGGTATATGTAAGTCAAATACATTCACTTAAGCTAAGAATTAAATGGATAAAACAAATTATTTGTAATCAACATAGTACTAGTAAAACGAAAACTGCTCCTTGAACGGCGAACATTATGAAAGAATTATATTTGTTATAAAAAATTTAATTTTGGCTTAAATAAATCTTTGCATGATGACTGATGCATACGTGCCGTCAGACAGGATAGGTCACCTCGAAGCTGCTATGGCTCTTTCCTCAAAAGGCCATTCCAGACGATCCCTGCATCGTTACACTCACATAGATATGTACATACTATTATGTCTGGACTTTAAAAGAGACGTTGACCTCTGAGTTTGTTTCGGCGTTTCTTCTCAGAGACAGTCAGATAGGAAACGCCGGCGCCATCTAGTTTAAAAAAATGACTTGTAAAAGTGTCTTCAACAGATCTATTTACAGAAATAAAATCATTTATCATTTATCATTTATCATTTTATCATTTATCACTTACACATTGACCCCTTAAAAGGAAATTACCCAATAAATTAGGACCTTATATAATATATTAGGGTCTGATGAAGATCTTCGGAGATAGACAATGGAACTCTTCAATAACTAACAGCAAATGACCCGCGATTGCTGCGATTGTTTGTCTATTATTATCATTTTTTACCATTCCATTAAAGGAGAAGCAGATGAACCCACGACCTTTGACGTTGAAAGGGGTTCAAACCCCGTTCTTGTATATTATTTTTTCAATGTTTCTTTGAAAAATAGTAATTAATATAGGCATTACATGGCCTCAACAGGTAAAAAAAATATGATTATATATGAGAAGCAGATTGTTTGTCTGTTTTTATTTTTAATTATTTATATTGCAGACCATTACAGAAACTAACAATGCTATTTTGAACAGGTAATTGCTAAGGCTGGCGTAGTATCTGGTTACGACATGACTCCTGAAGCGGCCCTCACCAAATTGTCTTACGTGTTGACCAAGACTGAATTTAATTATCAGCAAAAAATTGACGTAAGTAAATCCGTTTCGATTTTGGAACATTTAAACTTGCATTTCTAAGGAAAAATACGTCGTCGGCGAGCAGGATTTGAACCTGCGCCTCTCAGATAAATACTCCAGGCGCTTTGACCACTAAGCCATCTCGACATTTCATCGTCCACATTTTAATACGTCTTTTGGTGATGTCATTGCTATCTATTCAGTCCCTATACAGGTGACCGAACCGATACGACTAACTTTGCAGTTAATATAATGTCGTTAAGATGCAATTACCTTAACAAATACTGATAAATCTTTGAAAAGCATTAACATGCGTTAATGCTTTTCAAAGATTTATCAGTATTTAGCGTACTTACGTAGCTTAGCGAACCTTAAAGTTACTTTCACATTTATAATATTAGTATGGATAAGTATTGGCAATAATATTTGTTTCTATTTACAGATGATGGGTCTTAATATCAGGGGAGAATTGACCAACTTGGCTTCCATGTCCTTCCAAGTAAGTTCAAAATTTATACGTTCATATATAAAACTAGCTCTGCCCTCGACTACGTTCGCGCGGGATTTGGACTACTGACTAAATAAATAAAATAAAAAATACAGCACTCCTTTTTTGTGCAGTCGTATAATAAATAGATTATTTATTTCGCTTTGTGTTGAATAGATTCAGGCGTTATTTTACGTCGGTCCATTACAATGGATGCAAATAAATACAATATCTAGCTACTTCCACAATATTTCCACAGGTATTTGCATGACTACCCTCAGGTGATGGATTTTTTTTTTTTTTTTTTTTTTTTAATCTTTTTATTTATAAGGGATTTTTGTACATGATAATAATGACGATGTCAATCCCATAGTACCTTATCCAGGTGATGGAAATATGTTTTTAACCTTAACTGAAAATAATATGAGCGTATTTTTTTAAAGAGTTTTTTTTATCCTCTTTCATTTAACCAGCGACTATTATTCTAGGATCAAACCCTTAAAGAGGCGCTTGGAGCCAGTCTCAATATCCAATCCCCGAAGAAGCTGTCCGAAATTGCAGAGAACGTATTTTCTTCCCTACTGCTTTACGGCATCAAGCAAGGAGATGAGGGCGTCGTCAAGAAGCTGCTAGGTTAGTTTTTTTTTTATATTCTAAGGGCTCTTACAGACAAGGGGCACTTTGCCAATGGTTGCCGTATACGCTTAGACGGGACGTCGACGCCCGCCATCGGCTAATTGCTACTCGTATATATGTCGCAGATGGATTGTAGAATCCGCTGTTTTACAAAATCTCTAGGTGCTTTACAAAACAGTACTGTTATGAAAAACAGCTGAACGACGTTTAGCGGTTTTACATAATTACTGAACTATAACACGCAGAATTGAATGAACGTTTTGCGTTTATCAATGCAGCGGGTCAACGATCAGAGATTATGTAAAACAGTGTGAAATGAATTACTGTCAGATTGTTGATTTTAGGTCGAAATTTTATCGCATATGGCTCTGTATGTCTTAACAATAATAACCTAACTTTATTTAAAAAAGATGAAAAATTTTAATGACGTAAATTCTAAACCACTATAATAGTCGACAATATATCGGGATTATGAAAGAAAATAAACGTAGTAAGTAAATAAGTTTTTTCTAACCTTACAGACACAAAAAAAGGCTCCGTCGACCCAGCCACGGAAAGGCAAATCAGAATACAGTATAGTTTTTTTACTTGAATGGTGACTATCCATTTAATATACCTATACAATAAACAAACCTGTCCCACTGTAGATATGTCATTCTGCATTACGTCTAAAGGTGGGTAGCAGTTTTTATAAACGTATCGCAATGGCAATCCAGCTGAACGTTGTTCAGCTGTTTTATAAAACAGTACTGTTTTGTAAAGCAGCTAGAGATTTTGTAAAACATCGGATTCTACAATCCATCTGCGACATATATACTAATATTATAAGCGGTAGAGTATTTTTGTTTCTTTGTTTGTTTGAACGCGCTAATCTCTGGAATTACCAGTCGGATTTGAAAAATTCTTTTTGTATATAATAGTGTACTAGTTCGTGGGAAATGGTATAGGCTATCTAATATTCGGTAACGCCTCTCAGCATTATTAAATATAGAATTTTGTTATGTAAGTTGGAAGATAAAGCGCTGGCAAACTTCTGTTGTAATGGTTAGTGATATGCAAATATAATGTTCTACAAAAAATGACGGCCTTTAGTACATCTAAAATAAGTCCCCAATGCCATAACCCTATCTCTTATACATATGCCACAATAAGCTTTATTGCACCAATAAAATATTAATGAAAATATATAAAAAAAAAAACAATTAAAGTGATGTATGAGCATTATTATTAGGCATGCAATATTAATCCTTACTAACGTAAATTTTATCATCAAGAGAATTTTATGAAGATAAACTTTGCCCTTTATAGCATGTTATTTGGACTTATAGTTTACAAGATAATGTCAAATGAAAATATTTCAACACCCGCGTGAACGAGCCGTGTGACGCGTAAGCGCCTAAGCCTAGCCGCCCGATGAGGACTGAGCATTTGCGAGAAGAGACAAACTGTGAATTATTTTCTATTTGTTGGTTAGTTCTAAGTAGGTAATTATTGTATAATTAAACGCGGGTGAAACCGTGGGGCACAGCTAGTTTATACATAAATGATGTTTACATATGGTGGCAAACATGGGAGTGCCATGACGAATGGGAAGTGCTTACCGTGGCCTATCGATGCTTGCAACATCAGCACACTCGTTCGTTATCGATACTGTAAACAGAATTGCTGTGCCAGCACAGCGCCTCTCCAGGAGTACTGGGGAGTCTGGGGACCAACGCTTTTACATACAGTCCCAATATACATTAGGAAAGGTCTTGGTGGGACAGACCTTACAGACTTTCTTCTCGAATCTTGAACGCAAGTTACCCTTTCAGTAAAGTTATTAAATTAAATGGAAAAAGAATACGGTCGTGATCAGGATTCGAACCTGCGCCTCCTGGATAAATACTCCAGGCGTTCTGACCACTAAGCCATCTCGACCTCTGCTCACCACCGCGATTTCTTCATCCATATTTTAACACGTCTTTTGGCAACGTCATTGCTATCTATTCAGTCGACAGGCGACCGAACCGACACGACCACTACCCTTTCAGTACTTCGTCTAGTAATGTTGACCGGTTCTGAACTACCTTCTTTGAAGTTTCTGGGACTAAAAAAGACCAGCTGATTTGGTAAGGTGTCATTAAACTTCAGGGTAATTTTATAACTAGGAAAGGCAATGACTGTAAAGACTACTTACTAAACGTACGAGGAACGACAAGAGTAAGTAACGCTTACATTCGATGTATGAGGATGCATATTAAATATTATTTACTACCTTTTTAATACATTTTTGTATTGATTAGTTTCAATAAAAAAGCTTTAGTGTATCCTTTATACACTAAAGCTTTATGTATTCAAAAGATACACATTTTTGCGGAAAGAAAAATGCGCTTGTCAGTAGGATATGAACCTGCGCCTTTTGGTGCCTATATATCGGGAGACCTGGAATATTATCCGGGGAGTGCAGGTAGAAATCTCGCTAACGACCGTATCTTTTAAACACAAAAAAATATAATTTCGGTGTTCATTATGTTTCGTTGATGTGTTTTTAAAATATATCATTAAGGTATATTTAGTATAATGTATAATGTACCATGTTATAGACAGCTTTTCTTTTTATATAAGTTATGTTTCTAAAGAATGTATTTATTCTTTAGGATCGATGAGAAATTTAGGTTCGTCGAGCTGTTCGGATTCAAATTGAGAAGTCACATATATTACGCTGAGCTACTACCGATGTCATCCATGTCACATTGTCCAAGGATGTGTATTTATATAACGCTAAATGATTCAATACTTAATCTAAAGTATACAATAAATAAATAGTAAGAAGAAGTAAAGTTAATACGAGTAGTTTGAGATGTCATACTCACATAAATGTCTTACTGTGGTGGCGTATGTGTTGGGTCATTCTGTTCCCTTAAATATGGTTAAATATGGCGTGATACTCGTGAACGGGTGCCACAAGTTGGGACTGGTCAGCTCTAAATTACCAAGACTTGTAACTATTGTTTGAATTTTGTATCTTTTATTGTACCTACGTGTACAACTCTATCTGCATCGTTATCACATAATGTCTTTTTATCAATAAATGTACCTAAATTATTGTAACACAACATTTTAAAAGAGTAACCATGGAGTTTCTTGCCCGTTCTTCTCCATAGGAATCTACATTTTGGAACGTGGCATTTCTTGACTTTCAAAAGTACCTTTATATGGTCTAATTGGAATAAATGATTTTGACTTTGACTTTGACTTTGACTTTGAGTAAAATTACAAGGAAATTAAATGGTGAATTAATATTGTTTAAGTAGTATTGAAGTGATACATTCTAATATTTACGCGTAGGTACTTAAGTAGCTGTGTTATTCATAAAGTGTTATATTTAAGTCTTATTAATAACAATAATATTATTAATTATATTGATTACTTATCTAGGAACTTAACTATTTCATAACAAAAACGTTATTTGTTGTGGTTATAATCAATTAAGTAAATTTCCGGCCATTTTATTGAGTCAATGGCAGAAGATATTTTTACAAAAACCTTGCAAGGCGTTTAAAGAACTGAAAATAATTGTGATTACCTTGCTCACTTATAAGTTATATTAAATTAATAAATAAGCACTTAAAAAGTTGTCAAAAAGTTAGTGGTTGCATCAGTAGGCGTTCCGAACGCAATATGATTTTTTAAATTACCATAACGCGTTGTGATCTTAATATCATGAAATTCACGACGCGAATGATGTAAAGGTATTCTCAACCATTATTTTGCTTGATGATTCGTTCTTTAATTAAACATATAGGTATAGACTCAAACATGGTATATGAAAGACTTAACAGTAGGCTTACGCTTGAAAATAAAATCGCTCGATTGAAATTGGAATTATGTCAGTTCATACTTTTAAATACCGAAATGTCTTAAAATTACTTAAATAATCGGGATACTAATAAACCGACATGCTTTAAAATTAAGATAACTATGATGCAGGTAAATTTATTTTAACATTTATTAAGGAACTGATTTAATATTGGAATTGGTATTAACTTCAAAGACTTCCTGATTAGTTAAGATTAAATGTGTTTTTTTTTTAATGTAGAGTAGGTATAGCATTTAATTATTTATTTATGATAAAATATATTCATGTAATCTGTAACATAAACATAACATAATAAAGATCACGCCTGTATTCCCGGAAAGGGTAGGCAGAGGTATACATTTGCCAAATTTTACTAATACTGTTATTAAGTCTCATAGCCTATTGCTCTCTACCGGGCACAATTCCAAACTCCGGGCTGCTACTGGGATTTTTTTAACAGAAAACCTCAATAGCGCTGCCCCATCTAGGAAACTGACTGACTCTTTGGTCTACTGTTCGCAAGTGCGACTGCTGAGAATGAGGTCCTGCTGGGTTCGATTCTTGGGTCGCACGATGTGTTCGTAGAATAGTATACCTATGTTTAATACTCTGGGGAAAATAAAATTTCATAGATACTAAATTATATTGTAGCAAAAATATACGTAAATAAATTCAATATAATATACCTTGATATCTTTGGTAAGTAGCAGTTCTACGTAAAGCGCATTTTGTCTTCGTAAATCGTACGGCATTTCCATTCTGTAACAAGGTATTCTCGTTAAATTCAATTAAATTTTTAGAATTTGCAAGCCGTAATATTATTGTAATTGGTATGTATTTTTCAAATGTTCAGTATTATACTTCTTTATTTTATACATACATTATTAGAAATTGTATAACCATATTAAATAGAAAAAGAATACGGTCGTGAGCAGGATTCCAACCTGCGCCTCCCGGATAAATACTCCAGGCGCTCTGACCACTAAGCCATCTCGACCTACGAGACGCGGTCGAGATGGCGCAGGTTCGAATCCTGCTCATGACCGTATTATTTTTCCATTTAATATTATAACTTTAGAGTTCTTTAAGCATGCGTTAATTCTTTTCAAAGATTTATCTTTAATTGTACAATCAATTAAAGTATTCCAAGGTAATATATTTTTTAGAATATATAGATACTTGTTTTTACAAATTGTACCAGTAATAAACAGATAATGTTGTTTTTTTTTGCTTTTGTTTTTATACCTATGTATTATTTTTTAGTTTTATTGTTGACATTAAATTGCAAAAAATATTTTATCATAGGCGTAAATTAAAATAATGTGAATAAAAAAACTTTGTATGACAATAATGCCTTGTTTAATATTCCTACAAATTAATGAGACAATGCCACCCACACTCTATAATGAAGATGATGAACCATCACTAAAACGCGGTAATGGTAACACTTAAAATAGGTACGGAAATAGTCCTTTATACGAGATAGTAGTATTTCGCAGAAATGATAAAATAATAGTATAGTTATAGAATACATAAAGCATACACACACAAATGCAATTTATTTAAGTATATGGAGTTAGTTGTGACTCAAACAAATTACATAAACATCTTATACTTGTATGCAGATCGGGTAATTACCGAACAAAGACTACAATGTAAACATCATACATCGATTGTTTTTGGTCTAGAGATGGGAAATTATGATTCCACTTTCTAAATCAATAAATAATCGACTAAGCGCGTATCGATTAGTGTTAATTACTTGTTTATTTTTATAAGATTAGGTATGTGTTGTTCTGTTAATGTTACTAATAAGATGTGAAAATATTGTAATAAAAAATATTTGAACTTATTTTTATAAACGCTGTTTGTGTTATTTTGGGTATGCACTTCTGCAATATCAATGTGTGTCATGATAATTTTTCAGTAATATTTTAAGGTTTTGCGACTAATTTGTCAGTATAATAAAATTCCACCTTTAATAATTTAATTTTTGTTTTTACAGATATGGGGGCGGATGTCAACGCGCAAGACTCTGAAGGGAAGACACCACTCCACGAAGCAATTTTACATGGAAACCTGCCAATTGTCGAATGTCTGCTCAAGAACGGCGCCAATGTACATTTCAAAACCAGGTACGTACGCTTAAATTGCTTAAAACGATTTAATTAAGGGAGTTTATTGTATTAATAGAGTTTATTGGTTATTACTGTTTATTGGTTAAGATCCCATGAAAGGGTTGTTGGATACGTTATTCCCTATCATAATCCATAAAGTTTTATGCTGATTTTTATGATTTCGATAAATAATTTATCTAATTCTCAAAATGACCTTCACGAATAGTGTAGAATCATATACCTTATATTTTTTATATAAATTATTTGACGTTACACTTTTTTTGTTAGCTAAAAGTACTCCGTGTTTTAATATATTTTATTTAGTGTGGGTATATCTACCCACATATTATTGTGGGCATATATCCTAACTATACCGACTCACTCGTGCACATGGAATTTGTGTTTGAAAACGTACCTATGTTGCACAGGAAATAACAAGATATTATATGAAAATAAGATTGAGACTACCTCTTTGGTCTAGTTGACGTAAGCGCAGTCGCTGAGAGGTCATGAGTTGGATTCCCACGTCAGGCATTAAAATTTAAAACTGATACGAAGTAAATACTGGACCATAGACATTTTGTTATAGGAGGGAAGAAGCATTTTTTTAAATATTGTACCTATGTATAGCTTGATTAAGCTTTGCAGACTGTACATGCTTATTGACTACTATATTAAACAGGAACGGCGAGTCTCCTCTAATCACGGCAGTATTACGGGAGGACCCTATCATCATCAACCTGCTCCTCAAATGCGGCGCCCACCTGGCCAGCGCTGACATGTACATGGTGGCGGAGATCATGGCGACGGCCGTCAAGTGCGGCTCCATCAGCAAGCTGGAGTCGTTAAGGCTTGCAGGCGCCAAGTTTGATATCCTCGATGAATTGCGGCAGACTCCACTGCATATGGTAATATAAAGTGCTAAGTTTACATAAAATTTGTTGCCTTTTCAGACTTAATATTGGAACTTGTAGGCAGATTTTTAACGTTCTATATACTTGGCAGTCAATAAAATGGGTAGTAAAATATATCGCTAATATTGAAGCTTGCTAAACCCCTTAAAACCAGCGCTCATTTAATGATCCGCAGCACATTCTAGAGATAGAGATGTCGCTTTCAGTTTGTGTCGGGTACATTAAGAAAATACGTTATAATTTTTGTGGAAAGATAAATGGCCGGGAGCAGGATTTGAAGCTGCGCTCCCCCGACACATACTCCAGGCACTCTGCCAAGTAAGCCATTCCAAGAATTGCTTACTGTTCCGAATTCTTCTTCCACATTTTAAAAGTGTTGGTGACGTTATCGCCATCTATTCAGTCCCTATAGTATAGTATAGTACGATTTATCGGGGAGCGCCTCCCAAAATCTTCAAATCCTGCTCACGAGCATTTTTTTTCCCACATATCCTTATAACTTTAGAGTTCGTTAGGCATGCGGTAATGCGCTTGAAAGCTTTGTCTGTATAAATTTAGAAAATTTTAGAAACGTCCGTCTAGGTACATTTCCTAAGCTTTCGCCAGACATGTACGTTGCTCTTAGTCGCTGACCGCCATTGCTCTTACCTGGTGATTGCCTGCTTGCAGGTAGTTTGTTACAGAACAGTGTTTTTTACTTCATATAAACCACCATAATTATGTCAGTACCAATCATATTGTTTTTATTTTTTTATCAATTGATTTACTATCCAAGTACCATAACAGTCCATTTTGGTTATAAGGTACTACACTAACAGATTTGCGTGGCAGCTCTTTAAAAGCACCTTTTGACGCACTCTGCATGAATAGTAATTGATATCGATTAGTAAGTTATGCCCATCACTAGCGCCGAGACAAATGCGGTGATTTCCCGGTTTCTAAAACTGCGTAATTGCGTACTGAATGTTGATGTTCAGTGTAAAGTTATTGATTGTTCCATTTCTATTTATGGATATCAAGAATATTGTATTTATAGTGGTCGTTATCTTATAGGTATTGGAAAGTATTCCTAATGAAGTATTTGTCGTTGTACTGTAAATTAATAACTTATTACCTTATTACCTTCCTGTTATTTAAAAAAATTATATGCTCTTCTATTATTCTATTTGTGGTACTATTTATCTAGCTTATACATTGGATCGCAAAGGTCTCCCTTTTCGTTTTCCACACACATCTTTTCTTTGCTATCAGAACAGAAGTACTTGTGGGCCAGGACTTTTTGTAGAAGTATTGCATTTTATTTTCGTAAAATATTTGATATCAGCACTCGAGTCGAGAGCCCTAGTGTAGAGAGCCCTTTTCATATGATAAATAGACGATGTTGTATCTAGCTAAGTCTTAGCATTGCTTTTTATTTTCGTAAAATTTTGATATCAGCACTCGAGTTGGCGAACATATTCATATGATAAAGAGACGATGTTGTATTTTCTAGTTGGTTCTCACAATAATATTGCATGAATATAGGTATTTTATCTGTTTACAGGCTGTGCTATGTAACCGGCCGGAAGCTGCAGAGTTCCTCTTGGGACAAGGCGCTAGCATTGACTCGAAAGACATCCTGGGCAACACTCCAGTGGACTATGCCCAGAAACTCAACAGAAGATTACTTATCTCAATCTTCCGCGAAAAACCTTGTGTTTAAAACTACAGTAAGTATTAATTAAGTCTGTAGTCGGCAACATAAATAGATTAACATTTCCCAATTTGCTATTTTTATCACAGCTTACTGTTACGCCTGAACCCCCGAATGGTTAAGCAGAGTTGTACTGTTTTATGCCCATATTTTACCGATGCAGTGCTGATATTGCCATGAACAGAGCACAATTCCAAAATTCGGGTTGCTAATGATAATTTCCTACTAGAAAAACCTAATAACACTGCTCGACCGGAATCGAACCCAGGACCAACCCAGGATCCTCCTCAGCAGCCCCGCTGGACGCACCACTAGAGCCATGAAGCAGTTATTTTTAATCAAGCGAGTTGGTGTCCAATTATAAACGGATGTTCAAAAAAAAATACCAAGTTTTATTCAAAATTTTAATATGTTCCATCACAATGTGTAGAGTAAAAAAACGTGGAATGGTGTCATTCAAAAACCCCGCTTCAGCTTCCTTTTTAGTGTTAACCTACGTATGTTGTTGACCGTAGGAACATGAAAACCTTTTGGGTGACATCGATATAAAAATGAGAAAAAAAGTGGCGCTATAGAACCAATACATGAATAAAAACGTCTACAAAAGGAATTTTAATTTACTTCCTACCATTTATTTATATTTGAAAATCATGATATGTTACTATAAATCAAAAATATAACAAAGATTCGAGTTTCGAAAACAATTAATTGTCGAGATATTTTATACCTTCTTTTTGTATTTTTTTAGTTATATTATATTATAATTGTTTATTTTAAACTTGCGTATTGATTTAATATGAAAACGAATGCATACAATATATATATATATATATAATAGTGTATGAATATATGCTTATGATGTTGAAAATAATGAAGGATAAAAAAAAGAAAATGTGTTTTTTATTTTTTAAATTAAACTGTGATATTTTTGCGATTTGCGTTTTTGCTTTTTATTGATTTAACAGTTCTACTTTACTACCGCACAATGTGCCTTTTCTATTTCTAAGTAATTTTCTATCTATCGATTCATAGAATCTCATATATTATCTATAATGTTAATTCCAGGGACACTCATAGTGTCCGTAGCGCATTCATAGAATATTGTTTTCTGTATTATAATATTTTTTTATGACCTTTAATAAAAGTGACAATTATATTTTGAAGTATGTTTTATTTTTCTTTACCACCTTAATATACAACGGTGATGAGGAAAAAAAGTGAGGCGAGTGAGGCTAAAATAAATTAACATTACTCAGCATGTGCTTTAGCTTGCCTATGTTCTCGTCTCTATCTTACACTTACAGTTTGACAGATGTGTGATAGTGACAGGAATAATGCCATTGACTTAGAATATTTTTGCTATGGTTAAGGCAAAGGATGTGTTACGTACTTGTAGTATCTAGGTAAATATAAGTCTGTGGTTCAAACGTTAAGCTTTTACAATCAAAGCAGAAATGTTACATACACACAGAATTTCGTAGAAATAAAGCACGTGCAGCTAAAGGCGAAACGGATGAACATACTAATTCTCTGACCAAGAGACAGGCCAGCCATCTGGTCACGCGAAGATGTTTAGTTAATTAGATGATATTAAATTACTGTTTAATATAAGATCCTTTATTATTAGTTAACTTCCTTATAGGATATCAATATGTCATCATCATCAAGTGTTGGATTCATTAAAACCGTAATTGTTATAGCAAATGATGGTTTAAATGTTCACTCAGGAGCCATGTTCGTTGAGCTAATACTATATAACCGTTTGATGTACGGGATTAATCGAGTGAAATCCGATAAAATTCAGTTTGATCCAGTTAAGTCCGGCTTTGTGATGTATAAGTTTACTTTTCTATGCTCAGTTTATGTACTTATATACAGTAACAGCTTTATTTTGGTTTAACGAATAAGTTAACGTGTTTATCCTTCGACGAAAAGACATCGATGGTTAAGAAGCACTGTATAAACGTCGAGCATACAGTGCTCCTAAGTATTATATTATTACTAGTTGTGCCCGCAAATATAATTCTGCCATATAAATTTTCTGGATAGGGCTACCCTTATCATCTAGGGATATAAAAAATAGCAATATTCTACCAAAAATATACAACAAAAAAACATAAAAATCGTTTTGGAGGAGTTCTATAACAAACACTGTGACACGAGATTTTTATATATTAGATATTGCCGTACCATGCCGCCTTTTATCTTTAACTTCGTTAGTTTGAGAGAAAAAGAAGGTACTTGTCAGCACACTCTATGTAAAATATAACAATTCAAGTCCAACTCGTTTTATTTTGAAAAACATCACATTTCTAATATAATACAAATAGTAATGTATTAAATGGAAAAAGAATACGGTCGCGAACAGGATTCGAACCTGCGCCTCCCGGATGAATACTCCAGGCGCTCTAACCACTAAGCCATCTCGACCTCTGCTCACCACCGCGAATTCATCTTCCATATTTTAACACGTCTTATGGCGACGTCATTGCAATCAATTCAGTCCCTATACTGGTGACGAATAGTATTATTTTGAACAATATGGAAAGTGTTTTAAACCACCGCTTGTATACAGTCTACAGTCAGAAATAAATATTTTAAATAAACATTAATTTACTTCGATGAAGTTCGAAGTCTTGCAGTAGGTACTAATGGTGGATGCACTAAGGTAGTACAATAATTTGTATAAGCTAGAGTTGGAAATATAACAATTCCATGAAAACTTGAAGTGTCTGTCCAATTCAAAGTATAAACAGTTGTACTGATGATTTTAATGATTATTAATTTGTAAATATGTTCGTTACTGCCGCAACAAAATAAAACTTAAGAAATTTTAAATTTCGTGGGCTACCTTAGAGCATTCGCCTTAAAACGAATCTATCTAAAGCCTGGTACATTAGCGAAGATTGCCAGGTTGTTCATTAGCAACGGCAGGTGATGCTCCTGCAGCGGGCAGGGTCCGTAGCTACTACAGCTTCGACCATACCTGCCCGAAATCATAGCATCTTCAACTGCAGAGGAGTTCACCATCGCTGATAGCAGTTTGTTGCTGGAAATTTACAAACGTTCTTTTATGGTTTCCATACCAAAGAAAAATTACCAACTCTGCCCTTCCAAGCAAGTCATCAATAAATTAATACGTGAAGAAAACTTTGTATCCTTTCCTAGGAATCGAACCCAGGAGCTTGCGCTTTGTAGCCATGCTTCCGGCCACTCGTTCAAGTCTAGTAGAAAAACGGCTGTCAAATACATAAATTACCTGACAATTTGATTGAGTATCACTCGGGGATTAGCGTATTCCTGCTGCGCTGCCCAGCAGGCCACTCTGAGAGGACACCCTCGGAACCCGTGGCTGCCTCTCAACATTTGATGAATGAAGTCCATCATACCATCCGCCCCAAATTCTGCGTTATCTAGAACTAAAGAAATGGTATATTGTTACTGATGTCGTAGTGCCCGTGAGGTTATGGGCCCACTTCTTCGGCCACAGGTTTTTGGTTCAAACCTGGCAGTACCAATGAGACATTTAATCTAAGGTACGTTCTTAGTTAATTTAATGTAATGACGAGAGCTATTGTTGCTTGAGTGCAAGTTCTTTTGTGCTTGTGTGTTACCTCACCCCCCGCCAAAAGTGGCGAACAAATTTGTTCGATATTTAGTCAAAAGCCGTCTCCCGTCTGGTCATCTAAGATCTAAACATCACAGATATACGGTGAAGGAGACTTTTGTGTGGAACTGGATTTAGCACTAAGCTACTATAGCACTAAGTAGCAAAAATATTATAATTCTATGTTACTATTTAAGTATTAAATTCATGCTAAAAAAGTGTTTTAACAGTTTTATTAAAAACTGGTTAAAAGTAACAACTAATTTTGTTTAAAAAACTAGTCGGTTTGGCTTCTATTTTCAAGAAGCATCAACAGTCATTTAAAATGTCAGTTGTATAAAAGGTCAGAAAAAATCACAAATTTTCGGGTTACAAAATAAATTATCAGTGCCAATAGTTATGAATTACATCAGATAGCACGGAGCATAATATTAAATACACTAAGTAAGTATTTATTGATAAAAATAATGTCTTTAATTATACATTTTTGACCCTGAATATAACTTGTTTGGTACCTACAATAGTATTCTGGACTCACAAAATGGTAACCCTTTATGATAAATGTAATAAGACAAAGTTTTGTCTTCTTTAACGTAATTAGTTTTGGACTAAGCCTTGATACCAGTATTTATATATTTGCAAACAATATCAGTCATTTCTCTCGTGAGTTTTAAAGCCTACTTTGCGTGAACATTTAAACCAAAGTTTCGTCCCTAAAGCTAAATGCACTCGTAATTTAATTTGAAGATTGATTTTTATTAAAATAACTACGTTCTTACAAGAAATGAATTGAGTATTCTGACACAAAACTGTTGAACTCGGCAGGTCATGGAGCAAATGTACCTGATTGAGATATTCATAGACAAAGTGACTATATTCGCTACCGAGGAAGACGAGAGCAGTGATAATAAGAGCCTTATTATAAAAGTAAATTTTGGACCCAAAGTTCAGTTCATTGTTAAGGAGAACCAATTAGCTGTGAATGAAAAGAAGGACGACATAATAGAATGCGATGAATCTGGCCGCAGACAGTGGACAAGAACCATTAGAACTGGTAAATCTTATCTATTCCCTTCATACCCGGACTCAATACTTAACATACTGAGCAAATTTCCATTAGAAATAGAAATTTGGAACGACGAACAGAAGGAAAATGAAACCGAAATATTCGTTGGTGTTGGCAATATGCATTGGGACACAAAATTTTTCCACATGTTAAAGGATACATCAGAACCTTGCAAGATTCACGAGCCGTTGTCGATTAAAAGCAAGACTACTCTGTGGGCTGAATGTTGTTGTAAACCAGCTGGTGAGATTTATTTCATTCTACGAATAAGCGCTTTAGGAGAGAGCATTATAACAGAATTCCAACAGTTGATGTCAGATCCCGATTCATTTGTGTTTAGGACGAACAAAGCACCGAGTATGTTTCAGTGTAAGAGAGTTGAAGGTGATGATCCCAACTTTAATATGGTGGGTAGTCTTTATGAGACTACCACGTTAGAAGATCCGGATGTAGTGGATAAAGCACAGAATAAAATCGAAATTTGCACTGAGCTGCAGAGTTGTGGCCTTGGAAGCAAAAGTGATAAATATGTGTGTGAACACCCTGGCGAAGACACTGATACTCCCAGAAAAAAATACGCTATTGATAAGATCAGAATGGGTGATATCACAGGTCCATGTGGCAATCCAAATTGTGCATTAGCGCATAAGGTGAGGACGTACATTAGAAGTCTGGAGAGCTATAAAGGAAAAGTAGTAGCAGCTGGCATCACAGATTCGAAGCCCCAAAGCGGTAGAAAGATATGTGGAACATGTATCTGCAAAGATGATCGTTGGCACAGAGACGAGTGCCCTGAAGAACAGATGATCGAAAAGGTCAAGTGCATGGGCTGCGAAGGAATGACAAAAGAAGGTCACACTTGCAAAGACAGACAAGAAAAAATGTACGGAACGGGGTTCACACCTAAGACGAGTGAAACTAAAGTCGGTTATGTTTTCAACATTACAAAATTTCCAGATTACAAAAAAGGCATGTTTGGACAAGATACTATCGTTGAAGATTGTTTCTATACAAAGTATAATGGTCAAGTTGGCAATAATATCTCTTCTCATCAAAATGCTAGCCACACACAAACCGAATGTAGTTGTAACATGCCATCGGTTAGAAAGTCTATTTCCAAACCCCTGGAGATCAAAGTTGTATCCAGCATCGGAACCAATAACCCAATGGTATATAACCTTGAAACTACCACTCCAAAGATGAGTAAAAGAACCAGCTATAACCAAGGGACGTCCAGCTCGGGGGCAAATAATCCAATGACGTACAACGTAGGAACCAACGTGGCCTATAACCCGGACACTAAACGCAAAATGCAAGTTTATAATTGCGTAGAGGTTCCAGAAGAGAAAGACTGCAGATGCAATCCTGTTAAACCATCTCCACCTTGCAGAACATTCGATTGTGACTGTTTGGTGGAAAGGGAAAACATAGCTGCAAGAAAAACACATCGGCAGTACTGTCCGTCCTACAAACATAAGACTAACTGTCCCGTTACCATGATGCACGAGGAGGAAGAACAAAAGTTGGAAGATGACGAGGATGAGACAACGCCTCTACCTTACGGCTTACCACCTATCCAACTGGGCCCGTGTCCTATCATAGGCAGACCATGCACGGTGCCAGATGGTTTTGCCAGGATGTATAAGAATGCACTATTACCAACGCAACCGTACAGCTACGATGATGAAGGTAAAGTGTGCTGTTCAAAGGAATACGAAAGAATTAAGAAGGCAATAAGAGAATATATGAGAAACGATAAAGGTAATGATTTCCGTTGCATAAATAAGTTTAACGTAGATACGGAGAGGCGGTGTTGTGACAAGGAGCAGGTGTTGATGGCCCTCGAAGGGAAGGCATGCTGTGGTTCACACAAAATGGCGATTCAAGAAAAGTATGCAGAGGAAAAGAAGCAACCACCACCTCATTGATGTTTTATTTTGTAACCTGATAAAACCTTTTGTACAACTGAGTCGAGCTGTTTTATTGTTTCTTAATTGGCAAAAATGGGTCCCCATACAGGAAAAGTGACAGCGTGGCAGGCCCATACGGCGACGTAGGGATGAGCTAGACTCCTTCCAAAAAGACTGGTCCCTCTTGCTATAGACAGCTGCTCTTGCCATTGCTTTAGACAGAGATAAATAGAAGAAGAGTAGGGAGGCCTTTGCCCAACAGTGGGACAGTTAATACTCATAATATTAGTGATTTACAACAAACACATATAAATAGAGAATCATCCAACAAATGGCTTGAGCTAGGTGGTCTGTTTCCAGAAACGGAAGGATTTCTTTTAGCAATTTAAGATCAAGTCATTATCACTTAGAAATGATTGATGTAGGAAATGTCACGCTAAACCTGAAACAATACAACACATCACTGGCGCAGGCATCACACTAACACAAAATGACTACACTCACAGACACAATCAAATCGCAAACATTAAACATCAGAAACTCGCAAAACAACACAATCTTACACAAGACCCATATACACCACATTACAAATATTCACCTAGGGCAGTATTAGAAAATCAATTATTTAAATTATATTGTGACCGCATTATAATTACAGATCACACCATTTATAACAATAGACAGGAAAATAAACACACATACATAATAGATATAGCAGTACCAAACACTCACAATATACAAAAAACTATAACAGAAAAAATCAGGAAATATACAGAACTATCATAACATAACATAGCATCACGCCTCTATTCCCCGAAGGGGTAGGCATTGGTGAAATGTGGGTGAACAATTGTGTACAACAATTGTACACCCAAATTTCACCAATGCTGTTATTAAGTCCCATAGGTGGTGAGCCTATTGCCACCTACCGGGCACAATTCCAAACTCTGGGCTGCTACTGAGAATTATCTAACAAAAAAACTCAATAAAACTTTGCCCGAACCGGGAATCGAACCCGAAACCATGCTCAGCAGTCGCGCTTGGGACCACTAGACCAACGAGGCAGAAGAAATTACGAGAGTATGGAAAATAGAGTAACAATAGTTTCAATAGTCATTTCGACAACCGGTTATCCCAAAACAATTATTATTCAATAGTTTAAATGCGCTCAACCTCTCTAAGTTAATCGATTTTATTTATTAAGTTTTGTAATATGCCTAAAAAAATTAATTAAATTATAGATACTTAATACATAAATAATATTACGAAGATACTAGATACTTCATCCTAGATTCCTAGATGTCCTATATTTATCAAGGAGAATGAATTTCTAATTATTTTTATTTTACACAAACACTATTAATAAACAAAACAAAGTCCTACAAAACCGTTTGACTGTGAAGCTACAGAAGCCACAGTAGAGTACTGTGGCCTTATGTCTGGTGTTACTTTTTTACCTCTCCTATTAGCTGATCAGCTTTTCTACTACAAGAGCAACGCAGGAACGGCAGCCTATGAAAAATAGTAGGGAGTCTACTGCAGTAATTACGAAACTAGCAATAAATTATGGCAATGTGGTTGAGGAATAAAGTTAACGAATTAATAAATTATAGTGTCCACTTTTTGTCAATTATTATTATTATTTTGTTTTTAAACTTTTATTTCCTAGAGTTTTTAAAGGTCCCCCGGGTAATAACCAAAGTGCGGCCTTAAGTTTGAGGTTGTGGATTTATCTGCATTGGTACGATACTTTAATCTAAATCTAACTAGATGTTTAAAAAATATGATGACTGTTTAGAAACAATTATTACCTGAATCAAAATGGGAGAGGAAGAGGAAAATGACAAGAAGAAGAAAAAGAAGAACTCTTCAAAATATAATTATAGCTTTGGCGATTTGTATCCAGGTAAATGGAATTAAGATAGTTTAGATAAGAGGGATTATGCACATACAGAAACGGCCTACCTAACCGGTGGTATTAGTATCAGAGTGGTACGCCTTTGTAAATAACCCACCCATTTATTGGGTTCAGTGGTCTTTGGGTAGACATGAAAACCACTCAAAATGAAATAGCTGACGTGAAAAAGCTTTAGCGCCATAAACTCTGACACTTACATTGTTCATCATCCATACGTAATAAAGAAAAGTTTAAATATATAATATACTAGTTGTGCCCCACAAAACTTGTTCTGCCATATAATTTTTCTGGATAGGGCCTCCATTATCACCTAAGGGACACACAAAAAATAACATAAAAAGTCGGTCAAACCGTTTCGGTGGAGTTCGATAACAAACACTGGGACACGAGGTTTTTATATATTAGATAGATTAATCGCCGATAGAATCTTGATTATAGAGACCTAATATAGATATTTCGTTCATCTTAGGAGTAAATATTGGTCACAAGCAATGTCTTTACTTCAAGCCTGGGCTGCCGGTGCCAGCCAGCATGGGCTGGTTGTGGAACGCGCAAGACGTGCCAGGCATGAAGGTAATTTACTTTTTATTTACGTAAGTTTGTAAGAGGAATTTTACTAGTTCAATTTGCCATTAGTCCAAGCCGTAACCTGATCAAAGTTATGGATGATATGGCTCATGGCCTGAAATTAAAGTACAGATTAGAAGTAACAATGATTTAGACATGTTTGTTAGGCGTGCTAGCTTTGCTTGTTTAATAATGTTAAGATATATAATAATGAACAGGAAAAACGTAGTTATCGTAATTAAGTAACTTTATAGTATTTAAATTCCTTTTGCAGTATCGTCGAGGCTGGGCACCCGGCATTATTGGCAAGAGCGTAGCGAAAACGATGACATTCAAATGCGCACGTGGTGGGCCTGATAAAGATAAGAATAAAAAGAAAAAGAAGAAAGGACACAGACCAGGAGCTGATGTCGGAGGCGGCGACTCCGAACCCGAGGAGCCTCTGGAGCCCAAACCCACACTGAAAGTGCAAAGGAAAGGCGATGTTTTCACTATTCAGGTAGAGAAACAGCTACATTACTTAAAAGGGGATTTTAAAAGCTTCGATTATATAACAAAACTTTCAATGAGATAGACTAATACATAAAACTACTAAAGCTTAATAACTTAATTTTCAGGTAAATCCATTAAAAGATTTGACAGACATATCGCCGAATGAAGATCCATACGTGGACTGCGATCCAATGATCTTCAAAATTATCAAGAAAAGAAGCCCAGAAGAGCAAGCGAAGGTGGAAGCGCGAAAAATGGTCAAATTAAAGAAGCAACGAGACGCTGAAATCAGGAAGGCGTTGGCAGAAGCTGTGGAGGACATCTGCAAGTGTGCGTACATGGATGTTTACTGCAACGACCTGGCTGCCATAGATAAGGTCATTGACAGCTGTCCAGCCTTCAAAGACCCTGAATGCATTTGCCAAGAGGAATCGTTGAGTTCTTTGTCAAGTAATGCAACTTGGGATATTGAGTACACTCCTCCTTTTGGGTGCTTTGACCTGTCACCGAGGAAGCGAAAGACTTATATTCATGTGGAGACGCAGTACATACCTGCGGATGCGGGCGTCGTGGAACCCCCACCGAAGCCGAAATGTAAACGATCCTGCGCCTCTATAAGGCCCAAGAAAAGAGTTTCTAGGAAGAGCTGCTGTGGTCCATGTGCGTGCTAGTTGTATATTAAATATTTCGTAGTTTTTATTTGGATGGAATTATACGCTTTCATACAACTGACAACATTTTTAATAAACGGCTAACACCATTCAAACAGTTTTCATCTACCTCCATCTGCTTACAGTAATTTGGTCAAGAAATAATTTCAACACAGTAAGGCAGCTGGTAGGCTGTTAGCAAATTATTTATGTCTGGGTAATACGTAGATACGCCATCATTGTACATATATAAAGTAGTAACTAACATGGTCGATAGAAAATTTAATTCGCCATATTGTCGCGTTATCGTAGCTCCGCTTGGATATTTTAAATGTAAAACTGTATACTGTATGTATAAAGTGTCGAGTTTCGATGAAGTGCACATAAGAATTGGGTGTAACTAGACATCAGTTTATCGGCGGCATAAATTATATAAGATGATACTATTCAAATATTAAAAGGCATGCCCCTGCCATGTGTGAATTAGACTTTTATATTTCACATCTTTTTGTGTACCATAGCCCTTTTAGTACGTTTTTTTTTAAACTTGTGCCCGGGATTATCCCGGGACACAGAGGCTAGTAAGTTTAAAAGGTAAGGATTCTAATGATACCCCATACACCTAAATCGGTCCAGGCATTTAGAAGTTGTGGTGGCATAAAGAAACCAACGAACATACATACATACATGAACCCTAAAACAAAAAAGTTGTGTAAAAAAGAAACCAAACTAGTTTTTTCTTGGATTTATACTCGTAAAATGTATATACATATATCGCAGATGGATTGTAGAATCAGCTGTTTTACAAAACTGCTAGCTGATTTACAAAACAGTACTGTTATGAAAAACAGCTGAACGACGTTTAGCGGTTTTACATTATTACTGAACTATAACACGCAGAATTGTATGAACGTTTTGCGTATAAAATTTGGGACACTTTGCCGCTGTTCCAAGGCTCTGTAGGCAATGTAATGATTTTTTCAAGCGTTATGGTCTAGACTTACCCTACTCGCTCTCGAAGTATAAGAAGGAATTAAAATCCATAATTTCTGAAGAAATCTAATGAAATTATTATGTTTACCACTTTCACTTCTGTCACTGTTTTCATAAGGCACTTTTTATGTTTTCTCTTTATGTTATAGCTATTTTAATTATAATTTCAACAATATTATTTAGATTTTAGAGCACAATCATTATTAACTTAATATTATATTCATATTACTTAAGCTAATTGTCATACATTACATAAATTCAATTATTAACTCATTAAGTATTAAGTAGTGCATGCTGTGGCTTCCCATAATTAGAGGAGCAAACCATATAAAAACCTATACCTCGTAATAAATAATATTGTATTGTGTGTATCCTCTGTCGGAGGTCCATAAATAAATACAATAAATAAATGTGTTCAAAGATATTTCCTGATTCCTTCACTTTGAATATCAGTGTGATTCAGGCGCTTATTTATGTCATAGTAATATCTTAGGTTTTCGCGATCACTACACATTATAATAAAACAACTTTTAACCGGATTAATCGTGTCTATTATTGGTTTGTTTTCCTGACGTTTCGGACACTTCGCAGCGTTCGTGGTCGCAGAAAGACTAAGGTATCAGGCGTCTCAACAGTTTATTTAAAATTATTTCAGTCTACTCTACATATAATTGATAAAATTTATTAATTAGTATGATAGTAAATTATATTACTTACTCCTCGCATATCGCTCGTCTGACTCGTGCGCATAGTGCTTTAACAGGAACGGTACCACCAGAGTGGTGCCAAGGACCACGGCTCCGCCCAGCGCCAGCGACGCTGGGTTGATGTTTATTGTTGGTAAGTCCTGGTGAGAGGTTATTTGATTCACAAGTTCGTACATTTGTTATTGGAAAGAATATGTTACGTTACTGACAGGTTGCGTCAATTCAATTTCCTACAATCTTGTATCATCTTATATAGAATACTTTCATCATCGTTTCATTCTCAGTCTCTTCTCAATAGTCACTCCCTTTCTATCTATATAATCATTCACAAAAATCATCTATCTTTTCTTTAGTCTTCTTCTATTCTTGTACGCATTCATACTCATACTCATAACTTTCCTCGTCACATGATTATCATTTCTTTACATTACATAGTTATACCCACGGACCTGTAAAAAATACGGACGTAACGTTGCATAGGACATGTGAGAAGCCTAGTGTCCAATGTCACTTATCATACACGAACTAAACGCATACAAATACATTAAACTTATCCACACGGCACCATTACGCTGCGCGTGCAGTGCCGATACCATACTAGTAAGTCACGTAGCGCGCACACTTCATAAATATTTGCTTCATTCATGACAAGGCAAGGTAGGTTTGTCTAGTGGTCCCAAGTGCGACTGCTGAGCATGAGGTCTCGGGTTCGATTCCCGAGTCAGGCAAAAAGTTATTGGGTTTTTCTATTAGAAAATTCTTAGTATCAGCCCGGAGATTGGAATTGTGCTCGGTAGATGGCAATAGGCTCACCACCTATTACATGGGGCTTAATAACAGCATTGGTGAAATGTGGGTGTACAATTGTGTACAACTCTGCCTACCCCTTCGGGGAATACAGGCGTGATGCTATGTTATGTTAAGGCAAGGTTTCGTCCGTATTTTTTTAGATCCGTGGTTTTACCATGAAGGAACGATTTTCGAACAACTTTTCAATCACCAGCTTCATTTTCAGGCCCCCTCTTACATATTCCTCAAACGAATATATTCAGGAATATTTGTTTAATGTACTTCTTAGAAATTTTATTGTTCAACGGTTACAACACACGTGCATTCTCGGGATTGTCCGACTAGTTAATATACAAAAATGTAGTTTAGCTTATAATTGTATTACCTACCAAAAAGCCATGCACAGAGTTCATAGTTTTCTTCACTGGTATACTCAGGAAGGGGATTGAAAAATCCAAGTCTATCTGAAATGAAATTGGAACAATATTGGTATATGTTTGCAAATACATATTTTCGTATTCATTTAATAGCAATTTATTTTTATTTTTTAAAACATGAAAATGCCTATATTATTTAAAAATATAAAAATAGGAGTCCACCAGTAATCGGAAACAGGGTCCAAGCTACCGATGGTTAGGGCTCCAGTGTAACCTCCTTACAATACGTGCCATGTCGAGGAGTACCGCTTTCAGGATTACGCCATTGATCCAGCCGCCTAGTGAGAGCCTTTCTAAAAAGGCTCTAGTTAGGCGGCTGTGTTGATGAAGGTTCTTTCGGCATCATTTATTAGAATGTAGCTGGAAATAGAAGCAGCAGGAAACCGATTTAATAATTCCATTGTTTCTTGCCACTCTATTATACGCATACTCTATTATTTTGGTCAGTACGAAAATACTCTACCTTATTGATAACTCTAAACCAAATACTAATATAAATGAAAATAAAATTAATACATTTTGGATGGAACAAGCCACTTTCAACTACATTTCCAAAAGGCCGAAACAATGAAGCTTCTATTTTTATCTGTATCGGAAATTGCAATTGAATTTGATCAAAAAATTTAAGGAGTATGAAGGAATATCAGAGGCTCATTTTTTTTATACGTGTGGAAAATCCAACATGGACGCTGTGCCGGACTCCTAAAATACATAAATCTACAAAATCGTCAAAAGGGACTTACCCTAATATCCTCATCGACCGTATTGAAAGAAAAAAACTTTGCCTGTCTGCCCACTTCCCTTCTCTTTCTCACATGTTCCGTTTTCACTGGAACCATGACAAAATATAAAATTACGAACACTTTTAACATTTTGAATATATTCGAGTTACATTTTTAATTGAGCCAATAAGCTGTGGTTCTCGCGAAACCCCGCGTCACATTGTGACCATTTTTATGTTGTTGTCATTTAAAATGGCGAAGGGAATCAATGGGCATGACAACGAAATGTTTCCGTGTATTGTTAAACACAGTAAAATGTTACGTTACAAGTTAGAGACTTGCAAAATTATTGTGAATGTGTATAAAGAAAGTATAGACAGAACGTATACGTACATTCAGCAACCACGTACCTACATTTTTAGACTACTGCTTAATAAAAGGAGTTTTATATTTTTATGGTTCATGTATGTTTGTGAGTTTCTTTAATCCACCATAACTTTTAAACGCCTGAACCGATTTAGATGTATAGGTTATCGATAGTGGCTGGTACACAAAGTATGTGAAATAAAAAGTATAATTCACAAAATAATATTATATATTCATCTTGTTCGTCATCACGATTTGCTGAAAGTGAAAGGAGGATTCACATACAGGTCTTACTTAAGGTAGATAAAAGATATAAATGTACAAACGATAGACCATCTCACGTCTTGTCCTGTATGCCCTTATACCTGTAACCAGGAGGAACGCTGACGAAAGCGCTGTCATGTGGTGGAATCAGGGAATACTGGACTAACCAAAATATTTTTTTGTAGTCGGAATTGTTTCATTAAAATTAATCTCAGAAACTCTTTATAACTTTGCCCAGTGACCCCGTAAGTTCCTCGATTTGTTGGATGATAATTTGGTGAAAGAAGTGTTCCGACGCGGTTTCGATATAGTTAACTAGTTAATTATGACCCTATTTTTTTATTATCCTCATGTTTTGTACCTCGGAGATATATGAGAGTCGTTACGGGTAGTCAGATGCCTGTAGGTCTGTCAACCAGTCTTATCACTCTTATCGTGGTAACTGCGTTCTGGAGGTCAAATAGGGAGCCGCTGCATGTAAAATTAAGCTACATACGGTTAAGTACTAAGCCTTATCGTCGTTGGAAAAAGGTTAGGTATTCAGTCCCTATACAGGTGATCGAACCGACACGACTAACTATAATAAGTATCCGTTTCGTGCCCCTCTAAATATTGTTAACTCTACCTTAAGACAAATTGTACCATTTACACGGCTATGATTTACATGATGTCTTTTTCATGATTAGCCTTACAACCTAACATTAGGAGCATTATGTATCTTAATAATACAAATGTCGTCTTTATCGTTATGGCAGGTAATTTGATACTTTCACAACATAATTATTTATGTTATATTTAAGAGTTCTGTACCCAAAGGCTGCCAACGGAACTCTACCGCCGATTGTCTGTCTGTCCGTAGGTATTACTACTACGGTCTTTGAACTGATTACGGCGTAATGGCTACCCAGAATATTAATTGTTATGGCCTCCATCATGGAAAATAATCAAACAAATAAAACATTTATATCCATGGAAGATCTCATTAAGTGACATTAATTTAAAAAAATCATTACCTATAAAAAGAAATGTATAATAACTTTTGTGACTTATTCATATAAATTACTGTTCACCGGTTACTGCTCGCGTGCATTTTTCGGGTTACGGACAAATCTCAAAAAATGCACGCAATTTAATAAGTAAAAAAATACTACAAAAAATTAAGTAAAATTATAATAATAATAGTAAATATTAAATGTAATGGAAAATAAATAATTTTCTCTTTTGTAAACCAAATCAAATTTATTTGTTTGTGAACATAGGTTAATATTGATGGTTTAATAAAACATTGAAGCCAGCTGCGTCCTACCGCTTATGGTGTACAAATATCAATTATACATTATTATAGGATAATATGAAAAAAATTCAAGAAAAAATTATTAAAATAGCAATTAAATTATGTCAATTAATTTAAATTTGAATTGTCAATATAATAGTAATTGCATACACTTTAGATAATTAACTAATACTTAGCACGTGCTTTAGTTTAGCATTATTCCTGTCACTGTCACACATCTGTCAAGCTACAAATGCAAGATAGAGATGGGAACACAGGTAAGTTTAAGCAAGTGTCAACATAAATAAAAATTTCCTCGTTCGTCTAGTGGCCCCAAGCGTGACTGCCGAGCATGAGGTTCTGGGTTCGATTCCCGGGTCACGCAAAAGGTTATTGGGTTTTTCTATTAAGAAATTCTCGATAGCAGCCTGGAGTTTGGAATTGTGCAAGGTAGGGGGCAATAGGCTCACCACCTATTACATGGGACTTAATAACAGCATTGGTGAAATGTGGTTATACAACTATGTACAACTCTGCCTATCCCTTCGGGGAATACAGGTATGATGCTATGTTTATAAATAAACATTTCATCAACATGTTAACATTCAATCATTCATTAGTGGAGTTATAAAAGGAACTAGGTTTATTTTTCAATGAGTAATTAAACTAAGCTTAATTTAGTAAGAGGCGAGATGGTTTTGTCGCCCTCAATAATACTTGGGATGAGGTCGAGAAGTTTCTTTTTTAGTGTGGAAAATCCGTCATGGTCTTGGACGGACTCCTAAAACTAACAAACACACGGTCCTACTATCCAATATATCTTTACCGGGGTCCTGGGTTCGTTGCAGCAATGGCTGCGACCTCGGCAGGTGTTATAGGGGACAGCACGTGATGATGATGATGTTGTCCTCGACGCGTCCGTCGACGGCGACCCCATGAATTATTTCCTGTTATGTGCACGGATATGACCGATTTAAAAATACGGTTGCAGGTAGTGCTGTAAAGCTGACCGCTTTCATTGCGTGTTTAGTTCTAAGTGGGCTTTGGCCGGGTTTTTCGGATTTCGCGTTTAGCATCAAGATCTTTTAGACGCAGCTGTTCAAAGGCCCCAAGGCCTTTCTCAATCCGTCGCCGCCACTCAGGCTGTTGTAACGAGAGGCTTTCTCAGTCCTGTGCGGGTATTCTACAGTTTAGTAAATGTCGTTTGAGGACATCTTTATAACGCAGTCACCATTACCAAAAAATACGGGTTCGAGTTATCCAAATTAGGGATAATCGCAGACTCAACCTGCTCGCAGTGCAATGGGAAGACCTCGCCCTGGAGAAACCGCCTTCATGGCTTCACGGTATCGCCTACGCCATCCAGATAGTGCATAGAAAAGTAAGAAAGAAATCTATGCTTGAACAATGTCTAATGACATACTTCATAATAAATAAAAAAAAACCTGTAAATAATATATACTACTAGCTGATGCCCGCGGCTTTGCCCGCGTGGATGTCGGTTATCGCGACAAAAAGTAATCATCAAATTTTGATCATCAACATCACCAAACACCTTAAGTCGCATTTTCCTATATCAGTAGGTACATCTTCTTCATCTTATCGTGTGGTTGATGAACAACCTAGTGTCAGAGTTTAAACCACCCGTAGGTCTCTAACATGGTTTTACACACCATCGATAATATCTCTCAGGTGTGCTGGTTTCCTCGCAATGTTTTCATAATTACAGATAAATCAATACCGATAAATTTTTTAAAAGCAATATAGCTCTTTCTTAGTGATCATTTATAACTTTTAAGTGATAATTAATTTATAATACGCACATGACTTCTTAAAAACTGGTGCGTGCCTTGGAATCGAAGTTCAGGCCTTTAACTTGTTAGTCCAACGGTAATACCACTAGGCTATCACAAAAAAAAAAAATACTAACATAGATATAAGATTGATTGTTTACTAACCCGCTATGGATACACTGTCTGAAATAAAGATTATTTTATTTTTATTTTATTTTATTTTATTTATCACTGCTATACAGTACATAATATACGTATATATTCCACTGCTTCGTTGGTCTAGTGGTCCGAAACGCGACTTCTGAACAAGAGGTCCTGATAGGTTCGATTTCGTGGACAGGCAAAGCGATACTGGTTTTTTCTGATAGGAAATTCTCAGCAGCAGTCCGTAGCTCAGAATTGTGCCCGGGAGATGGCAATAGGCTCACCACCTAATACAAGGGACATAATATCTGCCTCGGTGAAATATTGGGTGTTAAACAGTACATCTCTGTCCTTTGGGACCTGGCATAATTGTGATCGTGACCTTGGAGTTCAAAAATTGTTGGCGAGGCATTACACTTAATATCTTGGGTTGAACCCAACCTGGGTAGAGTTCATCCTTCGGCTGCGGCCATGGCTGTTTAATATAATCAATTTAGCTACTAAAATACTAACCCTCCCCAGTATATACATCCTAGAAACTTGTAAATTTGTAAGAAAACATAAAGATTTTTACACAAAAAGAGAAGAAATACAAACTCGCAGACATAAAAATAGATTAAACCTACCTAGCTGAAAAATGAAAATGCATACATCTAGTCAAGTCCATATGTTATGTCTATAAAAATATATAATAAGCTACCTGAAGATATTAAAAGAGAAGACAAAGATAATACATTCATAAACAAATTAAAGAAATTATTACTCCAAAAAGGCTATTACCACATAAATGAATATTTAAATGATACATTTTAAGGATCCTAACATAAAATTTATGATAATAATAAATAAAGATAATATCGATAAGTATTATAAATTAAATGCCAACTTAACATAATAACATAATACAATATCATAATTCAAGATATGTCTTTGAAAAAGCATTAACGCATGCTTAGCGAACTCTAAAGTTCCAATATTAAATGGAAAAAGAATACGGTCGCGAACAGGATTCGAACCTGCGCCTCCCGGATAGATACTCCAGGCGCTCTGACCACTAAGCCAGAGGTCGAGATGGCTTAGTTTGAGCAGAGGTCGAGATGGCTTAGTGGTCAGAGCGCCTGGAGTATCTATCCGGAAGGCGCAGGTTCGAATCCTGTTCGCGACCGTATTCTTTTTCCATTTAATATTGTAACTTTAGAGTTCGCTAAGCATGCGTTAATGCTTTTTCAAAGACATATCTTGAATTATTAAGGTAATTGCATTCTTTACGACATTGTATTAACTGCAAAGTTAGTCGTGTCGGTTCGGTCACTTGCAAGTACTGAATTGATTGCAATGACGTCGCCATAAGACGTGTTAAAATATGGAAGAAGAATTCGCGGTGGTGAGCAGAGGTCGAGATGGCTTAGTGGTCAGAGCGCCTGGAGTATCTATCCGGGAGGCGCAGGTTCGAATCCTGTTCGCGACCGTATTCTTTTTCCATTTAACCTTTCGGCTCAGTAACGTACAGATCTGTACGTTGTAACAATAAAAATCTATTGTGTCTGCTAATGACTGACGCAACAGCTTAATATTGTAACTTTAGAGTTCGCTAAGCATGCGTTAATGCTTTTTCAAAGACATATCTTGAATTATTAAGGTAATTGCATTCTTTACGACATTGTATTAACTGCAAAGTTAGTCGTGTCGGTTCGGTCACTTGCAAGTACTGAATTGATTGCAATGACGTCGCCATAAGACGTGTTAAAATATGGAAGAAGAATTCGCGGTGGTGAGCAGAGGTCGAGATGGCTTAGTGGTCAGAGCGCCTGGAGTATCTATCCGGGAGGCGCAGGTTCGAATCCTGTTCGCGACCGTATTCTTTTTCCATTTAACCTTTCGGCTCAGTAACGTACAGATCTGTACGTTGTAACAATAAAAATCTATTGTGTCTGCTAATGACTGACGCAACAGCTTAATATTGTAACTTTAGAGTTCGCTAAGCATGCGTTAATGCTTTTTCAAAGACATATCTTGAATTATTAAGGTAATTGCATTCTTTACGACATTGTATTAACTGCAAAGTTAGTCGTGTCGGTTCGGTCACTTGTAAGTACTGAATTGATTGCAATGACGTCGCCATAAGACGTCTTAAAATATGGAAGAAGAATTCGCGGTGGTGAGCAGAGGTCGAGATGGCTTAGTGGTCAGAGCGCCTGGAGTATCTATCCGGGAGGCGCAGGTTCGAATCCTGTTCGCGACCGTATTCTTTTTCCATTTAATATTGTAACTTTAGAGTTCGCTAAGCATGCGTTAATGCTTTTTCAAAGACATATCTTGAATTAAATCATCGACAAATATGGAAGAAGAATTCGCGGTGGTGAGCAGAGGTCGAGATGGCTTAGTTGGTCAGAGCGCCTGGAGTATCTATCCGGGAGGCGCAGGTTCGAATCCTGTTCGCGACCGTATTCTTTTCCATTTAATATTGTAACTTTAGAGTTCGCTAAGCATGCGTTAATGCTTTTTCAAAGACATATCTTGAATTATTAAGGTAATTGCATTCTTTACGACATTGTATTAACTGCAAAGTTAGTCGTGTCGGTTCGGTCACTTGTAAGTACTGAATTGATTGCAATGACGTCGCCATAAGACGTGTTAAAATATGGAAGAAGAATTCGCGGTGGTGAGCAGAGGTCGAGATGGCTTAGTTGGTCAGAGCGCCTGGAGTATCTATCCGGGAGGCGCAGGTTCGAATCCTGTTCGCGACCGTATTCTTTTTCCATTTAATATTGTAACTTTATAATATAATAAATAAGTAAATAAATATTGATATTGTATGACTACAATAATAAATAAACAGTACAAATATCACTATGTAATATCTATGTTACATATATATCTTTGTCAATTATTACTTACTTATCTAGATAGGTACCTACTTAAAACTATAGGTATGTAAAAATTTAAAATATAAATAAGTAAGTACATAATTATAATTAAAAATAATAAATACATATATTAAAAACTATAGATACTTACAATAAATATTAAATTAAGAATAGCAAATAGGTATACTACTACATATATAACATATAAATTTATTTATGTAGATATTTTAATAAATAAAAAGAATTACTTACCAATGCTATAATTACCTTCTTACAAATGTTCTTCCTCTCTCCTAATGTTTGCGTGCCCAACAGGGTCCACGATGTACTACATTATTTTACTTACCATCTTCAAACACCATTGTGGAAAACAAATAAAAGTTTTGAGTTTGAGTTTGAGTTTGAGCTTTTTATCCCAATTTATTTGGGGTCGGCGCAGCGTGTATTGTTCTTCCATTTTCTAATTGTTTTTGAATTTGCATGCTGCTAAAGTTTTGGCAATGTTTTATGACCAGCTGCCTGCCTGACGTCAACCCTAATTGGAAATGCTGTTGTTCGTGGTAACCGCCACTGATACAGTCTCGTTCTATCTAGCTGTGTCACAAAAAAATCCAAGTAAATACGCGCAAATATCATAGTATTCTTTTTCCATTTAATATTGTAACTTTATATATTAAATATTACATTTTCTCATTATGTAAGTGAACAGTAATGTTCTTTTATGAGGAATAAATGTCTTTAAACCGAACAGTGAGGCTGTGGGCGAAACTGTGAGCATCATCGACGCTGTTTTGTTTTTTTTCTAAATGAATACCAAAATGTATGAAGAACTGTCAATTTGCCCGCCGTTTAGTAGTGCTAACTCACGGCGGTCACAGCCTGGAGCGCTAGTGTAGATATTTGCATCTTGTGAATACTAAACTGTAATTTCGCCGCCGCGGTAGTGTTGCACGCAAGGCTGTTTCCTTAGAGAACATCACTGCTGAACTGTACAAGAAATGGCCCCTTGGTGGTCGCAGGAGTGTGAGGTCGCTTGGTAGTCAGGAAAAACAAAAACCAATAATACACGCGATTAATCCGGTTAAAAGTTGTTTTATTATAATGTGTAGTGATCACGCAAACATAAGATATTACTATCAGACCGCCTCGTTGGTCTAGTGGTCGCAAGCGCCGCGTCTTATCGTCCTCCGAGATCCTGGGTTCGATTCCCGGGTCGGGCAAAGCGTTATTGGATTATATCTGTTAAGAAATCCTCAGTAGCAGCCCGGAGTTAGGAGGTTGATGGTGTGAAATGGTGCTTCGGAGTGCACGTAGCCGTCGGTCCTGCGTCTGATCTCTCTACGGTCGTGTAAAATTGCCGTTCCGTCAGACTATTAGAGTGAACGAAGAGCGATAATATCTCTTGCGTACTTAGCTAAAATCCGTGGAGATAGGCCGCCGTGACCGAAATACTTATCTTACTTATTATACTTATCTTACTATACTATACTTCCTTCACTCTCATATTCCGATGGGACGGCAATTCGACACGACCGGAGAGAGATCAGGCGCACGACCGACGGCTTTACGTGCTCTCCGAAGTACGGGGGTGTCACACTGCCAACTTCCTAACTCCGGGCTGCTACTGAGAATTTCCTAACAGAAAAACTTAATAACACTTTGCCCGACCTGGGAATCGAACCCACGACCTCTCAGTCAGCAGCCGCGCTTGCGCCCACTAGACCAACGAAGCAGCCGTACCCACCATAGGTACCTGTCAAAAGTGCTATCACACTTTGCCCTTGTTATAGGTTGTGAAATAAAGTATTTGTTACAAAAACAAGTATTACGATGTTCTTTTGCAATAAAACAGAATGATTAGTCGGCAACAAGCATTTGATCTTGAATGGGTTGAGCTAAACAATGCTGAATCTTCACGCTCTGAATAAAAAGATTCCGTGGAAATGATTTCTTTTGTGTCCCTAGTTTACATACTTTGTCGTAATATACAAGCTATGTAACTGCCTCGTTGGTCTAGCGGTCCCAAGCACGACTGCTGAGCGTGAGGTCTCGGGTGCGATTCCCGAGTCAGGCAAAAAGTTATTGGGTTTTTCTATTAAGAAATTCTCGATAGCAGCCCGGAGTTTGGAATTGTGCCCGGTAGATGGCAATAGGCTCGCCACCTATTACATGGGACTTAAACAGCATTGGTGAAATGTGGGGGTACAACTGTGTACACCTCTGTCTACCCCTTCGGGGAATACAGGCGTGATGCTATGTTATGTTATGTTTCGGAAAAAAATATACAAGCATATGTTCATAGCATCTCGCCTGTTTCCCCCGGCTCCAAGTACACAAGAGATATTATAGTGCACAAGTGTATGCGCACACACAGCTCTCTTTCTTCAGTCTCATAGTCCGATGGGACAGCAATCGAATATGACCGGATGGAAATCAGGCGCAGAACCGACAACTTTACATGCCCCCCGGTCAACTGGCCCAATTCCGGGCTGCTATTGAGAATGTTCACAGAAAACCCAAATATCATTTTGCCCGACCCGGGAATCTAAACCAGGAGTTCATCACGTGGACGTCTGACTGCTTTTTCGTTTCGACGTTTTTAAGTCCCATCTGATAAGCAGCCAAGGCACAATTGAAACCCTCTGAGCTGTGACTGAGACTTGAAATAATAACCTAATAGATAGGTACAAACTGCCCGATGTATGGAACCAAATCTATGAATCCGACGATATAAGACTTAATCAAAATTAAAACTTGTTAAAAAAAAATCATAGATCATTGATTTTTATATCGTCGAAATGAAGAACAACAATGAAAATCGAGCCTTAATGCAACGGAAGTGTTGTAGATATTTGACCTTGAAAAATTGTTATAGGTACTATCGATACAATCGATAATATCGATATTATTGATTGTTATTAAAAAATTATATCGATACTAAAACAAAACTATCAATACTTTACGTTTTGTTGTTAACTATCGAAGAGCAACACTAACGTGTACTAACATTTGTGAAATCAGCCCCAATTTCTTCTTCAATTCAATTTCTTCTTGTAATCTCTTTGACATCATTAATATGCACACGGATGAGCAAGACCCATATATAGAAATAACATGCAAATATTTGGTTATAGTAGGTTAGAGTAGAACGCCGTCAGTGGCGGCATGTTTTACCTCACTATAACCACCCTGGAAGTAACCATTAGCACGTAGAGGGGAGATACGAAACCAGACCAGCTGCGGAACCAACTTGAACAATTAAGACACTAGATTGGCTCCTAACAAATAGACACGCGCAAGTACCTAAATTATGACACTAACACAACATAAACGCCAGAATAGAAAGAAGGCAATTTCTACCACCAACTTCCTGACAAACAAAGGAATCACTAAGGAACTAGGAAACATAGAGACATATGTAAGGCAGTAGGGAATTAACCACTAAGTTCCTACTAAGATAGCATCGGATCAAAAGCGTGACGTCTTGTATGTATTATGCAATTTCGACCACATGTGACAATGGTGTTTCCCCATGTCATTGTGCTGGGGCATGCTACGGAACGCCTTGTATATAGACGTATGCGGAATTGGAAGACAGCAGTTACTTCCAAGTGGTTGTTAAGATGGGTCCTAAGGTGGTTCCTTGTGTGGTGCTTGTAGCTTGTCTGGTGTTGGCAGGAGCGGAGTATGGAGATGATGGGTAAGATGCCTGAATTTTTTGGTGTAGTTTTTGGGATAACTTAACTAAGGGGTACCCAATGGGATCCTACTAAAGAGCCTACGCTATCCGTCTGTCAGTCATATGGTTCTACCTTTTGATCCTTATTAAGCACTTGAAATTTTCATACATAGTAAGGGTTATTATCGCATAAAACAAAATTCAAGGGGCGTACGCCATCCCCTAAGTATGTGAGTCCATTTCGTACTTGGCCAGTTTTTAGATCTGGAATGGTCTAGCGCAAAATATAAGGACACGTTTCAGTATCTTGAACAAAATATAAACATCACGCTTGCATATCTGAAGAAACAGGCAGAGGAGTACTGTTGTACATTACATTTCACCGATGCAGTTATAAGGTCCCATGTAATAGGTCGTGAGAGACTATTGTCATCAACCGGGCATATTTACAAACTCCGGGCTTTTGAGAATCATCTAACAGAAAAAAAAAATATCCGACCCGGGAATCCAAGCCAGGACTTCACGCTCAGCAGCTGCTCTTGTAACCACCAGACTTACGTATCATGTTTGTCAAATTCACAAGAGATTTTCATATATGTAACCCATCTCAGTTTTAATTTCAGAGGCTTCATGCCGAGTTTCCAACGGACTGAGGACCAACTCGCCGAGCCTTCTGCGAGGGTGGAGAAGAGTCGAGACGAGAAGGATAACCAGGCCGACAGGACACAGAGATTCGGGATATCTTCTTATGGCAGCACCGGGGTAAGCTGGAATGCTTTTTTAAGAGATACATTTTATTTTCCTGTAGATATGAGACACCTAGTGTCGAAAGTCCAAGAGGTGATAGCTGATATTGATGAACAAGGTTCTAATTTAACTCATTGTGGGGCGCAAAACGGGACACAATTGACATTTTATTGTTATAGACGTTTAGTGCCCCTCAATGGGTGAATTGGTAACTTCCTGTTGATGGCTTAATGTGTAGGTACAGTTACAGATTGTACCTACAATAACGACTCATATAAAAAAAAACAGCCCATAACTGTCCCACTGCAGGGCAAGGGCCTCTTCTCATACAGAGAAGGCAGGAAGCTTAATCACCACGCTAGCTCACTGCAGGTTGGCGATTTCACACTATTAAGTCCAGGTTTCCTCACGATGTTTTACTTCACCTGTCTGTGATGTCTTACATTATCTAAGAAAGTACATCTGACATTGAAAAAGTCACATTGGTACATTAGATGCCTGGTTTGAACCCACAACCTGTGGCTCAGGAGGCGGACCCGTAACCACTCGGCCACCACGACGGAAGGATTTATATAGGTATCGTAATTTAAAGTTATTTTACAATCTTTTTATTTTTATAAATAATGGCGTCAATTTTAATGTAGGAAACTAAACAATATTTAGAACATTCTTATCTTTTACTAACTGTTACTATAAAAAGCAAGATGGGACGAATTATGAGGTGTCAAATTCAAATCCGAATATCGAAGGCACGTCAAACTAAATCTTCGAACGTTTTTAGTAGGCATCATTTTAGGTTGCCACTAAAATTAGAAACGTCGAACGAAAATTGTATAGAAATTTTGGTTGAAATGGTTCAATTTTCATGCATTCCTAAAGAGGGTTGACGTCAAGCAGGCGGCCGGTCATAAAACATAGCCAAAACTTTTGCAGCATGCCAGACCAGATATATGCTGCGCAGACCCCAAATAAATTGGGATAAGGGCAGGGGGGTGATGATAATGGTTAAATTTGAATTCCCGTCCCGCTCATATAGTAACGGTTAATAAAATACAGCAATACTTTAAATATAGTTTAGTTTGCTACATTAGAATTGACCCCAACATTTTTGCCGTATAAGTAGCAGTTTTCGTGTTACTGGTTTTATGGTATTTACAAATATTTTGTAAATTTATTCATAATAGACTATTGATTCTAAACTAAAAGTATTATAAAGATATTTATGTACTTTCAAAATCGCTATTTATTCTCCATTTTTCGTGTGCCCCTCGATCAATGAGCACCCGAGGTGGCAGCGCGTAGGTTCCACGCGCGCCTATTTTTAGACGTCACGGGGAGAACCTAAAACCTGACTGCCCCCATTGACCGGACGAGACCCGTATAACGCAGGTGCCAGCCGGGGACTGCGGTTGCCAAATTCACACTTGGGGCCTCCAACATCGTCCGAAGGAAAACACCGGGGTGGGTCTAGACAGTACGAGTCTGACAGACCGTCCATCTTCCCCAAGGCGGAGGACATACATGAGGACATCTACCGGAGTAAAAAAAACGAGTTCTAGCCAGAGTCAACTTAGGTTAGAGTTATTCAAGCCGCTCGTAGGTCTTAAATTAATATAAGCAGGGACCGATAGTAACCTCCGAACCATGGAGATGCTCAAACATCCTCTTAGCTCTCACCTATCTACTAAATGACCGCGACAACTGCTACTTTCCTATAACGATCGCTTACCGAACAGTTTGCAGAACAGTATGGGAGCAATTTTCATACCAACATAACATAACATAGCATCACGCCTGTATTCCCCGAGAGGGTAGGCAGAGGTGTTCACAATTGTATGCCCACATTTCACCAATTCTGCTATTAAATGCGATGTAATAACAGGTAAGCCTATGGCCATCAACTGGGCACAATTCCAAACTCCGGGCTGCTAATGTTAAGTTTCTAAATACCCATTAACATTGCCCGACCTGGTAATCGAACCCAGGACCTCATGCTCAGCAGTCGCGCTCGGGACCACTAGACCAACGAGGCAGTTAAATTTAAAAGATATCGTCACATCGCTATCACTTTCACGCTTTGATGTGATTTTCGCTCGTTAGTAGGTAAGTATGATATTTTCTACGCGAGAGACCGTACGATGCGCAGACGCCGGAGAAATTCTCTCATTTATTCGAGCAGCCGAGTGGCAAGAGCGTCACAACGTTTAAGGTAGGTATGTTATTGGCGCCATGATTAACATGTTTTGTTGTCAACGTCGGATAATATGTAACATCACGCCTATTTCTCGAAGGTGTAGGCAGAGGTTAACCCACATTTTTCACCAATGCTTTTATTACTGAAGTCTCATATACCTAGGTAATAATGTGGAGAGCCTATTGCCATTCTATCGAGCACAGTTCCAAACTCAGGGCTGTTTCAGAGAATTTCCTAACAAAAGACTCCCATTATCACTTGAGCGGCTCGGGAATCCATTACTTCGCTTTCCACCACTAAACCAATGAGGTAGGTATAGTTAGTAATACTAAGTACCTACTAGAAAAAAATTTTAAAAATCCAATTCAGGAAAACAGAATTAATAATTGCAGTAAAAAATCCGAAGTTATTATACTTAAGTATATATGTATATATTTTTGTATATTGTAGCGGTTTACTTATGTACCGATCAACTTCTGTAGGTACTTCATTATCCTGCCCATAAATCAAGTTATTTGAGGTCGTCGTATTTACAATTCTATTTATTTGATTAAACAAAGGTAGACGCAAAAATTTTTGCAAGAACAAGCTTGCTAAGCTCGTCCTGCAGGTAGTTTTTAGATACAAATTACGCACATTAATTTTCCATACATCCCATCTGCCGTCATCTGTCATCACTCCCTTTCTAGCCCTATATGATCTGTCACACAATCCTTCCATCGGTTTTGCTCTACCTGTATTCTTGTAACCATCCACGTTTATACTCAAAAGTTTCCTCTTAACACCATCCTCATTTTTCTACATCACATGCCCATACCATGATAATCGAGCTCATCCCAACTTCTGGGTCACCGGCGCCACTTTCTGCACTTAACTACTCACCGAAATACGAACTAAACAGTTACAGTTGAGCTTGTGGAGCAGGTAAACGTAGCGTCAGACTCAACTAGATGGGCCGAAGAACCGGGTGTTGTGGCGCAGTTTACGAGAAGCCTATGTTTAGCAGACGACTGCAATAGGCTGAGTTGATTGGTGGAGCCAATCATTATGAGCTCAAGTGTTAGACATTAATTATTCCCTCTTGGAGGTGGGCGCTCATGAATGCGACAGTTGTTTTAAAGTAATGTAGCTGTTAGCGAACGCATTTGTACACCTTATAAGTTATATTATAATATTTGAATTTGAATATTGTGTCTACTTAATAGAATTTGTGTATTGTTTGAGGTTTTAACTTGTAAGGTCAATGTGACGGCGAGTAGCTATTATGTGCTACGGCTTTTTACCCTTGATTACGTTTTTAATCTTTCTTCCAGGGTGGTGGTTACGGCAGCACTGCGCCAGGGCTGTATGGGCCCGTGAAGATAGACTTAGGAGGAGTTCTCATAGGATCTTTATTGGGCTTCGGAGCGGTCATCATCCTTCCTAAGATCATTCACGCCTTGTCGTACAGCTACGGCGGAGGATATGGACGAAGTAAGTTTCTTATATGTAAACAATAACCCCTATGTGCCATTGGGTTAGGCAGAGATTCACGACGTGACGTGACAACACCGTCTAAGTTCTCATTTTCAAGTTTATCAATAATAACTTTCTCAAATGTTTTTGTTAATTGACAATAAGTCATGTAACGCAATCAACCCTGAATGAATATAAACAATTTACATGCCTTCATGAACGACTTCCAGGTTTGGAAACCGACTTCAGTCAAGTCTCGGATATGTTCGGCAAGATCGACGAGATGCTGAGTAGATACAATGTGGACTCAACTGCTTGTATGCAGCGGCTGACCTGTTCATACGTGCAGTTGGCAAACGAGAACATGATCACCGGGAACGCGACTGACTTCGATGCGTTACTGACGTCGCTGTCAAAGTAAGTCTTCCTGTTTTGTCATGAACCGGGGAACTAGCATAAATAACAAACATAGCATCACGCCTGTATTCCCCGATGGTGTAGGCAAAGGGTAGTATAGGTGGTAGGTATCAGTGCCTCGGAGAGCATGTTAAGCCGTCGGATAGAGGCCGATACAGGTAATCAGATGCCTGAGCGTCGGACACGGGACAAGCAGTCTTACCACGAGATATCCTTACCCAGTAACTAGGTTGTGGAGGTCAGATAGGCAGTTAGATTCAGAATTAGAAATTGTTTATTTGCTTTGAATATCGCTCCATGTAGAATACTAGTATTAAGCTGCAAAGCCCTAGGTAGATTAATTGGCACATACAATATAGGTGTAGGTAATATGACTTGGCTTTAGGAAATTTATTTTTGGCAAATTTGCAATACTATACCCTGCAGCTGCAATATGCGTTAAGCACAGGCCATAATGATATGACTATTTCCTAAAAGAATCTGTGATCTTTTCCCCAGCAACACGCTAGTTCGCCGCATGTTGGATGGCACGGCAGTTTTCGAAGGGATGTCGGCTGGCCGGTCGTCGGACGCCGACTGTCACTCTCTGTACCACAAATGCAAGCTCGACAAGAAGACGGTGGTCAAGATACTTACCCAAGTCGTACCCTCGTAGTGTTAGCAAATTGAGTTGATCTTGTAATAAAGTTGGGAAAATTTTGTACCTCATAGAATCTGCATTTTATTTTTATAGAAAAGTCATGTGAGCATTTGCTTTCAACATTAAACATTCTTTAATATAACCATTTCAACTCTTTTTATCAAAACGACCGGTTTTATATAAGCGTTGTATAGTTCCCCAAGTAAACCTGAAATAAGCACATATGAGAGATGGTCTCGACTGAAGCACAGATTACTAATAGTAACTTCGTAAACTGAAGTTTGATCAACCACCTATAAGACTTCAGTAACATAACTAACGTTAATTTTAAAATGTCTTGGAAATGCTGTGTAAATAAACTTTCCTCCTATTTTTGTTATGGCAAATTAACAGTAATAATGTAGGTACTTACTCGAGGAGGGGATCGTGGCCAAGTAACGGCCGCACACGTCGGGCGATAGAGGCTAAGCTGCAATTGCCGTAGTCGGTCTATGGATGGTTGACCATCACTTCATACCGAGACCCCTCCGTGCCTCAGAGAGCACATTAAGTCATCTCTCCCGGTTTGACAAATTAAGATCTATGACAGCCGGCCGAGTAGTCGGAGGCCTGAAAGTCTGACAATCAGTCATACCACGAGATATCGTGTTACCCAGTAACTGGGTTGTGGAGGTCAGATAGGCAGTCGTTCCATGTGAAATACTGGTATTAAGCTGCATTCGGTTTGATTGGAAGCTGACCCTAATGTAATTGGGAAACTGGGCAGATTGAATGCACGTACTCAAGGAGAAAAGAAAAACAGTTAATAATTTTACATGTGGAAGCTTGTTATTAGCAAATGTCCTTAAATATCAAAATCTATATATATTTCATTATTAGTCTGTAAGCTTTCTATAAAACTAAATAAAAAAAAAAAAAAAATGCAGTACTTACAGCTAAAAATAAAAACCCCGTATACAAATTTAACAATTTTATTAAAGTCAACACCAAAACCTATCTACATCGTCTGATATGCTCGGCAATGCAATCCGTGAACTATTCTTACCGCACCATTGACATAAAATATATATCGTACTCCCTGACACTCGTGTACTTCTAATTATTAACATAATTCATTTATTATCTAAGAGTTTCTAATATAAAACTTATGCTTTTGAGCATTATTTTGTCTTGATCATTGTTTTGATGATCGCTGACGGTGCTAAGGTGCTTATTAACTATTGTCCTTGATTGTGATGGTCGAAATCTATTCTAAAAATCGTATGTCAAAGATTTAGAACAAAAATCTGTAGAAGTACCCTGCAGTGACATTATTGCTCAACTCGATACACAATTAAGATTAAATTATAGATACATTTTTCAAACACATTAACGCATGCTAAGCGAACTTTAAAGATAAAATTTTTGTGGAAATAAAAATACGGTAACGTAATGAGTTTGAAAGATTTATCTGTATTTGTTAAGGTAATTGCATCTGTACGACAATGTATTAACTGCACAGTTAGTCGTATCGGTTCAGTCACCTGTTATGGGACTGAATTGATAGCAATGAAGTCACCAAAAAACGTTTTAAATGTGGAAGAAAAGTCGGGGTAGTGAGCAGAGGTCGAGATGTCTTAGTGATCAGAGCGCCTGGTGTATTTATCCGGGAGGCACAGGTTCGAATCCTGCTCACAACCGTATTTTTCTTACTCTCACAAAAACTGATAACTTTAACCCTTTCACTGTCCAATGACCCACACGTGGTATTGCGATTGTTTAACTTTTGTGTCTGCTTCGTGGACAGGGAACGTGTTAAGATTAGTTGTCGAAACTACCAGTTTTTTTTACGATCAGGTTTATGACCTTTCATGCATGTGACGACACTAGACGGCCGATCAGCTGATTTGTACACACAACCGCAAGTCCATGACAAAAATTTAACACTGACAGCGGCTTTATGTCTTAGCAGTACTTGGAAGGGTTTTTGTGGTGCAAGCGTTACCACTGACGTTGGGATCACCGTATTTATATTATTTTTTAAGTTTATTTGGTTAGTTAAGTCTTACAAGGTGGGTAGGTATATTTACTTACATTTTGTTGAAGCAAATCAGCTGATTGGACCAAGATGTGTCATATTCTATTAATTCTAACGAGTGTTTCGTTAAATAATGTAATAATAATACCCTTATTCGAGCACATCTGTATGCTCCTTAACTTAGGTCGTGTATCTGACCTATTTCATCATATGGATGGGTTAAAATTAAAGATTTTGCACTGTTATTGTTAAACCCTCCAGCTAAGCGAATATTTGGTACATAAGTTTAAATCTTTTCATAAGATAGCGCGTTTATTGATAATGACCACAGTAGCAGTGACCACCAAAACAAAAGTTAAGTCATGTGCACACAGGAGTATTCAATACACATTGCGTGAAGCCGTTAGGCTGTGCGTCCACAAGCTTCCTCCTTGTTATACACTAGGCTTTATCTTGAGGCAATTTTTAATGCATCCCTTTATTCTTTGCGATTTTTAAGGCTTTCAGTTTTGAAAAACAAAAGTCAGATTTTGATGGGGTTTTATTCAAGGAATTATGACAATTAATTAGCACCTTTTTATTTTCGAAACATTTGTAATAATTTTCTCTCCATATTTCTGTGCATGAAAAATTGCTCACGATAATTAGCTATCCAACTATTGTGTACTCTTATTATAAAACTAATTTTCACCAATGTTGGTCGGTATAATTCGTAAGTAGTAATTTTATTGCATGACAACATTATGCTATTTACTTTAGATTAAAAAATATGACAGCATCGGACTTTTAGATGGCAACTCTTGTATAGCATTTATTACAATATTTTTAATGTAAACTTATTAAACCAACTTGCGAACTTTTGGTATAGTACACTATTACCAATTTACCCGACCTACTGAGCTACCGTGATCTTGCAATGATGACGAAGACGACGTCTTATTTGATCCACAAAAAAATAAATACCTTGATTTCACTTCACATTTCCAAAAAGTTATCAGTATACAAGAATTGCCATACTTTGCTTAGTAAATGCCCTTTCTCATTTTCAATCTTACTATAGTAAAATCTTAGTACGGTAGGCTACACACCATTGGCAAAAAAAAAACAGTAAACTGGCCTTGTATGCTATTGAAACTCATTACTACGATAGGCCAGTTTAAGGTCAAAGTGTTGCCACGTACGTGCAACCTACTATACAACTGGAATAATAAAATAAAAATGCACGATCAAGTTAGGTAGTAAGTGGTAACTAAATCTAAAGGCTTACTCAATACAGATATTCATAGACCTCCTAGCAAGATATCAGAAAAAAAATAACGTCAATTTTACTATAGTCTAACTAAACTAAATTTAGAGTATTGTTGTCTCTTACTAACAGTAACCAAAAAAATATTGGTACGAGATTAATTATTTAAGTCACAACACACTAAAATTTTGGTACATTTCTAGACGGCACACTTTTACGTGTGATCAGTAAAATTAGAAATGTCAAAATATAATTTTAAGTTGACATTACTAGTCCCGCTCTTAAAGTTAGTTTAGTTGGGCTAATAATCAGAATTAAAGTCCGTGGCCTGCTAAATGATAACAAATGATTAACCTTTTAAATTAATTTATTTTGCAGGAGCTAAGATTGGTTTTATATCGTCATGACAAGTCCCTTCGTAGTACTATTTGCATGATGTTGATAAATTTGTTTATTAGCATCATGACTATATTACCGAAGTGTTAGACAGGGGTATACAAAAATACACCAATTTTTTAGCAATACCATTATTAAGTCTCATGTAAATAGTGTCACAATTGAAAATTTCTTAGTAAGATAAACCGAATAACCCCGACAACCTCACGCTTAGAATCGGTGCTTGCGTCTACTAAACCAATAAGGCAGTCTATCCTAGACAAAAAGACCACCGACCATAAAGTTTACTATCGAGTCTATGAATGTCTATGTTGAGAACTGGAAAGTGATAGATTTGTTCTTAAATGCAATGCTTACATGTCTGTACGTTGTTCGGTGCCACCTCTAAAGTATCAAATATATACATTTTTCATCATTAAATATTAAATCTTTGACATCATTTCGTGATGTGTGAATGGCGGGGAAAATATAGAATTTTTTGTTTGTATGAATTAATAAAAATAACCAAAGCGTTGGCGCGTTTCATTGGCGCTGTTGTTAAATAAGTATTGTAATCTTTTTCGGCATAACTTAGGGCATTAGTAATCATGCTAATTTCAGCGGCGATCAGCGATTTAGTCGCTTTCGGAAACTGATACAATGCGATCAGACTAACTAAGAACAAAAATAACATTCCGCTTTATTGTGACGTTAATGTAACAAAAACATAGCACAGCATCACGCCTGTATTTGTCGAAGGGTTAGGCAGTGCTGTATACAGTTATACACCGATATTTCACCAATGCTGCTATTAATTTCCATGTAAGGTGGTGAACCTATTGCCATCTACCGGGTACAATTCCAAACTCCGGACTGCTACTGAGAATTTCCTAATAGAAAATCCCAATAACAGTTTGCCCGAACTGGGAATTGAACTCAAGACCTCACGCTCAGCAGTCGCACTAGGGGCTAGACCAACGAGGCCGTGAAATTTTTCAAAAATGCTTTTTCTAAAGCTCAATATATTTATTTATAAAAACTTTCGTGAGACATATTCATATTAATTATTGGTTATTACTCACGCGCATTCTTCGGGATTTCCCGACTAGTTTCGAATTCGAACGGAGCCTTTATTCATGAGCTGATGATGTCGCGAGTCAAATAGATATTGTAATACTAATATTAATAATATTAATATAATATAATATATAATATTAATAATATAAACAATTATGAAAACAAAGCTATTTTCATTAATCATTTTCTTTGAAAACCGTATTTTGAAGTGACAGTTGATAGGCAGCGGTCATTTACTTTCCCATTCTTATAGTGAACGCATATTACAGCGCCTGATTGAAATCCCGCATAGGTACTTTTATAATAAGTAGCGATTCAGCCGCTTTTAAACGTACACCGAAACATCATTTGATTTGCAAAATCGCCGACCACTGATGCCAAAAAAAGCACGTATGCTAAGGCCCTAAGAAAAAAATATTGCATTATTTAAAATAATGTTAAACTAAATAATTAATTATTTGTATAATTATTAACTAAAGTATACACAGACATATGTTTCGATGACAGAGGTATGTAAGGACTTAATTAAAAAGATTTCACTAAATAGCTAGTGATAGCGGAAAGGCCCCTAAGCACGTGTGTTTAAAGATAATTTACGATCACATTAAATTTGTTAACGAAGCCTGCATTAATAAAACAACTCTAAACATGTCGCCTGAGAGTAGAATTTCAAATAACAGGTTACAAAATGTAAAACATCTGATTAATTTCATATAGCATAAGATAGAACTGCCTCATTGTCTTGGGTTCGATTCCCGGGTCGGTTAGGAAATTCTCATTCGTAACCTGGTGTTAGGAATTGTGCCCAGTTGATGGCAATAGACCCACCACCTATTACATGGGACTTATAACAGCATTGGTGAAATGTGGGTGTACAACTGTGTACACCTCTGCCTACCCATTCGGGGAATACAGGCGTGATACTATATTATATAAGATAGCATCACGACTTTTATACCCGAAGGGGTACGCAGAGGTATAGTGTTGAACATCAAAATTTCATCGATATCTTGAGTCTAGTCAAGTGTTAGGTGGTATTTAAGCTTATTGTCATCTACCGGGAACAACTCCAGACTCCGAGCTACTACTGAGAATGTCCAACAAATAGCTTGGCCTGCGTACCGATTGAGTATGTCAATAGGCATGATGACTGATATTGAAATTTCCTTCTATAATATAGGTACACGTCTACCATTTCCGAAAAACACATTATTTCAGCAATACACTCTGTTTTAACTGTGTTGTTATTAAGCGCGAAAATGCACATGGGTGTCATGGCGCCGCCTATGATGGGTTGTGACGTCACGCTTCGATAACATTTGACAAAATTTCAAGCAAAACCACGGCGGTGATTGACATTCAATGGAGGTGACGACATTTGCTGTAATTGGCGTTTCAGTCAACATGGCCCTTGCAGTATTTTATGCTTTTATTTTATTAAAAATCTTAATGTTTTTATTCTTTGATTGTTTTATACTGTCATCATGCCTATTATCAACGAATTGATGGTCACTTGTAGTACATTGCACCATATGTTTTAAATATTTTTTCTAATCATAGACAAGCTGTAACAAACGCAATGTACTACATAGTGATCTTCAGTTACATGGTAATCTAGATATAGCGTTCCCAACTTTTAGTACGAGAAATAAAGTATATTAAGGTCGAAGAAATAAAATGAACAATATTAGAAAAGTAATCTGTATTTTATTTATAACAGGTTTCATTATAGCTCCGAATACCAGCGGTCACGATAACAGTATTTTTATACTTTATTTGATAAAACAATAAAAAGTATTTACGAGTAAAAAAAGTATATACTCATTTTAACAGTATGGTTGGGAACCCCATCTATTTAGCCAATAGGCACGCTGGTAATCGAACCCAGGAATTTACGTTCAACAAAAGCGCTTAAGTCTTCTAGACCAAAGACGCAGGCATTCTGGCTAAAAGGCTGCATATAGATTTTCGTATTTTTTTTTTTATAACACGCACCCAGATCTACGCTTATAAATGTGAATATGTGTAACATGAAAGTAAATTATTAATGCGGGTCTTAACATAACTGTTACACAACCAGTGGCTCATCAGTTTTCCAAACTATGAAATATAAATAGGCCAGAAACACAACAATGGCGTGGCAAGTATCGCGTTAAAGGCCTCAAAAAAGTTTGAATATCCTAAACCGATGTAAACTACCCTTAAACACTCGCGTACACTTACAGAAATATTCACAACAGCGCGTGAAAAAAAAACTTTATTACTAAGACTTATGAGTAGAATGTACAAGTAGTTCGCAACAGTCGATAGAGCATTGCTTCTCGTTATAACTACGCGTAAAATTGAGGAAATAAGGCTACGCAACACAAAACGTGGAGAGGAGAAATTAATATTAAACAAAAACCTTCGGCATATACTCATTTCCTCAAAAATACATATCATATTGTCTTGGAGAATACCTAAGCGATATTGTTACCCGACGCTCCCCCATTTAAGCCCTAAGTTAAGGTAAAATTGTAAGCAAACAGAATCGCAATTAATTTAATATAACACTATTTCTAAAATTGCATTTTTAATAAGTGTTCCTATTACGGAGCAGTGACTAGTTTGCTATCTGATACAATTTGAGCTAAAACGCAAAAAGTTTCGATCAAATCGCTTCAGTTAAGTGACGATACTACTCTGAAATGATACTAAAGATAATCCAATTATTATTGCTGTCCACGATCGATTTTAAAATTCACATTTTGATTTATGTTTTTTTTTATTCATAATAATCGAGTAAAAATATCTTAACAATTTCACTAAACCCATACAGCGTTCCATCGCTTCAGAATCGACTTTAAAGGCGGTTGTTTGTAACGGGACCATTTATAAGGCAACTCGGGACTTTAGCCCCTAACATATAAGTTCTAAATTTGAATGACGTCTGTCTGTATGAAATTAGGTTGTGATCACAGAAATCTAAATATAATGTCAATGGAACTGCCATCAACTGCATATTAGCACGCGAGGTCGCAGCTATTTGAACACAGAGTATAGGATATTGCTTACTCACTTGCACAAATACTACTCGTACACTGTTTGTGGTGTCCATAAACACGTAGTTTTTAGTACTTCTTTTGATTTATTAGATTTCTGTGATGGTGACGGTACACGAAGATTATTATGTGATAGCACTTATAGTAGGAACCGGTGACGTCACATATTATGTTCCTGCATGAAAGTTTTTTGCGAGCCTTAAAGTGTTCATAGAACTTTAGGTTAAGCGCTATCACTAGGCAATCAGCCTGTACAGTCACGTGCAAAATAATGTGTACACTTAGCGAACTTAAACGTATTGTTTTGCACTCACAGGGTTCTCCGTATACTTATAAACTTGTTGTTTATTTATTTTTCTCTATTCATTCGTTACTTTAGAAGGCTTGTGTAACTAGCTAACCACCAAATCTCGTGCTATCTCTGTCATATCAAGGCGAAGCGACAGAGATAGCGATATCATTCGAGTATTTGACCGTGAGTGTACACACATTTCAACAGTAGATAATTGTATATTGGTAGGAAGTTATAATAAAACTGTGCATATCTGAAGTTGTACGCAAGTAACTGCGCAGTAGTCAATTTTAATGAAATATGGATTTATAGTCCGAAACAAGATATTTGGATAGACTTGAACTGAAAAAAACTACGATAAAATTGGCGGGGCGCATACGCGATCTGGCGCGCGCAATTACATTGTGCTGTCTCACTCACTCCCGTCCATTCCATTATACATCTATCTCACTCGCTCAGGGTAGAACAGTCGCAGACATAAATGTTTCGTAATCGAATTGTTATTTTTTTGTAACAAATTTCAATATTTTATCACATTAACACGACTGTACCGGCGCGGCCGTACGGAAAGCCTTCAGATATGCAAAGTTAAAAAACGACAATTGCAATTCGTTAATGGTACACATATTTTTACTGTAAATAGTTATATGGTAGGAATCGTGTTACGTGCCTTCGGTTGAACGTTTGTAGAGTGGAGGAGCGTGCATACAGTTCGTGAGCGGGTGTTGACACGGTAACAGGTGAAGCCGATCATTGGCACAGCATGTTGAAGAACGAATTCGCGTACGCCATCGGCTTCACGTCTGGATGTGGCTGGAATTATACAATTTATCATAAGATTAATAAACATAACATAACATAGCATCACGCCTGTATTCCCCGAAGGGGTAGGCAGATATGTACATACACAGTTGTATACCCACATTTCACCAATGCTGTTATTAAGTCCCATGTATTAGGTGGTGAGCCTATTGCCATCTACCGGGCACAATTCCAAACTACTACTTGCTACTGAGAATTTCCTAACAGAAAAACTCCATAATACTTTGGCCGACCCATGAATCGAACTCGAGACCTCCAGCTCAGCAGTCGCGCTTGGGACCACTAGACCAACGAGGTAGTGATTATAAGATAACGTGAAGCAAAAGCTTTGTACTTATTTTACGAAAATTACGCGGATGGATATATAGAGAAATAGTGTATTCCCTGAAAGAGTAGGCAAAGATGAACACAGTTGTTCACCCACATTTCATCAAATTCCGTTATTAAGTAGTAGGGAGCCCATGTAAGGCGAGCTTCTTGCCATTTACGAGGCAAAATTTCGAATTTCGGCCTGCTACTCAGCATTTCCGAACACAAAACCCCAATAACTGCCTTACCTGGGATTCTAACCCAGGACTTCATGCTCAACGGTCGCGTTTGGGACCACTAGACCAACGAAGCAGCCTAAATTCAGCACACGACTGAATAAATACAAAAAAAAAAAACTACTTTTGCAATTGCAAAATTGCAAAAGTCTATTCACTTTGCAATATTTTACTAAAGGTAAACAGATGAAGATATACTTACCACAGCTTCATAAGTGGTAAAGTTCGGTTTCAAGTCTTTTCCGTTCATTGTGATAAAAGCACCCAGGTTACCCATTGTATCACTGTAAAATATTTATTCATTTATATTCAAAACCATTTACAGCATCTGAATAAATATTTATAATGTTATATTAATTTATTTGGGGTCGGCGCAGCACATACATATTTGGCATGCTGCTTAAAGTTTTGACAATGTTTTATGACCGACCGCTTACCTGACGTCAAACCTCATTAGGAATGCTGTTGTTCATGGTAATTGCCACCGATACGGTCTCCTTCTATCTATGTCACACCAAATGTTATCCGTGCATCAGGTTTTGATGTTATCCTTCTATCACACTCCACTAACCGTAATAGAAATAATGTTATAATAATAACATTAAATTTGTACAAGGGGTAACAAAAGTATGTGATTATATTTTAAGGGGTCAATGTACTCACGAACAAAATCAGCTGCTCGATAGAAATGGTCATACCTACTCAATCTAAATGTAGTTGGACATCCCCAAATAATGGATGTAATAACGGTTAAGCAAACAAAACATAGCATCACTCCTGTATTCTACGAGGGGATAGGCAGAGGTGTAAAAAGTTCACCAAGGATTTTATTTAGTACCATGTAAGCCTTCAATGGGGCACAAATCCAAAATCCGTACAGAGAATTTCCTTACAGAAAAACCAAATAACACTGCCCAACCTGGGAATCGAGTCCAGGACCTGACGCTCGGCAGTCACCCTTGTGACCACTAGACCAATGAGTCAGTCCGTTAAACAATTTAATTATTATTAATATAAAAATAATTATAATAAAAAATAATTATATACCAGTAATTAGGCGCCGAGAACACCGTAATGCACTTCCCTTCGTGTGCGACTTCATAGCCATCGTTTTTGACTTCATGGCTGCGGATGACGTAGTCCAGACCGTTGCGCTGCAGGAACGTGTTGGTGACGTCAGGCCCGAACTGGCAGCCTACTCCTCGCTTGGATGGCGCACGGCCCATCATCGGCTGAGGGTCCGACCAGAGGAGCTCGCACATTATACCTTGAATGTGGAAAAGGGGACGAAATTATAAGAAGATCTTACTTGTTAGCCAGTCAAAGGCCGATTGGTACACTTAGAGGACTAGACCGGGAGACAGCTTCTGACTAAATATCGAACAAATTTGTTCGCCACTTTTGGCGGGGGTTGAGGTAACACGCAAGCACAAGCGAACTTTCACTAAAGCAACAATAGCTTTCGTCATTAAGTTAACAGTATTAACACACATAAAAAAAACTGAACACAAAAATAAAACAGTGTCACGTCACCCACGATTAAAATCGTGTACTATCATTACCATACAGGTACAAGGTATAAAGGTTTGATTGGGAATCATATGCCAGTGGCGAGAGGGGTACGCCCACTAAAATACTCCAGTACTAATTCTTTCAAGTTCGTACATAAAGCACTCACCACTGATTTACGTAATGATGTGTGTATCAATAATTATTAAAGATAAATCTTTGAAAAGCATTAACGCATGCTTAGCGAACTCTAAAGTTATTATAATAAATGGAAAAAGAATACGGTCGTGTCTGTTCGGTCACCTGTATAGGGACTGAATAGATAGCAATGACGTCGCCAGAAGACGTGTTAAATATGGATGAAGAATTGGCGGTTGAGCAGTGGTCGAGATAGCTTAGTGGTCAGAGCGCCTGGAGTATTTATCCGGGAGGCACAGGTGCGAATCCTAATTATTACTTGCTTATAAGTGGTACAGGAAAAACTGGCGAAGAAACTTCTTCACTGAGAGACATTCCTGATGTATGTAAAATAATGTCAGAGATCTACAGGAGGTTTAAATTGTGACACTATGTTGTCCATCAACTATATGATAAGAAGAAGAACGGATTTGCTGTCGAATATTACTCTGTTATTATTTCATGATACTAAAACTAAAAATTTTCTACATAATCATGGCCTTGTTTTGCTAAGTTTAACGGTATAACTTTCAAACGTGATTTAGAACAATGTTTGACTAGTTTGTAAGTAATCTTATAAAATTAATATAAAAACAAAAATGAAAGTAAAAAGCTCCTTCTGTATCTGTTATTAATACTATATTAAAACAAATTCAAATCCACTTACCGTCTTCAGGCGGCTGCTTATTTCTATCGACCTTTCTAATATCATCGAGGGTGACGTCATCCTTCGAGAACAGTCCTCCATGCATCACCATAACCCTTCCGTTGATGCAGTGAGCTAACGGCAACCAGTTGTATACCTCGGTGAACAGGTCCGCCATTTGTGACGTGTATTTAGATGACACCTCTCCTCGGAAACCGTACATGCGGTTCATGTCAAGGGTTTCGTGGTTGCCTGTAAGATGTGAATGGTTTTTATGTATATTTTTTTGTGGGAAGGGCAATTTTAACGTAGCAAGTAGAAATCCTTAGTGTCTGCCTACCCCACTTGCAAGTACACGTGAATCACGTTGTATGTATGATATTTTTTTAGAGCCAGTTAATTTTAGAGTGTAATTCTTGTACTGATTCCAAAATTTAAGTAACTTTCCATAATTTTGTTAACTTTCATTATTTGTAGAAATTATTGCGGTGATTCATTACTCCACCTATGAGCTCCAGCTCATGGAACAGGATGAACAGAAGAAATATCTATCCTGGATTAACATATTATTTTCTTATCCAAAAAGAGAAAAATGGTTGGGACTCACAGCATCAGCACAATGTGGGTGTACAATAACAGAATTCTGCTTGACCCTTAAGTGAAAACAAGCGCAATGTAATGCTAAGAACTTTATGGTCAGCAGAAAATGTCTTCCATAATCAATATAATTATGGAACTAAGTCTGTTGCAAAATATGAGTCAAAGAGATAAAACTAAATAAAACCATATAAAAAGAAATACAACTCACCTCTAGACATAAAGAAATGGTCGGGGAACAATAACTTAAAGCTAAACAATGTGAAAATACATTCAACACTAAAGGATCCCCGGTCTACGAAGTCTCCATTGAATAGGTAGGGGTTCGTCTCTGAAGGCAGGCCATTCAGCTTAAATATGTTCATGAGGTCATAGTACTGGCCGTGGATGTCACCGCAGACTGTGAACTTGCGGTCATCTGCCACTTTAATGTCAATTAAAGATGGCTGCTTTTGCAAATAGGCTTTCACGTCGATTAGTATCTGGTGGAGCAAAAATGAGACATTAATTTATTATAAGTTTGGTCTGTAGTCCAGTTTCCTCCAGTTAAGAGAACAGGACATCTCATGATAAGATTGATTGTTAGACTTTAAGTGATACAGACTACCTGTTTCGACTGTCGTTATTTGACAACCAGGACCGAGGCGTATTAACCCCTCGTGTTCTTCGGGGCACAGGAGTTTCGATATGAAACTATTCCCAAAAGACATCGGCAAGCGCAGCTTAAGCTCGATCGACCAATCTGTGCGGCTGTTACTTAGCTATGAGCCCTTCCTCTCCATCAAAAGTATAGGATAACCGTGAACATTTGGGACATTTAGTAAAAAAAAAATCTTAATGTTTCAGCAGAAGTTTCAAATTGAAGGTACATTGTATAAGCTATAGATACATAATGTATCAAAACAGGTGCCCAATACAGGTATCGCAATTTGTATTAATTATTGTTCAACGGTTATTACTCACGTGCATTCTTCGATAGTTTCGAACTCGAACGGAGCTCTTAGTCTTGAGCTGACTCTGCAGTGATGTCTCGAGTCAAACTCGTTCAAAACTAGTTGCGCAATCCGTTGAACAATAATGAATACAAAAAAAAAAATGTGCCCTAAAATCAGCTAAAACACTATGATATTGTACCTTGTACGCATATTTCTTATGTAATTTTTTCTGTTGTTTGTAGAACTCCATCAACTCGGTGACGAATTTAAGGGTAACCTTTCCGTCTTCGAGTGCAGGGCCCACGTATTCGTCTTCAATAGCTGTGAAAGACAAATATTTAATCATAAATGTCAAGATAAATTCTTACTGAAAATGTAGAGGCAATTAATGCAATTACAACCTCTAGCTGGACTCTTTAAGAGGACTTGTAGTGGGGGTACCTCCCTTCATGTGCAGATGGTGACCACCAAGATGGTATTATTGAAAACAAAAAAAAAGTAACAGTCACCTGTATAGGAACTGAATAAATGGCGATGACATCACCAAAAGACGTATTAAAATGTGGATGAAGAATTCGGAGTATCATGTAGAGTACGGCTTAGTGGTCAGAGCGCCTGGAGTATTTATCCGGGAGGCACAGGTTCGAATCCTGTTCATGTAGAGAAGAATTTTGTTTTATTTATCTAAATAGCAATTTTTAAACTTCTTAGTAGGTGCCCCGCAATAAGCATATTAAGAAGATATAACGTATTTTATGCGTAGTATTTTAATTTCCTAATTTCATTATCTCAAATATATTAATGTAATCAACAATAACAGGTTTGTGTAGCAAGACAGACTAAATATTATTTAGTCATAATAAACTACATTACTATCGATATAATATTGCAGTCAATAAAGATAAAATAATACGATCTTATATACTATTAGTTAAAGGCGTCTACACACTATATTTCGTTTTTCTACTTTGTTGGTACAAAAGATTGAAAATTGAGCTTATCTTATAAGATCATTTCAAAAATACATTGAGTCAAATTAAAGTGAATAAACACGGAAGAATAAAATATCTATACTAATATTATAAAGCGGAAGAGTTTGTTAGTTTAAACGCGCTAATCTATTGAACTAACACTCAGAGCTGAAAAATTCTTTCTGTATATGATAGCCACATTTATGAGGAATAGTAAAGAAAAAAGTACTTAAACCATAGTATAGGCTATCTAACAATTTGGCTACAATTCTCATCTAGCCTTAAATACTGATTTTTGTTAAGTCGGAAGAAAAAGCGGTCCCAAACTGTTTTACCCGCGTGCGCTGGCGTAATGCTTAGTGATACGCAAATACAATGTTCTACAAAAATATTGGTCCTTAGTACATCTAAAAATTCCGGGACGCTTATAAATATGGCATTCCATAAAATAAATAATAAAAAACCAGTAAGCCTCAATAAGGTATTTAGAGCGAAAAAAATATTGAAAATTTAAGTGAACTATGAGCATTATTATTGGGCATTGCATATTAATCCTTACGAACGAAAGTTACTTTATCACCAAACCAATTTTATGAAGATAAACTTTGCCCTTTATAGCATGTTATTTGGGCGGATAGTTTAGGAGATAATAATAATAGAAAATGAAAATATATCAACACTCGCGCGAACGAGCCGTGTGACGGCATATCCCTGGCCGTCCGATGAGAACTGAGCATTGGCGAGAAGGGACGAACTGTGATGTTTTCTATTTGTTGGTTAGTGCTAAGTAAGTAGTCATTATAATATAATTAATCGCGGGAGACAGCTAGTCCTAGAATAGTTATGTATGGTACAGTTGAGAGTTGCCATCTCCAAAATCTGCCATCCAGGACAAGATCAAGTTCAGTAAATAACTAATTTTAATTGTTATAAATAAATATTTTATTTATTTTCATACAAATTTAAACAAAGTTTTGTAATAATGTTTTAACAAACATTTAGCAGTCTTGCATTATGGACATAATTTCGGCTGCATATTTACGGTTCAAAATCAAAATCAAAAATATCTTTATTCAAATTATATACTTAATTCAATTCATAGACCATTTGAAATGGTTCTTTTTGAATATCATAAATTACAATAAGACAGTCCCCAAAAACGACCACCCTTCACTTAATGTGTCTGTAGCCTAAAGCCTACAAAATGGAATTCTGCCTGTACAATCTCTAAACTAGGACAAACCTGGGAACCTGGACAGATGGCACCTTATGTTTATTTAAAATCTGTCTACTGGAATCTGCTCAAATCTCAAATCATGAACTTTATATACTTGCGCAAAATTAATCAATATGAAAGGTTACTGTTAGCATATTATGTTTATCAAACTAATCTCAATGAAAAGTCAAGTCAAGTGTCACTCTTAATGTACTCTTATTGTCCACAAGATTGATTGACATACTTTTTAAGGAAGTTATGTCTGTTTAAAGCCATCTTTGTTTATTTGAACAAATTTGTGTAAAAGTTTATTTTGAACTCTTTGCTTAAGTACAAAAAAGATAGTGCTATTTACTGATTTTGAATCAACACATAACATGTATAATAACTTTCGTGAGGCATATTCATATTAGATATTGTTCTGACTCGCGACATTGCCGCGGACTCAGCTCATGACTAAGGGCTCCGTTCGAGTTCGAAACTAGTCGGGCAAACCCGAAGAATGTATGTGAGCAGTAACCGGTGAACAATAACTAACACATATTTTGTCTTGTTGTGTAATACTTTTTTTTATCCCTTCTGCCTATACTGTGTATATTATGATCAACAAGTCATCTGATAAGCATGACAATCATGAAAATTTAACCATTAATGTGTGGCTCGCTCATTAGCAACCACAATAGATTTTTATTGTTATGAAGTATGTATTTGTATGTGGCTGAGCCAAAGGGTTAATTTAAGCAGCCATTGTAAGTTCCATGGTAAATGTTTTAAGTACTTGTAAGTGATACTGTTTTTTTTTGCTATCATCTATCATATATGTATATATCAGCCTAGCCTTTTCCCAATTATATTGGGGTCGGCTTCCAGTCAAACCGGATGCAGATGTATTACTAAACTCAGCATTATCACTTTGCAGTTGTAAGGCGCCAAACAATATCTCAATCCTTTAACAATCTGCCTACCCTTTTCCCAATTACATTGGGGTTGGCCTCCAGACTCCAGTCAAACTGGATGCAGCTAAATACCAGTATTTTAAATGGAGCAACTGCCTATCTGACGTCCACGGCCCAGTTACTGGGTAACACGATAACTTGTGGTACGACTGGTTGTCAGACTTCCAGGCCTGCTGTCATAGATCTTAATTTGACAACCGGGACTGACTGTTTTACGTGCTCTCCGAGGCATGGAGGGGTCTCGGTATGAAGTGATGGTCACACATCCAGATGCCGACCGCGACAAGCGCCGCTTAACCTCTATCGATCCATCTACTATCATCTACCATGTGTAGGAAATAAATGCAATATTTACCAATGTCACAGAATGGTCTTTGAGTACTTTTTTCCCATAAGTGTAATAATAGTTGATTATAATTCCCTATGACTAGCAGCATTGATTAGTTCACTATTAAAATTTATATTTTAAAAATATTACAAGGGTTTAGTCTAGAACAAAGAGTTCACAAGATTTTGCTCAGCAGAGGGACAATAATACACTATAGTTCTGTACTTACTCATAGCATCTAAGTTGATAGAATCAGCTATGTTGACCTCCTTCTTATCAACAGAGATTGCCTTCTCAAAGGCAATTTTCTTAACTATCTTATTGCATTCAGTATACTTCATTTTTGCATCTAGGTCACTTGGCCTAACTTTGGTTACCTGTAAAATAATTTCAACAACCAATGAGATATAATCATATAAATATTTTTGATATAATCACTATCTAAAGGCGTCTTTAATTATATCGACTTTGAAAAGGACTCAAGACAATAGTAAGGTATATAAAATTGAAACTATAATTAGAAATAATGGACAAAGTTTACAACTTTAAAGTTTATAACTGCCACCTAGGTACCCAGGACCACCAAAAAATATACAACTACCAAGTCTGCTACTTAATAAAAAAAAAAAGTTAAATTGCCAATCTCTAATTAAAGTTACACAAATGGCACTTCCCCCCTACCTTTTCACTGTCATTATGATGAACATATTTACAAGTATATATTGAAAAGGATTTCAACATATAGGTGTGTGAATGTAAATCCTTACTATATTGGGAAACAATCATCATTAGGGCAAATATTAAAAATTTTATAGGAACATGTTAGTGTTGCTAAGATGTGTTTGTGGAGGTTCTATTGTGTTTTTTAAGACTTATCAAGATATATTTCGATACTTACGTATTCAAAATCCTTAAGCGCTAGTTTGTACTTTCCTAGAGACATGTACGCCGCCGCTCGTCTATAGTAGGCCTTCGTGTATGACCTATCGAGTTCTATCGACTTCGAAGCGTCGCTGAGGGCATAACCAAAGTTCTCCAGCCTCATGTTAGCTATACTCCTATTCGCGAAGAACACAGCATTCTTCGGGTTCTTCTCTATTGCTTTTGAGTACAACTCGATTGCGTTATTATAACTCTGTTCTGAAATTTGAGGTTATGTCAGGCAAATTTTGTTCTATTCCTGTCACGATCAATATGTTATAAATATCACTTTGTATTTTTAGCGGCGATCGATAAGTTAAGTTTTAATGTCTTAGAAGTGAAAAAACTTACTTTTAAAATATTCATTTGCTTCGTTTTTCAATTTATCCGCTGCCTCTATGTCCTCTTGGGAGACGATCGGCCCGGTAATTTCCTCGTTACTAGCCATTGTTCAGCGTTATAATATTGATATACTTAAAGCGTTTAATTGTGAAATAATGGCTTAATCATAAGAAATGTGATTTTCTCACATACATTTACATGTTATCCCGCAATTCATGAAAAATTAATTGACGTATTAATGAATGAATCATTGAATGAATTGGTCATGTGAATGAATGAAAATGTGTACTCTGCTCGGTTCGGATACACGTATTTACATGAAATAATTTCATTTATGATATTTTTAGACGAAGATATGATGAATAAATAAATTGAAATATGCTTGAGCAGAATCTGTGTAATTATATTTTACAAAATAAAATTACTTAACTGTTGAAAATATTATAATAAGTTTATAAGACATAGACAATTTAAAAGTGATCTTTCTTGGTTTCTGCCTATGATTTTAAGTTAGCCGCTATATAACGGCTATTACGATGTATAAATTAAAATAAAGGAAAACTCAGAGCAAAACAAAAGACAATCTGTACACATTATTAAAATATAATATTGATTGATCATTTTATTGTGAAAGAAGACTCCCTAACAAGTGAATCTAAGTGAAAGAAAGCTTCGTCTAATCATAATGTAACGGTATGTTTTCAATGTTTCATAATTTAGCTTTGTAGTTATTTATTAAATCTAGTGGCGCCAATTTGTATTAATATGCCGAACACACAATGCTACAAGCATAGTGCTAAATAATTGTATTTAATTGTATTTTTTATTATAACGTTATTGCTACTTTATTAAAAGCAGCGGCTTATAGAAGAATGGCGATTGCGCCACTGACAAGAGCAAAGATCTTAATTTCATTAAGAAATATTTATATATATTAATTTATGAAAAAAATTAACCTTCCTACTTATCTTCCTTGTGCGTTTTTATATTGTTATACGTTTTGTTATCCATTGGCAACAGGCGCTCGTCGTTATATAATACTACCTACACGTATCAACCGAACTCTGCGGTTAGTCTATGGATGGGTATGTAACTATTAATTCATCATATTGAGACCCTTCTGGCTCTTAAAGCTTCGGCGAGTATAGTACCGGTTTGCAAACGAAGATCTATGACACAAGCCAAGTCTGTATTTCTAATTTAATAATATTTTACTTCTTCGACGAACCTTTTGACTTCGAATCTAACCAAAAGCAGCTCTACATAAATAGATCCATTATACATTAAACAATATAACCACCATGTTACTTAACATTGCAGCGGGATAAAATCGATAATAAAAATATATATTACCTACTGCCTCGTTGTTCTAGTGGTCGTAAGTGTGAGGTCCTGGGTGCAACTCCTGGGTCGGAAAAAATATGAGTTTTTATAAGTTCGTAAGGTCACTCTCAGCTAGCAGCCCGAAATTGTGCCAGGTTGATGGTAATAAGCTCGCCAACCATCACACCGTATCACCACTGAAATCACAGTCTAGGAGTGAAATTATTCCATACGAAAAATTCCTGACGGTGAACCCCCCAATAAACTCCTGGCTACGGCCTTGCAGTAGGTACTCCTCTGCCTACTAATTCTTCGGGGTTAAAGGCGTGATACTGTTACGTTATTTTTAAAAACACTACTTTCAACCTATTGTTTCCACTTTTGTATACTTAAAAGAATACTGCGAGCATTATACCTAATGGTCTTTGGTAACCTACCTATTTTAGCTAAAATATCTCTAAAGTCTACTTTTTATCATTTTCCATCGACATTTAACATAAAGGAAACTTTTAATACTTAATATTGAGATAGTTTGTGTTCTATGGTTGAGTCCGTGATGGCTTTGTTGGTAGAGCGCCTGGAGTATTGATCCGGAAGGCGCAAGTTCCAATACTGCTCACGACTTTATTTTTCTTTCCACAAAAAGTTATACCTAGAGTTCATGTTTGAAAGATTCTGATCTGTATTTGACAGGAAACTTAGGTCTCTCTACTTTTGAAACCATAGTGCTAGGTGGCGTACTTATACCAGTCTGCTCCAACTTTCGGTATCTTGGTTCAGTCGTAGTCCTCAAAGTGATGGCGAGATGGACCGGACCGTAAAGCACAGAATCACACAGGCAGTTCAAGGCAACTATTTGCAACCCCCGAATTCCCTTTAATCTATACAACTGTTATCAGACCTCTTTTCTTCTATGGTTTGGAATCTTGCCCTACAAAACGGGTGTATGAAAGGCAACTAACTGCCTGTAGCTAATATGTGTGACGCGGATGGATAGAATTAGAAATGAGTATGTAAAAGTCTGAGGGTCACTGGGAAGTTACCGTATTGTTATCGTATGTCATGTTATGGACACGTGATGCGGAGGAATGAGGATGATGAGAGTTTTGAGTATCAATGTGGATGGCTATACGAGTAGAGACCAAGGAAACTAAGGATGAATTGTGTGATAGATGATATGACTAGAAAATAAGTGACTACCAAGATGACGGGTGACAGAGATGTGTGGGATAAAAAGACATGCTGCACTGATCCCAATTAAATTGGGATAAGGGCAGGGGGATGATGATGATGACAGGAAACTTTATAGGAACTGAGAGAGTTTGTTGCTTTTTATTTGTTATTAAAATACCATACAAACTGATACCGACTTGCGAATTGCAAAAACATTAATCTAGCCTTTCCCAGGTACAATGGGATCGGTTTCCAGTCTAACTGGTTGTAGATTAGTACAATTTTTATACGACTGCTTAAAGGAGTGTTATGTTTTTAGAGTTCATGTATGTCTGTAAGTATGTATGTATTTTTTTGAGTTTCTTTAGTCCGCCATGACTTCTAAATGCCTGAACCGATTTCGATGTATGCGGTATTGTTAGAATCCTTACATTGTCACGAGTAAAATATGTTGATAAGATTATAAAAAAATGGCAGGTGTGCTTATTAATTAATTTCATCTTGTTACATGAAGTGATTGCCTATTTAACCTCTACAACCCAGTTACTGGCAATAATAACACGATATCTCGTGGTAAGACTGGTTGTCAAACTTTCAGGCATCTGAATACCCATAACGACTGCCATAGATAATTTATATTTTGATAACCGCCTTTTTTATGGTGCTGTTCGAGCCACGGAGGTGCGCTTTGACCCAGCCCTATGATATCGGTGTGGTCTCCTAATATTAAAGTCTATAATATAAACAAGCTTCTAAATACAAATATTTCATACGGCCAATCTTCAACATAAATTAAACATAAAAACATATTTTTACATACATTTTTTATTTTATTTTAACATAGGAATAATTTAATAAAACAAGTAAAAAATAGTTTACATGATTTTTCTTATACCTATATCTTATACCTTAGATAACTATTAATTCTAAAATCATTCTTCATTTGTGATATTAATTTACCATACTAATTGTAATACAGCACATACAAGTATCACTATAATACTGCTCTTGAATAAGAATGCTGAGCTGGGCTCTGGGCATTCTCCTTGATGTGAGATTGTGTTGAAGTACGGAGTATGGAGCTCCTGTCTTTGTTGAATTACTGCATTGATGGCGGTAGCACTAGTCGCCGATAATGTTCTTTGACGACTCAGCTGCCATGCACCAACTGGATGAAAATAGGAGAGATTTTTATTATTCGATTCAAATCTAGACGGTACCTACCTATCGACTCAAATCTAGACACTGTAGTACACAGAACAAATGCAGCCTTTTTTTTATGGAACAGGCAACCGAGCAGACGGCTCGCCTGATGGTAAGCGATTACCGCCACACATGGGCACCCGCAACCCCCAGAGGAGTCGCAAGTGCGTTGCCGGCCTTTTAAAGGGTTTGGGCCTCCGGTACCCTCACTCACTCGGCGAAACACAATGCAAGCGTTGTTTCACGCCAGTTTTCTGTGAGGCCGTGGTATCAATCCGGTTTAACAATTTACCTACCACATGCTTAAAATGCAGGAAGAAAAAACAAAGAACATTTAATAGAAGGAAAGAAATTAGGTATTTAGTAATCGCGAAATTTGAGAATAGTTTTGAGTGTCATATTCAATGAGCATGTTTTCTGTTTGATTCAATGCAAGATTGGTTGAATCACATACCTTGTCTCTCGAAGGCGTTGACATTAACGCAGCTGTACGCCAGCGCGTAGTTCTCGTAGTCTGTCGCCAAAATGAACAATGTTGTCTCCGATGTACCTAAAACAATAAAGTATGTTCATGTAGAGATTAGACTTTTATTAATCTTTGGGCTCAAATTATTCATTTGGATCTTTAAATGATAAATTATATTATTTCTGTAAATAGATCTGTTGAAGACACTTTTACAATTCATTTTTATAAACTAGATGGCGCCTTTAAGCATCGTCTTAGCAAAATGTCCGTAGAGTTGTAAAAAAAAAGCATTAAACATTATCACTTACTGTTTGAACCAGCCACTGGCAGAACTAGAGATAGTCTTCCGCTACCATCGGTGGAAATGACTCGGCCTGAACCTTCAGTAGTTGACAATTGTCCACCAACGACTTCATAGGCAAGCACATCTATGTTATTAGAGGTCGCATCGTAGGCTAATCTAGTACCAACGCAGGAACTATTCTGAACTGCGTCATACCTTCGAATCTGGTACCAGGTTCCTTGGAACTGTAAACCAAGAATTATTGAAGATAATGAATAGAAGAAGAAATTGTAATATTATTTTTGAGTATGTCCAAATTAATGAATTTAGTGGATAATTTCCGTGTATTTAAAGGCAAAAATTTCAAGAAGAACTTGAAGTTTTAGTTCAAGATAAATCTTTGAAAAGCATTAACGCATGCTTAGCGAACTCTAAAGTTCTTTTTCCATTTAATATTGAACTTTGAAGTTTTAGTGTTATGTGGGAAGCAGATAAAACATTGATCCTCGTATTAATTGTTGTTTAACGGTTATAACTCACGCGTATTCTTCGGCATTGCCCGTTTCGAACTCGAACGGAAGCCTTATTCATGAGTTGAGCATTGAGTAATAACAGTTATACAATAATTAATATGAATGTGTCTCACGAAATTTGTTATAGATGAATTTATCCTCGTACTTGCTTATTTTTTTTACGGTGTGTTACATTTCCATTTAACTTTTACGATTTGTTTTGGGAGCTATGTAGATCTAGAGACAATGAAAAACTAAATATCTTACATTAGCAATGTTGAAGGATTGAACAACAGGGATATTCTGGTCGCACTGCCCAGGCAATATCACTCGTGATCCAGTTTGCGCGGGATAGTGGAAGCAGGCTCTGTCGCTTTGATTGACAGGCAGATAGAATTGAGTGTGCAGGAGTCTGTTGTTTTGAATAATAGGTGCCATCGCTTGCTGAACTGCCGCTGTTAATGAACGGGCCTTGCTGTGTTTGGCGCTCCATACTGAAATAAAATTTGTATGTTAACTGTTGGCTGACCAATATAATTATACAAGTTTCGATAGAAGTAAAACATACCACGTCTGTATTCATCGTTGACATTCTCGCAAGAATATAAGAGGGCGTAATTGTCGTAGTCGGTTGCAAGGACCCAAATGTCTGGAAAAAAAGCATAATATGATGAGAAAAACAACCCGGAGAAAATTTAGTAAGAAAGACGAGTTAGCAATCATAATTAGAACATACAATTGTTGATAGGTTGTATTTTTTATTAAATTTACCTTGGACGCGGGTATTGCTCAGGACTCTCCTTAGTCTACCATTATTCGATACTGTTACAGTACCAGTAACGGTTCGTACGTTGAGGGTATCAAAGACGTTTGTGTCCACAACTTGGATTCTATTGTTTGAAGCTTCGTAGCGAGAGCTGAGGCATTCTCCAACATTAAAATCTGACGGGTATCTTTCGATTTCATGCCACCAGCCCATAAACTGAAAATAATTTGTAATATTAAAGTAATGAACCTGTATGCATAAAATAAGAGAAACATAACAAGAAATGTGAGTCCCACTACAGTGCAAAAAGTCTCTTTCTTCATTATTATACGTATTTATTATATTCATTATCCACAAAAGGAATGAGTTTTCAGAGATAATAGAGACTTTGGAAAATAAATCTATAGTATTAATGAACGCAATTATAATGTATAAGATTATTTTGGCAAGAATATAATAAGACGATAAAAAGTCACATTTTAGAATCGCTTTTTGATGCTTGTGATAACATCAGGCTACTAGGATTTAAATTGGGTAACAAAAATTCGTTGGAAATGTGGGCTTACTCTTGTAGAATCAAATCCTGCAACTCCACTGATATCCTCGCACTGTCCTCTGAAGAGCGGTGCCTGGGTGGAATTAACTTCCGGCACGTATAGGCAAGAATCGTCACTCTGGCTTGTACTTTGGTAATAATTCTGATTGAGGCCTTGAGTGTCCCTTATCACAGCCTCCATGACGGTATACGACTGCGGGCTCAGTGTTCTGTTTCTGCTTAATTGCCAACTTCCAACTGCAAAGATGATTTATGATATATTACCGGCATGTTACTGTAATGTCTATGCAGGTATCCCAAAATAAATAAAAAAAGAATTAGAAAATGTCTTATAGTTACCTTGTCTGTTTCCATTAGTCAAGTCAGCGCAGTTGTATACGAGAGCGTAGTTGTTGTAGTCGGTTGCAAGTACATAGTAATTGGATACCCTGGTCTCTGTAATAATACGGAATTATCATTTGCATTTTTTTTATTCAAGAATCTATATTAGATGACTGTGTTTTGGCGTTGTAAAGGCATAAGGTATAAAGAACTTACCGCTACCAACGACGAAGGTGACATTTAATACTCCAGAGCCATCAGTGCTTGCAACTACAGCTTGGCCTGATATAGTAGCCAATGTTGCATTGATGACTTGACTGTTTTCAACAGAGGTAAGACCGCCTCCAAGACTTCCATAGACAGCTCGGTTACATTGGCCAGTTTGAGCTGTCTGCGGGTATCGAGCCATTTCGAACCACCTTCCAAGATACTGGCAATGGAATAAATAATGTTAGCTATTTTATATTTAGTACTTTTTCAATTTAAATCAGTAAAATACAAGATCCTAATTTACTCGCTAACTGTCTTTTATGGGGTCAAAATGTAAGTGATAAGGATCCATTCAAACCATAATTAAAAATCTATAACCGTTTTATTGCTTTCGTAATGTTTGGTGTTAGAGGAGCGTTTTCGTCTTGCTGGTACTAGAGTTATTACAAATAATTTGTTATTTCCAGTTGACTTATATATGAACTCCTTCAAAGGTTGAGTCACAAGGTAACTACTGATTTTAAACTATTAAACAAAATATAAGATGATGTATAATTTTGTTGATGGGCCATTCTCGATGATTTTATAGCAACCTTTTGGATGCCGGTACCGGTGATGGGTGGTGATCCTACTAGTGTTAGAGTAGAAGATTCAGAGTTATTGATTTTGTATTAGAATTCTTTTAACTATGACATAATTTTGTCTGATGAGAGACAGATACTTACAGCATTCGCGTTGAAGTTAGAAACGCCACGAATTGTGGTATTGCAAGGTCCTGGTAGTTCAATAGACGGTGGGAGTTGTGGGAATACTGGGTAGTAGAAGCATGCTGCGTTATCCTGGCCCGTGTATCGGTAGTAGCCCTCGAAGAGATCAATGTTATTGCTAACGACTTGGTTGATTGCGTTGTTGGCTGCAGTGGAAAGTCCTGAGCGAGATCTGCCCAGTTTCCAGCTGTAAACTGCGAAAAGAAAGAAAATGTGAACGTGTTCTGTAGCATCATGAACTTAATGGAGAAGCACGTGACTCAATAAGAACCGCATAGACCGATCGATCGAGGCTTGCTACGGTTTGCCTGTGGACCATGATATTTTCATATCGAGACATCTCCGTGCCTCAGAGAGTTAACCCGTCGGTCCCAGTTTGCCAATATAAGATCTATGTTAGCCGCAACGGATGCCTTAAAGTCTGACAAACAGTCATCACGATATATCGTGTTGCCTACTAACTGGGTTGTGGAAGTACGACAAGCAGTTGCATGTTATGCGTGTGTAATTCTTTATTGATATGACTCACTGATCCGAAATATTGTTTCGGAACATTTCAGTGATCCAGATGAAAATGTTCCAATCGCAAAGATGTTACCCTTTCAAGGTAAATCTTTGAAAAGCATTAACGCATGCTTAGTGAACTCTAAAGTTACAATATTAAATGGAAAAAGAATACGGTCGCGAACAGGATTCGAACCTGCGCCTCCCGGATAAATACTCCAGGCGCTCTGACCACTAAGCCATCTCGACGATGTTACCCTTTGCCCACTGCTACTCCATGTAAAATCTGGTAGTAAGTTCCGTAGTTGGAAAAAAGCTAGGCAGATACTATAATCGTATGTACCTATAACAATATAAATATATAACTATACTAAGGATGTACTAATTACCTTGTTTTCTATTGTCTGTAAGATTCCTGCAGCTGTATGCTAGCGCATATTCACTATAATCAGTAGCCAAAATGTAGACTTCGTTGAATGGAACTGCGAAATATAAGAATGAATGGTAAGGGAAACGGACGAAGTGTGTAGAATTTCAATCAAATTTATTATAGGTAGGTATTATTATGAAATGGCGCTTACCTCCATTCACATTAACTGTGATAACTCCTCTACCATTGGTTGCAACTGCAGCTTGTGTGGTTGTGCTGAGAAGGGCCTCGCTGAGTACACTGGTTTGAACGATATTGAAACTGTTACCGCCAGCCACGGAGTACTGGGTATTAACACATTCTCCATTTTGGATCGTTGACGGGAATCGAGCTATTTCGTGCCACGTTCCAGAGAACTGAAAGTGATTTATTTTTTATTATGTGAATAAATATCTTAACATTTTTGTATGAACTGTGCTGTGAACGATTGGTATCCTGTTGAAAGATTTTGTTATTCGAAGGATAATATCAGATTATGGGGTCTAATAAGTTTGTGTATATTCACCTTTCGGCTCAGTAACGTACAGATCTGTACGTTGTAACAATAAAAATCTATTGTGTCTGCTAATGACTGAGGCAACAGCTTAAAGCAAGATAGCGCTCATTGATACAATGGTTCAAATCACTGTGCACTTATAGAATATAGACTTATTGGATCAAATCTGTTGCTAATTAAGCAATTTGAAACTGTTTGTATAAATAACTACTTAGCGTTATAAAAAGGAACATATTTAGGTAATTAGATTAGTTAACACTTAAAAAAACAAAATTTTAAACGTAGATCAAACTGCTATTTATCAATATGGTACATGATGCTGAGAGTGATCAATGTCGTGAGCCAGGTATAATTATCAAGAGTAGAATACTGACCGTGTTGGTGTTAAAGTTAGCGATGACTGGCACTTGGGCATCAGGAACACATTGGCCGTCTAATATAACGTCTCCTCCATTATTGTCGGGGTAGAAGAAGCAAGCTGCTTCAGTGTGGTTCCTTTGCACATAGTACTGTTGGCCTAGCACTTGCACGGAGTTAATAGTATTCTGGATGGCGTTTACAGCAGCTGTTGGTAGAGTCGTTTGTCTACCGAGTTTCCAACTGTAAACTGTGGACATTTTTTTTTTTAGTTAGAATTTTCCTTTATCCTATAATATATAATATAATGATTTTGTATAAATGTTAACGCCATTTAATCTTCCTCGTATTTCTCTTCAAGGAAACATTGAAATGATGTGGCTTTATCTATTTATCAATTATTTTAACTCTGTTTAAGTTCAAAGAGTAAACATTATTTTGATGAACCGACTGTACCCACAGTCGGTTCATCAAAATAATGTTTACTCTACAATGAATTTTAAAATAATTTAGAGGAAGTAAGTACCTGCTCGGAATTCGTCATCAATATTGCGGCAAGAATACACCAATGAATAAGTATTGTAATCAGTAGCCAGCACCCAGTAATTCGTTGAAACTGTAACAGAAAATATTTTTTGTTTAACACTATCATTCGTAGCATCATAGCATCACGTCTGTATTCCCCGAAGGGGTACGCAGACCATGGCCCATTTAATAGGTATAGCTTCAGGTATCATTTAAGACCCCGGGAACCTACTGAGAATTTCCTAGCAAAAAAAATTTGAATTGAACCCAAGATCTCATGCTCAGCAGTCGCGCTTGGGACCATTACACCAACGAGGCAGGCTGTATCATTCGATTTCAATAATACCAAAACAGATCATAACAATGCCTGTTTCTAAGAACTAATACCCAATCTTAAGAGGGTAAAGCCATAATGAGTCGTTGGAAACTTCTAGCTCAACAAAACAAAGAGACACTCACCAGTACCGCTGCTGAGATTGAAGGTAACATTCAATCTTCCATCAGTGGATACTTGAACAGCAGTTCCACTTGTAGTTTGGAGAACTTGACCTACTACTTCAGTATTTTCCACAGCGACTACCGAATTGGGACCCAAAGAGTACGTAGCAGTGTTGCAGGTGCCACTTTGGAAGTTCGTTGGGTAAGATTCTACATCATACCATGTGCCCAAATACTGAAACACGAGGTACAGGTAATTAGTTATTAATTTTAACATAGATCAGACAAAAAAATACGCCCTGCAATGTGTATAGAAATGCGTAGAATAAGTTTAAAATTTTCTCTCTTTAAACAACAAACACGTACAATTATTTTTCTGCATCAACAAAATTACAGCACCAGCAAGTCCGAATTAACTATTTTATTACATTCCTTTCATTTATTTCTTTTTCAATATCAATTATGAAGTTACTTACCAGTGCGGCATTGAAATTCGGAACTGCAGGAATATTTTCATCGCACTGTCCAGGGAAAACAACATTGGAACCGTCGGGTGTTGGGTAGTAGAAGCACGCAACATCGGTCCGGTTCACCGTCTGATAATACCGCGAGTTAAGCACATCCACTCTGTCAACTACCTGATTGATCCGCGCTGTTGCATTTAATGACAGAGTGTTGGTCCTGCTCATTTTCCAGCTCCAAACTGTAAGGAAGTATTAGAAGAATCAGATGCAATAACGTTTTACTTCTTGTAATTGGTAGTACTAGACAAACAATTCCTTATAGATTACCTCTTTTTTGATAGTTGGTTACGTTCACACAGCTATAAATCAGTGCAAAATTGTCATAATCGGTGTCTAAGATCCAATAGTCTACAGGAGCAGGACCTTAAAAAGAAAACATGTTTGACATGAGTGCTAATTTGTTACATAAAAAAAAGTGATAGTTTAACTTTTCCAAGAATTCTCAAAATATAGGGTAATTTAATGTCATGCTTACTGCTAGGGAAAGTAACCACTAGTCTGCCACTTGTATCATTGAAAGCTGGAACTGCTGAACCCGTGATAGACTCAAGTTCTTCATTAACAACTTTGGTGTTGAATACAATCACTGAGCCGTCAGCTGCTGCCGAATAGGTAGCAGCATTGCATGCTCCTACTTGGAACTCGGAATAGTAAGACTCAATTAATCGCCAGCGTCCTAAATACTGAAGAAAAGCAAAGAAACCATGTTAATCTCCATATTTTTGTATTATGATGGTGTACAGAAATCGGTATCGTCAAGTTCGTAATTAGAATTCTTACCCTAGCTGCGTTGAAGTTTTGCAGAACGGGAATATTAGGATCACATTGACCAGGGAACACGACCGGATCAGTAGGACCGTATTCAGGTAAATAGAAGCAAGCTTGGTTTGATTGGTCAACGTTCTCATAGTACTGTTGTTCCAGTACATCGATGTTTGCGATAGCGTTGTTAATGGCTAAGTTTGATGCCGCAGACAGCTGTTGTGTTCGGCTAAGCTTCCAACTCCAAACTAAAATATAATAGTTAATGATTAAATTAAATTATATAGAAGCTAAAAAAAGGAAGTCACTTTTTCAAGTTGACTTCAAATTAAGAGTAACGAGGCAGAGATGAATACGACTTTAAATTTTTTATTTATTTGTAAGGCTTCAATTTTACTTGGGTATTTAACAATTGGTCTATTAGATTATGAAGTTATTATCGTTAGTGGTGGCATAATAAAACATTAAAATATAATGGCACCCCTAAATCGTTTCTATATAAAGAAAGAACACACTAATTACTTTTATATACAATATTTACAAAAGGAATTGATGTCAACTAACCTGCTCTGTAATCGCTGTCGATGTTGACGCAACTGTAAGCTAGTGCGTAGTTATTGTAGTCAGTGCTGAGGATCCAGTATGGGACTTCCATGGCTGTAAAAATATTTCATATTATTTAAAACAGTTAACAAAAAAGAAGTATATGTATTATTCGGAAGCTAATTCTGTCGTTATATTAAAATTATGCTTTGAACTGGTAGCAATTAAATTGGTACAATTCAAATCTGCACATTTTGTGAAAGTCTAGGCAGCCTGGAGGATGATCTCGCTTTTCTAAAACCGGGACTTTCCCAAAACATGTGGTGGTGTTAAACACCAATAGCTTATGGGACTTACCAACTAAGGGAAAAATCGCGAGGAAACCTACACTTCAAATTTGGTAAGAACCAGTCTGGCAATCACCACTATCTACAGTAAAAGTATTTTAAGCAGTCATTGATATTAAGATAACTATGACACAAAAACACGCGTTTGAGAACAAAACACTATACGTACTTGATGAAGTGATGTTGATAAGCAATCTTCCGGTACCATCAGTGGTGTTGAAGATGACATTTCCACCTCTTAAATTAAGTGCTTGATTTAATACATCAGTTGACTGTAAGTCCAGGCTGTTGGTGCCATTTAATGTGTATCGATGGTTTACGCACTGTCCGGGTGTTCGACTCTCAGGGTACGCTTGGATCTCATGCCATAGACCTTGGAACTGAGGACAATAGCGATAACTTTATGTGAGAAACTAGTTTATTATAATAAGTACGAATAATAAGAATATTGTATGCTTTTCGTATTGTCATACCGACATACCCAATACAGTATGTAAACGAATACATGATATTCTCTTATACAGCGTGTTTTATCCGATCGGTCGTGTGTGTGAGTGTTGATATTTTGCGTAGAAATAGTCAGTAGTAGGCCCGGAACTGGAGCGCCCAAAGACTTTGCAGGGAGCCGAAGACCAGAAAACAATCACTAAGCCATTCCGTCTATCAATCAAGCCGATAATATAGTTATTTATAATATCTCACCAGATTCATGTTGAAGTTAGGTACAGCTGTGATAGTGTTATCACATTGTCCGGGGAACACGACTGGCACGCCGGGTTGTGGTGTAGGGTAGTGGAAACAGCCTTCGGGTGTTTGATTACGGTTTATGAAGTATCTTTGATCCAAAACGGGGATGTTATTCATCACGTTGTTGATAGCAGTATTGGCTAATGCAGTCAATGCTTTAGTTCTGCTTAGCTTCCAACTCGAAACTGTGAAGTTATATAAGTAGTTAATTTGTGGCTCGCCAATTAGCACACACAATAGATTTTTATTGTTATGAAGTACGTATTTGTACGTGGCTGAGCCAAAATATTATAATTGCAATAGTTAATATAAATCATTTTTAAATTCAAGATAAATCTTTAAAAAGCATTAACGCATGCTAAGCGTAATTTAAAGTTACAATAGGTATTCAATGGATAGGAATACGGTCTCGAACAAGATTCGAACCTGCGCCTCCCGGATAAATACTCCAGGCGCTCTGATCACTAAGCCATTTCGACCTCTTAGAGGCGCCTCGAGGCTCCTGTTCGCGACCGTATTCTTTTTCCATTTTTAAATTACATACCTTGCACGTACTCATCATCAATAGGTCGACAGGTGTACACAAACGAGTAGGTGTCATAATCGGTGGCAAGTACCCAATAATTTGTAGTAACTGAAATAAGAAATATTCAAATTATATATATATTACTCGATTAGGAAAGTCGTGAAACTACCGATAATAAAAACCTGATGTATTAGAACCGAATTGAATGATAAGAATTTTCCTTGCATCGTTGTTAATGCCGTAAATATCGGTAAATATACAGTAAAATGAATCGTGGTGATTTTGGTACCCTTACCATTAACACCTCCTACAGTGAAGGTCACGTTTAGTTTCGCAGTACCGTCCTCACTGGCTGGCACAGCAGTTCCACTAATAGACAATAGCGATTGATTGATAACATGTGTATTAAACACTCCTACGCCGTTTTCGACGGAGCTGTAGTACGCATTGTTGCAGGTACCATCTTGGAAGTCACCTGGGTACGACTGGATATCGTGCCATAAACCCAAATACTGTAAAAGGAGATTTGATAATCAGAGTTTTGTGATCCTTGGGAGTACCCGATTTTTTATGTGATTTTAATAGTTTGTACACCTACCCGTGCAGCGTTGAAGTTTGTGACAACAGGAATACTCTGGTTACAAGTACCAGGGAACCTGACTGTGTCGGTTTCGTTAACCGCAGGGTAGTAGAAACAACCGGCTTCAGTGCGATTCACGGTGTAGTAGTATGGTTGGTGCAAGACCTCGATACTGTCTATGATCCGATTGATGTTGTTGACTGCATTTTGGCTCAGGGTATTATCACGACTGAGTTTCCAGCTGGAAACTAAAAAACAACCATTAAAGATATAGACGAGCTTCTGAAATCCCCAAAAGTATATAGATGGTAAAGCAAAAAGACTGAATGAATTTAATATTTTGAAAACATAATTTTTCATGTATTACTTCTATGAAGGGTTGTTTATATCACAACGTAAAGCTAGACATCACTATAATTAGTATTTTGGTGGTTTGTGCAAAATATGAGTGCATCTTGGATAATTTTTTCTTTAAAACATCACCCTGCCTTGCAATTTATGTAGATATTTGCTAAAGACTTACCTCTTCTTCGATTGTTGGCTAAGCTAACACATCCGTACAAAAGGGCATACGAATCATAATCTGTGTCGAGCACGTAGATATCATAGGTTGGGACTCCTGAAAAGAAAACAATAAAATCAGCAATTATCTACTTTTATGTATGGCAAATGTTTAACTTTTCAAATCAGTTAAATCAATACTTTCAATTTAGAATCAAATTGTCGTTTTGACATAAGAAATTACTTCTAAGGACATATATATCAATACACCACTCGTTAAAGGAATTTGGTTAAAGGTTTATGTACCGGTTAGAATGATCTATTATATATATACTCAAGAGTAAGGAAGTTGGCGAAGACTTCAAATTATTTGAAAGCCAGCATTTGATTCGTGTGGCTTAGCTCTTAGCTTTTCGGACGTGTTGCCAGTTGACAACGACGTTTGTACAGTGACTTTTGGCTTTTAAATATCTATTAAGTGATAAACTTACTTCCTTGCAAAGTGACAGTGAGTCTACCGGTTCCAGTGAGAGTAGCTGTTCCAGAAATAGTTGCAAGAGCTTGATTCACCACTTGTTGGTTGGTGATGCCAATAGTGGTGTTGTTTATGAAACTGTATCGAGGGGTATTGCAAGTGCCTGTTTGGAATCGGGATCCGTAACTCTCAATTAGACGCCAACGTCCGGCATACTGCAAACAAAATAATTGTGTTACAGCAAATAATCATCAGAGGGTATTTATTGATATGGAGTGCTGATATTACATACATACATATACATAGTATCACGCCTGTAAGTAAGTGTGTAAGGGGTAGGCAGAGGTGCACACAGCAGTACACCCACATTTCACCAATGCTGTTATTAAGTCCCATGTAATAGGTGGTGAGCTTATTGCCATCTACCGGGCACAATTCCAAACTCCGGGCTGCTACTGAGAATTTTCTAACAGAAAACTCAATTACACTTTGCCCGACCCGGGAATCGAACCCGAGACCTCATGCTCAGCAGTCGTGCTTGAGATCACTAGACCAACGAGACAGTTCTATATTCTATAGTGCTGATATTACTACATATAAAGAAATAATTGATAGTACAAAAATATTTATAGTAGCGATTTTGTGTTTCGATAAGTTCTATTTTTTGTTTGTTTTTATTTACATTTTGTCCATATATAAATCTAGTTTGGCACATGATCGCCTAGTGTCTAGTTGTTGGAAGCCTTGATCCATTATGGGGTCACCGTGCCATCTTACTAGTAGAAGTACTGAATAGTTTGACAAATTAAAAGTGATCTTACCCTTTCAAGATTTAAGTTGGACATTCCTGTAATGTTAGGGTCGCATTGACCGGGAAGTTCTACTTGTTCCCCGGGTATTAACTCAGGCAAGTAGAAACAAGCTCTATCTGATTGGTCAATGTCCTCGTAGTATTGCTGTTGCAGTACATTGATGTTTGCGATTGTGTTGGTGATAGCTAAGTCAGCTGCCGCAGACAGAGTTTGTGTTCGGCTAAGCTTCCAACTCCAAACTAAAATAAAACATAAATAGAAATAGTGAATCTTAAATTAAATTAGTATTTTAAAACTTTGTTCCTTCACTCGCCATATGCCAAGATAGATAGTAGATAGTACTACTGTGGCCGAGTTTACTTAGGCGGTGGCGATTTTGATATTTGAACAAATATTTTAGGTTATTTGATTCCCGATACAAAAACATGAGAATTTTAAAAAGTTTTTGAATGCAGTTTTTTATGTCGAAAAGCGATTGAATTGTTCCATAAAACAAATCTCTAAGTCTCACTGACCTACCTTAATTTAATACCCCTGCACCTATAGATTTATAAATGGAAGGGATATCAACTAACCTGCTCTGTAATCGCTGTCGATGTTGACGCAACTGTAAGCTAGTGCGTAGTTATTGTAGTCAGTGCTGAGGATCCAGTATGGGACTTCCATGGCTAAAAAAAATAAGATTTCACAATGAAACGACTTTAACAGAAAACAGATATTGTGGTGGCCTGGAGTGATCCCATAATATCTAGTTAAACTAAGTTTCTACTTCTAGGTACCATTTACTGATGTTGAAGTTATTAACATTCTTGAAACCGTTGTTATAGTTCAAGTTATTATCGGCGATAAGATCTGTCAATTAGATATTATTGGTTACAAAGTTGCAGCAACATCTTTCGGCCTAGTAATTGCATTTTCTTTTCTAGAAGGCAATCTGGCAATAATCTCTGCAATAAAACCTGACACACGTCACAGTAAACCTCCGTTTAAAAACAAAGACTATACGTACTTGATGATGTTATGTTGATAAGTAATCTTCCGGTACCATCAGTGGTGTTGAAGATGACATTTCCACCTCTCAAATTAAGTGCTTGATTCAATACATCAGTTGACTGTAAGTCCAGGCTGTTGGTGCCATTTAATGTGTATCGATGGTTTACGCACTGTCCGGGTGTTCGACTCTCAGGGTACGCTTGGACCTCATGCCATAGACCTTGGAACTATTGACAACAGGAAAACCTTTATTATCGTATGTTTATTCCAATGTTATAGTTAGTGTATTTTTAAAAAAACACAATAATGTAAAAAATCTTTGTCCTATATTAATATCTCCGTGAATCACGTATCTACAACTAGAACTACTTAGGCCACATAATTTCTATTTATTTCGAGAATCGAACCCGTAGAGCGTAATCACGGCTCAGTCAGCACAACGGGACAGAAATTGGTTGTAGGTATACTATTAAAATATTTATTTATCTCACCAGATTCATGTTGAAGTTGGGTACAGCTGTGATAGTGTTATCACATTGTCCAGGGAACACGACTGGCACACCAGGTTGTGGTGTAGGGTAGTGGAAACAGCCTTCGGGTGTTTGGTCGCGGTTTAAGAAGTATCTTTGATCCAAAACGGGAATGTTATTCATCACGTTGTTGATAGCAGTGTTGGCTGCTGGCGTTAATGCTTTCGTTCTGCTCAATTTCCAACTCGTAACTATAGAGAGTTATTAATGTAATTAATCAAAAATTGTTTTGCAAAAATAATATAATAGCAATCGATAATATAAACCGTTTTGAAATGTATGTAACGTACCCTGCACGTACTCATCATCAATGGGTCGACAGGAGTACACAAATGAGTATGTATCATAATCGGTAGCCATTACCCAATAGTTTGTAGTAACTGAAATAAAAATATTATATAATATTATATAAAAATGATTATATAATCACTAGAAACTAAAAACAGTGAAAAAAAGCAATAAAAACATAAAATTTAATTATTAAAAATGAATTGATTTAATAAAAAGGAAATACCGTTTCCAATAGTAATCTTACAAGCACACACGTAATCGGACCCGGAATAATATTATGCCGAGGAAACATATTTGTACATGAATTGAACCGTGAAGGAGAAGGCGATCGCTCAACCACTGTAACAGTGTCGTGATGAAGAATGTAGTTATGATTTTTATATCCTTACCATTAAAACCTCCTACGGTGAAGGTCACGTTGAGTCTCGCACTACCGTCCCCACTGGCTGGCACTGCAGTTCCACTGATAGACAACAGCGATTGATTGATAACATGTGTATTATACACTCCTACGCCGTTTTCGACGGAGCTGTAGTACGCATTGTTGCATGTACCATCTTGGAAGTCACCTGGGTACGACTGGATATCGTGCCATAAGCCCAAGTACTGTAAAAGAAGTTTTGATAATGAGAATTTTGTGATAGTAATATCTTAGGTTTTCGAGATCACTACACATTATAATAAATCAATTTTTAACCGGATTAATCGCGTGTATTATTGGCCTACACTTTGCAGCGTTCGTCGTAGACAGGAGGACTGCAAAGGCTGCAAAGTGTTCGAAACGTCAGGAAAATCAAAAACCAATAATACACGCGATTAATCCGGTTAAAAGTTGTTTTATTAGAATTTTGTGATTCTTATCAATACATGATTTTATTTATAAATATAACAGTGTGTACACCTACCCTTGCAGCGTTGAAATTGGCGACGACAGGAATGTTTAGGTTGCACTGAGTACGGAACCTGACGACGGAACTAGTGTCGGGTGTGGGATAGTAGAAACAACCAGCCTCAGTACGGTTCACGGTGTAGTAGAAACGGTTGTTTAAGTCCTCAACGCTGTTAATGATTTGATTGATATTGTTATTCGCAACTTGGCTCAGAGTATTTCCACGGCTCATTTTCCAGCTGTAAACTAAATTAAAACAAATTGATTAAATATAGTAAGCTTCTCGAATGTTCTCATACTCATTGCGAAGTGGAAACATGTTATTGCGTTGCGGGTTTGGAATTTAATTTCTTAACTTTTCTACTTAGCGTAGCTGATGAATGAACAGTCGCAAATTTTTTGCTTTTTACTATATATTTTCTGAAAAGTTTATGATGGGATATTTACCTCTTTTTTGATTATTGCCCATGCTGACACAACCGTATCCAAGTGCATAGGAATCATAATCTGTGTCCAGTACGATGAATTCAAAGTTGCCTCCTGAAAATAAATAGAAATTCACTAGGTAGTTGTTTTAATATTCTAATAGGTATTTGTCATGATTTAAACAAAATAGCGAACAAATTTGTATAATCACTTTCAAATCGTGAGGCAAATTCATATTAATCATTGTTCACTGGTTACTACTTACTTGCATTTTTCGGAATTACCCAACTAGTCTAAGAAACTAGTCGGGCAATCCCTAGAAATGCACGTGATTAGTAACCGGTGAACAATAATTGAATGCGCACGAATATTTAAATACTTCTCAATTTTATGCAGTTTTTTACCCCATGCATCACCTCAAGGCGATAGAAACAGCAAGAAATTTTACATAATTAAAATAAGGCTTAATTTGTTAAAAAAAAAAAACAATAAGTTGCACTTACTGCCAGGGAGAGTGAAAAGAAGCCTTCCGGAGCCATCAACAGTCACAATGTTAGCAGTGCCAGTAATAGTTGCGAGTTCAAGATTGACAACCTGTGAGTTGGTGACGGCCATCACGTTAGAATTGTTCTGCGTGCTGTATTCAGCTACATTGCATGTGCCCACTTGGGAGTCAGATGCATAGCTCTGAATTAAACGCCAACGACCAGCGTACTGTAAATAAAAAAAACAAAATATATTTAATATAATAAATACCGAAAACTGCCTAATGACAATTAGCGAACAGACTCGTAACCGAGTAACCGGATATATAAAATAAAATAATTGAATGTATTGCAATATGGTTTTTAAGTAGTGATAACCTGATACAACCATTGAACTGATACTCAAAGGTGGAAAGTTGGAACCCAAGGCACCACCGACTTTTCGTAATCATGTGCGTATATCACTTGCTTAAAACAATAAGGGCAAACATCATGAGTAAACCAGCACACTGGAGAAATGTTCTCGATGGTGTGTAAAGTCATCTTAGAGACCTATGGGCAGTTTAAACGCTAGGCTCAAATGCTAGGTTGTTCATCAGACATACGTTCGACATCATTTAGATTTAGGGTAAGGCTGAGGGCATGATTTAGGTATTGTCTAATTCTAACGAATAATGCATGTGTTTGAGGACCCAGTCGGAAAAAAGATTTTATTTTTTTAAATGCCTCTTACCCTTGCAATGTTGAAGTTGGGTACACCTGCAATGCTAGCGTTACATTGTCCAGGAAGAATGATTGGGTCACCGGGTTCCAGGTCAGGCAAATAGAAGCAAGCCCGATCGGAATAGTCAATGTCTTCGAAGTACTGGTTGTCCAGAAGAAGGTGGTTTGTGAGAGCGTTATTAATAGCTGTGTTAGCTGCCGCAGACAGTTGTTGTGTTCTGCTAAGTTTCCAACTCCAAACTAAAATAAAAATAAATTAAATATTATTATCAATAAGTCTGAACACGGAAATTGTCAGAGAAGAGAATTATGTGGTTCAATAATAATTGTGGCGCGAATTGTTCGATATGCTAGTCACAGCGTCTTTTTTTACGGCTAATTAATGTATGGGTAGTCGGGTGTCTCGGAGACGTTGAGATTTCCAGTTTTCAAGGTATTATTATGCAGTAGGTAGTATTATGCAGAATCCGATAACAGTTTAGAAGGCTCTTCAGTCAGGTCTTTTTGGATTTAAAGTCAACTTAACCTTAGCTGGAAAAAGCCAAAGATAATAAGAACAAATGTTACCTATCTAAATTGAAATATTATAGTTACCTCCTCTAAAATCTCGGTTAATATTGACGCAAGAGTATGCCAACGCGTAGTTAGTGTAATCCGTGTTTAAGATCCAGAATGATATATTTATAGCTGAAATTAAAATAATATTATTAATGGTTATAAAGATTGTATTAAGTTATTGTGTGTACAGATGTATACCGTTGTTGCTAGGGGGTGTTAGATATTACGAAGACAACTATGTACTTCTACTGTTTAGCTGTACAATTTACCACGTAACAAAAATTTATCACTATATTCAAAAAAACTAATCAGAATATGTAAAAATAAAACCATCGGAAACACACTTCAAAGAAAAATAAATCACACATAGAAGTTGTGAAATAAATCTCAATATACCTTGACCATTCGCTCCAGGAATGGTAATATTGAGCCTTCCGTTATTATCAGTCGTACTGTTAATTAAAGTTCCATTAATAATGCTACGGAACTGGTCGTAGACTGAATAAGAAGACATATTAAGTCGTGTGTTATCGACAAAGGTGTAATCGTGTCTGATACAATCTCCAGGCTGTTGCGCTTTAGGATACGATTGAACTTCATACCATACACCTGAGAACTGAAATTAAAGAAAATCATGAGTCCCTTTGACGATGCTAGTCTCCTTTGATCGTAACAAGATACTACAGAAAATTATTCTGTCTTAAAGCCAAAATTAATAACTTATCTTTAAATGGTTTGGCGTTTATTTCGTTTTATATGGTTTGTATTATTGGTTGCTATATATCATATATACAATTAGACAAATGTAAATAGCCCGAAATATGAATGCTTCTGGGGCTAAGATTATAAGTTTTTGAAAACTGAATAGGATTTTGTTTCTGATTCAAGCCAGGCCGGAATATTTAAATAGCCAGGAATTAATTGGGATTTTTTGGGTTTGAACACACAAAACACCCAACCAGGGGGGCTACGGCCATATATTCAAGTACCTACCTAAAAACATTATTGTATAAATGACTTACCCGATTGAAATCGAAGTTTGAAACAACAGGAATGTTAGTTTCACATTGTCCGGGGAACACGACGGGAACACCAGGTTGGGGGTCGGGGAAGTAGAAACAGCTTTCTTCTGTCTGATTCATAACTTCATAGTATTGTTGTCGAAGCACTGATGTGGCACTCATCAAGTTATTGATTGCGGTATTTGACGCTGGTGTCAACTGTTTCGTTCTACTAAGCTTCCATGACGTCACTGTGAAATTTTCAATTATTGAAATATATTTACGAAGGAGGGGCACGTGGCTAAGTAACACAGATCGATCGAGGTTAAGCTGCGCTTGTCGCGGTCGGTCTGTGGATGTGTGACCATCATTTCACTCCGAGAACTCTCCTGCTTCGGAGAGCACGTTAAGCCGTCGGTCCTGGTTGTCAAATTAAGATCTTTGAATAAAAAAAAAGGGTGAATCATGATTGTGGTGGATATTCAACAAGCTGGTTTTTTTTAAATATTTTTAGATTAGTTTTGCGAGGATTGATAGTTTCTTTACTATAGTAGGATTATAGAATTTAAACAAAACTACTGAATTGTAACGTACCTTGCATTTCATCGGCATTACTGTCGGAACAACTGTATACAAGGGCATAATTATCGTAGTCGGTGCCCAATACCCAGTAGATACTAGTTGTAGTCACTGAAAATAAAAACAAACAAATTATAATAATTCATTTTTTAAAGCATGTTTTTAGTTAAGCAGTGAACTTTTAATTTAATAGATAATTTCTATTGTAACTTACAATTTGATCCAGGAATTGGGAAATTCACGATTAGCTCGCCTGTTCCATCAGTAGAACGAGGGAATGCAGTGGCACTGGCTGTGTATAACCTTTCATTTATAACATGAGAGTTGAGTACGTCGACACTGTTGCTCGCTAAGGTGTATTGCGCGTTGCTACAATTGCCATTTTGGTTTTGTGCCGGGTACAGTTCGATAGTGTGCCATAGGCCCATATACTGGAAAGAGAACATAAGATTTACTTAAAAAGGAAGAACTCCAATACAAGAAAATTTAAAGTGGCCTTAAAATATTCAAGAACTTAAGGCCATTTGTCTAGGAAATCAAAATTCAAAGTGATCTCACATTTAAAGTTCTACATAAGCCAGATACGAATGCGTATGATTTTTGCATGCGATAATGTTTAAAAGTCCTTGTGCTACACGAGGTGTACCTTAATCGTTCTGAAGAAAGTCATAATTGGTTTCTCTAACCAATTTAGTAAGGATGGTTTAGTAAATTATCATACCTATATACATTAACATCATGAGCGGCTGGTGGCTAAGTAATGCCCGCACGAATCGAACTATTCGGCCGTCGGTCTGTAGATAGGTGACCATAATTTCATACCGAGCCACTCAGTGCCTCGGAGAGCAAGTTAAACCGTCGGTCCCGGTTGTCAAGTTAAGTTATGACAGCCGTTACGGGTAGTCAGAGGTCTGAAAGTCTAACAACCAGTGATACCTTGTGATATCGTGTTAGACATTAACAGGTTGTGGATGTAAAATACTGGTATAAAGCTGCATGATTTCACTGGAAGCTGACCCCAAAGTAATTGGGAAAACGCTACGCAGATATATAATTAAAGCTAGAGTTAGCATTGTTTTCCGTCCTGGTGAAGTACTTACTCTGGTAATATCGAAATTAGACATAGCCCGAACATTAAGTGAACTGCATTGTCCTCTGAAGACCACGGGTGTGTTGGGAACGGGTTCAGGGTAGTAAAAACAGCTTTCGTCAGTCTGGTCGGTCGGTTGATAATACTGATAGTTCAGATCTAAATTGGCGTTTATGGTCTGATTAACTGCTGCTTGAGATCCGGGTGGCAATTGTCGGGTCCTGCTGAGAATCCAGCTGAAAACTGTGGAAGACCATAATTTTCTAGTTTTCATTGTTTCGGTTTGACATTTATATATTGATGTAAGTTTCATGTACTGTTTTGTTGGTACGTGCAGAAATAATTGGGTTAAATAGTCGGCGAATGTGGTTAATCTTTTTTTTTATTTTTTATTTTTATTCTTTATGCACAATTGTACACGTTGTGTGTTTTTTTTTCACTGTGTAAGAAATATCACTGGCTTGCAGTGAGACAATTACGAGATGGGTTGTGCATGTAGTATTTTTTTTTAAAGTAATCTGTATATTTAAGCTCTCCGTAAGACAAAAATAAGGAATCAAGGCATTTATAGACTTAAAAATGAAAGTTCCTTATGTATGAAATAAGTACCTTCATGAATAATGAAATAAAGTAGGGACTAATATTTACCTCGTTTTTCGGTGGAAGATACATTTACACAAGAATAAGAGATTGCATAACTGTCGTAGTCGCTCGCAAGAATCCATAGTTCCTGAGTAGCAGGGGCTAAAAACAAAAAATAAAAATGCATCATGAGTATGTGAATTCTTCTTGTTATTAGTTGTTTATCTTCAGGGGTTGTAGGGATATTTTTTGTCGTACTGGCGTCATTATCCATGTTCTCATTTTCCATTTAATTTTTAGTTTATATTGATTTAGAGATAAAAGTATATAATTAATGCTTTAATTTGAAGTAATTTGATTTATACAAAAGATGAAGATAACTTCAGGTTTTAAAAACCCATATTCAGTTAAGTAAACAACCTACGGGGTTCCTTAACTAGAAAATGTGAACGTAAAAAATATAAATTATGGTAAAAAAAAACTATGCACACTTCTATGACATGTGTAAAGTGCTTTTGCTTTCCAAACTAACTAAAGCTTGTATTATGGAAGTTGCCTATTTTATATTTAGGATAAAATAACCCGAGGGAGGAATGCATAAAATTATAAAATGTTGAATATGCTTCTCTTGAGCGTATTTCGGTCACGTCATATCTCCATGGAGATTAGCCAAGTACGTAGGAGATATTTAGTGCACAAGTGTATGCGAAACCACAGGAGCACCTCTTCCTTCATTCTCATAGTCCTATGGGACAGTAATCCGACACGACCGGAATTAGATTAGGCGCAGGACTAACGGTTTACTCTCTGAAACACGGGGGTGCCACACCACCAACTTCCTAAGTTTGGCTGCTACTGAGAATTTCCTAACAGAAAAAACAAACAATTTGCTGGACCTGGGAATCGGACCTCACGCTCAGCGCCCGCGGTTGCGACCACTAGGCCAACGAAGCAAAATTTGGATTATTGTTAACATAGATTCATAGTATTATTTAAAAAGGCAACAATCAGCCAGGAAACGGTAATCCTATCCGATAAAGAACTTAAGATTTTGTGTGAATGATAGATATTAAACGTGATTATATTATACGATAGTAATAAATGAGTAAAACTAAGGCAGGGCTTGTGTATTTATGACTGCTAATTCAGAGTGTCCACGATCAAAATGATACAATACGATATCTATAGCAAACAGAATAGATAAGTAGGCGAATATGCACCTACGTCACAGATTAATGATTCGGATCGCTATGAGTTATAAATACTAAGGAACTAGCTCTTTGTAATACCAGAGTACTTTTTCCCTCTTCCGCCTTAGTCCTGGGATCAATTAATATTTCTATATATAGATTACCCTTTTGACCCTAAATATTTTGAAGAACCTAGCCGCCTTAAAAAAAACTCGTCCTAGCTACTTGAAGTTAGTGGTTGCCTGGGGATTACGGAGATCTTTGAGTAATAAGTCGTGGGTTCAAACCACGTAATTTATTCAATATTTTAAGTAATTTCTTAGCTCCGTTCGATTTAGAAACTAGTTGGGCAATCACGAAGAATACGTGTGAGTAATAACCGTGAAACTATATGTTAAAATTATTGTGTGAAAACCTGAACCTAACTAATTGATCTAAAATGGTGAAGCCGGAGTAAGTTAGAGTGGTAACCGAGCTATGTTCATGCCTTCTGTAAACAAAAAGGCCCTAACTCTTCATTGGGATAGTATTGTTAGGCATTTGCATAGCATAGTATTAGAAAGTAAAGTCAGAGGCCTCCGGATGTTGCTACTTAAACGACATAAGTTTAAATTGTAATGCTTAAGCATAGAGTTTCTTCTTACCGGTTAGTTTTCATAGTAAACTATTTTGAACTGTGAACCTTTTCTTTTTCTAACATAACATAACATAGCATCACGCCTGTATTCCTCAAAGGGGTAGGCAGAGATGTACACAGTCGTATACCCACATTTCATCAATGCTGTTATTAAGTCCCATGTAATAGGTGGTGAGCCTATTGCCATCTACCGGGCACAATTCCAAACTCCGGGCTGCTACTGAGAGTTGTCTAACAGAAAATCTCAATAACACTTTGTCCGACCCGGGAAACGAACCCAGACCTCATGCTCAGCAGTCGCGCTTGGGACCACTAGACCAACGAGGCAGTTTTCTTTTTCTGACGCCTTTATAAGTTTATATGCCTTTTGGCTTTGACTTTGATTTTGAATTCTAACACCAGAATATTCTTCAACAGAATAGAGAAAGAAAAAGTAAAGAATGAAAGATACTTACGTGCTCCCGGAATATTTAACACCACAGATAACCTTGCACTGTTATCTGTACTGCTGACTACTGCAGTTCCATTGATCGTGAGCAGATTTTGGTTGATCACTTGGCTGTTCAGTACGTCAACTACTCCATTCCCAAGACTGTACTCTGCTCTGATACAACCTCCATTGGAACTGGCAGTTTCATAACTCGAAATTTCATGCCAACGTCCTAAAAACTGGATTGAAAAAAGAACAAGGAATTAGGGAAATTTTTGACGGAGAATAATATCAGTTTTAATACCGCTTTAATCTAGTCTAATGAAACATAAAATAAGTTTAATTTAAACAGTAGTTTACTAACTAAAGTAAGTATTTGCCTAAGTTACACATACAATTCACACATGTTGTTATTGACATAACAAGAGTATTCCCCGAATTTTGTTATTGAGTTAAATGTAATTGGCTATTGCTATTTACTGAGCACAACGGCAATGTTCTTCCTACTGAGAATGAGTTTGCCCAGCCCATTAACAGAACACAGGACCTCTCGCTAAGCAGTCGCGTTTACCTTTCGGCTCAGCAACGTACAGAATTATACGTTGTAACAATAAAAATCTATTGTGTCTGCTAATGAGCGAGGCAACAGCTTAATTATACCAGTAACTAGTCTCAAATCTTCTTAATCAAAAACGCTTAAAAACGTTTCGCTTATAGTGACTGATATTAATCTGTTAACTCGCTAATTGCCAGACACAATAGAATTATTATTGTTATCAAACAATTTGGTACTTTAACGAGCAATGTGAGGTAGCATTTTTTTAGGTTAGGTTCAGAAATATGTACTAGATATGAGCCGAGTATTGGAACAGATCCGAAGACTAGTTATTTTACGAGACCAGAACTAGTCTTAGCTCTCGCATTTAAGGATTTACTCAACATGTTTAGCAAGCGTCCACGCACTCAACAAAAAATTGCACCATGCATTGTTATACTTACTCTGGCTACATTGAAGTTTTGAACGACGGGAATATTCGGGTCACATTGTCCAGGTAAAACAATAGGTTGGCCGGGTTGGATTACTGGTAGTCTATAGCATCCATTAGCACTGTAATCAACACTTCTAAGGGTTGCAGCGTTGATGCCAAAAAGGTTGTTGATTGTAGTATTAATTAGGGCTGAGGCCATCTCGCTCGGATACGACCTTTCTCTTCCAAGAACCCATATGTATACTGTGAACAGATTGAAAATACTTATGGAACTGTCTTACGAATAGTAGATAATATAATTTGCGACGTTTTTTATGAACATAATCGCATGTTAGGTGCGAGCCAACAGCATGTCAACCTTTTCTTTATTTTTATATGAATCATTCCCTAAGTATATATATATAAAGTAAACAATCAGTTTTTAAGGTTCCGTACTATAAAGTTTACGTGTCCTTATTATCTGACTGTTTTAAGGTGTTTTTGGTGGCAAGAAACCTTATCTACGCTAGACGTATTTTTTCTGTCAATTACTCATTGAACTTCTGGTATTTCTCTTTGGTTTTTTTTTGTATAATAACTTGAAATTTTGTCATGTGGTTTACATATTTTATGCATTGTTTGTCTATCTAACTAAATTCAATATTTATTGTTAGATACTTACCACTCCTTTGTGTAGTCGAAACATTTCGACAAGCGTATGTAAGAGCAATTGACGAGTAATCGGTCGATAACACCCAAAAGTCGGTGGCTGAAAGGAAAATTATTGTAAATTGTAGTAAGATACATTAAATTGGGATAAGGTACAGGTTGCTGCGCTTCAGTATAACGCAACATTTGTGAAGCAATAAAAGCGCTTTATTTCAAATGTCAACATTCAAGCAGTGCTCTAACGAAATATGCTTTTGCTTTCTGTTTTTTTTTCTGAACGAGTGATATACTCGTACGTACCTTGGTAGATACCTATATAAATTAAAAATAAATTATAATTCAATAACAATAATTAAAAAAAAATGCATCACGCCATATTCGCCGAAGGGGTAGGCAGAGGTGTTCATAATTATACACCCACATTTCACCAATGCTGTTTTAAGTGCCATGAATAGGTGGTGCGCCTAATGCCATCTACTGGGAACAATTTCTAACTCCGGGCTACAAAAAACAACTCAATAACACTTTTTCGTATTAGAAACCTAATGCTCTTGGGACCACTTCACCAACGAGGCAGTTAGGCCATCGTAAATCAGTTGCATATCTATGTAATGAGTTAAAACCAAAAGCTTGGCAGAGATCACAATTCAAGTTTTTGCGGCTTTCAATCTGCTGTAATATATGAAAAAAGGTATATTAATGTTACTACATATATACCAACAGGATATAGTAACAATTGAATAGAAACATTTGAATCGCTTGACGTTTCGACCAGGTTGCTCTAATCGTGGTCACAAGCAGACTCAATATTTATTGCGCATTAATAGGCATGACAACATATTTTGAAATCTTCTTTTATAATGTAGGTACACGTCTACTATTTCCGAAAAACACATTATTTCAGAAATAAACTAAGTTTCAATGTAAATTAATGCATTTAAATCTATCTAATTTGATTTAAGCGCGAAAACGCTGCTGGGTGTCATGGCGCGGTTTTGACGTCATGCCTCCATATTTGACATAAGTTGAAGCCATAATGTACGGCGATGAGTGACATTTTACTGAGGCGTGACGTCATTCACTGTGATTGACGTCAGCATTTTATACTTTTATTTTATTGAAAATATTATTAATCTTAATATTTTTAATAAAAATAGGTAATTTTTTAGAATCCTTTGTGCCTATATTTTGTGTCATCATGTCTATTCCTGCAAGTATATAGCAATATCATGCAATGCGACAGGTAGTTATAAAAATGCTCTAAGATAATGTTACTTACGGGTCGGAGACGATGAGATGCTAAGGGTGAGTTTGGCAGAGCCATTTTCAGCCTGGGAGACTAAACCATTTGCTTCATTATAAAAATTTTCGTTTACCGATGTATAGTCAACATTTATTGTGTTACTATTATTCGTCAAGCGAAATTCTGTACAGTCTCCATTTTGCGTCGGGTTGTCTGCCCGGGCCAACTCGTACCACGTACCTAGGAACTGGAACATAAATACTAGTTAATCCTACTATAATAATATTATAAACGCGAAAGTTTGTTTGTATGGATGTTGGTTACTCTTTCACGCAAAAACTACTGAATGCATTTTAATAAAATTTAGCACACATATAGTTTATAATCTGGATTAACGCATAGGATACTTTTTAACCCGGTTTGACCCAATTTAGAAGTCCACGCAGACGGATCGCGGGCAGAAGCTAGTCATAAATAAGAAGTAGTTGGTGCCAGCGAGTTCGTTTGCCCCACAAAAGGTTGACGATGGCCTCCTCCAAGATGCAATCTATCTCTATATCAAAATTCATTTAACGGCGTAGGCGTTAAAATGTAACAAACAAACAGACAAAGCGAAAGTCGTCTAGTTTGTTGGTGGTACTTGCAATTTTTTATATGTGTATGTAAAGTTACAATATTAAATGGAAAAAGAATACGGTCGCGAACAGGATTCGAACCTGCGCCTCCCGGATAAATACTCCAGGCGCTCTGACCACTAAGCCATCTCGACAAACCGCCGTCCATTTAATATTGTAACTTTAGAGTTCGCTAAGCATGCGTTAGTGCTTTTCAAAGATTTATCTTGAATTATGTGTATGTAATTTGCGAATGTGTATGTATTTGCATGACTACCATCAATAACATCAAACTTTAAAATCTTTATTGCATTCATATGTACATAGGTTGTTACAAAAAATGTGAATCGTAACAATATTACCCCTGTAAGGGCGCAGCAATTCTAGCAATATAAATTCTTAGTGACAATTTTATTATTTAAATATGTATTATTTATATTAATTTGCGAATGTGTATGTATTTGCATGACTACCATCAATAACATCAAACTTTAAAATCTTTATTGCATTCATATGTACATAGGTTTACAAAAAATGTGAATCGTAACAATATTACCCCTGTAAGGGCGCAGCAATTCTAGCAATATAAATTCTTAGTGACAATTTTATTATTTAAATATGTATTATTTATATTAATTTGCGAATGTGTATGTATTTGCATGACTACCATCAATAACATCAAACTTTAAAATCTTTATTGCATTCATATGTACATAGGTTGTTACAAAAAATGTGAATCGTAACAATATTACCCCTGTAAGGGCGCAGCAATTCTAGCAATATGAATTCTTAGTGACAATTTTATTATTTAAATATGTATTATTTATATTAATTTGCGAATGTGTATGTATTTGCATGACTACCATCAATAACATCAAACTTTAAAATCTTTATTGCATTCATATGTACATAGGTTTACAAAAAATGTGAATCGTAACAATATTACCCCTGTAAGGGCGCAGCAATTCTAGCAATATAAATTCTTAGTGACAATTTTATTATTTAAATATGTATTATTTATATTTTAATAATACATATTTAAATAACCATCATATATTTTCACACAATTGCTATAATATTTATCTAAATACATTAATAATATTAACTTAAGAAGAGGAAATTATAAATACCTAGTTATTGAAAGGATAAATATTGTGGAACTTCTTCCACAATATAACACCACTTCTTCACTACTTCCACAATAACTAGATACTAGATAGTGTTATTTGCATGCATTTGTAATGGACCTTAAAGTACCTTAAATATAGCATATTATTCTGACCTTGTCCTATATGTTACACGTGTATTTTTTGCAATTTTCAATTAGTGGATTAAAGTTATCTCACACATCAAAAATGTGTACCTGTATCAGTGATAAAATATCATATAGATAGTCATGCTTAATGATTTTCATTTTAGTGAGTAAAATATACCTACACAAAGACGTTTCGACGTTATTTAATCAAGATAGCCTTGTAAGATATAAAACGCTTTGAAACTATTTTTTTTTAATATATAGAAATATTGTTACGCACTATGTGTTTGTTTCATATAACAAATGTAATTAGCAGTGATAGCTTAGTATGTAGGTATAGGTCATAACATAACATAGCATCACGCCTGTATTCCCCGAAGGTGTAGGCAGGGGTGTACACAGTTGTACACCCACATATCACCCATGCTGTTATTAAGTCCCATGTAATAAGTGGTGAGCCTATTGCCATCAACCGGGCACAATTCCAAACTCCGAACTGCTACTGAGATTTTTTTAACAGAAAAATTCTATAACACTTTGCCCGACCCGGGAATCAAACCCGAGACATCCTGCTCTGCAGTCCTGCTTGGGACCACTAGACCAACGAGGCAGAGTATCACCGTCAGACTGGCAAATTCAAGATCACAGGTTCGGATCCAAGGTCCATTGATTTCTTGAAATCATGTGCATACTATAAAAAACATTTGCACTGTGAAGGAACATATTGTGAGGAAACCAGCACACCTGAGAGATGTTCTCGATGGTGTTATATTACAATAAAAAAAAAAAAGTAATCATGTTTATATTGTTTAAGTAAATATATGTGTTCATTGACCCCAAATCTAATCCCCTAATTCTATCACTAAGGAAAAGAGAAATTAACTCCCCATATCATTTAAACATTAAACTTTTTATTAATATATGATAGGTACCTTTAAATTAATCTTAATAATTAAGTGTAATTAATTGTGTACAGTAATGAGTTTAGTAATGTCAAAGATAGAATGATCTAATCTACAATCTAATAACAAAGTGCATTTATATGTATTTCTAAAAGGTTCCTTTAAAAGTGATAATAAGCTGTTTATCACATCAAACGACTGAAAAATGAAATAAGTAGGTATGTTAAGTCATAACTGTGGGGTTACTCTTGAAACTAATACCAATTCCAATTCAAATCCAATATTAAATAGACTCCTTAAAACAAAGCGTAATTTTAAAGTAAAATCTACGTACATTACAGTTGCCTCAATTTTAAAGTATGTTGTCTTCATATTATCCCGAATCTATAATTATTTTTTAGACTTTTGGCATTTAAAAGTACGAACTATTTACTTTATATCCAATGTCAATCGAGCGGAATTATTTTCAAGAGTAAGCCCACTGATTCAAAAATAAATGCAGGCGAAGAAGTGGTGTGACGTTAAAGTTAAGTGCTTTGCGACAAATAGATCGCAATACTGAAACGTATACGGAATAATCATAGAGTTCGTTTTTTAGGGAAAAAAAACCGACTTGAAGACTATGCCTAGGTACATGTACAAACTATTATCAAGACATTTGCTGAAGGGAACCACAAACCAAAACGTCATCTGTGTAAACATTTTTGGTTTTTGTAAATTTTTCAAAAAGCGTCTAATTCATTTCCATAAAATTTATATCGGACCACCTTTGAATTATGATCTATCAAACAAAAAATTATCATCAAAATCAATTCGTAATTAGCGGAAAATCGCGTAAGAAACATACAAAATCATACAGTGGAATTGAGAAACTCCTCCTGAAGTCGGTTAAAAACGACGAAATTTATATATTTAACACCCACAAGCTAATTGTTTATTTTAGGTACATGTAGGTACCATAGCAGTAACAATTCTTATTATATTATTATAAACTTACAGATATATGATATTATTATAAACTAACAGATCGATCGATCGAGGTTAAGCTGTGCTTGCCGCAGTCGGTCTGTGGTTGGGTGACCATCATTTCATACCGAGACCCCTCCATGCCTCGGAGAGCACGTTAAACCGTCGGTCACGGTTTGTTAAACATGATCTATGACAGCAGGCCTGAAAGTCTGAAAACCTGTCATACCACGAGTTATCGTGTTACCCCATAACTGGGTTGTGGAGGTCAGATAGGCAGTATTGAGCTGCATTTGGTTTGACTGGTAACCGACCACAAAGTAATTGGAAAAAGGCTAGGCAGATAATTATAATGACCAATACAATGCTTTTTTAATTAAACGCTTTCATGGCTTTTCGCATCTTCGAGAATATCTGTCAGGTGTGCTGTGTCCTCACGATGTTTTCCTACACCATTTTAGGTAAGTGATATTTAATTAGGGTATTGTAGTGGTCGAGTGGTTACGGGGTCGCCACTTGAGTCACAGCTTATGGATTCAAATCTGGCATGTACCAATGTGACTGTTTCAATGTCATGTGTACTTTCTTAGTTTATTTGAAGGAAAACATCGTGAGGAAACCTGGAATTAATAGTTTTAAATCGCCAAACTAAAGTGAGCTAGCATAGTGATCAATGCTTGTGCCTTCTCTGTATGAGAAGAGGCCCTTGCCCTGCAGTGGGACAGTTATGGGCTGGTTATGTTGATATGATATTTAATCCATACTAATATTATAAATGCGAAAGTAATTCCGTTTATTTATTCGTTTATTACTTTTCACGGCTGAACGGATCATAATGAAATTTATCAAGGCGATAGATTGTATCTTGGGGAAGAACTTAAGCTATATTTAGTTGCGCAGACGAAGTCACGGGAACTAGCTAGTTTATAATACATACAGCCGTGACATTCATGATTAGGTATGAAAAGTCAGTGGTGCGTGTCTTATGTTCGCACCTGCGACTAGCAAGTCCAACGGTCGCAACATTACGGCTATCACTGCGGTATGAAGTGTCAAGGTCAAGCTTATCTAATTAAATATAAATAATCACGGACATATTGCCGCCAAAGTAATACATTACTATCGCCGATACAGGTGACGTTAATTGATATGAGGAATTGATTATTATAATTGTATTTTTGTATTGTGGTTCTAGAAAAAACCTCTACTTAATGAGGATTTTAGGTGATGTAATAAATTATGTAGACATATTCCAAGACTTGGTCACTAATATTAAATTTGGAAAGTGCTATTAAAATATTTTGCCATCCGCACACTCCTGACGAAAAACCGTACTTTAAAAAATTCCTTCTAACATACTATTTTAGGAAACTTTAGAAAATTTTCTTTAATTAATTTTAAATAAATTAATTATCTTGTATCTCTGCAGGGTTAGACCTAGGAGTACTATTTGCAACGGTTATCGATTTATTCGCATAATATTTTATGTCATATTGGCATACTTTGACTTGACCTAATAATTGTTACGCATAAATAAATTCTGCATAAATGTTAAGGCATAATATTTTACCATAACTACTGTTAGCATGCCGATTTTGAAGCATAACATAACATAGCATCACGCCTGTATTCCCCAAAGGGGTAGGTAGAGGTGTACACAAATATTCACCCACATTTCACCAATGCTGTTATTAAGTCCCATGTAATAGGTGGTGAGCCTATTGCCATCAACCGGGCACAATTCCATACTCCGGGCTGCTACTGAGAATTTCCTAACAGAAAAACTCAATTACACTTTGTCCGACCCGGGAATCGAACCCGAGACTTCCTGCTCAGCAGTCGCACTTGGGACCACTAGACCAACGAGGCAGCATTTTGAAGTTATTACAAATGCGTAACGACTTTGCTAAGTGTTATATAATTATTTACTGTTTGCACTGGGTCAAATAACTTTCGTATATAAAATATACATGTTACCTATTGCCACAGTGTAGGACCATATCTAATAACTATTAGACGAATAAATAATATTATGTCATCTAACTTTATGGGACACAAGATTAGGCTAAAGAAAGACCAAGTGATAATTATGCTTGTTTAAACAGTGTGCCAAATAATATTATATCAAAGTATTAGTATGCCATTAAAAAGTATGCCTAAAGCCATATTATGCCTTTGTTTATGCCAAAGTATATTAAAGTTAAAGAATAAGGTATTTATAAAGTATGCGATTCAAAAGGTCGTGAGCCAGGATCATAAACCGGAAACCATTTTAATTTAAATCTGTAAAATATGGGTTGCTAAAGAGAAGAGAATTTTCTAACATGAAAAAATCAATAACACCTTGCCTGACTCAGGAATCGGACTCAGGACCTCACACTGCAGTTACTGTTTGGGATTGATGCAGCTCTAATAAAAAGCCTGCCAAAATTGATATCAATTCCTGAAATTGTTATCTTTCTTTCGCTAAATTACTCATATATGAATTAACATCACTTACTCTTTCGAAATCGAAATCTTGAACCAATTCAACATTGGGATCACACTGTCCATTCTGCAAGTATTGTCCGACACACGCACTCAATATTCCGAGGAAAGTAAAAACTAATATTAATTTCGACATCATGAGGTCATAGTCATGTCTCGTCACAACACAACCGCCAAACTAATCAAAAAACGTTATATCTGTTAATTTATACGAAATCTTATCATTAATTTTTATCTTTTCTTTAATCGCAAAAATCATATTGTCCAATATAGGTATTATTTTGAGCGCACCAAAGGATTGTAACAAATTACATTGGCTGATAACGGTTTTTAGCCTATGCACCTATTTTTTGCAAATGTGTGCCGTTTGTTAGGACATGTAAGATTCATTTCAGTTTTCATAAGTTCATTGTTAAAAGTGCTTAATTTATTGTATTGATTTATGTCATATACGTGCCGATTAATTAATGAAATTATCTGTTTGGGAAAAGGTTATTCTAGATATTATGATGATTGACGGCATCCACTGCCAAACACTGTATGGTAGCAACCCCCTACCAGACCCCATTAAAGTAAATAAAATTGTAATAGTACTTATCTATGTTATATTATAAAATTTTTCGTTGGTCTAGTGTCCCGAGCGCGACTGCTGAGCATGAGGTCTCGGGTTCGATTCTCGTGTCGGGCAAAGTGTTATTATTTCTATTAGAAATTTCTCAGTAGCAGCCTGGAGTTTGGAACCGTGCCCGGTAGATGGCAATAGGCTCACCACGCATTGGTGAAATGTGGGTGTACAACTGTGTAAACCTCTACCTACCCCTTCGGGGAATACAGTCATGATGTTATTTTATAAAATCTGAATTTTATGTATGTGTTATAATATTATTGATAATTAAGCCAAGAAATTGTTACAATATATTAACATCCTCCTGTTCTTATCCCAATTTATTTGGAGTAGGCGCAGCACAGACCTATCAGGCATGCTGATAAAAAAAGAATTGGTATTAATTATTATTATTAATTTAAATTGATAAAATAATGATTTCAAAATAATATTTTTCTTTTGTCTATCTATGTTCATCGCTTAATATTATAGTTTTTGGACTAATGGTATTTTACAGCAATGATTTTAAATGTATGACAAATTTGGAACCGTATCGGTCATGAGTCCCGGGAAACTCAGGTAAGAGTTATTGGAGATATAGTTTGGTTATAGAATTTCCATGAAGATTCCCATATATATCAAATAGAAGGTAAGTAAGTTTCAGCTTCGGTCTTAAGTTCGGCTTTTGCGCCCGTGTATCTGGTTCGATTCCCGAACACTTATTGTATGACCTACAGATCATTAATCCGGATCTTGGTAGGTATCTGTACACATACTTATGAAAAAAAAAAAAAAACTATCACTTATCAAGCTTTTGTGCTCTCTAAGGTACCTTTACCAAAGGATGTCATTGGGACCGTATTATTAAACCTTCACCGTCTGCCTGGTCTGTCTATGATAGTAGGTCTGTATATTTTTAACCACAATAGAACTGCCTCGTAAGTCTAGTGGTCCCAAGTGCGACTACTGAGCATGACGTCTTGCGTTCGATTCCCGGGTGAGGCAAAGTGTTATTGAGTTTTTCTGTTAAGAAATTGTCAGTAGCTGCACGGAGTTTAGAATTGTGTTACAATAGATAGCTAGCGGTTTCACAGCACTCTTTATCTGAAAATCTGATTAAATCATAACGCCTCTATCACGGTAACCGATTAACTGAACTGTGGGCTTACTCTTGAAAATAATTCCGCTCGATTGACATTGGAAATATGTCAGTTCGTACTTTGAAATGCCAAATTGTCTTAAAAATAATTATTGATTCGAGATAATATGAAGACAACATGCTTATTGCATTATTTTAATATTGCGCATTGTTTTAAGGCGTCTATTTAATATAGGAATGGGATTGGAATTGGTATTAGATTCAAGAGTAACCCCACTGGTAACATCACAAGAGTTTTGACTATATTATGCTCGTGACACAGAACATTTTATGGCTTCTATCGTGATAAAAAATAATTAAAGTTATAATTTTTTGTGGAAAATTACAGATACATTTTTGAAAAGCATTAAATTAACGCCTGCTCAGCGAACTCTAACTCTAAATGTCTCTCTCGGTTATAATTTTTTATAGAAAAAGAATATGGTCGTGAGCAGGACTCGAATAAATACTCCAGGCGTCTAAGCCATCTCGACCTCTGCAGCTACCGCGAATTCTTCTTCAACGAAAAATTATTAATAAAACAAATTACAAAGAGAAAGAAACATCTTTCTAAGTCTATTATCGACGTCAGATTTTATTCTCTCATGCTTCATCAAAAGCCTTTTCGTCTGATCAAGACGACTTTTGGTGGATTATCTGGGAGATAGTGTTTCTGATGACTAAATATATAAATGCGAGTGCTATATGTCCAACACAGGTCTGTCAAGGGAATTTTGTGATGATTGGTGCTGAGTGATGAGGTGTCATCACAAAACTTGCGACCCTCCACAATGCATTTGCGCAATCTCTCACGATTACATGTAAAATAAATTTTATTACATCCTGTAGTAAAATTTCAGCCACAACACTTTACGATCATTTATTTCAGTTAATCCTCCGTCATAATACATACGGCAATACAAACTCAAACATAAATTCTATTTATATATTCCAATTCTAAAAGTCATCTGCTGGTTATGCAAGACAAGACACGTCCAGCTAGTGTACCTGCCAGACTAGAATGCTCTCCCTCGCCATCCCTTCTCCTTACATTTACTTAGAATGATTCCATCGATCATATCGCCATTCAATTCACCACAATTCGTTGATTATAAAATCGAATGACGGCACCATAGACAATTTCGTAAACCTTACAATCCTATGGCAAGAATACCCACCTAATACGATGTTTGCGAGTTTGTGAATTTGGATACTTGTTAAGCTGTTGGCTCGCTCATTAGCTGACACAATAGATTTTTATTGTTATGAAGTACAGCCAAAGGGTTTATAAATCCCGCAAAAACTACAGAATTTAGTAGATTCTTTAGGACCTGGAATAATGACAATGCAAACTTCCTGCGAGGAAAATCCTCCGAAAGTAATGTATCTAAACCTGTTCAAGTGATCCATAATTATGTCGTACGCCTAATTCAATTTCCAGAGGTATCATCTAATGAAAAATAAAATTATCTGAGATAACTGATATCTGCTAAATCCGTGTTCAAAATATGACTAAGTAAAACTCATAGTTGTCGAATTCCACGATCATTCCGATAACAGCTTGTGGTACGTACTAGTAAATCTTCTTTTTTAGCTTTCGTTTTGTTTATTGGGCGCAATCACGACTGCTGAGCATAAGGTCCTGTCTTCGATTTTCGAGGCGGGCAAAGCGTTATTTGTCGAGCAAGCTTTTCCTGTTAGAACAATCTCAGTAATGGCACGGATTTTGGAATTGAGATTGTGATTATTGTTATCGAAACTGCTATGGCTCTTTCTTAAAAAGGCCATTCCAGATACCCATGGTTGCGCTCACATGAGGATCTTTAATTATGTCTGGACTTTAAAAGAGACCTTGACCTTTGAGGATAGGATACACCGGTGCCATCTAGATCATAGTGACATGTAAAAGATTTTAAAAATACCTATTTACAGAATAAACAATTTATCGCAGTATCTACTCCTCTACCTAACTCATCAGGGGTACAAGCGTGATGTCAAATCCATGTTTACAATATGACTAAGTAAAAGATATATTGTCTGTTCAGATAATGGCGTTGTTTTTTGTGTGACGGGTGATTCATTGCGAACAGGATTTGAGGAAAGCCTAAGAACGAAAAAAGTGGAGTAATATGGAGGAGACCTGCACTCATTATTGGGTGGATACTGGTTGATTCTTCCTCTCGTGTGGTTGATAAAACAACTTGAGTTAAACCCACCCGAGTTAACACCATCGAGAACATCTTTCAGGTGTGCTGATTTTCTCATAATGTTTTCCTTCACTGTTTTTAGCAAGTAATAATTAATTTTTAATTTGCATATGAATTGTATAGTCGGTGGTGCGTAACTTAGATTCGAACTTGCGACCTTTGACTTGCCAGTCCAACGGTCATACTATTAGGCTATTATTACTCCCCCCCAGGGGTTCCGCCTTGTCGTGGTGGGGGGGCTCTCGTAGCCGTGGCTTGGTCACCCACGGTGAAGCTAGAGGAACCCGGGGAGGGCCGCTCCTCTGGGCTTTGCCTGCAAGCCCATGTTGGAATGGCGTAGGTTGCGGACCTTATGGGGGGTGCCGCAACTGAGGTGGGCTGCGGTGTCGTATGGGCGGCACCGCAGCTGAGAGATGGGGGCCGCGGCGGGAGAGGAGTGCCGGTATGTCGATGCGCCGCTCTCCCTACCTTCCGCGGCCTTGACGGGGCCACCACCGTTAAATGGCGGACGCGGTGGAGCCGCAGGGGAAGAGGAGTGTCGGTATAGCGAGGCGCCGCTCTCCCTATCCTCTGCGACCGTGGTGGCAGGCGGCGGGGCCACAGACCTGACCCGTCGCAGGGGACCTTGGGCGTCCGGACACGGGGTCGTCCGGCGCCCATTGCACATGGTCTCCGAGGTGGTTGCGGCACGCCATCCGTCTGGTGTGTCGTAGCGGGGGGAATTCAATACCCAGCCCCGTGAGATAGAGTCCGGCAACGGACAGCTGCGGGCGGGTATCGCGGTTTTGTGCGAGAGCGTTCCCGCGTCCCGCCCTCAAGCAGCTGAGGAGGCATACTGTGGAGTTTAAGTGGGTTCGAGTCCCACATAACCGCTCTGTCTTTCAGTGTCAGAGCGGTAGGCGAGGGCATTTCTCCACGTAAAAAAAGGCTATTATTACTGCTTGTGATACTACGGGTTGATCAGTTGACAAGAGAGATAAGGTTTGAACTATACTCGGTGCTCCTTTTTTTGTACTGTAGAATGTCCTGCCAAAAAATACTGCCTAGTTGGTCTACTGGTTCTATGCGCGACTGCTGTGTATGACGTCCTGGATTCGATTCCCGGGTCGGGAAAAGTGTTATTGGGTTTTCCAATTAGGATATTCTCGATAGCAGCCCAGAGGTTGGAATTGTGCCCGATTGATGGTAATAGGCTCACCACCGATTACATGGGACTTAATAACAGCAATGGGGAAATGGGTGTACAACTATGTAAACCTTTGCCTACCTCTTCAGGTAATACAGGCGTGATGCTATGATGCTATGGAAAATCTATCATGGACGCTGTGCCAGGCTCCTACTGGTATAGCGGACCTACTAAAAACCACACGGTCTTACTCTTACATTTACCTAGGTCTCGGGTTCGTTGGAGCAATCACTGCGACCCCGGCAGGCTACGATCCATTGAAGGCCGTCAATGGACACTCTAGGATTTGTGCAGGCTGGCCATAGCCTATCATGAATAAAGTTCAATACAGTTTCAGTCTTCTTCTTCTTATCGTGTGGTTGATGAACAACCTAGTGTCAGAGTTTAGAGAGTCGAAAACATCTCTCAAGTGTGCTGGTTTCCTCACGATGTTTTTCTTCACCGTTATAAGCAAGTGAGAATTAGTTTATAATACGCACAAGACTTCGAAAAGTCGGAAGTACGCGCCTTGGACTTGCGACCTTTTACTCATCAGTCCAACGGTCATACCACTAGGCTGTCACTGCTTAAACTCACTTATCACTGCTTAAACTCACTATATAGGGATTGTTTAGATAGCGATGATGTCACCATGTACAAAAAATGTGGAAAAAGAGCTTGGTACAGTAAGCAGAAGTCGGGGAAGTTCAAATCCTCTTCATGACCGTATTTCTCTTTGGATGTCATACATTACACACTAAAGGATTTGCTGAGCCATGTCCCGCCATTATAACATACAATTAATTTACAAATATATTACTTATCAAGATATGTCTTTGAAAAAGCATTAACGCATGCTTAGCGAACTCTAAAGTTACAATATTAAATGGAAAAAGAATACGATATTTTATATATAATAATTTATATATTAAAAACACATTGACTAATTATTGGAATTAAATCTATAAATTAATGTAATAAATAGGTGGTGAGCCTGTTGCCATCCACCGGATACAATTACAAACTCTTAGCACTAGTTGAAAATGTTTTAATAGAAAAACTTAATAAAAATGCCTGATTCGGGCGTTGAACCTTGAATAACGAGGGAGTTTTATATTTCAAGCTGCATTGCATTTTGAGAACAACTACCGTAATTACATTCTAAGTACCATTTGACGGTAAATTAGCAAATTGGTTTTAATCTTGACTTCACAAGGTCTCTTCGTAGTCGCTAATCATAGAGAAATTGTTATTTATTGAGGTGATGTCATTTTTTAGGCAGTGAAGATATTATCGCCGATTAGATATCAATGTTTAGAAATGGTAACGCATTCCGTTACAATATATGGTTTTAGATAAACAAGAATTTAGGCAGGTTATTTTCGTTTCTTTACGCTGATAGATTACTTCTTTATTTTTGTATAAAAACTTTTGTGAGATATATTTATATAAATTATTGTTCACCACGTTTACCCACGTGTATTTGTCGGGATTACACGACTAGTTTCGAAATCGTACGGAGTCCTTAGTCATGAACTGAGTCCGCAGTGATGTCGCGAGTCAAACTGAATCTCGCGCTCAGTTACCGCCATTGAGGCTATTAGGCCAATGAGCTACCTTATCTACCTACTTAAAATAATTATCGCTACATATTATGAAACATAGTTCCCCGCCCAGTCTCTGTCTGTCTGTTCGTGATAAACTCAGAAACTAACGAACGGATTATCATGCGGTTTTTACCAATAGACAAAGTGATTCATGAGGAAGTTTTAGGTGTATAATTCCCGTGCGAAGACGAGGCGAGTTGCTAGTTATCTATGAACTTATCCGGTAGCAAAAAAATGCTACGTCTAGGTATGTTATTAACAAGGGCGGATCCAGGGAGGGGTCACAGGGGCACGGGTACCTCTCAAAACGTTTAATTAATACAAATAGTGAGACTCTGAGAGAACCTACCTACTAAAGGTGCCGTTCTTTCTCATAGAGTTATACCAACTGCCTCGTTGGTCTAGTAAGTGGTCCCAAGCGCGACTGCTGAGCTCTTGGGTTCGATTCCCGGGTCGGGCAAATTGTTATTGGGTTTTAATGTTAGGAAGCTCTCAGTAGCAGCCCGGAGTTTGGAATTGTGCCCGGTAGATGGCAATAGGCTCACCACCATCACATGGGACTTAATAATGTGGGTGTACAATTGTGTACCTGTGTGTCTGCCTACCACTTCGGGGAATACGGGCGTGATTCTATGTTGTGTTATACATACTAAGCCAAGTTGCAATTCGCAGAATCATAGTGCAATATTAGGAGGTCTCTTTACTTGTCTTGCTCCTGTGTCCCATAAATAAATCATGGATCCCTCGGTTATTAACACATTTTTGTCCATGTATCGTCTGAAATGAGGTACTCCCGTCATAGACATTTTTTGACGGCAAATAGGTTGGTTATGCTACTTGTTATAATAATTGACTATATATATGACTGCCTCGTTGGTCTAGTGGTCGTAAGCACGGCTGCTGAGCGTGAGGTCCTGGGTTCGATCCCCAGGTCGGGCAAAATTTATTGAAATTTTCTGTTAGGAAATGTGGTGTGACACCGCCGTGCTTCGGAGAGCACGTAAAGCCGTCGGTCCTGCGCCTGATCTTTCTCTGGTCGTGTCGGATTTCCGTCCCATCGGAATATGGGAGTGAAGTTAGAGGGAGTGCACCTGTGTTTGCGCATACACTTGTGCACTATAATATCTCCTGCATACTTGGCTAATCTCCGTGGAGATAGGCCGCCGTGACCGAAATACGGTCGGAAGGAGTATATGTATATATATTATAATTTCATCGTGTGTGCACACTTCCGTATAGATACGACTGCGCAATGACATTGAACTTGTGAGATAATACCCGAGGTTAATACCAAGAAGCCAAATATTGCCGTGTTGCTAACCAGTCGTACTGTGTAGGGGACTTTTTTCACAGTACAGTGTTAAGACAAATAGTAAATATGTACATACATACATTATACATAATATTGTGCGATTATGTTCTAAAAATAGGTTCATTCTCAGCAAATCTACATAGAAACCAACTTTCTGTAATGGTATTCTGAGGTAAGTTTAATTTCAAGTAATATTTGAGCTTTGTTTTGACAAATAATGAAGTAGGAAATGTTAGGAATCGAATCTGCGCCTCCCAGATGGTCTGACCACTAAGCCATCTCGACCTCTACTCAGTACTTTGAATTATTCTTCCACATTTTTCTTTCCACAAAAATGTGTAACTTTTGAGCTCGCTACGCATGTGTTAATGCGTTTGAGAGATTTATCTGTAGGAAATGTTCTTTTAATTCATCATTATTAATTTAAAAAATATTTTTTATTCATTTTATGGCCATGTCGTGCCTATAATTATTATTATTTTCTAGGGAAACATTGAAAATAATAGATACGAGCAGGACTCGAATCCGCGACCCTTGACGTACTCAGTTGTAGAGCCATGACGCGGTACGTTATGGGTTCGAGTCCTGCTCATGTCTATTATTTTCAATGTTTCCCAAAAAAATAATCATCATTATATTTTAAGCACATTTTTTTTGGAAACTATTGTACGAGACATTAATCGAAACGTAAATATCTTATTAATAGGTTTCTCTTAACCACGAACTCCATAAAATTGCCGAAACTCATAACAAACACATAATCCTGTTACATAACACGTTGAGTGGATCTCTAATCCGTCGAGAACCGTCGCGGGGTGCTGTTGCTCGGCCGTCAATTGGACGCGTCGCCAAATTGTCGAATCACTCTCTTCCTTCAAACTTTCCACGATGCCCAGTGCACATGATTCAAAACGTGATCTAACCATTACGACGAAAATTATGTAATTTGTTTGTTGTGATGGCAAATATGAATGGTTGTGATTCAGTTGTATTGTTGGATGTTACTATACGTACTTTATACAGGCTGGAAGGTAAAACAGTCGAATTTAAAAATGGATTCTACAAATTCAGTACCACAAGTAAAATATTTGTATGGGAAGTAAGTTTTTTTTGTCTGGTAACTCACAATTAGGCTTTTTTTTTATTATAGGTTTTGTCGCTTAGCGACCATATCACCCATTAGGCACAGTGGCTTAGCTTAATTAATTAGTTGTTTTAACAAATTAACCTACTACTTGTGGTAAGATTATTGTATGGGAGGGCAACATTTATTCTTTGTCAAAATTGTTCAGTTTCATTGGTAGAAACTACTTAGATTATTTTTCGATTCCACCCTGTGTATGTGGTAGGTATAGATAGCTATCGAGTATCTCACTGCAGAGCAAAGGTCACTGGATAAGTAAAAAATACTCATCATTACGCTTCCTCACATTGTGTGGGTGAATTGAAAGCATTTTAGTGATATTTTGGAAACATCCTAGAAGAGGAAGGTCAATCGGGAGTATTGTAACCGAATATCTGGGGGTACGGCAGTGGCCCCGCCAAGATGAGCCGTAAAACGCGGGGCACTACCGTTACCTTTTTTGGAAGCGATTCGTCATATTTTCGAACCGTTATAGCGATGATTTGGATAATGCTAGATAGCTGAAATTTTCTAGATAAGATACCCTTAGCAGACTTATCAAACACTCCAAGTATCAATCATCTAGCTAATCTTGAGTAAAAAGCTTGGCTGTTTAATGTTCGTGGAATTATTACGAGCATAACATTTAAGTCCTTAAGGAATAGTTTGTGCAATTATGACGAAACGGCCAAGCTATACTTTTTAACCAAGACGTAGTGTTTGCAGAGTCAGGGCTTATAGGTAGAACATGCATACATACATAGAATCACGCCTGTATTCCTCGAAGGGGCAGGCAGAGGTATACACAATTGTACACCCACATTTCACCAATGGTGTTATTAAGTTCCATGTAATAAGTGGTGAGCCTATTGCCAATATTTATAGGTAGTGTTATTTGTTATTCATTGTTATAAATGTGGTACAGTTATGGGCACGTAGGGCTATGTACTTTGGATTTTGGAGGCCCTGTAGCCTATGAGCACAGTAAAAATTGGAGCTTAGGTATGAGTTTGGCTCTACTGGAGATCTCATAGCTTTTTAACAATAGTGAAAGCATTATGAACAACCAACTTCACATGAAATGTTTTTGGTGAGATAACTTTTATAGATAAATTTTTCAAACGTATTGACGCATGCGGGAGTCTAAATTTATACATTTTTGTAGAAAGAAAAATACCGTCTGGATTTGAACCTGCGCCTCCCGGATAAATACTCCATGTGTTCTGCTAACTAAACTCTCCGAAACACTTTTCACTACTCCGAATACTTACACATTTTAATACGTCTTATGGTGATGTCATAGCCATCTATTCAGTCACTAATATAACTTAATACATTATTTTTACAGCGTAGTAAAACAACTTGTATGTGTCTCCGTTCCTGTTGTAATTTCTTGTTCGATACGAATAAAATGGGCTTGATCTAACAAGATTGGGATAGGTCAGGTCTAAGCAAACCGAACTATCACTGTTTGGAGATACATGTATATATACAATGACGCCTGTTTCCCATTGGGGTAGGCATAGACCAGCTTTCCACTTGCCATGATTCTGATACGCCTTTTTCACATCATTTATGTTCTTCAACCTTTACTTGTATGCTGGTCGGTTAAGGCTGCTCTTTTTTTGAGAACAATTGTCGTAATTTGATTTAATTTCGTGTAATCGATGTTGTTTGGAGATGGTATGAAAAAATAAACAAGAACATGCTCTTTGAGGTGTACTATATCTGCCTAGCCTTTTCCCAATTACATTGGGGTCGACATCCAGTCAAAAAAATGATGGTCACCCATCAACAGATCGACCAAACCTCGATCGATCGATCTGTGCGGCTGTTACTTAGCCACGAGCCCGTCTTTTCCTCTCTCTCTTTTGCACGAGCTCTTTGAGCTGTAAAATAATCACTTAATTAAATATTCTATTATGTCCTCGTTCCGCAAAAAAATCGATACGCTTTAAATCGATTTTACTTTATACAATCATAAAAAGACATTAGCAGTTTTATAATGCAGGTTATAGACCTTAGTGTCATCTCTTGAGTATAACACAAATGCTATTTGAAACGAAACTGTCACTCCAAAGTAACGCATACAATTTAATGCAAATCAACCGGTAAGTATCTGAATTTCGCAGAATACTTAAAATGAATAAATATGTATATTCTTAGTGTTTATCCACGGATTTCTAGATTGTCAGAGAAAAATATATTGTTAAGTAACTATATTTTATTTTATTGTATGTTAAAACAAAGTGTAATTGGCACTGGAGTGTGAATCTATCCTTATACAGTAAAGGTGATTATACACAGCACCGAAATAAACAATTGAATCATGCGAATTCTCAGAAACGCTAATTCAATTTGTGAAACAGTGCGAAACTAACATAGGTAAATTTTTGTAAAAGGAAAAGTATGGTAATAAAACAACTTTTAACCGGATTAATCGCGTGTATTATTGTTTTTTTTTTGGTTTTCCCTGACGTTTCGAACACTTTGCAGCGTTCGTGGTGCAAAGAAGTGATCGCGAAAACCTAAGATATTTCAAAACATTATTATGAAGGCCCATAATGACGAGCTGATCACGTGGCGACGTCACGAGTCGTATTCTGAAATGTATTTGATTCTCCTGCGATCACGAACGCTGCAAAGTGTTGTTTTATTATAATGTGTAGTGATCGCGCAAACCTAACCTAACCTAACTATGAAAAGTATGGTGTTGAGCGGGATTTTAAACTGAACTGAACCACGCCCCCCGGGGTGTTCTTCAGCCGCACTACCAACGAAGTCATCCCGACATGTCCGACTTCTGCTTACTCGTCTGCATTATTTTTCCCCGTGTTTTTTTCAGTCTTTACACATTGTCTGATAATAAGTCCCATGTAATAGGTGGTGAGCCTATTGCCATCTACCGGGCATAATTACAAATTCCGAGCTGCTACACAGAATTTTCTAACAGAAAAACGCAATAACACTTTGGCCGACCTGGGAATCGAACCGAAGACCTCATGCTCAGCACTAGATCAACGAGCCAGTCATGATACAATATTGTGTAATTTCAATAGTGATTAGAACTGAAGCAATTGATCGATGATGTGATAACACTAAAAATATGTTCATAACACGCCATAATCGAAAGTTTTTCCTTGTAGACATAACAATACTGTAATCTAAAGCCTCACGATTTTTTTTTATTCTTCGGGTCATAGTCTAACTGGGGGTTTTATATTAAACATTTCCCTGTTCGGAAACTATTAGTCGAAGACCGGAGTTTAGAATTGAGTAATATTGAGTATAGATGGGTTTAACCATAGTCATGTTCACTATTGCATGTCAGTTAGGACAGGTCAACTCAAAACTGCTATGTGTCTTTCTGCAAAAGATTATTCCAGACACCCTTCATGGTTATGTTCACATAGAGATGTCTAATGATGTTTGGACTTTAAAACAGACCTTGACCTTTCGTGTGAGAATTTTTTAGAGTTTGAAAATACCTATTTACAAAATAACTAATTGAATTTGAATTTGAATCAGGGTTTATTTAACAGTTTATTTGCATGTGTTCGAACCATCGAAGAGTATTTCTCGCCTATGTATGTTATATTATTTCTTTTTCTTTTGTCACATGTACGCGTTTCTGAGGTCAAAAAAATACTACAAAATGTTACTGAAGGTCAAAAAATACCACAGATTCTTTTCATGTTGAAAAGTTATGGTACTGCGCTACAACTAGCAAAATAGTACATTATGATACAAGTGACTTAAATTGGTCATTACTCTTTAGGCTGGATAGCAGCCCGAGCTCAAGGCGTCGTAGGAGACGCCGTCTGATTGTGTCACGGTTCATTTAGTCCACAGTTGATCGGGGCATTTAATTTTGGGGGTTAATTTTGGAGTCGGTGCCTGTACTGGGAGAGGGTTATTGTTTTCCTCTTGTTAGTCACTTATGTTCGTTGTGCTGTGGTTATGTTACCGGCCTTTGCATCTGGTTGTAAACCCCACATACATCAGGCACCGACTCCAAAATTAACAGATTATAATTATATATTGTTATTTTAAAATTAATTTATTATAAGCAAATTTTGATATTATTTTGAACTTTTTAGTGTAGTGGATTTTTGAAGGCGGTTTTTATTTTTTGTTTAAAATTAATTTATTTTAGTCTTTTTAGTTTTAAGTCTAATATATATATTGTATAGGTCATATATAAGTTTGTATACTTCATACATAAGTTAATTTAGTAATTTAATAATATGGGTAGGCCTTCGAAAGCCTCTAGGACTTAATAACTGCATCGGTGAAATGTTTGTGTACAACAGTGGACACTTCTGCCTACCCCATCGGGCAATACAGGCATGATGCTATATATGTATTGAGTGGCATGAACTATACACGGATATGCGATTACAGCAATTGCGAGTGATTTGCTGTGATTTATTGAAGAGTTCCATTGTCTAACTTCGAAGATCTTCACCAGATCTTCACTAAATTGAAATGGAACCATTTCTGAGGACTACTCTTTCAAACAATTATATCGACGGACATACATACAAAACAAGGTAGCTACTGTAAAACGTTGAGGAGTTCCCTTGACTGTCCTTCGTCTTCATCATCAGACCCCTAATGACAGTCACAACCCATCTAGGTGTAAAGTTCTCATCAATACAAATTAATCTAGCCCAAACACCAGGTAATTGCTGTAGATCGTTAAAGAGTTCCCTAGTTCGTCTTTCGGCTCCATCATCAGATCGAAACCAGACCTTCATTAAATAGTAGTGCTTTAATCAAATCAAATCAAATCAAATCAGTTTATTTGTGAAACATAGGTATGTTAACATTTTAGTTGGATCTTAAAAACTAGAGAGTGCGCTATGTTTTGTCAATTTTGACAAACAAATATTTAATTATAGTTAAGTTATTTAAAAAAATATTAATATACTATTACATTATTAAATATTATAATAATAAGGAGAATTTATTATAACATTAAATTAAAATTTGAATTATATATTAACTTAAAATTTGAATTATACATTAAATTAAAATTTGAATTATAAAATTAAATTAATAAAATCAGTCAAAATTAAAATGTCAATCATTATTATAATAATTATAATAAGTTACAGTCTTCAGTTCAGTGGGGTTACTCTTGAAACTAATACCAATTCCAATCCATTTCCAATATTAAATAGACGCTTTAAATCAAAGCATAATTTTAAAATAAATTTACCTACATTACAGTTGCTTCAATTTTAAAGCATGTTGTCTTCATAATATCCCGAATATATATTGTTTTTTTAGACATTTTGGCATTTAAAAGTACGAACTGACATATTTCCAATGTCAATCGAGCGGATTTTTTTTCAAGAGTAAGCCCACAGTTCATTCTTCGGTATTGAATTGTCATTTAAAAAGTCTTCAATTTTATAGTAACATTTTTCAATTAGTAAAGATGTTAGAGCTTTTTTAAATCTTAATAAAGGCATATTTTTGATAGCATCCGGTATTTTATTGAATATTTTTGGTGCAATGCCAAAAAAGCTCTTTTGCATTAAAGACGTCTTACGTTTTATATTACATAATTTTGACAAATATTGAGTACGTATTGGCATTTTTCTTATGGCAGAAATTTTTTCAAACAAGTGTGGGTTGCTTTTTATAAATACTGCAGTTTCTAAAATATACAGCGCTGGTAGTGTTAATATTTTTAGAGTTTTGAAAGATGGCACACAACTATCAGTAGTCTTTAACCCACACATAGATGACAGCGTTTTTGCATCTTAAATATTAACTCTCTATCAGTTGATTGTCCCCAAAAAATAACTCCGTACCGTAGCACTGAGGCCACTAGTCCATGGTAAGCTGTCAATAACGTATTATTATTTACTTTTTTTGATAATTGAAAGAGTGCGTATGCAGATTTACTCAGTCTGTTACACAGGAGCTCTATTTGCGGTTTCCATGTTAATTTACTATCTACCATTACACCTAAGAACTTTGCATTACTGATTGATTCTATTTTGTGATTTTTATATGTCATATTTATATTGGGATTTGTACGACGTTGATGGAACTGCATGATTTTAGTTTTATCTAAATTTATTACTAAGTTATTGCAATTATGCCATTCTATTATTTTCTTCAGTGAATCATTAATATCTTTTTCATAATTATTGGGATTAGTGCATTCTATTATTGCTGTGCTATCATCTGCAAAGAGAACCATTCTTTGTTGCGTCATCTTTGGGAGGTCGTTAATATATATTAAAAAAAGTAACGGTCCAAGCACGCTACCCTGGGGTACTCCATACCTTAAGAGCCTGGGTTTCGATATGTATGTGGTTTCTATTTCAGTTTCAGGACATAATCTAATTATTTCAGTACACTGGTATCTATTGCTCAAGTATGATTTTAAGAGATCAAGGATGTTGCCTCTGATACCATAACCATGTAATTTCTGTATCAGTATTTTATGGTCCACGTAATCAAAAGCCTTACTCATGTCAGTGAAAATCGCACAAACTGGGTTTTTCTTATCAACACATGACATGACAGTGTAAAGCAAATCATATAGAGCCATATTTTTTATTTATGCCACATTTTTTTCGAAATCCCTTTTGTTCCACACAAAATAAATTGAATTTCTCGAAATATGCGTAGATCGCATTATAAATAACTTTTTCAATAATTTTAGAAAATACAGGGATTTTAGCAATAGGTCTGTAGTTTTTTGCGTCAGTTTTGTCATGTCGTTTAAATAATGGCTTAATAATGACTTTTTTAGGCTATTTGGAAAAAAACTATCATTAATGCAAGCATTGACAATATGTGCCAATGGAGATGATATGATCTCTTTCACAAATTTAACTACTTTGGTAGAAATACCATCATAACCGACAGTATTCGTATTTTTTAAGCCATCAATAATTCTATTTACGTCTAATATTGAAACAGGGGTCATAAATAATGATTGAGATGTCAAATTTTGAAAATTAAAATAGGATGGGGATTTGTCATTTTGAAGGTTATTTTCAATTATGTCAATAAAATAGTTATTGAACTCATTTGCAATGTCATTAGGGCTAGAAAAAGATAGATCGTCTCTCCTTATACACGTTATTTGTTCTTGCGGCAAACACATTTTTGAATTATTAATAATTTTCCATGCAGCTTTGGATTTGTTTTGAGAGGTATTAATATAATGGTTATTTTGAGCTTTCTGGGTTAGTTTTATGATTTTTCTATAGAGTGTTGAATATTTTTTGAGCATTAATCTATTATGCGATGTCGGGTTATGTCTGTACTTCCAAAGCAATTTCCTTTGCCTTTGGCTACATAATTTTATCCCCCGAGATATCCATTTAGTTTTCTGATCACTTTTTAGGGTGATAATTATTTAAAATACTTAATAAAAAAATTAACAAACGCACTAGTCGCCCCTACGATTTTCGAAGGTTTCCCTCGATTTCTCGGGGATACCATCATCAGATCCTAGTTTCCTTATCATGGTACCACCGTTGGGATATCTTCTTTCCAAAAAAAAAAAGAATTATCAAAATCGATTCATAAACGACGAAGTTATCAGCGAACACAATTAAAAAAAAAAAAAGGTCGAATTGAGAAACCTCCTCCTTTTTTGGAAGTCGGTTAAAAATATAGATATCATAGCTAGAATTAGTAACGAGTATTAAGTACTAAATATACATTAATCATTAAAATCGTATCATTTGGAACTGGAATGTTGTATTAGACATTATGATAGCAACGTATGACTTCACAGGTATGCTATATAAAAATAATGCTCTACCTACAAACACATTCTTTTAAGATTCAATTTTTCATTAAAGTATTGATAAGATTACTCGTACGAGGTTTTCGTGTGATTGTTTAATCTGTTATGTTGCTAATTATCAGATACAATAGAAATATTATTGTAATCAAGTAAAATTTTGTACTTTCGCGAGTATACAGATGATTTCACTTTTTATTTGTGACGACTATACACAAAATGCACCTTTGTAAATTCACAATGGTGGATGCAGAATGCAATTACCTATGGCCTTTATGGTCACTTTATGCTCTATTAATCATGGACATCATAATTGGTTATGGATGATCTGTGGCCCTTTGTGGTTACTCGGTTTTTGTGGGAAACTTCGTGATATGTCAATGCCCTAATCCCAACACTTGAATTCCTGATAAATGAGAGATAAAGAAACATTTTCGCAAGTATTTACTATCTACCAGCCTAGAACTCAAGGAGAGATAATTTTAACCAAAATGCGGAAACCAACTTCTAAAAAGTATAAATCGAGAATGAACTACAGGAATTATTAAAACATGAGTTATCTCCGAAGTCTGTACCCTCAACTATATAAATAGGTACTTCGTTACTATTTCCCTTAACACCAACTTCGGAACCAATAAATCGTTAGATGTGTAATAATCATTACAGTATTTCGAAGTCAGTTTTTACTTGTCTTTGAATTGGAATAATATAATCTCGCTCTGACCTGACTGCCACGTTGTTCTAGCGGTCGCAAACGCGGCTGCTGAGCATGCGGTCCTGTGTTCGATTCCCAGGTCGGAAAAAGTGTTATTGAGTTTTTCTGTTAAGAAATTCTCAGTAGCAGCCCGGAGTCAGGAAGTTGGTGATGTGACACCCCCGTGCTTCGGAGGGCAAGTAAAGCCGTCGGTCCTGCGCCTGATCTCTTTCAGGTGGTGTCAGATTGCCGTCCCATCGGACTATGATATTGAAGGAAGAGGGAGTGCGCCTGTGTTTGCGCATACACTTGTGCACTATAATATCTCCTGCGTATTTGGGCAATCTCCGTGGAGATAGGCCGTCGTGACCGAATACGGTCGGGAGGAGTATAATTAATCTCGCAGACATTGGTATATAAAAATGAAAAAGTGATCGCCAAACACGGTTATAATTTTTTGTTAAAAAAATCTCTTACAGAATTATGGTAAATAACAAAGACAATTAATAAAAAAAAGAGACGTTTAACGAAACGAATTTAATCGGATCCTATTAAAAACTTTGATACTCAAAGGGAAGTGGTTAGTGAAGAAGGAATATGCGATATTTTGGGGACAACCCAAACATTATGAGTATAGAGCGCCTGGAGTATTTATCTGGGAGGCGCAGGTCCGAATCCTGCTCGCGACTTTGAAAGATTTGTCTACGTAGATAAATATGACAAGTACAGAAAACATCGATTTCAATATAGGTTTACATAATCCACCTAATATTGACGCTCAACTAACGTAGATTATTTTTAAAACATGCTTCTGTATATGTCATCTTCTGTACAATAGAATTCCGTAGATTTCTTATTCTTGTAACAATTGTACACTGCCTCATTGCATCTCTATTTTCATAAGGAATTCCTTGTAGGTACCTATGATATTAGTTAAACAACTACGTACTTAAAGGGTTAATCTATTCTGGCAGAATTATAACCACTTATCATCATATAAATAAAAATGAATCGCCGAAATGTTTGTACGCGCATAACTTCCGAAGGACTGCACCAAATTGGATAATTCTTTTTTTTTGTGTTTGTTATTGTCATGACAAGGTTTTAAGTTTAATAAAAGGAGTTAAAAAAACGAATAGAAATAAATGCGGTGTGAACTTCGCTGTGTCGGCTAGTTATAAAATAAAGTACTCCGCCGCGTCTGTCTGCCTGTTTGCGATAAACTCAAAACCTACTGAATGGATTTTCATGCGGTTTTCACCAATAGACAGAGTTATTCATGAGGAAGGTTTAGGTATATAATTCCCGTGCAAAGCCGGGGCGGGTCACTAGTTTTCTAATAAGGCATATAAAACGTTTAGTCAATACTGCTGCTACATATAATACTGCACTGCATATCGCAAGCAGAAGTGGAGCTCTTTGCGTCTGTGTTTATTGGGCATCTATTATATAGTCTGACTTTCTGTAAAGTGCACATAGACGGGAAAATAATAAACGAAAATATACTTCGATATATCAAATATATAAAAATTTCGAGTCACAGTGTTTGTAATCGAACTCCTCCGTAACGGCTTGGCCGATTTTTATAAATGTTTTTGTGTGTATTTGGTAGGTCTGAGAATGGGTCGTAGGCTATTTTTATACTCCTAGATGATAAGGGTGGCCCTATCCAGAAAATTTATATGACAGAACAACGTTTGCGGGGCACAGCTAGTAAACTATAACATTAACAACTGTTAGACTCTTTGAAAAGAAAACGTTTTCATTATTGAACTAACTGGTCTAACCCGATGTATAACAATAATGACTATAATTATCAAAGACGATGCAATTATAATTTTAAAAAAACGGAGTTTCTTTAACTAATATCATGTCACCTGTATAGGGAATAGATAGCAATGACGTCGCCAAAAGACGTGTTAAAATGTGGAAAAAGAATTCGCGGTTGTGAGCAGAGGACGAGATGGCTTAGTGGTCAGAGCGGCTGGAATATTTATCCGGAGGTTCGAATACTGCTCGCGACCAAATTTTTTTCCCATTTAATATTGTAACTTTGGAGTTCGCTAAGCATGCGTTAATACTTTTCAAAGATTTATCTTTATTATCATGTAACGAAGCCAATAGATTTCTTTGTAGACTCTTAAATTCCTATATTGATAACAGTGGTTCATAATGACAAGACAAGATATATATGGATGATAATAATCTTTTGATAAAAACAGACTGGATGCAAGATGCCTGCATTAACATCAATGGATGCTATTTTGTACATAATTACTTTTGCGATGTTATGAGACGAGTCTGGCATGAATCTGGCATCTGAAATAATAATAAATAAATGAAGTACCTACATTGGTTGCATAATTATTTAATTAAGCGGTAAAATATTTTAAAAAATCCAGGCTTGTGTGACAACTTGTCAATTATAACTACTCCTAGTTATCTAGTAGTCCTCCTGCGACCACGAACGCTGCAAAGTGTTCGAAACTTCAGGAAAAACAAAAAACAAATAATGCACGCGATTAATCCGGTTAAAAGTTGTTTTATTATAATGTGTAGTGGATCGCGCAAACCTAAGATATCACTATACATATATTGTTATTTTTTTATTTAAATTTATAATTAATATGATTATTTATACATTTTTTTTAAGGTAATTTATCGTGAACAATATGGAATTCTGGTACCAAATAGATTTCGGATCCGTTCAATAGTATTTTTTCATGTACGAGTATTTAACATACTATTGTGTGAGACTAGCGACATCAGGTTCTATTAATTCAGGTTCAGGTCACTACTGTCAAAAGAACCGCTGAAAAAGTTACGTACTTTTCCATTAAAAGTGATTCGGTTCCTTATCCTTAAAATTTATTAATTACGTTGGGAGGGTCAGAGATAGGAAAATTTGTTTTGAGTAATAATATCGTCGATTAAAGAGTTTAGAAAAATGCATTTATCTTTTAGGTATTAATTTAACCCATCTCAGCGAATCATTTTCAGAGTAACACAATATTTTTGATCTATAACATAAAAAGACACATTTTTATACCAATCAATCATTTATTGCGTTCCATAATGTACATAAATGGTCTTAAAAATATAAAAAGACAGAAGCATTAAGGACCCTGTCGTACACAGTAAAAACTTAGGAGAGAGGAAGAGGGTTAAGCAGTAATAACTTTATATCTAGTACACATATCTAAAATCTTATTTACATATTTCTATGTAATAAGTAAATATATATGCTGTAATATATAACTATATCCTCGTAAAGTTGATTTTGATACTTCGAAATTTTGAATTCTAACAAAAATATTAACATAAAACCTACATAAATAAATAGTAAGGAGAAATACTAAAAATATAAATATAAAAGTTTGCCAGCAACAAAAGTTAAAGTAACTAAGTAAAGAGTTACAATGATGTTGCAACAATGTTTCCTGCTATTAGGTTCGTCAGTGCAATTACGATCGGAAAAGCACAACCAAAACGCATCATTCCAGACTTCTCTAGAACTTTGATCGCTCCATCCTCTTCATTCGCAATTCTTTCAATTAAATAATCCTGAGATACGAATTGTGCCTGTCCATGACCTCTGTGACTCCGGGTATAAAAGGATGCGTCTGTACCACAATCGTCAGTGTATCTCTGACTACCGTCCAAGCTAGAGAGGCGTAGACGACTTAATTTTTATACAAAATAAATTAGTATTAACCAAAATGCTTAGATTTTTGATCATCTCTATTGTTGCGGTGGCGATGGCTGACTCCCATGAAGGAGCCTGCCCAGAGGTCAAGCCGGTCGAGAACTTCAACGTAACTGCAGTAAGTGTGCATTGCTTTTCAACTGCATTTTCGGGATATGCATTATATTGTCTTTAAATAAAAATTGTCTCTTGGAAAATTACTCTATAAAAAAAACTTTATGATTTAAGATGTTTTTATTTCGCTAAGATAGGTGCAGTTCGTAATCTGTTATCGATTTTTGGGAAATTTTAAATGTGTGTTACGAGCGTTATCTTATCCGCTCATAGGTAGGTGTGTCGTATGTGAGATTCACTCAAGAATTGGTCCAGTATAATATGATTTTTAGAATTGTTTTATTTCGCTGTTGGAGTTGTACAGTCATCTTTTCCAAGAATTACCAGGTTTTAGCATTAATATCATCAACCCTTATCAAACTAAGTTTGTCAAAACATTGTCTGTTTGATGACTTGTTATTTTTTGCCAGCGCTTTTTTTGAGCATCTGTATATCTTGTTGAAAATTCTGTTTATCATATCTTATATTATCCCTCGTCAATATCTTCACAAATAAATATATGTACGCATATATTTTATTTTTAAGCAGTTTTACCGGTGTTACTCAGTTACCGAATTATGGTGGTTAGATAAGTAGTCGCTTCGTATAAAATTTGGTTATCTAGCTGCAAACGGTTAGACAAGAAGTTAACCCCAACGGAAAAAGCTAGACAGATTGTCTTGGTAGACATTTATTATAAGTCTGTCCAGTCTATATTCTGTATATCTACTTTGAGTTTGAAAGTAGACTGTTAAGTTTAATTTAATTCTACTTCTAATATTAATATAGCATCACGTCTGTATCCCAGAGGGTTAGGAAGGGATCTACTATCACACATTAGTACATTCACATTTTTACCATTATTACCAAGGGCCAACCAAGGATTTGAAAAAAAAAATAAGGTTGGAATCTTGCCCTATCAAAAGTGAAGCATACATTACCCACACATAGATTACCCGCAGCGTACTGGCGCCGAGTGGATGAGTTTTAAGTATTTGTATGCGTTTAGCTCGTGCGAAATTGGATGACTAGGCATGCTTCTCACATGTCGTACGCAACGCTGCGTCCGTATTTTTTTAAGGCCCGTGGGGCCAATCTAATGCGTAGATAAGTGTCGAGCATATTGCTAAGAACCGGTTACAATTCCGAATTTACTTAAATTTTACTAAATATTCGCCCCGGCTTCACACGGGTATAAATTAGGAAAAAAGAGTGAAGTTACGTTTAGCCTACGACTCGCCGAAAAATAAATTTCCATAGCTTACTATGGAAATTTATTTTTCGGCGAGTCGGTTACACAGTATTGTTTTTTCTACTTACAAATAAGACTTAATTAGGCTTTATTATATATAAAAACCACTTGTAAAATATATCGTTACGTGGTTAAGGAGGAGTTAGCGGATAAACAGGCAGACGTGGAAAGCAACTTTGTTTTATATACTATGTAGAGATACCGACCAAATATCCAATTTTATGGTAGATTTTCTAAATAAATCTTTCATACAAATTTTGTCCTAACAATTACGAACTTAGCAGTGAGCCAAATCAGTGAAGCTGTTCTCATGTCAACCCATTTTGACACGACTACCCAAAAAAAGGAGTTTTATATTTGTTTTACACGACTGCCCAAAAAAGGAGTGTTATGTTTTTAGGGTTCATGTCACGGGCGCTTAGAGTGGGGTCTCTGTCCGCCCATTAAGTGATCTCAGGAAAGACGGTAGCACAGTGGTCACGTGTTGCCGTGCACAGTGAGGTCCAGGGGAGAACCTCTTTACAGTCTCTCCAGGGATTTGCCTAAACAGGCGTTGCACAGGGGGGTTCCGGAGCTGGTCTCCTTAGAGGACCTTTTTCTGTTAGGAAAGTCTCAATAGTAGCCTGGTGATTGGATTTGTGCCCGTTAGATGGGAATAGGCTCACCATCTATTAGGTACATGGGAATTAATAACAGCAACCAATACCTACTATTCTAAAAACGTATATGATGAAAAAGAGTAACCGTGGAGTTTCTTGCCCGTTCTTCTCCATAGGAAACTACACTTTGGAACGTGGCAACTAACTTCCGACAATTCAAAAGTGCCTACAAATGGTTTATTTGAATTATATGATTTGATTTTGATTTTGACATTGTTGAAATGTGGGTTTACAATCATGTATACTTCTGCCTACCCCTTCGGGATATACAGGCGTGATGCTATGTTATGTTATATAGATTATCTGATTAAAGATCCTTATATTCGAAGTTAATCGTTTACTTTGATGTTTTCGGCGTCGTTATCATTAATATGCAAATAATTGGTACGTATCTAGATAAATATTGTTACTAACAGGAGTGTCTAACTGCGATTTGATAAAATTCCAACAGTTATTTGGTAAAGAAGTCACGTGAACTAAATTAACTCGTTGTTGAGAAGTACATACTGTAGCATCGTGCTCGTGTTCCCTGAAGAGATAGACAGAGGTGTACAAAGTTGTGCGGACATATTTCACCGATCCTTATTTAGATCCAAGCTCTTCCATCTACCGGGCACATTTTTCCAATTTGACAAACCAGTTGACAACGCGGTTGGCGCAGTGGTCGAGAGACCGACTGCTGTGCTGCGTGTCGCAGGTTCGATTCCTGCACAGAGCAAATAATTTTACGATCTATAGATAATTGCTCCGGGTCTGGGTGTGTTTGTGCTTGTGAGATTATATGTCTGTAAACGCACCCACGATACAGGAAGAAATTCCTAGTGTGGGGTGACGTCTTATTCAAAAAAGAAAAAAAAAAGAAAAGAAAAGTTACTGGGTAACACGATATCTCGTGGTAAGACTGGTTGTCAGACTATTAGGCTTCTGACTACTTGTGGCGGCATAGATATTTATTTGACAACCGGGACCGACGGTTTAACGTGCTCTCCGAGGCCCGGAGGGGTCTCGATATGAAATTATGGTTACCCACCCACAGACCGACCGCGGCAAGCGCAACTTAAACGCAATCGTTCGATCTATACGTGTCACGAGTTATCTGAATAAAATAGTATTATTAAAATAGTAATAATGTATGTATATTTTTATGTAGAAGGAATGGTTCTTCTATCTGTGTTACTGTACTTAATTTTTCTTAGTAATACACGATTGTCATTGAGTTTTTTAAAGTTTGTGTTTACATGTTTGTGCTGGTGACTGTACTTCTAACTTAACTCTGCAATATTTAGTGTAATATTTTTGAGAAGAATCGGTTCACTAATGTTGTAAAATTACAGGTTGTAATATAATAGTTATAGGAACAGAAGGAGTAGTTTTTCAAAGTAGGAACGTATAATTCAATATACGTACATCCACATTCTTTAGCTGTTAGGGTAGACAGAGACTATTGATTTTAACGTGCAACGATTCTGACAATTTACCTACGTTAATTAACCTCCTCGTGATCGTCGATGAGACGTGACATACCCTATTTTGGTGATAGTTTAATGTGCCTCTTTGCTCGCCTTTGATAAGGCCATTTTTATTGTCATAAAGTCGAGACCACAGAAATCTCTATTTAAATTGGCATCTACATTTTACTATTGAGGTGCCTGTCGCCACTTGGCAGCTCTTCTTACACAGAGAGAGAAGTAAATATAGACTAGTGTGTATTCCCTCGCACACACACCTTTCGTTAAGTGTGCGTAACACATCATATGCACGGTGACAATATGACGTATAAATATTACGCGTCTTGGCACTTCTATTCTCTTGTTTAGATTTCTGTGATGGCGGGACCTTCGAAATCCGCAAACAGTTAACACATAAACTACATTCAAGATCAAGGCCTCAGTCATTTAACCTCACTCTATTAATCTATTAAACCTTGATGATTCACACACAAGTAAACTAATTTACCGATAAACGGTGATCAATTACGTGGACACGGTGCGTCGGCGCAGATCACGGTATTGAATGACACAAAGTAATTGTCGAACGGACCGTGAAGGACGGTGCAGTTAATGAAGTCTGGTTAAATTTTATCATAGTTTATTTTATTATGCTTTATATGGTGAGTTACACTTGAAGAGTTAATTTAATTTCATACCATTGAGTGTAGCTTGCCCCTAAGGAGAGATAGACGTCTGCAAACATAATAATGCTTTTTCTAAACGTGTTAAAGCCATGCAATGCCTATACAGTTTTGTTAGGACCATTGAAAAAGAACATGCACAAGCGGAACTTTTTTAAGGATAAAGTCCCGCTTGTGTATTTTCTATCCAATTGTGCCTTAAAATAACAATAAGTATTTATATGCTTTTAGCACCAGAGGCATTGGCTGTTTTTACAAATGAGGGTTTCACTCGTTTTTAATGGCATCTTCATAAGTATTTTTAATTAGGGATGCAACCTTTAACATCCCTTCCAGAGGCTGAACTATCTCTTAAATACATTATTACTAAAACTCCTTTGGTATTCGAAGACCTTCAGATCCAAAGAAAACAAATGAAGTTGCCCGACTGGGGAAGTGGTTAAAATTGTGGCCAAGTAACATTGATTTTTTGTAGGGTTGAGTTCCGAACGGTGTGCAAGGTCACTCATGATGCTTGAGGAAGCGTTGTGTTTACAGAATGGAGTTTAGTTTTTGGTCTCTATACTTCTGGTTTCGATTCCTTTTACAAGGCGGTAATGCTCGAGGATAATCTTGGTGTTGTAAGTGATCATAATGGTAACTGCTTACCATGAGGCGGGCGCTACGTTGTGTGCCATCTTGGTAGTATAAAATTACAAAATCATGATGCTTGTTTTAAGGAGGGGCACGTCTATGACTCAAATTACACCCACATAAGTGGAGGGATTAGTTTTTAATCTACATTACATACACAATGATAAATATTTGCAGTAATAATCTACTTTTTGTTATGGGTTTCTTTTTTAGCACACATTATCGAATCAATATTAAATTTATGTGAATTTACTCCTCTACACATGTAATGTTAAGCAAAAGAACAAGAAGACAAAAAGTTACATAAAACATTTTTTTTTCAGTACCAAGGAGTTTGGTATGAAATTTCCAAAATTCCGATCGCCTCGGAGGGAAAAGGCCAGTGTGCACAGGCCGAATACACTCTGAACGGTGAGGAAGTCAAGGTCAAGAACTCTCATGTCATCGACGGTGAACAGAAGTACATCGAGGGCACCGCCAAGTTCGCTGCTGATGCCAACAATGCTGCCAAGCTGGTTGTCTCTTTCAAATTCGGTGGTTAGTTCAAGATTATCTTAAATATTTCTTTTAGAATTTCAGAAGAGATCATTGGATTTACAAAACGTCGCTAAGCAGCTGTTCAGCTGGTTAAAAATTGGTTAAAACTGATCATATTAGTATATTTTTGCCTACTAATTTAATTATATTGGTATATTTTTTAAAGAAATGGAAGTAAAAATTATCATTTTTAATTCAATTGTAATTCTAAAAGACTTTCTTTTGCCTGTTCAAAATAAACAAGGTTCTCCTTGACAAATCCTGTATATTTCGAAAAACTAATTGTGTGGAATGTTCGATGATTCATTATACTTTAAGATTCAGTAGGAATACTATCAATAATAATGTAAGATTACGAATGTTATGATAATGAGCTACGTGAGGTATTTTCATCATCAAAAGGATTTCCTTTTGATGATGGTAGTATTTATTATATTAGACGGTATAGTATAAATAAACAGTTGCGGTCATCTTCAGTTTTGCTAGGCCGGATTACAACTGTCAAAAAAACAGATTGTAATTTTAACCTTTTCACTGCCGGAATGTGGATCCACGCGAGACACAATGCAATTTTTATTGTGTCTGGAAATGCGACATACAAGAGGTTAAAGGCATTATAACGCACGCGAACGAACTCTACACTAACTTATGGAAAGAAAGATACGGTCGTGAGAAGGGCTTGAATCGGTGCCTCTCGGATGTATACTTCAGGTGCTCTACCAACTGAGCAATCCTGATCTCTGCTCATTACTGAATACTTCGGTGACTTCGGCATCTATGCAGCAATTAATAATAACTAATAAATTCGGACTTTGTGCTTAGAATTACTCAAATGCTCTTTATTCGTCATTAAAATACACTTGTATCATTATATCATTATCGAAAATACTTTCAAAAGTGGTGTTTCGTCCATATCTAGTTGGTAGAACCCAAAGTAATAGTGGTAAGAAAGTGTAAGGATCCTCGTCACGATATTTGCCGTGTCCACGAGATTAAGACTTCTTCTTTACTGCCTTCTGTATAATGCTTGAACCAGCCGTTTAGCTTATCAAAATTCGTAAAAAGAAGTGATTGGATATCATAAAAATATTTTGTAGTAGATTCCTAGATTCTATTAGGTAGAAGTTAGCAAAAATCTTCGCGGTATTCAAAATGAGCAGAGAAATGGCAAAGTGCTCGCAGATTTAACATCAGTAATTTTTCCAATTTTTCAGTACGTGAGCCTTACTACTTTATTATTGACTTTTATTATATAAAAAGTACCTGTCAGTCCTATTATATCTCTTCATTATAAATATTACCCCTCAAAATATTAATTCAGGAAGGCCATTCTAACCGGGGTTGCGGTGAATGCAGTTGCAATCCCCGGACCGCTGTAAAGGTTACAGAAGAAAGTGTGGTTAATGGTCGGTAGGAATCTGGTGTGTGACGCACATCAAAAAAATCTAACTGTGTCAAATCCGTATCTGAAATATTAATAAACGCTGATAAAATAACACTGCCACACAAATAGGGGAAAACCCGTGATTCGAACTTGTGACGTAATTTTACTGTCACACTATCATGAAATTTATAATCGGTTATTATTAATAATACCAGTGATTTCTTAGTATAGTATGTAGATTCTTTAGTGTTGATCTCAGAATAAAAATCTGGACTTAATGGTCAGAAATCACCATGACGCGGGTGCAGCGAGCATCAGTTCAGTTCTCGTTTATGTTGAGCCTATTTTAGGACAGTCAAATGAAAGCAGGTATATAAAAGTTATAATCATTATGTGAAAAATTTAGCGTGGTTCGAATCCTCGGCCTCTTGGTTTAGTACACCTGTCGCTTTTGCCAGTTTATTTAATTTTTCGGGCTTTATCGATCATTGCTCGATGTGCCGAATTTTAGGTTGGCAACGCAATCAAACGTTATTGCGTTAAAATGTAACATTATTATTATGTTTTTCCCACAGATTTCGTGTCCGAGTCTCCCCTGCTTGTCCTCTCAACTGATTACAACAACTACTCTATTGCTTACAACTGCGTTTACAATGAGAAGACCAAAACTCACACCGGTATGTACCTTAATCATATATATAATCTAGTTTCAGTTAATATTGTTCTGGCTGCGGTGAGCCGAATGGTCACTCCATTCGGCTCACGGCTTGTGGGTTCAAACCACAGGGCCTGAGTCTACTAATTTAAATAAAATGACATACAATAGTCATCCAAGTCCTATTCTATTGAGACTCCATTACAATTGTGACCGAATTGGTAGTGTGCAAAAACTTCAAAGACATGTCCACACTGAGAACTGTAATGTTTCACCAAATACTACAGTTGAATAATGATTCAGTGGAAAGTCATTGGAATACCAATTTAACTACCAAATTACCAAATGCTAAAGTATTGGTAATTTAGCAGACTTAGGCCCCGGTACCAAAGTGTTTTATTTTATTTTATTCTATCTAAAACATCACCGACTTACGGTGATGGACTTATTGGTCTGAAATCGCCAACCTGCAGTGAACTAGCCTTGTGATTAATGTTCATGCTTTCTCTGTATGAGAACTACCCTTATCACAGTTATAGGGCTGATCATGTTATATTCATTCAGTCATGTTCAGCTACATTAAAATGCGACATAAGGCTTCAAGGTTTTCTACTTTAATTAGAGTAATTTATGAGCGAACCCTTCTTAATGATGCCGCTCCTTTCAAAATGGCGCCTATTCAGAACTGTCAAAAGAATTGTTAGTATCATAAAATGTTCATTCATATCCGAAAATAAATCGATGATTAATAATATTGTAATTAGTTACGTGGCGTCATTATCGAATGCCCGCGTTACCAAAATGTAATCTATAAATTCTGATATAGGTAGGAATAGCGAAGCAATGTGTACTGTCAGCATCAAACGTATAATATATAAAATTATATTAAAATTTTATAAGAATTTAGTGTAGCATCAGGTCTGTATTCCCCGAAGAGTTAGGCTATTATAGTACTATTGTGTACCTATATTTCACGGAAGCAGTTATTATGTCCCATGTAATTTCCAAATGAGCACGATTCCAAACTCCAGGCTCATAATTTATTAACAGAAAATCTCAATAACAATTTGCCCAAACCACGAAGACACCCAGGACCTCACCCTTATCAGTCCCGGTTGTGACCACTAGATCAATGAGGAAGTTTTACAAAAACTTGTAAATGGAAAATAATACATAAAATACTTTAAATATTTTCTATTCTGCCATAGTTTATTACAAAAACAATAATGAATCAAAAGTTTTATCATTATTTCTAAATTTTATAAAATTTTAACCTACGACTGTACCTCATATCTTCATTATTTATCATGTCGTTTAATCAAAATTATCGCGGACATGACAAAATAAAGTTCTTAGAATTATCAGATTTTCCTCAACACACGTTGATAGACACGCTAAGTATATTGTAGTCTAGAAAACAGTTAATCGTGCACGTATTGATTGCGAATAAGGCTTTAATATGTACATAGATTAAGGAAATGTTCATAAAACTTAGGTCCTTAAACTGTAGTTCCAAGCATATATGGTAGCATGCACCAATGTGACTTTTCCAATGTCAGTACCAGCCAATTAAGAAGGTTATCTATGGGCGGCTTGACTCTTACACTAGTTTAGCTCTTAACTACATAAAAGAAGAAGAAGAATGTCATATACTTTCATAGTTAATATAAGTCATATGATAAACGAAAAAAGAGGAAATCATAACTTGATAATCTGACATCGCCTGCCGTGAACTAGCGTGGTGATCAATGCTCGATTTTCTCGGTGAGATGTGGCCCCTGCTCTACAGTGTAACAGTTATGGGGTGGTTATTATTATGTATTGTTAATAAAACTATTCATAAATTACCTGTCATTGAGACTTTCAATTTAAGCATTGAAAGTCAATAAAATAAAAAACCGCATTTATGATTAACAAGTCAATTGAGCCCAAACTCGCTAGAGTTATATTGTTATAATACTCTTCTTGTGGTGGACCTTCTAGATCTATCATCAGACCAGCTTAATGACATCAAAATGTTGCAATGTCACCCAATTTTAAAATTGTATCTCTAAATTTAAAACGACTGTGACCTCTGAGTTAGTTTCGGTATTTCTTCTCAGCTTATATTATAATAAGCATAGTCTTAGGAAAAACCGTCGCGGTTGAGTTTTAAATATGTATTAGAGACAAAAATAATTTTATGAATTTTATCAATTATATGTACGGTAGACTGAAATAATTTTAAATAAACTGTTGAGACGCCTGACAACTTAGTCCTCCTGCGACCACGAACGCTGCAAAGTATTAGAAACGTCAGGAAAAACAAAAACCAATAATACACGCGATTAATCCGGTTAAAAGTTGTTTTATTATAATATAAGGTGTTAGTTTTGCTCGCTACAATAATATCATTATTCTGTCTTGGCATCTTTGAGAAAATACCATAGCAACTGTTACATAAATCCATCCGTTCCATAGATCATTTAAATCAGTTTAGTCAAAGATTTATCACAATTATCTGTTGATAAAAATTTACACACAATAATGATGTCTGTATCAGCCAAGTATCAGCTGTTTACGATGTCACGTATAGACGTAACCTGTCGGGATAATCCTAGATATAAGCAACTAATCTTATGAGCCGCAGAAGCTTCTTCAATTGAATAACGGTCATCTTTTTCGAGGGATAGGGTTGTACACGAACATTTTAGCGATGCCCCATATTAAGTAAAAGGTAGTACTGTAAGCCTATTGCCAGCCTATCTTCGGGGCACAAATCCATACTGCGGGCTGCTGAAGAGTGTGTATTAACAGAAAAACTCATAACAACTCAACCTGGTAGTCGAATCCAAGACCTATTGATGTTGATGACATAGTTCAAGCCACCCGTAAATCTCTGACATGGCTTTAAACACCATCAAGAACATATCTAAGCTGTGCTGGTTTCCTTGGTTTGTTTTCCTTCACCAGTTTAAGGAGGTGCCTTCAGTCCATCTTTCACTTGTCATTTTAACGGCCTAAAAGGCCTTTTAAAGGCTATCACTGAATAGTAATATTAATCACTGAATATTCGTCCTGTGATAAAACAACACATAATCACTTGGTTTACAATGTCACGTATCGGCGCCTATAATCCCGCTTATTAACTGAGTAATTTCGGTAAACCAGTTATAAACTTTTTTATGTTACACATAGGAGTGTACAGTATTGCAAAATTAATCACGTGCAAAATTATGTGCCCAAAATATTTTATTAAATACTACTTGCAAGCATTGATTCCGGTGGCAGCAATAGGATCACGATGGGGCCTAATAAATGCATCGGAGGAATTTGTGTGTACAACAGCCCCTCTGCCTATCCCGCGTCATGCTATATAATCCTTTCATAATTATGATATTATAACATTTATTTTCCGACTGAAAATGAACTTTAGGTCACTTTAATGTCATTACAATTACTGTCATATATGAGCAATCAGATAAATATGAGCGAGACGGGATAAAATAAAAACATTAAATTCGAATTTACTTGGAGTTAAAATTACAAATTTAATGAAATAAATGCCTGCGCTAGGTTTATAGAATTTTGTTCCTATAGTACTAGGCAAATGCATCGTCATAATTTACTCATTCTAATCAAAGAAAAATATGTAATTATCACAAAAAACTACCAGACATATTGTTTTTGGCTTTACCTTGTATTTTAGGACTCATTAGCTGTAGACTTATAACAATATACCTCTTTCCACCCTTCGGGTGCTACCTATGCTATTTAATATTGATGCTATTTTATTAACCGACTTCCAAAAAGGAGGAGGTTATCAATTCGATTGTATATTTTTTTTTGTTTACTAAACGGTGATACCGTTTTATAAACTTGGAGGACCAGAAGGGAGACAGTTTCTTAGTAAATATCGAACAAATTTGCTCGCCACTTTTGGCGGGGGGTGAGGTAACACACAAGCATAAAAGAACTTGCATTCATGCAACAATAGCTCTCATCATTATGTACATTAACAGTAGTAGCACACATAAAACATCTAAACACAAAAACATAAAATGTAGTCACACACGATTAAAATCTTGTAGTATCATTTTAACCACACAGGTGAAAGGTATAAAGGTATTAGAAGGATTGGGAATCAAATACCACTGGTGAGAGGGGTACGCCCGGTAAAACTACTCCAGTACTAATTCCTTCAAGAGTTATAAGCATGTAGCGTGGCACGCCCTAACAAACCTTTGGCACGTGAAGGCCACGGTTGTCATCACGCTCGTATGATTGATAAGCCTTAATCTATAGACGCAATAGAAACGTACATACCTTGAGGATTAGCTCACGATGGCAAGGTACTTCATCTTTTTTTTGACGGGTGGTAATCCTCATGTATCTTATACTGGACTTCATCGGAAATTTGGATTTAATGGTCTGAAATCGCAAATCCGCTCTAAACAAGCTTGATGATCAATGATTGTGCCTTCTCTATAAGATGAAAGACCTTCCGAAGAGAGACGTTCCGGTTATTGATATTACTAATTGTGCCTCGCGTTTTTACCCAATTTATTTCTTTTTACTCGGGTCCTAAGAGTCGTTGCGTGATGTGAAGTAGCCAATAACCTTCCTCAGGAATTGGGATATCAAATACAAGAGAAAAATTTCGAATCTGAATCTATATATCATAAAAAAATAGTCAAACAGAATTACGGAGTGGCTGTTATGACGTAGTAAGACCGTTACTAAGTGGTTATTGCAGTTCCGTTTAGATACTTTATCTGATGAAAAGTGCAAAAATGATAACACAAACCAGCCAGTTAATCGATAACGATAATAAACCATTAACTAACGATAAGATGGATAAAACATTTATGTTTAGTTGCCGCGAACTCAAATATGAGCTAATGCTAAAAGTATTGCAAGCTCGTTAAACAATTTCTGGTAACCAGGTGAATGGGGCGCTACACAATTTCACGAAAAGCCGGAATGATAGACACATTCCCACTTTGCACTTTTTCCACTTGTGCGGTTCTCAAGGATCCAGGAGGCACAGGTTCGAAACCTGTTAACGACCATATTTTCCTCAAACGTTTTTAACTTTAATTTTACTTCATTTTACCCCGTCTTTTTTTGCATTAGCTTTTTGTAAAACATAGTAATTACTATTTTTCAAGGAAACATTTAAAAACAATAGACACGAAAGGGGTTTATACCCGCAATCCTTGAAATTCCGTGTCATTAATCTTCCAACTGAGCTACCGTGTCGTTGCTCGATACTATTAAATTTCAAGCTTCCTTGTATTAGTCTTAAGGAGACGCCTGGCGATATTTATTTAGAAATCATTTACAGATTTATTAAATTATATACTAAATTATATAATTTTTCAATGTTTATTTGAAGAATAGTAATCATGTATAGGTAGTATAGGCTTATGTTTAACTTATCACCAGATATAGTAAAATGAACACTATATACCTACTGCCACAAATAGTAAATGATCACCATAATTAAAAACCCATTTTAATGTGAAATTATAACCAAAAATGTTATATCTTGCTATCCAATTAAAGTAAATGACTCCAAACGAATTATGACAGAATGCTTGCCTCCTCTAAAACGTTACGACTGTAAAAGATTAGTTTTTTTATTTAGTTTGGTCACGGTTCTAACCTAACCTAACCCATATTACACAGGGGTTTATTTAGGTAGTCAGATTTGGTGATAATTTACTACTACATTCGGTGTTTGGATTCATTTTGAAGTGCAGTCATGACTAAAACACAGACTCTAACAGCTAGAAAAATTGTAATTTAGACTAACTTTTATTGGGGTATGTTTATTTTTTTTGGTCAGAGAGCTTAGGGTTACACAGTATTTTTTGGTGGTTATTATATTTAATCCCATTAATATAGGCATTACATGGTCTTAAACGTAGTATTTTATTAAGTTTAATTTGATATCGTTTGTATCCACACTATTGTTTATAGCACAGCGCGTCAAACTAGCTAACATTCGGTGGATAGACATCCGCCGAATGTTAGCTAGCTCGCAGACGCGAGCGTCACGTTTAGTGTGAACTGTCCCTAACTGCTGTTGATACACAGCGACAAACTGCAATCAGCAATCAGACAATACAACTGATTTTGATTTCATTGAACATTAATATCATAGGTACATTAAATACATTGAGAGGCGGAAGTAGATAGAGCCTTTACACGTGCCATTTAATGATATCATAGATATTTAGAAATGGATTATATTTGGAAATAAATTTCTGCGAATAGATCAATATTTTTTAAATAGCTACAGCCCGTAGATTTACCCGCGGGAATTCCCGTTTTTTCTAGAAATTCTCTCTGCATTTTTCCAGGACTAACAATTTAAGGACCTTCATTATTAATCCGAAATATTAAAAGATAAAGGTTGTAAAGATATATAAGAAGAAAATAAAATAATAAATATTATATACAGATCATTTAAAATATTATATATTTTTTGGCTTAGCTAAAACCATTACTCTATGAGTAACGCTCCATTCAAAAGACAATCCATTAGCACGCGACGTGACTGGTTGGTGGCAAATCCGTCGAACTCGAGACTTCATGCTCAGAAGTCGCGCTTGGCCACTAGACCAACGAGGCAGCAGTGAATAATTATTATCTTTTAATTACCAATTTTAATTTCAGAGCACGCCTGGCTCCTGTCAAGGACCAAGAAATTCGAGGGTGAAACCAAGACTACCGTGGACACTTTCTTGAAGGAACACTCCAATCTCATTGAATCCTCAAAACTGGTTGAAACTGTCTTCTCCGAAGAGGCCTGCAAGTTCACCAGCTCCAGTGTTATGACCGAACAAACTGCCAAGCCCTGAATGTTCAAAAATATGCTAGAATCACAATAAGGCCTTGGTGATAATCTTAGTTTCAACACCACTTCTGATGGTTATTCCATTATAAACTCTTTCGTGTGAGTAGTAGAGTATGTATTGTAGTTTCTTGTGATTTGTTTTTGTTGAGTTTATTTCAGAATTATTGGAATTGGTGTCGGTATTAAAGATTCTTCTAAATTATTTTTTTAATGACTCTGCAAATTGTATGAATTTTGACAAAGCGACGTATATCTCTCGAATATTTATTTCATTATTATTGTAAGTATTTCTTACATCGTGACGGTTTTACAGAAGATTATATTCGAATATTTTTAGTTAATCAGAATTCTCTATTTCCTTCTAATTATTCAGACAGAAAAATCCTGTCTGGTAACGTTTAGTACTTTAATATTAAGTTCGAAATTTTGGACTTAGATTTGTATTCAGCCATCATAGCCATCATATCATAGAAAGGGAGAATATTTTGTCGTCGGATCAAAGAAATGATGGACGTACCACCGTTTCTGTGATCCGACATTATCTTTCATCATAAAATATTAGTTTATTCATCAATAAATACAATCTGTCTTTATGAGTTACAATTAGTATGTATTGTATAACTATTAAATACTGATTGTAATCAGTCTAACGCTTGTGATAAAGATAGTTAAGCGCTGATGTGTTAGTGTAAAGAACTATTTATTGGATAATAAAATTTTCTATATAATATTTTGTTTGCTATTTTGTCTCTTTATATGACAGGGGTAATATGCATGTGATTCAAATTTAGGTAAAATATTTTTATTATATAATATTTTTATTATATAATATTTGTATTATATAGTATTTTTATTAAGAACTTGCAAGAGGTTTCACGCTATTTGCAAGTTCTTGACGCTACCGATTGCCTGTGATGCATACCACCTATTACAAAGGACTACATCGGTGAAATGTGGGTGTACATCACCAGGAACTGTCTAACTCCTTGGGATACAGGCGTGATGTTATGTTATTAAAGAGAAATGAATTATTTATCTCCTCGTTGCCACATTGAGACATAATTACGTTGCCGAAACAAATTTAAACGTACGTGTGACGTGCACAATCGGCCGCATAGCACTGATGGCCGAAGGGGTCCCGTGCATTCCCATTTGCCTTTTGCTAACCAATTTGCAACATGCTGTTGCTCCTGCAGTACATCAGTCAATCTGCCTAGCCTTTCTTAGCTTTTTAACCACATAAGGGTCGGCTTTCAGTTTAACCGGAGGCAGCTTAATACCAGTATTTAACATAGAACGATTGCGTATCTGACCTCCACAATCCAGTTACTAGGTTACACGATATCTAGTGGTAAGAGTAGTTGTCCGACTCTCAGGCTTCTGACTACCCGTAACGGCTGTCGTAGATGTTAATTTGACAACCACGACCGGCAATTTATCGTGCTCTCCGAGGCACGGACATATTATAGTAAAAATCAAATGTTGTGAGATCTACTTGCTTGGCAGCTACAGGCCTGCGCGTTTAAGTAGCAATATCGACATAGGCCACAGGATATATAAGCTGAAGTGGCAGTGGGCGGGCCATATTACCACCAATACCGCCAACTGGGCTAAACAGAGTAAACCGTGAATCGGCAAACGTAATGCCCTTAGGCTAGGTGGAGTGACGATCTCTGTAAGATGGCTAGCAGGGTGACCGCACCCGGTGCTTGGGACTGTTCCCGGTAGAAAGTAACTAATAGGTTACTACTTATTATTCATGAGCAATCAATGAGCAAAAACTATTTGGATATAGATCCTACTATTGTTAAAACAAGAGCTTGATGATTGTCACTCGCAGTTGCGTCCAAGTGTATTTAATCTAAATTATTTTTGCATGCATGAGATGAGAATGCATGTTATCCCCACGTATTTCCAGGAAACAAGGATCAAAAATACCAATCTGGAGCAGGTTCCTACCGCAACGCTTTGCTGAAGGAAGTATTAGTAAACAATCGTTCAAAGAGACATCCTCAATTAGAACCTGACTTCTCTCACACTCCTCCTTGATGGAATTTCAGCCCTCAATGCCTTTAATAGCCTATCCCTTTATTAAAGTTCTCATCCGTCCACCTGTAATTAATAATTCTAGTCGATTGCATTGTGTTCGGTCAGCCATATTTGCTCTCACATTTAAAGTAGAAAATATTATTTGGTCTCGGATTCATCAACGAAAGGAATCATCATCTCATCGGCTAACATAAATAAAACATATCAATTTAGAATCTATCACAAGTAACGTTTATTGATCACAGTCTAGTCTAGTTTTTCGCAGGTTTCAATAGAAATTACTAATGAAGAAGTCTGTATCCATTTTATTCGTGTAAGCACAGGTGTCGTCAGAAAAATCTTTGAACACAAAGGACTGTCTATGCTCCGCTAATTCTGGATATTTGGCCAGCACCGTTTCAACTTTCTTGAGTAATTCACCTTGAAGCTTCTCCTTACCACGTGTGAGCACCCATGTATAAACTGGAAATGAAAATTGTGATAAAAACTTTTGTTTTATAATTTGCCATGACAGAGGCCATAATAACACGTATCTATTTTGTAAACAAACTTTCAGAAAACAATCTTTCAACTGGCTAACTAGTCTGGTTCAAAAGATACTAGTATAAACAGACAGATGGCGTAGGTGCAATAGGGTCTCGTTGGGTAGGGTTTTTTTGACCACGGAACCTGCTGAGGGTATTAATTAACTATTGTACGTTGGAGTTTCAGGTTCCTTTTTTTGTAGGGGGTGGAAATCCTCATGTATTTCCTCCACCTTGTGGAAGGCGGAGAGATCTGTCAGACTCTTACTGACTAAAACCACCCCGGTGTTCCCTCGCACACTTAGGTCAGAGGCCCCGGGAGCGGATGCGTCGTCCGCAGCCCCCGACTGGTGCTGGCCCTCTTTAGAAGGCCCGTCCAATTAATGGAGTTTCAGGTTCGAGTGTAACCGGATTCAACTTAATACCAGTACACGAGGCGATTGCGTATTTAACCTCTACAACTTCACTGGGTACCATATCTTGTGGTAAGATTGGTTGTCAAAGTTTCAGTCATCTGTCTACCTGTCTACATTAATTACTGCCACAGATCTTCATTTGGCAACCGAGACTGTCGTTTTAATGTGCTCTTAGAGGCACAGGCTTTGTTATGAAATGATGGTCACTACCTTACTTATCCTCAGCCCAACCGAGGCAACCACACCTTAACCTCCTGTACGATGGTTTCTCAGCCACCAACCCCTCTTAATACAAAACTACTTACTTAAGGTAGGAGTTAAACTCTCACCTATAAAAGCACACGGCTTTTTTGGCTATATTATTATGCAGATTCTGTACAAACACGATGCAGTGTCACTACTCTTGTGACTTGAAAATTTGACCAGCACTTAAGAACAAAGTTACTGCGTATCTTTTTAGGGTTCATAAGAAGAATCATGTCAAGATCTGCTACCACGTTGAAAGGTTTTTAAGTAGGATCTTGGTTCAGTTGAAAATTATGACAGCATATAAGCACTCATAGATCCTTGTAAACCTGAGTTGGTTCCTCGGTGCGTAGATGGCAGATAAAATGTGAGGCATGTGAGATTATATGTCTATAAACGCACATCCACGATACAGGAAGAAATTCCTAGTGAGGGGCAAAGTATTATTAAAAACAAAAATACATTTCCATCTAAGCGTCTCCGTGCTTCGGAAGGTATGACATTTCTTATATTTCGGATGTTGTCAGAAGATGACGGGCGGCGTCAACAACCCCAACACCAGGTTGACTTCAAACCAAACGAAACAAAAGCTTACTAATTTTAGTACATACCATAGTGTGTCCGAATCTTCTCTTTGAGCCATTTGCATGTGTAAGCGATTGCGTAACCATCGTAGTCAGTGGCCAATATAAGAAATTCATACTGCAAAACATTGTCTGAAATAATAAGTTTGTCAGGTTTAATTCATAACTTTTAAAATTATATTTTTTGTAAAAATTATCTATTTGTATTTTTTGTTATTATAACATAGCATAGCATCACGCCTGTGTTCCCCGAAAGGGTAGGCAGAAGTGTACACAGTTGTACACTCACATCTCACCAACGCTGTTATTAAAGTCTGTAAAGGCGTCATTTTATATGGCATCCATTTTCTAGCTTATCAAATTAGATGGCAATTAACAATGTTTGTAATATTAAACAACAAAAATTATTCAAGCTGTTCATTAAGATTTAAAACATCTAATGAAGTACTTAAAGATACAAGACAGTAATAATAATAATAATAAACGCCCTCTGGGACAGTTCGGCAGACGTTACCTCTTCTCATGAGATTAACGCCAAACCGGAGGGAACATTAAACTAGCTTTTTAAGACCAATGATACTAAAATAAAAAATATGTGTCATAAAGTCTACGAGAAGCATACAAAACGCAGGGCAGCTTGTGGCGAGCTGTTGGTGAGTGGCGACACTGCGTTCCTGAATACCCCAGAGAGTCGATCAGGGCCTCGTCTCCAGTTTGCCCTCATTGGGTAGCTAGAGTGGAATTCAAGAGTGCCCGTAGGACTCTAAACTCTGTCTTGCCTTAATTAGCCGGCCAGAGGGGGTCGCCAGAGCTATATGCTCGGGGGTGGAAGTGTTATGTCCCATGTGAGTGGTGGTGAGCTTATTGTCATCTACTGGGCACAATTCCAATCTCCGGGCTGCTACTGAAAATGTTCTAATAGAAAAACTCAATAACACTTTGCCGGACCCGGGAAACGAATCCTAGACCTCATGCTCAGAAGTCGCGTGTGGGACCACTAGACTAATGAGCCAGTCATTAGTAATAGTATTTTTGTTATAATATGTGTTCATATCGATTAATGTGACGAGCAAAATACCGATTGTCTCTCGATTGATATCAAATTGATATTTCAGATCATCAGCTTACCAAATAACAACGTGGAATACTGCACTGTTTCAGTGTATCGAAGTGTAACCAATAATCATGTTATTGTAATATTGTTTTTCTCTGTGGAGAAACAGAGAAAAACAGAGAACAGAGCGGTTATGTGGAACTCGAACCCACTAAAACTCCACAGTGTACCTCCTCAGCTGCTTGAGGGCGGGACGCGGGAACGCTCTCGCACATGACCGCGAACCCGCCCGCAGCCGTCTGTTGCCGGACTTTCTCTGACGGGGTTGGGTATTGCATCCCCCCGCTACGACACACCAAACGCATGGCGTGCCGCAACCACCTCGGAGACCATGTGCAATGGGTGCCAGAAGACCCCGTATCCGGACGCCTAAGATCCCCTGCGACGGGTCAGGTCTGTGGTCCCACCCGCCCCTACGGCCGCGGAAGGTAGGGAGAGTGGGGCATCGACACTCCGGCACTCCTCTCCCGCCGCGGCCTCCATCTCTTAGCTCATACAAAACCGCAGCCCACCTCAGTTGCGGCACCCCCCATAAGGTCCGCAACCTACGCGGTTCCAACATGGGCTTGCAGGCAAAGCCCGGAGGAGCTACCCTCCCCGGGTTCCTCTAGCTTCACCGTGAGTGGCCAAGCCACGGCTACTAGAGCCACAACAAGGCGGAACCCCTGGGGGGGATGTTTAATCTGACTTCAAGGAATGATGGTTATGATGTCAGCAGTCGATGTATTTTTGTATTGGAATCATGTTTACTAAAGTTTAACAAAAAAAAAAAAAATGTTTTGACCAACCGAAAGCTTCGTGGCTCATAATAAACCGGGCATTATTTCCAGCATCAAAGGTGGGGTCAACCCTGGCTTGGTAAACCTTCTGTGTTCTATTGCCCTGGTCCATGACCACATAGGTTTCATTGAAGGAGTACCCCAGGTTGTCTTCGACGAACTCTAGAGTAGAACAGTCATAGACTTCCTGCCCATCGCTAGCGTAGCTGGCTACGTTGTACCATAAACCTGAAAACTATAAGGAACATTAATAGTAAAAACATTTATAGAAAAAAATAAAAATACATTTATTGTGCAGAAAACACACAGACAACATTTCAGCAAAAAGCATCGTCGATGCTTTCGACTGTCCATAATCTGAGGTTTGCGTTGATTGCTAATGGGGACAGGAACTCTTTTATAGTTAGGTGGAACACTGTGTGATTTAAGTCGATAGGAGTCTGGCATGAGGTTCATGAAGGGTTTTCAACTTTCTACCTTATAAAAGCTAACATTAGTACCTATTTCATTCTTCTTTATATGTATATTCGACTATAGTCAATAATTTAAAGACGACACTAAACCATTGTTTATTAGACGTAAATTGTTTCAGATTCGTAGACAATATCTTTACCCATAGCCAGCTTTACCCAGAAAAGGACTCGAATTAAAATATTATACTGTACTAGGACAAAGTGACACACGTAGTAAAAGCAATATACAATACACATACCAATAATACAGTAATTTTTCAATCATGTTATTGTCCCTGCACTACACTGTCCCTCCAATGATGTTATGCTTATTTAAGACTGGAAGGCTGAATTAATAAACTACATTCATAGACCACACAATGAAGACTGTATTCTTGCCTTGTATGGTCAACACAAAAGTGATAATTACCACAAAGAAGAAAACCCAAACGTACCTTAGTGTAATCCAAATTTTCCTGCACCTGCATTTTATCAGGGCAAACTCCTGGCAAAGTGTATTCAGTTGCAAAAACACTTATCACACACAAAGATAATACAAAAAACAACATTTTAAAACAACTGGAGCTCCTGAGACTAAGATAACGAATGAACAGTCCCGTCCTACGCCATAATTATTCAATGTGCTGACCCCTGGTGCAAAGACGTTTTATACTAAAATAGACGTAAATTGACCGCGTTTTCAGTTGTAATGTGGACATCCTTTCGTCTGATTTATGGGCAAAACTGTTGTTTACGTAATTTTTTGCGTTGTGGGAACGGGATGTAGTAATATTAGCTCGTTGCCCTAAATTGAGAGATAGACATTCAGGTAACGTTTGTTTATTTTACATGAAATTAGACTGAATCCTCCAAAGATATACTTTTGGTTTCAGGTTTCTTATGTAGCGCCACTTCTTACCTTTCTCCCTAAATTCCTATAAGATCCTAAGGCCATCGCTTTATTTTAAACCAATGATTTCAACTGATATTTGACAGTATATATATTTAGTAACTATTTAATTTATGATTGATATGAACTGCCACGTTGGTCTAGTGGTCCCAAGCGCGACGGCTGAGCATGAGGTCTTGGGTTCAATTCCCAGGTCGGGCAAAGTGTTATTGGGTTTTTCTGTTAGGAAATTCTCAGTAGCAGCCCGGAGTTTGGAATTGTGCCCGGTAGATGGCAATAGGCTCACCACCTATTACATGGGACTTAATAACAGCATTGGTGAAATGTGGGTGTACAAGTGTGTACACCTCTGCCTACCCCTTCGGGGAATACAGGCGTGATGCTATGTTAATGTTATGTTTTAATTTATGATTTAGATATGAGAAAAACGTTCGATTCCGTCCATCCCAAAATTGTTCGACAATATGTGAGGAATATGGCATTTGAGGAGTAATTTTATTATCGAAGAACAATGAATACAAATGTCCCATAAACAAAAGCTTGTTTCATCGTTTAATAGTTTTTTTTTTCAACATAATAAATGAGGCGTGCCACAAGTCAGTATCCTTGGCTCTACTTCTTATATATTATCAAGGTTTCGTAAACAGTAACCAAACTTAAGTATACATATATTTTTTAAACTCATTAAATGCATGAATTTTGACTGCCTCGTTAGTCTAGTAGTCGCAAGCGCGGCGCTGAGCGTGAGGTCCTGGCTTCGATTCCCAGATCGGACAAAGTGTTATTGGGCTTAGTTTTGGGTTAGGAAATTCTCAGTAGGAAGTTGGTGGTGTGACACCCCCGTGCTACAGAGAGTACGTAAATCCGTCGATCCTGTGCCTGATCTCTCTCCGGTCGTGTCGGATTGCCATCCCATCAGACAATGAGAGTGAAGGAAGAGGGAGTGCACCTTTGTCTGCGCATACACTATAATATCTCCTGCGTACATAGCTAATCTCCTCGGAGAGGCCACCGTAACCGAAATACGGTCTGGAGGAGTAAAAGCATGCAAAGCGATTACCGAACTTATATTTGTAGATCGGAAAATAAAGCCGCAAGCAGATCCGTAGATACTTGTGAGCACTTTGGGTACTTTCAGGTATGCATATGATTATAATTATCAATGGTTGCATCAGTAAACAATACACCATTGTGATTGGTTAAAGCTATCAAAGTACCCACAAACATCCTCCACATCAACATAGGATTATAATGGAATGTGACTAGTCTGATAGGTGCTGTTTATTGGTGAAATGAATAAATAAAAATATAAATAAACATTTTTTATTTCGAATACATTTTACAATTATTGTTTTTACCAAAAGTTACTAGTGAAAAAATCTCCTCTGAATTTATTGGTGTACGCGCAGCTAGCGTCCGAGAAATCCTTGAAGACGAAAGACTGTCTATGTTCTTTCAAATCTGTGTATTGTGATAGTACATCTTCAACCTTCTTTAGTAAATCACCTTGAAGCTTTTCCTTGCTACGGGTCAACACCCATGTGTAGACTGTAAATATAAAAACTCATTCATATAATTTGTACGTATATAGAGATAACTAAAATATAAGCAAGCCAAATACTTTCAGACAGACTTTTTGTCTAAATATATATTATTTGTGGAAAAAGAATACGGTGGCGAGCAGGATTCGAACCTGCACCTCCCGGATAAATGCTCCAGGACCACTAAGCCATTTCGACCTCAGACTGTGACTTTGTCGGTCTGAGAGTATTCGGAATACGAAACACTCAACGCATTTAAATTTCTAAAATTTTGTCTCTCTGAGAGTTTGTCTCGAATTGCATATTTGGAATTCAAAACGGTTCAATGGACTTAAATTTTGTTTAATTTTTATATTAAAACAGGAATATATTGTTAAGTTTTTGGTTATGCTTTATTTCAATATCTTGAAAGTTCGAAAGATATTAACCTTTCGGCTCAGTAACGTACAGATCTGTACGTTGTAACAATAAAAATCTATTGTGTCTGCTAATGACTGACGCAACAGCTTAATATAAATATAAAGTGCTGTTCATCCAAGTCCCGCGCGAATGAGTCGCGGGCACAGCTAGCATATTTTAACTGGCTTCTGAAAAAGTAGGAGGTTCTTAGATCTTCTGAATTATTTTTAGTTCATCAACGTGATGTTCTGTTATTAGTTAATCAATCGACTAACTATCAATAGACCATCGAGTGGCGTAGGTGATTGTAGGTTGAAACCTCATCGCCCAGTTACAGGCAATTTGAGGCAATCTGAATGATATATGATGATTTTATAATTTCCATGTAATGCCTATAATTATTATTATTTTTCTAAGGAAATATTGAAAAATAAGACACACGAATGGGATAAGAAACGGCGAATTTTTAATTAGAAAAATAATAATGAACCTGAGTTAGCTAATAATGTAAGATATGCATATCAGATAATCGTACATACCATAATGTTTTCGGATTTTCTCCTTAAGCCATTTGCAGGTATAAGCGATTGCGTAGCTGTCGTAGTCCGTTGACAGGATAATGAATGGAAACTGCAACACTTTATCTGAAAACAATTATTTATTGTTAATTTATAGTACATATTAAGTTTGTGTTCCCCGAAGGGTTAAGTATAAGTATATAGTAGGCCCACATAAATCGATGAAATCGTCTCAAGACATTTTGTTGTTTTGTTGGTTGTTCGGTTTGATTCCCGCACTAAATTATTATTTGTTTGGATTAGGAACCGAGCCTGGGTGTATGAGTACTAGGTATGTAGTACATGTACGATTTACGTCTGAGTAAAAACGTACCCACGATTCAAAAGACACTTCTCGTGATACTTACCAGCAGCTTCATGGCTCATCATGAATTGGGCGGTGTTTCCAGCATCAAAGGTTGGATCTACTCTGGCCTGGTAAAACATTTGAGTCTTATTGCCTTGCTCCTTGACAATGTATGTCTCCTTAAAGTTATAGCCCCCACTTTCTTCCTGTAACTCCATCGTGGAACAGTCTCCAATTTCTCGCCCATCGCTGGCGTAGCTTGCTACGTTGTACCACAAACCTGAAAACTGTGAGTTAAGGTTGAAATAACTAAATAGGTTTAGCAATATCAATAAAATTGTCATAATCTTTCTCAGATTCCAAAATTTCTGATCTCTAATATAAATTGTTCAGGATCAGTTATTCAGGGATTTGATGAGCTCTTAATCACACGAAACCAGCCAAGTGACATTAAACAAAATGAAAGTTCAAATAAATATCTGAATGATATAATCCATTCCTATATAGCCCACCCTAGTAATCCCTGAAGGGTTAGGCATTTCACGCCGATATTAAATCTCATTTAAAGATGGTGAGCGTAATGATATCTAACTTTCTATCAGAATAACCAAATAACGCTGCTAGATCAAGAAATAAAACCCAGATTTCTTTCTACCACATAACTTGACTTAATATGAAATCAAACTTACCTTAGAGTAATCCAAATTTTCTTGCAGTTTCACATCAGGGCATACGCCAGGTAAGGTATACTCTGTTCCAAAAACTCCTATAAAACACCAGAATAATAAATATAGCAACATTTTGAAACAACTGAAGTGGATGAGATTGAGATAACGAATGAAGAATATAGTCTCGCACTTTATTAATTATCCAGTTTTGACCTCTGTGACTTATATAGTAAAGACGTATTACACTGTTGAAAAGTTAACAATCTAATTTTGAGCTGTTAATGGCGGACATCCTTTCGGCAAAAGTGTAATTCGGCAAAGCTGCGAGCACAACTCAGTTAATCCTACACTAGTGCCCTATAGTCATATGCATTCGTTCATAAGCAATTAATTCTACACTAGTGCCATATAGTCATATGCATTCGTTCATAAGCAATCGTGCGTGAAGGTTATGATACTTTGGAAGACTTCGCTAAAAAGCTCCTTGTCTATGGAATAATGTTCGAATCGCGAATGAGTTTTCGGCTCGCTCACTTTGCTATTTCCGTGATGAGGACGAATAAATAAGAAACATTTTGCATCCAAGGTTGTAGGGGATCCCTACAACCTTGGATGCAAACCATTCAAAGCCGTTCAGAGTAAAAGTCTTTAAGGGAGTCTAGCAGCGGACGCAAAAAGGCTGATGATGAAATATTAGTTCCAATTCCAATATATAGTTAATGGCTATGGAAGAGAAATTGCAAGAATGGAAATAAAGGATGGTGTGTCTGATAATATATATATATATATATATATATAATTGCAATTTCTCTTTTTCTTTAATTTGTAGATTATGTGTAGATTATTTGTAGATTATTATTAACTTGTGCTGTTTTACTTATGTCAACTAAATTGTAATGTTTTGTGTTGTTTCAGCGTGCCCAATAGATTTCACTACAATAAATACTGGTCAATAGATTATATATATATATATGTATGTATATATAGACGAAGATTGTTGGCCCTGATAAATTTATATATATATATATATATATTATTAAAGGAGGATGAGCTATAGTTGATAAGAAAGGGATGTTAATCGGACGAGGAATATCTACAGGAAGAAGGTCGTAAAGAGAAATTACTAAATTAGAAATATTCGTTTATATCTCAATTCACGTCTAACCGAAGCAAATAAAGTTCGTCTATTCCTTCAACCAAAGGAGGTTGAAGGAATAGTGTAAAATAATTTTGAAGCCGAGATGGGCAACTGTGATCAACTTGGCTAGGCTGCCTAATTGTGAATCTAATACTTAAAAAAATATAAAATAAACACACAACATTCTGGTGAACACTACTTTACAATTTGTAAGGTCAAACTCACATTAAGAATTTAATTCAATAGATTACAGGTTCTTAGAACAGGGAGCTAATAAACAAGGCAATTGTTGATGTTACCAAGAATTGTTTATAGGACTAGTTGTGCAAACTCCGCGTGGCACGCATAAGGAAAAACTAGATTTTGGTACAAACAAAATTGCTATTGTGTATGTAGCAAGAATTTAGTTAAAACATCTAGTTCGTGTCCGAAAATTTTACTTTTATTTTCAGTGCGTATAATATAAAGCTATACTATTTCGGCAATACCAAATACAATTATTAAAAAAAAACCAGCTGCTAAGTGTGTGTTTTATTTTTTATTCTACGCCTTTTTATGCACATTTTTTTTTAATCTTACTCTATTTTCTCGGGGTAATGTAAGGATTCAAACGAAACCGATACATCTAAATCGGTTCAGGCGTTTTGAAGTTATGATAGAATAAAGAAATTAACAAACATACATATTTACATGCATGTACCCTAAAAACATAACACTCCTTTTTTTATTCTGTATTAAGTTATTGAGAACGCGATGCGGTTTTTTTTTTCGCATAAAGAGATCGATTTAAATAAGCATTTTATAACATAAAAGTTTCACTGCAGGGCAAGGGCCTCTCCTTAAACAGACAAGGTTCGAGAATTGATTACCACGCTAGCTCGCTGCTGTTGGCACTGTCAGACTGTTAGGTCCACGTTCGCTCCACGTTGTCTGTGCCAATTTTTTTGTGGTTTTGCTCAAGCACGTCCTTCGGCTTAGCATTAGTCTTGTCTCTGTCACACAAATGACAAACTACCAGTACAATATTGAGACGAGGTTATAATTAAGCCCAAGCAACTGCTATGTATGTAATGTTTATTTTATCTTGGCCTAAAAGCCACTTGTTTACTTTAACTTAAAATCCTAATTCGGATAAATCTTTGAAACGTACTATTGCATGCGTGGCAAACTCTGAAGTTTACATTTTAGTAGAAAGAAAAATACGGTCGTGAGCAGGATTTGAACCTGTGCGTCCCGGATAAGTACTCCAGACGCTCTGACCATTTATCCCGACCTCTGCTCACTACTTTGAATTCTACTTTAATATTTTAATACGTCTCTTTGTGACGTCATTGTTATATATTAAATCATATTATATACTATTCAGTCCGTACACAGGTGACTGAACTGAGACGTAGTACTCATTTTTATCAGAATTTTAATAAATTATCAGTGCAGGACAGGCGTACAATATTCAATATAGGTAATTTATACTATTACTAGGTAATATATAAATACCGCATTCAGTTTCATAAATATCTCTTATTTATTCCGAGAATATTTGTTATTGACGACAAGAAAACATTGTTTGAACTTTGATAACCTGAGATTTATTTAAATAATATAAACGATATTGTTTGAAACCATTACTGTTAGTATCTTCAAAGAAGAGTGACTGGTGTAATTAATAATGTTAAAATATTTAATAATTTTTTCGTTCTTCAGTGTGTTTAGTGTTCACGCGTATTTTACACTGCCGGGAAAATGCCCTGAAAATGTTAATTTGCAAGGCGAATTTCGATTAGCTGTTGTATGTATTTCAATTCATATACATAATAATGTTAGGTTAACTTATTTATTGGATTTTTAATGTACTTAATAATAAAATTGGATATTACAATTAAAATAAAGGTCGTTGTGCGGCCTTATCGCACCTGGCGATTTCTTATAGGCAACTACTAGGATCACTAAGCATAGCATCACACTTATATTGCCCGAAGGGGTAGGCAGAGGTGTATACCCACATTTCACAAATGTTTGATCAGCCCCATGTAAAAGGTGGTAAGCCTATTGACATCAACCAGGCACAATTCCAAACTCCGGGCTGCTACTGAGAATTTCTTAACAAAAAAAACCAATAACACTTTGCCCGACTCGAGAATTAAACCCGAGACCTCCTGATCAGCACTCGTGACCACTAGACCAACAAGACAGTTTAGGATCACTGAGAATTATATCACCTATGAAAAATAAAAATAAAAAAATTGCTGATTCTAAACATACTGTAAATATATACACTTACATGGTGTATCTAATTGCCTATTTATGAGACTATATATGTATTTAAGTTTCTATATTATATATTACCTATCACCGAATATAAATAATAAAGTCAGTAAAACCATATGAAAATTTGCAAGCATAACCCGTACAGATAGAAAATGACGTCGTTCCTGTTTACCTCCTACTCATTCATTAAGAAAGTGAAAGAGAGGTAAGAAAGGTATTACGAGACCGTAACATGCAAAATCATTAGGTAAAGGAAAATTTTTTATTCCACTAATAGACGTCTCGTGCCGAATTTTTTTTTTGTTTAACAGTTCTTCAATAAATGGTATCAAGCTTACCATTATTCGAGTGATGGACAGCAGCAGAACAACTGCTCAGTGATAGAACTGAAGACCAAGCCTACAGGCATCTACCTTAACCAGTCGAGGGTCGACCTGGGCCTATTCCACCGGTACAGTATCGCAAAGTTGGAGATACCAACGAGCATTGAAGATGGTGCAAATCTGGATGTAACATTTACGTTTGAAGACGCGCCTAGGAGATGTAAGTATTGCTGGTGTTATAAATCTTAGTGGGACGAAAAATACAGTCGTGAGCAGGATTTGAACCTGCATTTCCGGATAAATAGGCTCGCTCCTATCGGGAGGTGATATTTCAAATGTTGATCATCCTATAAAACTCCATAATCAAAGTCAAATAATTTATTTTAATTAAACCATATACTTACTGACACTTAAATTCTAAAGCTATAAATTGTGAAAAGGAAAATACCGTCGTGAGAAGGATTTGAACCTGCTCCAATGGACAAACGCACTTCAACCGGGATGTGCAGGTTAAAATCTTGACTATGACCGTGTTTTCCTTCTTACAAAATTTCATAGTCTAACTCAAATTATTTACCTATTTCAATCAAACCTTATAAAAGGTCTTTTGAATTATCAGAGGCTAGTTACCACGTTTCAAAGTGTAGATTCCTATGGAGAAGAATGGGCAAGAAACTCCGTGGTTACTCTTTTAAATAGCATCATAGCATCACGCCTGTATTCCCCGAAGGGATAACCAGACGTGTACACAATTGTACACCCACATTTCATCAATGCTGTTATTAAGTCACCTGTAATATGTGATATTATCAATAGCAGTTACAAAACCCTTCAAATAAATTTAAAATGAACAATGTATGATGATGCCAATACTAAAAGCAGTCGCATCTGACGGCACCCGTTTACGAATAGGAGGCATTACCCAACTCAAACGTAATGTTGGTACGCAATGGACAAAACTAACATTCTATTAACGTTTACGATTATCCCTTATTGCATCGCTTTGTATACTATATACATAGGTGCTTTTTACATTACAGTTAGCCACGTGGACGGTATGAGTTAATGTGGGCGCTGGTGACCATTGCAACCATGGTACACGACATAAAAGCTGCGCCATTTTTATGAAATATTTATTTCCCCGCAAGTGTGAAATAACGTCGTATGAAACGTTTGAGCATTGCTAATGACACTCGCGGTTGCATTACAAACCTCATCTTCAGCTTGGGTTGCAATGCAGCCGTGGGTGTAATGCCCAATTTAGTTGTTGTCACTAATTTATGTATTTAATGTATCTACTATTATTTTCAGTAATGAATAGGAGGTATCCATTCCGTGTGTTGGCTACCAATTACAATTACTACGCCACTGTTTACACCTGCGAGTACAGTCCGCTGATCAATAAACATTACAGTAAGTAACGACTTTTTTTTTTTTAATTTTCCTTATAAATAAAAAGCAGGCATTATATGGCCTTAATATGTATAAAAATAATTTTGCTGAAATCAATCTTTCGAAAACTTTTATTATCAGTTTGATTGGTCTATTAAACGTCATTACGTAAGTGCGACTGCTGAGCGTGAGGTCCAGTATTCGATTCCAGGGTCGGGCAAAGTGTTATTAAGTTTTTCTATTAGGAAATCTTCAGTAATAGCCTTTTCAACCCTTATTAGAAATGAGATATACTTTAGTTACTTGTAAAAATATTTCAAAAGTATGAACGCATGTGCAGCGATCTTAAAGTCTTATAATACGTACATGACTTCGAAAAGTCAGTGATGCGTGCCTTGGATTCGAGCTTGCGACCTTGCCTAGTGGTATGATATACCACTGCCTCATTGGTCTAGTGGTCGCATGCGCGGCTGCTGAGCGTGAGGTCTCGGTTCGATTCCCAGGTCAGGTAAAGTGTTAATGGGTTTTTCTATTATGAAATTCTAAGTAGCAGCCTGGAGTTAGGAAGTTGGCGGTGTGACACCCCCGTGCTTCGGAGAGCACGTAAAGCCGTCGGTCATGCGCCTAATCTCTCTCCGGTCGTGTCGGATTGCCGTCCCATCGGAATATGAGAGTGGAGAAAGAGGAGTGCACCTGTGTTTTCGCATACACTTGTGCACTATAATATCTCCTACGTACTTGGCTAATCTCCGTGGAGATAGGCCACCGCGACCGAAATACGCTCGGGAGGCGTATTTTATACCACTAGGCTATCACTGCTACCTTACAATAATGATGAACTTATATGTGTCTTTACTTATTTCCAGTTTACGTATGGATTCTATCAAGAAACGAAATCCTGAACGACGTGTCGAAAGAGTTAGCCATCAAACCATTAGCACAAATTGGAGTAGATTCCAAAAAGCTGGTGAAAGACGACTGGTCTAAATGTTCCCCTAAGTACTTCGAGGACCGGCAGGCTGAGCCGATGACCTTCAGATACCCTGTGCCTATACGATAGATTAGCATCTCCCAATCTTTTCGGAAATGTTAAGGATCAAAATGGTCTTCACGACCTCATAAAACAGAAATATTTTTTTTAATTAATTTGAATTGTCTTTTTGTTTTTATTTATTTATTATGTAGAAGGGCCAAAGTCAGTACATTATAATGGCACAATTATAAATAAAGGAAAATATTAAAAAATTAAAATCATATTATTCTTCTCATAATACTTAAAAAATCAAACTTATAGAAGAAGAAGAAGAGAGTGTTTATTTCGGTCTGCTGGCCGAACTTACAATTATAATAATAGCAGAAAATTAAATAAAAAATAAATATTAAAAATACAAGACTTACTAAAATACACGTGGACGACACCTAAAAAGGCCTCTATTTCAGCCTAAAGCGGCAGCATCGAGATGTTGCCGGGTTGATTTTTCCATCATCAACATCCCTCCGCCCTTATCCCAATCTAATTGGGGTTAGCGCAGCATGTATTTTTCTTCCATACATCTCTGTTAGCCGTCATCTCAATAGTCACTCCTTCTCTAGCCATATAATCTTTTACACAAACCATCTATCGTTTCCTCAGTATTCCTCTACTCTTGTAGCCATTCACATCATAGTGACATAAACCACCTTGCATGAATCCTGCATTCCGCAAACAAATTTTAGCAATTACTAGAAGTGTATGATACGCAAAAGCGATAATGGACATCGCCAAATACTCATAGATTATCACCGCAAAATAATTAAATAGTCTTCTATATAATTATGTCAATATAGATATGATATATGCGATTATATTATTATCATTTCAAATCCAAAATCAAATTAAATGCAACGATAGCATTTTCAAATTTTATTTTTTCAGTCGTTGGTACGCAATCAACAAATTCAAATCAATCTACTCAAATTAGATACAAAACATTAGAATTAAGAAAATTATATATAGGTATAAAAAATGCTAAATCACAAAAACGAACCAAAAAACCAACCAATTTGATCAAGCACAGGTATATAGTAGACGCCAGGAAAGAAGTCGCGCGGAAAAATGGTGGAACTACAATTTTCTAATTGTCAAATTCAGCAACGGTTAAAGACACTAGCGCCGCCCCTATGGAACTTCTATAGTGGCCTCGACAATACGTAGGTATATGCATACCTACCTGTTCCACTGAAGAAGTATACCTGATCATAAATACTATTGATATATATAAACTAAGGGATCTTACAAACCACAGATTAGTAATATAAGTATCTTACGATACAAACGAGCGGCACCCATTGTTACGTGTTTGCGGCTGCCGTCGAGCATGGGCGACAGCAGCCGAGCGTCGACGGCAACTGGCAGGCATAGCGACGGCAGTGACCGAGCGAGGTCGAAGGCTGCCGTTGGTATAGTGCCGCTCGCCTGGAAGAGCGCTTAGTCATTCAAAATAATACTGTTTATTCAAATCACACTAATTTGGACAATCACATTTTGAACATCAGACAATAAAGACGAACTATAAAAAAAACATATCTTTTAACAATTTATTTCTGATCGTTCCCGTTTATATTAACTGCTTGAACATGAGCCGTCCAGTGGTACATGCACCTTGCATCACTGTGGTCCACCTTCTCCAAATACGCCACGCTCGCAGATGGTACTGAGTTCAGTTCATGGTATGCTCTCATCAGAATATCGTCAGGTAGAGTAGGTCTTCGTGAGAGTATCCAGGCAGCAACTGAAAATTAAATATATAAATATGGTTAAGGACTGTAATTAGAGGTAGGCTTTAGAAAATATACGTTGTGAAATTAAGGACTTTGACAGCCGATATCAGTCAGAGGCCTGAAAGTCTGACAATCTGTCTTGCCACGAGATATCGTGTTACCCAGGAACTGGGTCGAGGAGGTCAGATAGGCAGTCGCTCCATGTAAAATACTGGTGTCAAGCTGCATCAGGGTTGGCTGGAAGCCAACCCTAATGTAATTGGGAAAAGGCTAGGTGGATAGGCAGATATAGTTTAGAAGATCTAGAGCTCCCTGATTAGGGGGTTCCTTAAGGAGCACCTTACTCAGCGCTAACAACCCTATAAAACAGCAGTGTTATTTGGCTACAATCTTCTGCTAGGTGTACTTCCACCACTGACTTAGTTGTACTGATTCTTGAGATTGTTTTAGCCAGTAATTTTTTATCGGAGTCGGCAATGCGCGTGTTGTTTGGCGCGTTGCCGACGCTTGCATAACTGGTGTCCACCAAACAGGTCAGTCGTCTCCAGTGTAAGTGGTAAAATAAAATCCTGTATTTATCCTGTTTCACTTATTTCATTAAAGTTAATTTCTAAGGTTTAAAAAACTGTTGGACTGACAAGTCACAGCTCACCCCTAAGAAATTTACTCGATGGTGGTGTTTAAACTCCGACACTAGGTTCTTCATAAACATATGACAAGAAGAATTTTAAAGGTTTTATTATACAGGTAATTCAAAATAGATTTTAATTTAAACTAAGAATTAAATGGAATTTATTATAATACCTACTTAGTTTATAAATAATGTTTTTAAACGCAAGAAATACTAACTAGTACTACTATAAGTTATGCTAAGTCCTAAGTTAAGCAAATGTAATTTATAATAAGTTAGTGCTAGCCCTCAAATTTGCAACGCCTGAAAAGGCCGTTAACCTGTACATAATATTTATATCAAGACCTGTAATACCTCAACATGCAAATAAAGACTTTGAGTTTGAGTTTGAAATCCAAATTATTTGTACCATTGCATCATGATATTCATATACACCACATATTTTTATCTTTCTCAAGTGCTTTTTTCCATGATACCTACAATTAAATTATTAGATGCGGATACTTACTGTGCTTCAATCGTAATGCTTCGTTATTTTTACAGCCATACACGACAGCGTAATTCGAGTAGTCAGTTGATATCACTGTCATCGGAATACCAATAGGATCTGAAAAAAAAAAAAAAATAGGCCTTCGTACTACTTCTTGAAGGAATTAGTACTGGAGTAGTTTTAACCAGTGTTCGCATCCGTACGATAATTATCGTACCCATACGGCAATTTCATGCCTACGGCGATGTACGATATCATTATTATCGTACGCCGATGGTACGATAATATTCATTATGCTTTATATATTAATTAATTAAAGTGATTATTTTGAAAAGTACGTTAATTTTGCCCATGTAATTATTGGTAAAAAAAGTATCGCAAAAAAATATTGATTTCACATTTAATACGATCCATTTTGCTCCATGTCCGATAATTCTACCGTACTTGTACGATAGTTGTCTTGCGTCAAGATGTGAATACTGGTTTTAACTGGCGGACCGCTCTCGCCACAGACATAATAATTATGATTCCCAATCAACTTTTACCTGTATTGTTACAATTATAGTACCTACACTATTTTAATCGTGTGTGACACAATTTTATGTTTGGTTTATTTTTTTTATGTGTGTTAGTGCTTGCTAACTATTCTTGCTTTAGTGCGAGTTCTTTTGTGCTTGTTACCTCCAAAAGTGGCGAGCAAATTTGTTCGATATTTAGTCAGAATCAGAAGCCATCTCCCGTCTAGTCCTCTAAGTTCTATTTAGTACTTAGCGGCGCTGGCTCTGGAGTCTGTGCAGGTCAACTGTACTGGCCTGCACAAATGTCAATACTTTCGACGAACCACAACCTGCCGGGGTCGTGGTGAACGCAGCTTCGATCCCCGGGCCCCCGGTAAAGGTTAGAGGAGGATCGTGTGGTTTTTAGTAGGTAGGAGTCCGGCACAGCGTCCATGATGGACTTTCCACACCTATAAAAAAAAACTAGCGCACTTAGGTACTATTTCAGGTAATACCGTATCTATATCCGTACTAGTAAGACACTAGTACACTGTACTGTCATACTATGACATTTCACTGATGTAGTTTTTAAGTCCCAAATCAATATGCCATTTTTCACAATTTTTATTTTATTTTTTAAATTCATAAACACTACGTATTTCTTCCCGTATAGTGGAATCGAACCTGCTTACGCGGCACAGCAGCCGGTCTCACGATCACTGCGCCAACCTCTCCGGTGGACTCCCAAGTCGACTTCCGGACAAACCGAATACTTTACATGCTTAATATCAATAATATGTTACATGGAGCGAATGGATCTCTGACCTTCTGACCTACACAACCCTGTTACTGGTATGACTGGTTGTCAGACTTTCAGGCCTCCGACTACCCGTAATGGCTGCCATAGATCTTAATTTGACAATCGGGACCGACGATTTAACGTTTAGCGCTTTTCGAGGCATGGAATGATGGTCACCCATCCACTGAACGACCGCGGCAAGCGCAGCCTAACCTCAATTGATCGATCTGTACAGCTGTTACTTACCAACGAGCCCCTTCCTTAATAAGTTCCATGTGACATTTATCAGGCAAAATTATATGTATGAAGTATAATTTTATATTTCTCCCATTCAAAGAAGTAATAGTATTGGTGAAATATGGGTATACAATTGTGTACACCTCTGCTTACCCATTCGGGGAATACAGGTGTGATGTTAACCCGGATAAAGTCATGATCGTAGTTCCAAAAGCTGATTAAAGTAAAAAGATTAAAGTGTTCATTCATGCAAAAAGTACAACAAGGATATTGATGAATTTGTCATACATAGTTAATATGATAAAAATGATAAAATTTATCTTTATAATTCTTTGACTTAATTATTGATTCACTGCAAATATTTTTAGTATAAGTAATTTTCTACCACGTGTCTAGATTACACACTCGTACGTAAAACACTTAAATGGAATGTACGTACCTCATGAGGGCTCTATAGAAGCCATGCTTACATTATTCGGGCAAATCGACCAATGAAAGCGATTCATCATAAAAATTATCATTTATTAAACGATCAACTGCACATCAGTTTTGGGGGCTAAGTTGCCCGCGTCCGTAGGAGTGCACCCTTAAAATGGAATCCCGACACGTGGCCCCTAGGTGGTGCAAAACCGGCAACACAACTCTGGTGGGAGGCTTCGGCCGCGATTGGTTACCACCCACCGGTCGAAGCCATGTCGTGAAGCGACCTAGTCGTGTTTCGGGCTGTAGTCCGGTACAACCGTTGTGGGCAGTTGCATCAACTCCCCAACTGTCGTTCTCCCCAAATCTATCCACTCGACTTAGATCGAATAGATTTGTTCTGGATCTACGTGCTCCATCCTCGGCTACACCATCGCTTAACAACAGGAGAATTAGTAGCCAAACGTAGATCCATTTTGGATAAAAAAAAACGGTATTATATATTTGCACTACGAACAACATCTTTACTGTTGTGAATTTGGAATGGTCACCATGTTAGAATATGTAGACTTCTGCATCATGCTAGTGATCCAGCCGTCCAGTGGGTGGTTTCAAGATGTTAATCGAACCATTCCACCATTTACTAATACGAGTACTGGAACCAGAATACCATACAGAATACTTTTGAGCCTGATCGATCGATTAGTTAGCTTTCTTTATATAAAACTAGCTGGTGCCCGCTACTGCGTCTGCGTGACAAAAGTAGTCTATGTCCTTCTCCAAGGTCCTATCTTTATGCCAAATTTCATTACGATCCGGTCAGCCGTTTAATTGTGAAAAGGTAACAAAAAAACAAACAAACAGAGTTACTTTTGCATTTATAATATTAGTATAGATAGTGACGTCAACAAGACAAGGATCATAATGATTAAATAATAACATAAGTATCAATAATTAACGGACATTACTTATCAAGTGAAATTTTTCTATATTGGATATGGTGACGTATGCGGATTTTAGGCTAGTTCTTCTGTGGGACACCGAAGGCCTTCTCCGGCGCAATCCATGTCGCTATGGCAGAGTTCAGCCCTGAGGTAGCGTCTTGCTTTGACGATAGGCCTTTAACCAACCATGGAACAGTTAAGGCTGAGAGTAGCATTGGTAATGGTGGTAGAAATAAATCACCAGCATTCCCGGTAAGGCAATAATTAACAATACAATAACTGTTCACTATTTTTGTATAATAACTTTCGTGAGACACATTCATATTAATTATTGTTCAATGATTATTACTCACGCACATTCTTGGGATTGCCCGACTAGTTTCGAACTCTAACGGATCGATCAATCGCTATCCCTACTAGACTAAAACTAGTCGGGCAATCCCGAAGAATACAAGTGAGAAATAACCGTTGAACAATAATGAATCAGTAACTGTTACCGATAAGTAATTATAGGTGCGAAGCTGGAAAACAGACGTAGAAAATCATTCAGGTTAGGTATAAGGGTCGCTGTTATCCAATACTTGCACTATCATCCTTAGTATTAAATCATTAAGGCTCGATAGCACCAACGTAACTTGAACCATAATCGACCTAATATTATATTATTTTGACAGTTTTCCCATGGAAATTCTGTCAAAGTGACACAGTAAAACGTTGTTTAAAGTAAAGTTGGTGCAATTGAGTCTAGTCCCTCTCTATTCAATAGACTGGTCTTCTCCACACACACTCACCGATATTACTCTCTTGAATAACGAAAACTGCGTCATCTCCGGGCGCGTAGGTCGTGTTAAGATGGAGTACGAACTGCACGCCGTCCCTCACGTAGACATGCTCGATCTCCACGCGTCTCCCGCAGTATTGGAAACGTTTGTACGCGCAGTTTCCAAGGTACTCAAACCCAATAGGGAAGCGCTCAATTTCGTACCATTGGCCTAGGAACTGGAATGGAAGAAGAATTTTTGTATCAACCATGGACTAGACTGGGCTAGGGACAGCTTATTCTTCCCAGCGGAAGCACTAGGAAGCGGCAAAGAGTGTGCTTATTTGGGTTAATTAGAATAAATATGATTAGATGTTATATTCTAAGGAAAAAGTGAAAATTAATAGACACGAATGGGGCACAATCCCGCGATCTTTTCCATACCATGTCACATGCTCGCATTAATAAATTTCAAGTTCCCTTCTTCTCGTCTTTAGGAGACGCCTGCCGATATCTATTTTAAGATTACTAAGCTGAGCGGTACTACTTTGCAATTTTAAGGCACCAAAATGATATCCCAGTTCTTGTCTGACTTTTTTTACTTAGAAATTAATAATTATAAAAGAAATAACATGGCCGTAATATGTATAAAAATAATAAATTTGATTTCAATTTTCTCAGTATTTTTTTAGGCTTCTCTTTCTTATCGTATGTTTGGATAAACAGTCTAGTGTCAGAGTTTAAACCGGCCTCTGACACAGCCTTACATACACACATCAACACGGTCTAGGGATATTTCATACTCAATTAAATAACTCGAAAAGTACTGGCCGCATTGGAATCTTTTATACACCGATTTGTTTGTAATTTATCTCAGACTAATTCCAAATTCAAATTTTTGAAAATTCTTTTGTTTCGGTGGCATAAAAATGTCTTGATGTGTAGGAGAGGGAATTTTCATTTGTGCGAAATTTAGAAAACAATACGAATTACATTTAGTTACAGTTTTTTTCATTTTTAAACGAAAGATAAAGTTAAAATTGAGGTATTGTAGCCATGCAACGCCAACATTTGACGAGGGCGGAGATGTTACGAGCTGTGGGAATGCTGGAAGCTGGGTCTGTTCAGCGTAATGTTGCTGAGGCCATAGGGACCCACCAAAATGTAATTTCAAGATTATGGACACGCTATCGTGCCACAGGTGAAGTAGCGGAGAGGCACCGGGGGCCAAGTCGCATCACTACCCCCAGACAAGACCGATTTTTGCAAATTACTGCGCGAGCTCAACCAAATGCAACGGCGACTCAATTGGTCCAAAGGCTGCGAGTGGAACACCAAGTGCTTGTGAGTGACCAAACTGTAAGAAGGCGACTGCATGAAAGCAATCTACGCTCTCGTAGACCACTCCGGGTCCCACCTTTACGGAGAGGCAATCGTGGACGACGATTAGAATGGGTTCGGAACCACGTGGACTGGGGCCGTGAACAATGGTCCAATGTGCTGTTCACGGATGAATCCAGGTTCGGCTTCCATACCAAGGAGGAACAATTATGGTTTGGGCAGGAATTCGTCTTGGAGGACGGACGGATCTCGTTTGGGTGCGGGGCAATATGACGGCAGAACGATACGTCCAACAGGTGCTGGGGCCCGTAATCTTGCCCCACAGAACACAAATGGGGCAAGATTTCCTGCTCTTGCACGACAATGCCCGGGCACACACGGCGAGAACGGTAGCAGCTTGGTTACATACACACAATGTTAGGGCCTTAGACTGGCCTGCTCAATCGCCAGATCTAAATCCCATTGAGCATGCGTGGGATATGCTGCAAAGAAGAGCTCTGAAGGAAGTTCCTGAAAATCTGGCTACAGAAGATCAACTTTTTGCGCACCTCAGAAGGACATGGGACAATATTCCGCAGCAAGAAATTGACAACCTTGTTCTGAGCATGCCGAATCGTTGCCGATGTGTTATGAACATCATGGGCGCTTTCTCAGACTACTAACTTCAAGTTTATAAACACAAATTAAATGATTTTTCTATTTATTTCAGTTTTTACTCATAAATTAAAAGTTAATTCATATACGGTTTCCGTCTATGCTTCATTTTTTTTCCATAAAATCCTGAAATTTTAATCGAAGTACCTTAACCATTACTAGAAAATGGTAGAATATTAAATAACGTATCTTTTAAATATATACATGTCATATAAATAATTAACATATTGATAGTAATTCAAGATATGTCTTTGAAAAAGCATTAACGCATGCTTAGCGAACTCTAAAGTTACAATATTAAATGGAAAAAGAATACGGTCGCGGAGTATCTATCCGGGAGGCGCAGGTTCGAATCCTGTTCGCGACCGTATTCTTTTTCCATTTAATATTGTAACTTTATATTGATAGTAATTCGCTTTTTTAAAAATATCCCTAGACCGTGTTGATGTGTTTATTATCGATAAAGTGTGCTGGTTTCCTTACGATGTTTTCACATTTTTTACTGTTATAAAGATATTAATGAAATTAGTGAGAAGTGTCAAGCTGTTTGGTTATCAAGCAGTGGGTGCTAATAATATCAGCCCTTGGCAGAGGTAGGTAACCAGAGCTCGTTAAATATGCTGGCAGAAGAAACTGATCTTAGATGCTTCTTGCGACATCTAGAGTGGAAAAGTGCGGCCTGTTCCTTGCCGAGAACATCGCTAGCTGATATTGCAGATTTCAATAACCGAAGAGGAGGAGTTATAAATAAATAAACATTAATTTCAGACTAGGTCTATATTTTGTTAGTAACAATATACTTAAAAAACTAATGTTAGTATTGACAGCCTGCACTTCTACACTACGACATGAAGCCGCACCCATCTTTGCAGCATGGGGGACTCCCACGGTTGGTGCCGCCACGAACGCGAGTGAGTAGCGAGGCGCATCTTTTCCTGATTATGGCGGCAAAGCCATCAACCCGCGCCTCGGCAAAACATACCTGATGCCCTGCAACGTCACGGCAGCCCTAACAGTACCCTGAGTGCATTGTTATATTGGACACGCAGGTCGCTGTAGGCCCGCTGCGAATAACCGACCCACAGGCTGCAGGTGTAGAACGTTATATACATTTAAATTTTAGGTGATACGGCTCATGGTTTGAAAAATTTAAAGCTATTGTCATTGCAATCAAGTTGCGCAATAACCCCGTTGCTGACACTCCTAGGAAATGCTGAAAAATCCTCTTTACTCGACCCAGAAATCATACCTGAGATAATATAAGTAGCTCACCTCTTCCACATCAAAATACTGCATGGTATTCACATCAGCACATGTTCCAAACTGTATTACTTGACCCCCACAAAGCAACCCGCACAGAACCAACACAAAATTAACTAAAAATAATTGCATAAACATGTTTACTGAGTAAATAGAGATATAATAATTATTTGAAATAGTTTCATAGACTGATCTGTTCGGATCAGATTAGATTGCTGTCTGTATTTATCTTGAAGGGACGACAGATAGAGGTGACGATGTACTCTTATCTTCATTGATGAATTTTTTTTTGACTGGCTTTGACTTTACTGTAAATGAACATTTGTTTGTTTAATAAACTGCCTCGTCTTTAGATCTATTAAACGCGACTGCGGAAGCCCTGCATGGTCCCGGGTTCGACTCTGGGTCGGGCAAAGTGTTATTGAGTATATCTGTTGTTAAATTCTCAGTTGCAGCCCGGAGTTTGGAAATGTGCCCGATAGATTGCAATGGCCTTACCACACATCACATGGGACTAAATAACAGCATTGGTAAAATGTGGGTGTATAACTGTGTACACCTCTGCCTACCTCTGAACAGGCGTGATGCTATGTTCGAACCGACTGTCTCCATATTCAATATGTAGTTTTCTATACCTTTGATACATTTTGCGGACTCTTTACGTAATATCGACGGTTAAATGGCTGTTTGATTAAATATGACATTTCTATGCTTTAAAAAAAACCTTAACATACAAGTCTTTAGAAACAACTTCATATTTCACACGTGAAGCACAAATTTGTATCCCTGTTTACGAAAATTACGAGGACGGAGAACTAGGAACTTTTCACAGTTGAAAATTATATGGGAAAGGAGCGCAGAAAGCTAATATTTTTATATAATATGCATTAGAAATACATTATATTGAGAAAAAATAAATATTACACACAATACCATGCGTTTGACACATACAAACATATATCTTTGACAATAGATTAGAACCTTATTAACGTTCAAATATAAAAATATGCCTCACGAAAGTTATTATACAAGTATTATGGTCGAGTTTCGGCCAGTCGGCGACCAATAGAATACTATGTAATAGCCGCTACTATGTAATATAATTAGCTGAGCCCGCAACTGTTCACGTGAGATTTGGACAAACCCTGCAAGATAACGAAATTAACGATGCACTAAAAGTGAAGCTAAAATTCCTGTTTTAATCCCAAAAAAATCTGATTAGATATTGTATCAATAGCAGTTTTCAATAAAACTTTAGCATTTATTTTGAAATCACATATAGAAACTTCATTCTTATTTATTTGTATAGATTTTAGAGTTCGCTTCGTATGCGTTAATGCAGCGACGTCAAAATATTCCATACAATTTTAGTTTATTGCTTATAAGTTTAGTAGCGATGTGCCGACTAAAAATAATAGTTTTTTTTTTAGTTTCACGTCATATTCATTTCATTTCGGTCCTATGGTGGCTGCTAGTCAAAAAATATAATTTTAATAATCAGCATGACTACTAAAACTGAGGTTTTATTTTTACCAATAAAAGACATAAGTTAACTGAAAATTTAGATGTGCAACAGCACTTACTGTGGCTATAAATAATTGAGTTCTACTGAATAATGGAGAAAAACTATAAATATAAAGGAATGTTTAACAAAAGAAGACATTGAAGTGCACCTTTTTTAAATTTACGCACTACAAAGCCTGATCTATTGAAATAGGAAGAAATACTTCGTAACTAATAGATAATAATAGAAGCAATAAGAAATAATAACAATGCTCAATGCTCTTCGATGTTAACGAGGATAATGATTGTAAATATAAAACACGGATTTCAGGGTCATTATTTTGTTTTAAGGTCCAAATACTCTTAATTATTTCGTTTTCGTCTATTTATGCGTGTAAGAGTATGCAAATTATCGTAGCACCTAAAAGTATAATAATGTACTTAAATAATGTGATACAACGTCGCCGTATCAAATCCTTATCAATTTGTAGTATTCTATGAAAATATTTTTTATACGCAACAAACAAAAAATAGTTTTGAATACAGATAAACTTTTCAAATTCACTATGTATGTGTATGTATAAATATTTTTATTCCATGCGATGCGAAGTACTTACAAACTTTTTTTGGGCATATAATATCTGTATATATATTTTAACAGGTTCCCTGTCCACTGAATATACGGCGATTGTTTAACAAGTTGTCTGCTATATGGACAGGGAAAATGTTAAAATATATATGCAGTTTCTTAGTTGGCAACACAATCTGCTTTTCTCAACAAGAATGAAGGTCCCCGTGATATTCTTTCTCGTTGAGAAAAGCTGGTTTTATGCTAATAAAATATCTATCAAAACTAAATCAGAAAGAGAAGTAGGTTCCATTTAATATAATAACTTTAGAAAAGTAGGTTTTATACTAAATAAATATCTAACAAAAATAAAAATCTAACAGTGAAGAGTACAGTATAACAATGCCTTTAAGATGTTGTCGGGGCTCCCGCGGTATTATAGTACCTCAGCCTGGGTTTAACATGGTGATGCGCAAACGTGTCGTAACGTCGTAACTGCTGCGCAGGGTGCGGGGGAACGCTAACACCATTCTTAAGGTTATTGGTGATAAGCTGGACTGTCCGATTATGGGGCACTAGGTACATACATACGTGCATGTAAACAGTGTAACGAGTAGTCCTGATAAATATTTGCACTAGGGTTAAACTATGTATTTAAAGTCATACTATCATAGTAAGTTTTTTATATTGTATAGTAACCAACCAACTGCCTCGTTGGTCTTGTGGTCCTAAGCGCGTCTGTTGAGCATGAGGTCCTGGGTTTGATTCTCGGGTCGGGCAAAGTGTTATTGAGTTTTTCTGTTAAGATATTCTCAGTAGCAGCTCGAAGTTTGGAAAGCTCAGTAGATGGCAATAGACTCACCACCTATGTGACTTAATAACAGTTTTGGTAAAATGTGGGTGAACAACTGTGTACACCTCTGCCTACCCTTTCGGGGAATACAGGCGTGATGCTATGTTATGTTATGTTAATACAAACAAAATATTGGCAGTGATGTCTGAAATAAACAGATTTATTTTATAAATCAAATACCTTGACATAAACCCTCGAGTCTATACAACAAATCCTCCCCGGAACTAACAGAAGCCAACAAAAACTTATTCTCTTTATAAGACGTAACTTTTTGCGTTAGGTTTCAGTTGGTTGCCAGCGTCGGCAGACTGTGTTCGTCACAATGTTGGTCCTATGTTTTGTGTTGGCCGTTTTGGCAATGAAAGTGGATGGGGCCCTGATGAATGTGAGCTGTCCTTTGGTGACTCCGAGGGAATTGGACTGGAAAGCAGTAAGTTTAGTGTTTTTTTTTAGACAATCGAGCTAGCTCTATTTGTATGTTGTTCCCTAGATATCTTATGGTAAAAAGATAGTTGATGTGTGTGTGAGTGTGTGTTATGATGGCCGAGTGGTTAAGGACCTGCCTATTGACCCTCAGGTTGTGGATTCAACCTGTACTAATGCGAGTTCTCAATATATTTTCTTAGTTATCCTAAGACATTACAGACATTTGTGAGTGTTGGTGACCTAGTGGTATGACCGTTGGACTGACAAGTCAAAGGACGCAATTTCGAATTCAAGGCACGTACTGTCATTTCGAAGTCATTTGCGTATTATAAACTAATTATCACTTGCTTAAAATGGTGAAGGAAAACATCGTGAGGAAGCCAGCACCTCTGAGAGATTTTCTCGATGGTGTGTAATGCCATGTCAGAGGCCTACAGGTGGATTAAACCCTGACACTATGTTGTTCATCAACCACATGATAAGAAGAAGACTGACATGCGGTGAAAAAACCAACGTGAGAACTTTTAATAGTTTGAAATCGCTAACCCGCAATGAGGTATCGTGATGATCAATGCTCATGCCTTTTCTGTATGAGAAGAGACTCTTAACCAGTAGTGGGACGGTTAGGGGCGGGTTAACTATGTTATGAATAATTTAAAGTGTAGTTAGAACTTTTTGGTTTATTTCCAGTATAAGTTACTGCTGTTTTGCTTATTCATATTTGGATTAAATTGGTTCATCTGTCGGTAAAGTCGAATATAATATTTGAATCAATATCGCGGGCTAGTTTCTTTACTCACAAAAGTTATGTTAAACCTAGTCATGTATTTGTTCAAAACTTGTTCGGCAAATAGATGAGGTGGTTTTTTTTAAAATAAAAATGGATCTACATTTGCTACCAACTCGCCTGATGCTAACCGATGGTGTTGCCGAGGATGGAGCACGTAGATCCAGAAGAAATCTATTCACCACAAGTAGAGTGGATAGATTTGGGGAGAACGATAGTTGGGGAGTCGATGCAACTGCCCAGACCCGTCTCCCACAACGGTTGCACCGGACTACCTCCCGAAACACGACTAGGTAACTTCTCGAAATGGCTTCGTCCAGTGGGTCGGCCGAAGCCTCCCAACAGAGTTGTGTTGCCTAGGATGTGTTGCTTTAGGATTCCATTTTGAGGGTGCACTCCTACAGACGCGGGCAACTCAGCCCCCAAAGGTTGCTTAATATGTAGAAAGACCTACATATATAGGAGCATACAAATTGGCAGACTACTATAAAATAATCGGTTAATTTTCGTGTAATATATTAGAGTTTAGTTTGCGAGGCTTAGTATTTTCTTAAGCGAATATTTTTAGGATACTCCTAAAGATCACGAAACAGCTCTTCTCCATAGAAACCAAAATTTTAGCACACTTGAACTAGTTTTTAACTGTTCAAAAATGCAGCCTGTAAATGGTTTCACTGAAATACAGATTGCTTTGATTTTGGCCTCTGTCAAATCTACGTCAGACAAATTCTGTTTTTGCTAAATTCTAACATCTCCATCAGCTCGACGGCATCTGGTACCTCACAGCAGTGGCTACTGAAGACATGGCAGTGCAAGGCGACTGCGCCACAGTGTTATTCGACCACCAGAACACGACAGATGTCTCCATCAGCTGGATCACCAACAATACAGTGTCGTATTACAACGGATCCGTTGCCCTCATACCAGACCCTAAAAGCAACAGCTCTGGAGACCTTTTGCTGGTAACTTATGATGGTATGTACTATTTTGATTTATTTTTATCGTTGTTGTAATTGTATTTAGTTATTGATATATATATTATTATCATACATATCACACTACGGTTTCCCAAAGCGCAGCCAAATAGGTTTACGGAATAGAAATGACCTATCATGACACTTAAGCAATAAGAGGTATATAAACAATTAAAAATTAATCAAATAGTAAAAATATGTAAAATTGTTACAGCTTACATCTCTCATCCATCTCCTCATAGAAAATTATCATTCACCCCACACATCTCTTTATCCAGTAGTAAACCAGACAAATTCCGGCACTGATGTCACAACAGCATTTACCATCTCAAGCCCCCGAACAGGTGGTTTGACGAACGAACTGAAATTCTTTATCTAGTGATAAAGTTTGCCTCCTGTAGGCCTCTGATGTAGCTTTATATAGGCATCATTGTTAACATATCTCAGGTGCATGATAACGGAAAGCCAATAGTCTTGGGTTTTGACTGGTCAATAATTATACCACTTTAGTCTTTTCTGTTTAGTCTGTACTATCATCATCCCCCTGACTTTATCCCAATTTATTTGGGGTCTAATCAGCATGTACCCCTCTTCCACTTTCTAGTTGTTTTTGAAATCGCATGCTGCTAAAGTTTTGGCAATGTTTTATGACCGGCCGCCTGCCTGACGTCAACCCTCATCCCCGATGAGATAAACAAACGTCAAAAATATGGAATATTTTGCGCATCACAGTCATTTAATATGTCAATAGAATATTGCCCCTTGAAAAGTAACAAACACAAATTTTCTACATATAACTAACATTATTACAACTAACTAACTGTTAACGGCTGGTTGCTAAATCCAGCAGCTTAGTGATAACCGAATTAACGACTCTAGAATTAGCAACACTAGGTGGCTTTATCATACCCCCGACACTAACTTAGTACTACTACAGGAGACGGCGAACACCAGTCTCCACATGTTTTGTGTGTGAGTGAGGAATGATGGTAGGGTTAATGGTTCACTAACACTAGGTATTGCTTGCCTCGTTGGTCCAGCAGTCCAGCAATCGCGCAAGCGCGGTGTCTGATAGGATATTCCATTATTTTTTTTTGACTTCAATTGCTGTCAATCCATGCAGCTATCCGTTCCCTCTCGATTATTCCGTTTTATGCATACTTACTATGGGTTCCTATTGTTAGTAGTGTAGTGTAGTAGAATTGATCAGAACACCTGGAATATTTATCCGGGAGGCGCAGGTTCGAATCATGCTCCCAATCGCATTTATCTTACCACAAATAAAAATATAGCTTTAAAGAATACCATGCATGCGTTGATGCGTTTGAAAAATGTATCTATATTTCTTGATGGACTTTATTATTAATATATTAAATAAAAGTCTAAATTAAAACAGTCCAACTAGTGCTCATTAAGGTATAATGTAAGATGGTTCGATATCCTAAACGAACGCAATTTAATTAGATAGCGGCTAATTGGATGAAAATTATCGTTAATTGGATTAATTGTTACCTATTTGATTTGACGCTTCGATTTATATGTTGGCCAACTTCGGCTACTTTGTCCCGTCTTTTTATCGTATGGTTGTTGAATAACTTGAACCGCTTGTAGGCTTGAAACGGCTTTACACCGTCGATGATATCTCCCACGAATGCTGGTATCCTTTCACCGATTACAGCAAATAATTTAAAATTAATATGAGACACAAATTTCTTTGGAAGAGAGGGAAACAGAATAGCTGTGAATTTTTAGAAATAATTATCATTGTATTTGATTTTTACCTTCATTTTGTAATATCGAGGTACACAAAAATCAGCCAATTTACTTTCTCGGTGCAGGTAGAAAGGACAGGTCTTCGCATGAGATTATTTATTACATTTTTAAGAAAATATATATAGGTTTATTATCTCAAACAAAAATCGCTTGCATGAATCTTTCAAACACAGCGACAGACAAGTGAAAAGTGGATTGAGCGTTTAAGGAACTGTGTCAGTTACAGGTACCAACATTGTCATACCAACGTTGGCTATACCTGCAACATTTCCCTGTGTTGCCTATTTTCGTTCTTAAGCACTGTTTTTCTTTTCCAGATGAAAAGACTGAGACATACTCATTCTTGGACGTGGACTACGAGCACTACGCGGTCATCTTCGCTTGTTACAATAATGAAGATGGGAACAGCAGTACTTGTAAGTGTATAAGAAGATACCTACTACTATTTATTACATTCAATTCCTATTCTTTTGTGCAGCAAAGTGACAACCTTTTTGGTATATTTGTTTACGGGGGGAAACCATATCATACGCCCGGTCTGATGACCGCAGAGCGTAGGATTTTTATCTCACTAATACCCCGGTGGTTACTACCCGCACATATTTTTTTTAAATTCAATATGTGTCTATGTTTGGCCACCAACTCGCCTGATGTTAAGCGACGGTGTGGCCGAGGATGGAAAACGAAGATACAGAACAAATTTATTCAGTCTAAGTAGAGTGGATAGATTTGGGGAGAACGACAGTTGCTCCCGGACCTCTTCTGTGCAATGCCTGCTAGGGCACATCCCTGTCGAGACTATAACAGGGTCTCTTAAGCCTCGTTGTGCACGTCAGCACGTGACCGCTGTGCCACTGTCATCCCAAAGATTACTCTATGGCCGGACAGAGTCCCCACTCTGAGCACCCGCAACCCCAAAAGCCTGCCTTCTTAGATATTCAGGAGCGGTTTCGCCATATTAGGTAATTTTTTCCATGATTATTGGAGCTAGGAAAACTGCCTAGTAGCCACAAAACGACTTTTGCTTTTACGTGACAATGCGTGATTCTATTAGATTACACGCATGGATTGCACGCTGTTTGTTGTCACGCATAAGGACACGTGTTTGTACTTATCATTAATGTTAAGGTTGTCTGTATCTGCATTTTTAGTAAAGTGAATCTGTAGCTATTGCCTAAGTTGCCTTTTTAAGGTTTCGGTAAGTGATGGAAAATCTATAAAAAAAATACACAAAACCGTCACATTGAAGATTAGTATATTCTACGCCTGTATCAATAATCCACAACCGATTTAAAAGCCCCGCCCCTTTCAAAATTGCGCCTGCTCAGAAAGGTTAGGGGACGGTAGGATATGTAAAAAAAAAATATTTAGAGAAGTTGGGTTCCTAGTGATCCTTGGTCCATAAAGAGTTACTTTCGACATTTTTTTTTTTTTCTAATTCCGGAATATAATATTGTATTCCTAAGAAAATTATTGAGAATTGAGCTAATTTCTGAACCTTTCATACTATCAAACTGTCAATGTTGTCACGTTCAGATATTTTCCCAATTATACATTGGGGAAAAAAACATAAGTTATGTTTTTATTGCAGGGCTTTAAATATTTTTAATGACTATGATGATGCTATTCTTTTAGTGAGTCAAGGGTTCATAGAAACACCTAAATTAACTAAAAATTATAAAAAAACAATTAAAACATAATATTTATAAGATCCAATCCCAATCAAAAAAAAAAAAAACAAAACAAGCGATATTTTACATACATACACATACTTAAACTCACGTCTGTTTTCCATATGGCTAGGTAGAAACTACAGAACGCCACCTGCTAGGATCCTTACATACTCCTTTTATTTTCATTTAATTTTAGTTAATTAATTATAACTTGTAATTTAAATATTAAATAAAAAACAAGCATGAAAACTTGTAAATCCATAGACGAAATTTACTGGCATTTAGTGAAAAATATCGACTACTTAAAGTTTTTGCCACTCAGCGGTAGTGAATGTAATTTGTCGGTCAACTGAAGGCTGTGCGCAGTCGCACGGAAACTTGACCGATTGATACCTTTAAATTATTCAACGGTCATTAGAGAGAGAGCTGAGCCTACGGTTCCGTAATATTTTAATTCAGCTTGTTTAAGTCTAGAAATGGTTAACAGACTGTTCGAAAAGTTCATGTTTTAAATTTAAAAACGTAAAACAAAGACACACCTAAGATGACTGAAAGCCTGATAGATAACCTTTGTTACCTCTAGAAATAGTTCGTATTAACGTAATAGGGTTGTCGGATGTCAGGTAGGCAGTCACAGCATGTAAAATACTAGTAGTCAATTTAAAAACTGCATCTGGTTATACTAGAAGTCGACATATGTGTATTTTAAACAACGTCATCATGCATTTTCTTTACATAACTAGCCTGTAAGAGTTCGACTAGGTTCCACTGCAGGGCGAAGACTTCTTCTTGTACCAAGGAGGAACGAGTATTGATCACCACATCAGAAAACTTAGGTTGGCAAAAAGAAATATATTTTGTGCTTAAATTTCACAATAGGGATTCTTTTTTATACTTGTAACAACTTTCGTGAGGCATTTTGTACGATTATTGTATAAGTTACAGTTTACTCATTTGAATTTTTCGGGATTGTTCGACTAGTTTCGAACTCATCATTGGAAAACCACTGGGCTTAAATAACTAAAATAATTCCATTGACACACTATCGATATACAACTGAAGCATTCGCGAATTAGCAGAGGCGGGCCTCTTTGAAACTTTACGTTTGAAATTAATTGAATGTGTTATGTTAAAAAGTTATTACATTAAATGGAAAAAGAATACGGTCGTGAACTGGTTTCGAACCTGCACCTCCCACATAGATACTCCAGGCGCTCTGACCACTAAGCCATCTAGACCTCTGCTCACAACCGCGAATTCTTCATCCATATTTTAATATAAAACTTTAGAGTCCGCTAAGCATGCGTTAATGCTTTTCAAAGATTTATCTTTAAGTGTTATTTTAAATAAATTTACCTACTACACAGGTTTGTTCAATTTTAAAGCATATTTAAGTAGTAGAATCCTATTTAATTATTTTCAAGCCATTTTTACCTATGTGAAGTACGAACTGATATATTTTTAATGATAATCGTGCGGATAAAAAACAATTGAAGATCCAAACAGAACTCTTCAATGACGCGATTTCATCCAATCAAATGGTTTGGAAGCACTAATAATAACTTCCATTCTAATTCCACTTGACATCAAACCTCTTTACCTAAATAATTACTTTTATTTGGACGGCTGATTATGCTAATTAATCTTGTAAACCGGCGGAACAGACACTGAAGAAGGTTTTAAATTCGCCGCTTATTCGTACGCCTACGGTCTTAATCGATTTTTACATAGATTAATAGGAAATTATTGATCAATATCTAATCATTGAACGATACTTCAATCAAAGGCAGCGCGTGCGCGATTACAATTATATATGCCGATAGATAGTAAACAGTTACCGTAGCCCATTGACACTTGCAACAGTAGAGCTATCCACTTGTGGGTTGCCAACCATGTAAAATACGTATTATGCCCTTTTGCTGTATATTCTTTTGGGAAAACCTCGATGGAGATTCTTTCTATAACCTGAGCGTGCGTGGGAGCAAACTCCTTTGAAATCACATAGAATGGAGTGATCGCATAAAAGTATAGCTGCATACAAATTAATCGGAGCATTTAGTCAAAATCAACCTTTTATCAATCTGATTAAGGTACACTTTTGATTGGAACTGGTATTAATCTGTTAATAATTAAAGTTACACCAGTTAATTTATTTAAGATCCATTTTTATTTAATGCTTCGGTTATTTTTAATGCTCACTATACTTTTGGTGGGTTTTTGGGGTCACGGGTGCTTAGAGAAGGGACTCTTTCCGTCCATCAAGTGACCCCAGAGAAGACGGTGGCACAATGGTCAGGTGCTGCCAAGCACAGCCAGGCTTAGGGCAGACCCCTTTTACAGTATTCTTAGGCATGTGCTTTATAGGCGTTGCATAACGGGAGTACTGGAGTTGGTTTCTTAAAAGTGCACTCCTCCATGTGCTGATGGTGACCACCGGAGTGGTTTTAATGAGGTTGGAATCCCAAACTCCCCAGTCTAATCCCCAAAGGCCGGTAAGTTGAAGATTCCCTCGATAGCAAAAATAAAGCTATATTTTTGGTGCTGACTTTGAAAGAGACCATTGTGTAAATGTAGTGATTCCGCAAGTGGGGGTTAAACACGCACCCCTGGAATGCTATTCCAAGTGATCTCTCTACTAACTACTTAAACTATTATAAAATTCGGGGGGTTCACATTCCAATTCCTTTTGTGTTTTTCTATCCACCAAAAAAATCATGAAACGCAACCCTTACCCGTTTTGCACACTAAGAAAATATTTTTTAAATTCTAATAACCTTTCCAGACGAAATTTGGAAGTTAACCCGTACACCGCATCTGAAAGACACTGACGCTGTAAAGCTGGACCAGGCGATCGCCAACTACAGTCTTCAGGACACGCAGTTCTACACCTTCAACAATACAGAAGACACTTGCAGGGTTAACAGCGGCCATCAGCTTGACACTTCGACGCTTGTGATGACTTCAGCAGCTGCTATCGCGTTGTTTAGGAGGTTTTATTGAAGCGTTAAAATTTGGGTATTGGATTTATTTCTAAGGTTGACGGTTTAATGTGATCGTAGAACTTTGGTTCCTATATCGATTGACGGATCGTTTTCCTTAGTGACCGTAGCATTCGATGAATAATTATAAAAAATATTTCCTTTTTGCTGAGAATATTAGGGGTCCGTTTTATTGGTGTTTTACATAATTGAGTTTAAAACCGCATGATTTTTTGGACACGGAATATAATTCTGTTGTACGTAATACAGCATTTGAAGAATATTATAACATAACGTAATATAAATATACTTCATTTTTGTTTTACCTGCGTACAAATATTTCATGTCCAAATTAATATAAAGATATTAATTTCGCCACGTAGAAGATGAGCATGTAACACTAATATTTCAAACTTAATAGAATTTCAAGATCGCTTTAAATCGTCACCGCATCGTTTCTTTTAAATCATATTAATATGATCATCATTATCATCCCACTGCCCTTATCCCAATTTATTTGGGGTCGGTGCAGCATATATCTGGCATGCTGCTAAAGTTTTGGCAATGTTTTATGACCGGCCGCCTGCCAGACGTCAATCCTCATTGGGAATGCTGTTGTTGGTGGTAACCGCCACCGATACGGTCTCCTTATTTTTAGATAATAACAAGTATTTTTTGGAATTTACTGAACTATTCGAATGTAAGTATTAATTTATTTTAATTGTAAGAAATAAAGTATTTTGTTGGAAACCTGTCTATTATTTATCCATCTATATCTTGAATAACAAAGTTCTTAATCAATCTTTTAACAAAGGAATCACAGATTGAAGAAGAGAGAAGGGAGGATCTAAAGACCATGGTGATACCTACAGCACTCATAAATGTAATTTGTGGTCTTTTGGGCCATGTTGTGGATCAATCCTTAAATCACAACAGTATTGAACAATATAATTTGTTCATTGATATTAGTGATAATAGTCATAGGTACATAAACTGAGTTGAAGTAGAGTAGTTTCTGCCTACCCCCATGGGAGAAAGGCGTGAGTTTATGTATGTAAAACATAACATAACATACCATCACGGCAGAGGTGTACACAGTCATACACTCACATTTCACCAATACTGTTATTAAGGCCCGTGTAGGTGGTAAGCCTATTGCCATCTACCGGAAACAATTACAAGCACCGGGCTGCTATTGATAATTTTCTAACAGAAACAGTAACACTGCCCGACCTGGGCATCGAAATCGAGACCTCATGCTCAGCAGTCACGCTTAGGACCACTAGACTAACGAGGCAGTAGTTTATCTATGTATTTATGATAATACTTACTATTTAACTCATCGTTGTTCTTTACGTCTTCAAACTATTCATGACCCCGAGACAGTTTTTTGGTGATTACATAGAATGATGCGAGGACGCAATCTCTATCACCAGTCTGACACAAGAAGGCATTGCTAATAATAATAATACCTACATCCACTATGCCACCTAGCTTGTATTGTGGGACTTGAGAAGTTCCCAAAAAATATCATACAAAGCTGCCATCTGTCGGTAATCGGTATCACTTCGATAGTGACTTCAGTACTGCAGGTACTGAGCGAGAACCGTTTCACGATGAGATTGTTGGACTCATTTGTTTAGGAATGAGTGGATAGATGGCGGTGTAGGCAAAATCTTGCACCTAATTATGGAAAACTAGTGACCCGCCCCGGCATCGCACGGGTATAAATTAGAAAAAAACAGTGGAGTTTCGTTGACCCTACGTAAGCCATGTAAATTTACATTTCGGCGATTCTTGGTTGCAATTATTTTTTTCTACTTACAAAAAAAGGTATTAGGGATTATTATATATATATAAACCATCTGTGAAAAATTATCTAAACGATGGTGAAAACCGCATCAAAATCCGTTGCGTGGTTTAGGAGGAGTTAGCGGATAACCAGACAGACAGACGCGGAAAGCGAATTTCTTTTATACTATGTAGAGAAGAGATACACAAGAATCAGATTTTGAAGTGACCCACACATCACATCAAACACAATTTTCGTAGCATCATAGCATCACGCATGTATTCCCCGAAAGGGTAGGCAGAGGTGTACACAGCTGTACACCCACATTTCACCAATACTGTTATTAAGTCCTATATAGGTGGTGAGCCTATTGCCTATTTCGTTATTCTAAGTCATGTGCGTATTATAAATTAATTAATCACTTGCTTTATCTAGCTAGATGCTGTTCAATCATGGGTTAAAATCATTTAAAATGACCATTGTGACAAAATTGACACAAAAATGAAAATGTAACAAAAATGAAACGCGTAACAAAACATAACAAAAATGAAATGTTAGGGCTTGTTTACAAAGCACATTATTATCTGACTATTATTTATTTTATTGATTTCGTATGTATTCCGCAATAAAACACGTTAAATTTCTTTTATGATTAGTTGTATTAATTATAAGAGATCATATGGAACATTGTTTTTCTTATAAACCTATTTTTTCTAACAAATGGCAGTGAACGTAAGAAATAGAAAGACAAACTGTCCCATAGTATATACAACAATACACTCAAACATACAACATTATAATCACGTTCTAATAATAAAATATTTCATCAGCAATGTGATTGCGACTTTAGTTCATTTAAGTGATTTCATTTTTGTAACGGAACTAAAAATTTTAACAAATCATAACAAAAATGAAAATCCGCCATACTTTGAATAACTTTAAATATGTTAAGCCAAACAGAAATCTGAATGAGTTCTAAGCACCTTGCATTTCAATAAAGGTCAGCAATAAACTGTTTAATTAATCACTTAAATAGTATAAGTACTCATTTACCTGCGTTTTTTGAAACAATACAAAACTGACAAATTAAAATTGGAATTTTGCTCGCCGACAAAGAAACACGCGTCATTCTCTTTTTTCACTCCAGGACAAAATGGCCGACTTATGTTCGATTCTGGCATGTGATTGGCTCGATATTGGCTGAGTGTTGCCATTTTACAATTACCAATTAATACCACATTTTACTGTTACAAAAATGAATAACAAAAATGAACAAAATAATGGACATTATTTTCAACCCAAAATTTTAATATTTAGAATAATTAACATAAAATAAATTTTATCAATATGAATGGCAATTAACAACTACGTGGCAAAAAGTTCACCAATAATTAAATATTGTAGCTAATATATTTATTCAGATGATTTTTGTGACACAGCCCGTGCAGAGGACAAATTATTTAGTATGGAGAATATCCGAGTTTGATGAGAAAAAAGGAATATTACTTGTTTATTATTGGCAATAAATACATAAATCTATATAATGTAGCTAGACAATATATCATAGTGCTATAATAAGTACATTTTAACAGACTAAACATAATTTTATCATAAAATATCACGTGAAGACAAATTTTGCTATCAAAATGGTAATTTTTAATGATTTTCACCTGAATACGATAAGAAGAATAATCGTCAATCGCCTATATAGCCCTACTGCTATCATCATCAATACATCAAACAAATAAATAACATTAAAGTGTTTGTTTGTAATGTCAAAATAATAGTTTTTTAATCTCATATCTACGGTTATTTGCACGATACCTATGCTGAAAAATCAGTTTTTATTTTATTTGTCTGTCTGTCTGTTTGTTCTGGCTAATATTTGAAGCAGCTGGACCCATTCTGGTAGCTATCTAAATAGCTATCTAAGGAGTAACTTAGGCTAACTATAATATAATTATACGCGGGTGAAACAGCGGGGCACAACTAGTCGTAAATAAGTCATGTGCATTTGAGATTTCTGTTTTCCACAATTATGGGAGAAATCCAACATCTTATTGTATAAAAATATTAAATACGATTAAAAATCATTCTTATCAACATAATCTAAGTAAATTCTTGCTACGAACAGTTTTGGTTCAACTTTATTATCCCAAAGTTTAGAAGTTAGAGCCTCGTTGACTTTTATAGCAGTTTTTACATAACCGCCGGTGAAGCGATTGGTTAGGGAGCCTGCAGATGTGGTACCGATATGTAAATGCCTTATCTTTAAAATGGCTGGAGTGGGTTGTTCTAGCAAAGTAGGAACGGTAATGTTTTTCATGTTTTTTGTAAAATAAATGTTCCGATTTTACCAGATTTTTGTATATCCATACATAATTTTTATCGTTTAATTTAATTTTTAAAAGGCTAAGTTTTTAGGTGAATAAATAAATTGCTCACTAACATTTGAATTTTTTTATTATAATATCAACATATGTGTAAGTTAGCTAGTTGTTTCCCGTGATTTCACTCAAAAGTCATGTTTCGTTGCAGTGGTTTAGTTTTGAAGACAAGCAGATGATATGCGGTGTTTGTCCATCAGATAGTCTCAAGACTCAGAAGAAGAAAATTTGGGGGCTGAGTTGCCTGCGTCCATAGGAGTGCACCCTTAAAATGGAATCCCTACACCCTCCATCTGGTGGGGGGCTTTGGCCGCGGCTGCTTACCACCCACTGGACGAAGCCATGCCGTGAAACGACCTAGTCGTGTTTCGGGATGTAGTCCGGTGCAACCGTTGTGGGAGACGGGCCTGGGCAGTTACACCAACTCCCCAAGTATCGTTCTCCCCAAATCTATCCACTCTACATAACGAGCGAATAGGTTTATTCTGGATCTACGTGCTCCATCCTCGGCCACTATCACGCTTACTATCAGGCGAGTTGGTGGCCAAATGTAGATCCATTTATGATAAAAAAAAGACTCCCTTTGCTAGGCACGAGCCTTTCATTCATATTCATTCTTATATAATTTAGTAGAAAATTACGAAAACACTGCAAATTGAAGAAAGCTTAGTGTGTACACCCCTTAACAGATTAGCAACTAAACATTTGCAGTTTTAGAACACAAATTTCATAATGCACATCCTTATTCCAAAGCTTTAAGGTTTATTTTAGGAGAAAGCGTTTTCCGCAGCTGTGTTGTGAAGTGTCTGGGGGTTGATTACCGTAATGCTGTAAGACGGTGGAGCGTAAGCGATTGGTATACTTTCCTTCTCTATCGGTGTGGTACCTTTAGTGGTAGGAACTTAAGTAGGTGCCAGTTTAGTATCTTCTTGTGTGATTACGAATCATTACGATGAAAAGCATTAACGCATGCTTAGCGAACTCTTAAGTTACAATATTAAATGGAATGGTTCGGTCACCGGATAGGTACTGAATAGATAGCAATGACGTCACCAAAAAGACGTGTTAAAAATATGGATGAAGAATTCGCGGTGGTGAGCAGAGGTCGAGATGGCTTACTGGTCCTGGAGTATTTATCCGGGAGGCGCAGGTTCGAATCCTGTTCGCGACCGTATACTTTTTCCATTTAATATTGTGGCTATATAATCGTTCAAGTTAAATTAGATGTGATAGATTGGGTATTCGATAATACGAACATTAAAATATGTGTGAACGTAGGATATGATTTTCAAAACCATATTCTATACACTGTGGGAATTCTTATCAAGTATTTCTTTGGCTTGCAGACGTATCTAATTTTTCCTGTGTTTTCTGTACTACTGCACTCGAGCTACCTAAATTGTTGACCTCTGAGTTTGTTTCGGCATTTGTTTTCAATTCAGAAAAGAAATCCTGACATCATCTACTTAAAAAAAAAAAAACTAGTTTTGAACTCGAACGGAGCCCTTAGTTATGAGCTGAGCCCGCGATTTGTCACGAGTCAGTCTTGCATCCCGAAAAATGTACGTGAGTAGTAACCGGTGAACAATAAATTATTAATATGAATATGTGACACAACAGTTTAGAAAAAGTTGCTTGACTTGCAAAAGATGTGTCTATAACAGATGTAGTTACAGAAATAAGTATAATTTATCATAGTAATATCTTAGGTTTTCGCGATCACTACACGTTATAATAAAACAACTTTTAACCGGATTAATCGGGTGTATTATTGGTTTTTGTTTTTTTTCCTGACGTTTCGAACACTTTGCAGCGTTTGTGGTCGCAGAAGGACATATATATAGTCCTCTTGCGACCATGATTATTTAAAGGGGCTTGTGGCTAAGTAGCAGCCGCGGAGATCGATCAAACGAGGTCAAGCTGCGCTTGCCGCGGTCGGTCTGTGGATGGGTGACCATCATTTCATACCGAGACCCTTCCGTGCCTCGGAAAGCACGTAAAACGGTCGGTCCCGGTTGTCAAATTAAGATCTATGACAGCTGTTACGGGTAGTCAGAGGCATGAAAGTCTGACAACCAGTCATACCACGAGATATCGTGTTACCCAGTAACTGGGTTGTGGAGTTAAGATAGGCAGTCGCACCATGTAAAGTACTGGTATTAAGCTGCATCCGTTTTGACTGGAAGCCGACCCCAATGTAATTGGGAAAAGGCTAGGTATATATAAAAATGAGTCCCTATTTCCCTTGGTCACGCCATAACTCGAGAACGACTGCACCAAATTTGATAATTCTTTTTTTGTTCTGATTGTCATTGTCAGGACAAGGTTTTTTTAACCTTTTTTTAAATTGTACTGAAAAGCGTTTAACAGGGCGGGTGAAACCGCGGGCACAGCTAGTTCATAATAAAAAGTGCGTCATAATTTCTACTAATACGTCACAAAATCCACCACTCTATATTCGCAAAACTTCATACATCTAAATTAAAAACTTGTCAGCGAGTTCAAAATTTACAATGTACAATGTCAAAGTGTGGTGTTATGTAAGCGAATAAATATTCAGTGTTTAGTACCGTACGAATTGGCAGGAAGTCATGGCAAATATATTTGCATGATGTTGTTGCATGTATTATTGATATTTCGACAAATTGATGTGGCTTTTAAAAATAATAAACATAAAATATAACATAGCAATACGCCTGTATTCTGTGAAGGTATAGGCAGACGTGTAGGTTGTACACTCACATTTCACGAATGCTGTTATGTAATAGATGGTGAGTCTATGGCCATCAACCGGGCACAAGTCCAAACTCCAGGCCGATACTGAGAATTTCCTTACAGAAAAACTCAATATCACTGCCTGATCCGGGAATCGAACCTGAGACCTCATGCTCAACAGTCGTACTTGGGACCACTATCAACGAGAGAGTAGGCTACATAGAGGTGTATTATTTTAGTCTAGTGGTCGTAAGCCTGGCTGCTGAACTGGGTCGGGTAAGGTGGTATTGGGATTTTCTGTTACAAAATTCTCGGTTGCAGTCAAGAGTTCGGAATTGTCCTGTCGGGTCGCGGGGAATGCAGCTAAGAACCTAGGTTCTTCAGGACCTAGGTCCTCGGTAAAGGTTAGAGTAGGGTCGTGTGGTTTTTAGGCGATAGGAATCCGGCCCGGCGTCCATGAAGGATTTCCCATGCAGCCCAATACTTATTACACGGAACTTATTATGAACATTGGTAAAATGTCGGTGTACAACAGTTAACTCTGCCTACCCTCCAAGGGTAGTGACACCTATGTTAAGTTAAAATCGAATTGCGTAAACAGTACATAGTCCAAAGCGTAATATTCACCAATAAGAACATTGACCATTGATAAACCTACGTGAAACAAAATATCGAACAAAATTGGATCGATTTAATCCTTTTTAGTGCAGCTAGTGTTTGTGCTGAGAGCTGAGACATGCCGCCGAATAAAAAATAAGGACCTGCCAACAGCGGGTTGGCACATGTACTGGGTTTGGTACTCAGCTATTTCATAAAATAAATATGTAACTTTACGGTACAAAACAATATTTTAACTAACAACTTGGTCACACTCAATTACCAAAAACAATGGAAACATTATAATTAATGTTTAATAACGACGATATAAATAAAAAATTGTTAGGCATTACATTAGCACGAGAATTACGCGAATAAACGCTGCAGTAATAGGTATTTATAAATAGTCATATTTAGACATTTTTCGATAGATTTTGGACGAAAAGCAGTGAGATCGATGTTACGAACGGAATTATTTGTATTGTGCGCTCAATTGACTGTAGTGACTGATCGCTTAGCTACGGATTTACTGGCACAACAGTAACACAATAATAATAAGAAACTAGTTATTACTCGGGGCTTCGCATACATATAAAAAAAAACACATATCCTTCTTCAAGTTACATGCTTAAGTCGGTTTAAAAGTCTCTCCTTGTAATTTAGTTTGTAGATCATTTCAATGAATAGAATAGATTATAATGTTTAATTGCAGAGACAATAATTCAACGGATGTTATTCACGTGTTCACGTTAGTGGAGTGTGATAGTAGGATAACACCAGAATCTGGCGCATGGATAACATTTGGTATGACATAGCTAGATAGAAGGAGACCGTATGGGTGGTGATTACCACAAACAACAGCATTCCCAATGAGGGTGGACGCCAGGCACGCGGCCGGTCATAAAACATTGCCAAAACTTTAGCAGCATTCAATTTTAAAAACAATTAGAAAGTGGAAGCTTGCATGCTGCGCCGACTCCAAATAAATTGGGACAAGGGCAGGGGGATGATGATGATGATGATGGCTATTACTCACGTGCATTTGGGGATTATCCGACTAGTTCCGAACTCGAACGTAGCCCTTGGTCATGAGCTGAGCCTGCGGCGATGTAGCTATTCAAACGCATCGAGTAATAACAGTTGAACAATAATTAATAACTGCCATTAAAATATAGTAAATATGTAGGTAGGTAGACAGACACAGTTGCTTGCGAATTTATAATACGGGTTTTTTTCTTTTTATTTTAACCAAATGTTAGTCGCAAGTCACAACAAAAACATTTTTAATAAATGAATGTCGCAAAGAAAACTTCATCCTTTTTAAAATGAAACCAAAAAAATAAATTCTATTCAAACGATACGACGAAATATAAACCTAGGAATATGCCCTAAATAACTTGAAAATGATGTCACCCAAAGAATTCTGTAGTACAATAGCTTAAATGCCTTTTTTGGCCTCGTCGGCCCTCCATTACGTCACAATGGTCACCATTTTTCTTTTGAGACAAAGAAAAATCTCGACAATGAGTCAGAATAATGGAATTATCGGCCTCACTCATTTGGGGGAGGAAATTAGGTTATTTAGTTTTTCGGTGAGAGTTATTTTATCGATGAATTGTAGTAGCGCAACTTACGCATCTAATCTGGTCACAATAAATATATATACCTATAAAGTCCTACTTATTAGCAAAGAAGATTTTAAGGGGTCAATATTAGTTAATAATAAAGTGTTATGTCGACGCTGGTTTTACCTACTTTTACCTTAGTATTAAGGTTTAGTTTATTTTGATTTATGTTTATCGAGCCACACATACCACCAATCATACTTCACATCCTAGGTACGCCACACGCACTATCCAATCACCAACATACATAAAACACTTTTACCTTGCTACTGCACCCGAATAACGACTCCATGTTGCGATTATAATAATAGTAAAAGTATATTTATTTCTCCCAAAAAGGTACAATGATTGGTTACATACATAAGTTATAACTTATGAGCTAACCTTTGTCAGAGCTGGAGTCTGTACTAGGTTCAGGACCTGTACGACGGATCACCAGGCTCTCACCCTCTTAAATATGAAAATCCCGAGAGGAAAATAATTAACCAAATATATATATCGATGCGTGTTTGTGCGTGTGTGTAGTGTGTGTGAGTGTGTGTGTGTGCGCGCACAAGTGTAGGTGTACGAATGTTTTTTTTTTTTAATTAAATTGCGTCATTTGTAAAGATAGACGCAGGTATAATCCATGAATTTTGTGTCCGTCTGATGAGAAATCGTTTAGCATGGTATGGGCATGTTATCCGGAGGGATGAGGGTTATATCAAATATGAAAGTTTTGAGTATGAATTATACATTTCATCCTCCTCTACTCTTATAGCCATCTAGGCTATAAGAGTAGAGGAGGATGAAATGTATGGACGGATGTTTAAAGATGATATGGCTAGAAAAGTAGTGACTGACGATATGATGGCTGAAAGAGATGTATGGAAGAAGGATACATGCTGCGCCGACCCCAAATAAATTTGGATAAGGGCAAGGGGAGGATGATGATGTGTGCCTGTCTGTGGCGTCATAGCTCCCAAATTGCAATTTGATTGAATTTTGCTATGTCAACATTCTTAGTACTGCAGGTGTTGGCAACACAACATTTAGTTAGATTTTATTAATTTCTTTCATCTGTCATCATTCACTGTCAATGTCGCTTTTGTCACTATTGTCAACGAGTAATAAATGAAGCAGACGTTTTCATATTATATTAAAAGTTCCCCAACATGATCCAGCTCGAAGGACCATGTTGGGGACCTTGTAATATAATTGTTGTGCTGCCAACAGTAGGCCACACGTCAATGGTAACAAAAGCAGTAAGTTAACCTCGCACACTATTGAAAATTTCTACTGCGATAGGCCAGCTCAAGGTAAAAGTGTTGCCATGGACGTGCGGCTTGATGTAGGTGTCTATAGAATCACTCGATCTGCTAGACTAAAATAGTTTGATATAAAAATGTGTATTCATGAATTCATACTAATATTATAAATCCGAAAGTGTACGACTTCATAATGACACTACTACTGAATCGATTGCAATAAAATTTGACAAGCTTAGAGCTTAAATATTAACTGGAGCACCATTTAAGATACGTTTTATACCAAATAGTTTTTATTTTCAAAGAAAAAAGGTTCGCTTATAATGGAACGGGGAAAACAATAAATAGACATACGATCGCAGCAATCGTGGATCATTTGCTGTTAGTTATTGAAGAGTTCCATTGTCTATCTCCGAAGATCTTCTTCAGATCCTAATTTATTATATAATTTTACTAAAACAATCCTTGAAAAAAAATGTATTTATACAACGAAAACCCGATCGAAATCGGATAGGAAGTTTTTGAGAAAATCGCGGACATACAAACATACATGCGGGTCGAATACATAACCTCTTTATTTGAAGTCTGTTAAATAATAGCTTAACTTTTGCTGGTGGTTTTTTACCTGTACATAAAATAAAATGATTTTATCTTTAAGTGGGTTTGTCCTAAGGGCTCTTACGTGTGAGCGGCATGTTATCAACGGCAGCTCGGCAGCAGCCGTCGATGCGTGTCGACGACACTCAACTACAATCAACGGCAGCTCGGCAGCAGCCGTCGATGCGTGTCGACGACACTCAACTACAATCGACGGCTGCAGTCGAACGTCGACGGCTGCCACCAAGCGTCAACGACTAAACCTTTCTTCGCATGTAAGAGTCCCAAATGTCCATCTAATATATGTCGAAACTTCAAATATTTATAAGATCCTGAGTAGGCGGCATTTAAAGGGGGGGGGGGGGGGAAAGCTTCAGAAATTTACGGACCGTGGTAAGCATTTCCCAAAAAAGAGGTAAAAAAAAGGTTAGTTAGTTGTTCTCGCTCCACAAAATGGCCTAAAGAAAAATGGAGGTACCAAAGTAGTACATACCTACATTACCTACCACTATATCAGGTTATCGATTGGCGAATTTAATTTCAGCAACACAGCACGTTCAGCCGATAGGAGGTCCCTTGAGGGCGATTTGGACCCCGGAACATGCTCATCGTAATCGATGCCCGAGTTATGGGTTTCTTGCTCTTTTATTATGATTTGTAGGTAACGGAGAGTCTTACTGCTGATCCTGAGAGAATGTTTTTAAGAAAGGAAGTTTTATGTGATGTAATGTGTGTTTTATTTTCGTCTGCAGTGTATTTTTTGTTTGAGGTTACTTGATTTAATAGAATAAAATAGGTCTTTATTTACAATATATATATATATATACATAAAAATAAGTTGTTAAATTATATTATAGGATCCATGTACATTCTGCCTTAACAAAGCATGCAAATATTAATTTTATTATATATGTCGGAGATGGCAACACTGTTTTATATTATTGGTGTTGCAACATCGAGTGCTACGGACGGTCGGCGATTACGGCGAGTGGAGGGCAGTCTCTTGTGAGCCACGGTGGTGGACGGACCTCTACGCTCTGACTTATCTATTGAGACCTCTGATTTCATATTGTATTACCTACATTGTACATTGTAATATAAAGTGACTCACTACTAATATCTAACCCAAAGTAAACGTGCTCTCAGTGGCGGAGAGCCTTAATATTGGTTTTATTTACTATTACCTTTAAAATCCGGTCAGACAAACACACTCCGATCCTATTCTTCAATATATTTCCGAAATATATTTCATTTAATATTCTTTTTTATTATACAGCGTGTAACAGAAGTCAGTAGACATACGTAAGGAGGTCAATGTACTCATGTGTACGACCAATTTTTACTATGGAACAAACTTCGAAAGTGTAAAATGTTCCTGCTCCATACATTTTGGTCGAGTAGATATGAACATTTGTTTGTAGCAGCGTATTTTTTTTCGCGCTTTCGATTTTGGTTCCTTTGTAAAAGTTGTTCGTAAATATGGGTACATTCACCTCTGAAAGTATGACACCGTATTTATGTTACACATTGTATTAATATAAAATAAAAAAATACAATCATATTTTCATGTTCTTAATTGCTTATACATAGTATTCGCGCCTGTATTCCCTGAGAGGGTAGGCAGTTGTAAACCCACATTTCACTAATTAACGTTCTTAAGTCCCAGGTGGTGAGTCTATTATCGGCTATAATTTCAAACTTCGAGCTGTTACTGAGAATTTCCTAACAAAAAACCCGGGTTTCGAACCCATCTCACATTCAGCAGTTGCGTTTGCGATCACAACCAATAAGGCAGTCGTATTAAAATATCTATAATATATATAAATACATATAATAAAGATGTAAAGAATCGCTTTCTGTACATGGAAGATATATGAGAAAATATATTATTGGGACCTTTATCAACACAAATAGCACCCTATACAATGATTTTTAGAATTTTTGTCTGTTTATCTGTTTGGCTCACACTAACTTGTGCACACTAATCTCAGAAACGGCTTATCCGATTTAGATGTGGTTCACTAATATATTTTGGTAAGCTTCACTTAACATTTAGTGTTTGTTTCATGTCAATCGGTTCATAAATAAAAAAGTTAAGCTAATTTAAAGAATCACGTCGAACATTTGTTAATTAAGAATTTGTGTTCATACACGGCATGGTGTTAATTTACGACATCCACGCGGACGGAGTCGCTGGCACAGCTAGTCATATAATATAATTTGAAATTCTCCTCTCGCAGGTCTGCTAGAAGGAATTTCTTTAAGAAATGAGTAGTACCTCTGTACTTTATTTTCCTAGTTTTGTTTGTCATAAATTAGTAGGTAAATAAAGTTTTTTTTTACCTTCATATCCAAACTTAAACTAAAAACCATGTATATATTTTTGTTACTGTTGATTTTTCAAAAAGCTCTGAACCAATTTCGCTAAATTTATATGGGACCACCTCTGAAGTAGGTATGACCTACCAAACAAAAAAATAATCCTCAAAATCAATTCATAATTGGCGGAATAACCCTGTAGCAAACATACAAAAAAACATACAGTCGAACTGAGACCCTCTCCCATTCTAGCAGTCGGTTAAAAATAAAATAGTAGATATCGAGCATATGTTCTGACCAAAACAAACTGAATTGAATAAAGCCGATCATATTATTTTCCACTGTCATACTACTTCATTTTGTGTCCATGCAAACGCGTGACTGATTCCATACTGATTCTGTTCACGATTTGAAGCGAGTGTACCAAAACCACTGGCCACCCAGAAACTATGGAAAAAATAAAAGCGGCCATATTGTTTTTTTGTGAAAATCCTTTTGTTTGTAGAACCAATAGAACCCGCTTTTTTGGCGGCGTGACGCGAACAAGTCCGATTCGGTTACGAAATGCGATGACTGGAAAGTACAAATTTTGATTTTTTTTGGTGGTTTCTGTAGAACTAGAGGAGGGGTTATGGCATGGTGATGTTTCCAATATTTTATATTCTCAGTTGTAAATTTTAGACCCAAGTTTCGATAGATAGACGATACTTTTTTTTTCCGCAAGCTATTCTGGAATTCTCGTGTCGTGATATCCAAATCGCATTGTGTTGATGAATTTAAGGAGAGACGGAGGTGTTGTGTAAAATTCTGAGTCCGAAGTCCGTGCTATACTGTACCCACTAATTGCTTAATATTCAACGCAAAATCAAACAATCATGTAAACATAGCATCACGCCTGTATTCCCCGAAGCAGATATAAACTACACTCACACATACATATTTGTACCACATTACACCAATGCTGTTATTATGTTAGAAAGTTAGTGGTGTGACACCACCGTGCTTTGGGGAGCACGTAAAGCCGTCAGTCCTGCGCCTGATGTCCCTCCGGTCGTATCGGATTGCCGTCCAATCGGATACACTTGTGTGTGCGCATATAATTGTGCGTTTTAATATCTCCTGCATACTTGGCTAATCTCCGTACCCTTATTCCAATTTAATTGAGGTCAGCGCAGCATGTCTTTTTCCTCCATACATCTCTGTCAGCCGTCATCTCGGTAGTCACTCCTTTTATAGCCACATCATCTTTCACACAACCCATCTGTTCACGAGTACAGCGCCCTCTCTTTAGCGACGAAGAAATCTACCTGCGGGCGTCGGGACTTCGGGAGTGAGGGGGGACGGCGCAGCGCGAGCAACGCATTCGTCTTCAAATTTTCACTGTGGTTTTTATACTCGATGGCGACAGAGTGTCATAAAATTGTAAATTACTATTCTTAAATACACAAATTATAAACAGCAAATAAAATAATTCATTGAAACTGAGCCCTAGTCTACACCCAACCCTGGAAGGAGAAACACGCATAGTACCGACTGACCTAATCCAGAAACCCTCAACATATTTTGGTCCTTCGAGCCGGATGTTCATCAGGAGCAGCACCTTCTGCAGCAACGGTCAGGTCAATCAACCCAATTCCTTCCAAAATCCTATGCTCAGTTTGTGCTAATATTGTTCTTTTCGTTACAAATTCCAGTTTAAAATTCGGTGTGCGTCTACCTTCATCGCGCCCGTGCAAACGCCGTTAAAACTGTAAGTACTTGATTCTTTTTCTCGCAAGCCACCAATATGACAAAAAAGAGGCATTCACTTGTAAATATCGAAAGTAGTGAGGATAGTATTAGCGATTTAGTTAAAAAAAGGGGTGTCGTTAAACGTAAAGTTACTTTATTTTCGAAATTTGTACAGTCTTTAGATGACTCGTCAATAACGGAATCTCAAAAAGCTGAATTAGAGGAACGCTTTCAAGTTTTTAAATCATTATTTGAACAATTTTCTAAGATTCAAGATGAATTAGATTTAATTGTGTCCGAAAGTCAGGTAGAAGGAGAATTGCTCGAGAGGGAATCGTTTGAGAATCAGTATTATGCTATTGTGGGCAAATGTAAATGTATTTTAAAAGATACTAGCACTCAAAATGTGCCGGGTCGAAGTCGCAATGCTAAATGCATGAAACTACCCACAATTTCTTTGCCGAAATTCGACGGTTCTTATGATCAATGGCTTGAGTTTCGCGATACTTATTTATATAAGATACACAATAGTGACGATCTAGATAATGTTCAGAAGTTCCACTATTTACGTTCGGTTCTTGCAGGTGATGCACTACAGGTAGTCAAGGCATTAGAGTTTTCTTCCGACAATTATTTAGTTGCGTGGAGTCTCTTAGAGAATAGATACAACAATGATCGTTTGCTCGTTCAGAATCACATCAAAGCTTTATTTTCTGCTCAATCAGTGAATAAAGAATCAGCTGCTCAAATTCGTAAGCTAATAGATACGGTTTTAAGAAACATTAGGGCATTAAAAACGTTAAATGAACCGACAGAGACGTGGGATACTTTAATTATCTTCATTGTTGTTTCAAAGTTAGATTCTTTCACCGAACGCGAGTGGGAACGACACAAAAGTACCCTCACAAAAGTTGAAAAATTAAAGCTTGAGGACTTAATAAAATTCCTCAAGGAGCGTGCTGATTTTTTAGAATCAGTTAAGCCTCAAAGCAAACAAACAGTAGACACTCACAACATTCACACAAAGAAACCGTCATTAACAAAATCACACAGTCACGTTACAACACGCAAAGATAACAACAAATCATCTAAATTACAACGCTTGGGGAGCATCGAAAAAGTCATATCTTCTCAAGCTCGAACGCGCTCAGCGAGCTATTTTAAAAATAGCGTTTAAAAAGCCCTGGCGTTATTCTACTAATGCTCTGCACTCAGAATGTGACCTCCTTCGCGTGAGACAGCTTTACATTGCCTCGGTACTTCTCCGCTTTCATAAACTTGCGAAGACTATAGCGCGTATCTCTTACAGAACTCTTAAGTGGGACACACCGAGAGCTCGCTCTGCTTTTGCTCGTCAATCTTTTAATTATATGGGACCCTTTCTATATAATAAACTATTTAAAACCAATAATACTATAATAAACCTGACTGCAATCCGCCTTAAAACCATAATCCAGAAATGGCTAATACCCAAAGACTATGCCCATACCGAGAACCTCTTAAACATTGGTATTTAATATTGCGCGCAGACGAACTTACACGTATTAAAACTAAATCTACCTACACACACATACACGCACACACACACACACACACACACACGCACGCACACACACACACACAAACACACACACACGCACGCACACGCACGCACGCACGCACGCACACACATACACACACTATCTTTATATGTCTTTAATTAACTCTTTTTTTTTTTTAATTTTTAATTTGTCTGTTTTTGTTGATCTTTTAGTTTTGTTACAAAGAAAGTATTAACAGCTTATTATACACAATAAATGCATTAGTTTATGAATTTTTTAAACTTACGGAAGGGACTGGACCCCACGACACAGGGAATCCTAGTGTGGGGGCCAGAGATATACTGTTTTTTTTAAATGTCTAAGTTTACTGATGTAATATGTGTATATGTAATGTACTAATGTTTGAATGAATAAAGATTATTATTATTATTATTATTATTACAACGTTACAAATGCGATCAGTGCGGTTCTAATCATCCGTTATACTCCTGTGAAGATTTCCTTAGTTTATCTCTTAAAGATAAATTAAACTTCATCGAGGAGAAAAGGTTATGTCGTAATTGTTTACGATCAGATCACGCAGTGAACGAGTGTTGGTATGGGCCGTGCCGGCATTGTAACAAAAAACATAACACATTAATTCACAACGATTCTGTTGTAGACGCTCGAACATCATCAGCTGTTGCTCACATCACGCAAAAGGTGCCTCAGTCTGAATCACTTGATACGAGTTCTACACACATACAGATACCGCTTACCACTTCGCATAAATCACACACACTTTACAAGGACGATAATAATATCAAAGCACACTGTTTTTTAAAACCCGTGTTATTATCGACCGCATTAGTGGAAATAGCGGACGAACATAATGAATACCATACAACGCGAGCTCTCCTCGATAACGGGAGCCAACATTGCTTCATTTCTGAATCATTATGTAAAAAACTAAACCTTCCATTGATACAGTCCACTGTTCAGGTTACAGGGATAGGTAACACAATAGCCCAATCCACACGATCATGTCACATTCAGTTACGATCGAAAACGAACTCATATAACACACACTGTAACTGTTTAGTATTGCCTCGCATAACGGCACAATTACCGTCACTAGGAGGTAATTATAACATACAACTACCAGATAATGTTCAACTTGCGGATCCTGAATTCTATTTATCTAGCGAAATCAATTTATTGATAGGGGCGGATAGGTTCTGGGACCTGCTTAGTGAGGGTCTGATACGGTTGCCGAATGGCCCATATTTACAAAACACACAACTGGGTTGGGTCATATCGGGAACTGTTTTCAAGGTTTCACGAGTTCACCGAACTCATTGTAATTTCACGCAAACATTAGAATCAGAGCTCAAACGATTTTGGGAACTTGAAGAAATACCTTTAACAAATAACAATTTTACTAAAGATGAAAGTGCATGCGAAAATTTATTTAAAGAGACGACTTTACGCGACAATAAAGGCCGTTTTTCTGTGCGCATTCCTTTAAATCAACCAGCTGATGTTCTATATGACACATTTAGTATGGCAAAAAACAGGTTTCTTGCACTCGAACGCAAACTAATTAGAGGCACACCTAGTTATAGAACAATGTATAATGATTTTATGAATGAATATTTAGGTCTGGGTCACATGAGTCGCATATCTGAATATTCTTCACCTTGCTATTTTTTGCCACATCATGGTGTTTACAGGGAACATAGTTCAACTACCAAACTCAGAGTTGTGTTTGATGCAAGTGCAAAGTCCACTCCAGGCAAATCATTAAATGATATACAACATATTGGACCTACATTACAAAATGATTTATTTTCAATTCTGCTCCGTTTTCGACAATTCAAATATGTTGCATGTGCCGATATTGAGAAAATGTATCGACAAATATTAATTCAGCCTGACCAGAGAAATCTGCAATTAATACTTTGGAGGCAAGATCCATCAGATACGCTCGGTGTATTTCAACTTAACACTGTCACTTACGGGACGGCATCCGCGCCTTACCTCAGTATTAGATGTCTAAAACAACTTGCAGTAGAATGCGAGGATGACGTCATCGCACAGATAATTACAACAGAAAAAATTTCTTTGAGCTCTCAAGTAGAACGGACGTGCCTTTGAGCGATATTAATATAATACATGACATTCAAATATTTCAAGTGATCTGTGACCTAGAAAACAATCCGTGTAGTTTTTGCAAAGTTTGTGATTCTAAATTAGTGAATATTAAAATATGAAAAACGTATATAAGTACTATGTCTAATATTGAAAATAGCCCTCGGAGTGCCCTAAACTCGAACAGCTCTACCAGCAAGCCACAAACACCATATCATGTGACTCAGGAAAATATCAAGTCACTGGACAGCAGCGAAATTAGCAACTGGTTAATCTCAATCGAAAAATGCCTGAATGAAGTGTGCACTATTGCTCAAGAAGGAAAACTGAACTCCGAACAAAAGCTAAGGATCAGTGCCTTATCACGCAAGGTAGGACATGGCGTTTCACAAATGGCAGTATTTTACCAGGACTTAAAACAAAAGGCCAGAGACGTCCAAAGCTCTCTTCAAGGTATGAGAGAAAACCGAGATCTCGCGGATTGCCTCGTCAATTTCCGAAAATCGATCCAAGAGACCATTCAAGAAAACTGCATCAAACCTACGGCGGCGACGGTAGAACCAGTTTCCTTTGCTGATATGGTGAAAACTAATAACAATAACTACTTGCGCCCCAATAACTTCAGCTCTATCGCAATCTATCCTAATGATCATTTGAAGTCTAGTGAAGATACTAAATCGCTTGTCCAAAAAATTATACGTCCTGAACAAATGAAATTACATGTTAGAGGATTGCGTAAAACCAAGAACGGTGGCGTAATTATCAGTACTGAGACAAAGGATGACATCGAAAAACTTCGGAAATCAGCACAGCTCAGTAGTTCCGGCCTGAAATTTGAAGAGCCTCATAAGAGAAGACCCAGAATTATTGTTATAGGAGTGCCCTCTGGCTTAAGTGACCAAGAAGTTTATGATTGCATATATGATCAAAATTTAGCCGACAAGTTGCCTAATTTGCCCCGTGGCTCTTTTTTGTCATCAATAAAATTAAGTCACAAGTCGGGTAAAAAAGACGGACCTACATGTAATTTTATCTTAGAAGTGTCAGCGAGCATAAGAAAGGTGCTTATTAACCAAGACCGAGTGTTCATCAATTGGACATCCTGCCCAGTCAAGGACTTTACACTTGTGACCAGACGCTTCAAATGCCAACAGTACGGGCATGCTGCAAAGTCCTGCCGGGAAGCCACCTATACGTGTGGACACTGTGGTGAACAAGGTCATCAGGCAAATGATTGTACTAAGAATACCGAACCAAATCAGTGTGCAACATGCTTGCGATTTAAAAAACCAAGCAATCACAAAACAGGTGGTCTTGAATGCCCCGCTAAGAGAACTGCAGAAGCAAGATACATTAACTCCATAGATTATAATGAGGGTGCATAACATCGTCAATGGTATTTTTTATATTGTTAAGGAAGTTTCATTAAGTATATTTAAACACATTCAATTCATAAAATATTTAACAAAAACATTGTACACACGTTACATCATATCGAATATGACCCAGTTTACAAAAATGATGATATGAAATTCATGTGTCCTACATTAAACGTTTCGAGTGCTATTGTAAATAATGCTTCACTCGTAAAAATAATCATAATTAACAGAAATTGTCTGCCTTTGCAAAACTATAGTTATTGTTTGTATTATTAAGTTATTAATAAATAAATAAATTTAAATTAATTAAAGTTAACCATTTCTTAGTCTGTTAAGTTATTCACCAGATATACTTATTCCTAGGAAATATTTGTAATATTAAAGATCACTTCAGATACCTGAGATACAGGTTTATCCTAGTTCAGGTATAATCCTATTATTATATACCTTTATATTATTAAGAAAAAACTGTAAACATGTATGTGCACTAATTATTTCAATAAACAATCTATCGGGCATAATTAATGATGATTTTTACGTTGATGATTTAATAACGGGACATCAGGATCAACAAAGATTATTAGAGATATGCAAGGGTGTTTCCGAAGTATTAAAATCAGGTTGTTTTTTCCTAAGGAAGTGGATATTTAACTCATCAGTTTCACAAATAGATTTACCATCTATATCTAAGGAATTAACATTAGGTGAAAATTGTCATACTAAAACACTAGGCATGGGATGGTTTTATGCATCCGATGAATTGCATTTTAGCAGTAAATGTGATCATGACGTAACTCACGCTACTAAACGGCATATTCTTTCTGTTATCGCACAGATATATGATCCTTTAGGTTTACTTACACCAACTATAATAATAGCTAAAACCATATTACAAAAGATGTGGCTGTCTAAGATAGGCTGGGATGACGCAATTCCTAAATCTATACTAATAGATTGGAAAAATTTCATTACTAAATTACCAAATTTACAAGATATACGCATTCCACGTTATGTTATTGGTGAAAATACACACATACTCGAGCTACATTTATTTTGTGACGCCTCGCAAGACGCATACGGCGCCTGCGCATACATACGCAGCTATACAGATGCATTGATAACAGTCAATTTGTTGTGTGCGAAAAGTAAGGTCGCTCCCGTCAAACCGGTTAGCACTCCGCGCTTAGAACTGTGTGGCGCGGTAGTAGCTGCGAAGTTGTTTACAAAAATTAGTAACTCATTAAGATTAACTTTTAATAACGTATACTTTTGGTCAGACTCAACAATTGTTTTAGGATGGCTTAAGATGTCACCTAATCAGTTAAAAACTTTTGTGCAAAATCGCGTAGTACAAATTAATGAACTCACGGGTGACAAGCCATGGCTTCATGTCGCTGGTAAACATAATCCGGCTGATTTGTTATCGCGCGGTATGCACCTAGATATACTTAAATCATGTGATATGTGGTGGCGAGGACCGCCATTCTTGCAGGTTCCTAACAAACAATGGGAACATGATATTCATTCTTGTTATGATAATCACGAATTACCTGAATTGAAACCAATCAAAACTTCATTGTTAGTTCAAATAAATTCAGATCATTTTTTATTTGATCGTTTTTCTAATTTTAATCGTTTGCGACGCGTAGTGACATACATCATGCGTTTTATTACTAATATTCGCACAAAACTAAAAACACAACGTCTCATCGGTTGCCTTTCCGTAAACGAAATAAGTGTTTCTGTTAGAATTTTAGCTCGTATTGCACAACAACAATCTTTTCCAGATGTTTATAATACATTAAAACATAATCGTCAATTAAAATATCCACGTAGTATTTCTAGTTTAAATGTTTTTTTAGATGAATACAATTTAATTAGAGTAGGAGGTAGACTATCATATTCAGACGCGTTCTCTTATGATAAAAAACATCCTTTGTTGTTGTGTGGTAAACATAGATTTACTCGTCTCATATTTGAGCATCAGCATAAGATATTATTACACGCGGGGGCTCAGCTACTACTGGCCTCTATTCGGGAAACTTGGTGGCCTATTGGAGGGCGTAACTTGGCGAAACAAGTGGTGCACACCTGCATGAGATGTAAGCGTATGAGAGCTGAACCATTAAAAATGCAAATGGGTAACTTACCTGCTGATCGATTAGAGCCGGGATATCCATTCATACGTACTGGCGTAGACTATGCCGGGCCATTGTTTATGTTGAACCGTGCCGGACGGGGCGCAAAGTTAGGGAAATGTTACATTTGTCTTTTCGTATGTTTTGTCACGCGCGCAATACATTTGGAGTTGGTCACAAGTCTTACTACTCAAGCATATTTACTGGCATTGAAACGGTTCATATCTCGACGTGGCAAGCCATTGAAGATTTATTCTGACAATGGCAAGACATTTGTAGGAGCGCTTAAAGAATTTTCAAATTTTTTAGTAAAATCGCAATCACAAATTTCACATTTTACAAATGACAACTCGATAGAATTCACATTTATTCCGCCGTACTCGCCTCATTTTGGTGGTTTGTGGGAAGCGGGAGTCAAGTCCTGCAAATATCATCTATGTCGTATTGTCGGTAATGCACATTTAACGTATGAGGAATTGAGTACAGTATTGACACAAATTGAAGCTGTACTGAATTCCCGACCTATATCTCCAATGTCCACAGACCCAAACGACCTGCTTCCTTTAACTCCTGCTCATTTTCTGATTGGCCGACCGCTTGTTGCACCAGCCAGTCAGGACCTCACCGCAACAGTTACGCAGCGCCTGCCGCGGTACGATCGCATAGAACAGATGAGACAGAACTTCTGGCATCGCTGGTCAACTGAGTACGTGTCTGAGCTCCAGAAGAGAACAAAGTGGCAGCTCAACCAGAACACGCTTGTTCCTGACACCCTCGTCGTGATCAAAGATGACAATCTACCACCTTTGAAGTGGCGCCTAGGACGAGTGCTGCAGACATTCACCGGTAAAGATGGTATCGCACGCGTAGCTACCGTCAAGACAACAACAGGCGTTATCCGGCGATCATTTTCAAAGATATGTCCGCTTCTGCACCCGGATGCAGATGGAAATAGCAGCATCTCAGCTTCATTGGAACCTGGTGCTTCCAAGGCCGGGGGCATGTTCACGAGTACAGCGCCCTCTCTTTAGCGACGAAGAAATCTACCTGCGGGCGTCGGGACTTCGGGAGTGAGGGGGGACGGCGCAGCGCGAGCAACGCATTCGTCTTCAAATTTTCACTGTGGTTTTTATACTCGATGGCGACAGAGTGTCATAAAATTGTAAATTACTATTCTTAAATACACAAATTATAAACAGCAAATAAAATAATTCATTGAAACTGAGCCCTAGTCTACACCCAACCCTGGAAGGAGAAACACGCATAGTACCGACTGACCTAATCCAGAAACCCTCAACACATCCATCGTTTCAGCGATCTTCCTCTACTTCTGTAGCCATCTACATTCATACTCAAAACTTTCCTTTCTTTCGTTCATAACACTTTTGCCCGACCTGAGAATCGAACCCGAAACTTCATGCTCAGCAGTCACACTTGGGACCACTAGACCAACGAAGCAGTTAAATGTCGCTGTCGCCACCAAAATATTGGACTATATTCCAATATGTTTTCCTGTAAAAACAAGTTATTAAAAGTTTTGTTCCCCACCCGTCGCCGGGCCGGGTAATGACAAGTTTCCTGTGGTAAGCCGGGTAAAACCCGGTAAACCTAGTTTACCACATAAACTTGCTTTATAAAGCGGGTAGTACGATAACTGGTTATAAATGTTAGTCGTGTCGTGTGGAGGAGGGAACATTTATGCAGTGGATCAATTTATTTTTGTGTGTATAAACTAGTGGTAAAAGTACTCCCTTTTCGCCACATAGGTACTAGTATAAACACTCTCAAATACCACCATTATGATCTCAGGTCTGTATGCATAGTTCTTAAGCGCAGTTTAGATTACGCTATAATATATAGCAAATACTATATAGTTGTCGTAACTACATGCATCTGAGATGAGAATAATAAGAGGGATGTGTGGTGTGACGCGGATAGATAGAATTAGAAATGAGTATTTAAGAGGAAGTCTGAAACTGGCACCGGTGACTGAGAAGTTGTGTAGAGATCGTTATGCATGTGATGCGGAGGGATGAGGTTCATATGATGAGGAATGGTTTGAGTATGAATGTAGATGGATATAAGAGTAGAGGAAGACCGAGGAAGGGATAGATGGATTGTGTTAAAGATGATATGGCTAGAAGAGTGACTGCCGCTATGACACTTAATAGAGATGTATGGAAAAATAATACATGCTGCGGCGACCCCAAATAAATTGAGATAAGGGCAGGGGGATGATGATGATGTTGATGATTGCCTTAAGGGCGACTGTCGAGCGTGAGAGCGGGAAGTGACACTTCGCCCATACTGAGTATCGAACCCTGGTGAAGGTAAACATACCATAACAACATAATATAGCATCACGCCTGTATTCCCCGAAGAGGTAAGCAGAGGTGTACACAGCTTTACACCCATATTTCACCAATGCTGTTATTATGTTCGATATCCGGTATGGGCGAATTGTTATTGGGTTCAGATAAATCTTACAAACGCATTAAGGCAGGCGAAGCGAACTCAAAAAAATAATTGGACTGAAAATTGTATAACTTTAGAGAAAGATCAGTTTATTTGAAAGCTAATCGCATCTGTATGACATCCGATTAACTGCAAAATTTGTCGTGTCGGTTCAGTCACCTGTATAGCGACTGAATAGAAAGCGATGACTTGAAAATGGAAGAAGGATTCGTAGAGTAGTGAGGAGAGATCATACTAGCCTATGTTACTTGAAGGAATTAGTACTAGAGTAGTTTTAGCGGGCATACCCCTCTCGCCACTGGCGTAGGTTCCCAATCAAATACCTTTATACCTTTTAACTGTGCATATAGTTAAAATGATAGTACACGATTTTAATTAATCGCGTGTCACACAATCTTATATCTGTGTTTAGATTTTTAATTGTGTTAATACTGGTAATGTAATGACGAGAGCTATTGTTGCTTAAGTGCAAGTTCTTTTGTGCTTGTGTGTTACCTCACCCCCCGCCAAAAGTGGCGAGCAAATTTGTTCGATATTTAGTCAGAAACCGTCTCCCGTCTGGACCTCTAAGCTCTGGAAAAGGCAAGTATTCTAACAATACCTTATACATCTACATCACTTTAGGAATTTAGAAGTTATGATTGAATAAAAATACTCACGAACATACATATAAACACATCAACACGGTCTAGGGATATTTTTAAAAAAGCGAATTACTATCAATATGTTAATTATTTATATGACATGTATATATTTAAAAGATACGTTATTTAATATTCTACCATTTTCTAGTAATGGTTAAGGTACTTCGATTAAAATTTCAGGATTTTATGGAAAAAAAAATGAAGCATAGACGGAAACCGTATATGAATTAACTTTTAATTTATGAGTAAAAACTGAAAAAAATAGAAAAATCATTTAATTTGTGTTTATAAACTTGAAGTTAGTAGTCTGAGAAAGCGCCCATGATGTTCATAACACATCGGCAACGATTCGGCATGCTCAGAACAAGGTTGTCAATGTCTTGCTGCGGAATATTGTCCCATGTCCTTCTGAGGTGCGCAAAAAGTTGATCTTCTGTAGCCAGATTTTCAGGAACTTCCTTCAGAGCTCTTCTTTGCAGCATATCCCACGCATGCTCAATGGGATTTAGATCTGGCGATTGAGCAGGCCAGTCTAAGGCCCTAACATTGTGTGTATGTAACCAAGCTGCTACCGTTCTCGCCGTGTGTGCCCGGGCATTGTCGTGCATGAGCAGGAAATCTTGCCCCATTTGTGTTCTGTGGGGCAAGATTACGGGCCCCAGCACCTGTTGGACGTATCGTTCTGCCGTCATATTGCCCCGCACCCAAACGAGATCCGTCCGTCCTCCAAGACGAATTCCTGCCCAAACCATAATTGTTCCTCCTTGGTATGGGTGAACTTCCTGAGGGTTCTGAAGACGGCTCCATCGTCCAGGAACTCGCCAAACACTCGTCCTTCGTGAATCTGGATGGAAGCCGAACCTGGATTCATCCGTGAACAGCACATTGGACCATTGTTCACGGCCCCAGTCCACGTGGTTCCGAACCCTTTCTAATCGTCGTCCACGATTGCCTTTCCGTAAAGGTGGGACCCGGAGTGGTCTACGAGAGCGTAGATTGCTTTCAGGCAGTCGCCTTCTTACAGTTTGGTCACTCACAAGCACTTGGTGTTCCACTCGCAGCCTTTGGACCAATTGAGTCGCCGTTGCATTTGGTTGAGCTCGCGCAGTAATTTGCAAAAATCGGTCTTGTCTGGGGGTAGTGATGCGACTTGGCCCCCGGTGCCTCTCCGCTACTTCACCTGTGGCACGATAGCGTGTCCACAATCTTGAAATTACATTTTGGTGGGTCCCTATGGCCTCAGCAACATTACGCTGAACAGACCCAGCTTCCAGCATTCCCACAGCTCGTAACATCTCCGCCCTCGTCAAATGTTGGCGTTGCATGGCTACAATACCTCAATTTTAACTTTATCTTTCGTTTAAAAATGAAAAAAAAAACTGTAACTAAATGTAATTCGTATTGTTTTCTAAATTTCGCACAAATGAAAATTCCCTCTCCTACACATCAAGACATTTTTATGCCACCGAAACAAAAGAATTTTCAAAAATTTGAATTTGGAATTAGTCTGAGATAAATTACAAACAAATCGGTGTATAAAAGATTCCAATGCGGCCAGTACTTTTCGAGTTATTTAATTGAGTATGAAATATCCCTAGACCGTGTTGATGTGTGTATATATCATAAGCTCTTTTGGCCTTCGCATTAATCCTGGCAAGTCTCAGGCTTTGATAATTGGCAGTAGGAACATTAGAGGCAGATTGGACATATCCTCTTTGTCTCCCCTTAGCCTAGATGGAGTGAGAATAGCCTATACCGACACCGCAAAAAGCTTGGGAGTTATCATCAACTCCAACTTATCATGGGGTGCACAAGTAGCTAATGTCAGTAAGAAGGTGCATTATACATTTCACTCGTTGAAGTGCCTCCAGACCTTTTTGCCTTTGAAAACCAAAATCTCTTTAGCTCAAACTTTAATTCAGTCCATTATAGACTACGCTGACGCCTGCTATTTGGATGCTACTGAGGAGCTCTTAAATAAACTTGAAAGATTGCAAAACATATGTATTCGTTTCATTTTTAACCTTAAAAAGTATGACCATATTTCCAACTTCCGCAAGATACTCAAGTGGCTCCCAATCCGGCTTCGCAGGAATACTCGGATATTGTGTCTCCTATTCAACATCCTTCATAATCCATCGGCCCCCTCATATCTGCGGGAACGCTTCTCCTACACTCGACCGCTCGGTTCTCCTTGCAGGTCACATCTTCGTACCCTCCTCAAGTTCCCTTCCCACAAAACAGATTTTTATTCCTATTCCTTATCTGTGCATGCAGTTAGGTTGTGGAACTCGCTTCCTACTGAAATTCGAGACTGTAAGAACATCTCAATATTCAAGAAACGTGTTAAGGAACACTATCTTTCTTTAGCCCAATAGTTGTTTTGTTTGCATGTTATATATATGTGTAAGTTTATGTAAGTTTATGTAGGTTTATGTAAGTTTATGTAAGTTTATGTAAATTTATGTAAGTTTATTTAGTTCATCATTTCATAATAAGTATGTTTATTATTTTGTTTTATTTGTTCTTTTAAAGCAAAGTATATGTATTATGATTAATATGAATTTACACACCGTGTCTACATCTCATGTATTAAATTTTCCACTCGCAGGGCTGCTGGCAGAGATTTCTTTTAGAAATAAGCAGTACCTTTGTACATCATATTCATAAGCAACGATCCTTTAACTGTATGTTGTGTGTACATGAATAAATAAAATATATGAACCCTCAAAACATAACACTCCTTTTTTGGTCAGGTTTGTAAAAAATACATTCTCACTATACTCAGACACTAGGCGACACTCGGAATGGTTCACCAGCGACTCAATAACAGATTTCAAAACTAGTTTCATATTCTATTTCTCTCTTAGATTTTAGCTTTTTATTATACCTAAATTACTTTCGTTTTATCGACAGGCAAACTTGATTGTGTGCAATATTTTGCAACACGTGGGTTGGCTTGTCAATTTCAAATGAAAAATGATTTTTTAAAAGTGCCTTATTGTTTTCTGAAATGTATTTCTTAAATAGAATCTAATATGGATACCTAATATACCTTCACGGATCAGATAGGGTTTCTTAACATAAATAATGTATTGTAATGGTCAGTCGTGGTTACAGGCCCGCCTCCTGATCCACAGGTTGTGGGTTCAAACCTGGCATGTACCAATGTGACTTTTTCAATGTCATATGTACTTTTTCACTGATGTCTTATTTAATCTAAGACATCAGTGACATATGGTGAAGAAAAACATCGTGAGGAAACCTGGACTGAGCTAGCGTGGTGATTAAGCTCGTGCCTTCTCTGTATGAGAAGAGGCCCTTGCCCTGCAGTGGGACAGGTATGGGCTGGTTTATTTTTATTTTATTTTAAAACATTAAAGTTCGCTCAAAAAATATAATATTTAATTACTTAGTTAACTAGGTTTTTTTTTTTAATAATTTTGAATATAAGAAAGAAAGAAAGAAATCATTTATTTTAGCGTCGCGGCAGAAGCTACTTGTGTAAGTACTGTACAAACACAAAAAAAAAAACAAAAGATACACAAAAGATAACAATAAAAATAAAGGAAAGAAGTCGGTACAGATGTGACATACGCTAAACTATATAAAGCTACCTGCATTTTCATTAATAATTTATAAAATATTTTCAATTTGCCATTTCTACAGTAGTTAAAGTTACTTCCTATAAACTTCACTTCTCTGTTGCACTAACTTAGTTTTATCGACACGACATATTACTGAGTTGTTTTGACAGAACATCCATAGGAAAGCTGTCAAAATAATAAAGTAACACGTCAAATTTCATAGTTCTAGGTTAACGGAAAAAACCCTATAAATTTTGATTCCCTTGAGAGTGTCGAAATATAAGTTTTTTTAATGTTAACTTAGAAGTTTTGATTTTTTCACAGCTTCAAGGGACCTGAGTATGTGGTTTTCATTTCAACTCTATATATCTATACGTTCCCGAGATAAAGGGTCTTGTCAGGCAGACGGACAACAAAGTGGTCCTATAAGGGTTCCGTTTTTTCTTATTGAGGTACGGAACTCTAAAAATAGTAATATAGGGGCTATGGTTCACAAAAAGGCGTCGAATATAAAAATTAAATAACACATGAAATAAGTGCTTTTGAATTTTTTAATTAATTTCATCTTATTTTCTACTATATCTCTCACGAGAATATAATGGGTGCCTGTAGCCCGTTGCTGACTGTGGTTGCAAGCGCGGCTGTTGAGCGTGAGGTCCTAGGGCTTTAATCCCGCGTCGGGCAGCATAATTAAGATGTTCTGTTAGAAAAAATCTCAGTAGCAGCCTAGACTCACCACCAATTACATGGGACTTAATAACAGCATTTTTTTTAATGTTGCCTCTTATTAATGGTTTCTTCCTGTGTCTTAGGTGCGTTTACAAACATGTATAATCTCACATGCACACACACACACACACAGCATTGGTGATGTACAAATTGTAGGTGTACAACTGTGTAGGAACACATCTGCCTACCACCTTGGGGAATACAGGCGAGATGCTATGAAAACCTTTTTCATTAACCAAACTTCATTTGATGAAAACCTTTAATGTTTCTGGCTGTACAACACACGAAGGCAATATCCGGTGATAGCTATTTTCGCGAACAATTAAAAGTAGTTATAGTTTACGAGTAGTTACGGGTTGTCGCTTGCAGCTGTCTTTAAGCTCCTTAGCTAGCTTTAATATGAGGTTCACTTTGATAATTTTGTGACGTCATAAAGTGCTTGGAAGTGCAGGTAAAATATGACGGAGCATTGAAGAGGTTTATTGTTTTGTTGTTTATAGTCTGTTCGTTTTAGGAGGCTTGAATGACATGACAGGTGTCAAGTGATGATTTTAGGGATGTGGCGCATACTAAATCGGAAATAGGTTATTCGGTAACGATTTGTTTTCAGAACAAATTACCATAGTTTTATAAAGAAGATTCTCTTTAAATCGATTCAAGTTGTTGAAAAACACACACTTTAAAGTAATTTGAAAGTATTACGGATGTGAGCAGGATTTAAACCTGCGCCTCCCGGATAAATACTCCAGGTTTACTCCACACTTTATTTTGAATGGTCAGTGCAAGCCTGTCTTATAATGAACAGAATATAGGTGTTTCAAATTTCCTTATAAATAGGGTATAACATCGTTTGTCTTGTGTTTGTATAAGTACTTCACACTAATGAATTATCATATAGAGTTTCTTGTGGAACATATAGGATAGGTGATCGTCAATATTGAGTATTATATGTAATTCAAGATATGTCTTTGAAAAAGCATTAACGCATGCTTAGCGAACTCTAAAGTTACAATATTAAATGGAAAAAGAATACGGTCGCGAACAGGATTCGAACCTGCGCCTCCCGGATAGATACTCCAGGCGCTCTGACCACTAAGCCATCTCGACCTCTGCTCACCACCGCGAATTCTTCTTCCATATTTTAACACGTCTTATGGCGACGTCATTGCAATCAATTCAGTACTAATACAAGTGACCGAACCGACACGACTAACTTTGCAGTTAATACAATGTCGTAAAGAATGCAATTACCTTAATAATTCAAGATATGTCTTTGAAAAAGCATTAACGCATGCTTAGCGAACTCTAAAGTTACAATATTAAATGGAAAAAGAATACGGTCGCGAACAGGATTCGAACCTGCGCCTCCCGGATAGATACTCCAGGCGCTCTGACCACTAAGCCATCTCGACCTCTGCTCACCACCGCGAATTCTTCTTCCATATTTTAACACGTCTTATGGCGACGTCATTGCAATCAATTCAGTACTAATACAAGTGACCGAACCGACACGACTAACTTTGCAGTTAATACAATGTCGTTGTTTTTCAAAGACATATCTTGAATTATTAAGGTAATTGCATTCTTTACGACATTGTATTAACTGCAAAGTTAGTCGTGTCGGTTCGGTCACTTGTATTAGTACTGAATTGATTGCAATGACGTCGCCATAAGACGTGTTAAAATATGGAAGAAGAATTCGCGGTGGTGAGCAGAGGTCGAGATGGCTTAGTGGTCAGAGCGCCTGGAGTATCTATCCGGGAGGCGCAGGTTCGAATCCTGTTCGCGACCGTATTCTTTTTCCATTTAATATTGTAACTTTAGAGTTCGCTAAGCATGCGTTAATGCTTTTTCAAAGACATATCTTGAATTATTAAGGTAATTGCATTCTTTACGACATTGTATTAACTGCAAAGTTAGTCGTGTCGGTTCGGTCACTTGTATTAGTACAGAATTGATTGCAATGACGTCGCCATAAGACGTGTTAAAATATGGAAGAAGAATTCGCGGTGGTGAGCAGAGGTCGAGATGGCTTAGTGGTCAGAGCGCCTGGAGTATCTATCCGGGAGGCGCAGGTTCGAATCCTGTTCGCGACCGTATTCTTTTTCCATTTAATATTATATGTAACTATATAAATCGATTATTTCAGCCTGCACAATTTACAGTATCTTCCTATACCATGTTAAATGTTTTGTTAAAGATATGCTCTCGAGTGGCACCCCTCTGAACATATTGACGACTTTGATCAAACCCTGTGAAGCAAAATGAGCACGAAAACATGAGAAACATTAACATTTTCAACCCTTTTGTGCATTTTGTTATTCAAAGCACAAAATTGCCGCTAATTACACAATGATCCCAGTTAAACATGTGTCAAAGTTATCTCCATTTTTTATTCCACGCGTAATCCGTTTTATTTACGTTTTGGCAAGGGCTATGCAAACACGTACGGGAACGTTCCGTTGGACAATTTACTGCTTAGCACCCCCGGACGTACCCCGGACGTACCCACGTACGATACCCTCGTATCGCCGATGTATGGTCACTCTACTTTTTTTATTTCAGGAAAAAAATCGCTACGAATTTACATTCCGTCCCAAAAGTTTGGATTGTATGTAAAAGTTGTGATGTGAAAATGTGTGTTGATTTTCTGTTTTTTTTTGTTAGAATGTTTGAATACAAAGCGTGCATTGGTGTTGTGATTTTTGAAATATATTTCTTCATTTCGAATATTTTCCTGGTTTTGGGATGTCATAGTTAAACTTTGTCTTCACTCTATGACCCACGAATGGTATTGGCAAGCATAGTTACAATAGTGTTGTTTTCTATGTGATAAATTTTCAATAATAACTATCATGCCTAATCTTAGACTATTTGTTAGAATTTATATTTTAATTGTTAGGAACTTTGTGGCCATTTCTGATCTGAATAATAAAGGACTAAATTATTTCGAATATTTATAAATTAATTCTCGAACAGTTTCGGTTAATAACAAGGGTACCTATGAATTGTCAAATGTCAAATGATCCAATAAAGTGCCGCCCGAGTGCGACCCGAGTGCGTTCGGGAGGCTACGGCTGACGAGGGCGTGAGGCGAACGTGCCCGATCGTGATTTGAATTTTGAATTCACTTGAAGACTGATTTCATTCGGGCACATATCCAATTTGTGATACGTAAGTGCATCACTTCGTACTTTGTAACTGTGTGTGTGAGATCATGACTGTTAATTCTCGTTTTATATTTGAGTAAATTCGCCCACACGTTTGCGATTTTAGATTAACTAACTCTCAGAACCAAATAAATGCGCGCAAGTGCTTTTTTCGAATACTGAAAAATATTTTTCTATCAATCGTGGGTAAGCTGCGCTTGCCGCGGTCGGTCTGTGGATCGGTGACCATAATTACATACCACTGTCTCGGAGACCACGTCCCACTACTCTCCATGCCTCGGAGAGCACGTTAAATCATTGATCTCGATTGTCAAATGAAGATCTATTACCACTGATATGGATAGTCAGATGCCTGAAAGTTTGACAACCAGATACCTATCGTGTTACCCAGTAACTGGATTCTGGAGATCAGAGAACTCTCTCTGTGTAAAATGCTGGTATTCAGCTGCATCCGGTTGGAAGCTGACCGGTTAGAGCCCAACGTAGTTGGAAAAAGGCTAGAGATTGATTTTTGTAAAATATTTTATTTCTATATAATTTGCGTGGTTATTTAGGAACTTTTAACCACGGCATCTTGAGTGCTGATAGACACGATTGTCCTCTCATGTGGAAATTAGTACAGCGGACAGAGTCCCTGCTTACTATTGTTTAATAGTTTGTACCTTTTTATAAAATGTATGGATCTCTGTTATCTGATTAATAAATCTATATCTGCCTAGCCTTTTCCCAATTTCATTGGGGTCGGCTTCCAGCCAAACCGGATGCAGCTTAATACCAGTGTTTTACATGGAGCGACTGCCTATCTGACCTCCACAACCCAGTAACTGGGTAACACGATATCTCGTGGTATGACTGGTTGTCAGATTTTGCCTCTGACTACCTGTAACGGCTGTCATGGATCTTAATTTGACAACCGGGACCGACGGCTTAACGTGCTCTCCGAGGCACGGAGGGGTCTCGGTATGAAATGATGGTCACCCATCCACAGACCGACCGCGGCAAGCGCAGCTTAACCTCGATCGATCGATCTGTGCGGCTGTTACTTAGCCACGAGCCCCCTTATCTGATTAATAAATAAATAATAATTATTATAACCGACGTGTAACTTTTATTTTATTATTTTGACAGTTTTTCTAAGGGTCGCTTGCACCAACATAACTTAGCCACCGTATTACTTAGTCATTGACAGTTTTTATACGTAAAGTATGCCAAAATGACACAGCAATGCGTTCGTTAAGGTTACACATTTTTACCGTGGGAGAGCCATGCTTCGGCACGAATAGGCCAGCTTGACCGGAGTGATACCACGGCCTCACAGAGAACCAGCGTGAAACAACGCTTGCGTTGTGTTTCGCCGAGTGAGTGTGCCCTCACTCACTTGGCGCACTTGGGGCACAAACCCTTAAAAAGGCCGGCAACGCACTTGCGACTCCTTTGGAGTTGCGGGTGTCCATGGGCGGCGGTAATCGCTTACCATCAGGCGATCCGTCTGCTCGGGTGAATCCATAATACCCATAAAAAAAGATATATTATGTTTGTGCAACTGGGTCTAAGTCAAATTCTGTCAAAATGACACAGTAACATGTTGGTTATGGGTAAACTTAATACCGATAAATGTTGAAAAGCATTAACGCATGCTAAAGTCATATTTTTTTTGTGAAAAGAAGAATACGGTCGTGAACAGGATTCGAACCTGCGCCTCCTGGATGAGTACTCCAGGCGCTTTGACCGCTAAGCCATCTCGACCTCTAGATGAAGATAGAGGTCGAGATGGCTCTAGTCTAGTGGTCAGAGAGTAAACATAAGTTGGAGCAACTGAGTCTTAAAGTTTCAAAATATTATAATAAAACAACTTTTAACCGGATTAATCCAAAAAAATAAGCAAAAACCAATAATACACGCGATTAATCCGGTTGAAAGTTGTTTTATAATAATGTGTAGTGATCGCGAAAACCTAAGATATTTCAAAACATTACTATGAAGCTGGGAGCCCATAATAACGAACTGATCACGTGGCGACGTCACGAGTCGTATTCTGAAATGTATTTGATTTACATAACACACCTGATGGAGACAGTAACCTGCTAGTCATGTACGAGCTCTACTTCTTTCATGTTTTTATGAACCAAACTAGTGTAGAGTGGTTCAAGTTCAGTAGGCCTTATCTTTTTATCGTGTGATTGATGAACAACCTAGTGTCAGAGTTTAAATCACCCGTAAGAACCTTTGACATTTTACACACCATCGAGAACATCTCTCAGATGTGCTAGTTTCCTCAAGATATTTACCTTCACTGCATCATTTCTTATACGCACATGACCAGGATGTTTTTTTTATATTTAATTTTGTACACCCATATTTTACCAATACTGTTATTTAGTCCCAGTAATAGGTGGTGAGCTTATTTCCGGGCACAATTCCAAGCTGTGCTACTGAGAATTTCTAACAGAAAAATCGAATAACCCTATGACAGGAACGGGAATCGAACCCTGGGTGATGATGAGTGGTAGTCGCCCTCGTGACCACAACAGTTTTTTTTATCGATTCTTCGCTTAAATTATAATTGAAAATGATACAGTTAGGTAGAAAATGCTTGAAATTGGCAGTTACCAATGTCACCACATAGTTGATCAACACACAAACGGGAACAATTAAGTTTAAAATCATCCTCATTAACATAATCAGATAATGCTCCGTTTTGCGATATGTATGTACTACATAAAGCACGGATATTGGTTTGTTGAGTACCGGTATACAGACAGAAGTATCATTCACTCATTTTACAAATCGTTGGCCTAATCATCAACATTTGTAACTCCAAAAAACGCGAGTTCATTTTCTTGTAGAATATTTTTTTAATCCCTAAAAATAAATATTATTTTATGTCTTTGGATATGTATTTTTTCATTTGAATAAATAATAACATTAATGGCTACTTCTCTTTCCTGTAAGATTTGTCAATACGGAGTTACGAACAATTAATCTGATAATTTGTCATTAAAGTGTTAAAAATAAAAAGTATCGTACTAATAAAGAGGCTTCATGTTAAAAAGGTTTTAAGTCGCTAAGAAATAAAGATAAAAGAATTAATTATGTAGAATCTTTTAATAGCCTATTTAGACTGACACCCAGTCTGCATACCTATCTGTTTTCTAACTCTCCTGTCGCAGGTCTGCTGGAAGATATATGTCAAGAACTAAGCTGCACCTTTGTCTCTTTGTTTAACTCTTCTTTTTTCTACATAAAAATAGCATCTCTTCAGTCGACAGAATGAGAATGTTGTACACAAATATTTTTTACTGATGTTATTCGCACAATATCAACCAAAACTTGAATTGATTTTACAGAAAATCAGTAAAACTCTGTGTCGGATCCAGGAAAGAGTCTCAGCCCCTCACGTTCAGCGCATATGATTGCATTCACTGGATTACCACATTGAGGTGCAACTAAATTTTGGAGTTTCATAAGTACCGTTTCACGGTTTATGTGAAATAAAATCTTTTGACTTTGACTTCTTCTATTGTATCCATGGCACGGTTCATATTGTGTTAGCTCAGTATTCCGCCACACGGGAAAAGCTTTCGTCAGCGTTCATCAGTTCCTCCCGGGTACAGGTGTAAGAGCATGCTGGATAAGACGTGAGGTAGGCCATGGCTTCTATCTCAATACTACTTTCACATCACGGACCTTAAAAAAATACGGATGTAACCTTGCCTTGTCCTAAGCGAAGCATAGATTACGCACGCACACACGCAGCGTACTGGCGCCGAGTGGATGAGTTTTAAGTATCTGTATGCGTTTAGCTCGTGTATGACAAGCGAAATTGGATGACTAGGCATGCTTCTGACATGTCGTGCGCAACGCTACGTCCGTATTTTAAGGTCCGTGTTTCACATCTTATATTCACATATTATAGGTCGGAATCGCATCTTAGGTTGACTGAGGTTACCGTATTACGCCGGGTACACAACGTTTTAATATATTCTATCAAAACTATCAGAGTGAAACTTCTGCCAATACTCCGAATAGTGTTCCAGGTCCCGCATAATCAGATTAACAGCTCGCAGATGACGCCGAACGATTCCGATTTGCATGCGTAATGCAGCTAAGTGCACTTTCAGTCGGCGACATTTTGTACTCATTATTTGAAATTCGATTCCCCGTTAGGTGCGAATGGGACGCTTTATTTGCAGCACGGATCCGTCTGCAGGTTTTTATTGCTTTTTCTCAGGCTTTATTATACAGTTGCGTATTGTGATTGATAACCGATCCTTCAGGTTTACCACCGCTTGGTGCGGGCAGTCTGTGGATGGGTAATCGCTAGCAGCAATTTAATCCGCGCATCTCCGTGGCTCAGGAAGTATCAATTTAAATATTGATTGTCAGTCAATATATAAATTACATTAATTTATTGCCATGGTTCCTCCTAGGTGCTTGTATCGTGGAGATCTTCTTAAATAAATGCTATTGTTTGTTGGAATGAGTTCTTCTCCTAAGTGCGAATTTTATAACTAATTCATTAACCGTTCAGTAATTTTAAACGTACCTACTACTTACCACTAATACAGATTTTAAATAATAATAAAAAGAAAACCTTTTAATAAATACCTACATGTTTTCAAAATATAGAATTTTGAGAATGACATAGGTACCTATAATATGAACTTTGGTGTACTTATCCCATCTACTGGTTGGACAAGCCCATACAATACTTTCTTCAGTCGAGTTTGTTCTGTGTGTACCAACTTATTGAAGTACCTAATAAGTTTATTAGCAATATAAAAGAACAAACACACATAGGTACATGTAATATTGTCAACAATCCTGTGATTTGCACTCAGAAGGTACTTTGAAATTTATAAAATAAAACAAAATCTTAGAAATAAACAAAAAAAGGAATAGGTACAAAATAAACTTCAGTACATTTTACATGATACGGTTGTTTGAGCTATATTAAGATCACATTTAATACGATTTATTTTGCTCCATGTACGATAATTCTACGGTACTGGTACGATAGTTATCTTGCTTGTTATTGTGAACATTGCTCCGTACTAGTGTAAACTGTGTATCACGGCAGGTCAGTCTTCCTCATTATTTAGATAACGCATGTCGGAAACCTATATGATTAATGAGATAAATGACGATAAATAATAAAACTGCCACTTGTTTGGTATATTAATTGATAAATAATGGCTGTTTTAATGGCCGTATTCGATGTTTAAATATTTAAAATTAATTCTCGGTGACATTGACATGTTTCAATTTGACATTTCGCGGTAAGGTTCGGATACGCGTCGGCTAAATTGAATTTATGTTTTGGAAATTGATTGCAATTAAAACATTTTTGGGTGATTTATTGGAAAGGTCAGATTTGTTCATGCATTATACTAAAATAATAATGCTGGTAATACATTTTGACTTTCTGTTTCAAGAGATTATAGTGACATTAAAATGTATTGATAGTATATTTTTATTTATTTGAATTAGATAAAGAAAATCTTTTCACTATCAAACAAAAGCAATGCGTTTTTAGATGTACCCGAAATGGCTGCAATTGTACACCATTTTATATCGCATCTATTCGAGATAAGAGAATTCTGTTATCAGAACACGAAACGTTCGGATACATTTACACTCAAAACTGCCACAGATAAAGTTGCCAGCGCATGAAAATATTTCCACTAAACCCGTAATAATAAAATCAGTGTAGCAGACCGTTTAAAAAGATAATTTAAAAAAATGCAATTCATTCCATCCCCGGTTTCATCCCCCATTCTTGAAGGGTCATTACGCCACAAACGTGTGGATAATGTCTTCCACTGAGCTCTGAGTGCTCTAGAACGATCGTTCAACAAAATGGTAACAGCAGTTAAATTTCGTTCCACTTTTTACCGCGGGGTATCTTGAGCGTGTGATGCTGCCTTAACGATAGGACTGATTATTAGAGTGTGACTATACATAACCACATCAAATGTGTATGTAAAAGTGTCACAGAAAAGTGGTTGAAATTATGAACCGATTTTTTTTAATTTATAATAAAATACAAACTATTGATGCCCGTGCCATATTTATGGAGCAACTAATAAAAAATTTGCTAAATCGTCTTAAATTTATTTAAAACATTTAATAAATAAACACAAACACACACACACACACATACAGGTTCAGATCAATAGCTTGCATAAATGTACAAAATATAATATGATGGCGATTAAAAAAATGGCGTCATCGAAACGATTAATGTTCTAACTGAGAAATTCCTCTTTGAAATCGCTTATAAAGAACTTCCTTTTTCTTCGTTAACTCTTGGCTATGTATTAATGTTACTTACCCATTTTACCACACAAATCTTTATTATATAAGTATAATATACACAGATATAGAGGAAAAAGGTTGGCTTTATCCTTCTATAATGGAAAACAACCTTTACATACAAACATACGAAATTCTCTTTCACTCTAAGCAGAGCCAAAAGGGGGAACATCTAAAAACAGTAATAATTAACCGTCTCGGGCCACTTAATGACACGGCCAAGTACAAAACTTCACTTTCAGAACTTGTAGGCGTTAAAATAACACTCCACTTAATGGATCTTTTTAGTAGGGTTGCTACTAGTTGTGGATAGAAAGTGTTTTTGTTTCGTGTTTCGGAAGTTAAGATAAGTATACTTTACATTTTTTTTAGTTAATGTTGTTTGTATTCCCTAGGATATTAAATTTCATAATTTCAATTAAAATTTAACAAAAACTGTATTTTTCACAAAAATCATAAATTTATTAACTGTCTTGTTACAGTAAGTTTTTTTTTATTTGATAAGGGGGCTGTATATTAAATGTTGGCTGGCTGCTTAGTTATATTTTTTTTTTTTTTAATCAATATAAACATGAAATATAACGGGATCGATTGGAAGATAACTGTGCCCACGAACACTACAAACTGTTCGAAATGTCGCCCGAGAAAATCAACAATATATGCGATTAAACAAGTAAATTCTATCCTCATAAATAAGGAACAAAATTCATACCACATAACAAAAACCGTGAGTCATCGGCATAAAAATTAAATATGCAAAAACCAAGGTGCGGAGAGTGGCAACCCTGCTTTAGGGACGAACCTCCGCAGGGGCGCAAACAAAATAACGTTAATACATATTCAAATCTGTACTTCCCTTTTTATTAGACATACAGGGAATGTTAAAGGTTACGGGATTTTAGTTAGGGGGCCGTTTTAACTCAGATTTTAGCTGGGGGACATTGCACCCCCCCATGTGTAATATTTTAGATGCTGAGATAAAATTTGACTAGGAAATTGAGTTTACTGGGGGATGTAGGTTAGTGTGATCGTTGTTGGCGATAGAGTAACAATTTATGGAACACTATGCACTTTAATATTAGAGGTGTACGAGTATTTCCACAAAAATCCAAATGACCAGTCAATAGAAGTGTCGGTTTAAATAGTAATTTAGTGTTGCCAGTACAAGCAAATGCATTATATCCGAAAACAGTATTTTCATGACTTTCTTGACAGACAGAATCCAAAACAGATCGAAGCATTAGCGGATAATACAGAATAAATGCCGAACGGCTGTAAAAATAAGAAGAAAGAAGACAGAAAGAAAGAAATAAAATAAATTTATTTCTTTGCACACCAGGGATAGTTAAAATTATATTAAAAGTAACAAAATTAAAACATTTTATATGACCCGTGATTGCTGCGATTGCAATATCTATGTATTGTTTTCACAATTTCATTGAAGGCGGTTCAAGTTTCTTTGAAAAAAAAAACTAAACAAATTTTAGTGCACCATGCGTAGTTGTATAGTTCAGTCCATCTGTAAAACCTTTCTACTCATAAACCTTCCAACCTGTATACGGTAACCGCTTTCAGGTATTGACCAGACTTGGCCAATTGACGGCAAGGTAGTTTCGATTGAAGTCACGTTCCAATATGTACGGACGTAAGTAATGGCAGGAAGCTCTTCCCTTATGAGTAGGCACCGTCTGCAGGTGTATTGGTTTTCTGGTTATCATCGAATTGGTGGTCACTTTGTACATTGCGTCGTATGTCTATTATGACCAAAATGTTTATTCCAAAGAAACAAGAACCGCCTGCAATGGAATGGTGAAAACAATACATAGACATACGATAACAGCAAACACAAGTCATTTGCTGTTAGTTAATGAAGAGGCCCATTGTCTATCTCCGAAGAACTTCATCAGATCGTAATATACTATATTATACTGAAACCTTCTCTGAAAAGTATGTATTTAATTAACGAAAGCCCCATCCAAATCGAATCAGTAGTTTTTGTGAAAATCGACCTCTCGTCAGTGGGTCGCCGCCATCTTGAAAACGCGCATCTGTGGGGGAACCGACAGTCGGCTCACTGCAGCGTTCGAGTTATGACGCGCAAATAAATGCTTAGTTTTCGCGTTTAATCGTGTAAGTTTTCATTTAAGTGTTATTATTAGTGTAAATTATAGACTACAGTGACTATTTAAGTAAACAAAGTTATTTTGTGCAAGTTCGGAATAATAATTACGTAAGTCAAAATGACGTAGTAATGACGCAATAATAGTGACCCGGCCGTTGCTCCACCGCGTGTTTGTTATACCTTTTTTATTCATATATCGCAGTGGTAATATAGTGTAGTATTTGATTTAGTGAGTGGTGTGAGTGACCATTAATAATTAAGTATATTTTGATAAAAACAGTGGGCGGCACCCGTTATGGTAAGTACCTAGTTTAATTTCGATAAATATCCGAATCTTTATAACTGAGCATTAATATGAGTTATCTAATGTTTAGATTATATTCTTATGTTCACAAAACAATTAAAATAAAACCAGTCGAGCTTATATTGTATATTTAAACATTAACATTCGATAGCGGCGCCGCGAATTCCGCCGGCCGTTATTTTTGATAACGTGTTTTTATAATAAAAATGTATGTACGGGTATCAATATTATTCAATAGATTAATGTAAATAGGTATAATGTATCGGGATTAATAGTTTTTATCATCACGAAACGATAATTCATATGTATTATAATCGAAAATAGGTAAAAAAACACGATATTTTGTGTTTACGGTCAAAAAGACGTATATTTCTTTTTATTTTGTCTGTAATGTTATATACAGCATTCAAGGAAATTTAATATACTTTAATTCTTTTATACATCACCATAGTGCTTTCCATATAAAAAAACAAAGATATCATTATGTATACGCAAGGAGGTAGCACGACAGTCCACCCGTGAAAATATGGCCCCACAGACGCGCCATATTGCCGATCGATCGAGTGTCGGTACCATGGACTAATTATAAAGAGGACATGGCTTAAGCGACTGTGCACCGTGATTTCAAGTGAGTCCTGACGTCAAACAACTGTGTGTGGCCCGGTCAAGCCACGCCCACTCATGCTCAGTCTGCCAGCAGTCATCCTGTGCATACGACGATCGCGATCACATAGTATTTTTTGATATCCTTCGATATTATTATGAGAAATAAAGAACTGTTGTATTTTATCCTGCAAGAATGACTCGGATAAACGTTCTGATGCCATGATAGGCATCACATTTCATTCGTAAGTAATTTTAGACGCAATTTATTAGGCAAGTTCCAGAAAAATCTATGAAACGTTATATTTGTTCTATAGTTTTTCTACTCGCCGCCAGACGTCGAAACCTATAAATATCACTTAAATAGCTAAAATTGTCATAGAAAAATACTTTTCAGTTGATAATTAAATGTATGAAAGTAGATTTAACACTATACAAAGCTAAGTTTGCCAAAAAAATATCGTATTAAGATTTATCATTATTTCAAATTTTCTAATGATAGAATATTCAATAACGGCGGTTTATCTACAGTGTAGAAAAGGCAATCCTTGAATAGCCGAGTCGTACTGTAAGTTACGATGTTTTGATAATGATATTTCATAACATTTAATACATATGTCATTTTATTAACTTTTTTCAATACTATCACGACTAAAATATAATTATTTTTTAGCGGTGCGAACACTTATTTCTTAATAAAGTTTAAAGACACTAGAGACATCTAGCGTAATTTAGCTGAATTACGTAAGAATGAATTGTAACTTTCAGCTTTCCCTATTCACCGCTAGGCGAAGAATGTAGAAGTGGGCGGCGTTTTCGGCGTTTGACAGCCCCCCTCACCCCGCAAATCGTCACGCAGTGTTCCTTTAGAAAAGGCCCTTAGAACATCTCCTCTTTATAATTGCTTTATGGTCGGTACCTCCACAGACGAGAGGAACGTGTCGAATACAGAACCTCCTCTTTTGAAGTCGGTTAAATATAGGGTACAATGTACAACAAAGTGACCATGAATTCGATGGCTACCAAGATAGATAAAGGCTGGTTATCATCATATCATCATCATCATACATATAATAAAAATGTAACGGATCGTCGTCTGTACATGGAAGATAAATGAGAAAAAATATTATTACCTCAATCAAAGCAAATAGCACCCAAAACAATGATTGTTAGAATTTTTGTCTGTTTGTATGTGCGTTTGTGCACGCTAATCTCAGAAACGGCTTATCCCATTTAGATGCTTCGTTTAACATTTAGTGTTTGTTTCATGTCAATCGGTTCATAAATAAAAAAGTTATGCCAAATTAAAAAATCACGTCGAACATTTGTTAATTATTATGAATTTGTGTTCATACACGACATAGTTTACAATGGTTTACGACTTCCACGCGGACGGAGTCGCTGGCACAGCTAGTCTAAAATATGGCCGTTTGGAATCAAAGTAAAAAAGTGGGAAATATGGTCCTAAGCAGCAAGGTGCTTTTCGATCCACAAAAATATGTTTTTTTTTCTTAACATTATACATAAATTACCTACTGTATTTTAAGCATACCATGCTGATAATTTATGAATTTATAAAAATAATTGGAATCGCACAATGATATTATAAAATAATACTTTACGCTTTACCTGCGCTCAAAAATGGCGATACAAAAGTAAGGCAATTGCCCGACTTGCATTCAGTCATGTCCGAACCAGTGTCGCGGTTACGTGTCACTATCACCCACAATTCTCAATGAAATACGTCGAAAAAACGCCTTCCTGTGTTAATAGAGTGTTCAAATTCCACTTTATTATTAAAATAGTAACTACATGATAAAATATATTTATATTTATTCCGAAATAATAAGATATAATTTTTATATATCAAAACTTCGTAATGTTTACTTTGTCGGGAACATTCTGCTGACAGCTGCATCACGCGTGCTCGCGCCAATGACCGTGCAGCAGGTATGTGTCGAAACTAAACTATGTATGTTTATCTCTTTCTAACAATAGGTATGCTGGACGTTTCTTTCCTTTTCTGCGTGGATGCGCAGCGTGCCGTATGATTGTATGTATTGCTAGGTAGCTATATCGAAGTTGCCGCTGATTTTTAATGCACTAATGTTCGGATATGACGTCTCTATATGTAAAATCTCATTGGAAGCGCAGAGATACTTCATGTATTAGAGCAGATTTCCTATCTTCCTATTTTTTTTTGTTACCAACCTATTTCTCCTTATATGCTATTGACTGCCTCGTTGGACCTGGTGAGGTCCTGAGTTCTATTCCCAGGTCGGGCAAAATGTTATTGGGTTTTCCTGTTAGGAAATTCTCAGTAGTAGCCCGGAGTTTAGAAGTTGGTAGTGTGACACCCCCCGTGCTTCGGAGAGCACGTAAAGCCGTCAGTCCTGCACCTGATCTCTCTCCGGTCGTGTCAGATTGCCGTCCCATCGGACTACGAGAGTGAAGGAAGTGGGAGTGCACCTGTGTTTGCGCATTGTTAAAAAAATATTTTTAAATAAAATTAATATTATAAAATAAAAATTATACACTTGTGCACTATAATATCTCCTGCGTACTTGACTGATCTCCGTGGAAATAAGCCGCCGTGACCGAAATACGGTCAGGAGGAGTATTAATAAACATAATTAATTATTTAGTCATTTTATTTATTCCATTAATTATAAAATATGTAGTGTAGTACACCACTGACTTGCCCCATTTGCAATTTTCACGTCTTTCCTGTCCATCCAAAGGTTGTCTGGTAAATATAGCTGTTAGCCTCTGTTAGTACACATAATTAATAAAATTGAATTTTAAAAATGTTACTCCAATGGTGTACAATAAAGATTATTCTATTCAACTGGCAAGAAATGTCCAAAAATATGCGGTGTCCATATAATAATATAATCAAGAATACAAAACAATTTACATTCCAAACAGACATCTTAAGCGAAAAAAATATCCACCCCATCTTAACTTAACGGACAGCATAACTTTAAGCAATGTTCACTTTTAACGGTTTTAAAGTATAAGCCGACCAGGGGGACGGTATTAGCACATTTTATAAAGCGCTTTACCTCCAGTCTCATTTTCAATGCAAATCCGTCGAGCTTTTGGCTAGTTTTCACCGGGATCCCGGGTCGGACAACGGGATAGGAAGGTACACAATAAGTGGTTTTGTTTTGTCTACAGTTTTGCCTGTAGGTGTACTGACATATTGATGAATGCAGCAGTGATAGGAGAGGAATGCAGAAGTAATATTTTTTGTAAGATCAAAAAATTACGCCTGTTGTTTTCAAGGGGGTACTCAGAAGCGTACGCAATAATAACATCAACAAAAAATAAATATTAAAAATACGAATGACTAAAATATTTCTAGAAATTGGACAAAACAAACTTTCTTCCTATCATATGGTTGATGAACAATCTAGTTTCAGAATTAACAGGTTTCTTATCCACGAAGCAGACACAATGGTTAAACGATTGCCGTGTACCATACGTGATTCATGTGGCAGAGAAAGGGTTATAAAACTACCCATAGGCTCCTTACATGACACGTACAGAAATACACAAAAAATCTCATAATCCATTTATAATACTCACATAATTACGAAAAGTATTTTGCCTTGAATTTGAACATTGAAGACTTGCTAGTTCATAGCCTATTACTGCTAACATAAATTGACTCAAACAAATCATTTCTAAACAACGTATATCCGAAACACTGTTTTTTCCTATAATATTATGAAACAGGATACTTGAGCGGTTTCCCGCAGTAAGCCGATATCGCGATGTATAGGCCGAAACCCATAACAGATAGGTATACAATAACCGTACTACCACTACTGGGACCCTCCCTTATTCCACATAGATTAGACAGGAACAGGTACGACAGTATTTACTTTGACATTTAGAGATGAAAATGTGAATCTTGCATGAAAAATACTTTTATACATTGCATAAAACAATTAAATAACAACGAACAAGAAAGATATAATAAATAATAAAAATCTTTATTAATAATTAAACATTACAAAATACGAGATCTTGTGACTGTTTTAGCTGGCGATCAAAACCTAAAAGAAGTTAATGCAACACGGTGAAGTCACTTTTAATTAAATTGCTTAGCGAACAATTCTAGAATACCCGTTGGAGCTAACAAAATGAAAATTTATACCTAATACGTCTTTTTTTAAGAGCGAGTTTTTCGCAAGATTTGTTGACCGTGATCATAAAAAATAGGATAGGAAATATATATAAGTTTTTCTGTTAGGAAATGCTCAGTAGCAGCCTGGAGTTTAAATTTGTACAATTGGATGGCAAGAGGCTCACAAGAATTACACCTACCCCTTCGGGGAATACAGGCGTGATGGTAAGTTATGTTTAAAACTTTTCCAATAAGTCAACTGACCCATCTTCGCCAAACTAATCTATGCCCTTTACACAAGGGACGTCCTCGTATACTTTTGAGGAGAAGGGAACTTGAAATACAACCAACGTTTATCTGTTATGACCCGTGCAATCTGTACGGTGGTTGTTACTGTAATCTATGGCTATTGCACTGAAATAGCCACCTTTATTCGTATTTAGCACAGAAAGAATATGTACAGAAGGTTAAGGACTCTATTGCAGTCGTGGCTCCTGAGTAAGGTTTTGGGGTCCATTTTTGCGTCGGGATATTTTTTACTCAATTTTTATGTTAAGAAGTACTCAGTAATAGCCTGGACCTTTGGATTTGAGCCTAGTTGATAACAATAGGCTCATAAGAATGGGACTTAATAGCAGCATTATTAAAATGTGGATGTAAAAAATATGTAAAAAGTTTTAATACCTACAATATATTTCTTTATTGCTCATGATAGTTCTAAGGTTTTTATGGAAAGAAAAATTGGGAACGTCGCGTTACTCGGAAAATTCAGGAGAAATTTAATGTACGTCTCCTCAAATTTGGACATGACGACATCAGTTGGGTCGGCTATTAATATAATAAAAATGTTTTTTTTTTTTATGAACAGTTTGAAGATTGAACCATTGAAATCGTTTGTCAACCACAATTTGCAATAGGACCTCTTTTCATACGAGTAAATGCTTGCGTTAACCAAGAGCATGTAGCAGTGATTTGGAGTGGGTATTCTGTACAATTCCCTTTTGTGTAAAGGCTGTATCATTTTACTGCTGACGTTGACTTTTATTTGGGTAAGGACGTAAGTAATTGCTTCTTCTGTCCGTACTGTTTGTTTTTCTGGATAAGTCTCTCAAAAACCTAATCAGTCTGCTTTTACGAGCGTGTTAAACTCACTGAACTGGCCCGTTAGTCTAGTAGTGTGGCTGTAGAGTTGAGATCCTGGGTAATATTCTACTACACACATCAACACGGTCTAGGGATATTTCATACTCAATTAAATAACTCGAAAAGTACTGGCCGCATTGGAATCTTTTATACACCGATTTGTTTGTAATTTATCTCAGACTAATTCCAAATTCAAATTTTTGAAAATTCTTTTGTTTCGGTGGCATAAAAATGTCTTGATGTGTAGGAGAGGGAATTTTCATTTGTGCGAAATTTAGAAAACAATACGAATTACATTTAGTTACAGTTTTTTTTTTCATTTTTAAACGAAAGATAAAGTTAAAATTGAGGTATTGTAGCCATGCAACGCCAACATTTGACGAGGGCGGAGATGTTACGAGCTGTGGGAATGCTGGAAGCTGGGTCTGTTCAGCGTAATGTTGCTGAGGTCATAGGGACCCACCAAAATGTAATTTCAAGATTGTGGACACGCTATCGTGCCACAGGTGAAGTAGCGGAGAGGCACCGGGGGCCAAGTCGCATCACTACCCCCAGACAAGACCGATTTTTGCAAATTACTGCGCGAGCTCAACCAAATGCAACGGCGACTCAATTGGTCCAAAGGCTGCGAGTGGAACACCAAGTGCTTGTGAGTGACCAAACTGTAAGAAGGCGACTGCATGAAAGCAATCTACGCTCTCGTAGACCACTCTGGGTCCCACCTTTACGGAGAGGCAATCGTGGACGACGATTAGAATGGGTTCGGAACCACGTGGACTGGGGCCGTGAACAATGGTCCAATGTGCTGTTCACGGATGAATCCAGGTTCGGCTTCCATCCAGATTCACGAAGGATGCGTGTTTGGCTAGTTCCTGGACGATGGAGCCGTCTTCAGAACCCTCAGGAAGTTCACCCATACCAAGGAGGAACAATTATGGTTTGGGCAGGAATTCGTCTTGGAGGACGGACGGATCTCGTTTGGGTGCGGGGCAATATGACGGCAGAACGATACGTCCAACAGGTGCTGGGGCCCGTAATCTTGCCCCACAGAACACAAATGGGGCAAGATTTCCTACAGATGCACGACAATGCCCGGGCACACACGGCGAGAACGGTAGCAGCTTGGTTACATACACACAATGCTAGGGCCTTAGACTGGCCTGCTAAATCGCCAGATCTAAATCCCATTGAGCATGCGTGGGATATGCTGCAAAGAAGAGCTCTGAAGGAAGTTCCTGAAAATCTGGCTACAGAAGATCAACTTTTTGCGCACCTCAGTAGGACATGGGACAATATTCCACAGCAAGACATTGACAACCTTGTTCTGAGCATGCCGAATCGTTGCCGATGTGTTATGAACATCATGGGCGCTTTCTCAGACTACTAACTTCAAGTTTATAAACACAAATTAAATGATTTTTCTATTTTTTTCTGTTTTTACTCATAAATTAAAAGTTAATTCATATACGGTTTCCGTCTATGCTTCATTTTTTTTCCATAAAATCCTGAAATTTTAATCGAAGTACCTTAACCATTACTAGAAAATGGTAGAATATTAAATAACGTATCTTTTAAATATATACATGTCATATAAATAATTAACATATTGATAGTAATTCACTTTTTTTAAAATATCCCTAGACCGTGTTGATGTGTTTATTTGAGCAGTGTTGTATGGATTTTACATAATACATAAATATAGCATCACGCCTGTATTCCCCGAAGGAGTCGGCAGAGGTGTGCAAAGCAATTAAGTCCCATATGTCCCATGGTGAGCCTATTGTCATCTACCGGGTTGATAATTGCTGAAAATTTTCCGTCAGAAAAACTTAATAACACTTGTGCACGACCCCTGGAATCGAACCCGGGACCTCATACCAACCAGTCGCGCTTGGGAAAACTGGGCGCCGAAAAAAAAGCGATCTTGAAAAAGACAACCTCCTTTTCTCATAAATATTTTTTTGAGTAATAAATTAATAGGGGTCCGCTTGGTTTTCATCCTGGACACGGGCGTAAAGCTATACTTAAACGCAACCAATTGCTGCCCACCCCTATTTTGCATAATGATTTTTTCTTAAAATTTGTGCGTATTACAACAAATGGAAAGCCAAGGGGAGGGTAGCTAGAGAAAAATTACGTAATTAGGCGGGCATCTTGATTTCGTACGTTCGTGCGTTCCTATCTTGGTAATGGCAGATTTTTTGAAACAGCTGCTATTTCAGGAGCTTAGAGGGATGTTAATCTTCTAGGTTACGAATCTGTAAGGATTTTGTGGAGTAATCTTTAAGCTTATTTTATTATTCAAAAGATAAGGGTGACTTCTAAGTACTTAAGACTTTTAATGTCATCTTACGTACTGTTCTTTATTGTTCTTAGAATTTGTAATTTTTCTGTTTTGCATTCACTTCATAATAATAATAAAAAGATGAAATTAATTAAAAAACTACAAAGTACGCCTGCCATGTGCTATTAATCGTTTTTTAAATCTTACTGACCTGTTTTACCAGGGATAATGTAAGGATTCTAACGATACTCCATACATCTAAATCGGTTCAGACGTTTAAAAGTTTAATTAACTGTGCCGTTAATTTCTTGTATTAATTTAAGTAAAAGATAACTATAACTTTATTTTAGTCAGACTATAACTGTATTGCCTAATGACTAAATTTAAATCACCACACTAAATTGCCAATGTGTTTAGGCATTTACCCACTTCAAATGATTCGCCTAATTCCTACCAATATTATCTACCCAGCGCATTATCCGCTGACTCGCTGTCATGCTGCCAGTCCCGGGTGACTGCGACTGTACCGCTGCACAGTATCAGAATATAATTTGGGCTGCCACGACTCACGATGCGCTGCACTGAACATCCATTTGAATAATGCCGTAGCGTTTATGTGAGATATTGGGAGTTGAGGCTTTGTCACAGTTGCTGATAAGCTAGGGATACATAGGAATTGGATATAGCTTGCAGGTCGACAATTTTTTAAACGTGGTTGTTATTGTTTTAGGAATAGAATCCCTTTACATAAATATAAACTGTATCTTTGGTTTAAGCGCGGCTAGTAAGTTATTCCAGGGCTCGACTCACGGGTTGGATAATGTTTTGTCAAAAACAGAATGCAGACTTATAAAAAGAAAAAAATTAAGGACCTTTAAAAAAATAATTAAAGCATTGAAAAACATGCATTCTTTGAAGTTTTCGAGTAATTATTAATTTCACGAAATGCTCAGAAAGTAGGTAAATATTTTAAACGTGTTTTTATCGTGTTTATCCATACTAATATTATAAATGCGAAAATAACTCTGTTTGTATCTTTGTTTCCTTTTCACTACTAAACGGATGAACGAATCGTAATGAAATTTGGCAAGGAGATAGATTGGACCTTGGAGAAGGCCATAGGGTACCTTTTGTCACGCAGACGAAGCCGCGGGCATCAGCTAGGTATTTATAATTAAATGTCTATACAACAAAAAAAAATCCATGATTTCTGCCAGATACATTTTCCTCCAAAAATAGAAAACTTAGACTTAGTATCGCATAGGTTACACTATACAACAGCAGTTCGAAGTCTCGCTTTGCAAGTTTATGACATAAACAAGTAACATCTGCTTTGTCTTATTGAGTTTGGAACTCAATATTGACTCTCAATAGTAAGTACGTACCTACAAATCAAATTTCAACTTGTGCGGATGGGTGTACGTCGCGTCGGCGCGGCTCAGAATTGAAAATATAAGCATGAAGTTCATCATTTTCATGTCCATATCCCCATTTATTTGGTGACGGTGAAACACGCTATTGATGATGATGGGACATGTATATCTGATTTCGGTATTGCAGAGAGAGGTAAATAGCAAATTCATTATCTATTGTTACAATGTCGATTGCTTGCCTACGTCCGTGTGTCACTGCAGGGGTGCCACCTGTCAATCAGTTTTGGGCTCTTCGCGCCCAGTAAATGCTGAATTGGCTGTCCTTTCAGCATGGGCATACTTGACAGCATAGTTTAATTACAACTTCTTAATTAATTCCCGTATGTTTTGTTGCGTTATTATTACAAAATTTTATTTTTTCTCTCTTTCTGTTGTGTTGTTAGTGTTACTGTGCCCGTGCCGTATAAACTTATTTTATTTCTTGTTTACTTCCATTTTCCTGTCGTCATCCCAGCTTATTTGGGTTTCGCGAATATCTTTTACGCTCAAATATCTGATGCAACTCTAATCTCATAGAGACTTTTCGATGCAAGGTAAAAAACGACCGGATTTCCCCTTCTCCCTGTGCAGAAGAAAAAAATGCTTGAAATCGGTTCAATTTCTTTAGTTCAAAGTTAAAAAAAAATGTGGAAAAAGAATACGGTCACGAGCAGGATTTGAACCTGCGCCGCCCGGATAAATACATGGAGTATCTTATCCGGGATATTCCTATCCTCGATATTAGAGTTCGCTATGCATGCGTTAATGCTTTTCGAAGATTTATCTGTATTATTTAGTCCATTTCTGCAATAGGATCTGCCTTTACGATACGGGTCCCATGCATTAGCTCTTTATATATATGTCAAGTACAGTTATTGAGCTGTGAAACTAAATACTACCCGTGTTAGGCCGTGTTTTATTTCAAAAACGTTGGCAACAGCGCTTCTCGCCATGATTCCTATATTCTATGTACTTATCCAAATCAAAGATTTATCTATAGGCCATACCAGTGCTAAACTTGTTTCGTGCGGAATCGATTCCGTAACTCGTAAAGCCGATCTGTCGCCTACAGCACCGATCGGGTCATAATTATACTTTCGTCTTTTGTCTCACCTCGGCTTGACCATAGTCCAAGACTCGGACATCTTTATGAATGCATAAAGAGATCGTCTCAAAGGCTTTCTGCTTCACTTTATTTAAGGATTCCATTATGGCTGATCTTTACTGCGCTGGATGGTCGAAGCTATGCCAAAGTTGCTGTAGGCGTTAGGGCAGGTCAGGTCATTAAGCCAGTTGAAAGCTTTTAGGCGCTCAAAACTGATTGCTATGAAGTTTATTAATCCGCTTTTTTGTGAATTTTAGATGGTAGAGGTTGATTTTTTCTTCTGCGATAAAAAGCGTGACGATTTTTTTCAGTTAATTATGCAAAAACATGTGATCAGATTCGACAATACCGTACATAATTACTTTAGGTTATGCAATATGACTATTGGTACTTATCTCGAGAAAATACCGAATTCTTGTGAGAAATCGATACTACGACGTAGCTAGGTTATAAAAATTGGATTATTTCAAATAAATATACATAGATTCTCGACGATTCTTCGACGATTCCCCTGTATTACGTAGGCAGGGCTGTACACAAATGTAGGTATACCCACATTTCACCGATACTGTTAAGTTCCATGTAATGGTGGTGAGCCTATTGCTATCTATCGGGCGCAATTCCAAACTCCGAGCTACTACTGAGAATTTTCCAACATAAAAACCTAATAAAACTTTGCCTGATCTGGGAATAAATACGTGGAAAACTCTTAAAGTTGGTTATACATTTTTGTGATAACAAAAATACGGTCGTGTGCAGGATTTGAACCTGCGCTGGGGGGACATAAAAACGCTTGGAGTATTTATCCAGGCAAGGCACAAATTCTGATGACGACCATATTTTTATTTTCACAAAAATATAGAACTTTAGACATCGCTATGCATGCGTTAATGCGTTCATAGGATTTATCTCCATGTATAACTTTAGTCAAAGTTCTTTGATCACTGCTCATTTAATCAGAAGAAAAATGTTAAACATAATCGTTTTATCTTTTTATCTTTATCTTATCGTTGTTTTTTTTTATTAAATAGGTTTTGTTTTAAACATTCCACACACAATTTTTTTCTCTTGTATTGCGTTCATAGACTCAAAAGTCACATGCATAAATAAACACACTGATACGGCCCTGGGAATCCAACCTGCGATACGCAACGCTTAAGCCGATTTCTCGACCACTGCCCAAACCTGCCGTTAAAATATTGATGAACCTATGAAAATTGGATGGTTATTGATTGTAAGGTTACAAATTTTTGTCTATGGTAACTTCATTCGATTCACAAATCGAGTGGCGGTGTGATCAATAGAATTATTCTTAGAAAATGTAATGAGAAGGGCGAGGGAGGGTATTTTAGTCTGGACAGCAACAACAACAGTTGGCTGCTAGAATTTGAATATTTAAATAGTATTGATATTTGAATTTGTATCGCTGTATGTATTGTGTTTCCCAATTAAATTGGGGTTGCCTTCCAGTCAAACCGGAAGCAGCTTAATATCAGTATTTTACATGGAGCGACTGCCTATCTGACCTCCACAACCCAGTCACTGAGTAACACGATATCTCGTAGTACGACTGGTTGTCAGACTTTCAGGCCTCTAACCGCTACCCGTAACAGCTGTCATAGATCTTAATTTGACAACCGGGACCGACGGCTTAACGTGCTCTCCGAAGCACGGAGGAGTCTCACTGTGCGGCAAGCGCAGCTTAACCTCGATCGAAAGATCTGTGCGGCTGTTACTTAACCACAAGCCCCTCCGAGTATTGTGACAGGAGTATTAACAGTAAATTATCATAAACTGTTGCGGCTGAAGTTTTACTACATTATGTAATAAAGAAATGATAAAAAGCATATAATTAAAAACCGTGAACATTTATTTGCAAGAAATACGAATGAATAAAAATTACGTAGTTTCATAGAAATTTACGAATAACTTTATTAGTGACGTTGCCGACTGTCCAAAGGTATTCAATACCTACAAGTTGCCGTCTCTGGAATATGTAGTATGGTATCGAGCGACTAATCGAGTTACAAGGTATCGATGCACTGGAGTGTGCAGGCTTTGAATTATGCCTGTCTATGTTAGCTCGAATCATATCTTGTTAATATTGAGCGTTAGATGGCCCTTATGTGGGCTATTCGAGAGGTATGAGGAATCTGAGAAGAATCGATTGGGTAATTTGTATGTACTGCAATTTTAGATGAATAGTCAATAAAGATTAACTTCAATTAACTTCAAGGATTACGCCGGGATATCATTCGCATGATTAACATGGATTTGTAATTACCGTCTTTGCAGAACTTGGTACATCTGAATGATTGATTTTATTATGCTGTTATTAGAGCATGCGTATTTTATTTTTGTGTGTGGCATGTTGTATGTCGTCCTACAAGGTTCTCGCCTGCTTAAGCGGGATTTCCTGTGGTTGCCTTAATAATGTTAAAGCCCCCAGCTAGGGCATTCAACTTGTAAACTAAGCGACAACACGCTCAGGGCACCCTGTGCGGGGTACGAGCCTCAACTTAGGGCGTAGCTTGCGTTAACGTTCAGTAAACAAAATACTTGCCTTGGTGGTCTAAAATTTCATATAGAAAACGGAAATCTTATTAGCTTGGTTGACAAGAGCTTAAGCAGAAGGTCATGGGTCCCACTCGTTGATAATAAATGAATTTAAGAGTCCTAATTTCAACACGCTGTATTGAAAGTACCCAAAGTTATTATATTAAATGGAAAAAGAATACGGTCGTGAGCAGGATTCGAACCTGCGCCTCCCGGATTAATACTCCAGGCGCTCTGACCACTAAGCCATCTCGACCTCTGCTCACTACCGCGAATTCTTCATCCATATTTTAACACGCCCTTTGGCGACGTCATTGCTATTTATTCATACCCTGTACAGGTGACCGAACCGACACGACAAACTTTGCAGTTGATACAATGTCATATAGATGCAATTACCTTAACAATTAAAGATAAATCTTTGAAAAGCTTTAACGCATGCTTAGCGAACTCTAAAGTTATTATATTAAATGGAAAAAATTTAATAACTTTAGAGTTCGCTAAGCATGCGTAAATGCTTTAAAAAGATTTATCTTTAATTATAAGTACCTACTAACCTGTATTACATTATTAAGGGCGCATTTCAATGGCTTTGTTCCTCGCAGTTGGTTGGTATATAAATAGATATACTATTATGTATATATATAATATACTATTATATTAAATAGATATTTCAATTTTGTCGATATTTGTCAAAATCTTCGAAGCATTAATCTGTCCATATATCCAAAACCATTTAAAATTATAATTATCCAATCATCAGCATGGATTTGTAAGATCTCGTTCTACATGTACCAATCTAGTTCCTTTCACCGAATTATTAATAAATTCTATCGATTCGGGTTACCAAACTGACGTGATATACACTGACTTTAGCAAAGCCTTTGATAAAGTTTCCCATAAAATCTTAATTTCAAAGTTGTGCTTACGGTATCTCTGGTTCCTGGCTTGAGTGGTTGAAATCGTATCTTTCAGATAGGTTATTTTTTGTAGTAGTTAACGGTTATCAGTCCACGTTACAAAATATTTCTTCCGGTGTTCCCCAGGGCTCGCATTTAGGACCAGTTCTATTCAATTATTTCATAAATGATATCACAGACTGATTTAAGTTCTCTGAAGTCTTTATGTACGCAGACGACCACAAGTTTGTAAAAACGATTAAATCCAAGGAACATGCAAAACAACTTCAGAGTGATATCAATAGGCTCGTTCAATGGTGTGAAAACAATAACATGCACTTAAATTCCAAAAAGTGTCACCACGTAAAATTTTCGCGTAAACATAATTTGATACACTTCTATTACTAACTAATTAAAAATTATAAAATCAACGAAGTAGATACCATCCGTGACCTAGGCATACTGTACGACAAACAGTTAACTCTCAGCCTTCATTTAGATAGCATTATAAAAAGGGCGTCCAAAATGCTGGGATTTGTCTTAAGGAATTGCAAAAACCTTCCGCAATAACACAACAAAAATATTACTGTATAATAGCCTTGTTCGAACTATTTTAGAATATGGTAGTGTTGTTTGGCGGCCACACTATGCTACGCAGTCGCTGAGGCTTGAACGTGTTCAGAAACGCTTCCTTTGGCACCTCGCGTTTTTTAACGGAATAGCTAAAAAAACACGCTCCTACGAGGGTAAACTGAAGTAAAATAAGATCCTTAGCCAATCGTATACAGATAAATGAAGCGTCGTTTGCTTGCAAAACACTTAAAAGCAATGTTGACTGTCCCCGGCTATTAGCACTTTTCAAGTTACGCGTTCGTTATAGACTCGCTCGCGGCTCCATCACACCACTTTGTCCATCTCTAAGAAGAACAGTTTTAGGCGCCAATTCTCCTTATAGCAGGATGTGCAAAATTATTATCAGCTGTAGTGATCAAATCGATGTAAACTTCGATTCTCTCTCTAAACTAATGTTACAAGTTGACATCTCAAATAATGATCAAATTATAAGTACTTCGTTATGAATATTATTTATATAAACACATCTGTTTGTCTAACTTTGGTGAGCTTGCTGTTAATTTAGTTAATGGTTAATTGTACCTATAGCATTTGTGGTGTTTACCTATAAGTAATTGATACACGGCTACTCTTTTATGTTAGTTGTATTTTTTGTATTATTAGTGTAAGCAATTGTTGGTAAACCTTAAATAAATAAATAAATAAAAATATACATTATGTCTAGACAAAATACCCGAGTACATCATTTTAAAATTCTCATTTACCTATACAAAAAACACCATGCAAAACACGCGGAATTGTCACTACCAGAAAGAACGACTAAAAAATGGTAAATTTATAAATTTTTAAAAATCAGGTAAAAACTTAAAATTAACTTAATTTTTTTTAATCTCTTTATTGTACGGACACCTAGAAAAACACATGAACATAGGACATATAGTTTAAAAGAAGTACAATGGCCGGCCTTATCGCACTCGGCCTTTCCTTCCAGGCAACCTTTGGATGGATAGATGTCACATGGACTGGAAAAGGGTATAACATGTAATCTGTTGGTTCATCAACTGCCTCGTTGGTTTAGTGGTCCTATGCGCGACTGCTGTGGTCCACGATGTCCATGCATGAGGTCCTGGGATCGATTCCCGGGTCGGGCAAAGTGTTATTGGGTTTTTCAATTAGGAATTTCTCGATAGCAGCCCGGAGTTTGGAAATGTACCCGGTAGATGGCAATAGGCTCACCACTTATAAAATGAGACTTAATTACAGCATTTGTGAAATGTGGGTGTACACCTCTGCCTACCCCTTCGGGGGTTAGTTTTCAAGTAAAGAAGCCTTTGGCTTAAGCTATAGCTAATTATTCCAGTTAATTAAATTATAGTTAATTTAATTATGTAATATTTAATATTGTCGTGAGAAATACATAAATATTGTATTGTATTGTAATTACTTAAACCACTGATCCACCAAAAGAATTATCTAATGTATAAAAAACTCGTGTCACAGTGTTTGTTATCGCACTCCTCCGTAACGGCTTCACCGATTTTATGTTTTTTTTTTGTATTTATTTGGTAGGTCTGAGAATAGGTCGTAGGCTATTTCTTATACCCCTAGGTGATAAGGATGCCCCTATCCAGAAAATTTATATAGCAGAACAACGTTTGCGGGGCATTACTAGTATTATAATAATAAAATTGGTTAACAAAAGCTTTAAATATTACATTAAACTGCTTTGCATGCCTAATTTAAGGTAGATTGTATAAGGGTCTTAAAATAACCAAACAACTGTATCTTGTACCTACTTTCTGTGCAAATCAAGAACTGTGCTATTCTATACTATACTAGTTACAGTACAAACAACCACAAAGGGGGTATTCCTAAAGCAATTTCCTAACCGATACCGCTTAGCGCGTTTCAGTTTAATCTATTTTTAAGCTATAACTACGGTCAAAAGGAAGCCTTTACCCGGGTCCTTCAGTACACAGGAACCCGGGGCTGGGAAGCCGAGTACCATCCACTTAAAAAGAAATCTCTCAAAGGGCGAAACTGAAAATAATAAATTTTCTCGTGGAAAAAAGAATCTTGGTCCGTTTCATAAACGCTAAGTTACTTATTAAAGTGAAACTTTGTTAAGATTGTTGTTTAGTGTTGGCGGAAGTAGAGATAGCTTTTCAGTATGACCGTGAGATAGACAAGTGAAAGGTAGCATCAAGCCCAAAGGACCACTGGTTTTTCGTAACATGCGTATTAAATATAACTGGTTTAATAACGGTAAAAGAAAGCATCGTGAGAAAACATGCATACCTGAAAGATATTCTCTAAAGGAAGGAAAGGAAGGAAGGTCTCTTCTTCTGTGGTTGAGCTACACGATGACTGATGCATACGTGCCGTTGGTTAGGACAGGTCAGCTCAAAACAGCTATGGCCATCCCAGACCTATCCCTACAGAATTACACTCATATGTTGAATAAAATGATGTCTGGACTTTAAAAGAGACGTTGACCTCTGAGTTTGTTTCGGCATTTCTTCTCAGAGCTAGTCAGATAGCTAATGCCGACGCCATCTAGCTTTTTTTTTTTTATGACTTGTAAAAGTGTCTATATCAGATGAATTTACAGAAATAAATATCATTTATCATTCGGTATAACCTTTTTCAAACTACGTGGGCTTCTAGTGTAACAAGTATTTTACATGGAGCGATTGATCTGTGTTTCACAACCCAGTTACACACGGATATCATTTGGTAAGGCTTGTTGTCAGACTGTCAGGCATCTGACTGACCACAGCAGTTATTATAGATCTCCATTATATAACCGAGAGCGACAGTTTAACGTAGAATTCAAGGCACGGAGAGATCTCTATATGAATTAATGGTCACCCATTCACAGATCAACCGCGGCAACCACCACTTAACCTCGACATGTTGCTCTGTGTGACTGTTACTTAGTTTTGAGCCCCTACAGTTAGATTTATGATTGGCTTAAACTCTGATACTATTTCGGTCTCGGCGGCCTATCTCCACGGAGATTAGCCAAGTACGCAGGAAATATTATAGTGCACAAGTGAATGTGCAAACATAGGTGCACTCCCTCTTCCTTCACTCTCATATTCCGATGGGACGGAAATCCGACAGATCAGATCCCAGAGAGATCAGGCGCCGGACCGACGGCTCTACGTGCTCTCCGAAGCACGGGGGTGTCACACCACCAACTTCCTGACTCCGGGTTGCTACTGAGAATTTCCTAACATAAAAATTCAAAAACACTTTGCCTGACCTGGGAATCGAACCCAGGGCCTCACGCGCAGCAGTCGCGCTTGCGACCACTAGACCAACGAGGCAGTCCCACTTGGTCCCACGAGGTAGTCACTTCAGCCATAAGGATGGCAACTATAGGTCATTAGTACCTAGTAGAGTAGTCATTAGTTAGGTTATTAGTAGAAGGCCGCCCATTGTACTTTTGTTATGTACTTAAATTTATTTAGAGAATTTTGGTGTACAATAAAGACTTAAGTCTTTATTGTACACCATTTAAATAAATAAATTAGTCAGGTTGATTTTATTAAATAAGGCGCATTTGACTATAAATTACTTAAATTAAAAACATATCTTGGTAAAAATATGAGAATCTAAGATAATACAGAATTTCACTACCGTGAAGTATAAGATTTCCCAAATTAATGTGAAAACTTATTTAAGTAATTACTCATTATTTTCTAAACTATAGCAATCACAGGATCTTATAAAAACAAGTACCAATTAAGACAAAGATAAAGTTATAATATTAAATGGAAAAAGAATACGGTCGCGAGCAGGATTCGAACCTGCGGCTCCCGGATAAATTCTCCAGGTGCTCTGACCACTAAGCCATCTCGACCTCTGCTTACTACCATGAATTCTTCTTCCACATTTTAAACGTCTTTTGGTGACTTCATTGCTATCTATTCAGTCCTTATATAGGTGACCGGGGTTTATCCGGAAGGCGCAGGTTCGAATCTTGCTGGCGACCATATTCTTTTTCCATTTAATATTATAACTTTAGAGTTCGCTAAATACGCGTTAATGATTTTCAAAGATTTATTAATGAGAAAAAGATCTTATTAATTCACGGAAAAATTCCCCTGAGTATTGATTAATATTAATACAATTATGGCATATAAAACCATGTTAATAATATAATAAAAAAAAATACACCGAATACACCCGTCATCAAATCATCAAATCATCTTGATATTAATACAAGGTTTTTGGAGTCACAGTGTAGTTTAATTTCAAATTTAAATGGAACCCCTTAATCATGAGTTGAATATGATCACAGTTTAACTCGCAACATTGTAGGGCGATCCCGAAAAATGCACCTGAGTAACAAAGTTGGAAGTACTCTGATTATCAAAGTTGGGAGCACGGGGCGACAGTTGATATTAATATAGAACCAATAAACTATCGTTGAGATAGTTTGTGCCAGTTTAGAGTGAAGCAAATAATAACGGGTTTGAAATTGTAATAGTTATAGTTTCGAGTCAGAGTGTATAGATGGAGCGTATAAATAGCGTTGTATTTGCAATTATATTAATTAGTAAGTAAAACATTTATTGATCCAGAGTTACGAAAACATAATGTTACCATAAAATTAGAGAAGAGTTTCTGACAGAACATCAGTAACAATTAAAATCTACATTCATAGTTTCAATCCCTAAACTAGGCTGAGCCTGTATCTTGGGGGCCAGAAAATTAATATATATATAATAATTGTTTAGTTAAAACTTAGTTTCGTTTAGGATGTTTGATTTAATTATTAAACTAGTCATCACAGTCTAAATAACATTTATACCGCATATTTCCTCAATCCAAAAAATTAATAAAAATAATTATATATAAATGTCTTGTAAAATACACAGTTTCGTCCTAGAAATGAAATACGACAAAACCTTCCCAGGAGACGTAGAAAGTAAGAAAACACCTTCCACAAATAATTGTGGCAGAGACACAAAACCTTCATGCTCAGTTTTTTGGTCCTTCGGGACAAAATGGAGGCTGTGTTTTGTTTTAGATATCAGCTTTCTGTTTAGAAGCGTAGGCGTCAGAATATGTTTTATAAGTACAGAATAAATAAAATCATTAGCAGATGTGCTAGGTAATAGCGGCTAAGAAAGGATTGCAAATATCCAATCCTCATTTTATACCAAGACTCATCCCTCAATCGCAAAGTGTTGCCGTCAGCCCCGAATTTCAAACTAATATATAACTTTTTACAGTTAGTCAAGTATCAGAAAGTCTGAGAACCAGTTTCATCAGGAATATCGTGTGGTAGGGGCTAAGAAGGTTCATAGGCAGTTGCTCCATATAGCATATTGGTATTCATCAGTTTCCAGTTAGACTGGAAATTGGCCGTTAGGGTGCCAATAGACCAATCACCAACTGTTAGATCAATTAGAAGGCGTATTGGCTATGTCGCCGTAGACGCAGCTGTGGTCTCGGCCAAAGATTACACTTAAGATAGTCCTGAATAGGCTATTTTGGAAGGAATGAAACCTATAAAACTGAATAATTTATGTAATGTAACCTGCCTGTGCTAACCCAAAAATACTAATAACTATAGTGATGATACATAACATAGCATCACGCGTGTATTCCTTGAATGGGTAGGCAGAGGTGCACATGATTATACACCCACATTTCACTAGTGCTTTTATTAAATCTCTTGTAATAGGTGGTGAGCCTATTGCCATCTAACGGAAACAATTCAAAACTCCGAGCTGCTGCTGAAAATTTCTAAATAAATCCAATAACACTTAGCTCGACCCGGGAATCTTACCCAAAACCTCATGCACAGCAGTCGCTCTTGGGACTACTAGACCAACGAGGTAGTCATCGTGATGATGAAGATCTGTTTTCAAATCCATTTACATAAATTCACGAATATTAAAGCAGTAAACCGTAAAGCAGTACTTATATTTTTAAATGAAGTTAACGTATAGTCCAGTAAAACCAACCGATATAGGTGCAGGCCATAAATATAACACGTGCAGGTTATTTTCAGCGGCGATACTGTAAATCATAGCCGACACGGTGCGGTGCGTCGGACACTAGGAACATAGAAATGGGAGATGTGCTATCTGTGCAAAAGATTCGATGAGAGATGAGGTGCTCAAAGTTCCGCACGGTTGTAACGGTCAATCTATAAATGTTAGCCACCAGGGGCGCTGACTCCGCGGGTGCTCTTGGTCTCCATTACCTCAAAGCCCGTAGTAACCAGTGGTCTGTAAGAAATCTTTGAGGTTAAGCGGCACCGTGGACATAGTGACGTGGTTATTCTGTAAATGGCAGCCACTAGGGGCGCCAACTCTGTGGGTGCTCGGGGGCTTCAGCACCCACTAGAGGAAAATGCGGGTGCAGAACACCGATGCTCATAGACATAAATAATAGCCTGATTGCAAACTTCTTTCTGCTTTTTTCTCCTGATTGGTTCTTTGTGTGTGTGTAATTGTTAACTGTTTTGTGTTGTTTAAGTTCTAATATATTTTTTTCGCTTTTTGAAATTTGCAATTTATGTGGTTTCTATGTGTGGTTTTGTGGTTTAATAAACTTCATTTCTTTCTTCTTTCTTTCTTTCTTTCAATCATACGGGTCGTAGTGTGGTAGTAAGTGTAGTTGTGACGACGCTTAAAAGGTGAGTTCCACTAGATGGAATTTAGAAATGATTTTCACGATTATATAGATATTTATTTAATAGTTTGTGTGCATTTTCTTCACGTACTTCACTTGTTATTTTAGTCATCAAATGGGGACCCACGATATTTGCTAAAAGCCGTCGCCACTGGTAGCCACTTTGAGTATTTTCATCTGAGCATCTACGTGCTTCGGAGGGCATGTAAAACCATTGGTCCTGACTGTTATTAAGCAATATCAGTTGCTAGTAAATTCAGAGGCGTAGAGGCGAAAATAAAAATGTGGATTTTGTAATTGTTAACACCGATTTTATTACGTATTTATAAATAATAAAGTTGGAGGTTTTATTATTATTCATTTTTGTAATTCATCCGTATCCGGGCCATAAAATAAATGATTGACAGTTTTACTATTTTGTCTGTCAGAAATTCAAACCGAATTTTCGGGTATCAATACCAGTCTGAGGGTGGTAAAACCTAACCTAAAGTACATTGAACTTTATCTTTTGGGCGTTTTCTGGTTGGTCACCAATGCAGATCCTAACATTGTATAGGTGTTGATCATGTCTGAATTAAAGAAATATAACTTGGCTACCTTTACAGTCTTTGCTTTAAATTCTAATACCTTTACAATCTTATTACAAAAAACTAAATAAAACTTGGTTTAAACCTGTACTATCAAGTCCAGGCTTATCTGCAGAACCATGGTTTAAATAAAGTTTAAAGCAAAGACTTAGGTTTTCGGGATCACTACACATTATAATAAAACAACTTTATTGGTTTTTGTTTATCCTGACGTTTCGAACACTTTGCAGCGTTCGTGGTTGCAGGAGGAATACTGCAAAGTTGTTTTATTATAATCAAAAGGTATGCTTAGGACCACGCTAAAGATAAAATACAGCAGACTTTCCATTGATAAAACGTTTTCAAATGATACACTCTCTTTCACACACTAAAAAGTATTGCGTGCATATTGCATGCTCATTTTGGGCATATTGCTTTTATTTTATTCTGCTTTGACACACCTTTATTTCTTTATTCCTGTGTAAAACCTATCCGCTGTGTATTAGACTGTATTTCTAATGCCTTTTGATTTATCGATTTGATAACTATGCGTGTGCATCGGTACTTTTCATTATACTAGTTCTGTAGGTATATGTTTGTAGCGTTCTGCAAGCGTATTAGCTATATCTTGTTTGTCATCGAATGAGTGGTGCATTATGTCGTAGGTATACTGTTTTGGCTCTTTATAGACAAGCTTTAACAGACAACCAAATAAATTTAACTATATACTAGACATCAGGCACAAAATCGTAGTCGAAAAGTTGTCATAATTGGTAACAAGTCGCTCAGACAACTGTCAGACGTATAGTAACACAGGTAGATGGCGTTACTGTTGCTGGGTGCGAAGAAATTAATATGAAAATCTTCCCAATGTATACTCTAAATTTCTTTGCAGACAACGTAATGCACTGAAAAATAATCATCAATTCAACAAAGACGGATCGCAGATATTAGTGTCAAAGTTCTCGTCGTGGACAGACGGACCGTACTTCGGGTTGCCATGGTCACATAGTCATAATAACTGATAATGCAATCATATTCCTCACAGATTAGTATTGTATGTATCTTATTATCCCTATCGAAGTCTTCCAAAGGAAAACAATCAAATAAAAACGTAAACAATTATTATGTCTGGACTTTAAAATATGCCTTTACTGAGTTTGTTTTGGTGTTTTTCCCTAGAGGTAGTCAGATAGGAAATACTAACGCCTTTTAGATTAAAAGTAACATATAAGTCACAGACACTACACCTAGGGGCCATATTTTCTTTCTTTCTTTGGATGGAGTTGGTTTTCATTAGGTTGGTTGCAGACTTTGGTGAAATATGGGTGTACAACTGTGTACACCTCTGCCTACCCCATCGGGGAATACAGGCGTGATGCTATGTTGGTTGCAGACTATGTTAAGAGGTCAAGCAATTCAGTGCAAATTTCCCATCTGCTTGTTAATATTCTAGCGGTCATAGCACAGAGAGCACGTTCTTTAGGTTAGTGATTAGTAGCGAGACATATTTCATTACACAATTAGAATGTAAGTGCAACAATGTAATAACATAAAAGGAAAAGATATGTTATGTTGTAAAGGTCAGTCGACCATGGCCATTTGCAAGAGAATAAAAGCCGATTATTAAATAGTTTTTGGCGTCGTTCCTCCAGTCAGCGTTCAATCGCATCGCTCGGTGTTGCCACACAAAAACATCAATCTCCGACATGTACATAAAAGAGTTTTGAAAAGATTTATTTCAATCAATCTGCCTAGCTTAATTTGTGTCAATTACATTGTCGTCGGCTTCCAGTCAAGCCAGATGCAGCTAATATTTACATGGAGCGACTGCTTATCTGACCTCCACAACCCAGTTACTGGGTAACACGATGTGTGGTTGTCAGACTTTAAGGCCTCTGACTACCCGTAACGGCTGTCATGATCTTAATTTGACAACCGGGACTGACGCCTTAACGTGCTCTCCGAGGCACGCAGCCACTCGGCAAGCGCAGCTTAACCTCGATCGATCGATCTGTGCGGCTGTTACAATATTTATGTACTTAAATAAACAACTTAATTTTATTTCATTTGTAGATTCTGACTTACAGGAGTTGCAGTGACCGAGAAAGTGTGACTGGCTAGTCTGAAGATTAATATCTAAATAACATAACACTTTTGCACTCATACATTTCCAACACCTACTTTAACAGTACTACTTACCCCTTGAGGTGGTAGTCACAAACATATTCCCTCCTCCACCCCTCTTTTCTGTACCAAAGTCTGGTACTAGTTGCTTCGCGCGAACAGTTTAATTCTAACGGGTAAGCGACAAAACTTGGTAACTAACAAGTTTGACGTAACGAGTTACCTTTGTGCCAGTTACCAAGTTTTGTCGAACGCATAGCTGCATGCATAGATTATATACTAAAAGTTGGTGCTAATTGATTTGGTAATAAATAATTTAATTTTATATAATTAGAAAATAATTAATTGCCTCATTGGGCGCAAGCACAGTAAACTGCACGTGAGGATTTCGGTTTGATGCCGGGGTCCAGTATTTACGTTAGGAATACAGACCAGTGATAGCTTAATGGTTGGACCGTTGGACTGACAAGTTAAAAATCGCAAGTTCGAATACAAGGCACGCACCACTGTATTTTCGAAGTCATGTGCGTATCATAAAATAATTATCATTTGCTTAAAACGATGAAGGAAAACCTCGCGAGGAAACCAGTACACCTGGGAGATGTTCTCGAAGGTGTGTAAAGCCATGTTAGAGACCTACGGGTGGTTTAAACTCTGACAATGCGTGCACCTAGTTTTGACTTTTCATAAGTGCCTGTAATATGGTTTATTTGAAAAAAAAATATCTGAATTTGAACAATAGGTTGTTCATCAACCACACGATAAGAAGTTAGGAAATTCTCAGTACTGGCTCCGAATTTCGAATTTTACCCGATAGACTTGACTTGATAACAAAGAAAGAAAGAAAAGTGGTTTATTCACAAAAACAATACAGGTTTACTGCGTATTTACACGTCTGCCAAACTGCATGGCAGTTTGTTGGCAGATCCAGCTCACGTTACGATAAGATAATAATATGTACATTAATATACATCTCTAAATTAATGTAATGTAATTATGATAATATATTTAATAGTATAAAATCGATACTAATATACATACTTCCATACTAATTTATACTTAATATCATAAAATATTATGAATGTGTCTGTTTGTCATCTTTTCACAACTAAACCGATATTAGAATAAAACCGGATAATTTGATGATATTGATGAATATAGAAGAAGCGAAAGAGGTGTATCAGAATCATAGCATGGGAAAATCGATAGTCTCTACTTACTCCAATGGGAAACAGGCGTGATTGTATGTGTGTATAACACCAGTAAAATTGTCTATAAAAACATCCGGGTAGCAGTAAAAAGCTTTTGATACGAATATATAAGAAGCACAACTAAAAATACAAATCTATTTCATACCTTTCCCTGGTGAAAATCGTTTTCAATATTCGTTTTTAACGAGTAACTGACAACATAGCGTGGGCCTGAAAAACATTGATACTACATTTTTATGAAATAATAATAATTATATACCTACCCTCGCCCGCATTTTTGGTCACGGCGGCCTGTCACCACGGAGATTAGCCAAGTACGCAAGATATATTGCGCTTTGTCATGTACTATCACCAAATAACATCATTTTAAAATGTATAGGATATTTTTATCATCAAATTTTTTGTTTAAAATCTACAGCAAAATTGTCAACTGTCAATGTCAGTGTTTTTGTTTTGTCACTTTATTGTCAGTTCTTGATAGTATAGAGGTGTATGCATATGTGTAGTTTTTTATTTAATTCTGTGTCTAGAAATACAATCCATATTTCAATATCAATTAAGTATTAGAAAATTCAAAATACCTGTTATTGCCGGAAGACGCCACACGTCAATATGGTTGCCACAGAATATCAGCGCTGGTTGGGTTGCCATAAAGACGACACATCAGCATTACGCTGAGTGGCGACCATTTTCCGCACAGTTGCGTTGTAGGGTTTTAAAATATATTTATTTAATCTATTTTAAGTTTATGTATCCTTACTGCTCTGTGTGGAAATAAATGTTTTCTTTCTTTCTTTCTTTCTATATACGTTAACACAGGTACACTTCCTCTTCCTTTATTCGCATAATTCGATGGGACGAGGATCTGACACGACTGGAGGGAGATTAGGCACAGGATGACTACGCGTTCTCCGAAGATATCACACCACTATCTTTCTAACTCCAGGCTGCTACTGAGAAATTCTTCACCGATAAACCATGCGGATTCTAGACCAGGATGTAGTTTTTATGAAATAATATTTTATGAACATGTTGTGGACGCTTCAATTGTAGCTCTCGATAAATGTGTTCTCGGAACAGCGGTTAGTCTGTGCTTGTTCTTGTTTGTGTATTTCCGTGCATTGGAGAGCACTAGTGTACCAGATCTTAGTTGCTGTCTATGGAAGCCTCCAGGTGGCTTGAAAAACACTAATACCAGGATTTAACACGAAAGAAAGAGATAAACAAAAGAGCCCGGAGTCTGCTGATTTAAATGACTGAATGAATGACATAAAATTGGCATCCAAGCGCCACCCAATTGAGATACAATACAATTTTGACAGCACTGGTAGTCTGCGAAAACATCAATAACGTCTCCACCGAGAACTGTAATTTTTCACCAAAATTTACTGTTGTAATGGTGTTGAGTGGAAAGCCATCGGAAGACTACTGGTCTTATCTGGAAACTAGCAGAATATGAAATGCCTAAAATAATTCCATCGACACACTATCGATACGCAAGTGAAGCATTGGTAAATTAGCAGATTTAAACCTCTGGACTAATACCTCTTAGTTTCACCACAATCATCAGAACCTGGCGCATGGATAACATTTGCTGTGTCAAAGCTAGATAGAAGGAGACCGTATCGGTGGAGGTTACCACCAACAACAGCATTCCCAAAGAGGGCTGACGTCAGGTAGGCTATCGGCCATAAAACATAGCCACAACTTTAGCAGCATACCAGATATTGCTTTGCCGACCAATAAATTGGGATAACCAATAAATTGGGATAAGGGCAGCAAGATGATGAAGCCTCTGGACTAATGCTTCTTAGTTTCATCACAACACTCTTCTGTGTATTCGATTTGTTTAAACATAGCAACCTAAAAGTTTATGAAATCAGTGAGATTTTGTTTTTCACTAATTCATATTATAATTCTCTATCAGTTTTATGACAAAAGATTTGATTAGATACTTTTAAGAAGACATAGTTTTAAATATCATAAGTACTTAAGCGAATCCTAAGCAAAATCTAGTCTTATTATAATGATACCAATTTAATTTAGAAATTAATTTAATTTGACAGACACAGTAATTTCATTAGATTCGAATATACATATTGCCTTCTATTATATTGCTTTCAATAAAATAAATAATAGCTAGATACCAAGCAATTCCCAGTGTAGTGTAGTGTACAACAAAATACGACATAAAATAATTTATGTAGTACCGCATTTTTACCAACGAACGCTGCTAGTTACAACCATGTTTCAATACGAGAATTTCATACCAAAAACTCCAAAACTACCAGTAGAAGTGTTACTCAACAATAGACTAGAAGGGGATGTTCAAAGAATAGTTTACCCATTCAACTGCGTCTTTACTGTATTGTTCTCTGCAAAGTATCGAATAAAAGACAATTATATTACCCCAAGCAATAAGTGCTATAACATATTGGCGTTCTCAGCTGTTACATGTGTTAACTTAATGTGCATCTATCGCTTGTCTACTAACAAAATCACAAATAGCTTCGAAGATATAATGAATAACATCCCGACTCTCATGCAAGATATTTCTTATATCTACTACTGCTTCGGTTTCATTATGCTCTTCATCATTAACATTATACATACCGATACTAATATCTCTTTCATTTTAAGAATTCAAATGATCCTCAAGAGCATTGATTTTAGTAAGAATATCCAAAATTGCATTATTTGGAATTGGATTTCGGTCGCTATTATTGTTACTATTTATCTTTCGTTGGCGCTGACCTTTTACATATCATTGTATGAGACGTATTTTCATGTATTTGACTTAATTTGTGATATATGGTTTTTCGTTTTTGATATGCATTTAGTTTATGCTATCCGTATTATAACGATTTTGACAAAATATCTCGATATATGGTCTAAAAATGTCTTAGTAGTGAATCATGAGATGGAAAGTGATGAATATTGTTTGAAAATGTTTTATGCGCATCAACATATTAAGGAAGCTTACAAGCTACATAAAAAGATCTTCCAAGCATTGGTAAGTTGGTAGATTTTTACTTTAGTTTTGTTGTTAAAAATAATGAAACGGTATTACTCTATAATATTTTTACATTTATCTTTCGCAGATATTATATCGGACAGTGGATACATTCTTTCGAACTTTAACTTATTTCGAAGTGTTATTGGTAACGTTGAAAACGCCATTAAGGGAACTATATGAAGTAACTCTTTTCATTTTTTAGTGTCTTTCTAGAAATTTTGTAGGAGCTTGGTATATCTTAGAGCCTCCGCAGACTTATCTCTATATCAACAGTAATTTGACGAGTGCATCAGCGCTTTTTTTGCAGTTCTCCGCGTTAGGTCGCTGTAACTAAATCTCGAATTATACGCGCGTATCCATTTGTTTTCACCGATACCTTAAAATCTTTCAGACTCCAGAACAGTATTCAGTACTTAGTTCGGTGACTTTATTATGGGTAATAAAGGATTTGTCACTAATAATTATACACAGTGTACAATGTGAGAGGTTTTATAAAACAGTGGAGGAAGCTAACGATGCATGCATACAGGGAATGAAGAATACGTTCTGTTCAAGTAAGTAAAAATATTTTTATGTATTTAGTCGGCAAACTGATGACTGACCTGACCTGACCTGTTTTATCGGACGGCACGTATACATATACGTGCCGTCCGATAAAACAGGTCAGCTCAAGGCTGATATGGCTCTTTCCCTAAAAGTCCATTTCAGGCGATCCCGATATGGTTACACTCACTTAATTGTTGATTATTATGTCTAGGCTTTAAAAGTGACCTCGTATAACTGCCTCGTTGGTCTAGTGGTCCCAAGCGCGACCACTGAGCATGAGGTCTTGGGTTCGATTCCCAGGTCGGGCAAAGTGTTATTGGGTTTTTCTGTTTGGAAATTCGCAGTAGCAACCCGGGGTTTGGAATTGTGCCCGGTAGATGGCAATAGGCTCACCACCTATTACATGGGACTTAATAACAGCATTGTTGAAATGTGGGTGTACAATTGTGTACACCTCTGCCTACCCCTTCGGGGAATACAGGCGTGATGCTATGTTATGTTTAAAAGTCACAGTTCGTTTCGGCATTTCTTCTCAGAGATAGTTTCCTGCTGGGAAATGCCGGTGCCATCGGGTTACTAAAAATTTCTTGTGAAAGTGTCTTTAAAAGATTACACAAGTCGATTAACATGTTGTTGTAAGTCGTCCATAAGCTGTGATAGCCAATTTTTTAAAAAGAAAAAAGAAGAAAGATTCGAATTTATGACATTTGACTTGCCAGTGCAACGGTCATACCACTAGGCTATCACTGCTCCGCACCAACCAGTTATTATGTTCCATATCATCAATATCATAATCCCCCTGCCCTTATCCCAATCTATTTGGGAACGGCGCAGCATGTACCTATCTGGCATGCTGCTAAAATTTTGGCTATGTTTTATGACCGGCCGCCTGCCTGACGTCAACCCTCTTTATATTATGTTCCATATCTGGTGAGCCTATTTTCATCAACCGGGTACAACTAATTCTCTTTAATTCTTTACAGAAAGTCACACGAATCTTTATTGGAGCGTCTTGCAGGTAAACCGGACATTCACCAAGATGACTGCGTGTGGTATGTTCTATGTTGACGGTAGATTCCCGCTACAGTTCATGGCACTCCTCACTAATTACGTAGTTGTACTACTGCAGTTTGCCTTTCTGTAATTTTGTTTTTGAGATATAAAACATTATACGCTTTTGATGTTTATTATGCGAAGTTTTAATGTTTCTTATGCGAAGTTTTACACGCCATGTCCTTTTTTTCGTAGTAATTCTCCATTTTATCGGGAAACTGTTATTGAATATCTTATTTTAGGACCTAAACTAAGTATAATTATACCAAACTAGCTGTGCCACGCGGTTTCACTCGCTTTAATTTGAGGAAAAGACCTACTAAAATATATTCCTCATGCGGTCGGGCGGTCATGGGGACCACAGGGCGTCTTGTACATCATAAAACCACCGAACTAGTAGTTCCGGAGGTTAGCGCGTTTAACCAAACAAACAAACTCTTCAACTTTATAATATTAGTATCGTATTAATATAAACATATTATTGTTATCAAGGACATTTTTGAACTTTCACGGATTTAATATACAGATTTTGAATATACAGCTTAATTACACTACCGTCCTTGAAATGTCGTTTCGTCGTGAAAGTTTTTGTTTATGTAGAGCTGACAAGCATTTTGAAAAAAAAATAGAGATCGTAAACATATTTCTACAGACTTTATATAGTAATAAATTCTTTTTAATATTTTTTAATAAATTTATGCTAGGCTAATCCTAAAGTTTTTTTTTTTGAAAATGAAATATAAAACCATTTTCACAATGTTGTTAGGGCTCATGTATGTATTTTTGTGAGTTTCTTTATTCTACCATAACTTCTAAAAGCCTGGACCGATTCAGATGTTTGGGAATTTCTTACATTTAATCGGGTAACATAGGCCACTATATTACAATTTTTTTTATTCTTACTAAAGAATAAAAAAAATTGTAATATAGTGGCTATGGTGCAAAAAAAGTGAAAAAACAATAGGGCAGGATGGTTCAGTTTTTTATTTTATTTTATCTTATTGATCACTATTATTTTGAACACCTTGAATGCAACAGTACTTTCGATGCTGACTGTTCACATCAGAGACAGAACATGTTATTATTTATTATTGACAGATTCTACATTAAGAGAAGACATTGATTCATGATTGATGACGTCACGACCTCGCGTCAATCGTGTGTTAATTGCTGTCGTAATGTGCTCATTATTAACTGCCAATCTCACATGTGACGTCAATCATCAGTGTGATGAATAGTGATAATTAACTTGTACATTAAAGCAGTGATAGCCTAGTGGTAGTAAACTACTGACTTTTCGAGTTATATTAGAAATTATCACTTGCTTAAAATGGCGAAGTTAAACATTGTGAGTAAACCAGCACACCTAAGAGATATTCTCGAACTACACAGCTGGATTTGCACAACGTATCTGAAGCCTACGGGTAGTTTAAAATCTGACGGTAGATTGTTCATCATTGTTTGACATTGATTCTTGACATATTTTGATAATATTTTTATACGATTAGACACTATTTGCAATGTAAATGTGAGTACGATGTGGGCCAGAAATTCAGTCATACATGAACCTCATAGACTGTCTGGCGGTTTTGAGTCGTTTAATGTGACCTACGCAAATGTCCTCCTGATCTGGTATCGTCTTGTGACGGTTCGTTGTGCTCCCTTAGTTATGGTTGAGCTACACGATGACTGATGCATACATGGCGTCAGACTGGACAGGTCACCTCAAAGCTGCTATGGCTCTTTTCTCAAAAGGCCATTCCAGGCGATCTCTGCATCGTTACACTCACATAGATATGTACATACTATTATGTCTGGACTAGCTGTTGCCTCGCTCATTAGCAGACACAATAGTTTTTTATTGTTACTACGTATAATTCTGTACGTGGCTGAGCCGAAAGGTTAAAAGAGATGTTGACCTCTGAGTTTGTTTCGGCGTTTCTTCTCAGAGACAGTCAGACAGGAAATGCCGGTGCCATCTAGTTTATAAAGATGACTTGTTAAAGTGTCTTCAACAGATCTATTTACAGAAATAAAATCATTTATCATCAACCACACAATAGGAAAAACAAGCTTGTATTATTAGCAACATATATATACATGTGTATTTTTCAAATTAATTAACTAATAACTGCATTGGTGAAATGTGGATATGCAAAAATACTCTTTTCCTCAACCCTTCTTGGAAACAGGCGTAATGCCATGTTATCTAACCATTGTGGAGAGTCTTTTCGCATACCCACATTTCACCAATGCAGTTATTAAGTCCTATATAATAGGTGCCTTTCGCAAGTAATCTCAAACATTTCTGAACTCTGAACTGTAACTGATAATCCCCTAACAGAAATGCACTTTAACATATTTTCTCGACCTGGGAATTAAACCTCGTCCAGCAGCCCTGCTGATGTACTGCTTGTCGAAGTTTCGATTCTCATATGAAAATATGGCCTAAAGATAGTCCGGAGAAATTACAAGTAATAGTACATTATAACATATCCATACATTATTACACTCGAGGCTGGATTGCAGCCCGTGCCATAGCCGAAGGTTGCAATGGTACTGAGAGGTTCTGCGCAATAAATTGCATTATGAACCTAAAAGCGATGGAATAAGAGCCACTTTATGAGAATGTGTATTGATAAATATATTATTTCAGACTTTACATCTCACTGCAAGGCATAGGTCTTCTATTATACTTATGCTAGAAGACTAGAAATGTTTTGTCACAGTAAATATATTATAGAGCAAAATACTATGGCTTCCCTTTTTATTTCTGTGGTGCATTCTTCATAAAAATCTCAGATCACTACAAAACAATCGGTTGATTCCAATATTTTTTGAGGAAGAGTATGTGATTTGATTATGGACAAATCACATCTTTTCCTCTAAAAATACAGCTTCCAAATTGTATTATAGTTAATCCTCCTTTGTGTGTAACCTTATACTCTATTTGGAGGGTAGTTGATCCACAAACTCATTGGTGTGTTACTGTGACAACACATTTGGGCCACCCTTCAGAGATCAAGTTTACAAAATCCCTTCGTAGAGGGCCTTTTTTGGTTAAATTCCTCTCCGATTTCATGGGTAATGGAGGGTACACAGATATAAAGGTAGTATGAAGGTTTTCTGTTTGCTCCTTTGGTTGTTATGAAAAAGGGGGACAGATCTCTTAGTTTATAAAATTATATACCGTCGGACAGTGTATCTAATGGCATTTTATTAGGGGTACGTGACTAGTTTTGAACCTAAACAGAGTCCTTAACTTCTTGTATGCCGCATTTACAGAAACAATTAAAATTTCGTTGACTTGCGTGGGTCCACGTTCCGGCATGCAAAAGGTTAATCATGAAGTGACTACTCTTCACATGAAGTTTGAGTAGATTCTTTGTAAAGTTAAGCCATCCTGACATCTTGCTTACTATTGCAAATGGTTTTTCGTAATAATACGTCATACGAAAGAAAGAAAACGCAGACACACAACATTATTAAAATAATATAATATAATTCAAGATATGTCTTTGAAAAAGCATGAACGCATGCTTAGCGAACTCTAAAGTTACAATATTAAATGGAAAAAGAATACGGTCGCGAACATTTTCCACTTAATATTGTAACTTTAGAGTTCGCTAAGCATGCGTTAATGCTTTTTCAAAGACATATCTTGAATTATTAAGGTAATTGCATTCTTTACGACATTGTATTAACTGCAAAGTTAGTCGTGTCGGTTCGGTCACTTGTAAGTACTGAATTGATTGCAATGACGTCGCCATAAGACGTGTTAAAATATGGAAGAAGAATTCGCGGTGGTGAGCAGAGGTCGAGATGGCTTAGTTGGTCAGAGCGCCTGGAGTATCTATCCGGGAGGCGCAGGTTCTAATCCTGTTCGCGACCGTATTCTTTTTCCATTTAATATTGTAACTTTAATATAATATATTTTATATACGATTACAAAATAATAAAAATACAGAAAATTATGATACCGTCAGCGTTATTTATTCAATCACTATTAAAAATTCGACGAAGTAGTTTTTTTCTGTTGTTGTTAATTGTACGCGAGGTTTAACTTGACAAAGCATAGCCACGACTTCTCTGTTCATTCCCTAACAGGTGCACTTTGAATCGTTTGTCTCAAAAATTCTAGCGGACACCGGATCTTTCCGGCTACGTCCGCCCATAACCGGTTAAGATCGGTTTACGACGGTCCATCGTATCAATTATTACCTGAAAACTCTAAAAGTTTAGTTCAAGATGAATTTTATGGGTTTCCCTGTGAAATTTTAACGGTACCCGGGTTCAAAGTTATTCAATTATTGAAGGACCGAACGACCGTATAAAATTGAAGTCGATACGAGTTTAGATCTATTGTTTTGTGAAAAAAGGCCGTAAACAGTAAAGGGTTAACCATAAGACATTCAAATCTTATTCTTATTTATTAGGCTATAAAGTTGAAATTGGTATGCACAGGTATACTCAAAGGGCAGTATTCTGTTGCATGTAAATGTAGTTCTTATTCGCCGATAAATAAAGTTGAAGATAGCGTGCGCAGATAGATAGGTTAATGAATTTTGTAAGTTCTTTGTCGAATTCTGATTAAAATATGGCCGTAAGGTTTAAATGAGTGATTCTTTTTTTTCATAATTTCCGTAAAAGTCTTTGCGATTCTTTTCTAAAACTGCCTATTATATTTTGTTCTTGGATAATGGGATCTGTGGCTCTAATTAAGATCTTTTGCATTTTATTGTTACTGACCTATAAAATTTTAAAATTGTAGTTTTTTTTTTCTTAAATAGTGCAGTGTAGTTATAGTGATTATTATAATAATTAAGTAGTTTATCAGTATAATTTTAATTAATAAACTGCCTCATTCATCTAGTGGCCGCAAGCGCGACTGCTGAGCGTGAGGTTCTTGGTTCGATTCCCGGGTCGGGCAAAGTGTTCGGGGATTGGGTTTTTCTGTTAGGTAATTCTTAGTAGCGGCCTGGAGTTATGAAGATGGCGGTGTGCGCCCCCGTGCTTTGGAGAGCACGTTATGCCTTCGGTCCTGCGTGCCGTGTCTTTTGCGGCAGAGGTGAGCAGGGTTCGACTCTCTCTCCCTTTCCGCCGCCGCTTTCGCGAGCATTGTCTCCTCACAAAAGGTCGCAACTGCTCTCCATACGTTCTCACCCCCGAACACGTCTCTGAACACAGCCGGAAGCGAAAGATTCAACCTGCCTCAACTGCCCCCACGAGAGGCTATAGCGCTGCTGGGCCCAAGCTGAGCACACCTTCGGCATAAGCTACGCCGTGTCCTCGGAGCTAGTACACTTCTGTCTACCACGGTGTCGGGAAATACAGGCGTGGTGCTATGTTATATTCTGGCAGTCACTATAAGTGTAATCCTTCCTGCCAGGCTCGCGGCGATTGCTGCAACGAACCCGAGACCTCGGTCAAGGTTAAAGTAGGATCATGTGGTTTTTAGTCGGTAGGAGTCCGGCACAACGTCCATTTTCCAAACACAAAAAAAAAACATCGTTTATTATAGACAAGGATCGATATTTATATCAATACATATTATTTCTCATATCGATGAAGACAAGATAAAAGGAAGAGATAAACACAACAACGGAAAAAGAAACCGCAAAAAGAATGAAACAAAAAAGTCAATATAAAGAAATGTTTTTACCAAGTTTTTTTTTTACACTTAAAAGTAAAAACAAAATCTAATCTAAAAATTTGAGCACAACTTTTTCTACCTAATTTGCAGAGGCTCTCAACAAAATGAAAGCGAGACTTCGTTCACCTACGTGCACTATCAAAGGCTTGACAACCCCTGAGTGCAATGCACCCGGGCGAACACTGGATAAACAGCTAGTACGATAATGTAATCTGTCATACATTATTCAGGAAACCATAGGAATTAATTCGAAAGCTTTTTATTTCATCCGCAGTGTTGCTGTAGATGGTGATTTTGGGAGAATCTTGAAGTGACCATTTTAAACAGTAAAAATAAATGTTCGTGATGAACAAAAGGAAAGATGGTTTTTGTTTTAAACGTATAAACCATGAATTGTATCACATATACAAGAATTTGGATGTGTAGTCCTTTCTGGAGCACTAGCAAGGCGAGTGTTTTATAAATACGTGTGATTGGACAGTGCGTGTGATGAATATGTGACTTGAGATTAATCAGATGTGTGATTCGAAATAAAGTAGTTCTAAGGCAAGAAAGGCGAAGTCGTAGTAGGGAAAACAGGTATCGACGGTGTAATTTATTATTTTATTAATAAAATAATTATTAATTCTTATTGGTAAATGTTGCAAGAGCTCTGAAAAATATTTAAGTAAGTAATTACTCTTATCAGTAAACAATTATAAAATCAAATTGCTATTTTTTTTCTGTAAAATTTAAAGTAGATTGCCCTTATTTGTTATTGTCGCAAGAGTAATGCTAATTGCATGCAGTAGATGGTATCTAAAGTAAGCTAATTCTCCAATTCTTATTTTTAGCTTTGAGTTGAAATAATTTACACACATCAACACGGTCTAGGGATATTTCATACTCAATTAAATAACTCGAAAAGTACTGGCCGCATTGGAATCTTTTATACACCGATTTGTTTGTAATTTATCTCAGACTAATTCCAAATTCAAATTTTCGAAAATTCTTTTGTTTCGGTGGCATAAAAATGTCTTGATGTGTAGGAGAGGGAATTTTCATTTGTGCGAAATTTAGAAAACAATACGAATTACATTTAGTTACAGTTTTTTTTCATTTTTAAACGAAAGATAAAGTTAAAATTGAGGTATTGTAGCCATGCAACGCCAACATTTGACGAGGGCGGAGATGTTACGAGCTGTGGGAATGCTGGAAGCTGGGTCTGTTCAGCGTAATGTTGCTGAGGCCATAGGGACCCACCAAAATGTAATTTCAAGATTGTGGACACGCTATCGTGCCACAGGTGAAGTAGCGGAGAGGCACCGGGGGCCAAGTAGCATCACTACCTCCAGACAAGACCGATTTTTGCAAATTACTGCGCGACCAAATGCAACGGCGACTCAATTGGTCCAAAGGCTGCGAGTGGAACACCAAGTGCTTGTGACTGACCAAACTGTAAGAAGGCGACTGCATGAAAGCAATCTACGCTCTCGTAGACCACTCCGGGTCCCACCTTTACGGAGAGGCAATCGTGGACGACGATTAGAATGGGTTCGGAACCACGTGGACTGGGGCCATGAACAATGGTCTAATGTGCTGTTCACGGATGAATCCAGGTTCGGCTTCCATCCAGATTCACGAAGGACGCGTGTTTGGCGAGTTCCTGGACGATGGAGCCGTCTTCAGAACCCTCAGGAAGTTCACCCATACCAAGGAGGAACAATTATGGTTTGGGCAGGAATTCGTCTTGGAGGACGGACGGATCTCGTTTGGGTGCGGGGCAATATGACGGCAGAACGATACGTCCAACAGGTGCTGGGGCCCGTAATCTTGCCCCACAGAACACAAATGGGGCAAGATTTCCTGCTCATGCACGACAATGCCCGGGCACACACGGCGAGAACGGTAGCAGCTTGGTTACATACACACAATGTTAGGGCCTTAGACTGGCCTGCTCAATCGCCAGATCTAAATCCCATTGAGCATGCGTGGGATATGCTGCAAATAAGAGCTTTGAAGGAAGTTCCTGAAAATCTGGCTACAGAAGATCAACTTTTTGCGCACCTCAGAAGGACATGGGACAATATTCCGCAGCAAGACATTGACAACCTTGTTCTGAGCATGCCGAATCGTTGCCGATGTGTTATGAACATCATGGGCGCTTTCTCAGACTACTAACTTCAAGTTTATAAACACAAATTAAATGATTTTTCTATTTTTTCAGTTTTTACTCATAAATTAAAAGTTAATTCATATACGGTTTCAGTCTATGCTTCATTTTTTTTCCATAAAATCCTGAAATTTTAATCGAAGTACCTTAACCATTACTAGAAAATGGTAGAATATTAAATAACGTATCTTTTAAATATATACATGTCATATAAATAATTAACATATTGATAGTAATTCGCTTTTTTAAAAATATCCCTAGACCGTGTTGATGTGTTTAGTTTGCTAAATTGCTAGAGGCTCTTAATACTGATATCATGTAGTTAGTCTATTTATTACAGCATAAATGAAGACATATTCATGTCTGAGCTTGCTTCAGACATTGGTATATACCTATATACAAAAAAACACTATCAAAAAACTAATTCTCATTTAAGAATTACCACGGGTGCTATTATTTCTAAGGCAGACGCTATAACTCAGAATTAACAAAATGGCTTACCTACTATATTAACGTTAACTGTAGCGAGATGAATTAAAACGTATGAGCTAGCTTTTTATGATCTAAAAAGGTACTTACGTACGGTTTTGTGGGTTATAATAAGGTATTTTATGTAAATCTGAGCCGTAATAACAGGATTACTATAATGGAATATAATCTCATAAAAGATTTTGCAATAAAATTGGGACAGTTTTTTTTCTGTTTTGAGAATGAGGCTGCATACCACACAACCTGTGATTTTGTCACCTGTACATACTTAGTTCATAAAAATATTGAAACCAACAAATCGGCCTCTGTGTCAATCAAATCAGCGGTGACTGCTAGTCGTACTAATGAAAAATATCGAAATGTTATAATATTACTACCCAGTATCATTTATTAACATATAATTTACAATATTTCAAGGAAACATTGAAAAAAGAATAGACAAGAACAGGACTTGAACCCGCGATCCTTGACATTCCGTGTCATCACTCTACCACTGAGCTACCTTGTCGTGTTCAAATCTATTGAATTTTTAATCCTCATTGTATTCGTTTTAAGGAGGCGCCTGGCGATATTTATCTAGAAATCATTTACAGATCCACTAAATTTAGTAGAGTAGATAGTAGAGTGATAACACGGAATGTCAATGGTCACGGGCTCAGGCCCCGTTCTTGTCTATAACTTTTTCAATGTTTCCTTGTAAAATAGTAATTAATATAGGCATTACATGGCCTCAACATGTATAAAAAAATATAATTGTATATGATATAATTTAAGTACATTTCTTATTTATACATATATTTTGATACATCATTTTAAAATATAAAATAATAGTAGGCCCCTGTCACTGGGAACAGGGTCCAAGCTACCAGTGGTAAGGGTCCAGAGAAAGGAACCTGTTCGCAATGCGTGCCAGATCCAGTAACCTAGCAAGAGCCTTTTAAAGTGTTGATCAAGGCTCTTCGCTATTATTCCATTAGCCGAAACGATTATTAGTATAAAAACATAAATAAATTACTTTTATTTACTCTCTATAACAAAAATACTAAATAAATCAATACAACTTCTAAACATTATAATAAAACAACTTTTAACCAGGTTAATTCGGGTGTATTATTGGTTTTTGTTTTTCATGACGTTTCGACAACTTCTAAAGTCAAACTTAATATAAATTTACTATTTCCTTGCCTGTTACATGTTACTCACGCTGTGCTGTTTTTGTTTATTCTGAGTAGAATTGCGTTTGACCGCCACCTCATCTGACGTTAAGTGACGGTGGCGTCAACGATGGAACACGCCTGCTCAGCAGAAACCTGTTCACTTGAAGCCTTGAAGATCACTACATTGTACCTGTTTGACTACCGTGTCTATTTCTTCAATAGAGAAGTTGTAGCTTAATGTTTTCGGTACCATTCTCGGTATTGTTTGACTAGTTTCAAACTCGAACGAAGCCCTTAATCTTGAGATGAGCCTGCGGCAATGTCGCGTGTCAAATTGAGTAAAGTGAGTAACAATTGTAAACAATTATTATTACTGATTGCCTCGTTGGTCTTGTGGTCCCAAGTGCAACTGCTGAGCCTGAGGTCTTGGGATCGATTCCCAGGTCGGGCAGTGTTATTGGTGTTTTTTCTTATAAAATTCTCAGTAGCAGCCTGCAGTTTGGAATTGTGCACGGTAGATGACAATAGGCACCACCACATGGGACTTATTTAATTCAAGACACAGCATTGGTGAAATGTGGTTGTACAACTGTGTACACCTCTGCCTACCAATTCGGGGAATACAGGCGTGATGTTATGTTAAGTTAATTATTATTATGAACATGACTCATGAAATTTAAAATGTGACTCACGATTTTTTTTTTTATCCAGAACTGTAATTGTCAACATAATTAAGTAAAAAAAAACGTTAAAAAACGTACCAGAATCTAGAATCATTCACCTCTTCACATCAATAACATCAAATCAAAAATCACATTTCCTACTTCCACCGCAACACGCAGCCAGAGTACGTACGTTTCCATAAGGGAGTATGCATCTGCATTAACAAAATGGCTGACGGTAATAGCATTACATTCTTTCCTCGGATGCGCCTCTCCGTATCCGGAGCGCTTTGTCCGAGGTCCCCCGGATATACAATATTAAGTAGGTATGTGTACTCGTATGTACGGCTCAAGGATAATTTAATTTTTTGCGCAAATAAAACAGTTAATAGAAAACCTCATTGGTCTAGTGATCCCAAATGTGGCTGCTGAGCGAGAGGTCGTGGCTTTGATTTCCGGACGGGTGAAGTGTTTTTCAGTGTTTTGTTAGGAAACTCTCAGTAATAGCCTAGAATTGTACCCGGTAGAAGGCAACACGCTCACCACAAGCAAGCCGGTAGAGCGGTACACCGTTATTATCTCACATTTCACCAATGACGTTATGAAGTTTCTTGATTTCTTTAATATTTGGAGTTTAACCTGCGAAGTGAGTGTGTAGTGTCACCTACCATGCTATATGTGTACTACTCACATACCAAGTTGACGTCATGAATCCTGCATTGCGCAAGCAGTTTGACGGCAAATGTGTGAACAAACGACCGCCCAACAATAACCGTCAGGCCGTGGCCCGCCAGCCAATATCACCCGCCTGGTTAGAGATCCTCTTCAATGGAAGAACAACCACAGTTCATTACTCCATAAGTGTGCATAATTATACAGACACAAATCAACCAGAACCAGAAAACATCTGTTTGGTCATGTACTCCAAAAAGTCGAACAGTCATTGACTAAAATGTCAAGATGACAAATGTAATGTAAGACCACAATAATAAATAATAAACCATACAAATATCAGTGTGTTATATCTATGTTACATATATATCTATATATATACTACTTACTTTATCTAGATAGGTACCTACTTAAACTTATATGTAAAAATTTAAACTATAAATAAGTAAGTGCATACATAATTATAATTAAAAATAATAAATATAAATATTAAATTAAGAATACCAATTAGTTGTTCTACTACATATATAATATATCATTTATTTAAGTAGATATTTTAATAATAAAAAATAAAAATAATTACTTACCAATGCTATAAGTACTTACGAGTACTTACCAATGTTCTTCCTCTCTCCTAATGTTTTGCGTGCCCTACAGGGTCCACAATGTAGTTTAATATTTTCCTTACCATCTATAAACACCATTGTGGATAGCAAATAAAAGTTTGAGATTGACTTTGTACCAGAAGGCTATGAAACTGCCTAGTGTTTTCCTTACTACGCTGGGGTCGGCTTCCCGTCTTACTACCGAATGCAGCTTAATACTAGTATTTTACATGGAGACAGTGCTCACCTGATTTCCAGAAATCTTGGGTACATTGACTTCTCAAAGTATGAAGACGTGTTATATAGGTAATGTGGAAGAAGAATTTGGGTTTGAGATAGTTTAGTTGGCAGACCACCTGGAGTATTTATCCGAAAGGCGCAGCTTGAAACCCTGCTCACGACTTTATCTTTCCACAAAAATGTATAACAATAGGATTCGCAACGCATGCGCTAATGCGTTTGAAAAATTGATCTGTGTTTGACTACGGACTTTTATTACGCGTTGTATTTAAAATTATGGTCACCCATCCAATGACTGAATGCGGTAAGCGCAGCTTAAACTCTATCGATCTACGCGGCTGTTACTAAGCCACGAGCCCGTCCACTTACACTATAAATTCAACGCATTGAATCCCAATAATATATAGGTAGTTAACAATGGTTTCCGACCACACAGAATACTCAGGAAAATCTTAAACGGCATCCGCTGATATCCGGATTTACCCGGAAATAACTGGTTCGTACAGGTTTCCCAGCTCTAATGGGTTCCTAATTCCGATCCAATATGCGCTTTAGGATGTTAAATGGGTTTGTTGCCTTATTGTTCACCAATGCAATGTGTGACTAACTACAATTCGCGAAAAAGAAAAACTTTGTCGATGTTGTTTTTAAAAAGATGAGAAGTAAATTTTTAAATCGCTGAAGTAACACTTAACTGATTATCATTATTTGATATTTTGTTGCAGTTTTACCTACAAATAGAAGGGTAAATGATAACGGCGTGGTTTTCTAAGAAATTATATATTTAATTAAGATTTATAAATAAAAAACTTTATATATAGTTAAGATTTATATACCTATAATAAAACTACGCTATTTCGGTCTTTTATGAATCAATAAATAAGCTTCACCAGGGAATTTCATTTAAGAACTCATTATGACTGAACTCATTTTAATTTTTAAATAAAATAAAATTTAACTAAAAATCACTTTAGTGCAAAAACTCTGCAGTTATCACAAATTTCACTTAGTTCAACTTTGGGTTAACTTTTATAAGACTCTTGGCACACATAAAAATAGCAATACATACTGCTCGTAAAGCTTTTAGTATGAATTTCATATTACTAGAAATAGTGGGTGTCCCAACAAGAGCGCCGGATTTAAATTTGCCGCCATTTTGTTATTACGAGTTGACCGGTGTTTTTTTTTTGACTTCTGTCACGTACATACCACGCGGTTTAAGAATATGGAGAATTATTCAAACCAACAATGTTTAATTATTGTAAAAACACATTAGAAAAATTGTGAAAGTTTTGTGAAAATATTTTGCCATTTACGTCAAGTTTTCGACCGCGATAATGCGCCAAATGAATCGACAGTGAGCCGAACATTTGAGACCAAATTTACGCTGATGGATCAGAAGATCATTGTTCGTCGTCGTCTTTGTCGGTCACTCGAAAATATAGCCACAGTAAGGGAATCTGTGGCCGAGAATCCAGGAACTTCCATTCGGCACCGTGGTCAAGAATTAAACATTTCCAGAAGCACTGTGCAACGAATTTTGGTAAAAGATCTGCATTTGCACGCGTACAATTGGTGCAGGAAATCAAGCCAAGGGACCATATTTGTATGATTTTGTTACTGCTTATTTACAAAATATGAATAAGTGATGATTGTAGATATTTGATTTTTAAATACGGCATTCATATCTTATTAACGATTCGAATGACGGTCCAAAGCCCGTTGAAGTATGGCAGATCAAATATGAATATTATTTTATTTCTCAATATTTGATGGGTAAATATTGTATTTGACAATTTACAAACATCATACATTTAACTGCTCAATAGCTGCAGCTGTCATGTTCAATAGTATATTAATAATATCGTCGGACATGAAACGAGATTCTAATAGTACGAGAGCAATCAAACTCAAAACTGAAACTCAAAATTTTTATTTCTAATAGGCCCTATTACAGGCACTTAAGAAAAATCAAAGCTGTATGGTGCACGGTGCCAAGAAGTTGGTCTTATGGAGAAGAGCCGGCAAGAAACTCCATAGACTCGTACTATTAGAACAATAGCTCTCGTACTATTAGAACGGAACGAAACGATGAACGAATATGGTAGGTATTTGGTAACATGTCCTAATAGAACTAATAGTACTAATAAGGTGAACTAGTTCACTAACTGAATTGAACTAGTTCGGAGCGATCTCTTTCCTGAACGAATAGGCACAAGACTAAATTGCTGACTGGGTCTTTAAAATTAAATCCGCCGCTCTTGTTGGGACACCTATATAATATAAAATACCTAAATTCCAGTATTGCATCTCGGCTCATATAGTCTTATCCTTCCTATTAATATTATTAATGTTCAAAGTTACAATGTCGAACTTGTAAACTTTGACTTACAATCCGACAGTCAAACCATCAGTGTTACCAACGGTGAAACATAATATAACATAATTAGTATTTTTTATTATTGTCCTTTTTTACTAGTCTTTTTAGATAAGCAGCCGGTAACAGAACAGGGCAAGTGCTTTATCTCATACAGAGAAGGCACGAGCATTGATCACCACACTAGTTTACCTCAGGTTGGTGATTTCAGGCTATACCTATAGCTCCTGAACTTACCAGGTTTCTTCACGATGTTTTCCTTCACCGTGTCTTATACTAATAAATTACATAATCATGACATTGAAAAAGTTACATTGGTACATGGCAGAACCCACAACTTGCGGTTCAAGAGGCGGGACCGTAATTTAAGCGCTATTACGGCATTATTTAATCAGGTTGTTCCCATAACCATCTCTCGTTTTTTTTTATGATCAGTGTTGTTTCTACCGCACATGTATGTTGTTTTTTTATTCAATAGATTGGTCAAAGTGCTCAGTGGCCTGGAAAAATACCTATGGGTTAGATTTTTACGCAATATTGTTTTAATCTTTTATTTGGTTTCGGGTTCACGGTATGTGCTCGTGTGTTAGGGGTAAAAGTGATTGTATATAATATTTTTTGTGACCTGAACAGCCTTTGGACAATTAATAATAACGTTGTAAGGATATTATAAATATCAGGTAAAAGTTGTACAGTAAGATAGGTAGATAAGAGGGGGTAAAGTATTTCAGTAAAAACTCCTGACGGTATCTGGATTCTGGTGGTCAAAGCAATTTTTTTTTTTATCCGAAATGGATTTACGTTTGGCCACCAACTCGCCTGATGTTAAGCGATGGTGTGACCGATGGTGGAACACATAGATCCAGAATAAATCTATCCACTCTAAGTAGAGTAAATAGATTTGGGGTGAACGATAGTTGGGGAGTTGATACAACTGCCCAGACCCCTCTCCCACAAGGGTTGCACCGGACTACATCCCTAAAAACGACTAGGTTGTTTCACGGCATGGCTTCGTCCGGTGGGTGGTAACCAGCCGCGGCAGAAGTCTCCTTCCAGAGTTGTGTTGCCTGTTTTGCACCACCCAGGGGCCACGTGTAGGGATTCCATTCTAAGGGGTGCTCCTATGGACTCGGGCAACTCAGCCCCCAAAAGCAATTGAAACCAATATTAAGGCTCTCCGCGGTAAAACACGTTTACTTTGGGTTAGTGATTAGTAGTTAGAAACGGTACATTTTAATGTACCTTATATAGTTATACCTACAATGTAGGTAATCACTGATTAAGTCCCATCTACTGAGCTCAATCTAAATTCTGAAGTGCTACTGAAAATTTTCTAATATAAAATCTCAATCGACTTTAATCCAACAGAGAATTGAATCTAGAAATCGATGATTAGTAGATGGTTTTGCGTTCGCTAGACCAAAAAAGCAGTGCTATAACAACTACTACACAACAAAGGTTAAAAAAGAATACCATAAAAAGTCAATAATCTACCATTTCCATTGACTGTTAGTAATAGCAATAGCTTAATACAAAACCTCTCTATATAGAAAGGTATCGAAATCATGGGGAGACGTCTTTGCGCAGCTGTGAGATAATAGACATGCAGACAGTATTATTATATGAGAATATTTAACCAACTCCACTTTCTTCATCCCGAAGTTACTTATCATAATACAATCATAGCATCACGCCTATTTCATGTGATGTCGTTTTAGGCGCCATCTTGTTAGCGTGTCCATACAAGAGCCCCGATAAGAGGCACCATCCACTCCACCTTTTTAATATAAACACCATAATCGTTTTATGACTAATTTAATTGGTACTTACAACAATATTACACATTATTAAGACATAACATAACATAGCATCACGCCTGTATTCCCCTAAGGGATAGGCAGCAGTGTACACAGTTGCACACCCACATTTCACCAATGCTGTTATTAAGTCCCATGTAATAGGTGGTGAGCCTATCGCCATCTACCGGGCACAATTCTCCAAAACTCCGGGCTGCTACTGAGAATTTACTAACAGAAAAACTCAATAACAGTGCCTGACCCGGGAATCTAATCCGAGACCTTATGCTCAGCAGTCTCGCTTGGCACCACTAGACCAACGAGGCAGTCCAAAGTTGCCTGGAAGAAATTACTGTGTGTAATAAGGCCACCCATCATATTTTTTTCTGAGCTATTTCAATAATTAAATATTTCTGGTATATTAATATTTAAAAATATTCTAGTACATAGTCAACATTAAATAATAAATAATTAAAACATCCTTCGTTAGGACCTCGAATTATTCTGAATAGCAGGACGCCATGAAAAACCCTTTTAACATTCACAATGGAAAACATGGTCCTACATATAATATTGATACATGTAGCCCTTTATGTCTAATGGTACAAAAGATAATCTTGCGACCATTAATTAATTTAAGGGCTATCTAGTTTACAGACCAGTGGCGCCTTTTGTCCTTGTGGCGCGGCGGCCTATCGCGCCGCAGCCACTGATGCGACACAGATTAAAATGTAAATATGCGTAGCTGCGACGTTTGTTTGTAATCAAATACGTTCAAATGTTTACTAGTAGTAGACGGGGCAAAATGTCCCCTGCTCTGTAAGTTCGTAATAAAACACATACATACGTATAATTACTATATATATTTGTAGTGATACTACGCGTGTTCTTGAGATACTCTCTTTATTCAGATCATTACATGTTATTTATATTATAATAACTAAGTGTCAGCAGACACATACATATAAAATAACAAATAAAATATAAACACACAACTATAATATTATGTGGGGCGGCCGTACGCAAGCATAAATAATAAAGTGCTAACATATTCAATCAAGTATTATAGCATCTATAATGGAATTTATTATCAACATCACATCTGTATTCCAGGTAAGCCAATTGCCGTCGACTTGACACAAGTTCAGGAAAACAAAAATAGCATTTTACAAATATGAACTCTAAACTAAAAGCAAACTAAAGGGGTGAGCAAAAACTACAGAACGCCCCTTGCTGCAATCCCCTTTGGTCCACGTTCATACAACGGTGTAAGACCAGATGTATGAACGTGGATGAAACGAAACGTACGCCAGTTGCAAGTAGTACCCACTTAACTTGAACAATATCACCAATAATAATTCAATAAGTATTCTTTTTCCATTTAATATAATAACTTTAGAGGTCGCTAAGCATGCGTTAATGCTTTTCAAAGATTTATCTTGAATTGTTAAGGTAATTGCATTCTTAACGACATTGTATAACTGCAAAGTTAGTCGTGTCGGTTCGGTCACTTGTATAGGGACTGAATTGATAGCAATGACGTCGCCATAAGACGTGTTAAAATATGGATGAAGAATTCGCGGTGGTGAGCAGAGGTCAAGAGGGCTTAGTGGTCAGAGCGCCTGGAGTATTTATCCCGGAGGCGCAAGTTCGAATCCTGTTCGCGACCGTATTTTTTTCCATTTAATATAATAACTTTAGAGGTCGCTAAGCATGCGTTAATGCTTTTCAAAGATTTATCTTGGACCAATAAGTAATTTTATGTCCGAATGGAAGAAGCTCGCGAATGAAAGGAATCATTAAAGGAACCCTTTAAAGAGTGGCCTCTTTATGGAGCTAGGCTCGATAAACTCACGGGAAACAGATCAAAACGCCACGAAAGAGACATTAATCCACCTGTAGAAACACAAACCTGCTCAAGATGTGGACGTTCTTGCTGCTCCATGAGTGGTCTACTCAGATATCAAAATCCATGTATTTCATAGACCACAGACACTGTTTAAATCGTCTGCAACCCGTCACAAATCGTTTATGACGGTCAAGACCATCTAAATTTATGACCTTCTAGAGCTATCGCTTTTGATTCATTCTCTTAACATAGTGAGGAAGAAAAAGAAGAAACATTTATTTACAGATAAATATTCGAATATTTTTAACGCATGCATAGCGAACTCTAAAGTTATAATTTTGTGTGGAAAAAGTATACGGTTGTGAGCAGGATTAGAAACCTGCGCCTCCCGGATAAATACTCCAGGCGCTCTGACCGCTAAGCTATCTCGGACTCTGCTCACTACTCCGAATTCTTTTCCCACATTTTATTACGTCTTTTGGTGACGTCGTCGCTATCTATTCAGTCATTATACAGGTGACTATGATGGCTTAGCGGTTAAGTGCGGCAAACATTAATTTGTTCGAATATTTCTTCTTCTGTTCCGTTTTTTCAGAATAAACGTTTCTTTTCCTAGACCACGCCATCAAATCATAGTCTCTTATTTTTTGTTACTAGATCTTTTTTTTAAAACCGCAAAGTTGTCTTATAATATTCATAGTTATACCATATATCCTGTCTACGCATCTATAATCTACAAATGGGCGACCCCTCAAATGTAATAGTGTCTCATAGCTGTGACACGACGTATAGGTCACTCTGCTTCAATGAGCCTATTATACTAAGTAATCATGTGTCTATTTGCTGAGTTTGATAAGAAATTCTATTAAGATCAGTTTGCGTATAGAAATTACGATGGTGGAACTTAGTAGAAAATAGTATCTATACGAATAGAGTGCCTCGCAGTAGCTGAATGTGAACACTTGGGTTCGACACCTGGGTCGGGCATAGCGCTATTGAGATTTTTTGTTTGGAAATTCTTAAATTTTTGGATTTGTGCCTGACTTTCTTCTTCTTATCGTATGGTTGATGAACAACATAATGTCAGAGTTTAAACCACCCGTAGGTCTCTAACATAGCTTTACACACCATCAAAAACATCTCTCAGATGGGCTGGTTTCTTCACGTTGTTTTCTTTCACCGTCATAAGCAAGTGATAATTAATTTCTAATATGCACATGGCTCAAAAAATTTGTTGTGCGTGCCTTGGATTCGAATTTGCGACCTTTGATTTGTGTATATAGTGGCCATTGATTTGTCAGTTCAACGGTCATACTACGAGAGTATCACTGCTGTATAGTGTAATGTTTCGTGTCCTGGTGTTTTATAGAAATACATAATGATTTATGTTGACACTTTGTCTGTCAATATTTCTGTGTGTTACTATCTATCTATATCTATACTTTTAATAAAATCGTAACTCGAAAGCCCGAAAATTTTAAAATCGCTTTTTGGATTTTTTTTCTTTCGTAATGTGTTAATTAATCGATGCTACTGCCAAATCTGTTGTTTTGAAAATTTGAGTATTTTTGTCTGTTTGTATGTCCGAGGTTGGCGTCCAAACCAAGAAAAAGAAACAACTGAAAATTTGTAAAAAATATCGTCAATAGCCGGGTCAACTTATAGGCTATTCAAAATTGCGCATTTCCTCAAGGGAGCTGAGCAGTGATGTTAAACATCTCACACTCAGAATCGAAATTGGACGGATTTTAATAAAAATGGCAGTGTTGTATAGCTTATCAAAAATGATAAGCACTGCAGAAGGTATCATTGCGCTTTATCACATGGGGACCAAGCATTTACCGGTTTTGTATTTTGATTAGTAGATTGTGAATGCCTATTTTGGTAGTATTGTCAACTGAGTAATTAGTTGCATACCGTACATAGGTAACTGGCACGGTGTAAGTGTGACGATCGAATCCCAGTAAAGGATATTATTTTTGCATATTTTTAATCTTGATAAAACCAGGATTATCTGTCATATCGCAGAAAAACAACGTTATTTTAGTTTTCGTGCCCTTTTGTAATACAAACCCACTTTTTATGTGTTTCGCTTGCTGTCTCATATCAATATGATGAAGCACAGTGAAGATGTTACACGTTAGCGTTATGTACAATTTTTGTCAATCAGATCTCATCATTTATCATGGTACTTATATACAAAGAAAAATGCGTCATTTTAAAAATCTGTCAAATAATACAAAAAAAAATTTGCTACGGTGAGGCTGAGGATGGAGCACTTATATCCAGAATAAATCGATTCACTCTTAAATATAGTGGATAGATTTTGGGAGAACGACAGTTGGGGAGTTGATGCAACTGTCCAGACCCGTCTTCCACAACGTCGCTTCACAGCATGGCTTCGTCCGGTGAGTGGTAACCAGCTGGGGCCGAAGCCTCCCACCAGGGTTGTGTTGACTGTTTTTCACCACCCAGGGGCTATGTAAGGATTCCATTTTAAGGGTGCACTCCTACAGACGCGGACAACTCAGCCCCCCATACCTATTTAGTAACAAAACTACACATTCACACCAGCCTGGCCTTAGGATTAATTTAATTGCCTAATCCATAAGTAGGTAGTAGCGAAACATCAGATAAGCATTATTGACGATTTTGTTAGAGCCTGTCCAGCTATTGAGGTGGTTGGAGAGTACATTTTCGATGATATTTTGAATTATGTATTTTATCATCCTTTGAGAATTCGATTAAAATTTAAAGCTTTAAGACCAAAGGTAACAACTGAGAACGTTGTGCACACCCTAACAATGATGGTGGTAAAATTTCTTTTGAACTGAAACTTTACCAAAAATATAAGTCCTACAAGAGCCGTGGCGTGTTCTATACTTGGCATCAAAATTTATTTCTCTTTTAAGAGGTTCTAGATGCTTCAACAGTTGAAGTCGATCGATGTCTATTGTCAACAAATGGGATTGAAAAGTTAATTGGCCATCCAATGCACGAAGACGGTTTTATGCAGTTAGCGTCATCATTATCCTATCCAAAAAAAGACTGTGTATAACATTGCTTAACCTCAACGAATGTTTACTAAGCGGAGATTGGGACAGACTATCAGTACCTGCATCTTGGGCATTCATTTTATAGATCCGGTATTAAATGTTGGAAAAATAAACAACAAACCAGATGCAAGCTCTACTAAAAACTCCATTACTCACTAAAATCTACCGAAACTCACTAAAAGGTCAAATAAGTAGTGCTCACAACCAGCACGCGTATATGAGCAGATGTATGAACGTGATAGAAGCAAAAAGAGTTTGTAAGGATCTAGGCCATAGACGTGAATTTATGTATGTACCTATGTGACATTATCATTTTGGCCAACGCATATTGTCTTGCCGTCAGTTCTTTCCGACCACCCGCTAACAAATTAAGCAAATAGCAAAACTACCTGAAAAAAAAAATGGACACACTAAGTGTGGATCTAGGCAACCAAATAATTTAATTGTACCATCGACACGAAGATGAAGAATCCTTTATTAATTATATTGTAAAGTAATCCTAATCCGGATAAATACTCCAGGTGCTCTGACCGCTACCGTGACTTCGCATTAAATGCGACGACATTGTTTTAACTGCAAAGTTAGTCGTGTCGGTTCAGTCACCTGTATAGGGACTGAATAGATAGCAATGACGTCACCAAAAGACGTATTATTATGTGGAAGAAGAATTCGCAGTAGTGAGCAGAGGTCGAGATGGCATAGCGGTCAGAGCGCCTGGAGCATTTATCCGGGAGGCGCAGGTTCGAATCCTGCTCACGACCGTATTCTTTTTCTACTAAAATTTATAACTTGAGAGTTTGTTTTGCAAGCATTAATGCTTTTCGAAGATTTATCCGTATGAGTTTGGGTTGCTAGGGGTTGCCCTAGCAACCCAAACTCATACGGATAGATCTTGACAGTTGTGTCAAGTATCTGAAAAGACACGTCTGTCTGTTCATGGGTGGCGTCAATGCGGATTGATAATAATAGATTATTGCAACAATTATTACGAGACGTAATAAACTGGAAGGGGTGGAGGGTCTGACATCAACGAAAGTACCGGACCTTCTCAAAAAAGGCAGGTTAACAAACTGAACCGCCGAGCATGCATTCTTCATGTATGTGAGATAAAATCTATAGTTTCTGCCTACTGGAATGGGAATCAGGTGTGAGTTTGTATGTATGTTTAATTTAAATCTTAGTTTGACGTCAAGATTACTTTGACGTGAGCAAAGCCACGGGTACAGCTAGTATGGAAATAAAAATAAATCGCGATATTAATTACTTTTTCTGCATCATTACTTGTCTGTAGAGAAGTGAACTGGAAGTAAAATTAATTTTCTTATAAAATTAACTGACCGACATAATCCGAAGGGAAAAAATAAACAAGATTAAATTAAGAATATTATCTTTTTCGACATCAAATACTTTGTGGTATCACAAACTCGCCTAAATTATCATTAATTTATCAGAATTTAAATTGCAAACGGAAGTTCCAGTACCAAATTCGGAGGAGGAGAGAAGGGGACATTTAAATTATACCCAGAAATCTTTTTCCGGAAGTTTAAAGATGGACGAAAAATTAGTTATCATAAATTTACGTAAACAGGGATATTTGACGGATATGAATAAGTTACTTAAGAATGTTTTATTCCTTGATTTAAATATTATTGTGGATCTTTGTTTTGACATAACAAAACATATCACCTTGCCCCGAGGGGGTAGGCAGAGATGTACCCACACACCAGTAGTTACACGTCCAAAAAAACCATCATCTGTCAATATGACATGACATACTTAAAATTCTCTGTGTATTTTTCAATTTAATTTATTAAATCATAATCCATATTAAAGTAAACTATATCGAAAGCAAAATGGGACCATCATCTACTGACGCAGCTACAGCAAGAGTGACAAGAAGATACCAACTGTGCGCTATACATTTTCGAACATAGCCTTTTTAATCCAATTGGTGTAATTGGCGAAAGCCGTTCCGATTGTGTATATTAAATAAATAAATGCCGTTATTGCCCATGTAATATGTGGTGAGCCTATTGACATCTACCGGGCGCAATTCCAACCTCCAATTTACTACTTATAATTTCTTAACATAATAACCAAAATAACACTGCCCGGGCCGAAACCCAAATCCCCATGCTCAGCAGTCGCACTTTAAACCAACGAGGCAGAGGTTAATATATACAAAACTACAGCAAAAAATTATAATGTATTTATTAGTAAAAACAATAATAACGAACATGGTAAAGCCAAATTCGTCTCGTAAAATCTGAGGCTTAACTCAGAAATTTCTGTGTATAGTACACAGAAATTTCACACACACGTTTACACGTAGTATACGCAAAAAAACAGATATAACTTGTTATATTTTATTTTCATATAATTTTTACTGATTCGTGATCGGTTACACCTAAACCACAGCTTGTATAAAGAAATTAATTATATTTCTCGGCCACAAACGCCGGAATATACGCATTATTTCTACCAAACAATTGAGACGTAGCAGTGACGTAGCGTGCTTCGCAGTGCTATGAAACGTCTACGATTTACCGACGCGAACAATTTGCGGACTGAACGGTCTACGAGCCGCTTGGCGTGAACAACTATGATCTATAGCTATTATTTCAACTATATTGAGGTCAATAGTTCTATATTGCTTTAGGATTTCATTAGGTATATGATTTCATTGTTATACAAAGTGAGATGAAGTTAATCTATCGTAAATTTTTAACAACAATTCATGAGTGAAATGATGTGACAACTTTACGGTTTGAAAGAATATGTAGTGACAAAAATTTAAAAGAGTCTGTTTAATAATTTGGTCATGTTGAAAGGATGAATGAAAATCAATAAACAAAAGGTATGTAGTAGTAGGAGTAGAAGGTCCTAGGAGGATATTCACTGACCTTATTGGTGATGTCCTCCATAAAGGTCAAGTGTGTAGTACCTATTCACAACCAGCGCTGGTGTATGACCAGATGTACATATAAACATAGACATAGCAAAAAGAGTATATTATATAAGGATTGTAGCAGGTGGCGTTCTATACTTTCTGCAGCCCCACGAGAAAAAGGGGTACTTTATATACCTATGTACTGCAGGGGTACCAACTGCAAATAAGCGCTGGACTCTCTGCGCCCAGCTAATGTAACTTTATTTTATTATTAATGTTTTTTTTTTTTGTTTTTTTTTGTGCTCTCTGTTGTGTTGTCACTGTGTCCGTGTTAAATAAACGTCTTTACTTCTTCATTATCTTAAAAAAATACAGAAACATTATGGACCCTGTCGGGCACAGCAAAAACTTAGGAGAGAGGAGGAGGGTTAAGCAGTAATAACTTTATCTCTTTACTTTATTTACTTCTACATCTTACTTTACTTCTATTAGTACACGTTAGTCATGAGTCATATCCCTATGTACTTAATTTTCATCCACTTTACACATTGAATGTCACACGATGAAATACTCGTACAATAGAATTATACAGTTTTGTTGCTGAGGTGAGTGGTGAGGCTGAGTTGCCCGCGTTCGTAGGACCCTTACAATGGAATCCCTACACGTGGCCCCTGGGTAGTGCACAACAGGCAACACAACTCTGGTGAGAGGTTTCTGCTGCGGCTGGTTACCACCGGACGAAGCCATGCCGTGAAACCGTTGTGGGGGACGGGTCTGGGCAGTTGCATCTACTCCCCAACTGTCATTATCCCCAAATCTATCCACTCTACTTAGAGTGAATAGTTTTGTTCTGGATCTAAGTGTTTACCTGGGCCACGCCGTCGCTTAACATCAGGCAAGTTGGTTGCCAAACGTAGATGAATTTTGGATAAAAAAAAAACAAAAAAAAACCTCGATAGTATTTAACTTGTGGTTAGAAGCCTGCTTCCCGAGCCGCAGGTTGTGGGTTCTGTGTAATGTGACTTATTCAATGTCATATTCACTTTTTTAAGTTATTCTAAGACATCACAGACATACGGTGACGGAAAAAATATCGAGAGAAAACCAGTATTTAATTATCTAAAATCGCCAACCCGCAGTGTGGTGTGGTTATGTTACACGAGAGGGCATTCTAATTACTTTTAGTAAAATGGTTGTCATATGGCGGCTATTGAGCGTGTGATTTTGGGTTTGATACCTGGTTCAGGCAAAGTGAGTAAAGATATTGCAGCCCAGAGTTTGAAATCGCAGTAGGCTTAACATCATAGAACTTATAGCGACATCACTAGCGGTCAAATGTGTTTGCCTTATATTAAAGTACACCTATATCTTCCCCTTTAGGGAATAAAATCGTGATGTTGTCCCTAAAAAGTGTTTACATCAGATAAATGAGGCAGGTTAAGAAGTTTACTTTTTCTTGGAAGTAACCGACAATAGACTTGTATTAACTGTCGTATGCCGACAGAATGCTAACCTTTCAGGAAACTTGCCTGTTGTTTGTGGTCGATCAAAAGTAGCCGTGATACACTGCCCAATAGTTCGACCAATTTAGTTGGTTTAGCAAGACAAGTTTGTATTAGAAGGCATTTTTACACGACTGTCCAAATAAAGAAGTGTTATCTTTTAGGGTTCATGTATGTATGTATGTTTGTGAGTTTCTTTATTACACCATAAATGCCTCAACCGATTTCAATGTACGGGATATCGTGAAAATCTTTACATTGTCCCCGGTACCATAGTTTGCTAGTAAGATTTCCGAAAATACAAGGCGTGCATTTAATTTTTTTATTAATTTTATCTTGTTAATATCAACTTATGTAATCTTAAATCAATTTCGTGCCTTTATCCCAATTTATTTAGGGTCGACGCAGTATGTATTCTCCTACCATACATCTGTATCAGCCGTTATAGCGGCAGTCACTTCTTTTCTTGCAATATCATCTTTAACACAATCCAAACATCATTGCCTCGGTCTTACTCTACTCTTATAGCCATCTAGATTCAGAATCAAAACTTTTTATTCTTAAAAAAAAAAGAAGTTTTTAGTTATTATTATTTACTAGCTGATGCCCGCGTCTTCGCCCGCGTGGATGTCGGATATCGCGACCAAAAGTAATCATGAAATTTTGATCCCGGTCCCGCTTTCCAATTACCGCTTCATAATTGCCCATTTTTTTAAGAGATAGACATATGCTATTTGAACTTTTCTGTAGACCTATATAAAATACACAATTCCACCATACATCATTTTGTTATATCTCAAAGGTTTAGGCAGCGCACGCCAGAATAGCTCGCAGATGGTAGATTTTTCCTACTTACTTGACACTTATCGTCATATTTTAGACAATTTACACAATATCTTTATAAATTGTAGCCTATGTGTTATTCTGATGTATAAGCTATATTATTGTAAAGTTTCATAAAAATCCATTCAGTAGATTTTCCGTGAAAGAGTAACAAACATCCATCCATCCATCCATCCGTACTTACAGACTTTCGCGTTTATAATATTAGTAGGATTTCGTAAAATCTGGCTTGTTGAAGTGCGCGTCCGTGTGTCCACAGCAGCAGGCCATCACGTCCTTTGTTAGTGAATTGTTGGAGGGAAAAAACGGCTACAAACTTTTTAATGCGTGAATAGATTTACAAAATGTATCGTCCCTTTGCGTAATCAAGGATTTTCGGGATTTTTTTTCTTAGCAAAGTTTGCGAGGAGAATGTTGGAGACGGTGTTCAGCTCGGTTAATTTTCGTGTAATGTTAAATGTTTTAAAATAGACTGAAAAGGTATTTAGTATTAGGTTAGTAATCATTTAAGTCTTAATCACTTAATGCAGAATAAACAAATAAAATAACGAAATCTAAAAACAAACACAAAAATAGTGTCACCATAATACGCGCAAAAATTCCAGGACAAACATCCCGAATGACTTTGAAAATGTAACGCAAATGGAGACAGCTCTTAAGGCTGGGGTGACAAAAATATCGTGTAATAGCGTTCAGGATTGTGAGGTACGTTTGAGATGGTCACGTACACGCGTTATGAAGGCGGCTTGGGCGAGTGGTACATTACATGAGTTACTCAACGTCCAAAATATGGATGTCTTTTGAGTACTGTGACTATCTTGTGCCGTTTGAGTTAGGTAGTCCCGTAGATAAACTTGGAGAACATATTTTCTTACATGAAAATACTGGTGGAATCTGAAAGTTTCTTTATCATATTTTGTGAGACGCTCATAGTCCATTGCAAACTAATCGACAAACGATATTAGAGGTTAACCAGCGTTTGGCTAGACCAGCCGTACATCACTAGAATTATTTTCATCTGAGCGTTGAGTTCAAAAAGCGTCACATTTGTATCCCTCGAAGGGGTAGGCATTTTTATACCTAATTTTTTCCCAATATTAAATTATGATGTTATTAAGTCCCATGTAATAGGTATTGCCATCTACGGGGCAATATTCCATAACCTGGGATGCTATTGAGAATTTCCAAATAGATAAAACCAATAAGTCTTTGCCCGACCTGGGAATCGGACCCAAGACCTCATGCGCAGCAGTCACGCTTGGGACCTCTAGACCAACGTTGCAGTCAGTCTCCGAAGCGACAGCAGTCGCTAATTCAGAGGCCTACGAATGGCTTAAATTCTTTATATTAAGTTGGTTTTGTCTTACGATAGAAAAACTTACAAAATAATATACAACTTAAATGTCGTCAATCCAATAATTGTATAAATCGTACGGATAAAGACGGGGACAAAAAATTACGTCATTACCTATAACCTCATTATATAACTATTATATAACCAATAACTTCATTATATAACCAATAACTTCATTATATAACCAATATAAAAAAACAAAAGATCTTACTTTCGGTAATTATGGTTACCCTACAACAAAGATTCGTTCTTTGAATTACTCGAAGTGAGCTGAGTACGTCACGGCCGCAGTACATCTATCAGATTTGCCGTATATATTGGGCACATTCACAATACGAACTAAAAAACTCAAAGCTTTTTTATTGTATTATACTATCGTAGGCTTTCGTTTCCATTTTCATAATCTGAGTTTATTTCATGTATCATTTTTTGTACTAGCAACACTTGAGAAATTTTAGAACTACCACATTTGCCCGTGTATGTTTTGAAAATTATAGAATTATTACCTCTTAATAATGTGTAATATTGTTGTAAGTACCAATTAAATTTGTCATAAACATTATGATGGCTCTTATCGGCCGTCTTGTATGGACACGTTACCAAGATGGCGCCTAAAACGACATCACACGAAATAAACTAGCCATATATTTTTGAGATATTTTAAGACAAATAGTGCAGCACAGTTCTGCCCTTTTTTGTATGGAAAATCCATTATGGACGTTGTGCTGGACACCCGAGCCAGTAAAAATGTTCAGAAATGGGCTTAATGACGGCATCATTGAAATGTGGGTTAATAACAGTACATCTCCGCCTATCCCAAAAAACTTAACAAAATATATAGTATAAAGTATTAATTTCAATAAATTAAAACGGTGAAGGAAAACATCGTGAGGAAACCAGCACTCCTGAGAGATGTTCTTGATGGTGTGTAAAGCCAAGTTAGAGACCTACGGGTGGTTTAAACTCTGACACTAGGTTGTTCATCAACCACACGATAAGAAGAAGAAGATATGACTAAAACATCTAAGCATACTCATTATTTATCAAAGATGGTTATACGTTTTGCCAACAACTCGCCTGTGAGTGACGGTGTGGCCGAGGAGGGAGCACGTAGATCCAGAATGAATCTATTCACTCTTAAGTAGAGTAGATAGATTTGGGGAGAAGGATAGTTGGGAAGTGGATGAAACTGCCCAGACCCGTCCCTCACAACTGTTGCACCGGACTACATCCCAAAACACGACTAGGTCGCTTCACGACATGGCTTCGTCTGGTGGGTGGTAACCAGCCGCGGCCTCCAACAAGAGTTGGGTTACCTGTTTTGCACCACCCAGGGGCCACATTAAATGGATTCCATTTTAAGGATGCACTCCTACGGACTCAGGCATCTCAGCCTCCAACTTTATGTCACTATATCTTTTTTAAACCGTAACGTTGTATTATTACATCGTTCCTCAATCTATCATTCATAATTATAGCACACATACTTTGATTTTCTTTAAAAAACTGTATTATTATAATACCAAACACTCATTCAGAACTGTTGACCAATAATTTATATTCGGAGCTTGTCAGTAATTCACCATTTAAATCCCCTATAGTTTTCTTTTCTCCTTCACGTAATAAGTGCAGTGAGTCCGATTGACCCAATCAAAACGAATACCGTCCGAGTTAACCACCATGTAACGAAGGAAATGCTTAATAAACCGCCAAATTAGCCCCCACCCCTCACGGTGTAACAGGTGAAGTATGTCCCATAAAATTATATAAATGACATAAATGGGGAGCCCAGCCGACGTTGGTTTGCAGGATTTTGTCAAAAATATGACTTGCTGGTGCAGAAATTGTGAATTTAATTGTACGTGTGTAGTGTTGGCTAAGTGGTTACGGGCCCACCTTTTGAGTCACAAGTTGTGGGTTCAAACCTGGCATGTGGCAATGTGTTTTTTTTAATGTCATATGTACTTACTATCTTAATTTATCAAGGACACCACAAACATAAGACCCGGTAATTTCAAGTTCAGCAATTGCGCTTGGGACTAATCACTAGACCAATAAGGCGGTTTGTTGAAAGAAAACATTTTATAGAAACCAAGACTTGGTTTGAAATCGCCTTCTTACTACACGAAATAAATAATAACAATGTATTTTCTATAATAACTTTCGTGAGACTCACGTGCATGTTTGGCTCGCGACATTGCCGCACAACTCATGACTAGTGGCTCCGTTCGAGTTCGAAACTAGTCGGGCAATCCCGAAGAATGTTAATAATAAAACAGTAGTTGTTAATCAAAATTTATACTGATAACTGTTTCAAACGCATGCGCAGCGAACTCTTAAGTTATAAATTTCTGCGGAAAGTAGAATACGCACGTGAGTAGGTTTCGAACCTGCACCTCCCGGATCAATATTCCACGTGCTCTGACTAATAATCTATCTCGAACTCTGCTCACTACTCCGAATTCTTGTTCGACATTTTGTGACGTATTTTGATGACGTCATCGCTATCTATGCAGTACCGATACAGGTGACTGAACTTTATGATATCAATGCATTTAAATATTCACCTCTTGTTTTTCTTCCTCTTGTTAGTGGTTAAGACCCAACCACAAGGTTGTTCAAGTCCCTCTTAGGTCTTTGATATTTTTTCTTAACACAATAAGCATGGTCACCATCTTCGCTAAAAACGCTGACGTCACGTATCTTTCGCTTTAGTGGCAGTAAATTGTAGTTTAGGGGGGCATCATAAAGTGTACCATCAACAATTTAATATATTTTCTAGTTTACGTTAATGGATTTTCAGTTATGGCGGAGCATTTATGATAAACACATATTAAAAGATGAGTAAACTCGTTTCAATATTTGAGTAAATATAAAATATTAGAGAGCACGTGAAGCCGTCGGCCGGGACCGACCTTTGCCAAATAAGATCTATGACAACTAAGACGAGTAGTCAGATGCTTGAACACCTGACAACCAATCTTACCACGACATACTGTGTTACTCAACTTGGTTATGGAGGTCACATAGGCAGTCGCTCCATGTAAAATTGGTAATAAAATACATCCAGTTAGACTGGAAGCCGACCCCAATGTTGTTGGGAAAAGGCTAGACAAATTAACTGTGGCTAATGTATATTTTATTGGATATACGAATTTTCTTAATTACGGCATACTAAACCAGTTAGACTGGAAGCCGACCCCAATGTTGTTGGGAAAAGGCTAGACAAATTAACTGTGGCTAATGTATATTTTAGTGGATATAGGTAACTCCCAGATCTTTACTGGGATCGCAGCTGCATTCGCCACAATCTTTGTAGATTATGCATTATTGTATACCATACAATTTTGTGCAGGACGGCCATATTAAAGATGGTCTCTAATCTTGGTCTAAACGAAGTCTAGAGAGGCTTGCGCGTGAAAGAGCGACGGCAACTACTACGATACGAAGCATGATTTTACACGACTGCCCAAAAAAGCAGTGTTGTGTTTTTACGGTTCATGTATATAACTATGTTTCTGAGTTTATGGGGTATCATTAGAGTCTTGCAATTTCTCGGGTAACGTAGGCTAGTAAGATTAAATATAAAGATATGTGTAGTATCCTCCCGACCGTATTTCGGTCACTGCGGGCTATCTCGACGGAGATTAGCCAAGTTCGCAGGAGATATTATACTGAACAAGTGTATGCGCAAACACAGGTGCACTTACTCTTCCTTCACTCTCATATTCCGATGGGACGGCAATCCGACACGACCGGAGAGAGATGAGGCGCAGGACCGACGGCTTTACGTGGTCTCCGAAGCACGGGGGTGTCACACCACCAATTTCCTGACTCCGGGCTGCTACTGAGAATTTTCTAACAGAAAAATCCAATAACACTTTGCCCGACCTGGGAATCGAGCCCAGGACCTCACGCTCAGCAGCCGCGCTTGGGACCACTAGGCAGTCAAAAGCATTTTTAAGCACATTTTAGGTCACACATGACAGGCGTTGATGTGTGAACTAAAATGTGAACAAGGTGTGAAGGACGGTCAGAAAACCTATAAGAAAATGTTTGACAGTACTGTCCCCCGACTGCGGGGAAAATTCTTCACCTAACTTGTTTTTTATTTTATTTTAATTATTTTGATTACTCCAACTATCTTAAGCATAACGTACAAATAAAAGTGCTTAAACAAAAATTTGCTCAACACGGAAAACAGTCGAAGCAATCCTTTCGCAAAAACTTCATTTATGGTTCTATACGTACACGCAGTGTATCCGTGAAAAAACTCATTCCGAGTTAATCCTCTATATAAAGAAACTTTGCCGTCCGCACTGAGGCCAACGGTAGAACTAAAATGTAGTGTGTTAAACTTTTTCATCTAAATTATTTATTACGCTTCGCAGTCCCGTTTCCAGCGCTAAATTTCCATCGGCTTTGTTTTATGCATTCCTTACTAAATGTTACCGGTGACTTCGTCTGCGTAAAATGTATATATTTTTCTAATTTGTCGCAGTAAAAGAGAATAAAAAAATTAAGCTAGAATTCAAGCTATATCAGTATTGAATATTAAGATTTACGTTTTAAAAATGCAAGCAATTTTTGTTCAGAATTGCATCAAGAATGGTTCAGCAGTTTGTTGAAAAGATTATAAACCGCCAAACAGTAACAAATTTTTACTCCACAATAGAAAGAAGGAAGAAAGAAAGAAAATATTTATTTTGGTCCCAATAGCAGGTTAATACAGAAAAAAATTAATAATAACAGTAAAGAAAAATTATGATCGAAAACACTCTTATACACAAAAAAAAATAAAAATAAAAAATATAAACTTGCTCGAGACCAAAAATGGTTCCTATCTCTGCATATGCTGGTCCATCGAAATGTGGCAGCGCTGGTTTTTAGATAGGGCCGTGTATAAAGTGGAATCACGGACGAGCTACCAGTGTATACCAATAGGAATTTCTCCTTTCTTCTTCGTGATGCGTTTACAGACACAAAATTTACATACACACACACACACCCAGACCCGGAAATTCTCCTATAGGTCATACCGTACTTAACTTTATCCCGAGTGGGAATTGTACCAATCAATATTATTTAGTATCGACTATGGATTGTTTACTCTAAAAATATATTATTAGTTCACATAATAAAAAATTACTGTACAGTCACGAGCACAAACATGTACAACAATGCACATTTTAAACTCCATATAAATAGTTATCTGAATAATATAGAATTATTAATGTATATATTTAAGTAGAAGGAATGGTTTTTCTATCTTTAATACATACCTAATTATCTAGTAGTATCATCATTCCCTGCCCATATCCCAAATTATTTGAGGTCGGTGCAGCATACCTATATCTGACATGCTGCTAAAGTTTTGGCAATGTTTTATGACCGGCCGCCTGCCTGACGTCAACCCTCAATGGGAATGCTGTTATTGGTGGTAACCACCACCGATAGAGTCTCCTTCTATCTAGCTATGCCATACCAAATGTTATCCATGCGCCAGGTTCTGATGTTATCCTAATATAACACTCCACTAACCGGACTAATAATAATATAATTCTAGTAGTATACTGTATGGATATTATCGGTGACTTTATATAAGTTCGTGTTTACATATTGGTACTCGTGACTGTACCTACTCCAATGTTACGATGAATAAATCTAATTTTAGAACAACAGATTGGATTTTGCCGTGAAATTGTTTCGATCTGACTAAAATAGGGAGGTGAATTTTTTAGTATTTTCTACCAAAGTTTGGGAAGCGCTTTTAGAATTGCCTCAGCGTTTGATTATTTAGTCGATGCACTTTTAACTGGAGTCTGCTTGGATAGATGGGATTAAATCCAAAATGGAAATAGTAAAAAAAATATGCGATTTTCGCTTGCTTGTCTATTTTGATTTTCCAAGATAATTAAACATTCATGATAAAAGTATTAACGCATGCTTGGCGAACTCTAAAGTTACAATATTAAATGGAAAAAGAATACGGTCGCGAACAGGATTCGAACCTGCGCCTCCCGGATAAATACTCCAGGCGATCTGACCACTAAGCCATCTCGACCTCCGCTCACTAACGCGAATTCTTCATCCATATTTTTAACACGTCTTTTTGGCGAAGTCGTTGCTATCTATTCAGTACCTATACGGGTGACGATATTACGTATAATTTTATTCTTACTTTTTAAAATATAAAAATGACATTGTCTCAAACTAGAAATATCTCGTTTATCGTGGGAGCGTCTATATCTTTTTTGCTATGTGCAGTAATCTAATCCGCAACAGCGGTGCAACAGTGAAAAGTATAATTTTTTCATATTTCTTAAAAAGAAATAAGCTCGTGATGGTATGTTCTTACGTATTATATATTATTTTTTATAATTTATCAATTTTAATCATGTCTGAAAGTCGAAAATATTACGACCTAGTAAAAAGATTTCAAATCAAAGCCTTAAAACTCCAATATCACTAAAATAAACGACAATATAGTATTATTCTCTTTATACATAAACTAAATCCACACACACGTACCCTCAACTAATTCGCCGCAAAAATTCCGTCCGCAGACAAGTTTTCGAAACAAAACTAAAAACAGATAAGCTTTATAAAAAGCCACGGTAATCTCAAAAGGGAGAAACGAGCGAACAATACCACACAGTGGTAAGCGAGTTCAATGCTCATAGAGAATATTATGAATGGAGTTCTCGTACAGACTGCCACGTTGGTCTAGTGGTTCCAAGCGTGACTGCTGAGCATGAAGTCTTGGGTTCGATTCCCAGGTCGAGCAAAATATTATGAGTTTTTTCTGTTGGCAAATTCATAGTAGCAGCTCGGAGTTTGGATTTGTGCCCACTAGATGGCAATAGGTTCACCACTGGGACTTACTAATAACAGCACTGGTGAATTGTGGGTGTATAATTGTGTACGCCTCTGCCTATCCCTTCGGGGACTACAGACGTGATGCCATACTATGAGTTCTCATACTCCCAACAATTTTTTACTTTCGTATGATTAGGGACTAAACTAATGTCAATCATTAGAGAAAGTGCCAGTTTCTAACAACTGTTATCAATCAATTAATAGATAATTACCAAAAACCGGGACAAACGCGCGATGGTCAAACTGCCCTCCAAAACGCGGAGACACTTAAAAAAAAAAAATCACACCTATAAAAATTATAATTATAAAATGCAAAGGACACCTGTATTTACAAATATGCGACGAGAGAACGGCTCTTGTTTTCTTCATATTTTTTTTTTGTTACTATTTGTAAAAGAACTCCGCGTATGATTATTCCATTTATTGCTTACTCTATGACATACCTCACAAGTGCAATACCACTGATTCAGAGTTTACTGGCTCTGAATAATTCAGACTATCTAAGTGGTGCGCTATATGGTAAGGATGAGCCAAAACAGATAAATTATTGAAGGTTGCATGGGAAACGGAAACTGCAGGCGTAGTATGTATTGGTTTTGACATGTCTAGGTGTACCGTGTGTCCGTTATATTACTGAAATTCAATGAGTATCTCTAATTAGGTAAAGTTCAACTTTTCATGTATATATCAGTATTATTCTCTCAGAAATAAGGACTGCCTCGCTGGATACGTGGTCACAAGCGCGACTACTGAGCATAAGGTCTCGGGTTCAACAGCATGGGGTCGACAATTGGACACGCTTGCCCAGCAAAAATATGTTTATTCGAGCTTTGAAAACCATCAGATTATACCTATCGGGGAACGCGCAGCCTCGAGACCACACAGCAAATTGAGCAGTGACGACAGCGTGGTTGGCGCAGCGGTCGAGAAACCGACTGCTGCGCTGCGTGTCGCAGGTTCGTTTCCTGCACGGAGCAAATATTTGTACGATCTATAGATGATTGCTCCGGGTCTGGGTGTGTGTGTGCTTGTGAGATTATATGTCTGTAAACACACCCACGATACAAGAAGAAATTCCTAGTGTGAACGATATAAAATAAAAAGCTCTGTGCCGATGCTCAAGACTTTTAAGCTTGGTGTTGACCAGCGCATCATTACTAATAAGTCCCTTGGCACGCCTACCAATTTACTCGAGAGCCGCGAGATACACTACTACTTTGGGAGGAAAATATATCCTCCTACATATTAACTTTAATATAATATATTTCATCACATAAGAAGTATTTATATAAAATCTATATACACTAGTAAATGAGCCCGTGCCTCGTATTATTCCTGGAAAACGAGTCTTGAAGAAATATAATTAATTCGAATTTCTATGGAGTCTCTCCACTTATTTAGTTCCTAGAATCATTCGTATTTTAACCCGAGTTTATATTAGAAATCTTCCTTGGAACTGTTTTCTTATTTGATATAGTAGAATATCAATTTATTATTTGACATAAAATACAGTACGTGTTTATTTATTATTAAAATATTTGATGGAAGCGCGGCTGCTGAGGTGTTAAGGTTCTAGGTTCAGTTGTCAGGACGGGCATAGTTCGGTTTTTCTGTTAGGAAATCCACAAAGTAGCCCGGAGTTTAGAAAAGTGCGTACTAGATGGCGATATACTCACTATCTATTACATGGCATATTGTCGGACCTATGTTTATTTTATGAAACTAATTGTTTAATTTTTATGGCGAACAGACTTATCACTTTAGCCACGTTTGTATAAGATCATGTGATGGGATGTATGGAGTTAGGCAGGGTGTCAGTCAAAGTCAAAGGTTTTTATTTCATACTAGATGACCCGGTGTACTTTGTATCACCTCGAACGTCAAAGGTTTGCCAGGAAAGTAGGTAGAACAGTTTAGGTATATGGGCAAATGAAATTGTTGTTTTTACTATCTTTCTCGCATTTAATACATTAATACGTGTAAACCTTCCCTGGACTATGACAAACATTTCAAAACCAAAATCAGTTAAATCGGCCCAGCCGTTCTCGAGTTTTAGCGAGACAAACGAACAGCAATTGATTTTTATATAAATAGATAGATAGATAATATAGATAAACTATACAAAGGCACTTAAGAAAAGTCAGAATGTAGGTGCACGGTTCCAAAAGGTGGATTCACCTTCCCTATCCTGATTATTGAGCTCAGCAGTTTGCATGGTGACTGCTACATAGGTATATAAATGGCGTAGCGTTTCAAACTGAAACATATTTCTTTTTATTTCAAATTGAATAGTTTAGATGTACTTATGAAAAGTCTATGCTAGGTTCCAAGAAGCTAGAGAAGAATTCAATTGAATTTAATAATATTATTATAAAAGCCATGTTGATGACATGGCGTTTAATAATATAAGCTACACTGATGATATAGAACTGCTAAATCCTCCAATGGCAGATCTTAAGGAATTAATACAAGTCTGAGATATTTTTCTGTCAATCCTAACAATCATCAGGTGTATGCTGCTAAAGGGAGAAGATCGATAACTGGCACAAGGACTTCTATAACTATACACTGATTCGAAGACCATATACCCAGTGGCGTGCATTGCATATAGGCAAATAGGCAGTGCCTACCTCAAAAATTATATTTGCCTATATGCAATGCACGCCACTGCATATACCTACTATAGTACACTTCGACTGTCTCGTTTGTCTAGTGGTCTGCACCCCTCCCAAATGCAGTGCCAGTGTGGAGCACCATCACAGGACATGCGTCACATCCTTAGTTGCCCGTTGTGCACAACCACCTGCACCACCCAGGATCTAAATGAGGCCAATGATTAAGCTGTACAGGTTGCTCAATACTGGTGTGATAAAATTTAATACGAGTCAGTCGACACGAAAAGAAGAAGAAGTGGTCGCAAGCGCGGCTGCTGAGCGTGAGGTCCTGGGTTCGATTCTCAGGTCAGGCAGAGAAGAGCACGTAGACCCGTCGGTACTGCGCCTGATCTCTCTCCGGTCGTGTCGGATTGCCGTCCCATCGGACTATGAGAGTGAAGGAAGAGGGAGTGCACCTGTGTTTGCACATACACGTGTGCACTATAATATCACCTGCATACTTGGCTAATCTCCTCGGAGATAGGCCGCCGTGCTATGTGCGTGTACTAGCAAAGACTCTGAAGAATATTATTAATGCCAAACGAAATATTGTATAGGTGAGTCCTAATTCAATTTTCTTGGCCGTACAAGCCAATCTTAAAAATATCTTAAGTGAACGGTATAATTATGCCGTTAAAAAAACAACTCTAAAAATAGAATCGAAATCATATAAATTAAACAATAAATACAAAACAAAGAGCCGGAAAAAAATCTACTAATGAAACGCAACACGGGTCTCAAGAACTGGGAACAAAAAATAAGAAACTCCTCTATTTGCGCGAGTCGGGGTGAATCACAGATTCATGCATAACTAGATCCCGCAAGTAATGACGTAAATTTTTTTGAAAACCAATCGTGTCAGAATTTTTGCGCGTTCGTACCCACCCATTTAAAAAATAAAAAAACAGTACGACGTAGGTTTTAAGGGTTTAAGTCAGCGCCAAACAGCGTAGTCAAACCTCTAGTAAAACCTCTTTGTCGTTTAGTTGGTTGAAAATAGCAACAAATAAAACGCAGATACAACTTCGAAAAGCATTAAAGCATGCATAGGGAACTTTAAAGTTATACATTTTTGTGGAAAGAATACGGTCGTGAGCAGGATTCGAACCTACGCCTCCCGGATATTTCCTATTATATATCTTGGAGCATTTATCCGCGAGGCGCAGGTTCAAATTCTGCTCACGACCGTATTCTTTTTCCACAAAAAAATGTAAGTTTTACAAATACAACATGTCTATTAACACAACTAACAACTTTTGGCAGATAATACAGTGTAGGTTTTTTTTTTTTTGATATCTTATAATGAAAACTATCGAGAGCAGACAGCATAAAAATTGGCGCTGTTCAGGCTTTTGAAACTAGTAGATACATACATACAATCACCCTTGTTTTCCATTGGGGCAGGCAGAGACTATCGATTTCCATTTGCTACAATTCTGACACACCTCTTTCGCTTCATGTATGTTCATTCATTAACCTCATCATGCATTCTCATCGATTTAGGTGGCTCCTGACCTGTCTTTTTTTGAGGCTACTAATGGCATGCAAAGTATGTAAATTTGGCGTATCTAGTCGAATCTATATTTGTGAGACGAATTCAGTTTCAGACGTTTTGTTTGTATGACTTCACCGACTCTTGTTTACACTTAAACCTAAATTAGTTCGACGAACAACAACTGCGTTATTTTCCTTTTGATTTGAATACCGAATTGTTTTGCAATTTGTTGGCTGGTTGTTTTCGAGTTATGAGAATATGGTACTATGAATAAAGAAAGGAAAGTAAGAAGGTAATAGTATGAAGTAACAGATTTTCGTAGAAAGAAATATGCGGTCGTAAGCACGATTCGAACCTGTGCCTCCCGGATAAAGACTCCAGGCGCTCTGACCACTAAGCCATCTCTACCTCTGTTCACTACTCCGAATTCCTCTTCCACATTTTAATACTTCTTTAGGTGACGTCATTGTTATCTATTCAGTGCCTAGACACTAGGTTACTGAACTGAAACTGAGATGTAGTTTATTTTAGGTAATATATATTATATTATATTCGATAGGTGTATTTTAGAAATGTGGATGAGCAGAAGGGACCTTGGTATTCAAAATCGTTATAACATAACATATCAACATGACTGCCTCTAAATAATATTGAATTTGTGATTTGTGAACTGCCTCGTTGGTTTAGTGGTCCGTAGCGCGACTGCTGAACATGAGGTCTCGGATTCGATTCCCGGGTCGAGCAATATTATCGAGTTTTTCTGTTAGATAATTCTCAGAGCAGCCCGGAGTTTGGAATTGTGCCCGGTAGATGGTAATAGGCTCATCATCTATTAAATGGGACTAATAACAGCATTGGTGAAATGTGAGTGCTCAACTGTGTGCACCTCTGCCAATCCCTTCGGAGGATACAGGCGTGATGCTATATTATGTTTATATCAACATGCCTGTATTTTCCAAAGAGGTAAATACATTTCAGCGATGCCTTTATTAAGTCCCATGTAATAGGTGGTACGCCTTTTGCCATCTATCCAGCACAAGGGGAGGTAGTGAGCTTCATCTAATGGGCGACAGCATCAAAATCCGGGTTGCCACTGAGAATTTCCTAACAGAAAGTTGTAATAACAATTTACCTTAATCTTGGAATCAACCCCTAACTTCGTACTCAGCAGCTGTTTATTCAACCACCAATGTTGCAATTACAGTTAAAAATCTTTATTTTTTTATTTAATATTACTTCTCCAGTGTTGCATTCACAAAATTAAATTACATTATCGAAATTGTACCCAAACAAAGTCCATTGTTTTCTAACTTCAGTTAAACAAATATAGCCAACAAAAAGTACACTTTCCCGGCCATTTCGCCCGCCATTATGATTGTAAATAATCAACCAAATTGATTGATAAACACTGAAGCCAATGGGCCATTACTGGCTCGATAATATAAATGGCCACTGTCGATATCATGTTATGGAGGCTTTCTTTATCTTTGTAGGGTCTCTGTAGGGTTGGTGAACGGGAAAGAAAGATGATATTTAATTTTAGAAGCGTGATTATTGAAAAGGCGTATCTGTTGACGAAAACTCAAGTAGTGAATAGATTCAGGCGTTACTTTGCGGAAGTCCATTACAACGGACGCGATTAAATAGAATATCCAGCTATTTTAACAATATTGAGGGTATTCATACAATTACCTGTGCGCCGTCCGTCCCCCACTCCGTCACTCTACTGATATAATTATATAGCAATGAGATATCATTCGGCGCTTTACAACTGCTACTGCTGCTTTGCAACTATAAACTTAAATGATTGCTAAATAAAAATTGCCAGGCGTAAAGACGTAAGATGAAAAGGGAAAATGTAATTTAATGGATGCTAGCATGACACGATAGCTCTCATAGCCATGATACGGTACGTCAAGGGTCGCGGGTTCGGGTCCTGCTCGTGTTTATTATTTTTCAATGTTCCCTTAGAAAATAATAATCAATATAGGCCTTAACATGTATAAAAAATAATTTGAAAAAAGATCATTAATTTCAATAATTTTCATTCGTTAAGCACACACTAGTACCACCATGGTGTAAACTTTGATTGCTTCCCTAATTACGAAAAGTTTAAGAGTACTAAAATTTGGACAGAGTATTTTGATAAAAGATCATTAACTAAAGGTTTTTGGTACCGAACTTTATCTACTGTCAACTTTGGCTGGCTCCTGGCATGATATTGTGACTGTTCCAAACTTTGCTCTGGACACATTCCATTGAATTAGTTTGGATTCTTGATGGGTAAGGTCAGTTCTTCGAACTGTATATACTATATTTTGGTGAAGTGTGTTCGGAACGAGGCCTTTAGAAATGTTGTCATGCAAAATGTAATCGCTTCCAGTGCTAGCGAGTGTAATGGAATTTTGTCTTTCCGGCTCTCGACAGAAGCCAGATTGCTTTACAGACATGTCAGTAAGTAGATATTAAAGAATAGATTATCTTAACTGTATATTTTTCAAAATTCATCAAGACTTGGTGCAGTTTGTCTTTCCTACAGGTGTCATGTTCTAAATTAAAAAAAACCGCTATTCAAAAATAAAGATTAAAATAAACCATCATGGACGAAGTGGCAGACTACAACTTTTTAGGGGTATAGGCGAATATGATTGTGGTTGACCACCACAACGGCTAAAATCACTTGTATGAAACGTTGAATTGCATCGGAAAAGTATCGCAAGTCGTTCGAGCGACGTTTTGAGAAAGAGAAGTACTGCCAACATTTTTGACTGCATCTGCATTTCTGTCATTTTTGTCTGCGCTAGCATTTTTTTTTGCTTGCATTAGAAGAAACTGTTTAGTGAGAACATTCTGGAATAACAAATACTCACTGCACGAGTGATGCTTCTAGATTTACTAGAGGTATTTTTTGGATTGACATCGAACTTTTTTTTTGCAAGTAGACTACTAGTTAGTCCGTTCACATCTGTGGTTTTCACCTGTGTCTGCCTCCATTACCCGTGTGCTGGATTAACTAAATTATAATAAAAACAATTAAAACTTCAATAGATATTATAAAAGTGAAAATTCTCGTTGCGAATCATATTTTTAATCGACCTCCAAAAAGGAGGAGGTTATCAATTCGGTTGAATTTTTTCTATTTTTTTTTTATGTTTCTTACCTCAGATCTCCGTAATTTATGAACCGATTTGGAAAATCTGGAGGATTCTGAATAAAATCAATTTATTAGGACAATAATATACAATTATTTTTATTTTTGGAGTCGGTACCAGCAAAGGATATCAAACGTGTAAGTACATTCATCAAGTAGCGTATTACGTAACTAAGCTGTCGCTTTAGGCTGGTTGTGTTCATTGGTAAATAGGTTCAATTAGATGTTAAATTATCGTAATAAAAATTTGCAAAGTATATTTAAAGGTACACTCCTTTAAATATAGTTTGCAAATTTTAGGAAACTTCCCAAATATTTTTAATGTTTGGCTGGCACCGACTCCAAACATAATAATAATTGTATATTATTGTCCTAATAAATTGATTTTATTTAGAATCCTCATTTTTTTTTAAATATTTGTATTTAAATTGAAGTAAGTAAATAATGCATTTCTTTTACTTTTTAGTGCATTTTTACTTAACAGAAAGATTTATGGAGTCGGTTCTTTTTTTTGTTAAAAATTATTTAAGTGACAAACTTAGAGGTAATTGACGTTAGTATTTTTTTTTTACACCAACAAATTAATACTCGTGTGATGTTTAACTTAGAATAGAAAACACCAAAAAAAAAACGTCATGTTTGCCAACCCTACCCCGTGACATATAGGGGTGTTAAGCCAATATTAGGTATTAAATAGAGGCATTAGGAATTGACGCCAATGAATAGTGGCCGCGAAGAGAAATGGCTTCTACGGGGCACCTTTTTTAAGGTTTTTTCTCTAAGTGGACGAAGAATTGGTGGGATTGTCTGAGCGATTAAGGTGGATTGATGTCATTGTTAAATGTGGTTGAATGGAATGTTTGCCGGTATATGCAAAAAGTAAAATAATGTAGGGATCTTAATTACTGTTTTCAGTAACGGCTTATAATGCAATATACAAGTAGTAACGTTGACCTCCAGTAAATATTATAAATACACTTTATAAATTAATAAATATTTAAATTAAAGGAACATTAAAAACATAATAATAAATTACAATAAACAATTATAGAAAGTTTTCATTCACCAAACACTACTTAAACATTTTTAAATGCTAACCTATTAATTTGGCTGACCATCCGTAGTTATACATTGACGGTTAATGTGTAAAAAAAAAAGTATCATAACTAAAAAAAAAGTAACATCAATTAATTTAAACACTAAACTTTTTTTTTTTGCACAGTTGCAACATATAGGTATCCAGTTCAGCAATGTGCCAGCCAGGTGCCTAGCGCTGGTTTTCACTAGACCCTTTAGTGACTCACGGATGTAAAAACAGTTAAGAGGAAAAACAGAGAGAAAGATATAAAAAAACATAGTTACATAGTAAGCCAGTAGCTAGTCTGATACAAACAACTGCATTACATCACTATTACTCATTACTGTAGTACTTATATAAATGTATAGGATTATATAAACTACAGTCATATTGATACGTTTCGGTCTATCAGGTATGAACATATCGCTGTTTTGTTTCGCGGCTTTCAAAGTTGGTTCTATAGAAAACTGGTAGTGTAACAAAAATAATCCAGAATATATTTACTTATAGATTGGACGATAAAAGCAAGTTCGAATTAAGAGCCGTGAATGATACATCTACTATAAGTATCTATAGAAAATCATAAGAATAATTTGTGTCTTTAACATACGGAAGCTGCCTCATTAGTCTAGTGGATGTAAGCGCGGTTATTGAGCGTGAGGTTCTCAATACGATTTGTGGATCAGGCAGTGCTGTTAGTATTTTAAGACAGAAAATACTGAATAACAGACTGCAGTTTGGAATTGTGCACGGTAAATGACAATATGCTTATTATCCTTCATATGGGGTTAATAATTTTTGCTACATATATACTCGTAAAGTCGCTCTTACTGCACCGCTTTTAAGTTCACAATTCCGCTTATTATGCATGTGTGATTTTCCCTCTATACACTATTATTACACTATACACACACACTATATGCACAATTCATTTATTTTAAATCTCAGCAATGAATTTTTATGTATTTAACGCTTTGCAGGGACTTCATATTTTTGTATTTTGCACTGACTAGTTCATCAATTTTTGTCAACAAATTAACAATAATTCGTGATATAAAATGAGAAATATTCACTTTATTATAATTTTAATGTGAGTCTGTTTTGCAACTTTTTCAATGCCTCTCCTTCCACTTGCGCGCACATAAATCTTAAATTCGATTCAGGAAATAATTTATTTGCGCGTCATTTTAAGTTTTATAATTATAATTTAAATTACGTTCTATCGTATGAAAACTGTAAATAAGCTTTGTGGATACATACTCAGCCGAATTACCCTCTTGCTAGCGGCTGCAAATCTGGCCAACTTAGGTCACTTATATCATAATGTGCTACTACACAACTTATAGCTGTATAAAACCACAGCTTAAACATATATCTACCTATATCCCTCCCCCCTCTTTACAAGTAAGTATAGCAAGTGAACTTTCCAAGCAAGGCATCCTCACACAGGGTCCCACGAAATCGAAAGTGATTATCAAGTACAGAACAAACTTAATCAATCTAACTTGGTAACGAGACAGCGCTAACAAAGGACTCTAATACGCATTTACTTTAGATAAAGATATTATTTCAATCTATACGAGTTCCCAAAGGGAGAACAAATTTATGGATGATTTTTGAGAGAGTAATTGACTTTGAAACTATAGGAAAGATTGAAGAAATTAATACAAAGGTCATTGTAGAATCTCTTTCTTATTGAACAACCTAGTGTCAGAGATTTTTGAACCACCCATGGGTCTCTGACATGGCTTTACACACTATCGAGAACATGTCTCAGGTGTGCAGGTTTCCTCACGATGTTTTCCTTTAACATTTTAAGCAAGTGATAATTAATATCTAATACGCATACAATTATGAAAAGTCAGTGTTGCGTGCCGTGGGTTTGATCCTGCGACCTTTGGTTTGCTTGTCCAACGGTTATACCACTAGGTTTTCACTGCTTGCACAATAATATGTGGAATATTGGAATAAGATTCTTTGTCGACTCTTCCGGTTCTCTCTTTTACTTCTTCTTATCATGTGGTTGATGAACAACCTAGTGTCAGAATTAAAACCATCCGTAATTTTCTGACATGGTGTAACACACCATCGAGAACATATTTCAAGTGTGCTGGTCCCCACAATGTTTTGACGATGGCTTAGGTTACTGATTTGAATCCCGTACAGAACAAATATTTGCATAGCTAGGTCTCTACGATACAGGAAACATAAACTTGTATATTATAATGATGAATCTATATAAATAAATTAATTTTAAACAAAAAATAAAAACCGCCTTCCAAAATCTACTACACTAAAAAGTTTAAAATAATATCAAAATTTGCTTATAATAAAATAATTTTAAAATAACAATATATAATAATAATCTGTTAATTTTGGAGTCGGTGCCTGTACTGGGAGAGGGTTATTGTTTTCCTCTTGTTAGTCACTTATGTTCGTTGTGCTGTGGTTATGTTACCGGCGTTTGTATCTGGTTGTAAACCCCACATACATCAGGCACCGACTTCAAAATTAACAGATTATTATTATATATTGTTATTTTAAAATTATTTTATTATAAGCAAATTTTGATATTATTTTAAACTTTTTAGTGTAGTAGATTTTGGAAGGCGGTTTTTATTTTTTGTTTAAAATTAATTTATTTTAGTCTTTTTAGTTTTAAGTCTAATATATATATTGTATAGGTCATATATAAGTTTGTATACTTCATAAATAAGTTAATTTAGTAATTTAATAATATGGGTAGGCCTTCGAAAGCCACTAGGACTTAATAACTGCATCGGTGAAATGTTTGTGTACAACAGTGGACACTTCTGCCTACCCCATCGGGCAATACAGGCATGATGCTATGTATGTATTGAGTGGCATGAACTATACATGAACATGTGATTACAGAAATTGCGAGTGATTTATTAAAGAATTCCATCGTCTAACTTCGAAGATCTTAATCAGATCTTCACTAAATTGAAATAGGACCACCTCTGGGGACTATTCTTTCAAACAAATATATCGACGGACATACATACAAAACAAGGTAGCTACTGTAAAACGTTGAGGAGTTCCCTTGACTGTCCTTCGTCTTCATCATCAGACCCCCAATGACAGTCACAACCTATCTAAGTGTAAAGTTCTCATCAATACAAATTAATGAAGCCCAAACACCAGGTAATTGTTGTAAATCGTTAAAGAGTTCCCTAGATCATCTTTCGGCTCCATCATCAGATCGACTCCAGACCTTCATTAAATAGTAGTGCTTTAAAATACTTAATGAAAAAATTAACAAATGCACGAGTCGCCCCTACGATTTTCGAAGGTTTCTCTCGATTTCTCGGGGATCCATCATCAGATCCTGGTTTCCTTATCATGGTACCACCGTTGGGATATCTTCTTTCCAACAAAAAAATAATTATCAAAATCTGTTCATAAACGACGAAGTTATCCCCGAACACACATAAAAAAAAAAAAAAAAAAAAAAAAAAAATATACGGTCGAATTGAGAAACCTCCTCCTTTTTTGGAAGTCGGTTAAAAATATCACGTCTATATGCCCCGAGGGTAGAGGTGACATTTTGCCTCTTCGCATGAAAAGTGTATGCTTACAAAGTTTATTAATTTACAGGGAATGTTTTCAAATTTCAAAAATGTTATCAATAATATGATCAGAAAAAAAAACTCAAATCATTAATATCCGGTTAAAAGTTGTTCTATTGTTATATAAAGTCCCGGCTTTTCAAAATCCCGTAAAACAAAATAAAACACAGTATGTGCACGATAATCTTTTCCAATCATTCGTTTCTGTTCAGCTACCAAAATTGAAAATGGCGCAACTTTAATGGAAAAACGGTTTTTTGTTATTGTTATCTCTGACATTTTTATTGTTTTAAAGGCTTTTCATTTTGTTGTATTTCAATAGATTTTCCATGTTCAGGATGTATGTGTTATCTTTGTGTCCGCTGCCATGTGTTTTTGGGATATTGAAGGAAAATCAGGGACAATTTAAATTTATATGTATATAATTTAATTAATTTTGGTTACGTACATCATTATTACCCGACACTGAAGGAGGGTTATGTGATATCATTAGATTCGACTTAATTACAAGTTTCATAGGCTATAACAATACTTAAATATGACGTTTACAAATAAAAAACAGGGGAAAATTTCATTTTTTATTTTACTTTATAATAATATGGGTTTAATATGAAAGCCAGTAAATAGCAGATTTCGAATATAACATTATAACACTTTAATGCTACTATTTTGATACAAGCTACAAGAAAACTAAAAAATGTAAAATAATATAAATTATTATTAAACAAAAACCCTAAAAAGAGGGATACAAGAAAATAGAGAACAAATATCCTTTTCCAAAAATTAATAGCCATCCCGAAAATTATAACATGACAGTCGGAGGCATATTCTACGGTTGACGTTTGTTACATCATAGATACCTCCGACTGCATATTATAATTTTCGGAATGGCTTAGTTACCTTAAACTATGCTCAAATAAAACTAAAGTTCTGTCAAATCATAAATGATCGAAAGACTTTGAGATGATCAAAAATTGTTAATTAAAAATAATGAATATCGATGTTAGACCAATATTGAAAGCACACGTACTGCCACTGAGTTTTATGTTCAACAATCCGTAAATTCTACCCAAAAGGATAAATTGAAAAAATACAAAACACAGCCACATGGCGAAATCTGACGCAAATGAACATTCTTTCTGTTTCGCTAACAAGGGACGGGAGTTGCAATTAATTTGGGGGCAAAATTACAACGGACGTGACCGGAATATGTACATGACTGCTTTAAAACAATCATTGGAGTTATTCGTAGTAATGAAACACACAAATGTTGAGTTATTTTTATGATAATTATATCTATAAATATTATATATAATAAGTAACTTAATTATATCATACATAAACACATATTAAATATGATTTTCTAAGGAAATATTGTTAACTAATAGATATGAACAATACTCGAAACTGAGACCTTTGACATACCGGGTCATCGCTCTTTCAACTGAGCTACCGTGTCACATGTTCACATCTATTTCAAGTTTCCTTCTTCTCGTTTTAAGGAGACGCCTGGCAAAATCTAATTAGCAATAATTTAAGGATTACTAAACCCAGCGTTATCATTTTGCATTAAATATCGCCAGGCGTCTACTTAAGAGGCTGAGTTTCTCGAACCGAGACTCACGTTAGTTTGTAATATTATCCCGAGTGAATAGCTAACTTCAGTAGCAAAACATACTTCTAGCCCGTATGTTTCGCTACGGAAGCTAAAAGTTCCGGTTAAGCCAAAAGGTATGAAGATAGACACCCTTTTTATCACTTTCGATGTCCGTACAACCCGGGTACATTAAACAAGGGTAGCGAAGAGCACCAATTACAATGAATGTAGCTGCCCAAACCGAACACTGCTACTGACATTAAAAACAATGGGCTTGAACATTAGTAGGGATGCTGTTACAACGTATTGTAACAAATAAGCGGGCTGTATACAGCCATGTACAGTCAAAGAGAGAAGTCGGTTATGCATCCAAACTGCATCGACTGTAGTGCTGGTTATTGTGATATGATGAAATGAATTCTTGCATTTTCTCAATTTATTTGATTATAATTTTTTTATGTTTTTTACACGATCTTAATTTATTTGATGACAAGATTGTTATGTTTTTACTCGAGATAGTTAGATGAATATATTTAGATATAAGCCATTTTAAAAATTTGCGCGGTGTTCAATATCTTTTGTCGCTGACCGTACACCAATATGCGCAACTATTGGCTATATCTGTTACCGTGTTACGAATTGATGATCACTTAATAACATATTATTTAATTGCCTGCCTCGTTGGTCTAGTGGTCTCAAGCAAGATAGCTAAGCATGAGGTCCTGGGTTGGATTCTCCGGTAGGGAACTGATATTGAGTTTTTCTGTTAGAAAATTCTCAGTAGTAGCCTGGAGTTAGGAAGTTGGAAGTGTGACACCCCCGTGCTTCGGAGAGTTCGTATTTGCTATTTCTTTGTAAAAAACAGGCTTTCGAAGTGAATGATGCGACACTGATGCTCTACTACCCGTGCGAAGCTGAGGCGGGTGGCTAGTTTAAGTCAGTATAGAAACGAAAAAGAATACGGTCGTGTGCAGGATTCGAACCTGCGCCTCCCGGATAAATACTCCAGACCACTAAGCCATCTCGACCACTGCCCACCACCGCGAATTCCTAATCCAGATTTTAACACGTCTTTTGGCGACGTCATTGCTATCTATTCAGTCCATATACAGGTGACCTAATATGTATAGAGACTGAATAGATAGCAATGACGTATTCTTCTTCCATTTAAAATAAAAACTTAAAAAAAAAGATTTATCTTTAAGTATAGAAACGCTTGAAAGCTTCAAAAACACAAACAATATAAACCAATGATATGTTAGTATTCCATAAAGTTTCAAAATACTTGAGGCGTGAAAACGGCACAAACACACTTTCGAATTTATAATATTAAGTAAGGATTATGGAGTACAAAGTTGGCTACTTAAACGGTTGGATTTGGATTTTACTAAGTACTTTGCTAGTGCTATAACAGAATAACGTATCTCTATTAAAATATGAGGCCTCATTATTTGAAAGCTGGGCTTTAAGTGACTTTGGCCCAATTATGTTTTCATAGTTCATTCGGATTTTATATATTTTGTGGAGCTTGGAGAATGCTTTGTGTAGTACACAATCTATCATTTCGCAGAAGTATGTTAGGGATCTCTAAAGTTATTATATTAAATGGAAAAAGAATACGGTCGCGAACAGGATTCGAACCTGCGCCTTCCGGATAAATACTCCAGGCGCTCTGACCACTAAGCCATCTCGACCTCTGCTCACCACCGCGAATTCTTCTTCCATATTTTAACACGTCTTATGGCGACGTCATTGCTATCTATTCAGTCCCTATACAAGTGACCGAACCGACACGACCGTATACTTTTTCCATTTAATATAATAACTTTAGAGTTCGCTAAGCATGCGTTAATGCTTTTCAAAGATTTATCTTGAATAAGTTAGGGATATTGATACTTCGAAGAAATACTGCCTCAGTGGTATAGTGGTGGCAAGAGCGGCTGCTGAGCGTGAAGTCCTGGGTTCGATTCCCGGGTCGGGTAGTGTTATTTGGTTTTTCTGGTTGGAAATTCTCAACAGCAACCTGGTGTTCAGAATTGGACTCGATCGATGGCAATAGGTTCACCAACATATTATATGGGACCTAATAACTGCAACGGCAAGCATACAATAACAGTACACTTCTATCTCCTTTTTACAAGACTGCCCAAAAAAGGAGGTTATGTTTTTACGATTCATGTGTCATGTGTGACTTATATACATAGATACACATACATGTGTATCTATGTATATAAGTATTTATGTATATTTTTGAGTTGATTTATTCCACCATAACTTGTAAACGCCTGAACCGATTTCGATGTATGGGGTATCGTTAGATTATCCTTTACGTTACATTATTATAGTAACATTTTAAAAATGGCAGATAAGATTTTTAATTTAATAAAATTATTAGTGTAGTGATAATGGTACACAAAAAGGTGTGAAATAGAAAAATCAAATTAACATAATCCAGGAGTGCTTTTTTTTAAATTAATTTTATTCATTTCATCTATTTCTTTAATCTCTTCATGCATAATCATTGGTTTAGGATGCCCTTGACCTTGTCCTTCTTCTAAAACATCCGCCCCTACTCTTACATCCACACTCCCCTAATATATTAATTAGTTTCATCCATCACTGCCTCGTTGGTCTAGTGGTCCCAAGCGCGACTGCTGAGCATGAGGTCTCGGGTTCGATTCCCGGGTCGGGCAAAGTGTTATTGAGTTTTTCCGTTAGAAATTTCTCAGTAGCAGCTCGGAGTTTGGAATTGTGCCCGGTAGATGGCAATAGGCTCACCACCTATCACATGGGACTTAATAACAGCATTGGTGCAATGTGGGTGTACAACTGTGTACACCTCTGCCTACCCCTTCGGGGAATACAGGCGTGATGCTATGTTATGTATGCTATGTTAGTTTCATCCATCGCCTTTCATTCATCCTTGAAAATTATTGTGTCACAAACATTAATTGTTTGTTTAATCAGTTAACAACTTAATTAAGATCTATTACTCCCATTCTTCTTATCTTATCGTGTGGTTGATGAACAACCTTGTGTTCAGAGTTAAAACCACCCGTAGGTCTCTGACATGGCTTTACACACCATCGAGAACATCTCTCAGGTCTGCTGGATTCCTCATGATGTTTTCCTTCACCGTTAAATGATAAATGATTTTATTTCTGTAAATTGATCTGTTGAAGACACTTTTACAAGGCATTTTTATAAACTATATGGCGCCGGCGTTTTCTGTCTGACTGTCTCTGAGAAGAAACGCCGAAACAAACTCGGAGGTCAATGTCTCTTTCAAAGTCCAGAAATACGTTATAAGCAAATAATAATTAGTTTAATACACACATGACTTCTAAAAGATAGTGGTGCGCGCCTTGGATTCGAACTTGCGACCTTTGTTAGTCAGTCCAACGGTCATACTACTAAGCTATCACTGCTTATTATTCTCTCTATTATATATCTACTTTATTGGTATGATTAAAGAATTAAAAATTAAATTAAAGAATTATGATTAAATCTTTGAAAAGTATTAACGCATACTTAGCGAACTCTAAAGTTAAAATATTAAATGGAACAAGAATACGGTCGTGAGCAGGATTCGAACCTGCGCCTCCCGGATCCTTGGAGTATTTATCCGGGAGGCGCAGGTTCGAATCCTGCTCACGACCGTATTCTTTTTCCATTTCATATTATAGCTTTATTGGTATGATTCCATACAGAAAACAGAATAACTAAATACAATGGAATATTGAAGGGCTTTCCCCACATTTATAGTTCTTCGTCTTTGGTGTAATACTCGGTCAAAGTTTACCTAAGACAGGAAAACACAACCCGTGTAACAGAGGCAGTAATTACACGGAATGATAGTTGTAACGAGGCGTCGCCGTCTGAATGTTAAGCGTTGCTAGGCAACCAACAACTATTGCACGTGTGCCGTAAGTACAGTCACGAGCAAGACGTGTAAACACAAACTTTTAAAAACACACTGATAATATCTCTAGCGTGTATTACTAAGATAATTAGGTATGTAACACATATAGAAGAACCATTTCGTCTATATATGTATAGATTATTCAGGTAAGTACATATTTATATGTATTAATTTTTAAACTATCGCGTTGCATGATATTACTATATAACATAACATAACATAACATAGCATCAAGCCTGTATTCCCCGAAGGGGTAGGCAGAGGTGTACACAATTGTACACCCACATTTCACCAATGCTGTTATTAAGTCCCATGTAATAGGTGGTGAGCCTATTGCCATCAACCGGGCACATTTCCAAACTCCGGGCTGCTACTGAGAATTTCCTAACAGAAATACTCAATAACACTTTGCCCGACCCGGGAATCGAACCCGAGACTTCCTGCTCAGCAGTCGCGCTACGGACCACTAAACCAACGAGGCAGTTTAATATTACTATATACTAACAGGAATTAACGCGCAGACAGTCTGCTTGTGACCACGATCAGTGCAACCTGGTCGAAACGTCAAGCGAATCGAAGGTATTTATTGCGCGTTAATTCCTGTTAGTATATAGTAATATTTATATGTAGTTTACTACTAGAACTAAAGAAGCGGTATTGGATTTTTATCGCAGATTGTACTTTCTGCGTATAATCTGTGTAGCAAGGCTATACATTGATAGCTTGTTTTATAAGATGCCTCTTGAAAAGTGCAAATGTATATAAGTATGTACTCGTGACTGTACCATACTAAATAATGATTTTTTTTTCTGTAAAATTATTTTTCTAAGACATTTATATTGCAAAAGAAAAAATTTAATACCGTCTTGAGCAGGATTTGAACCTGCGCCTCTTGAATAAATACATCTGGCGCAGGTTCGAACCCTGCTTTTTCTTTCCACTATTTTATTATTAATCCCGAAAAATTAATAAATTTTCTCTGTAGAGCTATCAAAGTACAGAAATATTATGGATTGCTACTTTTGTGCTACGATGGCGTAGCGCGTACCTTGCGTAGTAACTCGTAACGTACCACATCAGCTACGGCGTAGCACGTGAGAATCGCTACGTTACACCTACTCTGTCTTTCCCTTCAGAGTTCAGGGAATATAGAGATGATGTCTATTATTTCATGTAGGTATGATATTTATTTAAGATACAAAGCCGTAGATTACAATAGCTTGCTTTCTTGTAAATATAGTTACGATATAATTTGTACCTTCTGTGTACCTTAATTTTAAACTATTATTCTGTGTACCTAGAATTACCTTAATTTTGTAATTTTTATAATATATAAAGATGTTAGATTCCTAAATAAATTTTCAGAAAAAAACAACTAATGGCAATAATAACGGATCTGAAAAAAATACGGATGTAACCTTGCCTTGTCATAGCGAATCATAGATTACGCACACGGAGCGTATTGGCGCTGAGTGGATGAGTTTTAAGTATTTGTATGCGTTTAGCTCGTGTATGACGAGTGAAATTGGATGAGTAGGCCTAGGACTATGTGAGAAGCATTTCTTACATATCGTACGCAACGCTACGTCCGTATTTTTTTATGGTCCATGGGAATAATTTTGCTTACGACGTATTTCTTTAATAGTTTTATATAAAATAACGATAGAAGTATGAAACGAAAACAAAAAATAATAACGATCATATAATTATAAAAAGTTTGTATTGATAAAGAAGTTCCAGTAAAAGATCGTGAAGTGAATATTATCTGTTGCTAGGCAGCCGTCACACGTGTAATATGAGAGTACACTGTTGCCTACAATCTTGATATTTAACAAAAATATTATATTTAAATTAAATAAAGAAACACTTTCGGATTTCTAATATTAATAAAGCAAGTACATAGCATCACGCCCGTATTTCTTGAAGGGGTAGGCAGAGATGTATACAGTTGTACACCCACATTTCACCAATGCTGTTAAGTCCCACGTAGTAGGTGGTTAGCCTAAGGCTGCCTGACCACTGCAGCGGAGCGAGGCGGCGGAACGGTGAGCGAGGTAAAAATCCACCATTAGAATTGCATAAAATCTGCGCTCATCTTCAGTGGACAAGGAGTTGCGAAATAGTTTAAGACTTCGCACAAAACTGGGAAGCGGAACGAGGACGCGGAGCGAGTAAGAGGAGCGGAGAAACGTAGGGGAGAAAGGAGCGCAGGCGTGTCAACTAAATCATTCGCCCGAAGCCGGCAGCTCAAATGACTCGTCGCGTGCTCCGCGTATAGAAAAACAGTCCGTAACTCGGCTCCGCATATAGAAAAACAGTCCGTAACTCGGCTCCGCATTACTTTCTTGCTCCGCTCCACTACCTAGCTCCGCGTCTATGGACAGACACAGTCCGCAACTCCGCTTCGCGTTATTCTCTCGCTCCGCTCCACCGGCGCACCCCGCTTCGATGGACAGGCAGCCTTACATGGGACTATTCCAAACTCCGGGATGCTACTGAAAATTTACTAATAGAAAAACTCAATAGCACTTTGCCCGACCCGGGACTCGAACCTGAGACCTCACGCTCAGCAGCCGCGCTTGGGACCACTAAACCAACGAGGCAGTTCGTGTTTTAATATAAGTATAGTCTATTCATATTTCTTTGTACCGATTTAAGCGTTTATGCAGGAAACACGTGTATCTATAAACAAGTTAGGATATTTCTGAGTTTTACATTAAAAGAAGAATGAACGTGGGTGTACTGTGGGCGTATGACATTTGCAAAGGTCTATTCTGAACAGCTGAGAAGAGTACTTATTAATTTTTTAAACGATTAAAGATAAATCTTTGAAAAGCATTAACGCATGCTTAGCGAACTCTAAAATTATAATATAAAATGGAAAAAGAATATGGTAGTGAGCAGGATTCGAAATTGCGCCTCCCGGATAAATACTCCAGGCGCTCTGACCACTAAGATTCACTAGATTTTTTCTTATAACATGGTTTCTACTCCTGACTAGGCATGGGTAACTCCGGACATATCTATATCTTCGGATATATATCCCAAAGAGGATATGTATCACTGCTTAAATAAAAAAATAGCATCCTATATCCGAGTAACTCCGACACCTTATATTCGACCCTGACAACGGTATGGAACGCCCGGAGTGGGCGGCTGAGGGATGAGAGAGAATGAACGTGTGAAAATACCGCGAAAGTCCAACAAACCGACGCGACTACCTGTAAAGTATGAAGGGAAATCAATTGTTATGTTACAATGTCACTTAATAGTTCGGCGGATTCATCAAATTATCATTTTCCAGCTACGTTGTATCCAGCCTCACTTCGGTGTATTTATTTAGAAGCCGGAGTTATTGATCTCAGATATAACATGCAACCTAAAGTTACTTCAGTATATATCAGAATATATTAAGCGGATACGGATATGCTAATCGGATATATATCTTTACTTGGAATTATATACTACATATCCAATCTTCGTGGAAGAATAATTCGGCATAATGAACAGAGTTCAGGATATCTCATTCGGCAGAGTGCCTGGAGTATTTATCCTGGAGGCACGTCCAAACCTTGCGCACGACTGCATTTTTCTTTTCACTAAAAACAAACACAAACACACAAATTTTCTACAAAGAATAATACAAACAAAAAAAAAATCGGCTCATGTAGAAACTCTATCTCTATTATAATAAAACAATCTCTATCTTTATCTTATATAGAAATTTTATCTCACTATTGGAAATTAAGAGTTCGTTAGATTTACGCGGACATTATCTTCTATTCATAAACGTTTTCTCGTCTCATCAATATCGCTTCAGCGTTCTACAAACCGTTACATAGTTTGTTAATTTTCTTTTATAATATTGGTGTTTTGGTGGCTGAGTTGCCCGCGACCGTAGGAGTGCACCCTTAAAATACAATCCCCACAGGGGCCCCTGGGTAGTACAAAACAGGCAACACAATTCTGGTGGGAGGGACGCTTCGGTTGCGACTGGTTACCACCCACCGGACGAAGCCATGCCGTAAAGCGGCCTAGTCATGTTTCGGGGTATAGTCCGGTTCAACCGTTGCGGGAGACGATTTTGGGCGGTTGCATCAACTAACTCACTTAGAGTGAATAGATTTCTTTTAGATCTACGTGCTTCATCCTCGGCCTCGCCGTTACTAACCATCAGGTGATTTGGTGGTCAAACGTAAATTCCATTTGATAAAAAAAGTGTACACTTCTAGTTTTCTTTTAAACGGCAACACAGAAAAAGCACTTCCCCTTTTAAAATAGGCCACAACTCAGCAGCTTACGTATACCGTTCCATATTTAAGTCCCTAAGCCATTTGATTTAAAGCGGCTATTTATTACCCATTTACTCGTTTTGATCTTAAAGCCGCTTTGAAAACATCTAATACATGCAAGGTGAAATCCGCTTTAAAATTTACTTGCTTTTATTGAAATTGCTTAGCAAGTACCTAACCGGTGGGATAATATATAATGCATAATTTCTTAAAAACAACAGAGAATTAAATTGTTCATTTATTTAAATACACACCATTAAGAACATCTCTCAGGGGTGATGGATACCTCACAATGTTCCTCCCAATCTTTCACCGTTATGAACAAGTTATAATTAAATTCTTATACGCACATAACTCAAAAAGCCAGTGCTGCGTGCCTTGGATTCGAAATTGAGACCTTTGACTTGTCAGTCCAGTGGTCATATCACTAGGCTATCCCTGACAATTTTATTCTTATTTTTATTTGTGTAATCGCAAAGCCAAGTCAGCCTATGGGTGGCATTCCCTAGGTTGGCTCCTAATCATACATTAACATTAGATAACCAGCCCATAACTGCCCCACTATAGGGCAAAGGGCTTCTTCCCATACAGAGAAGGCACAAACATTGATCACTACGCTAGCTCACTGCGGGTTGGCGATTTTCAGACAATTAAGTCAAAGTTTCCTCACGATGTTTTCCTTCACTGTGATATCTTAGATTTAATAAGAAAGTACATTGACAAAGTTCCATTCGTACATACCAGGTTTGAACCCACAATCTAAAGCACAAAATGGGGACCAAAACCAGTTGGCCACCACGACTGTACCACGCTTCTTATCACATGATAAAAACAAACAGTGCTATACTGTACAAATGATTTTATATACTTATTAACACTTAATGCACGAAATAAAATTGTACTTTAACTTACTTATAATTCTTGATGAGGTTTTTTAAGTCCGAAAATGTTTGTTAAAAATGGCCAGAGTCTGGACACACAGGTTTTAAGTATGTACATTCTTGATGGATCTGGATGAACCTCCCCGACCCTTGCTCGTGCCAGCCCGCGTAGCCGCTGAGCCTGTAGCTTTAAACTCGTCCCTAAATAATAATGATTTGAATCCGATCCAGCCAGTCCCTTGCTGTTCGCCCACCAGCGACGCCCTAAGCCGAGGCTCGTACCCCGCAGGGGGTGCCCTTAGCGTGTTGTCGCTTTAGTTTATAATTAGTTCGTATGCCCCTGGCTGGAGGCCTTAATAATAATTTATTATTAGGGCATCCACAGGAAAGTCCGGTTAAGCAGTCGACGACCTCCTAGGTTGACATGCGAGATGCCATTATCAAAAAAAAAAAAGGCTCTGGATGACCTCTGATCTTTTTGCCATTATTACTAGCTGATAAATACATGTTTATCATACATTCCAGAAGTACATACTTCTAGAACATATTTTTCAGGTCACAAGTCTCCTGCTATGTATTATTTATAATAAAACCATACATACATACAAACATAGACTGCCAATAGCTTAACCCTTACTTCCTTCCTTAAGGCTTTGCCGTAGTCGGATAAAAATATACGACGACTTAATAGCTTTTATATCTGTTTCAAGTAGATTGAATAAGAAAATATATAAACAAAACCATAACATATCATCACCCCTGTATTCCCGAAGATTGTTCTGTGATATAACCAGTTCACAAAACAAAAAACGCGGTGGTGAGCAGAGGTCGAGATGGCTTAGTGGTCGGAGCGCCTGGAGTATTTATCCGGTTCGCGACCGTATTCTTTTTCCATTTCATATTGTAACTTTAGAGTTCGCTAAGCATGCGTTAATGCTTTTCAAAGATTTATCTTGAATCGTGAATCACTCCTGTATTCCCCGAAGGGGTAAGCAGAGGTGTACACAATTGGACACCCACATTTCACCAATATTGTTATAAGTCCTATGTAATAGGTGGTGAGCCTATTGCCATCAACCGGGCATAATTCCAAACTCCGGGCTGCTACTGAGAGTTTCCTAACAGAAAAACTCAATAACACTTTGGCCGACCCGGGAATCGAACCCGAGACCTCCTGCTCAGCAGTCGCGCTTCGGACCACAAGACCAACGAGGCAGTTCCAGTCCAGAGATTTCTCGATGGTGTGTAAAGCCATGTCAGAGACCTACGGGCGGTTTAGCCTCTGACACTAGGTTTTTCATCAACCATACGATAAGAAGAAGATTAAGACAAGAATTGATGATCACATAATGTTGTTATCTACTACTAATCCCAAAATTATTGCTACGCATACATTTGCAAAAGTCTTTTGAAATTCTACAGCGCAAAAAAAATGGCAAGAATGAAATATACAAGAACTTAAACCATAAATTCAATATAAAAGCGCAACACACGAAAATCGGCGCAAGGCCACAAAAATGCTAAAATGAAGAAAAATGGATGTCCACCATAATGTTTTTTCACAAAAGTAAAATGTATTTTCATAGAGGGCGTGCGTGTTTAACATTAAATTGTGATTCTATTAAGCATAAATACGGTCACATAATAAAGTCTATTTTCCGTAGGCAAATGCCCAAATCCGGGCTGCATTTACACCGATTCGAGCACATTGGGTGAATAAACTTGGCTACAAAATATTCCATCAATAAAACTGTGACCAGAAAGAGTGGCCATATTGTCACAATGAAGTCCCTTATCAACTTTAGCATACATTACATATTTTTTACTTATTGTGTTTTATCTTTTATCATAAAATATTCTCATGTAAACACGGAATACGGAATAATATTTCAAAATATTATTCCGTAGGTACTCCAGATAGGATATAAAATACATCATTATGTTTAGAAGGCATTTTTTATCTGGCTGGTTGTTCAATTTTATTGATAGAATCTTACTATATAAAAATATTGCCCAATGTTTTTTTCATCCTGTTTCTTATTATGTATCTACTATTCCTTATATATTAAACGCAAAGGAAACGTTGTCAGAGAGAATCGTGAGTGGAGACGACGTTTTGCCAAATGTAATAAAGGTCGCTTCCAAACGAGATAGACTTGTTAGTACATCTGAGTATGATTGTTGAATAAACTCAAAATAAAAATAAAACACCCTACTGACTCAAAATAACAAACCAACAGACATAGAAACAGACGAAGATTTGGTAGAAAATAGTGAATTTAAAAACGTTCCCCCTATCGTTCACTCTGCTTCTTTTAGGGTTTGAGCATTGACACTAGAATTTTAAATAGGAGCAAAATAATATGTCTGAATGATGTCTACTTAATTTCATAAGATATATAGTTAAAATGATTATAATTAAGTGTGACATCTTTATAAATAAATGTAATTCTCTAAGTCTAAGTGGCGTAGAAATATTTTTAAGGTAGACTTGTGGGCTAACTTAAGAAACACAGAATTGGTTCTGATAGCTCATTACAAACTGTGTTCAGTAAACGATTTGGGTTAAGCAACGCCTGGCTTGGTCAATGTGTAAATTCGTGAATGCCAGGAGCATTTCGATCCGAGCATTTCTCGAAGAGCGCGTTAAACTGTTGTGTACAACAGTCCCAGCTGTTTTGATGAATGGCAGTCATGAAACCAAGTCTGAGGCCTATATATGGCTTAAACAAATCTGAATCTCCATCTCTCATGTCCCCGTCCAGGTAACAAACAGGGTCGAAGAAGACAAGTATAGGATTAATTAGGCATGCGTGTGTTAGAAAGATTTAACTGTATTAATTCATCACCTATTGGGACTTCCTAACGGCAACGGTGAAAAGAGAGTATTTTTTTAATTAAAATGGATCTAAATTTGGCCACCAACTCGCCTGATGGTAAGCGATGGTGTGGTCGAGGATGGAGCAAGTAGATCCAGAAGAAATCTATTCACTCCCAGTAGAGTAGATAGATTTAGGAAAGAACGATAGTTGGGGAGTTGATGCAACTGCCCAGACCCGTCTCCCACAACGGTTGCACTGGACTACATCCCGAAACACGACTAGAGCGCTTCACGGCATAGCTTCGTCCGGTGGGTGGTAATTTGGGCGGCCGAAGCCTCCCACCAGACTTACGTTGCCTGTTTTGCACCACACTACTACGGACGCGGGCAACTCAGCCCCCAAAAATGAGTGTATGACATTGTACATCTCTGCTTACCCTGTCTAGAAATGTAAGCTTGATAAAGTAAGAAAGACAGAAGGAAAGAGTTTACTATGATATACGAGTATATTTCATGAATTACTCTATTTCGCGTAGTATTACAACACTGTGTGACCCAAACCCTCTTTAATACGGGTCACACGCATCGATCAAATGCTGTATACATGTATGTAGTTCAACCTTTATTATGGGCTTTCATTTAAGTCCACTTAGTCCCCATTTTGGGTTCTCGTCAATGCAATTATGTATGTTGTTGGTTATATAAATAGATGTATATAGGCTCTATTTGTGTTGCGATATTGGGAAGTGTCGTATGTTTTTGTTTTTTGTGAAAATATATGAATTTAATTTCATCAAGATTTTGTTCGTGAATATTTTTGGTTCTGGGACGTCAATCAAACACCGAGACGGATAGCTGACTACTTTATTGTAAAACAGCGCTTACCCACATTACTCATTAACAAACATAGTACCAAATACCTTACACTTTTCCCCCCATAAGAGTAAATATAGACATATCAGAAAACATTAGTACTTTAAGATACAATTATTTAATATTTATATTAAACCCGCAACAACTTAGATATAACTTATGAGTACCACAATATTGTTGTTATTTAACGGATAACATCACAATTGTTTAATATATTAAATCTTAACTTTATTAACGGCGCGCACGTGTGCGCGTAGTGCTCGGGCCGAAACACCTGGTGGTGGCGGCGGTGGCGACGGGGAGCGAGGTCCCGGTGCGATAGCACTCTTAGAGCCCGCGCTGCCCGCCTCCGTGTCCAGCTCACCGGATGCTTCAGATGCATCCTCGAACTCCTGTTCATTACTATCATCTTCCCCCTTATGAGTTCCGATGCTCGCTCGTGACATTGAAAACCGCGACTTGTGTCCAACAGGAATAATTTGATCACGATGTCTACGCCACTCGACCCCGTTTCCCATGTCAATGCGGTAAGACACCGGCCCCGTACTTTTAACTACTGTACCCGTGGCCCATTTATCAGAACTTGAGGTGTAATCGCGTGCGAGTACCGGTTCTCCTTCCTTAGATTGAAGGCCGAGGCGTGCCACCTGCATGAGCTACCTGTCGTTGTTGAGCCGCTCGCGCCACTTGCGCGACGTCTGGTCGGAACGCATCCAATCGAGTCCGCATCCGACGTCCAGTTAGCAACACTGCCGGGGGCACACCCGTAGTTGCATGCTCACAATTGCGATAATTAAATAGAAATATATTTAGTGCTTGCAACACATTTTCACCACTATGAACTGCTCTTTTAATTGCCTTTTTAACAGTCTTTACCGCATTTTCAGCGGCACCATTACCCTGCGGCCTGTAAAGAAGAAAGAAAAGAAAGAAAGAAAAAGTTTTTTATTTCCACGCGCCATCGGACGCACACACTTATATCTATACAATTTTTAACTAAAACCTAATTAATTTAATAATAACAAAAGACATTTTATTATTATGTATACCTACCCATAATTTTGTAAGTCTATTAAAGTAAATTAAAAACAATATTTAGTCTATGGGTCAAACCCTACATTAACATAACCTAACCTAAGAGTTCACAGATGTCACACTGCAAAAACAAAACTTTTTATTTGTTGTTATTTTTGTTGCCATCTTTGACTTTCGTGATAAAACAGTTTAAAGATTTCTTTTTTATTTAACATGGAGCTGGCTGTTGTGCGTCCTATGTGCGTAAAAACGAAGGTATTTGCTCAGCATAATGCTGCGGCTTCGGACGGACCTAATGCCAAACAGCGCTGATTTACAGCAAAAACCTGTATGGCGCTGTCGTTACATGTAAAATACAATTATTAATGCAATAATTTTTAAATTCATACGATAGGAATGGTGGTCCGTTATCCGTAACGAGTTGCGAAGGTAAACCAAACCTACAAAAAACTGTCATTAAAGCTGTGATTGTCGACTGTGCATCCGTGCTCCTCATAGGGAGTGCCTCAATCCATTTTGAATGCGCATCGACTAGTATAAGATACTTTTTCCCCGAGTACTCCGCAAAATCCGCGTGCAAGCGTTGCCAAGGAAATAAAGGAAATTCCCACGGATGTTGGTCCGAACGCGGTGCTGCATCGCGCACCATGCGACACGGCTCACACGAACGACCCAACATTTCAAGGTCACTATCTAAACTTGGCCAATAAACATAATTGCGCGATAAGTGTTTCATTTTTGTAACACCCAAATGACCTTGGTGAAATGTTTTTGGTATAATAATACGATATTTATAAATTAAACAACCAAAATCCATCGTTATATCATTTTTTCGTGCAAAATATGGTTTTTCTTCTTCGCTACTAGGTACGGCTGGCCATCCAAATTTAACATATCCCAATATTCGCGATAATATTACATCTTTATTGGTTTCCTTACCTACGTCATGGAAATTTACTGGCATACATTTATTAACTAAGTTAACATAACTCATTGACTCGGTGGGACGGCGCTCTTGTGCTAACGGTAAACGAGACAGCGCGTCCGCCGGGCCGTTTTGTTTTGAAGTAATATATTTAATAGTAAGATCGTATGCGGCTAATCGTGCAGCCCACCGTTGTAAGCGACTGGCCGCCATTTGGGGTATACCCACCTTAGGTCCAAAAATGTAACTTAAGGGCTGATGATCTGTACGTAATTCAAATTTCCTACCATAAAGATATTGGTGATGTCGAATGACACCATAAAATATTGCCAGAGCCTCTTTGTCAATCTGACTATAATTTCGCTCCGCGTCATTGAGTGTGCGTGACACACAGCTGACCGGTCGCTCACTGCCGTCTGGGAAGCGATGCGCCAATACTGCGCCCAGCCCGTACGCGCTGCTATCCACCGATAGCACCAAAGGCCGCCCCTCCTCATAATGTGCTAGTACCGTGTCGCCTGATAGGACTCGCTTAGCTTCCTTAAAAGCTTCCTCGCACTCAGTACTCCAATTCCAACTGACCCCTTTTTTTAAAAGTTCATACATCGGGTGTAATAGAATACTTAATTTGGGGATAAACTTTCCATAATAATTCAATAAACCTAGGAAGCTTCTTAACTGAGTGATATCCGTTGGTGTAGGTGCATTTATGATAGCCTCCACCTTCTTTGGATCCGGACGAAGACCCCTTTTATCAATAATGAATCCGAGATATTTAACGCTCGATTGTAAAAAGCAACATTTGCCGAGATTCACTGTCAAACCCATATCTCTTAATCTAACTAGAACTTGTCTTAAATTACTCAAATGTTCAGATTTTGAAGCCCCCGTCACACAAATATCATCAAGAAAAACCACCGTGCCAGGCACACCGCGCAATGTCTCGTCCATTAATTTTTGAAATTTTTCCGGAATGCAAGATAACCCAAATGGGGTACGACGATAAACAAAAGTACCTATGTGTGTCGTTATAGCTGTACATAGATGCGAATCTTCTGTCAACATCGTCTGCTGATATGCATGGGTTAAATATATTTTGGTGAATTCACTCCCCCCACTTAGAGTTGCAAACAATTCTTCGATGCGCGGGAGTGGATAAAATTCACGTTTAAGCTTGCGATTAATGGTAACCTTATAATCACCACAAATTTGTATGTCACCGTTCGCCTTGATAACCGGCACGATCGGTGTACCGTAGTCTGAGTGCTCGACCCGGTAGATAGTACCCTCGGCCTCAAGCCGCTCGAGTTCGCGCTCGACACGAGCGCGGAGTGCCAGCGGTACGGGGCGGGCCCGCAGGTAAACTGGCTCATTATCGGTCAGTTGCAATTGGAGCAATTTTTTTCACTTGCCTAGTTTATCAGTAAAGACCTCAGGAAACTCAGTAGCTAACTTACTAATACATGGATCAGCAATAATATCATTTAAATGGATTTGTTTAATATTGAGAGACTTTAACCAATCCCTGCTCAATAAAGGACACCCTCCATTTTTTATAACATAACAACATAGATTATTTGCTGTGACATTACCGAGTCTAACATTAACCAGTATATAACCTAATGAATCTATTCGTGTTCCTGAATAAGCACGTAACGTTAAATTATCAGATTTAATTATTTTATTCGGAAACATCTGCTTATAAAAGTCTTCACTAATCGCCGAGATGCGACTTCCCGTATCAACTTCACATTTTATTTCATGCGTGTCAATGTTCACGTTAATAAAGTAAGTTTTGTTACCTTTAGACGCCAGTTGGATGCTAAACAAATCCTCATCCTCCGAGTAATCCTCACTTACGTAATTTTGCCTGCCGGCCTGACCACTACGACGCACCTCTTTGCACATCACTTTTAAATGTCCGCGTTGGTTACATTCATCACAATTGTAATTAATTTAACGACATCTTTCTGGCCTATGTGGCTTCCCACACCGCCAGCACTGTTGACTAGACGCGGATGGCGCCGGCGCTGCGTTGCGCCACATCCGGCGAGCTCCTCCACCGCTCGTATGTGTTCGTCCTGCGCTGGTCCTATGCAGGCCTTCCCCTGCGTCGCCGCCTACACCTGAGGTCGTAGCTGCGGCAGTCGCCGCGCTCACCTCTGCGTGCCTCTCCGCGGCCTCTAACGCCAGAGCCAGCTCCACCGCCTCTTTGTATTAAATATTTTTCTCTGCAAATATTCGCGATCGCATCGCGCAGTGACAAAGTCCCGAAACAAATTGGTCCCGAAGGTTCTCTTCAAGCATCGTACCAAAGTTACAAGTGGTTGCCAGATGTTTCAAATCTTGAAGGTACTCCGTCATGGATTCGCCAACACGCTGTCTACGTAAGCAAAACATGTGACGCTCGGCAATCTCCGATCTTTGTGGTTCTAAATGATCGGTCACCAAACATACTAATTCGTCGAATTTCTTCGTTTCACGATCCGCCGGAGCACATAGATCGCACATTAACGAATATGTAGTTTCACCCACAACCGTAGTGAGTAACGGTACACGCAAGTCATCTTTTATCTCATTCAGTAAAATATATTGTTTAACACGGCGACTATACTGTAGTGAGTAAGTAAATCATATTACCTACCTAAAGTAAGCTTATTCTAAGTAAGTAAGAATTATATACATAAGTTGTCAGCGCGCTGTAGTCTGTAGTTAGGAGTCAAGTAAATATAACGTTTTATACCAATACATAAGGATTTCATTTACACGATTCCCTACGGCCTTTACATGGCGACCCTGCCACCTGGGGCCATGGCCATCAGCATCAGCTATAATGGGTCGAGTGGATAATTTTGGCAAGTTTTCGGATTCACTACGGTTTCCATCATGGGAAAATCATACTCAAAGGAAGAGGTCATCGTCGCGCAGAATGCGGCCGGAGCGAGTTCTAATGATGCTATTTTGAAGGACATTGGCAATCACCTCAGCATTGGAAATTTAATGACTAAAATTTTGCTGGCGATTATTGGAATAGCTGCTTTGTATGGCGTCTATCATTTCTACAAAAAATGCCACAAGCGATGGATTCGTGCAGAAGTGGATGGACACATTTTACAGCGCCTACAAATTAGGATGTCGGCGCGCAGAGATCGTATAGCGGAAAATGCGGACAATGTTTAAAGGTTTTATAAAAATCAAAACGACCGTGACAAGTAAACATTAAAATGCGTTAATAATAAACATAAAGTGCGTGAAAGTGCAATTAAAAAGTTAGTGATTACTGAAAAACATTCGTAACTATGCGGAAAAATAAATAGAAGCAGTAAGTTTTAGGTCTATAAGTTTTTAAAATGTGTTGTTATGACTACAGAATTAGAATCTATATATACAAAATTAGATAAGATTTATGTTAATTTACGTAAGTTAGGTCCAAAACGAAGGACAACAGAAATTTTGAGAATAAAATTATTGGAGTCGAATAATTTGTATAATGAGTACGAATCATTTGTTGTCGACCTTAATGTTAAAATAAAAAATAAGCAGTTATCTTTAGACACACTTGCGTTAATAAAAGACTTAGGTAGTAAAATCACTTTGATTTACCAAAAGATTCTTGATTTCGATAAGTAGAAAATAAAAACTAAAATGGAGTTTGAACTAAAAACCGCCGTCAACTTATTGCCGTTGATGAATGATGACGAGAAGATAACTCGACAATTAATTGATGCAATCGATTTATATAGTAGTATGTTGGAAAAAGGAGAACACGTTCATCTTATTAACTTTGTTTTAAAAACAAGATTGTCCCCTGGAGCTAAGCTCAGAATTAATCAAAAATATTCAGATGTTACTGATTTAATCCAGAACATGAAAACACATTTACTTACCAAGAAATCTGATACTGCTTTGCAAGCACGTATGCAAAACGCAAGGCAAAATGATCGCACCGTTGCCGAGTTTGGCTCGGAATTAGAGCAATTGTTTACTGAGTTAACGATAGCCCAAGCTGAGGATGACACCGAAGCTTATCCAATTTAAAAAAAAGTAAACGAGCGCAACGCTATTAGGCGTTTCGCAGAAGGCTTACGTAGCCAGAAGTTGGGCACGATCATTTTGGCTCGCAATTACTCTAATTTAAAAGATGCAATCAGAGCAGCACTAGATGAAGAGACCAGTTCCAGCGGACAAATCATGACATATAATAATCGTGGTCGTAGTAGTGGTCGTTATCACAGAAGCTGGTTTCCTAACCGTGGAAATCGTGCTAATGGCAACAATCAGTTTCGAGGAAATTATTCAAATAGAAGCCGATCATTTAATCATACGCGATCACAAAATCGAACTAAGAATCGAGGAATCAATAGAGGTCGTTCAAATTATTTCAGGCGTTCTGAGCATAGTCAAAACGTATACACTGCAGAAGAAAAAGAAAATCCTAATACTTCTACAGTCAATAAACCAGAGCAAGATCAATCTCTGAACCATTTTTTTCGTGCATAAACATGTGTTCACTTTAGAAGGCGTTAATCACGCTACTTTTGTATTACACGGTACAAAAATTCATACTTTAATTGATTCAGGTGCATCAATTTGTGCTATAAAGTTGTCATATTTATTACAGAGGCACATAAAATTTCACAAATCAAATATAACTATAAAGGGCATAGGAGGTAATTTAACTTCTATTGGCTATGTTTATTTGAAATTAATGTGCGAAAATGTAGTTTTCTTCCATAAATTTTTCGTTTTCAAAAACTTACCCTGTAATACGGATGGAATTGTAGGACAAGATTTTCTTTTAAAATTTAAAGCTAAACTAGATTATAATAATAAAACTTTGAATTTGTCTAGTAATGGCAAAGAAATTCTAATGCCTTTAATCGTGGGCCATGGTATATTTGTACCACCACGATGTGAAGTAATAAGATATATCCCCGTGTCGGTGGATAGTGATTGTATTGTTTTGCCTAAACAGATATTAACTGGTGTATTTTTAGCAGGATCAATAGCGTCTCCTTTTTATGGTAGGATTCCTGTAAAAATTTTGAACACGACCGAAAATGAATACTTTTTAGATTATTTCGTCCCGGAAATTCACAGTTTAATCGCCTATAATTTATGTTCGTTTTCAAAGGATAATATCAATGCAGAAAGAATAAAAAAGATTTATTGTTCTCTTAAACTAAACAGTTATCTTAATTCGGAAGAACAAATTTCTATCGAAAATATTGTCGCGAAATACCCTGACTTATTTTACCTGCCAGGCGATAAATTAACGATAACTAACGTCTATCAGCAAAATATCAGGATAAAAGAAAATACTGAACCCGTCTACGTAAAACCATATCGCATTCCATTCGCACAAAAATTAGAAATTAATAAGCAAGTTAACGATATGTTGGACAACGATATTATAGAAAAAGCTAGCAGTCCGTGGTCAAGCCCCGTATTATTAGTCCCAAAGAAATCGGATGTTAGTGGCGAAAAAAAGATGCGATTAGTCGTAGACTATCGAAAACTTAACCAAGTCATCCATGATGACAAATTTCCACTTCCAAATATCACGGATATCCTTGACTCATTGTCCGGAGCTGTGTATTTCTCACAACTGGACCTCTCCCAAGCCTTCTACCAAGTTCAGCTGAGTCCAGAGAGCAGAGAATGTACGGCATTTACAACGAGTCAAGGACAATATCAAATGAAGCGTCTACCTATGGGATTAAAGATTAGCCCAAGCTGTTTTAGCCGTCTAATGACAGTAGCGCTTTCAGGTCTTAACTATGACTATTGTTTAGTATATTTGGATAATATTATATGCTATGGCCGTGACCTTGAGAGCCATAATAAAAATTTACTGAGTATTTTTGAACGTTTGCGTCATGTTAATTTGAAATTGAATCCGCAAAAATGCGAATTTCTTAAAAAGCAATTATTATACTTAGGCCACGTTATTTCTTCTGAAGGAATACTGCCTGATCCTGAAAAGACTAGGGTACTAAACGACTTTCCACAGCCAAAAACAGCCGATGAGGTCAAAAGATTCGTAGCTTTCGCCAATTATTATCGTAAATTTATACCACAGTTCGCCGAGATTGTTTTACCACTCAATAATTTATCTAGGAAAAATGTTAAGTTCGTTTGGTCTGGTGATTGTGAAAAGGCATTCATAATATTGAAAAAATGTTTTGTTAATTACCCTATCTTAGACTATCCAGATTTTTCCCAGGAGAATAAATTTATTTTAAAAACGGATGCTTCAAATCTCGCTTTAGGATCTGTGCTATGCAATAAAAATGATAGGCCGATTGCATATGCAAGTAGAGGACTTAATAAAGCCGAGAAAAATTACCCGGTTATTGAGAAAGAACTTCTGTCCATAGTTTGGAGTGTTCAACACTTTAGGCCGTATTTATATGGCCGAAGGTTTATTATACAAACGGATCACAAACCGTTACTATACCTATTTAATATGACTAACCCTTCAAGTCGGTTAACTAAGTTTCGATTGCGACTGGAAGAATATGATTTTGATGTGGTGTATGTAAAGGGCTCAGATAATATAGCTGCAGATATGTTATCTCGAGTTCTTATTACAAGTGAGGATTTGAAAGGCATGAGTGAGAGTATGGTATGTGTGATGACGCGAAGTATGGCAAAAAAGGATCAATCAACCGACTTCAAGGACAACAGTTCGAAATTAAGTGTCCACGATACCCGGCCTGATCAACCGGCAGTCGTCGAGGTTCTTAAACGTACCAAGGACGATATCGAACTAAAGATAATGACTGTTAAGGACGCGCGCGAATTACTGAAAAATAAAAATGAAAATTTTATGTTTCAGAAACCCAAAAGTACAATTTTTATAAATCCAAATTCTTTATCAACTGTTGCGCGAGGCGCACTGTTGAAAGATTTGGTACAATTGTGTGAAATAAATAAAATAAAAGAGCTAATTATTATGAAAACGTTATTACAAAATGACTTTATATCATATTTAATAAAAAATATTAAAAGAAAACGGTCCGGACCACGTTTTATTGTATTAAGCGAGGTACAAACTATCACTAGTGTTGAGTCAAAAACTATAATATTAAATGATTTCCATTTATTGCCATCTAGTGGGCACGCAGGTGTCCAAAGAATGGTTAAAAATATTAAAAAATACTATTTTTGGCCAGGAATTCAGAAAGACGTAGCTGAATATGTAAAAAAGTGTAACAAGTGTCAATTCCAAAAACATACTAATCGCCATACGAAACAACCCCTAACAATCACTTCTACTGCGAATAGTGCTTTCGAAAAGTTATATTTAGATATTGTCGGTCCTTTAGACAAAGACAATGAAGGCTACTGTTATATTTTGACCCTACAATGTGAATTGTCTAAATATGTCGAAGCGTATCCTATAAAAACTAAAGATTCGAACACAGTGGCAAAATCATTTGTGGACAATTTTATCCTAAGATACGGTATACCTAAAGAAATCGCAACAGATCGTGGTACTGAATTTTTGTCTAATGTAATGAAAAGCGTTTGTAAATTACTTAATATTCAGCAGTTAAGTGCAACAGCTTATCATCACGAAAGTGTTGGTTCGCTTGAAAATTCCCACAAACACCTCGGTGCTTTCCTTCGCATACAAACGAATAATCAACCTTATTTGTGGAGCAGTTGGGTTCCTTATTGGACATTTTCATACAACACATCTGTTCACACTGAGACTTGTTACACTCCATTCGAGTTAGTATTTGGGCGAAAGTGCATATTGCCTAGTAATTTGACACATAGTGTTCAACCACTATATAACTTCGATGACTACAGTTTAGAATTAAAATATAGGATTCAAAAGGCATGCTCAGATGCTCGAGAAAATTTGATTCGTAGTAAAAATATACGTAAGCTTAAATATGATAAGAATAGTAATGATGTAAGTTATAAGATAGATGATTTAGTTTTGTTAAGAAATGAAGTAGCACGTAAGTTGGACCCAGTGTATACAGGCCCTTATCGTGTTATTCAAGACGTAACACCTAATGTAATTATAGACATTAATAATAAACATGTAACCGTGCATAAAAATCGCACTAAGCGTTATTATAACCAGGCATGTGAACAAAGCCCTGGGAATATAAATGTAAAATGATACGAGTTTACGAGAATTGTTTTAAATTTGATTATGTAGGTACTATTTTTGTGATTCATAAGTAAGTTTATTAGAATTGTAATGACTTGTACTTTTAAAATGTATTGCCTTATTATAATTATAAATAAAATAATATTTCTATGATATTATTTTATTTAAAAAAAAAGGGGGGGCGTGTAGTGAGTAAGTAAATCATATTACCTACCTAACGTAAGCTTATTCTAAGTAAGTAAGAATTAGATACATAAGTTGTCAGCGCGCTGTAGTCTGTAGTTAGGAGTCAAGTAAATATAACGTTTTATACCAATACATAAGGATTTCATTTACACGATTCCCTACGGCCTTTACAATACGACGGCCACTGCTTAGAATTAATGTCAAATGGTTCTAATCGACCGATTGGCATATTATTAACGATTATACACGCAATTTAGATTCGAAAAATTCCTCGTCGCCAAATTGGACGTCAATCAAACACCGAGATGGATAGCTGACTACTTTATTGTAAAACAGCGCTTACCCACATTACTCATTAACAAACATAGTACCAAATACCTTACAGGTTCCAACATCAAATCGGACCTTTCGAAACAAAAGAGTTCCAAAGTGATTTATTTATTTGAATAAAATCAAATTTGTTCACGATACTAAACGGAGGAGTATACTACTTCCGACCGTATTTCGGTCACGTAGGCCTATCTCCACTGAGATTAGCCAAGTACGCAGGAGATTTTATAGTGCACAAGTGTATGCGCAAACACAGGTGCACTCCCTCTTCCTTCACCCTCATATTCCGATGGGACGGAAATCCGACACGACCAGAGAGAGATCAGGCGCAGGACCGACGGCTTTACGAGCTCTCCGAAGCACGGGGGTGTCACACCACCAACTTCCTGACTCCGGGCTGCTACTGAGAATTTCCTAACAGAAAAATTCATTAACACTTTGCCCGACCTGGGAAGCGAACCCAAGACCTCACGCTCAGCAGCCGCGCTTGCGACCACTAGACCAACGAGGTAGTAAACAGAGGAGTAGGTACCGGTTAACACCTACAATAACACATTCATAAAAGTTTGTCTGTTGCTGCTGTGCTCCTACCAACCTGAGCAACCTGTATTGAGACGAAACAGTTTGCCTCCCTAAATGAGTATCAGTTTTGATTTACGTACATGTTACAGGTCTTGGTTAGGACTTGATAACCACCATTTATTTATATCATTTTTTACGCCACGCTGTAAGTCTAGGCAGAACCTGCCAGCCATGCCAGCCAGCCATGCCAGTCATGCCAGCCAGCCAAGCCACTCATGTCACCCTTGCCAGCCATGCCAATGCCAGCTGCTCAGCTATGCCAGCCAAGCAGTCAACGACCATGACAGCTGTGACGTCACAACCGGTGTTATCTAAAGTAGGTGAGGATTAAATTATAAATAACGGTGGGAGCTCAGTTTTGGACTTAATCTTGTTCTGTACTGACTGGTAGCCGGAACTCTGTCCAAATTGGTATAAGTTGATAGTAAAATATATGATTTGATTATTGAAACGTGTTTCTGTTTCCTTCTGTTACACATTTGAGAAAACTAGGAATATATCTACTTATATTTTTATTAACGACCACAAAAATACTGCCCTGGTTCTTTTTAGAAACACCCCTTATTTTTATGTTGCTGTACTCACCAAAGGAAACGTAAGTAAATACGGTCAACTATTAATATGTTCCTTCATATAATTTCACAAGCATTTTCAACGGGCAATTAGTATGAACAAACATACTGTGATAAATTTCTTTCCTAACATATAAAATAAAACACACGAATTTTTTCCTCCCCAAAAAATACGGAATCGTACTATACATAATTCCGGACACATTCGTATCGAAAAAATAAAGTTCTGACATTTTTATCGGGGCAACACCTCACGTACTTCTCACTAAGGGAGCATAAACAAAACTAAATTTAAGATATCGACTGCGTTTAAATTATTGATCGTAAGGGTAGTGGTATAGTGGGAGAGAGGTAGCGTTATTTTAATATCATTAGGTGTTAAAACATAATATAACATAGCATCACGCCTGTATTCCCAAAGGAGTAGGCAGAGGTTCACAGTTGTACACCCACATTTCACCAATGCTATTATTAAGTTCCATGTAATAGGTGGTAATCCTATTGCCATCCGGGCACAATTTCAAAATCCAGGCTGCTACTGAGAATTTCCTAACAGAAAAACACAATATAACTATGCTTGACCCGGGAATCGAACCCGAGATCTCTAGCTCAGCAGTCGCGCTTGGGACCGCTAGACCAACGAGGCAGATTCAACCGTTACCTTGTGTTATAACTTTAGAGGATATATTGGTGCCAAATTAAAGTACCAAAAATTGACAGAACATTAATTATTAATGTTCTGTCATCGTTCACTTACCTCAAAGCCTCCGCCCTTATAACATCAGTATTTATTTAATTAAATGTAATCGTTTATCTAGAACTAAATACGCCTGTAGAAATTATAATAGTTCGCTGTAACGTTACTAATACATTTTGCCATACAATTATTGAAGGCGTTAGGCCTGAACACCTTGCGGAGTTCTATTTCAAATGGATGCAAATAAATACAATATCGCAACCAAGGCACTGGCCACGTCACTGACATTTTTATAGTCTTTTAGGTATTATGAATTAATTATCAGTTGCTTAAAACGATCTAGGAACAAATCACGAGGAGAACACCTTACTGATGTTCTCAGAAGTTGTCAAAGATCTACGGGTGGTTTAAACTCTGAAACTACCGTTGTTTATGAACTATGGTTCATAAACAACGGTAGTTTCAGAGTTTCGATATGAGTAGTTTCTAAGAAGATAAGGCAATGGAAATGCAGCAGATAAAGTTCAAAACGTGATGAACATGTTGTCTTTAAAAGTTGCATCGCTTTCGTTCTTTGGCAATGTGAAATGACTGAAATATCAAAATTACCCATTACTTAAAAAAATTCATTAATTTTTGAAATAAAATTTGCTCAGGTAACTCTGAATAAATACAGATAAATATTTGAAAAGCATTAACGCATGCATAACGAAGTTATAAATTTTTTTGGAAATAAAAATACTGTCTTGGAGTAGGATTCGAACTTGCGTCTCCTGGATAATATATAGAGTATTTATCCTAGAGGCGCAGATTCGAATCCCGGATAAATACACCATTTATTATCTGGGAGATGTAGGTTCTAATCCTGCGCACGACTTATTTTACTTTCCACAAAATTTGTAACATTAGAACTCTGAATAAGTTCCACCAATTCTAGTTTGTTTTTGTTCGCTTATTCGCTTTCTCTCCACCACTATATCGCAGCCTTAATATTTATTTCCCAAACGCACGTGTCTGTACTTATTTCTTGTTATTTATGTTGTTAAAGCTATTTAATATTATTTTTGTAACAAGAGAATACTTGGAACTTTTCGCTTAAACAAAAAGTTACTGAATTGAAAGTGTGTTATCAATCAACCGAACACGTTTCTGGGAAAAGGTATGATTTTTCGATATAGATACACAGCGGAGCAATAAAAAATATGGCTAGAAACGAAAACCGGACTACGTAAAAATAACGCTCTGAAAAGTATTAAATAAGGAAATGTTCTTGTCTGACATTTTTATCTAGAAACTATTCAATATTTATCATCTAAGTAGAAAACTTACATAGACATTTTTATTTAATAATACTTAAACTCCCGACCGTATTTCGGTCACGGCGGCCTATCTCCACGGAGATAAGCCAAGTACGCAGGAGATATTATAACAAGTGTATGCGCAAACACAGGTGCACTCCCTCTTCCTTCACTCTCATATTCCGATGGGACTGCAATCCGACACGACCGGAGAGAGATCAGGCGCAGGACCAACGGCTTTACATGCTCTCCGAAGCACGGGGATGTCACACCACCAACTTTCTGACTCCGGGCTGCTACTGAGAATTTCATAACTGGAAAACCCAATAACACACTTTCACAACCCAGGACCTCACGCTCAGCAGCCGCGATTGCGACCGCTAGATCAACGAGGCAGTCAAAAGTTTTAATTTAATACCTACATAGACATCGTGATTTTCAGAGGATAGCCGTGATTGCCATCTTATCCTAAGGGTTGTATACACAACAATAAATTTATATTATATAATGGACACGAACGGGGATTGATCACGCAACCCTTGAAATGCCGTCTCATTACTCTTCCAACTGAGCTACCGTGTCATTGTTTGAGTCTATAAAATTTCATGTCCCCTTGTATTCGTCTTAAGGAGATGTCTGGCGATATTTATTTAGCAATCATTTACAGATCTACTATAGATAATAAAGGCGTTACATGGCCTTAACATGTATAAAAATATCACTATAATTACATACATACATACATACAATCACGCCTGTTTGTGCATATTGTTCTATCTACCAAAGTTAATTGTGTTAGTAATATCTTAGGTTTGCGCGATCACTACACATTATAATAAAACAACTTTTAACCGGATTAATCGCGTTCGAAACGTCAGGAAAAACAAAAAACCAATAATACACGCGATTAATCCGGTTAAAAGTTGTTTTATTAATTGTGTTATTTATTTAATAAGAAATGAGGAGGGGCTCGTGGCTAAGTACAGCCGCACAGACCGATCCATCGAGGTTAAGTTGCGCTTGCCGCGGTCGGTCTGTGGATGGGTGACCATCGTTTCATACCGAGACCCCTCCGTGCCTCGGAGAGCACGTTAAGTCGTCGGTCCCGGTTGTCAAATTAAGATCTATGACCGCCGTTACGGGTAGTCAGAGGCCTGAAAGTCTGACAACCAGTCATACCACGAGATATCGTATTACCCAGTTACTGGGTTGTGGAGGTCAGATAGGCAGTCGCTCCATGTAAAATACTGGTATTAAGCTGCATCCGGTTTGACTGGAAGCCGACCCCAATGTAACTGGGAAAAGGCTAGGCTTAATAAAAAATGAGATAAACATCAAGCCTATATCTCTGGAAGGTAAAGCAAAGGAATACCCCCCCCCCCCTCTCCGTGCTTCAGAGAGCAAGTAAAGCCCTCGGTCCTGCGCCTGATCTCTCTCCGGTCGTGTCGGATTGCAGTCCCATCGAAATATGAGAGTGAAGGAAGAGGGAGTGCACCTGTTTTTGCGCATACACTTGTGCACTATAATATCTCCTGCGTACTTGGCTAATCTCCTCGGAAATAGGCCGCCGTGACCGAAATACGGTCTGGAGGAATATTATTACAGATAGACATTTGAACAGCATTAACGCATGCTTAGCGAACTCTAAAGTTATAATATTAAATGGAAAAAGAATACGGTTGTGAGCAGGATTCGAACTTGCGCCTCTCGGATAAATATCCATAAATATAATATATCGGATAAATATCCGGGAGGTGCAGGTTCGGATCCCGCTTACGACCGTGTTTTTTTCCATTCAATATTATAACTAGGAATGTTATTATTATAGTTAAATGAACATATGGTTATGTATGCGCCAGTTAATAATAATATCTAAACATTCTATCGTGTACATTAAATAACCTTTTATATTATCTAAATCGTCGTATCCAAAAATAATGATTTGGGACAATGGCCCTTAACGGAAATGGAGGGTGAAAAATGGACAAGCCCAAGAGACCTTGTCCATTTTTATGAATAAATCATACAAATTGCTTGACAATCGTAAATGTCCTTACGTTTTTTATTTCGGAAATCGTCCCGAATTAATGGATTTTGGGAGTACATTATTTTAATAACTGGGTCGTTTTTTGTTTCATTTTCAGTAATTTATAGGTCGGTAACTTGGTCAGCACGCTGAATTCTCACCCGGTCGTAGTCTGGCAGCCGGTAGGCACTTAGCGGACATGGAGTGACGGAGGTGAAGGTTTATCAAGTTCAAAATGGCGTCCTCTTCGATAATTTTACATTCTCAGCCAACTCTCAAGTTAAAAAAAAATGTGACAAAAAAAACGGTCGTGAGCAGGTTCGAACCTGCGCTTCCCGGATAAATACTCCAGGCGCTCTGACTGCTAACCCACCTTGACCTCTTCCACTACCCCGAATTTTTCTTCCTCATTTTAATAAGTCTTTCTGGTGACGTCATTGCCATCTATTCATTCCCTGCAGCTCAATACCAGTATATGGACTAAGTGCCTACCTTATCTACCTTCTTACCCCAGTTACTGGCTAACACGATTTTTCTTGATAAACTGGTTATCAATTTCAGGCATTTGACTGACTTGACTCGCATCGGCTGTCATAGATCTTAAAATAACAATTGGAATTGATGGTTTAACGTGGTCTCTGAAGTTTCGATATGATATGTTGGTCACTAGTTTTGATATCCGATATTATAGGCCTAAATGATACAGTAACATGAGTAGAGAATACGAGGTTAGAATATTGCCAATGATATGTTTTAAACTGATTAAGCTCAGTTATTGGACGTTGTAAGGTTTATTATTAGTTTATGATACTGTCATTCCATTCTCATGTCGCATGACGATCGATGGAATCATTCTAAGGAAGTATAATGAGAACTGACGGCGAGGGAGAGCATTCTAGTCTGACAGCTACACTAGCTGGACGTGTCTTGTCTTGCATAACCAGCAGATGACTTTTAGAATTGGAATATTTAAATAGTATTTATGTTTGAATTTGTATCGCTGTATGTATTATGACGGAGTTATCATAAAGTGTAATTATCATAAAGTGTAGTAAAACTTCAGCCCCAAGCTGAAGTTTTACTACACAACATTGGTAAAATGTGGGTGTACCACAGAAGTACCCACAACAGTACTTCTCTGCCTAATTCTCCGGCGAAAGAGGCGTGATGCTATATTATGTAACAGTATTAAGAAATCTGGCTTGTTGGTCTAGTGGTCGGTCCTAAGCGTGACTGCTGAGCATGATGGCTCGGGTTCGATTCCCGGGCCGGGCAGTGCTATTGAGTTTTTCTGTTAGGAAATTCGCAGTGGCAGCCTGGATTTTGGAATTGTGTCCGGTAGATGGTAATAGGCTCCCTACCTATTATATAGGACTTAATAACATTGGTGAAATGTGTGTTTGTACAACTATGTACACCTATGCCTACCCATTCTGGGAATACAGGCGTGAGGCTATATGATGTAACAGTATTAACAAATCTGGTATCCCATCTCACAAAACAAACTAAAATAATCCAATTTTGCAAGAAAACTTAACTCCATCTGTTGTACGTACCTACAAAGTTTATACGATTTGTCGTAAATTAATAACTTAATAGGGTCACTTAAAGCCTTAAATTTGCCTTGAAGAGGGCTAGACCCACCTTTGTAGGCAAACGGTTTGCCTAAATTATATTATTTTTACCTAAATCCCGTATTTTGTATAAGATAAAGAGTGTTATTATACCTAATAGGGTTATTAAATATTTCTACCTTAATTTAGGTGTAGGAAAAATTGAGGCAGTAATGTTTTTCTTGTGCTAAGGCTAGGTAGTTAATGGCTTTGATATTTTGGTCCTTTTGACCTTTTAGGTAGGTGGGAAGGTTTCATGTTACGTACATATGGACGCCACGTGTTTCTTAAAGGGGTAGGCAAAGAAGTATACAGTATATATATCTGCCTAGCCTTTTGCCAATTACATTGGTGTCAGCTTCCAGTCAAACCGGATCCAGCTTAATACCAGTATTTTACATGGAGCGACTGCCTATCTGACCTCCACAACCCAGTTACTGGGTAACACGATATCTCGTGGTATGACTGGTTGTCAGACTTTCAGGCCTCTGACTGCCCGTAACGGCGGTCATAGATCTTAATTTGACAACCGGAATTGAAATTGAATTTTTACAATGTTTAAAAATAAATGAGAAACATGAAAATAAAATATTTTTAGTTTTTTATGTAGTGACATAGTGTAGCGCATTCTTCGGGTTTGCGACTAGTTTCGAGCTCGAACGGAGCCCTTAGTCATGAGCTGAGGCCGCGGCAATGTCGCGAGTCAGAGTCAAATAATGCACGTGAGTAGTAACCGGTGAACAATAATTCATATGAATATGCCTCGCGAAAGTTATTATACAAATGTTAGGCTCACATTGTTATTTCTTTACTTTTCTTAAGGAAACATTAAAAAATAATGATGGTTGGGCTTGCCGTACCATGACAAACTTAGTGCTTATATTATAGCAAAGATAATAAATAAAAAACTTGAGAGGTGTCAAGGGACACCCGGATGGAACGAAGTTAAAGAAAAAAAAAATATATATATATAATAATAATAATAAAATATATATATATATCTGGCTTGCTTTCTATAAGAGAGAGAGAGACAGACAGAGAAACATGCGCACGCCGCACGGCTTACAATAGCTTACTATAGCAAAAAGTGTCGTTACAACTTTTCGTCTTAATTTTTTCCGTCTAGCCCCCTTTCGCAACGCGCGATAAGGAACTTCGTTCCAAAAATAAAAATTATATTTATACGAAAATTACTCGTACACCTAACTAAACTTACCCTTATAACAATATTTGCAAAACCAACATATTCACTTAATAGGGGTAATAAGACTATTAAAATGCCTATTAAAATGATAAGTTAAAAAGATAACAGTAATGGCAACATTAGCCTCAATTCTACGTAATTCCCACACGGTTATGTTATATTAATAGATATTTAAGTGCTGTTTAAGTTGCCCGACTATTATCCCTAGTGTTAGAAATACAGCACTTAGTATATCAATTAAGGACGTTTAAAAATAATATGTGAAAAATTAATAAAAATATGTGTTATTTTAAAATTATCTTTATTTAAGCGCTAATTGAAATCTTGTACACGACCATATTTATATTTCTACAAAAAAAAAATAGTTTGATATTAAATTCAACATTCAATTAAAAAAAAAAACATGTAAGTTTTATATTATTTAATTATTTAAAAAAAATATATAACTTAAATGTTAAAGTTACAATATTAAATGGAAAAAGAATATGGCCGCGAACAGGATTCCAACCTGCGCCTCCCGGATAAATACTCCAGGCGCTCTGACCACTAAGCCATCTCGACACTTAAATTCTTGAAAATTTAGTAATTTTAAAAACAAATTTATCCATAAATTTAAATATAAGGCATGCCTTGCTTTTCATTTACGGCAGTACAATAACAATCTAATTAGAGATGCAGCTATTTTGTGATATTAAATCCGAATTTGTCGAAATTTTTAAAGAATCCATAGGTGAGTAACCCTTATCGACTTTAATTTCTGATTTTACATTATATGTGGTAGGTATGAGGTTTTATATAAGACTTTAAACGTTATACAGTAATTAAAATTTAGTGGTATACATATAAAGATGGGAAAGGTACTTCGTATGTACCATTATTGTTCTAATATTTCCTCTCTTGATATTCTAGGGTACGTTTTGGTGGTCTAAAGAATACCTAATGTAATTTTAACTAAAGTGTAGGTCCAGCTAACCAAGCTCTTTAGAAGTAAGGCCCCAGGGCATTGCCTAAAACTATGAAAATATTTGGTTCGACCCAAACGCTCTACAAGAACGTACCACTACTTTCTATCTAACTATCGCACAATTAAGTTAGATGTAAACTTACATTTGAGTTACAAAAGTATTTTTTCGATTTAAATCTCTGACAAATAATTTTTAGGTTTAAGGTTGTAAATTACATTTTATTATGCTACGCCGTAGACTCGTAGCTTGGCCTTAGCATGTTTATGATTGAAGCGTATAAAAACTTTTGGAGCTTCAATTCTATTATCTAATTCTAACGTGCTAATACTTTTAATGATGGCGGATCAGACACCATAATCTCTCGCTGCCTTCAGAATACAAATTTGCATTAATTTTCAAATATATTAATGTAGAAAAATTACGCAAAATTCAAACAAATGTTCATAACGGCCTACAGGGGCTTATTCAAACCACGTAGGTACAGTCCCGGCGACAAATCTAAACGGCCATAAGCTTAGAATTAAAATTCCGTGTGCGCGGCACTTACCTATTGTCTACACAAAATATCCTTTAATTATGTTGGCTGTTCTGCTCTTTTATTTTGGGCCCAACTTAAAAGTTCTAGCGTAAAAAATGCTTATGTTTTGGGGCGAGATTATTGTATAACTCTATTTTTAAACTTTACATTTTCGATTTTTATTAGAACTTCGACCTTAATTAATTTAAATTTTAAATTTGAAGGTTATTAAGATTCTGTTGTCAAAGATACGAGAATATGTGAGTTATTTGTGTGTGTGTGTCAAACGTATGTTAGTGTGTGTTTTTTCATTAATTTAATTTATTTTATAATTCATATTATATAAAAATTGTAGTTTTCTGTACTCCTTCTCCATATAAACTTTGAATGTGACAATTTTCACAAAAAAAATTAACAAATATTCTTTAAAAGGGGGTACATTATTATTATATCTGGTTATTTTAATTATGTCCTTTGTTTTGCCTGTGTGATTATTTTATAAATTGTTTACTCCTATTACTTCTTGTTGCGCGTGATTTTCTTTCTGTGTGTGTGTGTGTTTGTAATAAATATATTTTTTTCTTTAAGACCTCACTGTCATCCACTAAACTTTAACGGGATTCCGGGATTGCATTCGCCGCAATCATGTTTATTATGTTATTATACGTATTAAAAATTATTTAGAGGGGCTCGTGGCTAAGTAACATCCGCACAGATCGATCGATCGAGGTGAAGTTGCGCTCTCCGCGGTCGGTCTGTGGATGGGTGACCATGATTTCATACCAAGACCTCTCCGTGCCTTGGAGAGCACGTTAAGTTTTCGGTCCCGGTGGTCAAATTATGATCTATGACTGTCGTTACGGGTAGTCTTGTTACAGGTAGTCTTGTCTCCGAGGATATGGCCGGTGAGCATGGGATGTAGATTTCCAACAGCATTGTATTAGCAAACAACGGCTAGTGTTTGTGATCCCTCTATATGCATGTAATTCATCATCACAGTATTACAGGATTTCTAACTTCTAGCCAGGAGTGGCTTCGTCTGTTTTTTTCACAGTCCTTACTTGGAATCTCCAGTATCATTTTATCACCTGTGTTGGCTGTAGACCTGCATTTTGAATCATTGTGTTACTGTAATGTTCTTGGTATTTTATAGTAATAATACTGTCGAAATCATCCCTCCGAAATCGGGTTTATTTTAGAAGATTCCCAATATCCTAACATTTAAATAATTAAGCTGATATTATCATATAATAAAGCTACTAAACATAATCTTTCAATAATACATATATATACACCAGTTACTCATGAAACAGTAAATACACACCACCGTGGCAGTTGTCCTTAGTTGAGTTTCATTTTTAACTTTGTTTTTCCTTTGCCTGTGATAGGCGCCATTGCGTCACAAAGGTTAGCGCTGAAAATCAGCGCTGTAGGTTCCTGTATCTGCAGCATTATGCTGAGCGCATACCATTTCCCACTTGAATGGGATACACTTATATTTGCAATATTAGTCTTGAGTATCATAAATAATTTATAATTATCTGAGCTGAGAGCATTAAAACTTTAATTTCCAATATTTCAATCTTCCAAGTTAAATTCTTCAAGTTGTCACCTCTGCTTATATTTTCCTTCCTGTTTTTTTCCCTTGTGTACTACTACAGGTTGGCAGTTGGCCGCTCGCAAAAAAGCTGCCAGCTTACAATTTTGACGTAGTATTATTAAAGTATTTTCTGTTCTAAATATCAATTTTAAACTAGTTATTTAATTGTGTTTTGTCCTGCTCTAAGTGTATCAGAATTGTTATTGTTTATCTTATATTTGTAATTTATCAAAAATACTGTTTCTACAGGTTACAATTTTTATATGTAATGTCTATAATTCATAATCTATTTCTTCTTTACTGTGTGCCCATTTGAGGGGAATAAATGCTTTTTCTTTCTTTTTCTTTCTTTCTAGTCAGAGGCCTGAAAGTCTGACAACCAGTCATACCACCGAGATATCGTGGTACCCAGTAACCGGGTTGTGGAGGTCACGTAGGTAGTCGCTCCATGTAAAATACTGCTATTACACTTCATCCGGTTTGACTGGAACCGGACCCCAATGTAATAAGGAAAAGGCTAGGCAGATTGATATATATATAGTATTTATAAATTATTTATCACTTGCGTAATACGCTGAAGGTTTATACGCTGTTCTCAATGTTGTGTAAAACCATGTCAGAAGATGGCTACAGGTGGCTTAAACTCTGTCATTAGGTTGTTCATTAACCACAACATAAAAAGAAGAAAAATATGCGTTTAAAAATGTATCGGACATATTAAAACCACGTATAAAAAAAACCTAATTCCAGCTAACCGCCTTTAACTTAACCCAAAACGCGTGTGTAAACGTTAAACACGTCCGTTTAAGTACACAGGACAATACAGCCGCTGTATTTCTCGGCGGATGTTCAAACAAAATGTATGGGGAACGACACGTACGGAATTTTAATTGGTGCAAATTGCCATTGCGACTGACGGCGACAGTTTTAGCATTAATAACGGCCAGAACTGACCCAGATCCCCAAACCTAGTGGGCATGAGAAATTAATTTATTTCTGTTTAACTTTTGTTGGCGATTGTACTTTTTGACTGCGTTGCGTTGTTGTTTTTGGGTTGGAATTGCGATGGTTGTGTTTGGTGATTTTAATACTTATAAAGTAGCATGTGACTAAGCCGAAAGAGGTTCGGCCTTAGTAGCAACTACATAGACCGATCGATCGAGGTTAAGCTACGCTTACTACGGTCGGTCTGTGGATGGGTGACCTATCTAGACCCCTCCATGCCTCGGAGAGCACGTTAAACCGTCGGTCCCGGTTGTCAAATAAATACGCCGATACGGGTAGTTTAATGTCTGAAAGTCTGACAACCAGTCTTTCCACGACATATCGTGTTACTCAGGAACTGGGTTGTGGAGGTCAGAAAAGCAGTCGCTCCAAGTAAAGTACTGGTATTAAGCTGAAACCAGTCAGACTGGAAGCACACCCAATTTAGTTGGGAAAAGGGCAGATAGGAGGCATGTGACTGTCCGCGTGGAATCTATACTATAATGTTTTAAAGAGAAACTTTGCTTGTATGTTTCTATTCAAAAAATTCTGAAACTACTGAACCGATCTCAATAATTATTTCAGCATTCGAAAGCTACGTTACCCAGAAATATGTTACTTCTATATTTTAGTAATAATAAGTAGTGCTACCTCGTGCGAAGTCGGGCGGGTAACTATGTAGTAATGAATATTTTTCCATAGTGATTTATCATAACTTATGCACAATTTTCTGTGCCGATAAGTAACTAAGTAACTAATTTTATTGATATTAGCTTAGTGGATTATTGTGAAGGGCTCAGAACAAACAAATATACGCAGTTTTTGGTTCACAATAATTAAGGGTTATTATTTTTCACTCTCGGAATCGAAAATACTCTGCTCTCAGGTTGACTAAAATTGATTTTAGTTTTTCAGATATACAAGGTTTTAATTTATTAGTTAATTTATCATCACATCATTGTGTATGTGAATCTAATGGTTAATCTCAAAAGGATTCATTTAAACCATAATTTATAAATCAGTAACAATTTTTGTAATAATTGTTGTTCATCGGTTACTACTCACGTGCATTGTTCGAGATTTCCCGACTAGTTTCAAACTCGAGAGGAACCCTTAGTCATGACTAAGGGTTCCGCTCGAGTTCGAAACTCGCGACGTCACCGCGGGCTTAACTCATGAGTAGCCTGCGGTGACGTCGCTAGTCAAACTGTTTGGCACGTGGCCCGTGAGTAGTAACTCACGTGCCTAACAGTTTGATTCGTGAAATCGCTCGTGACCGATAAAGAATAATTTATATGAATATGTCTCGTATAAGTTACATAAAAATATATCTGCCTAGCCTTTTCCCAATTACATTGGGGTCGGCTTCCAGTCAAACCGGATGCAGCTTAATACCAGTATTTTATATGGAGCGACTGCCTATCTGACCTCCACAACCCAGTTACAGGGTAACACGATATCTCGTGGTATGACTGGTTGTCAGACTTTCAGGCTTCTGACTACCCGTAACGGCTGTCATAGATCTTAATTTAACAACCGGGACCGACGGCTTAACGTGCTCTCCGAGGCACGGAGGGGTCTCTGTATGAAAAGATGGTCACATCCACAGACCAACCGCGGCAAGCGCAGCTTAACCTCGACCGATCGATCTGTGCGGCTGTTACTTAGCCACGAGCTCCTACTAAGTTACTTAAAAATGCAGGATATTATTTTTATGTCAAAATAAAACTGTATAATTATAACACCAACGAACAAACAGAGAAATGACAAAATATAACGATTTCTGTTCTTAAACTTCGATAAAAAATATTATATGTTATTTCAAATCCAATAAATAATGTGGCGAATTTATTTTCAAACTTTCAAACATAACTTTTTATGAGAACCGTAGATTTTTACGACATTTTTATTATAAAATCCAATGGATTTCTTCGCACTAGATAAATAAATATCGCATTCTCCGGGGATTTCAGTGAAACGATTTGGTAAAAGCAAATAATATATTTCAATGAATAAGTTTTTTCTTTTATTGAAAAGTTGCTGCGTTGAAAAATACGCATATCATATAACAAAGGCTTACATTAGACAAATATTTATTTATTTGGTTGAATGCTATTTGCCATCAACAGATATAATTCCAAACTCTAGGATACCACTGAACATTTTCAAACAGAAAAACCTAATAATACTTTGCACGATCCAGAAATTGATACTAGGATCTTACTCTCAGCAGATAATACTTGCGACTGCCAGACTAACCAGGAGTTTCACGACTTCTCTCTGTAATTAATAAACACTAAGTTACATTGTACTTGTTTAACACTATCTTAAGTTACAAACACTAGTGTTAGTGTAACATAAACATATTGCACCGAAACTGGTTTGAACCGGTAACAAACCGCTTATAACCAGTGTAATTGAGCTTATCTTCAGATAAGAGGTATTAACGTGCAGACAAGATCTACGAGCATGTGGATAAGTGGTTCCTGGAAGCGACATTATATTAATTTTTAGAGATCGGAAAGTTTAGTGACAATTACTGAAAAAAGTTAATATGTGTTTTTTATTATAAAGGTTAATTTCGTATAGTATAGTACTGGGGCTGAGTCTACCAGTAACAAATAAAATGTTATTCAAGCGCCACTCCATTGAAACACACAATATTCATGTCCAGCCATAGTAAGGCAATGTCTCAATTATAGAAAATAATGATTACAATTAGATTACTGTTGAATTACTGAAGAAGCATTGCTAAGATATGATTTCTTAAAATAGTTTTACATAGAAAAAACAACCAAATTAAAAATAAATAAATAATTATACATAATATAAATAAGTACATAAGTTAATAAATAAGGAAATTTGCAGACCTTCGATGGGATCGTGAACAATAACCATTATAGCACCACGCATGTATTCCCCGAAGGAGTACGCAGAGGTGTACACAATTGTAGGTACACCCATATTTCACCGTTGATGTTATAAGGTCCCATGTAATAGATGGTGACCCTATTACCATCTACCAGGCACAATTCTAAACTCCGGGCTACTGCTACTGAGAATTTTCTAACAGAAAAATTAAATAATACTGTCCGACCTGTACATCGAACTCAAGACTTCATGCTCAGCAGTCACGCTTTGGGCCAATAGACCAACGAGGCACTTAACCAATAACCCTTTATTATGAATAATTTATACATTTGATAAATATTTTTATTCATTAGCTCGTCACAAAGATTACCATTATTACTAAAATTTTACCACATGTTAACCCTGAGGGCAACCAAGGGATAATGGAGCGAACAAACCCAAATACCTATTCTCCTCCATTCCTCCGTCTTAAAATATTTTATGCTTCTATTCCAGCATATTCTACATCAATGTTACAAAGTTTACGTAAGTTCCCGGTTTGATTAAACCGTCGGTACATGCCTTTAGTAGTTGTAGCAACACAACCGCTTTCGTCAAAGGGGGAAATCGCCCAGTTTCCTGCCATCTATTTTTTTAAGCGCCGAATAATCTTGGAACGTATTCGTCTAAAAATTTTTTGGCGTTGCGACAGTCTTTTTGGAAAAGGATTAGGAGAGATTGTTTATGTTGTATTTTTGCCTTTTTTATTCAATTTTAACTTGTCTAGTTTTTGTATTCCACTTAGCTTCTTAATTCCTACTATGCAATATATTTTTAACCGACTTCCAAAAGGTTAATAATTTCTTTGTTTTTTTTGTTTGTATGTATGTCCGTCGATAACTTCGCCAGTTCTTAACCGATTTCACTGAATCTTTTTTGTTTGAAAAAGTAGTTCAGAGGTGGTCCCATTTAAATTTGGTGAAGATTTGATGAAGACCTCCGAAGATATACAATGGAACTCTTCAATTAATTACAGCAAATTACTCGCAATTGCTGTAATCTCATGTTTTCCCATAAAGTCAGTAGAACACGATTGCAATTGTTTACATGACTTATACAATATAATTATGTACTAAAAAGTTTTTTATTTTTTTGTAGTTTTGGAGTCGGTGCCTGATGTATTTTGGGTTTATAACTATGTAGATACGAGTAGGTACTCTCATAGAATAAAAAAAAACCCGTAAGGTAAAAAGTAAACGCCGGTTGACAAACAAGAGGAAAACATAACCCGCTCCCAGTACAGGCACCGACTCCAAAAATAACAGATTATTATTATATATTGTTCTTTTAAATTTATTTGATAGAAAGCAAATTTTGATATTATTTTGCACTTTTTAGTGTTTAAGTAGATTTTGGAAGGCGGTTGTAATTTTTTGTTAAAAATTATTTTATTCCAAAACTATATCTACTTTTGGCTACCAACTCGCCTGATAGTATTTTTTTTGTGTGATTTCATATAAATATTATTTCTTTTTTTCTGTGTAATTCTATGATTATATTTAAAATTAAATATTTGTATGTCTAATTATTGACTAAGTGTTTGAACTTATTATTAGCTTAATATCTTTATTGTACACAACACTTCAGGCAAATAAATGATTATGATGGTAAGCGACAGCGTGGCCGAGGATGGAACACGTAGATCCAAAAGAAATCTATTCACTCAAGCCTTGAATATGGCTGATTCTATTTCTCAATATCAAAGAAGACGGCAGGGAGTTCCATTCACGAGCAGTACGTATCATGAACGTGAATCCAAATCTTAGCGTAGGAATTTTATGAATGTTTCTATTCTATAACCCGTTCAGATAAAGAATGGGATATCAAACGTCACTTCATGTGACCTCTCTTTCACTTCGATAGTGAGTAAGCAAGAGGTGAATAAAAACGACGCCATTTTCAGTATCATTCTTTGTCCGCGTGGCAATTTTGACATTTAGCCTACTGTACAACCGTAGGCCAAATGTCAGTGCTAACCAAACCAGTATAAGTTAGTCTCGTATAATATTGAAACTTCCTACTACGATAGGCCAGCTCAAAGACAAAGTGTTACCATAGACGTGCGGCCTACTGTACTAGTATTGCAAATAAAATAAAACCGCCTCATTTTCTAGTGATCATAAGCGCGGCTGTTTAGCATGAGGTCCTCGATTCGATTTTCGGGTCGGGCATATGCTAATTTTTCCATTAGGAAATTTTAAGTAGCAGCCCAGAGTTCGGAATGTGTCTGATTGATGGCAATACTCTCACCACCTATTTACACGGGACTTAATAACTGCACTGTTGAAATGTAGGTGTCGGTACAACTGTGTACACTTCAGTGAATGCAGGCGTGATGCATTGTGCTGAGATAAGATCCTTTTTTGGCCTTGCGCAGGTTAATTTTGTTTTATGTAATGTAGGTACATATCACAATTTTCATTTAGATATCACTAAACAATCTTTTTTTTCTTTGTTATAATTTCCTGTCGTAATTTAGAATGGAAATCTTTTCTTTATTACTTTCATTCTATGTATGTCATGAATTGCGTGGCGCAGATAGCAATTTAATAACATAAGTCTTTAGCTACAATACCCACTTACAGAAGACGGGATGAATACCACATGTTACCGATAATAGGTGCACCACACGTAACGCAATAACGTGTCGATAGAAATTATGAGTATCATTATTATATACGTGACCGAGTTATTGCAATACGCCTAGGAGAATAAATATTATATATTATCTTTTGTGGCAAAATTATAGGCTAACGCGAAATAAATACAGATAAATCTTTGAAAAGCATTAACGTATGCTTAGCGAACATTAAAGTTATATTTTTTTGTGGAAAAAGAATACGGTCGCGAGCAGGATTCTCTCGACTCACTCGAGATGGCTTAGTGGTTAGAGCGCCTGGAGTATTTATGCGGAAGGTGCAGGTTCGAACCCTGCTCGCACCCGTATTCTTTTTCCACAAAAATGTATAACTTTAACGCGAAATAAACTAAGAAACCAATCATAACACGGTAGTATCTTAGGTTTTTCGCGATCACTACACATTTTAATAAAATATTTTAACCGGATTAATCACCTGTATTATTGGTTTTTGTTTGAGTCCTCCTGTGAGCACGAACGCTGCAAAGTGTTCGAAACGTCAAGCATAAAAAAACAAATAATACATGCGATTAATCCAGTTAAAGTATATAGCTCAAAGTCACTCAGCGAGCTATGGAGAAGGCTTTGCTCGGCGTTTCTCTACGTGATCGAAACAGAAATGAGGAGATCCGCAGAAGAACGAAGGTCGCTGACATAGCCCAGCGAATTAGCAAGCTGAAGTGGCAATGGGCAGGGCACATAGCTCGAAGAACTGACGGCCGCTGGGGCAGAAAAGTTCTCGAGTGGAGACCACGAACTGGCAAGTGCAGAGTGAGACGACCGCCTGCTCGATGGACTGATGACCTTATAAAAGTCGCTGGGAATCGGTGGATGCAGGCCGCAATGGCTCGTTCCCACTGGAGATCTTTGGGGGAGGCCTATGTTCAGCAGTGGACATCTATAGGTTGAGATGATTAATCCAGTTAAAAGTTGTTTTATTACAATCACGATATCGTTGTTGGTCTAAATTATCATGTTTAGTAATTGTAAATATGGCGTTTTTTTTTGACGAGTATTGTTCATTAATGTTCAAATGAACTAAGTTGGAAAAATATAATATAACATAACATAGCATCACGCCTGTATTCCCCGAAGGGGTAGGCAGAGGTGTACACAATTGTACACCCACATTTCACCAATGCTGTTAAAGTCCCATGTAATAGGTGGTGAGCCTATTGCCATCAACCGGGCACAATTCCAAACTCCGGGCTGCTACTGAGAATTCCCTAACAGAAAAACTCAATAACATAATATATTTTTTTTTTTCTTATTGCAGGTGGGACCAATGTTGTGCTCTTATTGCACGGTAACACCCTAACAGTAAAACTGTTGATGTTATGTCCAAAGTCAATGTAATATCCTTAGTCTTAGTTGTTCTGTAGTCTATAAGTTTTAATAATCCTAGTTGGTTTTTTTGTATTACAATAATAATAATAATAAATAATAAATTAATAATAAATTTCCATTTAATTCTTAGCTTAAGTGAACGCACTTGACTTAAATATTAACCCTTTCAAAGGAAATTACCTAATAAATTAGGACTGTATATAACTGTCCCAACTGTGAAAAATCTAGCTAATTTCCATCTGCTTATTATTTCTCCTTTAAAATGAATTAGGTAATTGGGCAAGCTCACATTTCCTCGCTGGCTCTTCTCCTGTAAAAAAGTGGCAATTGCACAAGAACAAATTTCTTCTCAAATCAGAAATCCTAGTCAAAGGCAACTAAATAAAATAAATAGTATCCTTCATCTTATATACGACCATCATCTTACTAAGTATTTAATTTTAACTTAATACCTACACGCGTTTCAGAGAAAAAAGGTCCTAATACAGAGACTTTTCTTAAGTACCTGTCTATGTGCATTCTGGTACATTTGGAAAAAATAAATGAGCTTGGGTTTGAGACTGTTAGTCAGACCGACAGACGGACAGACGGACACCGAAATGATCCTATAAAAAAAAAACAGCCCATAACTGTCCCACTGCAGGGCGAGGGCCTCTTCTCATACAGAGAAGGCACGAGCTTGATCACTACGCTAGCTCAATATGGGTTGGCGATTTCAGACTATCAAGTCCAGGTTTCCTCACGATGTTTTCCACCGTATGTCTGTGATGTCTTAGATTGACTAAGTAAGTACATGTGACATTGGAAAATTCACATTGGTACATGCCAGGTTTGAACCCACAACCAGTGGCTCAGGAGGCGGGCCCGTAACCTCTCGACTACCACGACATGTGATCCTATAACAATATCATTATTATTTTGAGGCACAGAACCCTGGAAACCACCAGAATTTTGAACCTTTAACAAAATTGTAGGAAGATCAGTAGTAAATCGTTCGCCGTGAATATATTAGCCGGGGCAAAACGGCATAAGTCCCAAGTTCCAATACCGACGCTGACTTATGAACGCGGAGGTTTTCGCTAACTTTTCTTGAGAGTTAACCCGTAACTGGCTCCCTTGGAGTTAGGAAGTAAGTGTTTGTTTTTGGAGGAAGTATTATTATTTTGTAATCAGCCCTTTTTACTAAGTTCGTTAAAAAATCAAATTTGCAGTGCGAATATGGTTCTTTTTCTCGACACGTTTGTCGATTTTAAACGCCAAATTTGACATAAAGTGTTGATAAAACGATAAAATTCAATACATAAAATATTTTATCGATCAATATGTCGTCCGAATTTGTTATCTTACCTGAGAGAACTATTATGACACGACTGCCTAAAAAAGGAGTGTTATGTTCAAGATAAATCTTTGAAAAGCATTAACGCATGCTTAGCGAACTCTAAAGTTACAATATTAAATGGAAAAAGAATACGAATAAGAATTTATCCGGGAGGCGCAGGTTCGAATCCTGTTCGCGACCGTATTCTTTTTCCATTTAATATTGTTTGTAACTTTAGAGTGTTATGTTTTTAGGGTTCATGTATATGTATGTATGTATGTTTGTAAGTTTCTTTGTTCGTTGTAGTACATTTTCCCGAGTAACATAGGAAAAATAAGGAATTACTGTTAAAAAATATATAATTGAAATAAGAAAGAACAACTCAATATCACTACATACGAGTATAGCATACACCCGGAAAAAATCATTAGATAAAAACGGAACTACTACTAAAGTCTTTTCGTACATCCAAAATCTTCGTAACTCCACGAGAACCAGCTCTGAAACAGCAGTGACGTGCAAGATTTATGCGCAAATTCACTTAATGTACCGACTCCGATTTTATTAGTTTATACTTTTCAATCACACTTCGCGAGATTAAACTTCCTCCTTCACATAGAAAATTGCATCCGTTTGGTATTCTGTACATTCAGTTAGCAGAAGCAGTGTTGGTATTAATTTGATGGTGTCTTGAGTCTAATGAGATTAGAAATAGGTATTTCCGGGAATGATATTACCAATATTTTTACTCAACTACTGTATGTCTGTATGTTTCTCAATTACGTGTGTTCCACCGTAGCACCTAAACTACTGAACCGATTTTGACCACGGCTTTACTTATATCTGTCTGAAATGTTTTCTTGTTTCGTACTTTTTAGATCACTTTTGTTTATCCGTAGTCGGGTTACAGTATTTTAAACTTTTTTTATATTATAGTAAAAAAAATAACATTATCAATTCCCCTGTTTAAGTTAAATCATTTTATTATTCAAATCTAACGAGACTTAATCGATCTTTATACGAATCGCACTTTACACGTTAAGTATATTTATTTACGTCGACGTTTGGAACTGCCTCGTTGGTCTAGTGGTCCCAAGCGCGACTGTTGAGCATGGAGTCTCGGGTTCAATTCCCGGATCGGGCAGTATTATTGAGATTTTGGACTTGTGGCCAGTAACCTATTACATGAGACTTAATAATAGCATTGGTGAAATGTGTACATCTCTCCCTACCCCTACGGGGAATACAAGCGTGATGCTATGTTATGTTTCGAACAAGACGCGTTGACCGTGGTCACGTAAAGACTGGAAAATTTGGTGAGCATTAGCGGGTTAGTCGGGTTTAGTGTTAGAGCGATAAGGTCCCGTTAAATTTCAAAAATTGAAATCACTTCGCGGAAATTTAACAATTTGTAATACAATTTTCATATTTTTTCGACTTAAAAATTCTAAAGGAACAATATCTAACATTTTGGGCTCATTCACTACTGCTTGTAGAATTTACGTGTACAGCTAGTTAGGTCTTTTTTTTATTTGGTGATCCAAGAGCTCTCCCCGCAAAAAAATATAAACCACAAAACCAACCAGTCCTTCTGATCCCGCCATCACGCACTAGAAAACAAAAAAAATATATAATGAAAGTCACAAAATGAATTTTGTTCCAATAGAGCCTTATCGGCCGGTCGCACTCGCCTCGGATCGAAATGAAAATATAACATAACTAAAGTCAACAAAGCACAAAATTAGTTTTTATCCGAAAATAGTAAGAAAAAACTGTTCGCACATAAATGTGGGTAGTACAGGGTCGTATTCGCGTTGATGTTGTGTGATTTGACAGTAAATTTTTCAGGTTTTGGTTTTATATTTTGGCATAAATAATATTATCTTATTGGTATATTTTTAACACGTTGGAGGGGGCCCTGGCTAAGTAACAGCCGCATAGATCAATCTATCGAGATGAAGCTGCGCTTGCCGCGGTCGGTCTGTGGATGACCATCATTTCATACCGTGACCACTCCGTGCCTCGGAGAGCACGTTAAGCCGTCGTCCCGGTTGTCACATTAATATCTATGACAGTCGTTACGGGTAGTCAGAGGCCTGAAAGTCTGACAACCAGTCATACCGCGAGATATCGTGTTGCCCTGTAACTGGGTTGTGGAGGTCAGATAGGCAGTTGCTCCATGTAAAATACTGTTATTAAGCTGTATCCGGTTTAATTGAAAGCTGACCCCAATGTAATTGGGAAAAGGCTAGGCAGATAGGATAGGTATTTTTATACATGTTAAAGTTAAATTGTAGTGCTACAAACTTTTTTTTTACTAGTGACACACCTCGGTTTCGCACGGGTACAATTTACTAATGAAGAATTGAAGTTTTATATTTTATTCAGATAACCATCTTTTCCGGCTTTTATACATATTCCAAAACATTTTTTTTAAGCAAACTTTTTCCTGTTGGCAAAAAAGAAAACAGTATTTGTAAGGGTCGTTGAAAAAACTAAGGACGGACTCTGATTTCGTAATAATTTTGTGAATTACTGTTTAAACAATTAAAATTGGTACCCTGATTTGAATTTGAATTTCAATGCGTAATTGATTAGAGGCTTGATAGGTTTCTTTATACTCTCTGCGTCAGTTTTTTAATGTAAGTTGTTTTTTTTTTATGTGCATTATTAGTATTTCGTGGGTTTGCACAGAGTAAAACATTTTGACTACTAAACGTAGAATCATTAAACCGACCTTTCTACCCTAAGTACCTACGATGTTGCTAACGACAATTTGGGAGGTACTTAATTGACAGGGTAAACTTTAGAATTAGGCCTTTTTTATTTTATACAACGCAGAGAATAGCCTTAATTAAAAATAATTATATAGAACACAATTTTCTCTTGAACTCTGTATATAGAATTTGTGTTTATTTGAAACAAGCTAATTAGGCAACTAAACTGCCTCAGTGGTCACAAGCGTGGTTACTGAGCTCGAGGTACTGGGTTCGTTTCCCAGGTCAGGCAAAGTGTTATTAGGTTTTTCTGTTACAAAATTTTAGTAGCACCCTGAAGCTTCGTATTGTGCCTGGTTGATGACATTAAACTGGGAAAGAAGGAGGCGGTGCAAAGGGAGAAAGGTGAACTCCTCTCACCCCTGCTGTAGAAGACGTGCCAGGCGCCAGAGGGCACTCAATGATCACCGGCCACCGTGAGCCATATCCTGCTGGTGGTGCGTTTGTCGCCTAACTAGTGACAGGCCGAGATGACAACGTGACAACTACGTTACTACTCATGGGATAGCATTGGTGAAATATGAATGTACAAAAGTACATCTCTGTCGAATCTTTCGGGGAATACAGGCATAATAATTATTGTGATCAAACAAAAATAAGTTCTATAAAGAGCTTTATAGAATTTATTTTTGTTTGAGACAAACTATTAAATATTCTCCGTTGAAAAATTTCGACTTCATATAGTTACAGAAACTGGTAAAAATAAATGGTCCGCATCAATTAGTGTATTGGAAAACGTCTAGTTTTTCAAAAGAATGGGTTAATTGGAAAGGTAGTTTATTTATTTTCTCTTTTTCATAACGAAAACGATATCAATTAGTTGTTACTTGAAACTCTAATTGGTTAGTCAACCTGCAGTTTAATAGATTTTATAAACCAATGAACTGCCTCGTTGGTCTAGTGGTCCCAAGCGGGACTGCTGAGTAGGAGGTCTCGGGTTCGATTCCCGGGTCGGGCAAAGTGTTATTGAGTTAGTAATATCTTAGGTTTGCGCGATCACTACACATTATAATAAAACAACTTTTAACCGGATTAATCGCGTGTATTATTGGTTTTTTGTTCACCACGAACGCTGCAAAGTGTTCGAAACGTCAGGAAAAACAAAAAACCAATAATACACGCGATTAATCCGGTTAAAAGTTGTTTTATTATAATGTTATTGAGTTTTTCTGTTAGGGAATTCTCAGTAGCAGCCCGGAGTTTGTAATTGTGCCCGGTTGATGGCAATAGGCTCACCACCTATTACATGGGACTTAATAACAGCGTTGGTGAAATGTGGGTGTACAACTGTGTACACCTCTGCCTACCCCTTCGGGGAATACAGGCGTGATGCTATGTTATGTTATGTTATGTTTATAAACCAATGAATTTTTATGACTGCACAATTTTTTCTCGAGAGGTGTTTCCAGATCTAGGTGTAGAGTTGATCCATAATAAAACAAAAATATAAAAATATATAATACATTTTATTATTTCACACCTTTTTGTGGACCACAGCAACTATATTACATTTTTTTTTAATCTTACCAGCCTATGTTACCCGGAATAAATTTCAGATTCTAACGATACCCCATCTCAATCTGTTCATTCGTTTGGAAGTTATGGTGGAATAAAGAAACTGTTAAACGTACATACATGTATTAATTATTGTTCAACGATTATTACTCAGTACTAAATGGAAAAAGAATACGGTCGCGAACAGGATTCGAACCTGCGCCTATCGGATAAATACTCCAGGCGCTCTGACCACTAAGCCATCTCGACCTCGGCTCACCACCGCGAATTATTTTTCCACATTTTAACACGTCTTTTGGTGACGTCATTGCTAAATTCGCGGTGGTGAGCAGAGGTCGAGATGGCTTAGTGGTCAGAGCGCCTGGAGTATTTATATTGTAACTTTGGAGTTCGCTAAGCATGCGTTAATGCTTTTCAAAGATTTATCTTTGATTATTACTCACTTGTATTTTTCGAGATTGCCCGACTAGTTTCGTGTATCGGCGCCCTTAGTCATGATCTGAGCCCGCGGCGACGTTACCCGTCGGGCAATACCGAAGAATGCAAGATGAGTAATAACCTTTGAACAATAATGAATATGAAAGTGTCTCACGAAAGTTATTATACGTATTTTTTCTTGTCATCAAAAAAATATAATAGCAAAAATAATGTTAACAAAACATGTTTGCAGAAAAACATTTCAACGTTCTGTACAGCTAGAAAGCAGCTTAAACTTGCTAACAAACTGACTTCACTGCGGTCACATACTATCCGAAACTAAAACCAGTCTGTCAGCACCCTAACAATAAACAATAGGCACGAACACAAACAACCAACATCGATAGAAATAGTCGATTTAACCCTGTCATCTGCCGCTTCTAATTTCAGTCAACCCTCACAATTAGCATCGGGCCCTATCGGGCTCGTGCTTTGGTAACGGGACCCGGAATGTATACTCATAAAGTCAACCCTTGCGTTCCATCGGTGAGTGGTGGCGTGAGAAGGGTTGAGTAAGATCAATAATATTAGCTTTCGAGTACTCACTTTGCTAAATCAAATTAGGTTTTCGTGGTAATTAGTTTTAATTTTATTAATCAAAATCAAACCGATAAGCGAATTACGAGTAAATCCTTATTCAAACGCTGGACTGTTTAGTTTAACTTTTTATAAATATTATTATCCCACAGACATATAAAATATACTATTGAAAGGCAGTTAACTGTCTCAATGGCATAGTGTAAGGTTCTGTCGGTCAAAATGTTATTGGGTTTTCTCTTAGCTAATTTGAAGAAGAGTTAGGAAGTTGGCGGTGTGACACCCCGTGTTCTGGAGAGCACGTAATGCCATCAGTACTGTGATCTCTTTGGTCGTGTTGAAAATTCAATTTGTCATCTCATCGAACCATGAGAGTGAAGGAAGAGGGACTGCACCTGTGTATAATATCTCATACGCAGTTAGCCAATCTCCGTGAAGATAGGATGCTGAATTTGCTTGAATTCGACCATTACACAGATGGAGGTTTATAAAATTTGGCACAGTTTAAATTTGTATGGAGAAGGACTGCAGAAAGCTAATATTTTTATATAATATGCATTAGACATACGTAAAATTTATAAAAAAAAAACAATACACACACTACCATTCGTTAAACACACACCTATATCTTTGAGAATAGAACTTTAATAACGTTCAAATTTAAAATTTAAATGAATTATGGTCTAATTTCGACCATTGGGCGACCAGTAGTTAATATAATTATACATACTATGATCAATATCAGCACTTCAATTATAATATGTATAACTTGCGGTTAAGTAATTGGTTTTGCGGTCAATATCCTAAATAGATGGATAGCATTTACATGATGAAATAATATATATTGTTGATTCTGCAAACATAGTTCTAATATACAGAATGATTTATTTAATTTCAATAGAATCTATTACATGGGACTTCATCATCATCATAGCATCACGCCTGTATCCCCGAAGGGGCAGGAAGAAGTGTACATAGTTGTACACCCTCATTTCACCAATGCTTTTAATAAGTCCCATGTAATAGGTGGTGAGCCTATTGCCATCTACCGGGCACAGTTCACTCACACTCCGGACTGTTATCGAGAATTTTCTAATACTTAGAAAAATCAAATAACACTTTGCCCAACCCGGGGATCGAACTCAGGACACCATGCTCAGCAGTCGGACATAGAAAGAAAGAAAGCATTTATTTCAGTCTCTTGGACGAACTTAGTATTTACAATAGAAAAAAGATAATGTAGATAAAAAATATAAGGCTTACTAAAATACGACTGCATAAGACCAAAAAAGCTCCCTATTTCAGCATAAAGCGGCAACACCGAAATATTGCCGCGCTGATTTTCAAATAGGTCCTAAAAGAGATGAAGTCACGGGCGTCCACGGCGAGTTTGTCAAAATGGGACATGGGACATGGGACTTAAATATAAAAATGTAAAAAATTTAGTCATACAACTGCATTATATACCTACCCCTGCCTACCACTAAAGGAAATAGATTCGTGATGCTATGTTATGAACAGTAACGAGAAAATCTTGAAAGAAAAGCTGTACGTACAGCACAGCAGTCAGGTTTTTTGTTTATTATCTAATAATTTATTTTATCTTATACATTTTAGTTATAATATTAAATGGAAAAAGATTACGGTCGTGAGCAGGATTCGAACCTGCAATGACGTCACCAAAAGATGTTAAAATATGGATAAAGAATTCTCGGTGGTGAGCAGAGGTCGAGATGGCTTAGTGGTCAGAGTGCCTGGAGTATCTATCCGGGAGGCGCAGGTTCGAATCCTGCTCACGACCGTATTCTTTTTCCATTTAATATAATAACTTTAATAACAAATACAGTTCTTATATCATAGCTAAGAACACCATAAAATCACCTTTAAAATAAAATAAAAAACTAGATCCAAATCGATTCATTCGTTTGGGAGCTACGATGCCACCGACGGATACATATATATACAAACATAAAACGCCCCCTTTTTTCTTCCGGGGTTAAAAATTGTGAAACTAAAAGAAAAAAAACTTGAGTTTTTCAGGTTCGAACTTCGCTAACACTGTCCCAGTTAAATAAATCTTCCTGTAGGTATACATGCATCGAAGCTGAAATGTTATTAAATATTACCTTTTCCCTTTTTCGGATGATGGGAAGGTATTCTTAAAATATAGGTATAAAGCATTGTTTGTGTATCTTTGATATTTTTTCGATAGTACAGGGGTCGGTTCTGATGTAAGTTGAACCTTTTCATAACAGAAATTCTCAAGTAGATGAACAATTTCATTATTAAGAAGAAGTTATGACATAGAAAAATCCTGACTCTTGGACGACTGGAGTTTGAAAACTGATATTTATTGCATCTATTTATAAATAATGGAGATGTTATTACAATTTTACTGTACGTGTGTGATAACCTTATTTTCCATATATAACATAACTACCCCGTTACGGCCTACAGCAGGGCAAGGGCCTCATACAGAGAAGGCAACAAGTATTGATCACCATGCTAGCTGACTGGGTTGGAAATTTCAGACCATCAAGCCCAGGGATACACGATGAAGATATTCACGATGTTTTGCTTCTGAGATAAACTAAGAAAGCCCTGTCTAACTGTGGAAAGACTCTCAAAAATCTGCAACCGGCAACTCCTGTTACCCTTCACCACCACGACCCCCGATATTTGCCTTTAGTGTAGAAAAAAGGCACTACTTCAAGTCACCGTATCGTACTACTTTTGATCCAAAAATAGCTTAGCATAATGCAATATCAGTTTTTAGTTCACAGGCTAGAAGCACTATGAAAAACCGCCCAGAAAATATGAATCGAAACTTACTTTTTACTATATGGCGCAAGTAGTGGCCCACATACCGTGTAAAAAAATTCCACTATGGCACCGCCTACCTGATTAAAAGGCAAAAGCAATCCACTTATGCCTAATAACATCTTCGTATTCTGATCTTTACAACAAACCGAAAGGGTTATATTGCCTGAATGGTCGTATATATTTTTATAGGTGCATCGTAAAAATATATTGTGGTTTTCCAAGCTCGTTGTTTGCAAGCCTCGCTTTTAGTAATGGCACGGTCCTGAGCGATGTCGGATATTAACTTCGATTGCAGTCGATGTAATTGTGTAGCTGATGTTCAATATTGATGGGTATACATTAGGTGGGAATACGGCACATTTTTCTGTATCTAAATGGTCGATTTTGGGGAGAGTATGCGTTCGAGGTGAGAATTTTTTAATCAAGTAATGGTAACATTAAGATTTAATTTGTAAATAAAATTACGGTTGGTATATCGTTATTCTGTTCCATTTTAATTAAATTGGAAATTTTATATTGGTATTTACTTTTAAAGTATTTATTCTATTGAAAATACGTGCCTCGGAGAACACGTTAAGCCGTCGGTCCCGGTTGTCAAATTAAGATCTATGACAGCTGTTACGGGTAGTCAGAGGCCTGAAAGTATGACAACCAGTCATACCACGAGATGTCGTGTTACCCAGTAACTGGGTTGTGATGGTCAGATAGGCAATCACTTTATGTAAATTACTACCCTAATCTAATTGGGAAAAGGCTAGGCAGATTGATTTATTGTTTTTTATCGTTAAGCCGATTTATTTAGCCCCATCGGTGGCGGTTGCTACCAATAATAGCATTCCCAATGAGGGTTGACGTCAGGCAGCCGGCCGGTCATAAAATTTACCAAAACTTTAGCAGCATGTAATTTCAAAAACAATAAGAAAGTGGAAGAGGTATGCATGCTGCGCTGACCCCAAATAAATTGGGATAAGGGCAGGGGGATGATGATGATCGTAAAGCCGATATTGACTTCTCATTGGAGTTTTCGTTTACCAAACTAAGTCAGAGACCTACGCGAAAGAAGACTTGACTATCAATGAAAGGTTGTAAATTAATGGTAGCAGCTTTGACCACCTGTAATAAGGAAAGATAAAGGTACTTGAATAACTACAATTATTATCCTCAACAACTGCCTCATGGTTGTGGCTGCAATGACGGCTGCCGAATCAAAAATCAAATTCAAAATTTCTTTATTCAAATTAGGCTAAAAAATTAGCGCTTTTTGAATGTCAAACATTAAGACAGCCCCCAAAAAAGTCACCTTACTTCACCGTTTCCTAGTGCTTTAGCTGGGAATGTCAAGTCCTGGGTTCGATTCACCGGTCAGGTAGTGTTATTGAGTTTTTATATTAAGAAATGTTCGTATGCCCGGATTTTGGAATTTTGTACCGTAGTTAGCAATAGACTCACCACCTATTTCCTGGGTTCCTGGGACTTAATCATCGGTGAAATGTGGGTGTAAATTTTTATTATATAAAAAACATAAATAGCTTTAATTTACTGTTATTTACAAACAAAACTATTACACCATACGTATGCAATAAAAGCCTCCCCTCGACCAGAACCGAAAGTCGTTTGAAATCGAAACTAATACAAAAGTCACTATGAAATTACATAGGAAATATGACCTATTAAGTACAGGCTTAACTTAAAATAACAACGGTTGAATTTAATAAGGCAAGCCAGTGGCGCCATCTGGTGGGGTTACGCTAAATTCATAAAACGATAAAGGGTGGGTACTCATTTATATAAAGGTTCGGTTGTAGGTTCTGCTACGTAAAGATTGGTTAGTATTAAATTGGTTACTGTAAATACATTAAATAACTAATTTATTACATATATATATACATAAAATTACGCTTTTCTCCCATTGGGGTAGGCAGAAACTACATAACGCCACCTGCTACGATCTTCACATATGCCTTTTGTTTCGTCCACGTTCATACATCTGGTCAAACATGCGCGCTGATTGCGAGTACCTACTACGCACTACTGCCTTTCCTGGTAATGTTAATAAATTCATATATAAGGTCCTAATTTATTAGGTAATTTCCTTTAATGTGTAAGTAATACGGATTCATTTAAGCCATAATGCAAATTAATATAACAATTATATTTTTTTCTTAATGTTCGCCGTTCAAGGAGCAGTTTTCGTCTTGCTAGTACCATGTTAATTACAAATAATTTATTATATTCATTTAATTCTTAGCTTAAGTCAATGTATTTGACTTATATATTAACCCTTTCAAATTACCTAATAAATTAGGACCTTATATATCATCACGTCGTCGCCATCAGTGTACACAGTATGGGACTTAATGACAGCATTGGTGAAATGTGGGTGTACAACTGTGTACATCTATGCCTACCCCTTCGGGCAATACAGTGATGCTACGTATGTAAATATAAATGTTGTCTTTGTTTATGGTGAATGCTGTGTACCTGTAATGGGCATGCATATCAGACATTCTTTTATTGCTGTTGGTATACTATTAAACAATAAATAAATAATAAATTATTTTCCTCAAAAGAATAAATAAATTGATTTATAGAGAAATATATTATCTAAACTCGTAAACGTCCGATTTGACGTTTGTCATTTTACCTTTGTATGAACGTCTACGTAAGAAATTGAAACATCAAATCCGTAATCCTAATTAATTACCCTTACACTATAGGTAACAAAGAGTCATTCGCAAATCTCAAGTTTAACTTTGTATTGCAAAAATTCACTCAAAAAAGAAACGTCAAATCGGACTTCTTAGATTGTCGCGAGATTAATGATACATATTTGTGCCGAAAATCATGGACTTTAAAAAATACGGACGGAGCGTTGTGTACGACACGTAAGAAGCATGCCTAGTCATCCAATTTTGCTTGTCATACTAAACGCATACAAATACTTAAAATTCTATCTACATATGTGTGTGTGCGTAATCTATGCTTCACTTTTGACATGGCAAGGTTGCATCCGTATTTTTTCAATCCATGGCCGACAATGTTTAAATTCACATATCGAACTCAATGTTCTTATATTTCCAGACAATGCTCTAAACATCAAAGAACAAGGTATACGATATTTAAAATTATAAATTCTTCCAATCTCAGCTTAATATCTCAAGGAGAGCGAACGAATGAAAAATGAATGAATGACTGAACACGAAGGAACGAAGCGTTGTAGAAACAATCGCTGGATGTGAGAGGAAATCGAATTTCCTCCGAGAAATTGACGAGTATAGCTCAATGACATCGGCGCCATTTTGATCCTTTAGAAGTTTCATTTTGTTATGATTTATTAGAAATTCTGCAGGCTGTTGTGTTTATTATAGCGATTTAAAAAAGCGTCTTTGAAATTAAAAACAATATTCCAAACTAGCTTCTGCCCGCAACTTCGTCTGTGTGGACTCAGAATTATGTCCAGCAGGGATAAAAAGCCCTATGTATTAATCCAGGCTATAAACTATCTGTGTGCCAAATTTCATCCAAATCCGTACAGTAGTTATTGTGTGAAAGAGGAACAAACATCCAACCATACAAACTTTCGCGTTTATAATTTATTAGTAGGATGTTGAATCATATCATTAGTAAAACACTCCTATAATAGCATCACGCCTGTATTCCCAGAAGGGGAAGGCAGAGATGCATACAGCTGTGTGTCCACATTTTACCAATGCTGTTATTGAGCCCTATGTAATAAGTGATGAGCCTATTGCCATCTACGGCGCACAATTCCTAACTTCCGGCTGCTACTGAGAATTTTCCAACAGAAAAACTCAATAATATTGTCTGACCCGGGAGTCGAACCCGGGACCTCATGCTCAACAGTCGCGCTTAGCACCACTAGACCAACGAGGCAGTTAAAATAGTCCTATACCATAATGTATTTCTACACAATATATTATGATAAAAAACCAGCCAAGTGCGTGTCGGGCCATGCAGTGTAGAGTTCCGTACTTGCCAGTTACAATACCAGACTTAGAAAGGGGTTTTCTGTTTGATATTAAGAATATATTAATTGAGTTCATGGATTAATGAACGTTTATCTAAGTAGATTTCAATACTCCAAGCGCTCTGATCGCTAAGCCATCTCGACCTCTCGCTTAGCCGTCAAAGCGCCTGGAGTATTTATTCGGGAGGCGCAGGTTTCTGAATCCGCAGAATCTTGCTCGCGACCGTATTATTTTCCACAAAATATTATAATTTTAGATTTCGCTAAGCATGCGTTAATGTTTTTTTAACATTTATCTGGATTTCAATATAGATAAATATATTTATTATTTCACTACTTCCGTTACAACTTAAAAGATGGTCGACTATTACTCGATAACTTGTAAGGACTAATTAGCCGTGATCATTTTTCTTTTAGCTTCATTATAAATCCCACTACTGTGAGTTTTACACATGATCAACAACCTCCATTTAGCTGGCAGTACTGGGGAACGCGTGGCTCTAACAAAAATTTGCAAACGGATCCCTAAATCGAAAAATGGTTTTCACACAATTGCAATATTTTTGAACGAACTATCCAATAACACCTCATACCATTAAATAGACTAAAAAAATCCGCATTTACGTGTAGGGGAGGAGGTCATTTTTGTCCGAGGTTTTATTTTACTTCTTTGTCCATGCCGAATTCCAGCTTTCTAATACTAAGTATCAGCACATCACTGAGCTGCGGCCGCGGATAGACGGACGGACAGACGGTCATGGTGAAACTATTTATATTGACTACGAGAACTTCAAAAAAGGAGTATTTTCCAATTTGAATAGCGTTAGTTGGATCCCTGCTCTTGGTATTATTTTCCTCTCTACAAACCATTCAACTGTCGGAATTCACTGCGCTTAGACAATAAACAAAACATTAATAATAATAATAATAATTCATTACAATAAACTTAGATAGGTATATCCGGCGGGCGCTAGTTATAATCTTGTTCACGACCGTAGATATTATTTCTTCCATAAAAATGTAAAACTTTAAATTTATTTATGTACTGATAAAACACAGTTTCAATACAAACACAGTGACGTCACGCACTCTGTTGAACACCAATGTGTTTCCAGCGTGACGTCATCCATAAATTACGTCGCCGTCGCCCTGGATCCGACCCCGACCGCCACCAACCCGCGTTCTTTGTAGCGAAGATTTAAGTTCAATAAATCACGTTACAAAGTTGGTTAAACTGTCTCTTGACCTTGCCTATTCCTCTTCTTCTTCGTATGTTTAGGAGCCAACAGAATCTCAAAGTTGTTAGAGCCACGCATAGGCATCTGGCTTGGCTCAGCGAGTTTAACAGCTGGGACCGACGATTTAACCTGTGCTCTGAAGCACGGAAATGAGATGAAAATACTTCTAGATATTACCCATTTATGATGTCTGTCACACAGTTGATACTAGGACAGGCACCATCGTTAACTCTATCTTGAATCATATCTTAACAATTAATGCTGTACTCCGTATCGGCTTAAGATAAAACAAAATGTACAAAGCTTTTGAAAATAATCATTTTATTTATTAACTATTATTTATTTATTTATTCATTTATTTGGTCATTTATAAAATGACCGCGCTGAGCTTTGCTTAACGTCAACGATTGCTTTTCAACTACAATTTGCAGTGGGTTATAAATGCTTCTACTCAACCATGAAACTTGGGACAGAAATGCACAGAAAAGAAATCCAGCTATAATATATCTATTTACAGATTTTTAATAAGCCGTTGTAGACACAATTAAGTTCCGATAAACGTATAATAAAAGACACAAATATCTGAAGATATTTCTTATAGTTTTCAGGGGTATCTCTATTCACTTTGACAATATGAGTATGCGTGCACTAGGCGCGCGAGTGGATGGACGACACTCAACTGCAGTCATCGTGCAGTTGAGCGTTGTCGACGACGCACGGTGCCACTTGTATGTAAGATCAATAAAAGTTTTACAAAATTTTCTATGAAACCGATCAATACCTTGAGTTCGCACAGTTTGCAACGGGTTATAATAGGTGCTTCTATGCGACATTCTCTACACTTGCGACAGGTTACAAAAGTGCTCTAATCACTAAAATAATGTTTTTCAAATGATGTTTATTGTAGCGCTAAGTTAATGACTATGTATATGAAAATGCATCTATGCATACTATATAAAATTAAAATTATATAATGTGCCAAAGATATTTAGTCGGATTAATGATTTTTGTCTGTTTAATGATTTTTGTCGGTATAATGATTTTTGTCGGTATAATGATTTTTGTCGGTATAATGATTTTTGTCGATGGTAATACCCTCTGAGAAAGAGAGATATTTTAATTTGAAAATGTTGATGGCGATGTCGTGATGAGTCCATGACTCGCAAGATTGTATGGCAGCTGTTGATAATAGCACTTAACCTTAAACCGTAAGGTCACACAGAAATTCTCTAAACAAAAAACTCTGTGTTATGTTAAATTTTTTGACATTTTGTTTATTGAGTTTTTTTTTTTTACTACATTATGATCTTATAATACCCATATTTATTATCTACAATTGATTTGCATGCCGTTAATATGGTAAATGTGTTGTTAACTAGCTAATTTAACGACATCTATGTACTTACCATATTTTTGCAAATAAAGACATTTGATTTGAAATAATCTATATAAAAAAAATACTTAGCAGACTTAGTCAAAGATGCGGTGCGAGCTTGGTTATTTTTACACGACTGCCCAAAAAAAGGAGTGTCATGTTTTTAGGGTTCATGTATGTATATCTGTTTGTGAGTTTCTTTATTCCAGCATATCTTCAACTTTTCTGAAAATCTGCCTAGCCTTTTCCCAATTACATTGACGTCGGCTTCCAGTCACTGGTTTGAAAATACTATTTTTACATACATACATACATAGCATCACGCCTGTATTCCCCGAAGGGGTAGGCAGAGGTGTACACAATTGTACACCCACATTTCACCAATGCTGTTATTAAGTCCCATGTAATAGGTGGTGAGCCTATTGCCATCAACCGGGCACAGTTCCAAACTCCGGGCTGCTACTGAGAATTTCCTAACAGAAAAACTCAATAACACTTTGCCCGACCCGGGGATCGAACCCGAGACCTCCTGTTCAGCAGTCACGCTTGGGACCACTAGACCAACGAGGCATTTTTACATAGAGAGTACTATCTATCGGACCTCCACGACCCAGTTATTGGGTAACACGATATCTCGTGGTAGGGCTGGTTGACAAATTTTCAGACCTCTGTCGGTTCCGTAATGGCTGTCATAGATAATAATTTTATAAATAAATGTGCAGAAAGATTTTTTTTCTGATTTTCTCTACATTTAGAATACTAAATCCCTATTCTATCCAACTTTATAAAGTCTTCGACTTAATCGATTTCCTTTTGCGAACTCCGTACCCTCTTGCCGTAAAACTATTCCAGCACACATTTTTGACCTCCAACCAAGGATGAGGGCAAACAAAACTGGAAACTGCCTGTTGAAGAGGCGAAGATCGATCGGCTTGTTTTCGAGAAGGTTCTCCAATGTTAAATGTTGCATTTTTATGTGAAACTCGCGACTCGCGAGTGGTTTCTAGTTGTGTGTCAATGTTTGTGCTCCGCGAAAGCGTTTCCGTGTTTATTTTTTTGTTCAGCTTTGAACTGGTGACCTAGTAATGATTTGCTGGCTGAATTTTATTTTGTTTTGGTAATTAAAGGTCTTTTTTGTGGTAGAATAACTTCGTGAAGTTTTTATCTATCAGTTTACACAGATCTATAAAAGAAAATGACCAACGTCACCCCAATTAAATTGGGTTAGGGGCAGGAGGATGATGATGATGATGATGAGTTTACTCAGAGCAGTCGATGAATAGATGAACATTATTTACACATTTACACTTTAAGAATCCCCGCGCTTTAGAAGAGATGCTAAACCTAATACAAAAAATATAGTTTTGATTTTCGTTTCATAAGCATTATTTCTAATCAATTGCGGTAAAATAGATTGTGTTTTGTTTTTTCTAAAGACGCCCGGTTTTTGGGAATAGGATCGGGGAATGTGGTTAACGTTTTCGGGCATTTTAAAAAGTCGCTAATTTGAGACACAAGCCCATGGACAGCTTGAACAACTCTAACACTCTTTGAACCATGAGCTCCCCTTCAAGTGCTGATTGTGACCAGGCGAGACAGGTGTTATGATAAAAATGTTCCTAGCAGTCAGCCATGCACAGACTGGTTGCGCCAAGAGTTGCTTAACCTCAACCATCTTTTATAGACCAGAGGTTATAATTGCTTGTTGTTTCCTTACTACACGAAAGAAAGAAAGACGGGTAATTAGTTTTCCAAAAATGAACACTACCTTAGCATTAATGCTATATACTAATAGGAATTAAGGCGCATAAGCATTTGAATCGCTTTTCAGTCTCTTTGTAACCACGATCGGTGTAACCTAGTTAAAACTTCAAGTGATACAAAGAGGGTAGATTTGTAGTATAATGATTCAACGCGATAGTTTAAAAGTTAGCATGAAAAGTGACTTCATTTGAAGTATCCTGCCTACATAGGTAACAACGCGTCTGCAACACATTTGACAAAACTCTTCACAAGTCGCCTTCTTCCAAGTTTCCCCAACAAGAGAACTTCGACTGTACAACATGCCGAAGCATAAAGCTTATTAAATTTTACATTTTCTCCCTCTGAAAATTAGCTATTCAAACAGCATTTAAATTCTAACGCTGCAGCGTCAATGCTCTAAAAACGACAATTGGAGACGATAACATTTTAGTAATCGTCGGCTGTCGAAATTCAGGTTCCCCTAATTGTAGTACGTAGGCAAGATGCATGCATTTAAATTGCTTGCATTTTCGTGTTTGCTGTTCGTGTAGAGGGGGGATTTTGAGTACGTCCCTGGTAAAATTTTGATAATCAAGTGTAATGGTTATGGATAATTTGAAGAAGTACAATCTGGTAATTTGAAGAGGGTGAAATCCACGTTTTGGTTTGAGATATATTTTGCTATCTACATGATACATATACAAAAAGAAGAGAAATTTCGGGCAGACTGGTCGACACTTCGTCGTAACCAGCGTACCTATTGGCTATTTCAGTTACCAAGTATAGGTCACTTTGTAGTACATTGCGTCGTATATTACAGCTGGTCTGTAATGACCACCAAATCGACAACCGAGGTAGACAATACACCTGTTGGGCTAGTTTCTGTCTTGGCCAGAGAATTTGCATCCATCCACTAGTAAATACAACTAGACTTTTGGCAATTTATTAGATAACAGCGATGCGGAGGAATAATTCGAAAAATAAATCACTCTTAAGTCATTATATTAAATGGAAAAAGAATACGGTCGCGAACAGGATTCGAACCTGCGCCTCCCGGATAAATACTCCAGGCGCTCTGACCACTAAGCCATCTCGACCTCTGCTCACCACCGCGAATTCTTCATCCATATTTTAACACGTCTTTTGGCGCCGAGTATTTATCCGGGGGCGCAGGTTCGAATCCTGTTCGCGAAAATATTCTTTTTCCATTTCATATAATAACTTTAGAGTTCGCTAAGCATGCGTTAATGCTTTTCAAATATTTATCTTTAAATCACGGTATGTTTCTGTACATAGCCATGATAAACAGTAGATACGTATGCAGATTGAAAAAATTGGGGTACCGTAATACTTATCTTAAGATTTAATAACTATATTCTATTCATTCTAGGAAGACTTACACATCGGGTGTGTATTGATTATTTTAGGGATGTGGCGTATTGTGAATCAGAAATAGATTTATCGATCATCGATTGGCTTAAAGAACAAATCCCTATCGTTTATAAATTAAATCAATACAAGTTCTGTAAACATAAACTCTAAAGGCGTCGTACAAGCCTTTCTAATATGAACAGGCATGCGTTAATGCTTTTCAAATATTTATCTTTAAATCACGGTATGTTTCTGTACATAGCCATGATGAACAGTAGATACGTATGCAGATTGAAAAAATTGGGGTACCGTAATACTTATCTTAAGATTTAATAACTATATTCTATTCATTCTAGGAAGACTTACACATCGGGTGTGTATTGATTATTTTAGGGATGTGGCGTATTGTGAATCAGAAATAGATTTATCGATCATCGATTGGCTTAAAGAACAAATCCCTATCGTTTATAAATTAAATCAATACAAGTTCTGTAAACATAAACTCTAAAGGCGTCGTACAAGCCTTTCTAATATGAACAGGCCAAAGGTAATAGGGACAACATTAAGTCTAATTTTTGGAGGACTTTAAAAGTGAAAATGGATCCATTTTTATTCGTCGAGCTCCACGCACAGAATTTTTTTCATAGCTATATTTTGTGTTTTTACAGGGTTTTTTTTATAAGCCGTTGATTGTATGAGTAAGTTCCGGTAAACCTTTCTTATTAGACATACAAATAACAAAAAAAATCCTTTTTTTTTTTATTAATATAAGTTTCACAAAATATTCTAAGAAACCGCAGAGTAACTCGAGTTCGGCGAAGATAAAAATATTAACACAGATTTTTTTGTGTTTGCTATATGTTAAGGTAGAAATGTAAGGGTAGCAATGAAATGAAATAATATTTATATTGTAATAAAACAACTTTTAACCGAATCTGCCGCGTGTTTCAATTTTTTCCTGACGTTTCTTGGCAATCATCCCGCGACCACGATCGCCAAATTATTATATTTATTCCTTATATTTATTTAATTATATTAATTTGTAATCTGACCATTTGACGAAAAACTACTTAAGTATTTGATTAACCTTCTTTGTGCAGTAATTTTTTTGGAGCACTTATTTTTCCAATTAAGATAATATAATTGACTCTATAATTTAATGTAGGTAAATAAACAATGTTGACTTCTTAGTATTTTATTTTTAACAACCTCCTACGTAATAATTACGTCATAATATTCTGACTAACCCAGTTTACACGAAACAACTCACTTTACCGCCAAACACACACCATTTTACTACATTTTATGTTTCATAAAAAAGTGGGAACAACTTTTTCCACTGACTCTACTCCAGGGACGCTGCAGCAGACAAAACCACGCGTTGGTAAATACAAAACTCAAATATTTATAGAACTTACGCGTAAACCCCGTATTTGTAGGGAAAAGGAAAATTCGGATAGCAACCATGTGTCAGAATATGGAATATTTGTATATACATACTGTCTCGAAAAGTTCAATCTTATGAATAAAATAATGCTTGAGGGTAAACTGACAGTATAGACGTGAATGTGTGTATTATATTGTGACGCGGTGTCTATGTAATGTTACGTAGCACGAAAGGGAAGAGCAATCCATCTATCCGACAAGTTTTGTCTTTAAATATCTACAAAATAAAACGTATTTTAGGCAAACGATTAATGGTTATATCATCATCATCATTCCGATGCCCTTATCCCAATTTATTTGGGGTCGGCGCAGCATACCTATATCTGGATTGCTGCTAAAGTTTTGGCTAAGTTTTATGACCGGCCGCCTGCCTGACGTCAACCCTCTTTGGGAATGCTGTTGTTGGTGATAACCGGTACCGATACGGTCTCCTATCTATGTCACACCAAACCTTATCCTTGCGCCAGGTTCTGATGTTATCCTAATATCACACTCCACTAACCGGGCTGGATTAATGGTTATATGCTGGCCTTATTTTTAATTGCAAACATAAGCTGCCTATTTCTTTCCCACAGCAGGACGAGGACCTCTTCTCATACAGAGAAGGCACGAGTATTGATTACCGCGCTAGCTCACTGTGGGTTGGCGATTTCAGAGTATGGAGTCCAGTTTTCATTCAATTCATCAAACATTACATACATTATAATATTAATTATTTAATTATAGGTACATTATATTAATTACACATTACTATACATCTAAGACATCATAGACATAATTGTCTGTGATGTCTTAGATTAACTAAAAAAGTGCACATGACATTGAAATAGTCACATTGCCCATGCTTGAACTTACAACCTTTGGTACATGAGGCGGGTCCATAACCACTCGGCCACCACGACAGATTGTTAGTAGAAAAACAAAAAAATATATATTTAAAGTTACAATATTAAATGGAAAAAGAATACGGTCGCGAACAGGATTCGAACCTGCGCCTCCCGGATAGATACTCCAGGCGCTCTGACCAACTAAGCCATCTCGACCTCTGCTCACCACCGCGAATTCTTCTTCCATATTTTAACACGTCTTATGGCGACGTCATTGCAATCAATTCAGTACTTACAAGTGACCGAACCGACACGACTAACTTTGCAGTTAATACAATGTCGTAAAGAATGCAATTACCTTAATAATTCAAGATATGTCTTTGAAAAAGCATTAACGCATGCTTAACGAACTCTAAAGTTACAATATTAAATGGAAAAAGAATACGGTCGCGAACAGGATTCGAACCTGCGCCTCCCGGATAGATACTCCAGGCGCTCTGACCAACTAAGCCATCTCGACCTCTGCTCACCACCGCGAATTCTTCTTCCATATTTTAACACGTCTTATGGCGACGTCATTGCAATCAATTCAGTACTTACAAGTGACCGAACCGACACGACTAACTTTGCAGTTAATACAATGTCGTAAAGAATGCAATTACCTTAATAATTCAAGATATGTCTTTGAAAAAGCATTAACGCATGCTTAACGAACTCTAAAGTTACAATATTAAATGGAAAAATAAATCTAATAAGTACATAAGTTAGCAAATACATTTCAATCAAGAAATAAGCGCAATTCAATAATGCGATTGCTCTTACTCTTTTGTAGGCGTTACCATTTTCAAGTTATTTAATTATTTTGTAAGTACCTATGTATGCGTAAATAGTTTAAAATCGTATTTACTAAAACGTAATAAAGAATGTCAGCTTATTTAATATGGATTTGCAAGTTTCAGACCATTATAGGATGACCTGTTGGGCGGTTGCGGTGTACAAATTGGTGCCAATTTGTTGGCAGTAACGTTGGTCGTAAGGACTATTTTTAATATTTTTTTTATTAATAATTGAAGGAAGACGATTATAAGCAAAATAATTAAAAGAAATTAAAAAAAACTTACAACTATTGATGATATTGCTCTAATAATTATGTCAGGCGTTCTAAAATTTGAAACTAATATCGACGGCTAAACATACATAAATATCTTTTATTAGTTAACCACCACCGTACCCAAGAGCATAACTTAACTTACGTAAACAACAACCTTAATACACGATCTATGGCTGCTGGTAGATTCAATGTACCCAGAGTCACCAATTATTTTGGTGACAGAACATTAAAAAAGAGAATACCATATATTTTATTGAATAGTCTGCCGGCAGACATAAGGAGTGAAACAAATTCAAATAGGTTTAAACGTAAATTAAAGTTATATTATTTAGAAATGTACTGAGTTTTATATAAGTTGCAATACCTATAGAATATTTAATTATAAGTACATTTAATCTGTAATGTCTAGAGACTCGTTGACCTCACAGTCAAACCATTACAACGGTTTTGTGGGGCTTAGAATAAAATATACTTACCTTTTTGATGTAATGATAAATAAATAAATAATAATAAATAAATGCCGTTCTCAAAAGTTGTTAATTTGCTTATTTAATTGTAATTAGGTAATAAAGTCAATCTGCCTAGCCTTTTCCCAATTGCATTGGGGTCGGCTTCCAGTCAAACCGGATGCAGCTTAATACCAGTATTTTACATGGAGCGACTGCCTATCTGACCTCCACAACCCAGTTAATACTGGGTAACACGATATCTCGTGGTATGACTGGTTGTCAGACTTTCAGGCTTCTGACTTCCCTTAACGGCTCTCATAGATCTTAATTTGCCAACCGGGACCAACGGCTTAACGTGCTCTCCGAGGCACGGAGGAGTCTTGGTAAATGATGGTCACCCATCGACAGACCGACCGCGGCAGGCGCAGCTTAACCTCGATCGATTGATCTGTGCGGCTGTTCGCCACGAGCCCCTCCTATAAATTATAACAATAGAAAAAATACAACTAAAATTAAAACAATACTATTCGAAGTAATTGCTCCAATTTTTTTACTAGGCGTTCTGATTTTCGTAATTAAATTCAGCAAAATTTGATTAGAACAATATAAACACGTAGGTGTATAAAAAGCATACCGAAAACCATTTAATATGGATTAACAAGGCCCCGTACATTGCAGGATGAGCCATTAGGCAGTTGTGGTGTACAAAATTGGTGTCCATTTTGCCACCACAATGCTGCAGCTAAATCGCCAAAAGACTTAATTTCGTTACGGTCAGGCAAACTGTAATTGTTCAGCTGTTTGTAACGCTTAATTGTGTGTTTTGAATTTTTTATGTTACAATGCGGGGATTGTGTGTTTGGTGGTTTCAAATGCGCAAACTTTAAATGTATGCAAACGTTAACCTACGTTTTACTGTTACCTATTGTTTTTATTTTTATTTAGCAGGTATTATTATTTTTATTTTAGGTAGGCCCTGTTATTTATTTCGGAATTATTCGAACAACGTAAATCAATTATTCATTTCTGTAACATAGCTTTTTGAGTAACATTAACTTCTTAAAATTTTTGTAATTTTGTTGAACTGCCTTTAATTTGGGATCTCACGGAATTTCTTGCCCGTTCTTCTCCATAGGAATTTACACTTTGGAACGTGGAAACTAGTGTTTGACAATTCAAAAGTGCTTGTAAATGTTCTAATTGAAATAAATGCTTTGACTTTGACTTTGACATGGATTAATTAAATGCTAGTATTTTTTTTATTAAATTAGAAAATTACGATATTCTTAAACGATATTATTATTTACGTAGTAATATTATTTCTAAGAATAGGTAAGTGTAATAAAATAAATATTAAAAAGGAGACTGGATCCGTATTTAATTTATCTGCGGCAACGCCTACAACTTTATATTCAATTCTCTTTCTCTAGTCACACAATGACTATTTTCACAGGCGTTTTTCTCAAACCCAATATTGGAAAGCTGTCAAGTGAAGTGAACTATTATTAAAAATATTTCAATGAAAGTAGAATAGAATATGGGTGTGTGTCTATTCACACGCAAACAATCATGAACATGAAAATAAAACTATATTTAACTATGTACGGTTAGTACTGGTACAATAGGCTTGTATTTTGACAATCTGTTACGGAATAATTAATGAATTTGTGTATTCTAAATTTACTTATGGAATAAAATGCAGTAACATAAAGCTCAATAGCTAAAGATCGGAAGGTGAGATCAAGGGGATGACCTATGCCCAGCAGTGGGATGGTGCAGGCTGATCGACAATAACAGTCAATCCTCTGGATTGTACCTACGTCTTGCAATAATAAGAAATATGTAGTTGCTTTTCATCACTTAAATTCAAATAGAAATAAGATGCAGTGAGTGTGATACATGACTGAGAGAAGTGATATGAGCTGCAGAATATAATTTATTATATATTATGAGGAAACATAATAACAACTCAAGATAAATCTTTGAAAAGCATTAACGCATGCTTAGCGAACTCTAAAGTTATTATATTAAATGGAAAAAGAATACGGTCGCGAACAGGATTCGAACCTGCGCCTCCCGGATAAATACTCCAGGCGCTCTGCCTTCCTTTCATTTAATATAATAACTTTATAATAACAACTTCTAAAAGTAATTAGAAGGAAAAAGATTTGAAAGTAAAATATATTAGTATCCGAACTATTTAAGCCAACTAAATGAATTCAACCCGGACAAACGGAATAATATTCCATATCTAACAGAACACGGACAGGCTTGGATCTTTCACCTAGCCACAGGCTGACCACATCAAGTGTTGCTTAATCTCAATAATAGCTCACCGACCAGCCATTATAATAGACTCCCGTCTATTCATGAGAGACCATCTCATGTCATTATCTGAAGAGGTAGATAGGAATCTATCTCGTAGTCTTACTTATATACTCGTACATAGAAAGAATCCTATACCAACGAAAATCTCATAACTTTCCGCAGACAGTACCGCAATCATTACCACCACAAAACTCGTCTTCGATAAAACGATCATCGATAAATCTAATTCCATCGCTAAACACCTTCCCGCCCCCTCAAAACCTGTCACAAACACCAGTATCCTCCGGCAAATATCATTACGCCCCTGATTTGGCGTGAATAAATAACGAGGATCGATGGCTACAGTGGCCAATGGCCATCAGTTGGCGATTAGTGTCCGGATCACTAATGATATGGAGGTGCAAATTGCTGGATTCCGGATGCGAAGTTTTGGGTGTGTGGTACATGATGTTGGATACCGCGGTTACAACATCGTTACTTCTGCGCATAGCCATGGATTTTAATTTTTTGCCTGTGTTTAAATTTGTGAGGGCAACCTAAATCTTCTCAGGTGACTAGTCAACAGCTTCTTCTGGTAAAGCTTGCTTCACGGTCCGTCACATATTTGCCCTCGACGTTAGATAGTGGTCAAAATTAAGCCCATACTAGGCCTATATTTAAATAGAAACAAAAAGACTTTTTCATAAAGGTAAAAAAGAAATAGTTTGTCCACTACGGAATACCCAAAACTTGAAACCAAAATCAAATTATCTAGACATAACGCTCAGTTGGTGATGGAAACCCCAAGAATTGTCAAATGGCCAAGGAAAACAGCACAAGTAAGACTATTCTCAAAGCCATCTCAGAGGTTTACAGGTGGTTCAAACTTTGACATTAGTTTGTTCATCAACTATACCTTCCATACATATTCCATAGACAACACAGTTTGTGTAGATGATAAAAAAATAAATACAATAGGTACAATACAATACATAAATAAAAATACACACACACACACAAACACAAATAGAAACACACACCACGTACACAGAGGCTTTAGAATATCGTATATGTAATCATCTTTTTTTATATCACTGTATGATGTGCAATTGGACTGAATAATATCTAGTACTTAACATTAGTCTCCCACATTACCAATAAGTATGTCTACATTACTTGGTTCATCACGAGGAAGCCACGATACCCATAACACAAGTTTAATCTTAGCTTGGGTGTCGGAGGTCTACAACTTCAGTGATTTACACAGTTAGTACTTATAAAGAGAAAGTGTTGTTTTACTAGTACTATATTTTTGTAAATAATATTAATTCGAAATAATTAATTATTATTATTATTACATTAAGAATAAGATGAAGCTACGAGTCTAAACAGCGTCCGCCTCTTATCCCTTCCACCATCCTGAACGTCGTTATGAGCGAGCGTGTCCAGAATTTTATGCTGGAACAAAATGAACAGCAACTGTTATTCCGTGGAACAGCTGTTTAATTATTCCGAAAGACCTTAGATATCGCTTTTTCATGGAAATCTTATCCCACTTTAATGGAATGTGTGAAGTATGTTGTTAAATCGAGCTTTAGAGATTAGCGTAGGTACTAAGAATTTGTGAAATCTGCAATCAAATCTTTACCGTAGACATATCAAATGCTCACTATCTAAATAATATATATTCCTAAACCAGGCAAAAGAGTTTTTGAACAGTTTTTTCATTTGGTACTTGCTTTTTTATGTAATTAAACTAGCAATAAGTGAAGTTGAAATTTAATTATAAATTTATAATTATAAAAAAGCATTTTTTTGTTCATTTACTTATTCATAAAATCGTGTTTTCTTGGGCCACGCTCTTTCTCTTCTAGTTTTAGATTTGTCTACACTGAGCCCTTTTCAAATAATCACCTGTATGTACATGACCTGAAAATCTATTTTACAGTATTATTTCAGGGCTACGTCCTTTGGTTAGTGCCATGCTTGCATAAAACGATAAGGGTAAGCTTATTGCATCAAAGACTTGATACAAGAAAGACTGAATATTTCCTCAACTTTCTTATATCTTCAAATTGTATCTTTCAAAAAGTCTCTTATTTGCTAAAGCAAAGCACGGAGGTAAAATCAGTAACTTTACTTCTCTCTGACTGATGGTCATCATGTTTTTCTATCCTCTAGGTCCTAGAGTCTAGGAAGTCGGATAACGGTCACTTAAAGCCTTCCAGACTATTTCTGATACCTACCTTGTGCACAAATGGGGGTAGCGGCGAATTCCATAGAACCCTTGTCTTTAATTTTATATTTACCCAGCAAAATTCAATTCACTCGTGCCAGTAAGATTTCTAGATTATACCTATAGTGAAACACAAAATGTGATAGCTAAACATACAATTACTAGAGTCAAAACATTATCTGATTATCCATCCTGTTGAAATTCATGCAAACTCACAGACCACCCATCTACAAATTACGTAGCTCTGTATAATATCCAGCTAAGTTTTAATTAGGCGTTCATTAAAGCTAGACTACAGCACTGTTTTATTTGCAAATGGTTTTTGTAACGTCTGGGCTTTATGTCTCAGATGCTGACTCTGCTTGTATGATTTCAAGGATTTCGTCGGTCTAAAGATTAAATGAATCTTCGCTTTTAAAGTAATTATTTTCTGCTTTAAAATTTTTTTCATTAACATAATTGTTTTCTTGCATTTCCTAGACAACTTTTGGCTTGGCGAATCTCGGTTTTAATGAAAAGTACGCATCGGTTCAGGTGAGAGCCTTTCAGAAGACTGTGAAAGGGCCTGAGTAAGATACCAACGAAACCTGTGGCCCTGTCAAAGGACACTAACAGGCCCTCAGTATAACCTCAGCTGCAGCAGTACTTGATCTACTTACTGTTTTAGACGAAGACATTAAATCGAGTACTGCCTGGAAATTATTAAATTTAATATGCATATAGAGCATTAAATATACATTTCAAGTATATACAACGTCCTCCATTAATAACAGTACTATGAATGATGAAGAATTATGAGTCATATCAAACATCAAAATTATTACTTATGCGTTTCTTTCATAATAATTAAATTAATTTTAAAAATGAATTTCAACTGTTATGAGAGTAGCAGTAGGAAAGAGAGACGTAGAACTAAAACGGCGACTACATCACGTGTGCACATTTGATTGAATTGATGTTCTAATGCATGGCATTTTATCTAAGGTGTAAATAATGTTATTATATTTTTGTATAAAAACTTTCGTGAGACATATTCATATCAATTAATGTTCACCGGTGCACTCACGTGCATTTTTTGGGATTGCTCGACTAGTTTCGAACTCGAACGGAGCCCTTATTCATGAGCTGAGCCCGCGGCGATGTCGCGAGTCAAACTGGACGTGTATCGCGCCGCGTAGCGTTTCGCACGCGCCGGTGATGTACTCGGTGTCGGAAGTACTCGTGTGTTTCCGCCACTCGTCGTGTCCGAGATATTGTCATTACTATTTATGCCGGTGCATACTGCGCTGCCTGTGTCACACGCCAGGCTTAACTCAGTTTTATATGACGTGGACTTCAGAGCTGGTTTCCAAGCAGGCGGCAACGTCCAACCACTGTCTCTGTTGAAGTTCTGGTGACGGCTTATTTCGATAGCTTCAGGTACTTTTCACGGTACGAAGTATTTCTCCCTCGCTAGTACGGATGCTTTATCGAAACGTATAAAATGAGCCACGCCCGTGCTGCAAGCGTGTTATGCAACTGTTGACTTGTTGGTGTCCATACTCTTCATACTACGTATGTGTTCATTAAGCCTGGTTGCGATATTGCAACGAGTTTGTTAGTTAGTTATTATATACTTGTATTCCACAATGTACCTTTGGAGCCTGTAGATTCACTTCTATAAATATTTTGCATTAATAGTGAAGGACCTGTGGGGTGACTCTTGAAACTATTACCAATTTCAATCCAATTCCAATATTAAATAGACGCCTTAAAACAACGCGTATTTTTAAGCGTACCTACAAAACAATTGCCTCAATTTTAAAGCATGTGGTCTTCATATTATGCCGAATCTATAATATTTTTTTCGATATTTTGGCATTTATTAGTACGAACATAAATATATTTCCAATGTCAATCGAGCGGAATTATTTTCAAGAGTAAGCACATTGTATCTCTTTTCCAGGAAAGAGAGGCGCCCATTGAAGCATTTCTGTGAAATCTAATATTTTGTAACAAAACAGGAAAGAAAAAATATTGAATTGAAGCCAATACGAGCTATAATAGATACAAAAATAATGTTGAATACATTATTTTATCCCAATCCCAATTTATTTGGGGTCAGCGCAGCATATACATGTCCGGCATGCTGCTAAAGTTTTGGCAATGTTTTATGACCAGCCGCCTGCCTGTCGTCAACCATCATCGGGAATGCTGTTGTTCGTGGTAACCGCCACCGATACGGTCTCCTTCTATGTAGCTATGTCACACTAAATGTTATCCATCCGCCAGGTTCTGATGTATGAAATATCGGATTAATATAATTATCATATTACATAAAATGTCCGTAAAAAACATGTACATCACGCCTGTAACCTCGAAGGGATAGGTAGGGAAATACCCACATTTCTCCCATGCAGTAATGAAATACAAGTAAGATGGCGAGCTTAAAAAAAAAAACTGCAAAGCTGATTCTATGTTCGCGCTTTCGAAAATGCCTGTCACTGGTCGGGCAACGAAGTACCAAGTTCGTCACCCGCAGGCTACGGCTCACGGTGACAGGAGATCATTGAGCGCCCTCCTACGCAAAGTGCGTCTTCTGCGGCAGGGGTGGGACGAATTCGCCTCTTTCTCCCTTTCCACCGCTTCCTTTGCAAGCATCACCTCCTCACAAAAGATGGCGACGGCTCTCCATGCCTTCACACTCTTACCCATGAATGTGATCACAGTCGGAAGCGAGAGATTGCCCACTCCGACTGCCCCTATAAGGTCGTGTTGTTGCTCGGCCCAAGCCGGGCACACCTCTAGTGTGCGCTGCGCCGTGTCCTCGGGGCAGCTGTCACAGTGATGGCACCTGGGTGTCGGCTCCTGGCCTATGCGACGTAGATACTTCCCGAAGCCCCCGTGGTCCGAGAGCATCTGCGTCATCCGAAAGCTGAGGACGCCGTGTCTCCTCTCCAGCCACTCCACCATTACAGCCTTACCGCCGCTATTACGGCGTGCCCTGTATACTTACCCCCTTAACTACGGAATTCTGTACCACCTTATATAATTAATTCACCTATAATGTTACTTAACTAACACTAGGATCGGTAAACACAAAAAAAAGCATCCAAAACTTTCTTTCCAATATGAAAACACATTACTCCGACAAGCAACCCTCAGGAAACAGGGAAGTCGAAATATAAACAAGATTGACTTATTAATGGATGTTTGGGAAACAGAATAAGTAAATGTTATTCAAACAAATCCTTTAAGAGGTTTTTACTTAAATACTTACTGTCGATAAACATTTTAGGACGGAGGAAATAAACAACTTTTTTGTCTTTAATTAGTATTGGATTTTGTTACTTTTGAAATTAATACCAATTCCAATGCAATTCCAATGTTAAATTAACGCCATAAAACAATGTGTATATAAATAAAATAAAAATGAATGGTATAACCTGTGTTGTTAAGAGAAAAACTCAAGAACAGCTGATCTAATTCGGATAATTCTTTTTACGGTTCCGTACCGCAAAAGGAAAAAAACGGAACCCTTATAAGATCACTTTGCTGTCCGTCTGTCTGTCAAGATCGGGAACGCGTAGAAGTATCGAGTTGAAATTAAAACCATATACTCAAGTCTACACAGTCCCTTAAAGCTGTGAAAAAATCAAACTTCGAAGTTAACGTAAAAAACAGATACCCGGCGTTTATGACCAACACCACGTATATTTATAGGGTACATTCCGTTGACCTAGAACTATGAAATTTGGCAGGTAATATCGTCTTATACTACAAGTACAGGGGAAATTTGAAAATTATACATTTGTAATTAAATCATAAAAAATATAGTCTTTATAGGATTTGGAAACTGAATTTCGGGAAAAGCTTGGAAAAAACTGCGAGACTCGATTCCTGAACTATTACTACATGTACCTACAAATTTGTACGTAACCCTCGGTGGGCGAGTACAACTTGCAAATTACTCACAAATTGCACGAAAAAATAACACATTCTACTTTATAACATTCAAACAGTTCCTAGGTACTATCGCGTCCTTTTCCGCCTGCCCACTTATTATTTTTTTATAAGTACTTCGTCGGCGCCGTTCTACGTCCCCTTAAAGTGTTCGCCTATTAGGAAAACTAGAACGTAATTAGTAGCAATATGCACTGCGCAGCTTAGTGACGCATCACGTGTACCCCTTTTTGTGAATTTTAAGGACGATCTAATTTGACCTTGGCGGGAGGCCTGGCGCTTCTATTTTTTGATTGCAAGTAAAAATTTACTTAGTGGTGGTCAGGCGGGAGTGTCCGCGATAGTACAATGCAATAGAAAATTCTCAGTAGCAGCCCGGAAGTTGGTGGTGTGACACCCCCGTGCTTCGGAGAGCACGTAAACTTGTCGGTCCTGCGCCTGATCGCTCTACGATCGTGTCGGATTGCCGTCCCATCGGAATATGAGAGTGAAGGAAGGTTTATGTGTGAAAACTCATATTTTCACAAATAAAGAAATTGATTAATCGATAAAAAAGGAAGAGGGTGTGCACCTGTGTTTGTGCATACATTTGTGCACTATAATATACGTATCTCCTGCGTACTTGGCTAATCTCTGTGGAGATAGGATGCCGTGACCGAAATTCGGTCGGAGGATTCAGTATTATTATAAAAATAATGAATAATTTTGTTCATTATTAAATTATGAGAATCTTAGTAAGTAAATAATGTATCGATACTTTACAACTGCTTGCAAGACCCACTCTAGTGTAAATTAAAGTTTGCACGTTCATAGCGAGTTCATAATAAAATATGATATCCCAATCAAAAACTCAGGAACTTTAAATCGCTCGAGAACTTCAGGTATACGCTTAACTGTTTTAGTGCCTACATAGTGCTTTTATAATAGTGTTGTACCAACTTTTCGTTTTCGTATTTGCGAATATTTGCATGCTTTTGAATGTTATGTTGCTTTGTGAACCGTAATTTAGGAAGTGTATGTGTGTTTGTACTTTATTGAAATTCTTTATAATATAGTAAGTAGCCTATATTTTTTTTTTGATTAACCATTGTTGTGGCTAGTTTGTTGGAAGATCCTCCCTTTTCAATGCAGGAATACCACACCTCGTTCCACCATAACTACTATTATTAAACCAAAAAATGCAGTCGTTCGCAGTGCGATCAGCAATAAGAGAGTCATATGTGTGTGTGTGTGTTATTGGGTTTTTCTGTTAAGAAATTCTAATAATAGCAGCCCAGAGTTTGAAATTGTGCCCTTTAGATGGCAATAGGCTCACCACATTACTTGAGATTTAATAGCATTGGTGAAACGTGGGTGTAGTCTGCATACTCCTTTGGGAAATATAGGCCTGATGTTATGTGATGTGATAAAGTATTATTTATAATTCAATAATCTAATATATAAAAATCTCGTGTCACAGTGTTTGTTATCGAACTCCCCCGAAACGGCTTGACCGATTTTTATGAAATCTTTTGTGTACATTTGATAGGTCTGAGAATAGGTCGTAGGCTATTTTTATACCCCTAGGTGATAAGGGTGGCCCTATCCAGAAAATTTATATGGCAGAACAACGTTTGCGGGGCACAGCAAGTATTATATAATAATTAGGTTAAGGAATTCGCAATCGTCACATCACTACCGCACTAGTGTACATACGGGTTGGAATATTATCTTCTTAAAGTTTACCGGCAGTTCAAACGAACTTATATCAATTATTTTGACGTGAAACTTCCGAACATCCTACTTTAAAAGTACTTGGTATGTGGGTTTAATATTTACACGAGGAAGGGCCTTTTAAGATTTGAGAAGACAATAAGTATTTTTTTAAGCATAAAATCACGCTTATAGTTTTAGGTAGTAGAATACTGTTGTAGGTACAGTCACGAGCACAAACATGTACACATTTGCACTTTTTAAACTTCATATAAATAGTTATCTAAATAGGTAAGTTTTAATGTAGTCTATATGCAGAAGGAATGGTTCTTCTGTCTGTGTTACTTATGTACCTAATCATCTCAGTAATCTATGCCAGAGATATTTTCGTTGACTTTTTAAATGTAGATTGTTTACATGTTTTTGCTCGTGATTGTATAACCATATTTGATCGGTGGCGGGCTTATTGCTATCAACCGGGTACAAGTCCAAACTCAGAACTGCTACTGAGAATTTCCTAAGAGCAAAACTTTATAACACTTTGGCCGATCCGGGAATTGAACCCATGTGTTCACGCCCAGCGGCCGCAGTTGGAAACACTAGACTAACGATCTAATATCTTGACAAAAACATAATACATTCATAAAAATATTACAACGTTGTACCTGTAGTCCCCGAAGGGGTAGGCATAGGTGTATAGTAGGCCACACGTCTTAATAAAACCACTATACAGTATAAGCTAGCCACACATACTATTGCAATTCTCTACTGCGATAGACCAGCTCAAGGACCAATTGTCACGATTCGTTTATCCATCGGGGACTATATAGTACCTATTAACACACATTAATAGTACATAATATGGATAACATTTAGTATGGAATAGCTAGATAGAAGGAGACTGTATCGGTGGCGGTTACCACCAACAACAGCATTCCCCAAGAGGGTTGACGTCAGGCAGGCGGCCGGTCATAAAACATAGCCAAAACTTTAGCAGCATGCCAGATATAGGTATGCTGCGCCGACCCCAAATAAATTGGGATAAGGGCAAGGGGATGATGAGGAACAGTACATAACAACATAAACTTAAAGCTAATTTAGTTAACAAACATTAGCCATATAATAAGTAGGTACATTGTTCTAGCTTTGACAGCGCTTCTCACTAGGTTAATTAAGCCGAGCAAGTATCTATAGTGTTTATATATGTGTGTACTTGTATACATATAAGTTATATGTATAGTGACGTCATTGTGTTTAATTGATAGCATATACTGGGTGGTAGGAGAGGCTTTGGAGGCGGTAATGAGATCGATCGGCGTCTTCTGTCGGAGAAGCGTTCTATCGCAGTTGTGTACTGTCGCAATAACGTTCTGTCGTAGTACTGTGTTGTCGAACTGAAGACGTTTCGATGTTCAGTCCCGTCGCACTAGTGTGTTCAGAAGTTCAGAATGACAGGCACGGGGGTCTTAGGGAAGGTTTCCCACTTGCAATATTTATATTTTGTATTATCTTACTAATATTAAAAATTAAAGTTTGTTAGAATAGATGGATGTTTGTTACTCCTTTAGGCAATAACTACTGAACAGATTTGGATGAAAATTGGCACACAGATAGTTTATAACCTGGATTAACAAATAGGATACATTTGACCTTATTGGTGATGTCCTCCAAAAAGTGTAGGTGCGTAGTACTCACAATCGGCGCGCGTGTATGACCCGATATATAAACATGGATGAAGAAAAAGGCGTATGTAAGGATCGTAGCAGATGGCGTTGTATAATTTTTGCCTACCCACATGGGAAAAAAGCCTGAGTTTAGGTATGTATGGACAGATCAATGTTCGGGATGTTATATGTCCATGTGAGATTTGTCAATGTAAACTAGGTACAGCGACTAACTCGCGAGCAAGTTTTTCTCACTTTAAAGAAGAAATAGTCGAGAAGTAGAAAGTAGAAGAAGTGATTCGCGACATTGCCTTGGACTCAGCTCATGACTAAGGACTCCGTCCGAGCTCGAAACTAGTCGGGTAAACCCGAAGAATGCACGTGAGTAGTAACCGGTGAGCAGTAATTAATTTAAGAAGAATTTCCTAATACGGAGTTCTTTTATTTATCCAAGTAGAACTTCTGCTTTTTAATAAACAAAAGTTGGTCTAGCAAGACTGCGGAGCATGAGGTCCTGGGTTCAATTCCTAGGTCAGGCATATTATTGGGATTTTCTGTTAGGGAATATTCAGTAGCAACCTCGAGTTTAGAATTGTGCTCGGCAAATGGCAAAAGGCTTACCACATGCGACCTAATAACAGCATTGGTGAAATGTGGGTGTACAGCTGTGCATACCTATGCCTACCCATCCGGAGAAATTGAGGCGTGATCTTATGTTATGTTTTGTTTTATGGCACCAATTGATAAGGTCAGGTAGTAATTGCCAACCGTACCTTATAAAGGTGCTATAATTTAATTTGTCAACGCTTGCGGTAGCATTCATAATTATTCCTAAAGCTATAACAGTATTAAAATAACATAACTCCTCATTTTACGCTTACGTGAAAAGAACTTTCAAAATTACGACACCGATTTCCTAATTGCCTATTTGAAGTCAACTTAGTTTTTATAGCGGTATTCCATTAAAAAACTGCCTAATATAATGATGATAGCTTTATAAATATAGTCATTATGGACGTGACTTATTCAAAAAGTTAATTGTGATGAAAAATTATGATTTCCACACAAATAAACGATAATTGCGATAGGTACTAATGAGGAATCACACTGAGTGGTAAATGTTTTGGATGTCACGTTTCTGTTCTAGAAGGGACATTAAAAGCTCCACGTAAAGCGTGGAATATAGTTCAATGAATTCCAAAAAAAAAGTTTGACTGACCATTAAATAAAAATTGACTTTATTAAACAAAATAACGTGCTTCGAAGAGGACGTTAAACCGTCGCGTCGATCCCGATTGTCAAATTAAGTGTATGACAGCCTCTACGGGTACATGAAGTCAGAGGCCTAAAAGTCTGACAACCAGTGACACCACGAGATGTCGTGTTACCCAGTAACTGGGTTGTAGAGATCGGATAGGCAGTTGCTCCATGTAAAATACTGGTTTTAAGCTGCATCCAGTTTGGAAGCCGACTCCAATCATAAGATCCTGAATATTTTTTCCAATTAATTTAAGTCACCAAATATTTTTGGAACGAAGTCGCGGTTATCGGAGCTGATATAATATTTCAATAAATTATAGAGTATACATAAAGATGCCTCATACATTTTATTCATACTAGAACGAATCCGTGAAAACTATTATTTCAAAGTTCACTCCGCCACCTTCTTCACAGAAAAGCCAAAAGAAAATTCACAGGAGAAACACATTGAAGGCACTTCCATTGAACTGTTACAACAATTTATCGTCACAGTAATGTGCTGAATAAAGAAAATCCTGGGAAATAATAATTTGGCCTGCCATCGGGCACAGACATTCCCCTCACGTAATTTGGACAATGAAGATTTTTCGCCGGTAACAATGGAGAATCTAGGCGTTTTCCCCCAATGTGCCTTTATTTCTTCGGACCTCTAAGATTTGGGTGTTTAATTCAGTTAATTTGATAAAGAAGATGGTATTGGTTTTCAATAATGATTAGGATACGAGTATTCTTAAGATTTCCATGGACTGTTTTGTTGTGTTAATTGACTTATATTTTCTGGCGTAGATGTGAAGCCTGTTTTTGTTTTTTAGTTTGTTTGATGGGGTTTTGTCGCTTGTATTGTGTATTCTGTCTGAATATTTTGTGGATATTTTAGATTCCAAGTACTTGTATATTATTATTGACATGAATTGAACACTCGACTATTTATAGAGGAGGTAGGTATTAAAATTCATATACTTACAGATTATAATCAATACAAATAAATAAAAAAGTTCATAATTACAATTATTTGCACGATAGCTATGACAAAAAATCTGTTTTTATTTTTTTTATCTATCTGGCTATTTGTTCTGGGTAATCCTCGAAACGGATGGACTGATTCTGATAAGATTGTACTGCCAGATAGCTGAATATATAAGGAGTAATTTACGCTAATTATAATATAATTATACGCGTGTGAAACCGCGGGGCACAGCTGGTTGAAAAATAATTTGGTTAGACGCCCCATGTCAAATACACCATAGCTTTACCCAACTACTTAGAGCTGGCTTCCAGTTTAACCGGATGCAGCTTAATAGCAGTATTTTACATGGTGCGACTGCCTATCTAACTAGGTAGCACTTTGGTGGTAAGACTATTTGTCAGATTTTCTGGCATCTGACTACCCGTAACGACTGTCATATTTCATGTGCCAAATTAATGTGTTTTCTGTGCTGCTTATATATGTATTTTCTACTAACGTTATTTTTAATTTTTTTACTAACATGTCATATGGATCTTTGGTCTGAAATAAAGATATTATTATATATTATTATTATATATCTCGTTTACAGCAAATTTTGAAATCATAAACCTGCCCTCACAAGCATTTGGTTTCTTTCCTCATTTCCATTAAAACGAAACTAATCCTCAATCTCTCGTACAAGCTCTATTCTGAAAACAGTGTCTACGTCAAAACAGGGTTGTTAACATCTCTGTCCGGCGCCCGCGACACGCGTCGTGATGTCAGTACAGACAAATTGGAGCAGCTGCGCCGTGGACCGAAATACGATGTGTAGGGATGGGGCGCTGATAGTTTGGGATATCGATAATGTTACTTTATTGTTGTTCGATGTATAACATCTTTCAATTTAACATGCCTGTTATATTGTAGCTATAATGATAAGACTTTAACTTTTTGGTGGGATTTGAAAATTAAAATAAAGTAAATTTCCAAAATGAATTATCATACCAGTATTTTGAATTATCATAGTTCGTACTTTTGAATACAAAATTGTGTTATGATTAATTAAAAGACAAAATAATATATAATTATTTTTTTAGTTCCTAGGACTTATATTGGAACTTAGACCTGTTCTGGTTCTGAATATGACAATTAATTTATCGAGCAGTGATAAACTATGGAGATCGACATATAGGAACTTTTACTGGAGCCGGAGATGCTCCGGAGTGCACAGTAAATTGTTGGTCCGAGCTATTATTCATTATTACCAGTAGTATTTTTTGGAGTCAGTTTTTCAAGCTTAAGCAGCTTGAAAAACTGACTCAAAATTGGCGACAGACCATACGAAAAAATAAGACTACAAAATAGCCGTGCAAGTTTAGTCTAATAGAGTTACTCACACAATAGGTTGATTGCGGTGCCACACATACGATGTTTCGTCGACTTCCCTGCTCATTATGTACCAACACCTGCATCTTAAAAGACTCAAAACAAGCCAACGACTTTGCAAAAGAAGTAGCGGAATTCTAGTTGAAGTTAATTTAATTATTAGATCCAAAACCAACCTATATAGAATCTAAGATACAAAGAAAAATAATCGATAACTTCAGCCCAGCCCTACACCATAATCACAAATGACGTAGAGACATTAAACTGGGGATTATAACCTTGCCATAATCATAACTCAATTAAATCTTTCATATTTATGGCGATCGTTAAATCACCACGCGGTGACTTTAAATTACATCGGCGTTTGCAATATAATTATGAAATAGTTCAATTCCTTTAGTTGTTTTGTGGGGAATAAGTTATGAGTCAACGGATAATTAAGAATCATAGTGTGGTCATTTATTTAAAATGATATTAATAACACATTTATTCATGAAAAAAGTGAGTTTAGTACATGTTTGATCAAAGTACACAAAACAACAAGACGGGTACACAAAAAGGGAATAAAAGTAAATGCAAAGGGTGTTCTAATTTATATCCTTTTTATCTCTCTTCTAAACTAGGTGCCATACCGGCTTCCAGTCCAACCGGATGCAGCTTAATACCAGTATTTTACATGGAGCAACTCCAGTGATCTCCACAACCCAGTTACTGGGTAACACGATATCGCATGCTAAGAATGGTTGTCAAAATTAAAAGCATGTGACTACCCATATCGGCTATCATAGATTTCCATTAGACAACTGGGTCCAACGGTTTTAACGTGCACTTCGAGGCACGGAGAGGTCTCGATATGAAATGGTTAAAAATTCATCCACAAACCCACCGCGGTAAGCATAGCTTATCCTCGATTTATCGCTATATGCGACTGTCCCTTAGCCAAGAGCCCTATTATTCATTATTTTTACAGATCATAATTATTAATTATTACCGACTGTATAGTTTTGTACTGTTTAAAACCACAGCCTTTAAAACAGTGATTTTCATAATTTGTCAGTAGCAACTCTAATTAATTTAATTGCAAAACGAACCAGACATTGGCGGGTATCGTTTGCCAATGGAAATATATCGGTGACGCGTATAATTATCACTTTGATGTAATTAGTGCGCGACGAATCAACCGTACATATTGAAAACACAGTAGGTAACTACATGTAAATAAATTTGAAATAATACCATGACCAACCTACTTAGATCCTCATTTATTAGGGAATTTAATTTTAAGGGGACAGTGACAAAGTCAAAGTCAACTAGACAAAGTGACTTTGACTTTGATTATAAGGGGTCAATGTGTGAGTGATAAGGGTTTATTTACATTGTAATTTAAAATTGTAAAACAATTTTATTGTTTGCTGTTTTAGAGGAGCAATTTTGTCTTGGTAATAATTACAAATAATTTATTGTTTCCATTTAATTATGTTTTTTACTTATATACTTACTGATATTATAATGGTTGTTTTCTCGCAGCGAAATGATTTTTTCTTGGTAATATATACCTAAAATATGTAACTATATTAAAAAAATAGCAGTTTTTTTTTTTGAAAAACGTTGCCCTTTCAAAAGTAGTTACCTACATACCCGACAAATTAAGACGTATGTATAAAAAGCAAAAACAAATATCCTTTCTTTGCCTGCTCACCTTAGTATAGTGAGCGTAAGGTCCTGGGTGCATATTTTTTTTTTATACTTTACCCCTCTAGGAATTTATTCCTGTGACGTGGGTGCGTTTACAGACATAATATATAATACAATTTATGTCACAAAAAGAACAATATTTATGAATTGACCAAACACAAATGCAAAAGCATGACAACACGTTGGCTTATGGGTCTTACCTATGAAGAGACCGAGAATATTCTTAGGTCGTCCTACTGATGCATATTACTAAATACACACACACACACACACACACACGAACTCACACCCTTCCGCACAAACCCCTATAACACATTTACACTTACTCTCTCTCAAACAGACCTCACACAATACATTTTTTTATTTTTTTTTATTTAATTTAATAATTATCTCACAAGCACACAAACACCCAGACCCGGAGAAATTATCCGTAGATCGTAGAAAAATTTGCTCCGTACAGGAATCGAACCGCGACACGCAGCGCAGCAGTCGGTCTCTCGACCACTGCGCCAACCGCGCTGTCTTTTCATAATGTTAATATCCGTTTCGGTTGAAGTATTGTTGGGTTTTTATGCTACAAAATACGCAGTAGCTCTCGGGAGTATGAAATCATTCCCGGTGACCATGAAGCAATTATAAAGCCGGTGACGACATTAAGTGCATCACCTTTTAAATGGGACTTAATAACAGCATAAGTGAAATCTGGTTGCACACATTTGCGTCCACTTCGCGGAATACAAGCGTGCTGCTATATATGTATGTATGAGACCAGCTATCAAGCACGCATCGCAATCACGCACACTTTGACATATTGTCAAAGACTAAACTATCGAACAGTTGTACCATTGAGTGTAGGCGAAGACCTTACTACGTCACTCGTACAGCCTAGCCTTTGTGTAAATTTCAAGGAAGGTCTAAAGCATATTGTGTTTTCCGGGAAGTTTCGTATTACATTGTTCTCACATATGATTTCTATATTATAAATACAATGTAACCAAAATATTGTAATTGTTTGATGAAAAAGAGTAACCGTGGAGTTTCTTGCCCGTTCTTCTCCACAGGAATCTACACTTTGGAACGTGGCAACTAGTTTATTTTTTTGACAATTCAAAAGTGCCTGTAAACGGTCTAATTGAAATAAATGCTTTGACTTTGACTTTGACTTTCTTTTCACCAAGTTTGCATCTTATTTCATATAAATACTTGTATTTGCACGAGTTTCTAAGAAATAAACTGCCTCGTTGGTCTAGTGGTCCCAAGCGCGACTGCTGAGCATGAGGTCTTGGGTTTGATTCACAGGTCGGGTAAAGTGTTATTGGAATTTTCTGTTAGGAAATTCTCAGTAGCAACCCGGAATTTGGAATTGTGCCCGGTAGATGGCAATAGGCTTACCACCTATCACAAGGGACTTAATAAAAGCATTGGTGAAATGTGGGTGTACAATTGTATACACCTCTGCCTACCCATTTGAGGAATACAGGCGCGATTCTATGTTTATGTTATGTTCTATGAAATATTATTGAGTCATATTGATAAAGAGATCACCAGTTTTAAACTATTTGTTAGGGGGGAAGGTACGAGTGTTTTTTTATATTTATTTATACTTTTATGCACATACAGGGTACCTAAGGTGGACTCCATGCTATATGGCATTCTCTACCACTCAACCGTATATTATTAAATATATATATTTATCCGGGAGGCGCGGGTTCGAATCCTGCTCGCGACCGTATTCTTTTTCCATTTAATATTATAACTTTAGAGTTCGCTAACCATGCGTTAATGCTTTTGAAAGATTTATCTTTAACCTTATATTACCTTATATTCGATATTTCATTCGTTTACTTTAGTAAATCGCCAGTACGAATTAACTGAAATAAATTTATAGGTATTGGGGTAACGGGTCGACAGTTATTTAAGTAGTTTCCAATTATTATAATCTGTACCAATAAATTAAATAATATGTCTGTCAGTGATTTCACACATTGAACTCGCGTTCTCCGGGCCACAAAAACTGATAAGCATAGAGAACATGCGGTCACAATATTCACACATTCTCCAAAAACATTCCTCGTCAGATTTTCTTTCGATTTTGGGCCCATATATTGATAATAAAATAAACAAAACAGTATTTATTCACTCGAAAAATCCCAATGTAAGAAGAAAGTGCAAGAGTACTTAAACAATCATATGAGGATACTGAAAATCTGGTTGATATTCCAAGTTAATACTTGACTAAGTAACAAACGCTCATCTGTACACCCCTCGAAACTCCCTCACACACACAACACAAGCATGAGTAGGCCACATTACAAGCGCACGCGCGCACATACACACTGGCACACACGCATATACGTACAAGCACGCATATACACTACCTACATTATTTACTATTATTTTAATAAATAAAAATAGTTTATAATGTACCGGTCGATCACAAGGAATTGAAACCCGACTGAACCCATCATACTTGTATCTCTGTATTGTTCCGAATAAAAAGAATTATTTCTTTCTTTCTTAAGCATGTTAAAAAATACAAAATACCATACAGAAGTTTAGTACACTCAAACAATTAAATAATTGACTGCCCCAAATAGGACAAGGAACCAACCCCAATTACACGAACACGATATAATAATTAAACAATTCACTCTAAATTATGGTTGCATGTCAATTTATTTTTCTCCGGCCCTCTGATTGGCCGACACAAACCTTGTCATGCTAGCATATAATTTTGGCGCAATTAACTACAATTATTTTGATTAAAACGCGATTCATGCGGTGAACGGGAACGCCATTTTGGTTTTCTATAAAATTATTTAATTGAATTTATAGTGGCGTGTTAATCGTTTTGCTAATTGATATATTGATTTTCTGGTGGACTGTCATTTGGAATTAATATTAATTAGGCTTTGACTGATTATTATCTTAATTATGTGTTTTAGTTTTTGTTTTGCGATGTTAATAGTCGAGAATGGTTTGATGATTTTCGATCAAAAACGATACAGCGATTGTCATTTTGTATTTATGTATTTTTTCTTTCATGTTGTCAAGAAAAACTCGAGCCAAGATAATTATATAATTACTTAGAACTATTCTGACACTGTCGCACTACTGCCAAACTACAAGTGCAAGATAGAGATGGAACTTAAGCCAAAGCACGTGTTAAGAAATGTTTATTGATCCTGGCCTAAGGAACAGATTCGTTTTAAGCCACCTGTTGCCTCTGAATTAGTTAACCTAATTAAAAAAAAACTCTTCATTGTTTTATGAGAAAATTGAGGACCATTAGAAAAAATATAACCGCAATCTTCTCGAATGATTTTCCTAAGATTATCATAAAGAGCGTAATCTTCTTGCAGTTCCAGAATCTACAACAAAAAACGTTTACTCAATGAATTACAAAACTACCGAACCATTAATAAATCGTTGAGTAATTCCGATCGTAGCCCGTTTAGTTTGGCTCTGATAAGATAAATAAACAATTTTAACAAATGTAGTAAGAAAACAAACGAATCTCAGTGGCATTATTTTGAGAACAAAACTGAGGCGGCACCTGGCAACTTAGCGTGTCATGGAAACTGACTAAAAATAAAATATATCAAAGGGGACTTGAGGCACCAGAGAGTGAAGACAGAAGGTAAGATCTGTTAAATATTTGAAACCGTGATGGCCGACTAGTTGGCAAGTATCAATGTGAATTATTCATGTCAAGTACTTTCTGAGTTTATCTAAGAGATCACAGATATACGGTGGAAATTATCGTGAGGAAACCTAGGTCTGAAATCGCCCAGCCGTAGTGTGGCAGCGGGGTGATCAATGCTCATGCAATTTGCCAACGGTTAATTTTTCTTATCGTATGGTTGATAAATAACCCTGCTGTCAGAGTTTAGTCCTCCGATATGGCTTTAAACACCGTCGAAGAAAACAGTGTGCTAGTTTCCTCGCGATTTTTCATCATGGATAATTACAGTAAGGCTAATCCATAAATTAAAAATTGCTCAGCGAGCTATGGTGCTATGCTCGAAGATTCTTTGAGAGATCGAATCCGTAACGAGGTGATCCGGCAGAGAACAAAGTCATCGACATAGTCTACAGCATTAGTAAGCTGAAATGGCAGTGGGCCAAGCCATTGCATTGACGACTGCTGGGCTAAACGTATTCTTGAGTGGGAACCGCAGTTTTTTTTCAACATTTTAAGGTGTCACGATTTAGGTAATTCGGTTACGTGGATTAGAATAATTTAGTACATAATTACTGCCTCGTTGGTCTAGTGGTCCCAAGCGCGACTGTTGAGCAGGAGGTCTCGGGTTCGATTCCCGGGTCGGACAGTGTTATTGTGTTTTTCTGCTAGGAAATTCTCAGTAGCAGCCCGGAGTTTGGAATTGTGCCCGGTTGATGGCAATAGGCTCACCACCTATTACATGGGACTTAATAACAGTATTGGTGAAATGTGGGTGTGCAATTGTGTACACCTCTGCCTTCCCCTTCGGGGAATACAGGCGTGATGCAATGTTATGTTATGTAGTACATAATTTCAATGAGTGCAAGAAGCCACCAAAATCGGCTCAGCTCTATTTATTTTTTAAAGTCTCATCTAGATTTAATCTACACTTCTGGATGTTCAATTTACTGTGACAAAGTACCTCGCTGCCTACTCTGTCGTCACAAAGAGGTGACAAAGATCGTAAACGTTTTAGTACTAAAATTAAATGGTGGGCTCCTTAATCAAGTTACGAGACTATTGCAGCTAACAAATTACAAAGAGATTTACTGTTACAGTGATTGAAGGAAGGAGAGAAAGATTTCGAGTATTTTCGGAAGGTTTAGTAAGAGAGTGAAGCAGGGATAGCCTAGTGGTATGACCGTTGGACTGACAGATCAAAGGTCGCAAGTTTGAATCAAAGGCACGCACCACTGTCTTTTCGAAGTCATGTTCTTATTATAAATTAATGATCACTTGCTTATAACGGTGAAGGAAAACATCGTGAGGAAATCAGCACACCTGAGAGATGTTCTTGATGGTGTGTAAAGCCATGTCAGAGACCTACGGGTGGTTTAAACTCTGACACTAGGTCGTTCATCAACTGCACGATAAGAAGAAGTAAGAGAGTTATTTTGACAATGAGAAACAGGCGTGATCTGATCATCATGTCAGAGTTTAAACCGCCCGTAGGCCTCTGACATGGCTTGACACACCATCGAGAACATGTTTCAGGTGTGCTGGTGGTGTGCTCTCACGATGTTTCCCTTCAACGTGATGACCTAAAAGCCCGACCACCTGCTGCTATATCCTACAACTTTGTTGTAAGTGTACTGACGTGCAGTGTGGCCGCACATTCACTGCAAAAATTGGCTACGTCAGTCACCTGAGAGTCTATTATTGAGTATATTATTTATAAGCAAGTCATAATTAATTTATTATACGTACATGACTCCAAAACTCAGTGGTGTGTGCCTTAGATTCGAACTTTCAAACTTTGACTTTACAGTCCAACGGTCAAAAATCAAAATCAAAATCAAAATTTCTTTATTCAAATTATTTATTATTATAATTTCTTTTTTTTCTTTCTTTCTTTCTTTCATACCACTAGGCTATCACTACTTAACGGCCTTATTGTGTTAATATATGTAAACGAATTCCACACCTTTCTCTAAATCTGATGATTCTCTAAAATTACCAGATAATAAAAATATTATTGTTATCAAGAACAATTTTGTAGTTTCGCGAGTATAGGATTATGGACATATTGAATTAAGCTTGGAACTCTGTGGAACCAGAACAGTGGGCTTCGTTTACATATATACATATATATGTATGTATCTTTGCATAGCTGGTCTAGTGGTCTTTTATCATTAGGTCTTGGGTTCGATACCGGGTCAAGCAAAGTGTTATTTGGTTTTTCTATGAGGATATTCTTAATAGCAGATTTTTTTATTTATGGAAAGTCCATTTCCGTGATACACCGGTTTCACAGCTTGACTCGTTGAGCTCAGCTCATGACTAAGGGCTCCGTTCAAGTTCGAAACTAGTTGGGCAATCCCGAAAAATACACGTGAGTAGTGACCGGTAAACAATAATTAATGTGATGCTATGTTATGTTATGTTTCATATAAAGAAGATTGGAAGCAGCTTTGTAGACGCCTACTTTAAATTTAGGTTAATGTATTGTCATAAAAAACTAAAAAATACTTCTAAATATTCAGCAGTATATCTCCGCTTAAAAAATCTCAAGGGATTACAACCATCTTCAAAACGCCGAGCTATTTATATTGCCCAGTTTAAAGACCGCCACCAACTGAAGACTGAATTTTGAAACAAACTTGTCTCATATAAATGACATTCCTCGTGGCCTGTACGGGGAAGAATTATAGCTTCATGTCTTATTTGATGAATTCAGGCATACGAATAACCAACCAGTTTAGGTTGACACATCCTTCTAGTCGTGTTTACCGTCAACTTCGTTTAAATGTAAGACATGTAGTACTAGATAGGGGTGCCAAAATATTTTCAACACATTTACTCGTAAAGTGGCATTTAAAGCACCGCTTTTAGGTTTATAATGAGGCTTATTATGCATGCATGCTTTTCACAGTGATATTGTGGTAATCTAGAAAAAAAGCCGCGTAGGTTTATAAATTTAATTAAACTAGCGACCCGCCCCGGCTTCGCACGGGTATAAAGTAGAAAAAAAGAGTGATTTTACGTTTAACCTACGTAAGCCAAGAGAATTTATTTTACGGCGATTTGGTGGCAAAATATTCTTTTATTTCTACTTACAAACACACTGTGAAAAATTATCTAAACGATGGTGAAAACCGCATCATTATCCGTTGCGTGGTTTCGGAGGAGTTAGCGGATAAACAGGCAGTCTCATCTCTAAATCTCTTTACTGAGATTTAAAATATAACAAATAAACATTTCGATTCATGATTTTATTTATTTTTGTTACCTAATTACCATTAATTTTGGTTATAAAAGACTTTGACAGAAGCGTGTATACATCTCACCGATGCAGTGATTACGTTCCATATCATATATAATGAGCATTTTGCCATGTTGCACAATTTCAAACTCCATGCTACTTCTGAGAATCCCCTGAGATCCCATCGTAAACTTGCCCCACCCAGGAAACAAAACCAGGATCTCACGTTTCGATGAGGCAGCTAGAGTAATAAAAAAGCACATACCGATAGATGAGTTTGGTCGAAGATTTGGCACTACTTAAACCAGACTTTTGGTAACCCTACACATAGGTCTTGCAAAGTTGGACGACAAATCGCAAAGTTAAGAGCGAGACCTAATTCAAAGGATTTTGCAGTCTAACACAATGTTAATAGAGATACAAATCTATTGCTAATGAAAATATTAACACGTGTACTAATAAATTAAACTGCGAGATGAGTTGTTATATTATTTTAGAAAAGCAAATGGAATAGCGAGAATTGAATATATTATAACAGATACACAAGTTTTGCTAAACAAATAATTTGTACGGATTAGGAATATGTGCGGATAAAATGAGAAGGTTAGAATTTATATTTACTCTTAATATATGAAATGTCGTGAGGTATGTTGTTTTGTGTATATTGCAGATTTCAATTTATTGGTAGATTTTATTTGTGTGATTAGGAGACAACTTTCTTTTTTCCTTTTTTTTGACGTCGCCTCTTGCAGTTAACCTATAGGAGTTTGATCTGCGTAACCGACCAATAGCTATGGCGAGACAATTTGATGCCTTCAACCAGAGCATATTTTTGTAAACTACAAACTAAGCAACACAGCACTAAGGACGTCCCCTGCGGGACACGAGCCTCGGCTTAGAGCGTTGCTGGGGGACAATTAGGGACTAGCTGGATCAGATCAGTTTCCTTATCATAAAGGGTCGAGTTTAAAATTACTAGCTCGGCGCGGGCCGGCTCGAGTAAGGGTCGGGGCGGACCTCATGAGATATTTCGCGACGGATGGCCGTTTGGTGCGGTCTATAACGAAGCGGTCGAGCGCGTCGGAGTGTGCTTGTGTGTATGTGACTCTTGAGCTACAGTGATTTATTTATTTAGTTCAGTGATCCTATCATCGGGACGGAAAAGAGCGTGAAGTGGTCGGCGGACTGTGCTGATCTGAGACGCCTGTAGTCGGCGGAAGGAACAACTAAGGGATTCGGATGGTTAGAGGCGGAGTCGAAGTATTTCTTCGATGCCCTTTTAATGAATTGCCTAATGGTGGGCATTCTGAGATCAAGGTGAAGTTGAAGGGTCGGGAGGAGGATTCGAACCTGCACTCCAGGCGTTCTGACCGCTAAGCCATCTCGACCTCTGCTCGAGGATGCTGTCACCAAAAGACGTATTAAAATGTGGAAGAAGAATTCGCGGTAGCGAGCTCGGTTCAGAAAGCCTGAAGTATTTATCCGGGAGGCGCAGGTTCCGATCCTGCTCACAACCGTATTATTTTTCCACAAAAATGTTTAACTTTATGGTCTAAAACTCTAGACTACTTCGTTGGTCTAGTCGCAAGCGGGGGTATTAAACGAGAGGTTTTGGGTTCATTTTTGGGGCGGGCAAAACGTTATTGAGTTTTTCTGTTATGAAATGTTCAGTAGCAGTCCGGAGTCTGGAATTGTGTCCGGTTGAAGGCTATAAGCTCATCACCTATTACAAACCACCACCAAAAAAATACCGGTGAACCAATTTTGATGAATTTTGGTATAAGGATAAATTGTACCTTGGGCAGTCGGATACTTATTTATAAAATCTTTTATCAGAGCTTTGTCGCAGTGAACCAAGATCCAAGGACCCGTACTAAGCTACCGTTACTTAGTTTTTAATTAAGATTGAGGGTAATCTTCCTCCACGATTGTCCAGTGAACCGGTGAAAGTCATCAGCGGTTAACTGAAAAGTCCATCAGAGGACAATAATCGAAATCGATGTTTAACTTTTCCTGGTTTCAGATTTACGTATTTGTACTTGGATAATAATTACTATGTAAAATACTTATGTCTGTATTTATTTTATCTAATATATAAAAATCTTGTGTTACTGTGTTTGTTATCGAACTCCTCCGAAACGGCCCGACTGATTTTTATGTGTATATTTGCTAGGTCTGAGAATAGATCGTGGGCTATTTTTATAACCCTAGGTGATAAGGGTGGCCTTATCCAGAAAAATTATTAGCAGAACAAGGTTTGCGGGGCACAGATAGTATTAATATAAAAGAACATAAAATAAATACTCTTATGGCTAAAAACCTTAAGCTAAGTAATAATAATATAACATAGCATCACACCTATATTCCCCGAAGGGGTAGGCAGAGGTGTACAGTCACGAGCACGAATAGCTTGTAATTTCTATAGCGTGTATTACTAAGTTAATTATGTATGTAACACAGATGGAAGAACCATTCCTTCTACATATATACATACAATATACTTCTTGCAAATATGAGCATCTTGGACCTCGTGATTGTCCACAGTTAACCAATACCGTTATTAAGTCCCATGTAATAGGTGGTGAGTCTTTTGCTATAAACCGGGTCACAATTCCAAAGTCCTGGCTTCTACTAAGAACTTCTAACAGAAATCCAATATCACTTTCCCCGACCTGGGAATGGAACCCAGGACCTCGTGCTTCGCAGTAGCGCTTGGGATCATAAGACCAACGAGGCAACTCCTTGCACACACAAAAATCTGATCAAAACCTCCACAAACTCAGCACATCAAACTCTTCAACAGAAACACTACACAATTAATACCTTCATTTAGTAGCAGCGACAATTCTGCCGGTGACAGGACATACGTCACATCTCTTAGTTTGTTTGTATGTCTGTGTTGTTAAAATATACGCGTTCTTGCACTCGGGTTGCCACATAAATCAACACTGCCTAGCGGCTTATTAATTTGTGATATAGTGTAGCTAGATGTGGCCTGATTTTTGTTTTTTTTTTACTTAAAAAAATGGTCACACTAGGAATTTCTTCCTGTTTCGTGGGTGCGTTTACAAACGTATAATCTCACATGCACATGCACACACACCCAGACCCGGAACAGTTATCTGTAGATCATACAAATATTTGTTCCGTGCAGGAATCGAACCTGCGACACGCGACGCAGCAGCTGGTCTCTCGACCACTGCGCCAACCGAGCCGTCATCATTAATTTAATATATTTGACTATTACCAAAGTCGTGGTGACCGATTGGTGCCGGGCTCGCCTCTTCATCCGGAAGTTGTGGGCTCAAACCTGGCATGTATCGATTTGACATTTTCAATGTCATATGTACTTTCTTAGTCAATCTAAGACATCACAGACATACGGTGAAGGAAAACATCGTAAGGAAACCCAACATATGGTCTGATATCGCCAACCCGCAGTGAGCTAGCGTGGTGATCAATGATCGTGCCTTCTCTGTATGAAAAGAGGCCCTGCAGTGGGACGATTATGAGCTAATAAAGAGTATGTTATGACCAATTCATTTCATACGAAGTTTCTTGATAAGTTTGTTGTATGTTGTGACAGTTGTGAGGAAAACAATAATAATAAATTCAACTTAATCTGTTTATAAATAAATGTTATATTTCAATAGGCTATTTGACAACATTGAAAATATACTACAAATTTAATATTTTTTTGTAAATTTCATTTAGAAAAATGTAATAAGTTTTGCATTTTTTATCTGCGACAAAAACGTCCCGTGATTCGTGACAACGCTGGTGACGTCACACGCCAGTAAACATGGCTTCAATCACTGAGGATAATAGGTACACAATGTTTACTGGCGTGTGACGTCAAACGCATCACGTGACCAACGCCATTATAGCAACAGCGTTTTTGGCGTGGTTTTGAAAATTAAAACTTTATCATTGTTTTTTATTTGTATGTTATTTTGTACTGCCAGTAATATTTTTTGTTAGGTTATACATTCGCTCATATTTAATTCAACTGGTAATTGTCAAGTCGTATCCAGTAATTATATGATGAATGATGGTAATAATATGAGATTGTATCTGAGGTGCGATTGTTAAGGTTTGCACTCGGAGGAAGATGCAAGATTTAGTAAGTACACTCAGCTGCATGAATACATGCTAAATATGAATGTCGTGTTTTTCCATATACATAAGTTGTTATCAAAGGACTGTTTGCTCTATTTTGATTGAGTTTTTAATTATTAATGCAGGCCGTTTTTTACAACATTCAAAACTACTTATTTTATTAAAAATTTACACACACAGGATTTGCTCCATAAAAAATTTTCGTATTGGTTGGTCACTTATCTGTCCCGGTTGTTAAACGAAGTACGGGTAGGTAGTGAGATCCCTGAAAATCGAGGTGACGTGTTTACTATTCACTGGCTTGTGGATGTCCGACAGGCAGACGCAAAGGTAGTGGTATGAAACTGAATCTGGCTAGACTGGAAAATGCAAGAAAGATATTTTTGTTCCGTACAAAACATTACCAAAAAAATTAAGAATTACACTTTCAGTCAAATAATCAGCAAAACACTCGCAAACCCAGCTTTAGATCAAGACACAAAAAATCATCTCCTTCCGCAGCTGACTGTACTCACGACAACTCTATTTGTATCCGCCTGCAAAGACGGTAGGCGAGTATTATTAAAAACTTGTTTCCCTGCAAAATGTTATGAATTGTGACCGAAATAGAAAGACACATCTTTGACGGTATCTTCGCCTTGTTTTTTAATTTTAAGTTGTTGTTTTTTGACTTGTAAAGATAAAATCACATGTTTGCAAGTTAAACAAAATAGTAAGTTGTGAGATACATATTTTGTAATGTATGCGAAGCGAACACCAAAGTTTTTTTGGTACTACAAATTTGTTAGTACTCGAATCCGTGATCTTTTAGATTATGTACTACATATTCGATTCTGCTTAGCTATTAAGACAAATTTTTGTTGAGTATTTCAATTAGAATACTCATAGTCCTCTAAATTATTATTGTTTATGGTTGCTATTCGGGAGCACTTACACACTTAGCACAGTTCGACTCTCGACATTGCCACGTGATGAGACTCAAATTTGAAACTAGTCGAGAAATCCCGAACAATGAACGTGAGTAAAACGTCGGTTGGAGTTAACCTCCACTAAGCTTATTTTGGGTTACGCGATTGGAGCTGCATTTTTCCGCGATGAATACCTCATTTCTGAATAGATTTAGACGTTACTTTGTGGAAGTCCATTACAATGGAGGGATGTCCTTATGTCTCGAGGCAGACACTGCACGGTCTAACAGCTCCTGATGATGCCCTGGTGGTAGTCGGAATTGTCACCGCTTGCGTATGTGCATATATTTGCGGGCGGGCGGGCGGTGCACAGGTAATGCATGACTAACCTCAATATTGTGGAAGTAGCTAGATATTGATTAATTTTCAGGATTATAATACAGTTTATATTAAAATTAAACACTCAGAGACTGACATTGTGACCGATAAAAACCATTGGCTCATCTTAGATTTCTTGAATTATGTCTAGCTAACATAATTCAAGAAATCTAAGATGATAATTCAAGAAATGGGGTTGGTAGCGCCATTATATCTGACTAGAGTCCCTTAGGGCCGTCTTTGATCTTCTTTAGCCTACTAAATATAGTAGTAGGTATCTGTGAAATTACTGTTCAATTATTATGATAAAACTGTTATGACACACGATAGTATAAAGCCTTATTTTGTTTTGTTTGTTTTATGCTAAGGATAGTGTAACAAACAAAACAAGTCATTACAGTCAACGGTATAAGAAAACATTGTGAGGAAATTTAGACTGAATAGTTTTAAATCGTCAACCCGCAGCGTGGTGATCAATGACCGTGCTTTCTCTGTGTGCGTTTAGACACTATCTCTGTTGACATCTACATAACAGTTACTTTGTAGTACATTACATCGTATATTTTATAATATTTTGCTCCTTAATAGACAATCTATAATATACGATGCAATGTACTACAAAGTGACTACCATTACCATGTCAATTGTGATAGTCAATATGCCACAGAAACTACGGTTAGGTATAAATTCAGTCTATAGAAAAGCGAAAAATATTTATTTATATAGGAAGTCTTTTTAAAACTCTTTCCTCTTTCAAACTACTTGAAACGGTCAGCAATACACTTAAAAATATTACCCACTATCAAAAAGATCTCGCAATTTATTTTCACAGCTTAATAACACCTCTCCAAACTATACTATTTCGTGACAAAGCCTCCCTTTGTGTAAACGTAATAAAGATAAAATTTAAGGGGGTTTCCGTTAGAAATTACTTAGGAAAGGGATAGTTTAGATACAATTGAATGACGAACAAAAGGGATGGATTCTAAACAGATGGTTGAGTGAGGCCTGATTGCGTGCCTGTTATTTGGGCAAGATTCTTGTATATATGTGGGGATTTTGATTGTTAGAGAGTAGATACTTCCGGGTAAGGAGTAAGATTCATTTACTCTGTGCTTGTTGTTTGTGGCCGTTGAAGGATTATATTAGGTTGAGAACCCAGGCGAGATAGATATTGCGTCTCAATAGGTACTGCAGAAATCGAATATATTTTACTAACGTCATGATTATGCATCTCAAGAAAAGTAATAAAAAGAAAAGAGTTTAGAGTGAGAATGGCGTTTAATTTGATCTTTGGCGTAATTTTGATTTTTTCTAACTTTCTGAATGCGTCAAGATTGATGACTGGTTGTATGACACTTTCAGAAGTTGCCTCAAACTCAATTTCCAATGATTTTCTTAGGTTTAAAAATAGTTTGAATGCTGAAAAATATTTTTAGGTACAATAACTTTCGTGAGACACATTCATATTAATTATTGTTCAACCGTTATTACTCACTTGCATTCTTCGGGATTGCCCGACTAGTTTCGAACTCGAAAGGAGCCCTTAGTCATGAGCTGAGGCCGCGGCGTCAAACCAGTTTGACTCGCGACATCGCCGCGGCCTCATTCATTCATTTTAAGGCATCAAGAATCAATAATAAAATTAAGATCACTATTAAACTAACTTCACTAAAAAATCATTTTTACAATAATTTCTACAGAAATTGAATACAATAATACTTACGTCACGACATTTCATTGGAGGCGGAGTTTGCTTGCTCAATGAGAAATTTATTTAATTATTTCCTGTTAGCTAATAATATGATCTCGAAGACAGTAAATGGAAACCGGCAATAGGGTTTGGATACTCATCTTTCATTATATGGTCGTATTTATTTCGTGCAGGCAGTCGCCCCATGTAAAATACTGGTACATATTAAGCTGCATCCGGTTAGACTGGAAGCCGACTCCAAAGTTGTTGGGAATAGACTAGACAATTTATTGGTTGATCTTCTCCTTCTTATCGTGTGGTTGATTAACAACCTAGAGTCAGATTTTAAACCACCCGTAGGTCGTTGACATGGCTTTACATACCATCGAGAACATCTCTCAGGTGTGCCGGTTTCCTCACGATGTTTTCCTTCACCGTTTATAATGATAAGCAAGTGATAATTAATTTATAATACGCACATGACTTTGAAAATACAGTGGTGTGTCATACCTTGGATTAGAACTTGCGACCTTAACTTATCATTCCAACGGTCATACCACTAGGCTATCCTGCTAGGCTGCTAATATGTTTGATTTATGTCTATATTACGAGTATGACCTATATTGCGTAGTTATTCAGTTTCTAACGGCCATGCTGAATCCATTTTCAAACATTAACATCTTATCATCATCAGCGCGTGGCATTACCATGTCAGCTGCTTTATTTGAATATTTTTGGAGGTATTTCCAGTAAATATAATAGTAGGATAGGTAAAACAATAGAAGCCATAGATCCTGACTATCTCTTAAAAATAAAAGTGTGAGTAGGTATGTGTGTCATCATGTCGGGGACCCCCTGTCCTTAAAAGACTGTCCGTTTTGATAGAGTGACACAAACGTCTTTTCTTTGTCCATGTACTTACCCATCTTTTATGAAAAAATAGAAATACTTACTCCAGTACTGGGTATTATAATTTTAATGGGAATGTCCAATAAATTCAAGATAAATCTCCATCCATCTCGACCTCTGAAGAGGTCGAGATGGCTTAGTGGTCAGAGCGCCTGGAGTATTCATCCGGGAGGCGCAGGTTCGAACCCTGTTCGCGACCGTATTCTTTTTCCATTTAATATAATAACTTTAATGTCCAATAAAACCATAAGTTTTTCTTAAAAATGTATTTATTTTTCATTTTATTGTGCTCTTCAATATTTATTAAACGGACATTTTGCCCATGAATTTTAATTACATACGTGTTGCAACTCTCAATACTATACAAAATGAAACAATAATATTGAATAAAAAATAAATAGTTATTACTTAAATCAAATACGAAAACAGAAATAAAAACAAAAACAACATTTTTGACGATCGAGTAATATTTTCCATTTACAATACAAACGAAATGCTTGGTTTTACGACAGGGAAGGAACGTTAAAGTAGAAATATAAAAGCAGAATGAAAGAGTAAATAAAATTGATGCTAAACAAAAAGCAGCGAAGTTTGAATACTTTTAAGAGCTGTAAAAACAAATCGACGGATAGGAATTCGATACATTAATTCTAGCACCAAATTACAAAATCAGTTAGTAGACACAATTAATCGTTCAAAGAAAATTCTGTGTGATATATTCGAATGAAAAGTGGTACCTTTAATATGATATGAATATAAAATTCAACTTACTATTCTTAAATAATTAATTTAACTACAAGTTTTGTACATTATCTACAAATTCAGAAATTCATTTACATCATCCTTTCATAGTTTTTACACTTGATCAATCATTAATTTGATAGGGTTCACAATTATTGTGATAATTTAAGGACTAGTTCGAAACTTACTAGGACGAAACCGCTATCACTACCTAAAAATATGGTCACATGAATTTTGTACAAAACCATTTCTATACCAGCTAATAAAAGTAACGATTTCATCAAAATATCGTATCGCTAAAATCTAGAGGGACAGACCTTCTACCAAGCAATAAACTTTGTACAATCGTGTAGAAAAGTAGTCCCTAAGACGTTTAAGGTTCATAAATATTCGACAGTAACTAATATTCAACGATTAAGTTCACCGTCTCGGAAGGCATGAGAGAATTGAGGCCGCTGAATAAGTTAGGCCGTGAAAGACAAAGTAAAACTACTAAATGCAAAATTGATTACATAAACTGTGATTCTTCACCGTTCACTTCGTCACTGGAACTGTTATGGCACGATTGTCACATCAGTAGCCGAGTACACGACATGTCCGTTCATGACATCGGTATTTCTGCAGACAATCGGTGTCTGGACGATGCCCTTGTACCACACGTCCCGCACGTATTATTACTATAACCGGAGTCGGAGCCAAAGGAAGAGTCTCCGCTCGGAGGCTTTGGGGACGCTCTGGGGCCTCTCCAACAAGCAATTCCTGGTAGCTCTCCACCAGGCCAGGCGCCTCCTGCACTCATTGGCAGAGGGCCTTGAGGCCTCGCGCCGACCGTCCCAACCTGCGGATACAATCTCAGCAACGCATCCAAAAGAACTCCCTCGTGGAATTCCATAGGGTCGGGCGGTCCAGGTGGATGGATATGACGCTGCATTCTATGTTGTGCCCGTCGTCTCTCCAAAGACTTAGGTCTTCTGTCCATTCTTTGTTGCCTAGGCCGATGGGGGAGCGATTGGGGAGCCGGTGGCCGCGAGCAGGTCCGACATGGCGCTGCTTCTCCGACGAGACTGAGTTCATCTTCGGCGAAATGGTCGTCACTGTGGAGGGAGTCATCTGATCTGTGAGGCAGCTCCTCATAAAGAGGGGCCCCACAAGTGTCACCACCACAGCTGTTTCCACCGCGCCAAGTACCGCCAGAGCCGCAGACAAAGACTCGGCTCGGGCAGTTTGGTCTTTTCGTTTCCACCATCTGCGAAGAGATAAAATTTGTGTTAGATATAGATCAATTCCGTTTATTAGAAAAATAAAAAACAATATCAGACTCCAGACATTACAATAACCTTTTTCACAAACAAGTTGTTTTCGTAACAAGAACTAAAAGCGACCTAACCAACCAGACTTATTTAATTATACAAACTTAATATTGAAATATTAACCCGACCAGCCAAGTTATCGAAGAACTAATTTTAAGCAATCAAAATATCTCAGAAGACTAATCATACCGATCTTTTGAAAATGGATTACAAACAAAAATTGCTAACATCAATTTGAAAGTCAATTATAAACGTCGCAAGTTAAATATCTAGATCGAACTACAGACTTGTAGAGGCCAAACGGGAAACTTTTGACAGTTTAACTAGATCTAGAAAGTTTAGCTTAATTCTAGAAATTTTATAGGCAACGTGTAATAAGTTTCACGGGTCGTTTGAATGTTTAGACCAAATTAAGTTTGGTGTTTGACTGATGTTTGGTGAAACTACGATGTCTCAACAGTCCTGTTAGTTGTGGCAAATTAATGTGGACAGCTTTCGTCGGTGTACGAAACTTTGCAACTTTAATACTAATGGCTCTAAGTCTACAATGTTTTTGGCTGTTCTGTTCATTATAATTATATTTGTAATAAAGTTTACAAAGCTTTACTTGGTAAGATACTGGCGTAATGTAGCAAACTAAACTAACTTTAGAACATTCCTGCCTTTTACTAACACTTACTATATGAGCAAGATGGGACAAATCAAGAGATGTCAAATTCGAATTAAAGCACGATAAATTAAAATCTCAAGCCGTTTTTAGTATAGGGATGAAGTCGAATTCAGGTTTAATCATGTCAACCTAAAATTTCCATAAAATTTTGGTTTGACGTCTTTAATTTTAGTGGCTACCAAAAATTGTGCCTACTAACAATGTTCGGAGATTTTAATTTGACGTGCTTAATTCGAATTTCACGACTCTTGATTCGTCCTGTCTTGCTCATATACATAGTATAACTGTTAGTAAAAGACAGCAATGCTCTTAATTAAGTTCAGTTTGCTATATTAAAAATTGAAGCCATTGTCTACTGGAATATAACATTATAGCTAAATTAATTTACTTAATAGAAACTATTTCAATCAATGGATCAAGATAAAGAAATTAGGCGTGCATGAGTAAAAACATATTCAGTGCCTGTCACCCAGTGTCCACTGACTGAAAAGGGTACACTTAACCAAATAATGAGTCCAATGAATACGGACGGAACAAATGAAGTCAGTAACACTGAGCGACACGACACGGCATTTCATTACTTCTAAGGAAAGATATGTCAGGTCATCTGCTAGATTAACTTTGAAGGCTCTTAGACCCTCGTCTTGCGTGTCTGGAAGGCATACAGTTTACGGTCTAGCTATTCTTAGATCGGCTCTGTCAATATCGGGAGCCCAAAAAGTGGTGCTGCCAAGAGCGTGCGCTGTTTTAGTAATGAGATAATTTTCTTCGTCTAGATTATTAGAGTAGATTTCGTTTTATGTTTATTTTGGGTGGGCATTTTCTTGAAATCGATGCCTAATATTTTAGTGCGTTATGTAGATTCTTTGTTGTTTTTAGATTTTGCTTCCGTTCTACTCGTTTTATTTCTTTTATACCCGTTACATTGTTCGAACAAAATATCACCTTACGTGGCCCGTACCTATTTACTATTCCAATGAAAAAAAAACTGACCGGTGTAGTAATCACAACTCACAGCAAAAATGATTTCGACTATCAGGTTCGCGCACGGGCCGGGATATTTTATTTATAAAATTGATCCTGCTGAAGTGATTGACTAGCAATCACTTATTCCCAACACTATTCTGAACTAAATTCTGTTACTATTTCACTATGCTCGCTGATTACTCTTTACTCTTTAGCCTATTGTAATTTTTTATTTGCTAACATTTTTTTAAGTCCTCCTTACTAACTTCTCGACCACTATCAATTTGCCTAGCCTTTTCCCAACACCGCTGGTGTCAGCGTTCAGTCTAACTGGATGCAGTTTAATACCACTATTTAAGATGGAGCGACTGCCTACCTGACCTCCACAACCCAATTACTGGGTAACACGATATTTCGTGGTAAGACTGGTTGTCAGATTTTCAGGCTTTTAACTGTGACGACTGTCATAGATCTTTATTTGACAACCGGAACCGTTGGTTTAACGGTCCTACTCTCCGAGGATAGAGGGGTCTCGATATAAAATTATGGTCACCCGATCGATCGATTTATCTATCGATCTATGCTGCTGTTACTTAGCTAAGAGCCCCCCACTTCTCGACCACTACGCCATTAACACGTTGACTGTTTAGTGACTTAAATGTAATGCACGGAGATTGTTTTACTATTGTGTCTTCTTCACGGACAGTTTAGTGTTATATTTTGTTACTATTTCACCGTGCTTGTTGATTAGTGACTCGGCTGGATAGCTAAAACTGGCCTCAACATAAAGCCATTGGCATTTGTTTACAGATGATTGAAAGCGTACATTTTTCAGTAAATCAAGAATCTTCAAAGTTTATTCAAATCTAATTAAAAAGTAATTGCAATTTGCAGACTAGGTTATAAATTCTGTCTAGAGATTTCTATCAATTCTTTGAAAATTTTATAGCGCTCTTATCGTTAAATCAAGGCACTTTAATGAATGTTTACTAATTAAGTTCAATAAATTTGAATTATTTGTAATTTAATGTGATACTGCCTTCTGAAATTTTCTGTATATTCTTGGAAAATTTATTATTAGGTATTACGCAAGTACCGATATACCAAGCTTTTTCAATAGATGTTTACTTATAAATGTAATAATGTTACGTTATTTACTAAAATATTGTGATACAGTCTTTGAAATTAAAGAATTGTTAGGACTACAACTACGTATATAGAAACAAAAAACAAAAATTTCAAAAGCTTGTCCTATAATTTCTGTACTTAAATTGGCTTATAAAGGTCTAGAGACAGACTTTGCCATATCTGTTCCTAGCACATTTTATATGAAGTCAGATGCGAGTTCACATATTGACGCGACTTTCGGCTCAACCACGTACAGAATTATACGTTGTAACAATAAAAATCTATTGTGTCTGAGCTTAACTTCGTGACTTTAGGCACTATTACGAGCAGACGCGTCCAGTCATAATTATTTGGAAGAGCCTTATATACCTATATATATATTTAAAAGGGTTCTCAACATAAAATACGGTCATGACCAGGATTCGAACCAGCGCCTCCCGTATAAATGCTCCAGGCGCTCTGATCAGCCATCTCGACCTCTGCTCACTAGTCCGAATTCTTCTTCCACATTTTAAAACGTCTTTTGCGATAGCGAATAGATAGCGAAGATGTTACCATTATCGTTATCTATTCAATCCCTATACCGGTGAGAGAACCGACACGACTAACTTTGCAGTTAATACAATATCGTACAGATGCGATTACCTTAACAAATACAGATAAATTTTTCAAACGTATTAACGTATGCGTAGTGAACTATAAAGCGTACTTTGTGGTAAGAAAAATACGATTGTGAGCAGGATTCGAACCTGCGCCTTCCTGATAAATACTCCAGGTGGTTAGTTGATCAGAGCACCTTTAGATTTAGAGCCGAAAAGTATTTTTTCATCTTTCCTTACCTCTAACTGTGGTTCTAGTTCAGGTCTATGTGGTAGTGGCGGCCTTCTGGGCAGGTCCTGTAGGTCTTCGTACAAGGGGGCAGGGGGTGGAGCTCTCCGTTGAGAACCGCTACCCTGTGTTGGAGCTGATGACTTCGACGGGAGAAGGTTCGTGACTTTCCGTTTGTGTCTGTGGAAGGAATATTTTGGTTAGGCACCATAAAAAAAGACACAATAGATAAATATTATCTAACACGACTTCGCGTCATTGGTAGAAGAAAAGTTAACATAATAATATTTATAAAAGTAAGTAGGCCATTTCATTAAAATTTTGAACTACACTATGAACTTATAGGGGGGAGGATTTACAAACACAAATCTACATGAACAGCAACAATATTTTTTTTTACTTTTCCCCTCAGTAAGGAATCCTTCTTGTATCGTGGGTGCGTTTACAGACATATAATTCCCATGCACACACCCAGACCCGGAACAATTATCTGTAGAGATTAATTTTTGAAAACCTTTAACGCATGCTTAGCGAACCTTAAAGTAATAAATTTTTGTGGAAAAATAATACGGTCGCGAGCAGGATTGACGTCACCAAAAGAAGTGTGTGAAGTTAAAATGTAGGTATACGAAGAAATCGCGGTGGTGAGTTCGAGATGGCTTAGTGCTCAGAGCGCCTGGAGTATTTATCCGAGAGGCGCAGGTTCGAATCCAGCTCGCGAGCTTATTCTTGATCCACAAAAAAAAGTATCTGTAGATCATACAAGTATTTGCTCCATGCAGGAATTGAACCTGCGACACGCAACGCAGCAGCCGGTCTCTCAACCACTGCGCCAACCGCGCCGTCAAAAAAATGATTAGTAGATCATACTAATAGTTACGCAGCACGGGAATCAAATCCACGTAAGGGACCGCAGCAGTCGATCTCTAAACCACTACACCAACAGCGCCGTCGGGCTTACTATTAAACACAGGAATAACACATTCTATCTGCCCATTCTTCAAAAATACTTATATCAATCGAGAATCAAATACCAGGATGATGGTCGAAGTAATTTAGTAACATAAAAATGGTAAATAGTTAAAAGCAACGAAGATTAACCGAATGATACGGTAGCAGGAACCGCTTTTATTGTGTGTGCTATCACAAAAGATCTCTATTAATATACGTCTAAATACAATAATACATTTTGCGATACAAATAGCTTTTCTTATCTATATATAAATCAGAGAGTGCACGGATAACATTTGGTATGACATAGCAAGATAGAGCGAGACCGTATTGATGGCGGTTACCACAAACAACAGCATTCCCAATGAGGGTTGACGTCAGGCAGGCGGTCATAAAACATAGCCAAAACTTTAGCAAAATTCCAATACAAATAGAGAGTATGTGTGGAAGAAGAATATATGCTCCGACGACCACAAATAAATTGGGATAAGGGCAGGGGGATGATATTGATCTATATGTAAATCATACATAATAATGCTTACTATACATAACATACATAAAACATAGCATCACGCCTCTATTCTCTGTGGAGTAGACAGAGTTGTACACCGTTGTATATGTCTGCCACCAATGCTGTTGTTATGCCATCAAAAAGGCATTTCCTACCTCCTAGCTGCTACTGAGAACTATCTATCAGGAAAACCTAATTACATCAAACTAAACTATCCTAACATTTTTTGTAGACACATTTTTAGTTGGACACTAAAATTAGATACGTAATTAGACACTAATAATAGTGATCGAAGGACTAAAATACGTCAAACTAAAATAGTACGACAAGGGTGACGGAACTAATTTTGAATTAGACGTTTCTTAATTCATCCCGTCTCGCTCGAATTGTAACTATTACTACAGTACAGGTACTTACCTGTCCTGTAGTAACAGTGTGTATTAATTATGGTTTATATTTATTCAGTATTTAGTTAGTGTGGGTTTAATTGTGCTACATCAGAAATGATGCCAATAATTTAGGCACTACATTTAACTGATCGTTATTCTTTATCACTAGTAATATTATCCTAGAAGTGACGATGTCACTACTTCAGCAGGTTCTATAATACTGATATATTTAATACCAAAGCGTGTCTACCTGTTGGTTACTACTTTATCCCTAAACTATTGAACTGATTTTAACAAAATTTGGCACAGAGCACATACACTTCGTAAATGGGCAAAATATCCTTTTAAATTAATACAAATAACTTAGTTTTAATAATATCTCCAGATGGCTCCTTTTCAATTTATTAAATTATAATTTCGCTTAAAATTATTCGTCATATATAAAGTATGATTTTTCCTTTATACCCCTAACTAAAGACAAATCATATTTTAATACATTTGAAGCAATTATATTAAACTAAAAGCTTGCTTGATATTCAATTACTGTGAATGATTCTAAGATAAGAACACTTACATAGAATTGATTGAGTTAAAATTAATGTAAATTGCAAAAGTAAGTTACGTTTAAATTAAATCGGAGACGATTCTTGGGTTAATTTGGATAGATCAAGATGAAGAATTGAAGGATTTGCTGAATGTAGTTCGATTATCCGTCCGTAAACATTTGCATCTGGGCGTCTCCGTTCTGTATAAGGCACGTTAATCTGCCTTGAAGAAAAGTGCCTCTGGCAGCTTCAATATCTATGCAACCAGGTTTGGCATCAAACCACACAAAAGAATTAGACACCTATGTATATTTGTATTTTAAATTTACCTTTATTCGACATATCCGTAGCAATATATTATCAACAGAACATTAGTTCCACACCGGTTCTGCCATAGCTTTCAATTACAAAAGAAAAGGAACATATTATAAACACATTAGATACGGTAACTTCACTTCACACAGCAGATGTTCCAATATTTGAGGAAAAATTTGATAAAGTGTGTTCGATTTTGGGTTCTGTACAGTTAAGTAAAGAGATTGTTTAGTTTGGTTGTTTAAATATTGATTATTTCAGTGTATAATCATTTATTATTTTAACGAACTGTTACGTTAATAGTTCACGATTTAAAGTTTATTGATGGTTTCTGGTATTTCCTAAAAAAATCTCATTTGAAGTATAGGATTCGGATGATACTAATATAAGCAACAATTATTATACGACTGTCAATAATACATACGATTAATCTGATGTAGTGATCGTGAAATCTTAAGATATAGTATAATCGTATATTCTGCATTACTTCGTTTTATACGATTCTTATAATTTTTTGGTAGTTGCGAGTTTGTTAATTCGCGTATTTATTTCAAAGTGGGGAAAATGTGAATATTTTTGTTTAAAATATCAGTTCTGCTTTATGGAACCAAACTGATATTACTCACCACACCAGCTCCTTTGAGCTTAGGATCAATCGAATGCAAATCACAGGCTACTTAATCTATACTAATATAATAAAGAAGATAAAAAAAATATTAGGGCTTTTTTTTGTTGGTTTAAACGCGCTATTCTAAATCAAAATCAAAATTTCTTTATTCAAATTAGGCTAAAAGTTAGCGCTTTTTGAACGTCAAACATTAAGACAGCCCCCAAAAAAAGCCCACCCTTCACCGCTTCCTAGTGTTTTAGCTGGAAAGAAGAAGCGGCGCAACAAACTTCCCAGCAACACGTCTGTCTGTATCAAAATTATTTATAGATTCTATACCTATTTTCTGAACTACTAGTCAGATCTGAAAAATTCTTTTTGCATATGTTAGCCAAATTTATGTGAAACATTTTAGCTTTATTGGCTATAAATATCACGCTACAACCCTTAGGAGCAAAAAGAAAAAAAGCGTGTGAAACCGCACACACAGCTAGTAATTACTATGTAAATCAAGTAGGTACTGTAGATTTTTCATATTTTCCTATATAATGTATCTGTGTATGTTATTTTCACTATACACCACTACCTACCACAACGTGAAATACAGGTGCGTTATATTTAACACGTAAAATTTTGTCCAAAATAAGTCATAATTGTATTTGAATTGTCATATTACAAATGTAATATCGAATAGTCAAAACTATTATAAATTCAATAGCAATTTAAATTTTGATAGTGTTTGTCAAACAATTCGTTATACAAACTAGTTTGGAAAAGCAATTTGATTTATAAATAATAAATTCTATATAAATATAGATGCAAACGAGTGACAACAACAATAGTAACGTAATTATAATCGTCGTGGTGGATGAGTGGTTACGGGCCTATCTCTTGAGTCACAGGTTTTCGGTTCAAATCTGGCATGTACCAGTGTGACACTTTAAATTTCTTATGTACTTTCTTAGTAAATCTAAGAAAACAGTGACATACGGCGCAAAAAAATATCGCGAGGAAACTTTTTTTTTTGCCTGCGTGCTTTGCCGGACTCTTATCGACTAAAAACCCCGCGGTCCTACTCCAACCTTTACCGAGTTCCCGGGATCGTTGCAGCAATCACCACGACCCCAGCAAGTTATAGTCCGTTGAATCTTAATGGTCATACATGGCGATTAAAAAGCACACATGCCTTGCCAACTAACAAGTAAAAAGCAAGGTAAATGAAGAGTTTTCAGTCGGGGGACCTATAAGAAGGTACCGTGGGAGAGCCATGCTTCGGTACGAATGGGCCGGCTCGACCGGAGTGATACCACGGCCTCAAAGAAAACCGGCTCGCCTGATGGTAAGCGACTGCCATCACCCATGGACACCCGCAACCCCAGAGGAGTCGCAAGTGCGTTGCCGGCCTTTTAAAGGGTTTGGGCCTCCGGTACCCTCACTCACTCAGCGAAACACAACGCAAGCGTTGTTTCACGCCGGTTTTCTTTGAGGCCGTGGTATCACCCCGTTCGAGCCAGCCCATTCGTGCCGAAGCATGGCTAGCCCACGTTGGGAAACCACTATTGTTGTATTGTCCCCAAACTGCGAGAAATATTCTTCAGCTACCTTATTAACCGACTTATTTATACTTCTTAGTTAACACATGGAAGGCGTGCCTTTTAATTATTATTTTCTGGTATCTCCTAAGTTACAGTGAAGTTAATAATATAATTTTAACCCTCAATAACATCTTGCAATAAAATTATGACTTAATCCCCAGTCTTTTACATTTTATTACGGATCTCTGACTCAGGTAGCCGTTTTAAACTTCGAACGATTTTATTATGCGAGGGACTAATCGTAGGGTAGTTATGATTGGTATAATTGGAATAAAGTACGGTCGACTTGATTGAGATGTTGCGGTGAAAAAATGGCATAATAATATTTTTTGGTATGGTTTTTTTTGTGGGTATTTGCTTTGTGATTTGAAGATGATATTAGGTTAAGTAAATATTTTTCTTTTACAATATCTGTGGAGGAAGTATGGTAGCCATTGTTGGTATTAATACGAAATATTAAAAAAAATATAAGTGTATAATTCGATTACATACAATAGCAATTTTTTTTATAATTTGTGATTACCGCAGCCCACTGAGAGTTGGTGATTTCAGACTATAACGTCCACATTTCCCTACCATTATTTTCGTTATCTCGTGGTGTCTTGATTAACTAAGAAATAACATAAATATTATCGAATAAAATTCATATTGGTACATGCTATGGTTTGGTTTACAGAATTCAATTAACCATAATGTTAATAATATGCAAATAATTGCTACTCAAAACCCAAATGATGTAAATAGGGCTTTATAGGAGGACAAATTATGCAAACACAGCTAATCTTAACAAAGCATATTCGGATTTATCGTTTAATCTCCCTTTCTCCCCATATAAAAGTCATAAAATTAAAATCTAAACAATAAACTCAACGTAACCATCATGCTCGTTTTTTGTGTACAAATGGCGTCGGGTGCATGCGACAAGCCGGTGCGACAAAGACGCGACCGACACCCGACAAGTCGTGTCGCGACCACCCACTGGTGCATGTCACCCGCGGATATTGTAGTCGGGGAGTTGTGAAGTGGTCATCGAAGATTGTTTAGATTGTTTCCCCTTAATTTCTTCCGTATCAAATGCAGGATTTGTTGCGTGTCCTGTTGTACAAAATTACAAATCCTAGATTTCTGATAATTTTTTCTTGGCTTCATGCCAACATTTAAGAACGATTGTCCAGTAGCAGAGAAGTTTGCCATTTCATATTTATTTGTCAAATTAAGATCTATGACAGCTGTTACGGGTAGTCAGAAGCCTGGAAGTCTGACAACTAGTCATACCACGAGATATCGTGTTACCAAGTAAGAGTTGTGGAGGTCAGATAGGCAATTACTCCATGTAAAATACTGGTATTTAACTCAATACGGTTTGACTTGAAGCCGACCCTAATGTAATTGGTAAAAAATTTGGCTGGATTGATTGGGTTTCAAAATACTCCTTGAATTTAGCATTATTAAGATCTCTTTAGAATATAAAAATACTGAAACTGTATTTATGCTTTAGTTTATAAACAACCGTTGAATTTAAAAAACTCAAAAAATAGTTTAATAGTCCAATACATTGCACGCAGACTACAATACAGCCAACGAAATCCATGTTGTCCAACGTCGCATACCTTATCTGTTATCTCATTTTTTAAAGATAAAACTATTCTAGCTTCCTTAATACATTAATCCAAAATAATCTCTATAAACATCTAGATAAAGTGGGTAATCCATTAAACTTTCACACTAACATATGACTTATACAAACTAGTGGTGGGAAACGAAACTTTCTGTCGCCCATCGATAAAGTCAATAAGATAAATCAAGTTAATACCGACCGACAGTTGCTAGTAAATACAAATAATTTGATTCCATGTCGCGATTCCGTCGATATCGATAACTATAATGTAATAAATTAATATGCTTACTCTAGTCTAATCGATTGTTTAATTCCGTTTAGATTAGTCGGATTTATGGGATACGATTAGGTTATTCGAATCTGATTTTAATCGACTAGGAATGTTCGTATTTTTATTCCAGTTTGGTTTGCTAGTAATAAAGTAGACGGTTAATTTAATACATATTTATAAGAAAAAAGGGAAGTTAGACTTGTTTTAGAGTTTTAAATAATATATGTTAGAGGAAATGACTTGTCGACGTCCTTAAGTAAGGGATAGATCAATCACGAAGTAGGTACCTTAACCTGCTTATAAGATCTAGTAGTTTCTTAACTGATTCCTCTTTGGTGATCACAGATTAAAATAACATAAGGCGCCATCCATCGTATATAGTGATTTAGGAAATATCGAAATCGTTCAGTATGGACAAAACCTAAAGTACTAGGTCTAAAGATAGGAAAATTTTATATAAGATATATACTATATCTGTAGCTAATACTTCATTGATTTTGTTCTTTGAGACCATTTCGATAATTTAGGACACAGCATGATAAATTTCACTCTTTATAAGTATTTTTTCAGTTATCTTTATTTTCGCATTTGAATGTACCTAGGTATCTTCAGCCTACGAAATACACACGTAATCGACATTCTATAAAATTTACCGGGAAAATGTGTAAAACTTTTTTTTATATATATATGTTTTCTTTGAAATTCAAGTATTAATTTAAATACCTACCCCGTTGAGCAATTAAACTAAGACAAACATAACACAACATAACAATACAAACAAAAAGAGATTTTATCTAGTTTCTAGTTTCAAATATTTATTTCACTTATATTTTTTCTGCATATTTGAAATTTCCTTTTCAATAATATTTCAAATGCTTAATTAGGTAGTAATTACCGTGATCTGTAACATCTTAGAAATCGAATTTTTTATTTTTTATTTTTATTCATTCATTAGAACGGCTGAAGCCTCACTATTTCGACAAAAATACAGTAAGATAAAAGTAATATATCAAATCAAATCAAAATATCTGTATTCAAATTAGACCATTTGAAATTGTACTTTTTGAATTTACATTACAATAAGACCCAAAAACACCCACCCTTCACCGTTTCCTAGTGCTTCACTGGAGAGAAGAAGCGGCGCAACAAACTCCCCAACTACACCTCTCTGTCTGTCTATATAAATAAAGCCTTGCACCCTTATTATTTACATAAATGCATGCTTCTCAAAATACTTCAAACATTATAACAGTGTTAATTTCCATGCATCCGCAAACAAATAAAACTCTGGGTTCAAGTTAAGGAGAGCATTAAGCTCAGTCAGAGAATACGATGCAGGTGAATTAGAGTGCGCAACAGTTCGGCACTCATATATATGACGTCATGTCAGTTTAAGACCTTTCACTACTGTGCAAAGCCCTTTTTTATTAGTTAAAAACTTACATAAAACCCTTGTTAAGATATTGGATCCGAAACTCAATATTTTGGAGACATTTTAGTTGGACATCATTATAAAAGACATCGGGTCTTTTATATGTGCAAATATTTAATAACGGTGGCTGTGCCTTTATATGTGGCTGTGTCAACCAAACACATTTCCAAAATTAAGATTGCTACTAATTTCAGAACAGAAGAGAACAGACTCTAACACTTCAAGAAGCGAGAATCTAATACTAAAGTCTAGTTATTGGGTAAATCGGGACTTGGGACCGTGTTGTCCGAGCACGAAGTGTCTCGATATGAGAAAATGTTCACCCATCGTCAGACCACCGATCCGTATAGTTATTACTTGACCACGAGAACTGACTTACGGAAACATACCAACTCAGTCACATTTCTTAATTACCCCACTTCTATTGCTAAATCGATGTAGACTCAGCGTTTTGTCGATAACCGCAGGTGTCACGTTACTCGGTCCGGTTACTGGCACGTCACTAACTCCAAGTGACGTGTTATGAAGGTGATAGACGTACACGTTCATTCGTGAGGACGTATTTGTTGCGTGACAGGTGTGATCCGTGACGCTTGACGCGTGAAATGACGTAATGTGCATGTCAAAGTTTTTTATTAATTTCTTACATTGTAAAAATTTGGTTTCTTTTTTTGGGTCACTTCGCATGGGATAACGCAGTGGGAGAATGGTATACATTTTTTTTAATTTAAAATAGTGGCCCGATTAGTGGAGTGTGATAGTAGGATAACATCAGAACCTGGCGCATGGATAACATTTGGTGTATCATAGCTAGATAGAGACCGTATCGGTGGCGGTTACCACGAACAACTGCATTCCCAATTAGGGTTGTCGTCAGGCAGGCGGTCATAAAACATTGCCAAAACTTCAGCATATATTTCAAAAACAGTTAGATAGTGGAAGACGAATACATGCTGCGCCGACCCCAAATAAATTGGGATAAGGGCAGGGCTATGATGATAGAATTTAAGCTAAAGGTACACAATAAGGCTGTGTTACCGGTGTGCCGTGTTTTAAATATTCAGGTGTTAAGATTAACACGTTATGAAATGCAGTGTCATGTTCTTGTAAAGTTTCACACTAGCTAAGGAGGCTAGGGGTACTAACAGTACAAGTATATTCGGGGTGTCCAATAAATAGTACAACGTAGTAGGGAGTGATAGTTCTAAAGTACCCATGTCAAATTTACAGAGCACATGAAACCCAAAAAATAAATACGATTATTTACTACTAATACGATTATTAAATATAAATTTTCACATAATAAACATTAGCGAGTTTTTCACAATAAACATCGAAAGGCTCTTAGAATAAATTGCTAGCATTGTCTAAGGTCGGTAAATTCCTATGCCTATTTTACCGATTGGTTTTTGTTGCATAGGTTCGTGGCAAATATGATTGATTAAAAAAAAATAGTTCAAATTGTTTTTATATTATTTCGTATTCAGTATCAGCGGCATACCAAGTCATCTACTTAAATATGGCAGCAAATGTTACAGTTTTCAAGTAATATTTAATATTCCAAAGTACCGATTCCCGGACAGTATCGGTATGCTGATCAAATATCACAAGTTTGTAGTCAAAGCACATGCTTGCTTAAAAACGGTTAAGGGAAACATCGTGAAGGCAGCAGTATATCTGAGAGATATTCTCGATGGTGTGTAAAACGATGAGGCCTAAAGGTGATTCAACTATTTTCTGAACATGTGGCTCTCCTGGCAACAGGTGATTGTGGAGTGTCATAAAATTAAAACAGAAATGACTGAATTGTGTCAGTGACAATGTTTTATTGACCTGTCTTGACATTTTATTGAGTTTGACATGTATAATTTTTTTTATTTAAATACCTGCTTATACTGTATTTTAAATATGTATTTAAATTCGTAACCCATAAAACATGCTGTAAATGTGAGCTCAATGTAGAGATTAGTGACTTATGTGACATAACTAGTTATTTGTATTCGTAGCATTATTTATTAGATAATATTACATCTCACACATTAACCTCCATTGTTCTTGCACCTACAAACTTTGTAACTATGCAAAGATCTTGCATCTTTATTGTATTATTTTATTTTAAAAGAGTGTCTATGGAGTTTCTTGCCGGTTCTTCTCCATAAGACCAACTGTTTGGAACCGTGCAACTAAAATCAATTGACGTTTCATAAGTGCATGTAATTTTGCCTTTTTGAAATAAAAACCTTTGACTTTGACTTTGACTTCAACTCTGACACTAGGTTATTCATTAACTATATTTTGAGAGGAAGAGGCACACCCTTAACAAACATTACTAGGCACTTGCTTTTACTTATCATTATTCAAATTAAGAGCATTGCTGTTTTTTACTAAGTTACTATATGAGCAATACAGGACGAATCAAGAGATGTCTAATTCGAGTTTAGGCACGCCAAATTAAAATCTACAAAAATTTTTTAGCAGGCACAGTTTTAGGAAGCCACTAAAATTAGAGATGTCACGAAACTGTATGGAAATATTAGGTTGACATGATTAAACTTAAATTTGACAGCACCCGTCTCACTTTTATATTAACGGTTAGTAAAAGACGGCAATGCTCTAAATTTAGTTTAGGATGTGACATTAGAATTGACGCCAATGGCGGAGATTTTACTTTGACGTACCTTCATTTGAATTTGATATCTCTTGCTTCGTCCCATTTTACTCATATAGTATCAGTTAAAGATAAATCTTTGAAAAGCAAACGCATGCTTAGCGAACTCTGATGTTATTATATTAGCAGGGTTCGAACCTGCGCCTCCCGGATAAATACTCCGGGCGCTCTGACCACTGACTGACACTGGTAGAGATGGCTTAGTGGTCAGAGCGCCCGCAGTGGCGGTACCTTCATATAAGCCCAAAAGCCCGGCATGCCTTACTAAAATGCTCGATAGAGAATCAATATCAAACCCGAACTATTTAAAAGTTCGCGCGCTTAATTCTTATCAACATAACACAAAGTATCTACCTATGCCACACTACTACACATCGCGATTTTTCGCGCGCAGTGTTTCGCATTTGCAGCATCTACATATAGCTATCTCGCTTACACGTACGGGCTTTTACCGGGCTTTCAAATACTATCTCTGTCACTTTCGCACTTATAGCGATGTGCCGTATAACGAGTACATACCTTGTGCGTCTACAAATCGATCAGTATGGAAGATTTAAGCCGTGCATGCCTATGAAGTTGCACGCGTATGCACACCTTGCCAACTCTGCAGTGTTGCCGTTTTAGCGACGTTGTGAGATCTTGGAGATTTTTAACGAGTTTGGAGACTTTTTTTAAGATTTAGCAACAATAAAAACTAGCGACTTTTTAAAATAATTAATAGCTTCGAGTCACGTGACACATAGATTAAAAATTATGAATTTGTTTAACGAATTAAATGTATTTACGAGTTATTAATATTATGTTCAAAAATACCAAAGAGTCAAATAAAATACATTCTATCATTATAGCTAAGTTTCATATTTATTTCCATCAGTGTCAAATACCCTATTGCGATATTTAGCTAGATTTTTCATATACCTGGCGACTTTTTTTGCCTAAATGACAACATTGCAACTCTCCGTAAGTACCGAGTGCAACTCACTTCAGTTTCATTTGCTTGAGTGGGAAAAGTTTTGTTGTTAAAGTTTTTTGTGTGTTTTCTTAGATTTTCTCAGTGATACAATTGTTTTGGTGACTTACAATGGAGGTAATTGTACCTTGTGAGGATTTAAAATGCGTTCAAGTTTTGATTGGCGAAGAGATAAGGTAAAATCTTAAAACTTTGCTCAGAAAAAACAGTTAATTTCTTCATTAAAACCGACGCTTAATCTGTGTATTTCTCAGACTAGTAAATCACATAAACGAAAATTTTATAGATCAGTGTATAAAACTAGATGGATGGATTGTTGGCTGTTCGCACACTAATAAGTTGTATTGCTGGTGCTGCATATTTTTTTCGAATGAAGATTCCGAATACATCTGGTTATAATGATTTAAATAACATATCTGGCACGCAAATTCCCATAAACACCTGTGTGCAATGGTTTCTTTCAGTAATTTTGGTAAACAACGAATTGAGACATCTATATCACGCCAGTTATCTGAGGAAATTTCAAAATATAACACGCGCGTTAATAACAACCGTAGTGTATTTCAAAGATTAGTCGATATTGTTTGTCATTTAGCACAACAGGAACTTCCTGTAAGAGGACATGATGAGTCCAAAACTTCATTAAATAAAGGCAATTTTTTAGAATTGGTCTCGTTAATTTCAAAATACGATGTCGTTTTAGAAAAGCATATGCAGCATCAGGAAAGTGACAAACCGGGGCCGAGAAGAAGACGGATGAATTCACTTTTAATTTATTGTACCTAACCAGTAGTTTATGAGATAATTGCGATGATACATACGTAGGTACCTACATACTCAGTCCAAAACGAAACTTTCTTTTTTTGAAATTGGTTAAAATTTTATTGGGCTTGCCTTATTTTGAAACCCTAGGCACGCCACTGAGCGCCCGGAGTATTTATCCGGGAGGCGCAGGTTCAAATCCTGCTCACAACCGTATTCTTTTTCCATTTAATATAATAACTTTAGTATCAGTTAGTGAAAGACAGGAATGCACTAAATTTAGTTTAGTTTGCTACATTAATATCGACGCCACTTTCACACATCTGTCAACGTACCAGTGCAATGTAAAGACGGGAATGAAGCCAACACTAGTAATGTTTATCTATACTGGCCATAGTATTTTAGCTTTCAGTATTAGTTTCGCAGAGGTCTCAACATAAAGGTGCGGTTACATCGCATGCCTAGACGAGTAACTACAGCACACTAATGTAATTAGATTTACGTCAAAGTAACCACACGAGGGGTACCTAACTAACGGGTTTGTGCTTTATCCTTGAGCGGTTGGTAGCTTATATTAACTTGAACGTTCGAATGTACGTTAATTTAATTAATGTGAGCCTGTCCTATGGTCAATTGGTCATCGACGGATATCCAATATTTATGTTGTATCGAAGTTAAGACTAGGTAACTACCGCATCTATAGAAGACGAAATTACAATTATACTTTCCTTTTGAAATTACCTACATTATTTAAGAAATTTAACTATTTAATTATATATAGGTACATATATGCAGGTTAGTGGAGTGTGATAGTAGGATAATATCAGAACCTGGCGCATGGATAACATTTAATGTGACATAGAGGGAGACCGTATCGATGGCGGTTACAAACAACAGCATTTCCAATGAGGGTTGACGTCAGGCAGGCGGCTGGTCATAAAACATTGCCAAAATTTTAGCAGCATGCAATTTCAAAAACAATTAGAAAGTGGAAGAATGTACATGCTGCGCAGACCCGAAATAAATTGGGAAAAAGGCAGGGGGATGTTAATATACAGGCATTATTAATACGTATTTCTCTTTCCATAAAAAATAATAATTTTAGAGTTGGTCACGCATGCGTTACTGCGTTTGAAAGATTTATCTGTAATCGAATTACTTTATTTTCGAAATCGTAAGCTGCTGAACTTGAGGTCCTCGGTTCAATTCCAAGGTCGGGCGAAGTATTATTGGGTTCTTCTGTTAGAAAAAAATTCGATAGCAGCCCATAGTTAGAAATTCCTAACTCCGGGCTGCTACAGCGATGTGACACACCCGTGCTTCAGAGAGTACTTGAAGCCGTCGGTTCTGCACCTGATCTCTCCCGGTCGTGTCGAATCGCTGTCCAATCGGAATATGAGAGTAAAGGACGACGGAGTGCACCTGTGTTTGCGCATACATTTGTGCACTATAATATCTCCAGCATACTTAGCTAATCTGGTCATAGGCCGGCGTGACAGAAAATTCATTTTGGAATAAACAATATCTTATCGTACCAACCTAAAATTACGCTTAATATCGAGAACTATTGATCATCGAGATAATAAACGTACCTTTCGTAGATACTATAAACCTTTCTCTTAGACGAAACTTTAAACACCTACTAGTATTACATGTGAACAAATCTTATCTTCTGACACCATAAAATCCCATCAGGTAGTATCCCAACATTGATGGGGGTCCAATTAGAGCAACATCCGTTGATAACAGTTCACTGAACACGCGTGAGGTGGCGCCTGTTAGTGTGAGAATACCTTTATGGATATTATTACGTGTATTGGAAAGTGATGGCACTTTGTCATGTCATAAGTTATCAAGTGAATAATTATTTATTTTTGGGTCTCATGTGAGATGATGTTTGTTAAAAGGTATTGTATTTCAGTTTTTTTAAGTTAAAGTGCATCGGTATTTCCTATCTGACTATCTCTGATAAAAAATACTGAAACAAACTCAGAGGCCAACGCGTCCAGTAATTTTATTATTATGTTAACATATGAGTGTGACCATGCAAGGATAATACAGGGATAGCTTTTGGAAGAAATAGCGATAGCAGTTTGTGCTGACTTGTCGTAACTGACGGCACGTATAGATCAGCCATCGCGTAGGTTAACCACAATTTAAGTGGCTCAACAAGAGACGCATCACCGCCCGTAGGCCTATGTCATGACTTGACACACCATAGAAATGTATGGGATAAAAACATCGTCGGAGATATTCATACATCCAATAATTTTTAAACATTGTGTTTTGTGTATGTTCATTCCGAACTGTTTATATTGTTTTAATACCTTTAAAGGAAAACACTCAAAAATTTATAAAATACTTTCGAAATACTAAACCTTAATAGAATGAAAACTAAAATTGTGAATTAAATAAATTAATGCAGTCATTAAGGAACGGTATTTAGAGTTTTTCCAGCCACACTAATGGACTTAGAAGCTCGTAAATATACAGTTTTTATTACCAACTAGTTTAATAAACTACTTGAGTAATCAGGAAGATTAATGCAACGCTTAATTCACTTCCTTTTCTAGGGGATACAATATTATTTCTATTTATAAACACGAGAGTATCACCAACCTATGAGAAAAGTATGTATACATACTTTAAATTTTTTATAATAAGCACTTCTATACTCATGAATTCCATTAAAGTTTTCATGTAAAACTAGAAGCCATAAAATGTCAAAACTGTGACAGCACTAATCTATATCAAATTACAATCGGTTGCCATCTAATTCGAACACATAATGAGTAACCAAGAGGTGTCAAAATTCTCTACAGAGGGTCGAAAGCGTTGAACTGAGTTGGGGTTTAAACAAAAGAAGATTAAGTTACTATTAAGTTACCCGCGTGATACTGACAACGTAGTCTGCAGGCACTTAGCCGAGTGTGGGGTTTAAAGTAGCATCGCTTGTTCCACGACCAGCAAAGAGAAGCTTCGGTAAGTGTATTAGTGGAGGTGAATATTTGCACTGGATGTCGCTGCCAAGTAGAATTTTGCGACGAAAATTTGGACACCGCGTAAAGCGTAGTTTAGACCATACTGTACAAGACCTACTTCGTTAGTTGACTTCCTTTTAAAGGGTTAAAATGAAAGAATCCGTTTAAAAGAATTATTAAAATTATTAAAATGTAAATTGATGTAGGCAATATGAGTAAAGAAAAATAAAAACTGTTGTAGAAAAGAGCGATAATTGTTCCTGAAACGTACATTTAGATCTACTACTTATAAGTTAAACATCAACCCCTTAAAACGAGGCTAACTAATAAATTAGTACTTAAATATAACAAAATATAGTACAAAAATATCACTTAGCATTATTTATGCCTATTGGTTTGTTTATAGCTATCATCTTGAGATATTTCCAGAGCCATATCACACAACTCGCCGCCTTCAAACGAGATTATGATCAACTGTCAGACTGTGCTGACAAAACATAGCGCATAGCGCATTAGCTTGCGATATAGCATCTATATCGCTTTTTACTTTGGTCTGTAATTACTATAGTACAAGACAAAGTAAATACCTATCTTTACTTTCTTTCCTTCTTTTATGATACATAGTTATAGCTTAAGGGTTTTATAGCACAATATGCTAAGTAAAATCGCATAGTCTGAACTGAGCGTAACGCTTTTAACAGTACCTTTAAAATGGGATTTGGCGCGGAAAACAAAGACAATGTTTGGAGGAAGCCAATGTGAGATTTCCTTTTAAACTCAATGAAGAGAATTGGTTAAATGTATTTTGAAAGCAAAGGACTTTTGAAGACTCGTGAGACAAATTCATGTTAATTATTGTTCAACGGTTAATGTACCTGTAGGTCTCTAACATGGCTTTACACACCATCGAAAACATCTCTCAGGTGTGCTGGTTTTGTCACAATTTTCCTTCACCGTTTTGTGGAAGTGATGATTAATTTATAAAATACGAACATGACTGCGAAAAGTCAGTAGTGCGTGGCTTGTGCGTCAGTCCAACGGTCATACCACTAAGCTATCACTGCTGCACGCGTGAAGGTCACTCCACTAGATCTGGTCTAAATCCGTAGGCTAAAATTATTAGTCTCCCTATTAATCTTGAATATCTATGTCAACTGGTTGTCAGCGTTTAGTCTAAGGAGGTCAGGGGTCCCCGAGGCTTAGCGTCACGTCATGCCGTTATTATAAACCTAGATGCCATATCTTGGTATGAACTAAGCTCCCAAATTGATTAAGCGACCTTCGCCCGGGCCCTAAAACCCTGTTTGTATTAAGATTTGGAAGTTTTTGAATCAATTAGGATTTATAGTTAGGGTCTTGATTGGAATATAGTAAGACCGTATACTGTTGGAATAATACGTGTTGTAATGTTGTTCATGTTGGTTCTCTCATTGTGTGCACAAAAACACACACGCGCGCACACACACGCACGCACGCCCCGTGCGTGTGTGTTTGCGTATGTGAGTGTGTTGTGTATGTTGCACTCTATACTTTCTTGTCTTGGCTTAGACCTGGTAAAAGAAAAAAAAACGTGGGTAAAATTGATGACAGTTTCAATTAGGTGTATAAATTACAGCTATACATATTTTTGACGTCATCAAGGCATAAAACCGTACCGGACATGTCTCGTAGCGTATTAATTAGATGAGTAGAGGTTTTTGTACTGAAGGTATGTGTTCATTCAGGAACATACCTTTTAAAGAAAGTTTTTCATGAATTGCATCATGAACTTCTACCGACTAAAGCCTCCGCTGACCTTTACCGTAATTAAATAAACATGGGTCATATGATAAAATAATAATATGATAAAACAGAACTTATTATAACGTAATAGCTAGTCGTAACTGCATCGTTGGTTTAGTGGTCCTAAGTGCGACTGCTGAGCATGAGGTCTCGCGTTCGATTCCCGGATCGGTTATTGAATTTTTCTGTAAATTCTCAGCAGCAGCCTGGAGTTTAAGACTGTGCCCGGAATGTAATTGGCTAACCAATATGGGACAGCATTGGTGAAATGTGGGTGTACAACTGTGTACACCTCTGCCTACCCCTTCGAGGAATATAAACGTGATACTATGTTTAGTTAGGTTATGTAATAGCTAATGTTCGTGACTGCACGACAAAATACAGCCTAATTATGTCCTATTTTTGTATAAAAACTTTCGTGAGACATATTCATATCAATTAATGTTCACCGGTTACTACTCACGTGCATTTTTCGGGATTTTTCGGGATTGGAAAGTTTGACTCGCGAAATCGCCGCGGGTTCAGCTCATGACTAAGGGCTCCGTTCGAGTTCGAAACTAGTCGGGCAATCCCGAAAAATGCACGTGAGTAGTAACCGGTGAACATTAATTGATATAATTATGTCCTTCTCAAAAGTCCAATCTACTACTAGATATACTAAAATTCATCAAAATTGTTTCAGTGGTTTAGGCGTGATAACGTAATAAAAAACAGACAGACAGAGTTACTTTCGCATGTATAATATTAGTTTGCACGAATAGAATTCCCACATAAAAGAATATAACTTACTGAAAAACTTAGTTATATCTACTAACATGAGAAAATAAAATACAACGGTTACAATTCCCGCGAACACTATTACCACATATAGTTCTGGCAAGTCGGAAAACTTTGCCAAAGGAAATTGGTAAATCGAAGTTACACTGACTGTTGGACTTGCCTAAGAATATACACTAAATTGCTTCTGATATTTTCATAAAAGTTTTCTTCTCGTGTTTTCCTTATTATTTTTTGATGTTACACTTCGATAGTTTTGTGTGGAAATTATTGCAAAATTTTCTTAACTTATCACATAGTATTTTGTAAACACACTAAGTGTCGGTTTCGTTCGACATCCAATTAAGAAAACCTGGTACATATTGTATGTAGTATATTTTCAAACATAGCATCACGCCTGTAATCCCCGAAAGGGTAGGCAGAGATGTATGTATACACTTGAACACCCACATTTCACCTATGTTGTTATTAAGTCTCATGTAATAGGTGCTGAGCCTTATTACTATCTACTGGGTAGAATTCCAGGCTGCTACTGAAAATTTCCTAACAAATCAATAACACTTTGCCCAACCTGTTAATCAAACTCAGGACCTCAGGCTCAACAGTCGCGCTACCAGTTAGATTATATTCGGTTTAATTTAAAACTACTACTAATCTTAAGTTAGTTACCATAAAAATGAGTTAGTTGTAAACAAAACAAAATATTTACTTTTAAAAATCAAAGGTTTTGTCGAACACAATGGTGGTAGAACGGACTGTTTTGAATATAGCGTGTCATTGTTCTGAGACACACTGACTGTAAGATTGGTCAATATGTAAAAGTAAGTAAAAGGGGCTCGTGGCTAACAGCTGCACTGATTCATCGATCGAGGTTATGCTGAGCTTGCCGCAGTTTGTCTGTGGGGGTCATCTTTTCATATCGAAAACCCCTCCATGCCTCAAAGCCATGTTAAACCGTCGGTCCTGGTTGTCGACTGAAGATCTATGACAGCAGAATACTGATAGATGACAAAATTTCTGACAACCGATCTTACCACGAGATATCGTGTTACAAAGTAATAGGATTGTGGAGGTCAGATAAGCAGTCGTTCCATGTAACATACTGGTGCAGCATCCAGTTAGAGTGGAAGCCGACCCTGTCATAGTTTGAAAAAGGCTAGACAGAGTTTTTAACATTATGTTATAGTAAAATAAGGGGCTCGTGGCTAAGTAACAGCCGCGCAGATAGATCTATCGAGGTTAAGCTGCGCTTGCTGCAGTCGGTCTGTGTATGGGTGACCATCATTTCATACCGAGACCCCTCCGTCCTCGAAGAGCACGTTAACCGTCGCCGTCGGTTCCGGTTTTCAAAATGAGATCTATGACAGCCGTTACGGGTAGTCAGAGGCCTGAAAGTCTGACGACCAGTCATACCACGAGATATCGTGTTACCCAGTAACTGGGTTGTAGAGGTCAGATAGGCAGTTGCTCCATGTAAAATACTGCATCTGGTTTGACTGGAAGCCAACCCCAATCTAATTAGGAAAAGGCTAAGCAGATTGTTATATTAAAATAAGCCATATTTTCTATTCCGCTGACCAAACTCCCAAGCAGTGAGTCCCAACCACGATGCGTGAAATGCACCCAAGCTATTCAAATCAGCGCAAGCCACAAAAACAGAATTGAGATATTATGCAAATAACTGATTGTATGCAGATCGCCGATAATACGCCGCACTTAGAAATCAACGTTCAATTCTCCATAATGAGTGAGACAATAGACTTAATAAAGCCGTTGACTGTACAAGGTTTTGATCAAGATAGTGTTCGTAATTGGCTTGTGAGGTGGGCGTGGCGGCTTAGAAATTGCATCGCATGTGGATATTTGGACACAAAAAATCGTTATGCTCTAGTGGCTACGTGGTCAGGGGTCGGACTTATGTAGTTATTAAATGCTTGATAGGTACATAATTTACTATGGAAACCTTGTGATCGGTGGATGTGAGGTTTTGTTATTTAAATTCACTTTTTTTTTATCAAATTTATTTTAAATTATGTGACTTTGAGTCTGTACCTGTTCTCATCAAGTCTTGTGGGATTATTCTTGAAACTAATACCAATTCCAATCTAATTCCAATATTAAATAGATGCCTTAAAATAACGCGTAATTTTAAAATTTATTTACTTACATTACAGTTGCCTCAATTTTAAAGCATGTTGTCTTCATATCATCCCAAATCTATAATTATTTTTTAGACATTTTGGCATCTAAAAGTACGAATATTTCCAATGTCAATCGATCGGAATTATTTTCAAGAGTAAGCCCACAGTACACCTCATATTTTATAATAATATTTACCTATATTTTTGTATTTTATTGGTTTCTCTTAATTTTTTTCACATATCGATGAATAGTTTTTGCAGCAGCTGCAGTTCAGTACAATTAACCCTCAGTAAAAATCATTATAAAGTTAAAACAATACCACGTCTCGAAACTACAAAACGCTTTTCAAAATTTATCAAATAATTAAAATAAGCCATACCTACATAGTTACTACATACAGCACACAAAAACTCACGACTATTACTTTTGAGAGGATAGGCAGAAACGATACAATGCCACCTGCTATAATCCTTTTACCTTGTCCCTGTAATTAAATATAGATATCTGTCAAGCTTTTTTTCAGTTACGTAGGTGTCGGCTTCCTGTCTAACCGTATGCAGCTTAATACCAATATTCTACATGGAGCGACAGCTTATCTGACCTCCACAACCTGTGTAATACAATATCTCGTGGTAAGTCTGATTGTCAGACTATCTGTAACGGCTGTTATAGATTTTATTTTGACAACCGGGACCGACGCGTACACGGACTGGGTTCATTAAGAAATTATGGGCATCAATCCACAGACCAACCGAGGCAAGCACAGCTTAACCTCGATCAACCGTTGTGTGCAGCTGTTACGAAGCCACGAGCCCCTCCACTCATTAATAATAATTAAAATTAAACTACTCTCCTACCTAGCTAGTTAAAATAAACGAACTAATAGTACTATTTCTGCTTTAAAAATAAATGCTTTGCAAGCCACTAGACTATGCTTAGCTTTACCCCAAGTGCTTGTGAAGAGCGGGAGGCTAACAAAGGGTGGTAAATAGTGTATTGTTCAAGCCAGAGAACCCCTAACAATTTTGTGGGTTTTTCGAGATCACCATTTCATTTAAAGTGGTTGTGGAGTTCGTATTTTAAAGTATGGTTTCGGGTTGTTGAAAGGGGCGGTGGTTATTTTTTTGTTATTTTTTTTTATTGTTGAAGCCCTTTTTTGTTTGTCGTCGAATCTGATCAGAGATTTATAATTTTGTTTTTTGTAACGTTGTTAACATAACCTATCGTAACACCACGCCTCTTATTCCTCGACGGGGAACAGAGATACACTCCTACCTTCTTCTACTTCCAAACTCCGGGCTGCTACAGAGAATTTCCTAACGGAAAAATCCAGTACTATTTTGTCCCACCCGAGAATCAAACCAGGACCTCATGCTCAGCATTCGCGTTTGTGACAAATGAGGCAGTACATTTTTTTATCGTAAGTACTTAATGACCAAGCTAGATCGTAAAGACCATAAAAAGTAAAACGTGAATTGGAAACGTTGAATGTTATGACAGCTCTAGCTTATAAGTTAATAATAACATAGATTACCTTTCATACGCTGAAGTCAAGTTAAGCCAAAGTCAAAAGTAAAATTACATGTTATCAAAAAAGTTCCATACTCTTTGACAGTTAAACAGATTGACTCTAACTAGGTACTAACTTGGATTTATTAAGTGCGTTTTATTTGAAAGCTGTCGCGTGGAGAGGAGAGCTTGCCAGTATTTTTTAATTCATAATTATTGTTAACTTTCATATTTACTGTCTTGTGTTATGAATCCTGCTCTAATATATACACCAGACTCTTGTCAGTGTAACAATGGCTTCTTAATTATATTGTGAGCCCTTTTCTTATTTCTTTACGGGTTTCAACTTTTTCCTTGGTGTTTCTCTTTTCCTCCTAGCTTTAGTTTTTCCTTCGATAGTATTTGTCTTAAAATAGTCATGCCGGTTGCCTACAGAATGAACTGATTCAGTATTAACTACGTATAACAACGTTGAAAAATTGCAGACGCTGATAAATGGGAATAACATTTAACACAATGGAATACATAATAACCAATTTAAAGTGAAATTCACTTAACATTTCCACGCTAAAAAGCTGCCTTACTAATTTGAAATTCCTTGAGACCCTCTTACTAATACGTAACAATTAAACCTTTCCCAACATTAATTCGCAAAAAGACAACAAACTGATGTCTCAATCGCGTTTATTTCAATTACAAATCAGCTTGAATATTCATACACCGAAAGCTATAAGTGTGTCTAGAACGTGCGCAAGCGTTGGCACGCCCTCGACGCTGATTGGCCGGCCAATTTTGAATTGGCCAATCGTATTCGCGCGGGAAACGCTACGTGTAATTTCGGCATAATTAGTCACGCATTGGTGCAGGAAGGTTGTGCGTAGCGCAAAAAATATTGGTATATTTGTTGTCTGACATGATCCATTGTTTGGGAGTGCGCTAGTTTATGTTGTATTGTTTATAAAGTAATTGTTATATTGTTTTCAAAACGTTGGGTATCTAATGAAGTCATCTCTGAATAAGTCTCTTTGTTTTCTTTGGCTTCGTTACAATTCGTTACGCCATTAGTTAGATAAATGGTAGAGGTCAGTCACATCCAGTAGAATTTTAATATCTTCCGTCACCGCATCTAGATTCAACCCTGATATATGAAAAAAGATGGCGCAGTGGTCGAAAAATCAGGTGATGTTGTTGCTGCGTCGCATGTCGTTGTGTGACATCGAACCCAGGTCCTCAAGCTCAGCAGCTACGCTTGTGACTACTAAACCGATGAGGCAGTCTTCGAGTCGTAGGATAGATTTCCGTACGGACCAAATATTTAATTGATCTCCCAATAAATTGTTGCCGCTCTGGTTTTGTGTTTATCTCACATTTAAGATGAGTCGGTAAACCCGATCAAGATGTACAAGAAATTCCTAGTCTACGGTAAAGTTTGCCAAAAGCTTGTTATCTTTACATACGTACACTCACGTCTGTTTCCCATGGGGGTAGGCAGAAACTACAGAACGTCACCTACTACTACATGCTCCTTTGGCTTCGTCCACGTTCATTCATCCAGTCGTACAAGCGCCGGTTGTGAGTGCTACGCACCTGGTCTTTTTAGAGGACATCACCAAAAAAGGTTGGTGTATTTCCTTCTAGGGCGTTCCTTCCCGGCATTTTCAATTGCCTTGTAGATCCCTTTTCTTACTTTCGAATAACTTTCAAAAATAAAATAATCTTTTTAAAATATTCAAGTAAACTAACTATACGTGCACTAAAAACCTCTTAAAGAATGAAGACTGCGATTAGTTTTAAAAAGTTTTTAAGATTTTTAAACGAGTTTGTTGGCCGCAATAAATAATACTACGGAGTCAAGTCTTTAAACTTAAACGAGAAAAGGTATAGTTTTTAAACTTATAACTAGATATTACCCTAACAATAACTATGTAAATATTATAGTATGAACATCTAAGAAAATATTTAAAAAATCATTGTTGTCAATTGTTGCTAAGCATGTTATAATGGGAATAACTCGTTGTTCTTAAAAAATCGACGGTAGTATCCTCCATAACAACCAAATCTTTTAATCGAATTTTGTCGCGCATTTGATATGTTCTAAATGCAAAAAAAAAACGGCTTATACTAAAGATTTGATAGTTAGAATTAGTATCATTTAAAAGGATACGCAGAAATTCGTTAACTTTTTTCATACGACGAAAAATGCAGGAGGTTTTGAGAACCTTGTCGAAGCATATATTTTTAACTATTGTAAAATAGATTCGAATTGCATAAATGTAGTGAATAAAGTATAATGGTTTCAATGTACAAAGTACCCGCTCACTATAACCCTGAAAAAAAAATACGAGAATCATTAATCCCGTAGGCAAAATAAGTCATAAAATTCGTTTTGAATATCCATCTCTAATCAGAATACCATACTCAATATTATCATACAGGAAAAAAAAATTTAATTCACAATTTCCGAAATTACTTAAATATTAACTACTTTATGTAGCTAACTGTACATCATAAATCATACCGAAGCCAATATAATTCGTGTTAACTTCCAGAACTAACGTAATCTTCCTTTAAGATTACACAGAGGGCGCTGTTACCGCGGGCTACCGATTTAGCCATGTAATATTGACATTTCATATGATTTATGAACAATAAACACAGTTGCCACCATATTGTTCTAAAATAGGTTCGTGTCGTAAATGCCGTGGATGGGTGATAGCGATGCGTAAGATTTATTTTAGTATTGAGGTTTGAACTTGGATGTAAATTTTGAAATTATGATTTTAGAGGTTCTTTTCCGAACAGTTTTTAAGGCAGGTATGCCTTTGCCAAGCAGTGCGACCAGCAAGGCTAAAATAAAACTGAAGCTACAGACTGTTGTAAAACTGTTTAGTAATATAATGTCAATTTTTATAGGAAGATCGTCTTTTAAATTATTCCTGAACAATATGTAGAAGAAGCAAAAGAGGTGTCAGAATTGTAACGAGTGGAAATCGATCTTTGCTCGTGATTGTATTTATGTAAATAATATGTGGAAAATCAAGAAATAACCCTCTTTTTGGTAGTCGGGTAAAAAGATTTTACGCTCGTGTAATTTAAATAAACTAAGTTGTGAGAAGCGATAAAGGGTATCAATAGACATTTGTATTGTTGCATCGCAATTAGCGATTTTTTGTATCCGGACACGGATAGCTCATTATTGAGCCCCTGAAAATCGACTAAATCGCTAATCACCGCTAAAATTAGCAAGTTTGCAGCAAAATGCATAGAAAATAGATCTCCCAGCTATGAATTAACCCCTCAATCTTATCAACACACGATATTTAACGAACACTCACGATGTTTCCCGAGCATTTCCGAGAAAGTTCTGCTCGGCTAACTACGGAAGGCGGTGACTTGATTACAGATTCGCTGCGAGACTGCCCACCCTCTTATTTGCGTCAGTCAAATGTATACGTGTATTAAAGGTGATGTGTTCCGGTTTACGATTGCTGCATTTCGTTACGTCTCAGTTATTTGTGTGGTGGTAATGGCTGAAGGATTGAAGGTAATGTTTTGAATTGGAGAATTTAGATGGACCACCAATGGATATTTTAAATTTGAAGTTGATTAGAGAGTCATTGTGGCCAAGTGGCCCTCTGGCTTGGCTTCGTCTCTTGAGCTACAAGTTGTGAGTTTTGATTAAGCATGCACCAAAAATATGACTATTAAGTCTACGATCGCCAACCTGCAGTGAGCTAGCGCGTGCCTTCTCTGTAAAAGAATAAGCCTTTGCCCTGCAGTGTAATGGGTAGCATAGGTTATGTATGAGGTAGATTAAAAGTGTTAAATCCACTAAGTCTAGTTCAAAATGGGTGACATATTTTTTTTATAAAATCTTCATTTAGTGTCGCATCGCCTCGCTTCTGCTTACAGGACAACATCCCTACATTCGACTCAGAACTAACATAGTATCTATTCCGGGTTAACTTCCCGGTTGTGTCATTATTTGATAGATTTCGCTTGGTCTTCAAGATTGCGTGTTTTGTTCTACGTGGGCGTAAATCTTTCATCCTTGTCTCACAAGCTGGGAGGGAATGAGATAGGTGTAGGTGGACAATTAAGCCGTTACGGAAAGTGGGACGTTTATTATTGTTTCTCGTTTCTAGTGTTATTTGAAATATTTATATGTGGGTTAAGTTGTCGAAGCGGTTATTAGAAGGCTCGTGGTCGAATGTTTTTATGATAAATTACGATAAAGTTTCGGTTAGATCGTATTTATTGCCGTTCCATTTGGAGTCGATTTAAAAGCAATTTAGTGTAACCACTGACTTGATTGTTTATAGGATAAGTAAACATAATCTAATATATTAAAATATTGTGTCACATTGTCTGTTATCGAACATCTCCGAAACGGCTTGACCGAAATTTACGTTTTTTTTTAATATTTGTTATGTCTGAGAATAGGTTATAGGCTGTTTTTCATACCCCTAGGTGATAAGGGTGGCTCTATCCAGAAAGTTTAAATGGCAGAACAACGTTTGAGGGGCACAGCTAGTTATATATTAACTGCCTTGCTGATCTAGTGGTCCCAAGCACGACTGCTGAGCATGAGGTCTCGGGTTCGATTCCCGGGTCGGGCAAAATGTTATTAAGCTTTTCTGTTAGGAAATTATTAGTAGCAGCCCGGAGTTTGGAATTGTGCCTGGTAGATAGCAATAGCCTCACCACCATGGGACTTAACCTTTAACTGGTGACGTGGGGGCCGCTGAGGCCTAGCGAAACCAATAATTTTGATTTTCTCCCCTACCCTTTACTCGACGCATACGGTGCTTCTAGTAGCTTCGAGTTTAGTCGCTTAGAAGCCGTGAATAGTGCGGTACGTGTCAGCATGCGCAATTTTGGTGAGTAAATTCATTTTAATTTTTTTTGTGGGCCTCCCTGACCCCACGTCAGTATTTACGTAACTTTTTGAAAAGTTGCGTGGGTTCATATTTTATATATTTATTTTCAGTTATTAATTGAATGGCCTAAAATGGAACCCAGTATGTCATCCGGAAGAAAACAGTCAACTTATACCGATGATAGCACACATTTTTCTAAAAGTAGAAGGTCTATTGGACCTGGTAACTGTGATTTCGAATCAACTGTGTCTTCCTGGACAAATTGTGAGGACAAGCGGTTCAGACGCAAAAGATATTGATGACACGTTTATTCCGGAGCAACATAGACATGATGCAGATTCCTTCTGTGACTCAGAGCCAGAAAAACCATTCTGATGAAGCAGTATTCTCCGAAGACGAATCTCGATTGTCATTTATACATGCAGTCGTAGGATTCGACGTTGGCCGATGGTTATATTATTTTTTACCGCATGTTAGACACCAGCTGGTTAGACAGCAGTTGGTCAATAGCCACTTATTGTATGACACATCACGGAAAGATTAGTGACAGAAGAATTTTCATAAAAGAATTGGATCGCAGTTTGGTGTTACAGGCTGCCACGTGAACTACGTCTGAGTTTGACGCGATAACTGGAGTTTGATATGCTTGACCATCCAGAAGTTTAAGAAAAAGAGCTGAAGTACAGAAGAAGATGCCACACATTTCCACTGAAGCTTCAGATGAAGTCGACTCACGTGTGTAATATGTGTAAAAAATATGTTGCACAAAGGAAGTTTGGCCAGATTGTGCTTAAGTTGTGAAAATTGGTGCCTTGCAGTTTTTTATTCCGCTTATAGTAAAGAAGTTGATTTATACATGGTTTATTAGAGACACTATTGAAGTATTATAATTGGATAATTTTTTATAAGTTTGTATAAAATTTTAAGACATACAAAGTGATTTGTGGTATCAAGTAATTTCTGACAAAAAAAATTTTACTCTACTTCCATGTCAAAAATAAGTCTAATTCAATTAAAAAAATTAATGAAAAGTCTGTTTGTTCTATTCATGTATGCGTATTAAACGTAGTTATCAATTATTTATACCAAGAAGGCCTCTTAATTAGTAAACAAAATCACATTATGGTAAGGGCCTCTCAAGCCCCACGTCAGAGCTTACGTGAAATAATAACCACGTCAGTAGCTAAAGGTTAATAACAGCATCAGTGAAATGTGTGTGTTCAACTGTGTACACCTTCCTCCTTCGGGGAATACAAGCGTGATGCTATGTTATGTTATGTTACATAATTATATTTATATGTGCGTACGTGTAAATCACTGCCATGGTTGACCAAAGTGCGGCTGGTGAGCGCGAGGTTCTGGTTTCTCACGGATGAGGCAGTGTTATTAATTTTGGAAATTCTTTATAGCAACCTGGAGTTTGGAACTGGGCCCAGTAGATGGCAATATGCTCGCCTCCTAATATGAGACTAAATAAAGAATCTAGGTGCAATAGTATACCCCTGCTGGATTCTTGGAGAAACTCGTAGTTATTTTTATATTACCCTTGATAAGAAGCTGATTGAATTTTTAAAGTAAAACATATTCACCCAGCCACATAGTCAAGACCTCAATTTATTAGAATTCACAGCTGTCGTCAGCCACTATACAACACGAAGCTAATAATAATCCTTAACTGACTTTATTTAGATAACTCCAATAGTCCTTATTATCGCTTCACCATATAATTAACACAACATAATTCAAGACAGCTACCTTCTTGACGGCATCAGCGTCTAAATCCGACCGCCGTCAGTGAAGTGACAAGGATATTGTGACACCCACAATTATAATGTTATCGGATTTTTTAATTTTGGAGATGTGGCGTGTTAATTAGATTTTGACGTAGATTTGGTTTTAAAATTGTTTGGAAGAAACATTTTAGCAGGATTAATGCTTAATTGACTTGAAATGGCATGACGTCATTTTGATAGTTCGACAATATTCGGGGAACATCGGTTTGAACGTGGCAACTATTTGAAAATTCAGTGACAGCTCCTCTAATAACATTTCCCGAGCCATTGCCTATACGCACGATTGTTTTTCGTGTAGCTACAACTTAATTTTTAAGCACATTTTAACGTAGCATCATATATAACATAGCATCACGCCTGAATATCCTGAAGGGGTAGGCAGAGGTGTACGCAATTGTACACCTACTTTTCACCAATGATGTTATTAAGTCCCATGTAATAGGTGGTGAGCCTATTGCTATTTACCGGGCACAATTCCAAACTCCGGGCCGCTATTGAGAATTTTCTAACAGACAAGCCCGAATCAAACCCAAGACCTCATGCTCAGCAGTCGCGTTTGGGACCACTAGACCAACGAGGCAAGTACATTTTGGATATTATTTATTGTTCAACGGATATTACTCACGTGCATTCTTCGGGGTTGCCCGACTATATAGTAGAATACACGTGAGTAATAAATTAATAACCGTTGAACAATAATTAATATGAATGTATCTTACTAAAGTTATTATACATTTTAGATACCTTTCCCAATATTTTAATACCGTATACAATAAAAAAACTTCTCTTCGAATAATCATCTTATAGTCGAATGATGCAGAAATACTTCTATAACAATTAGGCAGGGCTCAAATTACGCACTCGCGGTTCACGCACGCCAATCTGGACGCGTCAGAGCCCATTAATTAGAAATAATAGTTAATTACACCCACGCTATGCGACGTGACACAACGTACGCGACGCCGAAACAATTTCACCCGTAGATATGCTTCTTAAAATCTTATGTTTCCTGTTGGACGTTTAGACATATGCATCAGCCTATCATCGATCTGTCTAGCCATTTCCAAACTACATTGGGGTTGGCTACAAGTCTATCTGGATTCAGCTTTATACTAGTATTTTACATGGAGCGACTGCATAAGTGCATATCCCAGTTACTGGGTAATACGATATATTATGGTAAGACGGGTTATCAGAGCAGCTGAGGAGGTATACTGTGGAGTTTTAGTGGGTTCGAGTCCCACATAACCGCTCTGTCTCCCCGTGTCAGAGCGGTCCGCAAGGGCATTTCTCCACATAAAAAAAAAGACTTTCAGGCTTCTGATTACCCATATAGCTGTCATAGATCTTCATTTGACAACCAACAGTGACCAATCGTAGAAAGCGCAGCTTAACCTTGATCGATCGATCTGTGCGGCTTACTTAGTCATGAGCCCCGTGCGTCGGGTTCAGTGCCTGTAAATATAGTTCAAACTTTAACTCGCTATTATACCCGCTCAACAATCGCACCACACAACAATAAGTCTGCGCCTTAATCTTAAGGTGACAGCCACTCTAATCAACTTTCCCGAGCCATTGCCTCCCCATACGAGAATGTGTCGACGGGTTCAGTGCCGATTAAACTGTCACTAACATTGTCGACACGCTCCGTTTAAATCTGTAACAATTGTAGACTCGTCATGTTGGTGGCTGATTAGGTGTCTTTGTTTAAGAAGATTTTGGGGAGAAGAGAATTTCTTAGTAACATTAAGTATTCCAATTAGTCGGAAATAATATGACGCTTGCCTTTTTGTGAATAAATATTTACTCAATTCTGACAATGGTGTCGATAAACTGAAATTGGAGTTCCATTGTCGACTTATAGCCACTATAAAAGCGAAACGGGGCGAATTCAGAGACGTTACTAAGACGTAACCGTTACTAAACCACGACGTTATTGGAATAGTACTCTGGCTCTTTTCAAAAATGTTGGCGATAACAGCCGTTTGAGGAACTTTGATGACAAGAGCCACCAAAGTTCCTCAAACGGTTTGCGATAAACACACGAGATATTAAAGTGCACAAGTGTATTTCTTTATGGGATAGGGGACATCCCAGTAGACGGTATGGTAAGCGATTACCGCCGCCCATGGACACCCGCAACCCCAAAGGAGTCGCAAGTGCATTGAAGGCCTTTTAAAGGGTTTGGGCCTCCAGTACCCTCACTCACTCTTTTTTGGTTCAGGTCGGTTTGCTGTGAGGCCTTGGTATCACTCAGGTCGAGCCGGCCCATTCGTGCTGAAGCATGGCTCTCCCACGGTGATACCACGGTAGTATGCGCAAACACACTCATAGTCCGATGAGACGGCAATCCGACACGACCGGAGAGAGTTGAAGTGCAGGACCGAGAGCTTCACGTGCACCGCTGCAGTTGGCCGTTTCATGCAAACAATTTTAGTTTAGTGGAGGTCGACCGATTTGACTTCATCTTGTAGTTGTTTTTCTTACACAAACTTGATCAAAAGCCACTTACTTCCAAACAAGGATGGCACCGATGAGGACTCCCACGACCAAAACGATGGAGCACAGCGCGATCACCGCCGACGTCTGTAGGGATGGACCGGTGTGGTTGTACGCGTCTATCTTCTGCAAAAAAGGAAGATAATAATAGGTTAGAGATGTAAGCAGCACTTGAAGCAGCACTTGGCGTGGTCAGTTTGTGGATAGGTGGCTACCAGGAGTAGGAGTATTTACCAACATCTGAGCGTCTCTGTGCTTGCGAGGCCACGTGAAGTTGTTAGTCCTAAGTGCTGTCACAACATAGGGCAATTAATTGATATAGGGAAATTGATACCTAAGAACGATGTCCTAAAGTTATATATATTTCTGTGCAAATAAAAATACGTTCGAGAGCAGGATTCGAACTTGCGCCTCAAGAGTAAATACTCCAGGCGCTCTAACCACAAACACTTCTTGACCTCTGCTCACTACTCCGCATTCTTCTTCCACATTTTAATACGTCTTTTGCTGAAGTCCTCGCTATCTATTCAGTCTCTATACCGGTGACTGAAACAACACGAATAACTTTCCAGTTAATACAATGTCGTACAGATGCGAGTACCTTAACAAATACACATAAATCATTTAAACGCATTAACGCATGCGTAGCGAAATCTCAAGTTATATACTTTATTCGTATGCAGGATTTGAACCTGCACCTTCCGTTAATAATGTCCTTTTTCGGTTTAAGAGCTGTTAAAAAGCCTTAGAGAAATACCTAATGTAAGACAGGTTTTGTTTTTATAACCAGTCATTCGAAATAAGTCCTTAATTACGTTGAAATAAAAATATTTTTTACACGAACAATTGGCATTCATAAAATATCAATCAGGGAGAGTGTATCAATAATGTTAATACGTGGTTCCCCAAGCGATGTTGGATTCATTCCAAAAGACGGAGACCGTCATAGTTAATTTGTGTTATAAGCAAAAACTTATGTTCGCCTAATGTATTGTGGTCTGTGATATTCATAGAAATTTGCGGATCATTTCGCTAATTTGTCGTTGAGTATGATTATAGAAAATTAAAGTTACAATATTAAATGGAAAAAGAATACGGTCGCGAACAGGATTCGAACCTGCGCCTCCCATAGATACTCCAGGATTCTGGAGTATCTATCCGGGAGGCGCAGGTTCGAATCCTGTTCGCGACCGTATTCTTTTTCCATTTAATATTGTAACTTTAGAGTTCGCTAAGCATGCGTTAATGCTTTTTCAAAGACATATCTTGAATTATTAAGGTAATTGCATTCTTTACGACATTGTATTAACTGCAAAGTTAGTCGTGTTGGTTCGGTCACTTGTAAGTACTGAATTGATTGCAATAACGTCGCCATAAGACGTGTTAAAATATGGAAGAAGAATTCGCGGTGGTGAGCAGAGGTCGAGATGGCTTAGTTGGTCAGAGCGCCTGGAGTATCTATCCGGGAGGCGCAGGTTCGAATCCTGTTCGCGACCGTATTCTTTTTCCATTTAATATTGTAACTTTAGAGTTCGCTAAGCATGCGTTAATGCTTTTTCAAAGACATATCTTGAATTATAGAAAATTAGATTGGAAACTAGTCGTAACATTCATTTAGTTTTGTATTGCAATTATAATAGTATGTATTTAGTAGTATAGTATGTAGTTTATCTTTGTTCTGTTCTTCGTACAGTCGACAAAAGATATAGGTATGCAGGGCCGTCAGATATAGTTGAAGTTCACATAGAAACCGATGGATGTCATGGATTGAAACTTCAATTCAATTAATGAACTGCTTATTATCTACTTTTAAAATTAAATAACATTTCAAAACATCCATCGGGTTCTAAGAAAGTTTCAACTATATCTGACGACCCTGGATACTGATCTCTTTTGTCGACTGTACATATTACGTCTTTATTTGGCTCTTCAACAACGAGTACAAATATGATACAATGATGATGTTATTACATTTCAAACTTAAGTCTAAGTGCCCCATTATTTCTAGAAGAGCACTGCATGCACTATATTGTATTGCGCAACTGTAAAACGTATTAGGGCAAAAAACAGAAACATAAACAGATTATTCACAATAAATAAATTAGTTGTCGTAACATTATTTTAGTAAATAAAACTAATTATTTTTCCAGTCTCCCTAAATATAATAAAAGGACTCCTTTAATTTAAAGGAACTTGACATTTAAAAGATGTGAACAAGCGTAACGATAGCTCACTTGCGAGATCGATGACACAGTTTGACAAGGGTTTCGAATCCCGTTCGTGTATATTATTTTGTAATGTTTTTACCCTAGGTAACTAGAGCAACCAACCGTGCTAAACAAAACTAACAAAACGTAAAGTCTACATTTATAATCTAACTGGAATCTTCTTGGAGATTTAGGTTAGTTCGGTGAGGGTGAGAACATGCAAAAGAAAAATAAAATTTTATAAAACTGTTCTATGGTTATAGATATCGATACAACACCATCATAGAGAATCATGGAATATAGTATCTACCTGTTTTGCACATTTATTTATTGACCATCTCAAATAATACAACATAATTACTTTAAAGTTATTATTATATTAAATGGAAAGGAAGAAGAGGTCGAGATGGTTTAGTGGTCAGAGCGCATGGAGTATTTCTCCGGGAGGCGCAGGTTCGAATCCTGTTCGCGACCGTATTCTTTATCCATTTAATATAAACTTTAGAGTTCGCTAAGCATGCGTTAATGCTTTTCAAAGATTTATCTTGAATAATTACTTTATTAACGGTATATTTCAAGATCGACCGGTTTGCCTTTGTAAAAAAATCTATATACCGCAAATAATTTCTGGTCGTGAAACTTTGGAAATAGCTATATATATATATAATTTTGATGACGATAATTGAAATATAAATTTTTTTTTACTCGGACATTTGGCATTCATAAAATATCAATCAGGGAGAGTGTATCAACTATATTCATTTTTATTTTATTGTATCTATATAAAGCATTATATTTATGTACATTAATTTAGTACCTATTCGTTTTATTTTTTGTGCCTATTTTTTATTGATCCTTATAACCCAAAGGTTGGCTGGCAGAGAATGTCATATGGCATTAAGTCATGTACCCTGTGCGTGCATATAAGTTTAATAAATAAAATAATTATAGGTAGATAATAATATTATGACTACGGTTTAATGATAGAGCAGGAAAATGGATATTGAAGCCTTGAATGGGTTCTTGTAAACACACCAAGTTTGGGCATTAGATATGTCTTAAGTCCTATTGATTACACCCAATTAAGAAAACCTAGTAATATCTAGTAGATATATTTTTGAATATAGCATCACGCATGTATACCCCGAACGGGTAGGCAGAGGTCAACACAATTTGACACCCACATTTCACCAATGCTGTTATTAAATCCTATGTAATACGCCTTAATTCCCAACTCCGGGCTGTTACTGAGAATTTCTTATCAGAGATACACAATTACATTTTGCCTGACCTGGGAATCGAAACCAAGGCCTCATGCTTAACAGTCGCGCTTGGGACCACTAGACTAACACGACAGTAATATTTTCAAAATGTTTGTAGTAAATAACAAGTGATCCTTCGGCACGACACAGACGATCTCAATACGATGAAAATAGTGTGTACTAAAAAATTAAAAATACATTGACTTTTAATTACAGTCCATCCAGTATTGATTTATGTTTCTAAAGGAAACACTATAATGCGTTGAAATTATCCCTAGTCCTTCTTATGTACCACACACGCGAACACACACACACACACACACGCGCACACACACGCACACCCAACACAAACGCACACAGCACACATACACAACACACGCACACACATCACAAGTACACTCACCACGCACTAATCAGTTCCACACAAAACTCCCCACAACAACTACTTTTCACAAAACAAATATTAATGATGTACATAGGTACATCAGATTGCCTTAGTAAAGAATCTTGTAATTTAACTCGGGGTGGAGTCCTGGTGGCCTGAAACACAGACTTCGGCCTAGCTTAGGCACCAGTCTCCTACAATATTTTCACACGTATCATAAATATACAAGATGAAATTAATTAAAACATTTAAAAGTACGACTGCCACTTTTTTAAATCTTACTTGCCTATGTTGTATGTCGGGACAATGTAAGGATCTATGGAACAATGTAATATCTAATGATGCCCGATACATCGAAATCGGTTCAGGCATTTAGAAGTTGCCGGCCGGAAAGGAACTCACAAACATATATCCATACAAACTTACATACATACATGAGCCCTAAAAACATAACACTCCTTTTTTGGGAAGTCATGTAAAAGGAGATAGATACTCGTATTAGAGGGGTTGTAACCTGCGACACTTGTGATACCATAACCATACTCTTACAGATTGAGGAACCATATCGCTGCCCACAGCTATCCGACTCTGAACGAAGTAGAAATTAATGTATTTTATATAAAAACGAGTTTTACAGTAGCATTTATATTCAGTCAATTTTTGTATCTCTAAATTTAAAACGACTGTGACCTCTGAGTTTGTTTCGGTATTTTTTCTCAGGGAAAGTCTTAGGAAATACGGAATTGTAGGATGACGAAACTGTAAGCACGGATCTGAAAAAAAAAATACGGATGTAACCTTGCCTTGTCTTAAGCAATGCATAGATTACACGCAGCGTACTGGCGCCGAGTGGATGAGTTTTAAGTATTTTTCTGCGTTTAGGTCGTGTATGACAAGCAAAATCGGATGCTTCCCACATGTCGTACGCATCGCTCCGTCCGTATTTTTTTAAGATCCGTGATTCTGCGACGAGAACCAACCCGTGCAAAACTACCAAACAAATAGGCATAGGAATTCGTCGTCTTTTGAAAACTTTTTCTTAGAGTCGTTCGGAATTTATTCTGAAAAACTCGGTGCTTCGTAGCGAAAATTTGGCTATTCATTAACCGTAGATTTTATTTAAAGTTTAAATGAATATGTTTTTTTTTTTTCATTTACTTTATAAATATAGTACAGAATTACAGATCAACAGCTTGTTTCAGTAATATTAATGGGTTGAAATAAAGTAGACTCAAAATCTAGATGTAAATTAAAATCACGTTGAGTCCATAAGAAGATTTTAACGAAATGATTTAAGATATGTCTTTGAAAAAGCATTAACGCATGCTTAGCGAACTCTAAAGTTACAATATTAAATGGAAAAAGAATACGGTCGAATTGATTTACTTTAAAAAGTAATATAAAACAAACAAGGAGAGCAGTGGGCTTACTCTTGTAAAATAATTCCGCTCGATTTACATTGGAAATATAACAGCTCGTACTTTTAAATGCCAAAATGTCTAATTAATAATTATATATTCGGGATAATATGCTTTAAAATTGAGACGACTGTAATGTAGGTAAATTTATTTTAAAATTACGCGTTGTTTTAAGGCGGATATTTAATATTGGAATTGGATTGGAATTGGTATTAGTTTCAAGAGTAACACCACAGGTCAATAATATTAATTGTCTATTTTTTTATGATTTGACAATAATGCATTCTCAAATAAAATAACAAACATAAAATAATAATGAAAAAAAAAAAACAATCATCGTGTATTTCCTTGTAGGCGTTACCAAACGTACTTAATGAAATTGAAAAATGCTACGGTTAAATTGAAAAAATCGACTGGATGCAGCATATGGCATGGAATAATTTAAATTCACATAATTACCAGGCGTTATTCCGAGGCGAGGGTCGCAAGGTGTGTAGGGGAAACCGGGAGGCGTGTTTATGTATCAATTTTTTGGTGCAATAAGCGTCACGCGACGATATAGGGTAAAAAAAAGTAATTTTGTCGCAAAAGCTTTTTTATCTTACTTCGACATAATGATAGAAGGGGCTCGTCATGACTGCCACATATATCGACTTTTGTGGTTAAGCTGCGATTGCCACGGACGGTCTCTGGATGGGTGACCATAATTTCATATCGAGGTTAAATCGTCGGTCCCGGTTGTCAAATGATGATCTATACAGACAGCATTAACGCATGCTTAGCGAACTCTAACGTTTTTAATATTATTCTTTTCAAAGATTTATCTTTAATTGTTAAGGTAATTTCATCTTTACGACATTGTATTAACTGCAAAGCTGGTCGTATCGGTTCGTTCACCTGTATAGGGACTGAATAGATAGCAATGACGTCACCGAAAGACGTGTTAAAATGTAGAAGAAGAATTCACGGTAGTGAGCAGCGGTCGAGGAGACTTAGTGGTCAGAGCGCCTGGAGTATTTATCCGGAAGGCGCAGGTTCGAATCCTGCTCACGACCGTATTCGTTTTCCATTTAATATTAAAAATCTTACTAGCCTTTATTACCCGGGACAATGTAAGGATTCTAACGATAACCTCATACATCGAAATTGGTTTAAGAATTTAGAAGTGATGGTGGAATAAACTCATAAACATACATGAACCCTCAAAACATACTTAACACTCCTTTTTAGGCCAGTCGTGTAAAAATACCGGTAAAAATACCATCAGTGAGTTCTCACCCACCCACCCGAAACCCGCCTATTTCTGTGTAGTATACTAAACTACCGTTCGATTACAGATCTTTCTATCCCCTCAAACAACCACATAAGCATGAAGATGTTATACCAAAGGAATTGCCTTAGTACCTACTTTACCCTTCACACTCCTCGAAACTTGATCTTAAGTTTATTTTAACTTCAAAGGAAAAAATCGAAAAGGGCGATTTAAACATATCCTTACTTACGCCTTTTCCACTAACGTTTAAGATTTAGACAGAAGTGTCTATACAGCCACATTTCTTCGATGCCTGTTCTTCTTATCGTGTGGTTGATGAACAACCTTGTGTCAGAGTTCAAATCACCCGTAGGTTTCTGACACGGCTTTACACACCATCGAGAGTTTATTTGTAATATGCACATGACTTAGAAGTCAGTGATGGTTTGAATTTGCAACGTTTTACTTGTCAGTCCAACGGTCATACCACTAAATGCCTTTATCATGTTATACTTATGCTCCTCCCGCCCGTATTTTGATCCCAGCGGCCTATCTCCCCAGAGATTAGCCAAGTACGCAGGAGATGTTATAGTGCACAAGTGTATGCGCAAACACAGGTGAACTCCGTCTTCCTTCACTGTCATATTCCGATGGGACGCCAATCCGACACGACTGGGATGAGATCAGGCGCAAGACTGACGGCTTAACCTGCTCTCCAAAGCACGGGGGTGTCACACCACCAACTTCCTGACTCCGGCCTGCTACTGAGAATTTTCTAACAGAAAAATCCAATAAAACTGCCTGAACTGGGCATCGAACCCAGGATCTCACGCTTGGCAGTTGCGCTTGCGACCACTAGACCAACGAGGCAGTCAAACGAGGCAAATCCCATTTAAGAGTTTATTCATATCTACTGATTCCAACTATCAAAGTCTAGAAGAGGAAGGCTACTACTGAGAATTTCCTATAAGAAAACGTCAATTACACTTTTCTCTACCCAGAAGTCTTACTAGACTTACTAAGCAGCTGCACTTGGACTCAAAAGACTCAAGAGACCGGCCGGTAACCAGTCGGCCACCACGAGCTATACCTGTGATATAGGTAACTTTATATAGTTTATTTCAAAAGAAAAATGTGAAAAGGCCCAAGTTATTCGGTTACCTCGCTTTCGGCTTCAGGTAATGTTATTTTTCTGTACCGGTACCGCGTTGATTTATTTTTCGATACAATACTTGAGGGTTGAGTGACTGCGCTGGACATTGTTAGAATTGGCTATTATAGTGTACAGAAAGATTTTACTTATATAATAGCAGTAGTTTCTGAGAAAGAGTGCTGTGAAATTGGTTTTAGGCTGTGAACTTTTTAACATGGAAAATGTCTAGTTGAAGTTAATATCTATTAGAATATTATAATTATACTAGCTTCTGCCCAAGACTCCTTCTGCGTCGACTTCAGAATTGGGTCCAGCCGGGATAAAAAGTATACTATGTGTTAATCCAGGTTATAAACTATATTTATGGCAAATTTTATCAAAATTAGTTCAGCAATTTTTGCGTGAAAGAGTAACAAACATCCATACATACAAGCTTTCACGTTTATAATATTAGTAGCATTTAGGTAATAATATTTATTATTTGAGTGTACACAAATTGTACACCCAGATTTCACCAATGCTGTTATTAAGTCCCATGTAATAGATGATATTCCTAGTGCCATCTACCGGGCACAATTCCAAACTCCGGGCTGCTACTGAGGATTTCCAGAAAATACCCCAATAATACTTTGCTCGGCCTGAGAATCGAACCCAAGACCTCTTAGAAGACCTAAAACAACGAGGCGGCCAGGAGTTTTTAAAAATCGTAGTTATTTTAATAAACTAATAACGCGAAATAATATGTATTTTTCCAGAACATTACTTGTTTTCTCCATTCTTATTCGCCATATTAAGAAAGAAATAAATTCACTCAATAAAAATGGAACCACGTAAAACAATACAATTAATTTTACACAAAACGAATTCAACAAACATGTAGTTTCAGCGTCCAGTTTAACAAGACCTTAATATACGACTCATAAGAATAATATATCAAAGCGATTTTAAATTATAAAGGGGTTCGAGGGTTCAAGTTAACTGGTTACTGCTATATCAGCTAGATCTATGAGGGTAGAAATAATAATGTTTTTCTTTAATAATTGTACTCACACATTCGTTTTGATTAAAATGGCGCTGAGTTTATTTCATAGGGTTAAAGCGAAATACCAGTTCGGTTCATAATTAAATTATGCATTTGTGAGGTACGGATATATCAAAGGCCGACGTTTGGTTTAAACTCTGACACTAGGTTGTCCATCAACCAAACAATAAGTGGTAACCAAGATGAAATTAACTTGAAAAATTAAAAAGCACGACAGCCATCTGTTAAAATAATACTAGCCTGTGTTACCTCGGATAATGTAAGGATTCTAACGATATCTCATACATCGAAATCAGTTCAGGCATTTAGAAGTTAAAAAAAAAAACTACAATCCTTTTTTTGGCAGATTTGTAAAAAGAGGTTGCTTGAATATTATTCTACCTCATTGATCTTGTAGACGCAAGTGCGGCTGCAGAGCGTTAGGTCGTGGATGCAATCTCAGGCCGAACACTGTTATAAAGCTTTTATTTTCTCAGTTGGAATTTGAAATAATTTTGTTCTGAATACGGTAAAATTTTGAGTGCGAATTCTGACTTTAGGAATACTACTAAGTTATCAGCTTTGTATTAGGAATCTTGCCTTAGTTGGAATATAGTTTAAAATACAAAAACCGCCTCGATTCTTCGAGGCGGTTTTTGTATTTTAAACTATACGGCTATGGATTATTTATAGATCGGTAACTTGGATAGTGTTTTTTGTAATAATATGGAAAGTGTCTTAAACTCCAGACCTTTCGTAAAAACTTTGTTTATTGTAAGTACATTTAAAGGGAAGTTTAAAATCTCCTTTTGAGGAAAAAGTCGTATAGATTTGAGGATTTGTACCGATGGCTGACACGCATTATGCCTACTGCCTTCCCCTTTCCTAGAGAAGGGGAGAATAGCACGATAATTCATATCTGATAATTGGACAGATCATATCGCTTTATGTATGATTAATTTTACATTCACGCCCACGCAGAGTTTGCAATCTTTTTTCAGTTAATTGAATTTACAAAGGATATCTGAGTAAACGTTTTTTGTGAACGCTGTTTTTTTTTTTACTGAATGATGAATTGTATCGTGTTGTACGAAATATATGAAAGAATATATGTGGGTGTTGCGTAGGTGTTGTTCAAGCGGTTTACTTGAAACGGTTGGAGGGATTTTTGCCAATAAAGCGAAGGCTTTTCTCCGAATATTCTTTGATATGGTCTCATGATCAGATGTGGACTTCCAAATGAGTATGAGACTCCTACAAACTTACATTATTCTTGACCGATACCTTAAACCTTCTAATCTAATCTGACTAAACAGATCGTCTAATTTAATATTTAATTAATTAATGCTATTTTAATTTGGTCAATTAAAAGCATTAACGCATGCATATCGAACTCTAGATTCATATTTTTTTTAGAATGATAATTACGGTCGTGAACAGGATTCGAACCTATGCCTCCTGGGTAACTACTCCAGGTGCTTTGACCACTAAGTCAATTCATCTCTGCTCACTATCCTGAATTCTTCTTCCATATTTTAGTACGTCTTTTGACTTCATTGCTATGCATTCAGTTCAATGTATTCTTTAATTTAAACTTCGCCTTACTAAAAACGATACAAGGCCCTAAAAAAACAAGAAAGCCAGTTTCCACAAAATAAAAAAAATCACTGGCAAGCAACAAACGAAACGATTTTTTGCATAAAAGTGCAAACAAGAGAAAATACTAGAACAATATCAAATGATAAAAGTGATCAAATTTCAGCCAGGACGACGGATCGGACCGGAGTCAGCGGTCATAGGCATAAAAACTTTACGACAAGGGTTGTCATAGGACAAAATTGCTCGAGATATCTCAGGTAAAAGTAATTTGTCAGACTAAATCAAAGGTAAAGACCTCAATTTTCCGGCTAAGAACACATGTTCCCAGATTTTTAGTGCCACTAAAATTTCGGGTCCTTACACTCGGATTTTTGGGTCTTTGAGCCCCGTTTCTGGTAAAGTCTGGCAGCCCTATTTAAGAATGATAACAATCTAAGCGCATGTCCCCAGAATGCATTAAGTCTAAAAAAGGGTCGGCCATTTGTCAAAATGTGGCACTATCAGTACGGGAATCCGTCATCGGGACTGGGACAATATATCGGGCATATCTCACGGAATCTCTCAAACAATATCTTTGGTAAAATGTCTGGTAAGTCCGAACTGAGGTTAAGGTGCAGAAGATCTATGGGTTCTCGGTTGTGGGTTTTGATATTGGTTAGATGTAATCGTTTTGTGTGCTCCTCTACCGGCCATAACGGAGTTTGTTACTGATTTTATAGGATTAGAACTGTTAAATATTTTTATGAATTTATGAATTTATATATATATATATTAAGTACATATGTGAATATGAATTATGTCGTTATAATAATATATATCTATGTATTACTGGAAATATCTATAGATATAGGAAAATAAATATTCCTATTACTCACAAACAAGAGAGCCAAAAACAATTTATTTTAAACACGGGACCCTAAAACTTTCAAAATTATATTCAGAAAGAAGGCTCTGTTTATCGCCTTGTCTATCTGGCGACGGTAGCCGATTCGTCAATGCCCCTTCTTTAATTAATAAAAGAGTCTTTCTTTGGAGAGAGGAAAAAAAAAAATGAATGAAATCCTTAATTAATTTGGGTCGGCCGAAGTTTCGGTAAATTATGATCATCGGCCGACCCTCAAGTTTTGCAGTTGTAAGGTATTTTTTTGGTAAGTGGAATTGAAATGGAGCTGGCTGGTGAAATATTGAGAGCAAGTTTGTTTTTATTAAAAGTGTTTGTGTTGAAAACATACGAGATTAACAATATTGTCTAAGTTTTTAAGTGAGAATGACGTCGACTCTGTAGATAAAACTAAACTAAAATTAGAGAATAAAACATAACTATATCCCGTGACGGTCTCAATGCTGTTTTTTTTTTGACGTCGCCTCTTGCATTTAATCTGTAGCGGTTTGGTCTGCGTAAATAACTATGGCGAGGCAATGTGATGCCTCCAGCCAAATCATATTTTTAAAACTACAAACTAAGGAACACAGCACCAAAGGCGTCTCCTGCGGGACACGAGCCTCGGTTTAAGGCATTGCTATGGGGGACAACTAGGGACCAGCTGGATCGTATCGGTTGTCCCAATGCTGAGAAGACACGAGCATTGAATACGACGCTAGCTCACTGAGAGTTGGTGATTTCAGACCATTACGTCCAGATTCTCACGATATTTTCTTTTGGTGATGTCAAAGTTAAGCCAAAGCACCAGCTAAGAAATATTTATCTTGGCTTTAGATTACTAAGAAAGTGAAATATTATATTTAAAAGTCCAATAGTACCTGTCAGGTTTAAACCACAACTTGTAGTTTAAAAAGCAGCTGGCTTAGCGAAGTTGACAATCTTCAGTCATTCACACTAATAAAAAACAAACCAAATGTATGGGAATAACTATAACAATATTTTTAGGATGCTGTTGCGCAGGCCACGTTTTTGTAGTGCCTCAGAAATGTTTGTGTTAAATCGAACCGATAGCTTTCAAGCAGTGATTCGCAAAAAAACGGTATCTTTACTGAGCAGATTACGAGGTACTAGTAACGGCATCCTCAAAATAATTGTGGAGGATGTTACCGCTCCAATTTTAAAAAAGATGGCGAGGATGTTGATAAATTAATGTCACAAATATAATAACCTATATGTCCCTTTACTAACGATAGTTTATAAGTTATTATTGTAATTACTAACACACTGGATCTTAGTTATCTGAATAAAAAGATTATATTATATTATAACCCAACGATAAATCACGTGCTCAAAACAAACTAATAGAAAATTCGTCGACAAAATTACAACATATGTAATCGTTCAGGAATGGAGCCGCTCGGTAACAAAGACATCATAAACAAATACAAATTAAACAATTATTGAAAGCTAACAAAAATTAAACGCAGGCCAGGTTTAAAGAATTTAAATAATAACTTGTCCGGATTTGCATATAGCCTTAAAAGCTGACGTTGACTCTGTTCTTATAATATGCGCATATCTAACAATTGCCGTCTCATCGTGAACAATTAGTGTTGCTACCTACCTTCTTTGTTTCTACAGTCATGGTTTTAATGTCTCAAAGGGTTAATCTTACTGTATGCTGAAGTAAAGATGTAGGTAGTCTTTGATGCTAATTTATTGTACTTGAAATCTGGTAATTTGACGGTAAGAATGATATTGAGAATATTAAAGCATTAGTTTGCATGAAGAAACATGAATGTAATGGGATGACTGACAGTGGAGGATGCAAGAGAATATTTCGCCGATCCCAAATAACTAGAGAGCGGTGCAGTTAAAAAGAAAAAGAGGTTTAACACCAGTGGAACAATAAAGTCGCAGGTTTGATCAATCATGTATTTGAGTACTAGAAATTAATTATCACTTGCCTAAAACGGTGAAGGAAAACATTGTGATGAAACCAGCATAGCTGAAAATTATCAAAATACTCCAAGCCGTTACCTGACTGACCACCCCAATCGGTGCTTAATCTCAGCGATCGTTTATAGACCAAAGTTTACAACTAGAGAACGCCTCTTTCTATCATTGATGCTACCGCTAATATACAACACCAATCCTATACATAGACATCCGAGTACATTGGACGCGATGTACTGTGTAGAATAACCTGAATTATGCAGTCATAATTGGATGGGTGGTTATGACTGCGTAATTGGGGTGATGTTATAAGTATTTGCGTAGCTGTAGGTATAGAGCTATGCAAACACTTATAACATAGCTAAGGCGTCAATTCCAATGTGGTAAACTAAACTAAACTAAAATTAAAGCATTGTTGTCTTTTACTACTAGTCATATAAATGAAGAGACGTCAAATTCTAATTTAGTCATGTCAACCTCAAATTTCCATATAATTTTAGATGGATTTAAGAGGCCACCAATAATTGCGCCCACTAAATATACGGAGATTTTACTTTGACATGTCTATATTCAAATTTGACGTCTCTTAATTTATCTACTAATAACATACGTTGTCTTTTACTAATAGTTAGATACCTTCTGAATACGTCCAAATATACGGAGATTTTACTTTGACATGTCTAAATTCAAATTTACGTTGACGTCTCTTAATCTATCTTTTAGTAAAATACGTTGTAGTTCACTAATTGTTAGATATCTTCTTGCTAATAATAGTAACGGTAAAAACTGATGTGGTCTTTTGTCCACATCAGAAGAATATTTATATATATTTATATTTCATAAAAATACTCCTATGCTAGATGCTGAGGCGTCAGAGCGGGATGCAGGACATACGGATAATGTTTCAGATATATCCATAGAACATATACAAGTAGCAGAATTGAGATGGGCAGTACGTCGTCTTAAAGTATCTTCTGCCTGTGGCCTTGATAATATACCAGCATTTCTAGTCAAGGATTGCCTTTCAGTCTTAGAGGAACCCCTTTTATATATTTATAATGCTTCCCTTCAACAAGGTATCTATCCTATTAAATGGAAAATATCCAGGGTAACTCCAGTGCCTAAATCTGGGTCCTCAACCGATGTCACCAATCACCGACCTATCGCAGTGTTATCAGTCCTTGGCAAAATCTTTGAATCCATTCTCAATCATTCTATATTTGGCCAGATTGGTAGGCGTCTCGATAAGTGTCAGCACGGTCTTCGGCCTATGCGCTCTACCTTGACCAACCACATTGAGTTTGTTGACTACGTTAGTACCTCGGTAAAGTCAGGCTGCCAAATTGACACAGCCTACTTTGATTTCAAGAAAGCCTTTGTTCTTGTAGATAATGATATTTTGTTAATGAAACTCTCTTCTCTTGGATTCACTACCCAACTCCTGAAATTCATGGCAAATTATCTGAGAGATCGTAAACAGTATGTTAAGGTTGGAGGCTACCAATCTCAAGAATATTATACTCGTTCTGGAGTGAGTCAGGGCAGTACTCTAGGGCCCACCCTCTTTCTAATTATGGTAAATGATCTACCGAATGTCATCGCCAAGGCTAAGTGCCTTATGTTCGGCGACGACCTAAAGCTATTTCTTTCAGTTTGCCAAACTGACGATTGCGCGGCACTGCAACATGATATTGATGAAGTAGTCGAATGGAGTAAAAAAAATAAACTGTCACTTAACATTTCTAAATGTAAAATAATTTCTTTCTCTCGGTCCAGATCCCCAATCTCTTACAATTATGAACTTGAGGGTACACCAGTCGAACGTGTCTCTACAATGCGAGATCTAGGATTAACTTTGGATAGCAAACTGAATTTTCACGAACACATATCTAAAATATGTAAAGACACCAATAAATCTTTAGGATTCATAATTAGAACTTCCTCTCAACTTAAAAACCTTCATGTTATAAAACTGCTTTACAATTCTTATGTTCGTAGTAAATTAGAATATAATGTAGTGGTATGGAGTCCCCAAGAAAAAATTTATGCACTTATGATCGAGAAAATACAGCGGAAATTTGCCCGGTACCTATACAAACGTCAATTCGGATATTATCCATTTCTATACCCTTCCATGTTTGTGTCTGGGATGGTAGGTCTTGATACTCTCGAACTCATGCGGGAATATGTACACCTAATGCATTATTATTTATTACTGATCGGTAAGGTGGACAATCCCTCGGTACTGGAGTGTATTTGTTTCTTTGTACCCGACCAATATATGCGAGGCAGTGGACGACGGCCACACAAATTACTCACTTATCCACCTACATGGCGTTCTCCTCAAGCCGCATGTAGTCCTACTGCTAAAGCTATCAAGCTAATCAATGATTTTTTGCAGAAGCATCCAGATGTTGATATATTCTTTGATACACCCAATGTTATCACAAAAAATGTCATACTTTACTTAGACGAGACTAAACGGTAAATAGATAAATAAATAAAAATTGTCACAAAATTTAACATTAGGTATAATTATTAAATTCAACTGTTTAATTAAAATGTCAATTTCTAATTCCTTAATATCCATTCTAGTCAATAATTTCAATATAATTGTATTTGTTTAATTTCTAGTCAATGATCTAATATAATTTTAATTGTATAATTTCTAGGCAATGATTTAATATAGTATAATTTCATTTGTATAATTTCCAAACTATAAGTATCTAAGTATAATTTGAATGATTAGTATAACATTGTAAGCGCTTTGGTTTATACTGTAAGCTTATAATTGTTGTTATGAATAAATAAATAAATAGACGCCACCGAACTAGCTTACGGTATCCAGGCTTGTCAATATGTACACAGTAGCTGTATGTTAGTGCGTATGTAATTAATAGGATTATTTGCCAATTATGTTTTAGGTAAATATGTACGGAGGCTGCGGAGCTGTTGTATATGATTTCATGCATTGTTGTGTTATCACTACTTGTATCGTCCTACTTTACATAATACTAATGTTATGCCATTTTGCTCCGAACAAATTCCAAAAATTTGTACGTAACAATTTGGATCCATGTCCATGATACGTACAGCTTCTGAATGGAACTCCCTGCCGGGTTTCCCGAGAAATACAATCTAGGCATATTCAAGTCTAGAGTGAATAGACTTCTTCTCTTTCTTGGATCTATGTGTTCCATCCTCGGCCACGCCGTCGCTTACCATCAGGCGAGTTGGTGGCCAAACGTAGATCACATTTAGAAAAAAAAAAAAATGCTTTTGACGCCAAATTAATTTTAATGATACTATAACTTACAACTTTATTGAACTTTATTGAGTATATGGTTATCTGAAATCTTTTAAAAATATAATCTATTTTAGAATTCACCATCCTATTTCAGATGCACTGTAAATACATACGTACATATGTATAACTCACGCACTGTTCACATGGGGTAGGCAGAAACTATAGAACGCCACCTGCCTTACATGCTTCTTTTGCAATGTAAAGTTTCATCAAACTTTGTTTACAATATTAGTTTGGAAATCTGTGTGCTTGCGAATTTGCACGTTTATTAGCAACCACGAGAAACGTAAACGAGCTTACTTTATTCTGGAATAGGACACATTATACATAAATATTAATAAGGGATTGTTGGGTATACCGGGCTCGTGGCTAAGTAACAGTCGCACAGATCGATCGATCGAGGTTAAGCTGCGCTTGCCGCGGTCAGTCTGTGGATGGGTACCCATCGTTTCACACCTAGACACCTCCGTGCTTCGAAGAGCACGTTAAGCCGTCGGTCCCGGTTGTCAAATTAAGATCCATGACAGCCGTTACGGGTAGTCAGAGGCCTGAAAGTCTGACGACCAGTCATACCACGAGATATCGTGTTACCTAGTTACTGGGTTGTGGAGGTCAGATAGGCAGTCGCTCCATGTAAAATAAGGGTATTAAGCTGCACCCGGTTTGACTGGAAGCTGACCCCAATGTAATTGGGAAAAGGCTTAGCAAATATAATATAATATATGTTAGGAATACCACGTTACAATTTCGAAGTGTACGTAGATTTTAGTTTTAATATCTATAAATTTTATTTTAATGTTAATTTAATAAATTATGGGTATGATGATTAGTGATAGTTTTTTCTCGATACTTTCTTCTGCAGATCCAGTTGATATCATTATTATTCATTTATTTATTATCATTATTATGACGTACTTTACGGGAATCACGAATCATAAAAATCCAATACACCAGGAGGATTTTAAACGGAACTTTGTTAAACACAAAGTCACCAAGCGCAACTGAGATCGCTAGCAGAAACATGATATTATTAGTACAAAGCGGATATCTCTACTCATGCTCCCAATTTAACCCCTCGGGTGGCTCTTTTGACACCCACAGGAAGTAAAGGGGTGGTCTTTATTATACAAGAAATAAGTACAGGCAATATAATAAAACAACTTTAAATCGGATTAATCGTGTGTATTATTGATTTAGCTGCTAAATACGTAAAATAACATAGCATCAAGCTAACATTCCCACAACGGTAAGGCAGTGGTTAATTTTTATACACCCATATTACAGTGATATTTGTATTGTATTAGGTGACTAGCCAATTCCAAACTCCGGCTATTGAGAATTATTAACAAACAAAATAAAAACTCGAAGCATTAGGTGACCTGGGAATTGTACCCGGGGCTCAGGGCTTGCCTTCACTAGACTAATGAAACAGTTTTACGAATTATTAATTTGTACTAAAAAGTTGGAGGGGCTCGTGGCTAAGTAACAGCTGCACAGATCGATCGATCGAGATTAAGCTGCCTTGCCGCGGTCGGTCTGTGGATGGGTGACCATCATTTCATCCCAAGACCCCTCCGAGCCTCGGAGAGCACGTTAAGCCGTCGGTCCCGGTTATCAAATTAAGATCCATGACAGCCGTTACGGGTAGTCAGAGGCCTGAAAGTCTGACGACCAGTCATACCACGAGATATCGTGTTACCCAGTTACTGGGTTGTGGAGGTCAGATAGGCAGTCGCTCCAAGTAAAATACTGATATTAAGCTGCATCCGGTTTGACTGGAAGCCGACCCCAATGTTATTGGGAAAAGGCTAGGCAGATATAATTTGTACTAAAAAGATAAAGATACTGCTAAATGCTTTCCGATAAACTGTAGACCACCCCTTGATTCTGCGAAAAGTGATGAATCAGATACAGTTTGTTCTGATACTTGAACATCTAGTTTCCTTGTAAAGTTGTAGGTGTCGATGTTTAAATAAAACTAAAAACATACATATATTACACTTACTCTACAACACATCATGCAAAATTAAGCTTTAAATAAACGTTGAAGAGTGATGATTTTAGTTTGCAACTGCATGTCGTCGCGTCGGCGACTTGCAAACGTCCGCGAATTTGTCAAGATATTACTTTGATCATGGAAATTGCAACCTTGTCGTGTGTGTTATAAAGTTCCATATCGTATACAGATAAAATATTAAGCTTTCAAGCGCTATGTCAGATCCGAATTAGGTTTAATTATCAAGTGGTTGACATCTTAATCATTTCGTAGCTAGAACAAACCGCAGAATTTAAGCGCTGCAGATTTCGTTCTTGGAAAGTGTAGGTAATACAATTAACACGATTAAGGTCTTCGATCATAACGTATTTATGATTAAAATCTATGACCCGATTTCATCAAAGACAGTTAACTTATATCTGCTGAGATCTGAGTCATAAATTTGCTGCTGTTGTGAGAGAAATCTGTCAAAAAATTGATCATCTGTATACTCACGATAATATATAATAGTACTTGATAACAAATAATACATATTTCTATCCTGTTTAAGCGAAATTATATCAGACAATGTCGTGGTGGCTAAGTTGTGGGATAAATTCTGGCATGTACTACTTATGTGACTTTTTAAATGTCTTAATTGTGTCTTTTCTTTGTCAATGTAAGACATTACAGACATAATATGTGAAGGGAAACATTGTGAGGAAACCTGGATCTAAGGGTTTGAAATTGTCAACTCACAGTGAGCTAGTGTGGTGATCAATGCCTTCTCTGCATGAGAAGAGGCCGTTGCCCTGCAGTGGAACAGTGATGTGTTGGTTATGTATGTATGTAATGCATAAGCGACAACACAAATACGCAACCATCAAATCAGCGACTTGCAATGTAGGAGCCGATCTCCCGACAACCGCTTATTTGTCACAACGTTTATGTATTTTTTTCTTGGAAAACCATTTCAAGTTCGTAAGTGTTAGCAACTGGGTAGGTCTCACCGCAAATTTTATGTGCGGTAGGTAGAATTATATCGTCGATTTTATTTCTTTATGATATGTATCAATAAAGTTGGGATCAGAACACCCAAGTGAGGTGTCGGTTTTTATGGATTACTAATGATGTGGACTTGTTGATGTCTTAATAATGTTGGAGGTAGATTGACCGCAGGAATTTATATAATTCTTTTATTGATTTTTTCGCGCTTGTTAACACGAAGTCAGATGAGTCTGTGATTCACTTTTATTTAATTTATTTATTTATTTGTTATAAAATAGAACGGCCAAGGCCAATTACACTATTTAAATACAATTAGGACATGTAAAAACTATTATATAAATTTAAATATACAGATAATACTTTCACACATTTTCCTCACAAAACTTCAAACATTCTCGCAATAACAACTTCCATTCATCCGCAAACAAATCAAGATCCGGGTTTAAGTCCAGGAGAGCGTTCAGCTCCTTCAGCGATCGCGGTACAGGTGAGTTAGAGCGTGCCACGGTACGGCACGGTGGAACCGCAAGCAATCTATGCCGCCTACCACGACAATAAAGTTAAAGCTCTTGCAAGTGTGTTGCCAGTTATGAATTCAAAACTCCCTTATAAAAATATGGCCTCCTATGGGCTTCCAGTCAAACTGGATGCAGCTTAATACCAGTGGAGCGACTACCTATCTGACCACGAGATAGTTTAGACCAGTTTCTGGGTAACACGATATCTTGTGGTATGACTGTTGTCAGACTTTCAGGCCTCTGACTACCCGAAATACTAACGGCTGTCATAGATCAAATTTTTGACAACCGGGACCGACGTTTAACGTGCTCTCCGAGGCACGGAGGAGTCTCGATATAAAATGATGGTCACCCATCCTCAGACAGACCACGGCAAGTACAGCTTAACCTCGATCGATCAATTGGTACGGTTATTCCTTAGCCACACGCCCTTTGAGTTCCTTAGCCATAAAATGTTAACACGCAACATAGCACTAAAAATTTTGGGTCATTGACTACCAAATTAACTCTACTATACATCTCAATAAACCGTTAAAATTATACTAATGTTTTAATTTAATGTCTCCGCGCTCAGAACGTCTGGGGAACATCATCCATCGCCTGCCGTGCATATGAAAGATTCATCATACTATTAAGAAATGACGCAATGGACTTAATCAACCTATCTACTTGGAATGTTAAAATGTCTTATTTATTATAAAAACCGAACAGAAGTCGTTTATACAAAGTTTATTATAATGACTTTATATTAGTGTCAACATTAATAAAATAATTCAGAAGCTTATCCGAATTATAACGATGTATTGAAGATATAAAATAAAATTGTATTAAAACCAAATTTTGGTATTTAGATATATAATAAATTTGCGGTCATTTGGGAATTATGAGCTGTTTATGTGTACCTGCCTCTTTGGCCACGACTGGGTTTCTAGCTAAGCATGAGCTCCTGGGTTCGATTCCCAGCGTACCTTTTGGCTAACTCGGTTACCATCGAATTGATAGTCTGTCGTACATTGCGTCTACCGTTACAGTTTGTCTACGATGAACAAAAATATTAAAAACATGCGGCGTAACGTACTCCAAAGTGACCATCAATTCGTTGGTATCCGAGTTAACCAATACGTACGCAGGTTGGGCAAAATGTTATTAAGGTTTTCTGTTAGGAAATTCTCAGTAGCAGCCTGTAGTTAGGAACTGTATCCGGTAAATATCAATAAACTCACCACCTATATTGGATTTAATAATAGTATTGGTGAAATGTGAGTGTATAACTTTGTACACCTCCGCTGATCCCTTCGTGATGATATGCAATGTCATCATCTTACAGCAATTTGAAACAGGCAAACCAAAGTAAAGAGAAAGCTAACACTCCGGTGACAGATGGTACTATCAAAATGTTAGCATTTCGAAACAGATAGGAACAGTTAAGTTGCCGGCAGATTCTGCGTTTTCTAACAATGTTTACCGACAAACTTAAAGATGTGTACTGAGAATTTTAATTCCTTAGTTCTCGGTAAAGATGATAATAAATATGTACTGAATAAAGAAACTGCCTCATTGGTGTAGTGGTCGTAAGTGCAGCTGTTGAGCTTGAGGCACTGGGTTCGATTTCAGGGTCGGGCAGTGTTAATAAGTTTTTATGTTAGGAAATTTTCCGTAGTAGCACGGAGTTTGGGATTGTGCCCAGTAGATAGCAAAAGGTTCACCACCTATTCATTCATCATAGCCTTCCATACACATAATTTACTTTTAATTTATAATGTGTTTAGACTGCATTTATAAAAGTCCAATATAAATATAGTTGTTTTGTTCATTACGCTCTAGCTCTTATGACTATTTTAGCAGAAGTTTGAGTCATATCTGTGGCTAACTTCAACACAAAGTAAAACTTGACTCAAACAGAGTCATAATCAAAATTCAAAATTTGAACTTCAACTGAGAGGCTCGTGGCTAAGTAGCAGCCGGTCGGTCTATGGATGGGTGAACATCATTTCATATTGAGACCCCTCAGTACCTCGGAAAGCACGTTCAAATGTAGGTCGTGGTTAACAAATGACAGCCGTTACGGATAGCAAGAAGCCTGAAAAGTCTGACAACCAGTCTTGTCACGAGATATCGTTTTACCAAGTAACTGGGTTGTGGAGGTCAGATGGGCAGTCGCTACATATAAAATACTGGTATTAAGCTGCATCCGGTTAGACTAGAAGCCGAACCTAACGTAGTTGTGAATAGACTAGGCAGATAGATTGATTGGGAAAAGACTAGGCAGATTTATTTAATGATTGGGAAAAGACTAGGCAGGTTGATTGATTGATTGTTTACGTGGAATAACACGTTTTATTGGTACATTTATGTGTAAGTAACACACGGTTGATGAACCAGATTAAGATTCATATGCCTCATTCGTCTTGTGAATTTCAACGCGGTTGCTGAATCTGTGATCTTGGATTCGATTACCGGGTTGACCAAAATCCTTTTGGACCTGTAGGTTGAGGAATTCTCACTAGCAGCCCAGAGTTTAGAATTGTGCCCCGTAAATGGCAAAAGGATCACCAAGGGACTAAATAATGGTATCGTAATAATATGTGTATAACAGTACACTTCTGGGTAACTGATACAGATGAGATACATCTGTACTAAGCTTAAGATTGGGAGAACTCCACGACCTATACGGCTATAAGCTGATAATGAAGCTTAAAGTTTTGTTATTTTTTTGTTAGACGTTTGTGGACGTGGTGTGCCTTTGATAATTTTAAGTTAAAACAACACACCATTTCATTAGTACCCACCACATAATGACAAATATTTACTGACCTGATAAAACCAGCTAAGCTGTTTATTCATGACAACAACAAAACGAAACGCAACATCAGATAAGATAAACCTTACCGTCAAACGATGAAAATATTCGTATAAAATATTCAAGATACAGAGGGATTTTTTAAAGACCTCTATGTTAATCCGGGTCGCCTAAACCGTTTTTATTAGGCTCCCAGATAAGGATTAATTAAAATGGTGTATTAAGAGGTCTCACAGCTTAATTTTGGAACAAAGTGTGAAAGTGTGAAGTTAAAATAAGATTGTTACGTGTGGTGACACCAACTTGTGTCTAAAATAAGTCACTTGAAGCTTGAAATTTTGGTGAGGAGAAGGATATTTCATTCCTTTTCTTTCTCTCTTACATTCTGGCTCGTTGGTGTGATCACCTATTGAGATTCTCCGTCGATTTAAATCTCTTGGAATCCGAAAACAGCCGACTTAGGGCAACCTTTAATAAATAATAAAACTTACTTCATAGTCTAGTATTTCTATCGTTCAATAGATTGCTGGTATAATACTCATAAATGGTATGGGCTCGTCTTTGTTAATCACGTTGTAATACTGCTGTTTTGTAAATAATAATTTGTGTGTACAATAAAGTGTAATAACTTACTGGTTCTGTGTCGCAAGTCTCCAAATCCGGAATGGGATCGTCCCCACAATAGTATTCTGCTTGCAGGAATGGTGGTCGGGGCGGCGGCGGCAACAAGAACTCCGGCGGAGGGCCAAGACAGTCGCACTCCGTCAAATCTGTGGGTTCTATCTCCCACATCGCGTAATCTAACTTAACACTACTCACAACCTTCTCACTGATATCACTATCACTATAATAATCACTAGTATCACGTTTCTCGCGTTTCACTTCATTTGAAGTCCTCTCTTTAATTAAATTCGCTATGTAAAGTTCGTCATCCACGTCACTCCATACGTTTCTTCTAACCTCCTCATCTTCTAATGTATCTTCTTGTGAATCATATACAGCTGCTATAACACTATTACTAACTCTGTCTGCGTTCTCCGATATTTTGTTTTTTGCAACTGTACTTCCAAGAACATTTTGATTTTCTCGTGCACTGTCAGCATTCAAGTCACGAGCTTGCTTATATTTGTCGTTTCTATTGAAACCATTTTGATACGTCCAAACAGCGTACGACGACGCTTTAATTGGACTCCTATTGTATCTTTCGGCCATACGCAGTCTTCTTTCAGGTTATCTGCAACAATAAAAACATATTTATTTATAACAAACGCTTAGATCGAAAGGCCATTAGCGTCCGAACCAATTTATTATCTGACGGACAGCGTATCGATTTTACAGTGGTATCGAACTACTTATTATTTAATAGAAGAGCTAACACCTCATTTTGTATAACAAAGAAGCCGCAATTCGAACCAACCATCGGTGTGAGTACAATAGGTGAGGGACTGGTATCGATATCATCGGGTGCTACGTTCGCTGGTTATTTTAATTTATTTTTTATCGCATCAAATTGGATGGACGGGTTTCTAGCTATGCACTCGGTATTCCGTCGCTATCACGATGTGCCCGTCAGTGAGGCGGTTTCGAAAGTTTAAAGTTCATCGTTTTTTGATATTTAATTTTGATCAAACTCCAGTTGAGTGTGGGCGAATAATTGGGTTTTGATTTCTTACTTCGTGATACAAACCAATGTATAGTAACTTGTTTGAACACCGGAAAGTAATTTTTAGGTGATTTATTACTAGCATGGGTTGAGCTTCCGAATGTTAATAATAACTGTATGTGAAATTAACATAACATAGCATCACGCCTGCATTTCCCGAAGGGGAAGGCAGAGGTGTACACAGTTGAACACCCAAATTTCACCAATGTTTTTATTAAGTCCAATGTAATAGGTGGCGAGCCTATTGCCATCAACCGGGCACAATGCTACTAAGAAAAAGTATCAACGAGGCAGAGTGGAATTACCTGGTTTTAAAAGCGGAGTTTTTAAAAGAACTTAATAAATTTAAATAATTAAATTTTACGCAATATAACTACACCATCCAGAAAGCCAACTAAAAGACTCCACCGTATTTACATAGCCAGCCCATTCATTTTAACCGCGTGTTAACAAAAAGGAACAATATTTTTCCACTCGCATTTTTCGTTGTTCAAATGTTTTTCGATAGAGATGTGCCATGAGTACGCAATTATGCATGCGTAAGGCGTTTCTAAGGAGGTACCGCAAGATTGCGAGGTCGTAGGGTCAACAGCGTCAGATAACTCCAAGGTACCAGCGAATAAAATATTGAGAGGTGTTATGGCATACAATACAGGGTTTTAGATACGATTTATGAATATTTAAAGTACCGTTTGAATGAAAATCACCGGAGTGAATAATATAACCATTCTTTTGGTTGATGTTAGTGATTGACACTGTTTCTTTTTGTATTTTTATTTCTTTTGTAAGTTCATCATCGTGATTTAGAATTATTTTCATGTTTCATGTCAAAGATGTATGATAATGTTCAAAATGATTTAGTAAATTGGTATTGTGAGTTTGTAATTATGCGTTTGACTTGCGTAATGTTTATTTATTTCTTTCTTGTATTCAATTAAGTAGTTGCTGTGTATAAATTCTATTACTGTTTCATGAAAAAGATTCTATTAAACAATTTCAAGAGCTATTTTAATATTTCTTTCTCATTGTGCTTATGATCCACTCTTTTATATATTTGGTTGGGTGTGCCTATTCAAATATTGCCTACTTTCATTATATTTTATTCGTTAAAAGCAGCAGCTATTATGAATTCGTTACCCGCACACCTTACCTGTCCATTACCCATTAAAACGTCATCGTCTTTTTGCATATTCATTGCGATCTATCAATGTACACCATTCAAAATGTAATCTTCGATACTCCACGTCTCATTAACATTTGGCGCGCTCAGTGGCCACTCGATAGCTGTCAGTAGAACCTTGACAGCGATACAATGCTCGACAAGAGCCCTTAAGGAACTTAACGAACCCATTCTATGGATTTTCTCACGTGAATTATTATTGCTAGTGGATAACGGTTGGCGAGGGGTCGCATGTGTGACGATCGATCCGATTTGAGTGTTTGAGCAAAATAAACAGCAGAGCAAATAATACTTGTGTTGTGTGTATTTTCATCATTATAAACTTTGTTATTAGGTATTTTTGTTATGTGTTTTTGTGCCAATGCATTAAAACTAAACTATATTTTACATAAGTAATCTACTATATAAGTTTAATCTATCAATACGTTTATTATTTTAACTAAATTTCAAGTTGGACTAACTAGTAATCACATACATTTTCTCAAACTATATTTTGCTCAATGATTCCTCATCCGATAATATCAAACGAAGTTAATCAAAAAGCATATTACACATAATTCACTTGTCTTTTGAAGAAAACAATATCCTCCCACATCCTACAACCATTCAGCAAAACGCACAAGTTCAAAAAAACACAATAAGTTAAGGAGTAATTCGTTTTCTTGACTATAAGTCATGACTTGTAATAGCCTACTGCCCACACCAAGAAGGTTTATTGCTTCAGAACATCATAATAAATCCATCGAATTTCAAGCTTTGCCCCAAGATAAGTAGCATTCATTGCTTTTATTTATATTTGTGGTCGATTTTCTTTATAAGGTAAGCAATTTAAGTCACTTCGTTGGTATAGTCCTGTGGGAGTTTTGGTTGTCATAGAACAAGTTGAATTGAGTTTCTCGGCACCAGTGTGTTGTATATTAGATTGAAAATTTGTAGTTAAGAGAGGATAGAAGTATTACTAAGTGTATTGATAGTTAAATTATAAGCAATTTTCAAATCAGCTGTATTATGATGCTTTAAAGTTGACCAATAAAGTTGCTTAACATCTTTGTAGAACCTTCAATAGCTTAAATGGCTTTTATATCTGTTGTAAATTTTTTCATTGACATGATGGTGACAAAGTCAGAACTATCTAAGAAAAAAATAGTTTTTATTTATTGGTCCTTTCTAGTACGTAATCTTGTTGGACTTAATCTATTAGGCACAGTAGATCAATTTTAGAGAATTTCTTGTTCTCATTGAACGTGGGTCAGTAGAATTGAAACGGTTTCATTTACGTGTCAGTTCATAAGGTCGACACTTCGCAATTGAAATTATTGCGGTATAGATTCACTTCATTTATTTTTACTTAATTCAATGTTTGGATGGCGAAAACTTATAACAGACATATTATAAATTTCTTAATAAATGAGATGATGTCAAAATTGAAATTTTAACAAGATAAAGCCTACTGCTTTGTCAAAATTGAAATAGTAAGAAGATAGACACAACTGCATGGCCAGAAAAAAAAACTATGTTGGAAACCTATTTGATAAAAAGAGTAACCCATGGAATTATTTAGCCGTTCTTCTCCATAGGAATCTATACTTTAAAACTTGGCAACTATCTTCTGACCAATCAAAAGTGCCTGTAAATATACAAATTGATAAATGATTTGACTTTGACATTGTAAATGAAAACTTAGAAACATTGTATTGAATTAACAATGACTAGGAAGCTACAAATGTTCACATTGTCACGGACAATTCCGGTGTAAACAACGTGTTATTTTACGATCTATTGAAATAATTTCTGTGGTTACGAATATTATGTCATTATTGTCGTCACACCCGTGATCTTCAAAGCACTCGACATCCTCCTCGATAGTTCAACGATAATAACGTATTTTCAAAAAAGGAATGAATTGAAATGAAAGCCTATGTATCTGAATTCATCGTTAAAAATAATTGATGAATGTACCATTTTGGCAATAAACCCATCACCTATTACATAGGAATGAATATCGACATCAGTGAAATGGTGAGTTCAGTGATTACCCATCTGCCCAAAGCTTCAAGGAATATAGATTTGATACTAATGTACGTATCACACATTTCAGTTTTGGCCAAAACGATTGCAGCCAGATTACAACTTTTTCTACTATTTCCATAACATTGACCTTATCTTCTAACCATGCTTATCCAATAACTCTGAAATTTATACTAAAATATTTTGAATGGAACTTTGAGCGTTCTTTGTAGTACCTACTACTTTGTTTGTTTACCTACCCAACATCGATGTGTTTACCGACACGAGAGGAATTGAACGTCCTAATACACATTTCCGTTACTTTAAAAATAATGTAAACTTACTCCCATAGAACTGACTTTAAGATGTTTTTGTGGTGTTAAAATAAGTAAATTGAAGAACCATTTGAATGGTGGTATGAACGTAATTGATTTTGGTATCGACTTCCGGGATGTTTGTGGTGTAATTTGGGGTTGTATGGTTTTGAAACCTCAAATCAAATCTTTGGCTTTCAATTATTATGATATTGTTAAGAATGTTGTTATAAGTTACAATATTAAATGGAAAAAGAATACGGTCGCGAACAGGATTCGAACCTGCGCCTCCCGGATAGATACTCCAGGCGCTCTGACCAACTAAGCCATCTCGACCTCTAGTTAAATAGTCAAGCTTAGTTGGTCAGAGCGCCTGGAGTATCTATCCGGGAGGCGCAGGTTCGAATCCTGTTCGCGACCGTATTGTTTTTCCATTTAATATTGTAACTTTAGAGTTCGCTAAGCATGCGTTAATGCTTTTTCAAAGACATATCTTGAATGTTGTTATAGTTTTATTTTTAAACTATAGCAGTTGTAGTATGTTATGAGCATTGGACTAGCAAGTGAAAGATTGCAAGACGTAACTTAATGCACGCACCACTGACTTTTCTTTATTATGTGGTTCTCCACCTCATTCTTACTTACAGGTGTAAAGATATGCCATCTTTTTGTAGCCCGATATCCTAAACTATTTTCCACATCACCTTAACAAACATACAGGCATTTGGAAACGTATTTTTTTATACTTGATTGAAAACATTATCAAACAAGGGATCCATAAGTTGGCATAAACTGAAACAATGAAAGAATAGAAATAATCTTTAAATACACGTATTACCGCAATAGGTAATACTAATTATATTCCACAGATGATAAAGAATGAAAAATAAAGCGAGTATTTTATCCAACCACCCAAGTGGTTAACTATCTTGAAGATAAAAGCAGAGAAATGAATCATTTTAGCATTCCAAAACGATGTGCTGGCTCTTTGTCATTGCTGACATAAATAAACAATTCTTCGTTAGTCGGTCTGTTTTGTCAGGTAAACATAATGTAACGCGCCTGTATGGACTGAAGGGTTGGGCAGAGATGTGTGTTGTTGTACACTGAAGTTTGACCGCTGCCTACTACTTAGTTAACACTTTATTGTTCATCCATTGAGTTAAGTTAGAAGAAGTTGAAAAGGGCTTCTGATATTATGTCAAATTATTGTAGCTAAACTAAGCTAACTTATTATCCATATCATTAGAATCTAACAAATAACTGGCCAAATTTTTATTTCCTTATTCACTTCGAAAATATGTCAAAACTCGGGTCATTGTTAAAACATCTAAAGATTTAAAATGTTGATAAATCTTTCAACAATATAATCGCATGCTGTTTTTGTATTAAATTAAATATTATTTATTTCAGGCAATTATTAAACCCATAGTATGTACAAAGAACACAATATACGAACACATTTAAAATGTATATAAAAATATGTATTTAATTTATAAATGTATATTAATGTATTTAATTTATAAGTGTATATAAAATGTATGTACAAAAATGTATAACTTCTCTAAAAGTTTCTCAGCTCAGATACTTAATTCGTTATATTATCACTGAAATAAAATATAGCCTATGTTACTTAGTGATAATGCAACTTTCTAATGGTGATAGATTTTTTTAAATCGGTTGTGTGGTTTTTGAGTTAAATCGTTACAAACAAATATCAAATCTTTCCTCTTTATAATATTACTAGCGGTCCGTGTCCGGCTTCGCACGGGTGAAGATTTACACCATGGGTTATTGAAGTTTAGTAAGGATCCCTAAGATTTTCTAGTAATAAATGTAGCTAATGTTACTCAGGGACAATGTAGCATTCTAATGAAGGAAGAATTTTTGAAATCGAGTTGTACTTTTGAGTTTATTCGTTACATACAAAAATACAAATCTTTCCTCTTTATAATATTAGTGTAGATTATTATTATTAGCATAGATTGCAAACCTAACAATTTCACAATTAGGTATTTACTCTGCCATCAATTCCACGTCTATTTTAAGCCACAAGTTATGTTTACGAAATGTCAGGTTTGCTTTTAAGTTAATTAACTATTAATCTGTTCCGGTTAAGCTGCGATCGTAATAATTGAAGTAGAACCTACATCTTGAGAAACTAATGTAGTAATTGGAAATGCTACTATTTATAGGCTGGCAGGGTGAAAGGTACTGTTGTCTGTAATAACTTCTCGATTTGTGAACACAATCATAATTAATAAAACCAAATTAATATTATAAATTATAAAGTAACTCTGTCTATCTGTTATCTTATTTGTTATGTTTTTACGCCTAGACCGCTGAACCAATTTAGATGAATTTTGCTATAGAGATAGATTGGACCTTGGAGGAAGACAATACTACTTTTTGTCGCGTAGACGATTTCGTCGGTACCAGGTGGTAAAGCTTAAGTACAGTCGAGAAGTAAGGAGAAAAGATGGTCTATAACTGGTTTGAAGAACTGTAACATTAGGTTCGCTATTAACGACATGAGAAGGAGTTTCAAATAATTTTAATGTAAATTCGTTGACCACATTATTCGTAATTGTATTTGCTCTACTTACGGGAGACTGGGTCAATGTAAAGTAATTTCCATTAATAAAACCAATCCCCCTAATTAGTAAAGAACAATTTTTGTTCCGGGAAATACATTTTCGATACACAGCTTCCATACAATTTGTACAGTACTGCAAATAATTCGCCATTACTACACGGACAACAATTGTGCCATCCACCCTGTACATACAAATGTAATAACATTAATCCGTCGTATGTTCGTGATCGGTTAATTAGTTTCCTCTTATGAAGATTTGTTGTCTGTGTGCACATTATTATAGTTACCAGATAACCCGACATCACCAAACAAATGAATACCAACCTTATCGTAAAGAGACAATGTTTAAATTACACTTTGCACTGATACGTAAAAGCTGGTACGTTTTAATATATACGATTTTGGTCTTTATGACAAAGATGTTAGAGTTTTTAATAGGAATTTGGTGATATCCCGTAAACAAATAAATTTGCGCCTGTATTTGACTAATCCAATTTACTGAATAACAAATAAAATGATAACAGATAATGGTACTTTTGTTAGAGATATGCGAAGTGGGTAATTATAGTATATGAGTGTCTTTTGACAACAAAGTCCTTTAATCGACTCCTACTACATAATACGTGCCTACTACGGTATTTAGACGTATAATACAAAAAATTTTAGTCTTTAGTGGCCGTCGACCTTCAACATTTTCGACTATGAAATTATAGTCTCATTTACCAGCAAATAAAACAGTTGTGAAAGATGAGTTATTTATTAGGATATTACAATCATAATAATTAGGCATAATTAAAATTTACCGTGTGAATATGTTTTCCAACATCAGTTACTCTGATAACCAAATATGGTTCGGATATTACCTCATCAGTTATAATAAAGTAAAAATATTAACCAGTAAATTGACATTTATAAAGCAACTAGCTTATGCCCGCGACTTCATCTGCGTGGATTTGAGAAATAATATTCGGGATAAAAAGTATTCTATGTATTAATCCAGGTTATAAACTATCCGTGTGCCAAATTTTATCCAAATCCGTCCAATAGTTATTGCGTGAATGAGTAACAAAGTTCCATCCATTTTCACAAACTGACGCATTTATAATTTTAATACTAGGATTAGGTTATAAACAACAGAATTAAAATTAAATCAAACCCCTTTCTATCTCCAACTAAATATCCATCCTTTTAAAATTAAAACGAATACACTAAACCTCTTTCAAATTTTCTCCAAACGACACACAAAAACCTTTACCGTGAAGCTGAGTAAAGGCACCGCCAACTAGGTGGTCCTTCACAAAAAAGGTAGTATTTTCTCAGCGTAACCCGCTGCATGTCCGGCATTTAGCACTAACGTTAAGTCGAGGCACCCAAGGGTAGGTAGAACAGGCTGGCCATTAGCCCGGCTAACGCCAGTGCAAACATGTTAGTAAATATGACCCTAGAGCGCGTGACCATTGTTGGACAACACGATAATTCTGCTCGTGTGCAATACAATACCTACACAATTATCTACTATCTAAATTATGTTGAAGACTTAGTCCTGATGATTATCATAAGCATAGCATACACGCCTAAACCATGTTTGTTTTATGTTATATTTTTGTTATCTTTTCCTTGTACATAGATATTAGTTTATTTAATGTATTTAGGTATTATTGTTGTATACTTGTATATTGTTAATTCTTGATTAAAAATAAAAATAATGTAACATACACCGTTTCACTATATTCAGAGCTGTTTTTTAACTGCCTCGTTGGTCTAGTGGTCTCAAGCGCGACTGCTGAACAGGAGGTCTCGGGTTCGATTCCCGGGTCGGGCAAAGTGTTATTGAGTTTTTCTGTTAGGAAATTCTCAGTAGCAGCCCAGAGTTTGGAATTGTGCCCGGTTGATGGCAATAGGCTCACCACCTACCTACTACCCGGACTTAATAACAGCATTGGTGGAATGTGGGTGTACAATCGTGTACACCTCTGCCTACCCCTTCGGGGAATATAGGCGGAAAAAACGGAGGATATTCAAGTCAACGTATATGTATATCTTTTAATGCTCGTTATACTTGCCGTCTCGATCTGCATTGTCTTATTAAATAAAATGAAAGCATATATACATCTTAAACTTCGATTTAGAAATTTAATAACTATAGAATTTAAATAGCTTTTAAGTATATATGTGAACTTATATGTTGAATTACTATCGTGGGATCAAAATGGCTTAACATGTTTCTAATTTGTTGATCGATTTAGTTGCATTTTCGATCAATATTAAAGATTAAAACACAAATGTTACTTGCGCACTTTATATTAAGTAAAAAATAATGTCGTATCATGATTCAACGTCAAAATTTTCCCGTCTTCATCTCATCCGTCATTAAACAATGGAAACAAACTTAAAGAGGCTAAAACGTTCGGCTCGTGTGATTCCTTGGTCTGTTAAAGTTGTGCTATTAGTAGTTATTGATGTTTAGTGGGGTTTGTTGTCTCGTTCAGTAGAATTATTATGGAAAATACTATTTGTAAATAAATCATTGTTTATTTCTCTGACAGAGAATGCAACGCCTTCCTGCAACAGCACACGAGGTAATGAACAGCAAAATTGTCTGATCCCGGTCCAAGAAAACAACGAATCAAAAAGAAGTCCGGACACATAAACATAACATAAAGAAACACCCTACTTATCATAAACACGTTCATACAGACACATAGAAGAATAACCTCGTAACCTAATTTCGTGTATTCACCCCGAGTAGGGTGAACATTCCAATTGTAGCCAGTCTTCCAAGTACATATCTGTTACTGCAAAGCATTTGCCAAGAGACTCTTGCCAAGGTCCGCATTTGTTACGTACTGAACATACCCCCATCTTAGGGGAACTTGGCAACAATTCGACGCGCATATTGAGTTCACCGTTTTGTTTGAGGGTTGGGGGGGCGTGCTCCAAATATATTGGTATCTCTCCAGTTTTTATATTTCGTTGGAAAGTCGTTTTATTTATGGTTCCGAGTATTGTTCGTGACTTGAAGATGTTGTGTTTAAAGGTAAGTTATTGTTGGAGTGTGAAAGGAGTTTTTTAAGGATAATGTGCTTGGTTTATTTGTAACTGATATGTTTAATGGATGATTCCTCTTTGCTTTTCTGGTTAATAACAGTTCTATCAAAGTAATAATATTTTTGTGTATAGTGTTGATAACAGATAGCAAACGACAAAGCGGCAGGCTTAGACGGAGATGGCAAAACAAACCATATATATACTTATAGGATTGGTTACAAATGTCAAAGGATAGAGGCGTCATCTGTTATTAATAATATTTTGTGGTATGGAAATTTGGGCCACGAGCGGGACTCGAAATCATGACCAATTCAGTACACAATTTTGCCAACCAAACCATCTTAGTCACATTAAATACGTATTGAGGTGACGTCATCGCAAACTATTCAGTCCCTTCAGAGTGATTGAAAAAATAATTTAAAAATACAAGAATATTTCATCATCCTAAGAATTTCGTTTCCAGCGTTCCCAAATAAAAATCCATCACCATTGTCTAAATTGGCCATGCGGGCATTTGCCCACTATGGGCATTTATGTTCCCAAGTGAAGCACAACTTTCTAACAACAAAATTAAGTAAATATTATAAATTTTAAAATTATTTTTATTTTCATTTCAGTTTTCGGTTAGCCTTATGCCATCTATCAGGCACACTTTCAAACACCAAGCAGTTACTGAGAATTTTCAAACAGACAAACCCAATAATACTTTGCTAGACCCGGATAACGAAGCCAGGAAACCTCACGCTCAACAGTTGTACATAAGAGCACTAGAACATTATTAACATACAGGTTTTATTCGTAATTTCCATCCTCGTAATATTAAATCCTAATTCTGTTTGTGAAATATGAAATACAACTTTAAATGGGAAGAATAAATGCCAAGATCTTGGGATAACCATTTCTTCCATCATTATTATCTATTATTGCTTTCTAAAGCATTCTTGAACACTTCAAAGCGAACGAAGTCACTTTTCTTTAAAGCCGGCCATTCATAGGGAAACAAATCTTTTACTACTATGTTTAAAGAAAAACAAAAAATAACTTTGCTATTTAATTTTTGCAAAACAGTTATAATTTAATTCGTCAGTATTTTTATTCACTAAAATCAAATCTGACATGTTACCAATGTGTCTTTTTCAATGTCTTATGAACTTTCTTATTAAATCTAAACCATTACAGATATACGTAAAGGACCTGCCGGGGTTGCGGTGAATAGAGTCGCGATCCCGGGACCCCGGTATAGGTTAGAGTAGGACCGGTGTGGTTTTTAGTCGGTAGGAGTTCTGCACAACGTCTATGATATATATTACACACTTGAAAAAAAAAAATGTGAAGGAAAACATCGTGAGGAAATATATATAATATAATAGTCTGAAATCGACAACCCACAGTGAGCTAGCGTGGTAATCAATGCTCATGCCTTCTCTGCATGAGAAGAGGCCTTTTCCCTGCAGTGGGACAGTTATGGGCTGTTTATGGTACCTATGTGAGTTAAAACTGTTGATCTCTTAAGTGACCTCGATAAAATACATCAATTAACAAACCCACAGGAACACTATTCAACATTCAAGATATGTCTTTGAAAAAGCATTAACGCATGCTTAGCGAACTCTAAAGTTACAATATTAAATGGAAAAAGAATACGGTCGCGAACAGGATTCGAACCTGCGCCTCCCGGATAGATACTCCAGAAGCTCTGACCACTAAGCCATCTCGACCTATTCAACATATTCAAAAAACTTATTTTACATGACAAATCCATGAAATAATTTTAGTAAGTGGTACATTGGTATTCCCATCCAACATGGCAATGCTACCAGCCTTATGGATACTCATCTGACGGTTAGTTCTCAGATGGTTCTCATCTGACAGTGACGCGAATGAATATTTCGATGCCCACTAATAGTTTTTTTTTATTTATTATTATAGTTCTAATAGTTAATAATTGTACAATATGTTATATGTATAATATAAAGAAGTTTTATCCCTCAAAATAAAATAATTCAAACTATATCAAGATAGCATGAAATTTTTCCTTTCCTTTCTCACATAAAATCTTTTATTTGACGCCAAAACCTTGTTCGGTCGTGCATGTCCTCGCCGAGCTTCCGATATTTTCTACTTCAATTCCTGTCGCGACGCCAGATTCTAAGAAAACTATTTATGTTAATAAATACGGCTCTATTAGCGTTGTTTATTAAGACGTGGAGTAGTAAATTAAACTAAGTAGAGCAATTTTCCGTGCGTGCGATAGTGCGTGGGTTCAGAATTCTATAGTTCTATTGTAATTAATTTTAGATTTATGTCTCGTATTAAAATATGTTACCGATTGTTTAATTACTAAGAATTTGTTGATTGTTTAGTGTTTTATATTTATTGTGCTACTTTTAAAGTATTACTAGGTACTGTCATAGTCTTCCAGTGCATAGTGAAACATAATTATTTAGATTATTTAAGCGAAACTTCTTCTTACGTGTCAATACACGTTCCGATTAAATTTTAATTTATCGTGTATTGACAATTAAAATAAATATAAAGGCTTGAATGTGTAGCTGTCATAGAACAAAGCCTTAATTAAAGCGCAACCTGCTCATATAGTTACAAACTTACTCCACGGGAACCATAGGTAATTTCATGATTTTGCATATGTAATTTCATATGTAGGTATATCTTTTTTATTTTAAAGTATATATCTTCCATATTCTTCTGTAACCCTATCCACACTTTTAGTACAAAACGAAACGCTTACACACCATTCTAACATCCCATTAAACACTAAAATAAACTAATATCAATCTAAATCGTTGTAACTAGGAAGTCACGTAAGTCGACAGACAGGACTCACGTTCAGCACGCTAGCCCGCCGGTACAGCCACTAGACAGAGTCTAAAAACCGTACCGACTTAATTAAGACGTGAACGACGCCAATTTATTACGATACACAGAAGGAGGAATATATAAAACTTACGATTTATCGTTGCTTCAAACATGAAGGGATAAAAATGAATTAAAATATGGTCAAGTTTTCTATCTTTCATATGGTTTATATCTTGCAAATTTCAGAATTTTTTATTTTGACAGTAGACTCTTGAGAGTTTACGCTAGCCCGTTGGTACAGCGACTAGACAGAATCTAAAATCTGTATAGACTTAATTAAGGCTTGTTCAGTGCCAATTTATTATGATATCTGTAGAGAACATACGATGTATCATTACTTTAACACTAGACGGGATAAAAACTAATTTAATTCTGCCCAAGTTTTGAGTCTGATGTGGTCACTCTTTTGCAACTTTTAGGTATTTTTTGATATTGTATTTTATTTTGGCAGTACGTTCTCATGAGTTCAGTAGCCTAGCCTGCCGGTACAGTCACCAGGCAGTCTAAATACCGTACCGACTTAAGTAAGATTTGAAAGATGTTAATTTATTATGATACATAAAAGGAGTACAAAAGTTGTTTTAATTTTGGTATATATAAAAAAAGCAAACCAAAAAACTAAATGGTCAGACCTCTAGAGGTCAGTAGCAGTACGTACAGTAATTAGATAACAGTCTAAAAGCCGAAATGACCGAATTAACACTCTAAATACAATTAGTTATTGTTTTGTAAAATAACACAGTCACTAAAAATATTATTTTGACGACGACTGAAAACAAAACATGATGTAATAATGTTGATTTTGTGTCTCTTAATAATCAGTCAGAAATATTGTCAACCATTTCTATATTACCTACTAAAACTAAAAATGCCTTACTAACATAAGTATAATACATATTATGTATCAGGAATAAGATTGAGGAATTTCAAATAAACTTCAGAAATTTATTTTAACTAAACTCAGTGTCATCTAACGAGGCACTTTCCATCCACATTTATAGATGGATAGACCCCTTAAAACGTGGCGTGCGTGCTATGCCACTCTAAAAACTGATGTGACTTAATTAAGGAACGAACGTCGCCAATTTACAAGGAATCCCGCATGTGGCCACAGAGTTAAGACTGTCTCAGATGTCGCCATGCCAAGAAGATATTATATCTTCGGTTTGGGTTAGTTATAGTTACTATATGTTACTGTTATTGTGAAAGTATATTAATAATTTGCTGCCTCACTCTCTCTTCTCTTTCTCAAATAATATTAATTAAGTATAAAATTTTATATTAAATTTTCATGGGAACGTTTAAAAAAGTAAATTGTGTTATGTTGTTTGCTCTCTCTCTCTCTCTCTACAAAAAATAATAAAGAAGGCACAATAATAAAATGAATAAGTAATTTGTTTAAGTTCACATCACAAAGTTATGGTTTGATACAAGTGCCTGATATATTAATAATTTGGTTTACGAAAATAAATTGCATTATTTTGCATTATTTATAAAAATATATAGATAATGGTTTTGCACAAATGAAAAATAAATGCGAAATTCCTTTAAATTTCTACCCTTACAAAAACTTACATTAATTACAGTAATAAGTTTTCATAAGACAATATAAATTAACATATTCCCCTGTAAATACGAAGTAAAGTAGTATGCAAATACGGTATTATTATGCAACGTATGGTAAGTGTGCCTTTGAAACTTCTGCGCCAGTTGTCATAATTGCCAGAACGTGGGTTCGATCCGACGAGTCGTGTTTCCGAAATTCCAAAACGTGAATGCATTTCATGAATTGGGCTGCATTTCCCTGATTAGTTTTCTAGGTGCCGCACAGTTGTAGGTGATTTGAACTTCCATTTTGTTCGATTTTTATTTAAATGTTAGTATTGTTTCTTATAACGTGGGTGCATTTATAGACACATATTTTATATGCACACACATCCAGGCCCAGAACAACTATGATCTACCTACTATTAGATCTATCTACTAGATCATACAAAAAAAATTTTCGAGCAGTAATTGAACCGGCCACGCAGTGCGGCAGCCGATCTGCCGTGCCGACCACTGTGCTAATCACGTCTTCAAGATTCGTAATATGTACATAAAAACTAATAATTATGAGCAAAATAAACACGTAAAAAAATATTTTTGTTCACGAAATGAAAAGTCAATAAAAGACTTCGACTGCGCACAAATATATTTAAATAATTATTCATCCATTCAAGGAATCCTAAAATATTTTCAGCATATTTTTTCGGAAATTCCATTACAAAAACCCGAATACGCTACTATCCGAAATAACTACATGCAAATTCACTTTACCTAACTAAATATTGCCAGTTCTACACATTCGTTGCTCTAGCACTATTTATGTTGTCAATAAAACTCAGCGAGTCGCCGGGGAGACCTGAGATATAACATGAATGGAAATAGTCTAGTGGTAGGTACTGTTTTTGTTCGAGATCGGTTCTCGCACGACGCAAGTTTTAAGGGAAATGTTAAAAAATGCCTCTATATCTTGCGTCGTTCGTAGTAATATTGGAGGTCAGTTATGATTTGTTTATTGTAATTTTATTTTTAGGTTATGGTAAACCGGTTGGAATAGGGGGAGAAATTGAATTTCTGACTCCGTCGACTTCATCAATGCTGACGGCCAATCTCAAGAAGTGGAGTTGCACTAAATGAAGAAGGTCCTTGGTCATGTTATCAGCTGTTTTATTAGGTTTAAAAACACAAGGCGATCTTTTAAAAGGCAAAACAATATTGTATAGAATTTCCAGTTAAACATACAATTACGCGATCGGATGAACGGTATAAGGGTGCACAAATGACGAATAGATGAGCATACAAACTTTCATTTTAATATTAAACTAGCTGACCTGACAGAGTTTGTGCTATCCAAAATGCCATGAAAAAAACAATTCTAGTTTTACTCGAATTGCGAAATTTACGGGTTTCTTTTTCATACAAAACTTGTCCTGCCAATTACAAACAGAAAAAGATATGCTACTTCGAAACCGTTCTCAAGTGATGTTTCATATATCCAGCACCTGACTTTATAATCATGTAGAAAATTAGATATATTTTTAAGTATTAATTACATGTTATACTTCTAACGTTGGATTTTAGTGATGAGTCGGTAGTAATGGGATACGATGTATAGGAGGTGACAGATGGAGGGAGAAATAAACATATCTAAAATATTTCCAGTTATAGGTATCAGAACTACAATTGAATCGCGTCGGCCATTAAAATAGCCCATCTTCTTCAATTATATGAGGATAGGCTTCTACTCAAAGAACTTGTTTGAGATGACACAGAGGCGATACACTCTAAGTTCATCGTATGTAATAATTTTAATTACATTTCTGCAAAGAGAAACTATTTTCTTTCAATTATTTACAATGAACTATTGTATTATTATACGACAATATTCTTTTAGTTGTTTTAGTTGAATGATCGCGCGATATTGTTCTTGGAGATTGTTTTCTTACATTTTCTTATAATTTCGCTAAAGTGTGCACGCCTAAATTTTAATCGGCCACAGAATAGGGATTTAAATTTTAATAAAGTGTGGTATTTTTCTACAGCGCGGCTTTAGCGTCAGCGCGGCCTTAGCCTTATAGATGGCTAAATTAATTGAAATTAAAATTAAGGAGCACGCCGTACGTTAACCAGAATTCAAATGATTAAATCTGAAAAAAAAAAAGGATTTGTCGAACAATTACAAGACCTTCGGTAGATTGACTAATGATCACAGTTTGAATGTATCGCAATAAGACTAATACAGTTCAAACGTAAACCAATTTTTTTTGAGTACCAAGAGACGAGTCACCCCTTACAATTCCGGCCATAATTCACGCATATTAAGTTTACCCAGTTCTCCAAAACTAGAATAAATTAAGTATACTAATTTTGAGTTTAACTACAAATCACAAAACTATGAGATGCAATTTTGCTTTCGAATAGCAATGGTACCTATTGTGCAGATAGCAACAAATTTATTATTTGCAGTACAAATAAACAGTGAATATGTTAACAAGGTATGAAACAAACGATGCAAAAGCAAGTCTCGAGCGTTCATATTTATAGAGAATGAAATTGGCGCCCGAAGCCCTATTTTAGTTACATCCCTTTAATTTATTGTTGAGTTTGCAGTCCTGTAAGTAAATTGGTTGCACATTTTAATACCCGTAATTGGTATCGGATGAGCGCTTCGCGAGTGATGCTTATTTTTGTGACGGTGCAAAAAGTTAATGATTTATTTTAACTCTGGTCTTTAATTTTGGATAGGTATTTAGATCTTTTTTTTTGATTGGGTATTGACAGTTTGCGTGTCTTAGGCAAAAAAATTAAATGAAAATATCTATGCATGATTGGGTAGTCAAAAAACTTAATCGAGAAGAAAAATTGGTTAGTAAATCTTAACATAACATAGTATCAAGCCTGTATACTCTGAAGGGATAGGCAGACGCTTACCTACACAGATGAACACAGAAATTTCACCAATTTTGTTGTTGTTATTAAGTCCCATGTAATAGGTGGTAACCTATTACCATCTACCGCGCACAATTCCAAACTCCGAGCTGCTACTAAGAATTTTCTAACAGAAGAACTCAATAATATCACACCTAGATTCTCATGCTTAGCAGTTGCGCTTGAGACCACTAGACCAACGAGGCAGTTAAGAAATTTAAGATAAATAATATGCTTAAATATTTCACTATATCATCTAAAAATTATGATAGCATTGTCGAAATTTCAAGCCGCTATATCAACTTTCTAATGTAATTATGCTTTTAAAATAAAAGCATCAGTTGATCTATTTTAAATCAAGAACTAAAAAGGTTTTACTACTCTTTGAATATTATTAGAATCATGTCAAAAGTATCAATGTCTAATGTAAAAACGCTTTACATGCACTTCTTCCCGTATCTCTCCATTTATAAACAATTTAAACTAACATATTTAGCATAATTTAATAATATTACTGTTTCTAAATTTCTCTAAAGTGTAGCATCAATGGATTTTATCTGGGAACATACTAAATAACGGGACATAATCGGCATATTCCCGCCCACGAGCCGAGACAAATCAACTCGTTTATTTTAGACCACAGGACAGTATGACACATTGTAATGAAATAAAAGACAATACTCCATCCCTTTGATACAAGTAAATGAACAAAAAGCGTGTCCAACGCTTTTGTGCGCGCTTACATTAATAAGTTTGACAATTATAGTTGCCCAGTGGGGTAAATTTATATGATGATGGACATAATAGCGTAGGTGATTTATTTAATTATTCATTAATTTATTAAGGTGAATATTAAAGACGAATTTATCGAGGACCCAAATAAATATTGATATCAACACAACATCACATTGTTTCAAAATAAAATACATTAAATCATTATTCACATCACGTATTTACATTTACTCAAAGCTATAAATAAACCGTTTCATAAAACATATTCAGGAAACATGAATAATACGACGGTGTGCATATAAATCATTCGTTAATTAATTAAATACCAATATTCATATTTCACTTCCAAGGAAATAATTTCATACACAGCAACAAAAGTTGGTGTGTGAAATTATTTCTCAGTGTTAATTTATATCACGTAATTGAGTTAATTAGATACACAGGTGATGTACGTATTATATTGTAAATTTTAATTAATGCACCTTATAGCACGAGCTCTCTAAGATGTTAGAAGATTACTCGTGGCGCTGATGACAAAGGGTTATAACATTATACTATGGAGAATGAATAATAAATCCGCCATTATAAAAATTGAGGTACCGCATCTCGCAGCCATTTATCAAACCATCTAGAGCTACTTGCTTCCCTACTTCACGAGCCCCAAGAACTTCTCCCACGATCACTACCTTTCGCACCTTAGACAGATAACTGTAGTCCCATCAGGTGCATTTGCAGAAAAAATACATGATGCTTCACACAATGGTGTTCTTAGAGTGCTTTTTGGGTCCATAATATTTTTGACATTCAAAAAGCACTAAGATACTATACTACTATGAATAAACGTAATTTTAGTTTTTTCTTTCTTTTTTATCTAAGCTTAGCATATATACGAATGTTTGAGGTCGTAGGGAAACTTCTTGTGGCTCTTGAAATAGAGCTTCCCTCTTTCAAGTAACTCAAGCAAGTAGCCCAAGTGTGTTGTGATTGGCTGTGTAAAACGATGAGCTGCGATTTCACGCCATTGTCAATGAAAAAACACTTTTTTGTGTTTTTTTTTAGTTAGGTATGTCACAAAGGTTAGATTTCTTTTAACTTATAATTGGTTTTAGTACTTTTATAATAACGATGCTAATAATAAAATATGCTGCGGAAGAAGAATACACAAAAAACTTTAGTTAAGTTATAAGTATATATTTTAATTTTCAATTTAATTAGCCATCGTAACTGCCTCGTTGGTTTAGTGGTCCGTAGCGCGACTGCTGAGCAGGAGGTCTCGGGTTCGATTCCCGGGTCGGGCAAAGTGTTATTGAGTTTTACTGTTAGGAAATTCTCTATAGCAGCCCGGAGTTTGGAAATGTGCCCGGTTGATGGCAATAGGCTCACCACCTATTACATGGGACTTAATAACAGCATTGGTGAAATGTGGGTGTACAATTGTGTACACCTCTGCCTACCCCTTCGGGGAATACAGGCGTGATGCTATATGATGCTATGTTATTTAATTAGTTTTTATAGAGTAGTTCTAGTCAGTTTTAATACAATCACCCATTCGTTTTAAATATTCACTGTATTCATTATTTGAGAGGCTACTTAGTCACGCTCCTCATTTTAATCATGTTTTTATAATACCCTTGCTTATTTGTTTTATTCACCGAGCCATGAAGTCCAACAAAAAATTTAGATCCGCACATTTAAGTAGCAGCTTTAACCTAAGCAAATTCAGCACACATTTTTTTTCTAGATTCCTTCCAGTTGAACTACTGGGCGATTAAGCGCTACTAAAAAACAAGATCGTGATCTCAAATTCGGTTGGTACTAGAAAGCACGCGCTAATCCTTACAAAAAATATAAATGAATACAAAGTTTTTGTTCGTGAGAAATATCAACATGGATTTAACAAAAACTAGCTTATTGTAGTTCAAAGTCCGTTCTCGATTATGTCGTCAACCACATCGCCTGTTAACTTGGTCACAAATTTTACACGCACGTACGTTTCTGATCGAGTTCGTGATTTCGTTGGGGGAAAAAAGTGAGATTAGGGACAATAGTTAGTCTCTATTTGTGTTCTGATTTTCACGCCTTGATTGTAGTTTGTCGGTGTGAGATGACTTACTTTATATATTTGTTAAGCCTCGTGCGAGGTGGAATCTACATAGCTGTCACGGGTCATGGTTTGTGTAGCTGTAGGTACTATAAATCTATAATCTAAAAAAACTACAGCAGTATTTTGTAAATTACCCGGATATTATGTGACTCAAAATAGTGCTGGCTCTTCCATAATAAGTCTTAGTAACTTACTTAGTACTTTTAAGCAGCTGGGCTTACTGTGATAACTTTAAATATACAGCTAGCCAAGAAGCCCAACAGTTGGGCTGGCAATATCAGTGTAGTACCTAAGGTTGGAAATGCTGAAATGGCAAGTTGCCATTCAACGTGGCAATGCGGCCAGCCTTTTGGGCACGTTACCAGTTGATAGTGATGCGGATGAATTTTTCGACGCTCTATAGTATATATAATAATTATTATTATTATTTTTAGTTATAAGTATATTGTATATATAGTTTATTATATTTAATTTTTTTAGCGGAAAGTAAATGAGACACGGACCACTGACTTTTGGTATTCGTGTAGGTTCTACAAATTAATTAACTATCACTTGCTTAAAAAGAGAATGAAGACATCGTGGAGAAATTAGCACACCTGAGACATGTTTTTGATCAGGTGTCAAACCATGTCAGAGGCGTGCGGGAGGTCACTCTAACACTATGTTGTTTCTCAACCATATAATATGATGAAGCAGAAGTTATCATTGCCGTACATGCAATTCTATATAAAATATCCCCTACCTGGTGGTCATATATAAGACTTGAAAAAAATAACTATGCCTTTAGTCGAAGCCGATACAACCCATTACTCTCCAAGACCACAAGCAGAACAAAATGATTCATTATAAACTTTCCAGTTTTTATAAAATAAAATCCAAACAGAGACATTCTAAATAATCGTTTGGAAAAGATAATACGTTTACTGAATACACATTTGGGTATAAAAACAGATGATTGTCCCCTCATTACGGCGGTTATAATTCACACCAACGGGAAAAGTTTGGGACACAAAATTGAAAAAGAGATCCTGTGTGTGCCGTAAGCTACAACATTATAGCGGGTTCAAATAAAATATGACAATGAAAATAGAAAACTGAGAAAAGCTAAAAATAAGTATTTAAATGCAGGTTTCCTGTTCCATGCGAATACCATTACGAATTACTCTGAAGTTTAGCTTCATCATTATCATCATCTTGCTTGTTCGGATTTGGATATGAGCAGATTTCATAACACTTATAAGAAACAAAATAGGAGAAATATTACTAGAATCGGTCAACTTGGATTCTCTTTATATTATCATCTTCGGATTAATCTCCAATTTTGTCTGCGATGAACGCAGCGGCGATCTCGGAACCCGGTAAAGGCTGGAGGCGGACCGTGTGGTTTGAGTCGGTAGAAATCCGACAATGGTTAAATTTTTAGCATTTCTTTCATCTAATAGTTGAAAACGTGGTCCCACTTTCATTCACAACTTGGGCCACACGCGAGTAAAGTTTTTACCCCAAACATGCCTACAGATTTCCCAGTTTAAATCGTTGGTCGGTTATGCGGCAAAAACAAGTCGCTTGAATAGCTCGTAAATTTCGACAGAGGGCGCTTTCGAGTTTTTCTTGGACTTCAAAATCGAATTTACTGCTGGAGTATGGAAACCGTATCGAGGGTGCGGTTAAGATTGTTGTATACTCAAAGCTATACTGTAGTGAAATAACAAATGAACTTAACTTGATTCTTTTTGAAAAGTATATATAATAGCTTATCAACCATCGGGCATCACACATTTGAGTAAATGGACAGGGAATGGGTTTTAAGATTGTCAGCTACCAGCAATAACAGTCATGAAGAATAATATCTCTACTTTTAATAGTAGAAGAGTCTTCTAGTCGAGTTGGCTGGATATGACGAGAGATGTCATGCGGTGTTCCACAGGGTTCGGTTCTGGGTCCAATCCTGAGGAACATCGGCTACGGCTGGGTGCGGCACGGGGCTGGTGTCTCCGGCGTGGTTACTTAGTATCATTAAATAAATAAACATCGTTCATTAAATAAACTGGCTACGACAATCATTTTTGATTACTTTTTGAAGACTATGACTAAAATCCTATCGTTTCCCAAATTGAATTATGTCTAATAAACACACAGAAGACTGGCTAATGGAGTTCAGCTCACGTAACCATGACAACAATAACTAACAATCCTAGTCCACATTCACGCTTGTCAAACACCATACATTACTAAGTAACGGCACGCATTGTGTGATTTCAAGTCATAAACACCGTATTGTTTGTTCGGAGTTTCAAACTATCTGCAGTTTGCGCGTGCGCCCAACGGAAATGCATGATTTGTGATCCACTGTTCTGTCGAACGATGTGTTTGGCGTCAAATTACGGGTAAACTGTGCTTTTAGTGCCTATTTACCGGTTAGTGTCATGAACGATGTATGGAAAAAACATAAGTCAGGAAAAGCCTTCAAGGGCTATTTATTTTAGGAGCTTTAATAAGAAAAAGCTAGCCTGAGGGGCTTGAGACTAATTAACAGCTGCACAGGCCGATCGACCGTGGTTAAGCTGCCAGTCATAACACGAGATATCGTGTTACCCAGTAACTGGTAGACGTCAGATAGACAGACGCTCTATTTAAAATACTGGTATTAAGCTGCATCCAGTTTGAAATTGGGAAAAGGCTGGGCAGTTAATAAGAAAAAGCTAATTATGAAGAATATTACAATTGGTAATAATCTTGTCTTCAAGTGATGCTTCAATGTTTGTTTGGCTTCAAATCTTAGAATATAATATCAAAGTTTTGTTCGTAAGTACTACTTACCTACTTTTATATTATATTGATTCATGAAGATACAAATATAAGAGATGATTTTTAGAAGTGAAGAAATACTTACTTCGTTATTATACTTATGAAAAATATTTAAAACTCTGAAATTATCTTAATTTTATATTAATAATACAACTACTGCAAAGTGAGAGGAGAGGGCTCGTGGCTAAGTAACAGCTGCACAGACCGATCGATCGAGGTTAAGCTGCGCTTGCCGCGGTTGGTCTGTGGATGGGTGACCATCATTTCATACCGAGACCCCTCCGTGCCTCGGAGAGCACGTTAAGCCGTCGGTCCCGGTTTGTCAAATTAAGATCTATGATAACCGTTACGGGTAGTCAGAGGCCTGAAAGTCTGACGACCAGTCATACCACGAGATATCGTGTTACCCAGTAATTGGGTTGTGGAGGTCAGATAGGCAGTCGCTCCATGTAAAATACTGGTATTAAGCTGCATCCGGTTTGACTGGAAGCCGACCCCAATGTAATTGGGAAAAGGCTAGGCAGATTGAATACAACTACTGCAAAATGGTCCCAGAAATATTACAATAATATTCTATGACGCAAATGTAGTTAAATATCTACCTAATATTATTCCGGTATTTGGCGAGCGATGTATTAAATTAATTAATTTCAACGTGATGAATACTTGGAGTTGATATTCGCGTTCCGGTAGTTTAACTGACGGGCAATTTGCAGCTTCATATCATGTCTGCATGTCAATTTTGGAATTATCATTTATTTAGTAAAATATATTATATTATTTAGTTGGATGTTGAGAACTAGGTGGAGAATTGTATTGTTTCTTGGGTATGCGATGTAAATGTAAATGTTGATGATTTTTTTGCTTTACTGATTAAACTTACCGCGACATATATGTAAGTGTTACCTAGTAATTGGGTTGAGGAGGTCAGATAAGAGTGGTTCCATGTAAAATACTGGAATTAAGTTGCGTTCGGTTAAACCTCTTTCTCTCCTTGGAAGCCGACCTCAACGTGGTTCGGAAAAGTGGAAGTAGATTGATTTATTTTTATTCATTATGGGATCTTTAGGTTATGCCGAAGTTTAGAACTGGTACTGGTAATTAAGATCATTTTGCTATTATAAGACTAAGGTTGATATTGCTGCAATCGCTGGAAAAACCTGGATAAGACTAGCACACGAGCGTAGAGATTGGCACAAGCAGAGAGAGGCCTATGCTAACTAAGATTGGTCCTTTCGTTTAAAGATTATATGGAAAATAGTATAACAGCATACAAAGTTGGAATACTACACAAAATTAAGTAAGGACACATTTAGTTAGTGAAGTACTTACCTACCCATACAAAAAAAATGGTTCCCGAAAAATATTTCAGCTTATCACTGGATTACAACCTCTTTCGTTTCTTAAGGCTTCATTTTTACCCTTTATTACTTTGCTCTTTCAATGGAGATGGAGGTCGTGTTTTGATGAGATGTTGCCTACATGAAGTTTGCTAAGATGAAAATATTGGCAGACTTACCGTGACCATGAAAAAATGTATGGAAAAAGGTTTTGTAAAAACGTTAGTAGTTGAAGATGTTGTTGTAAAAACTGAAGGCCTTCTTACGATAGATATTTAAAGGCCTTTAAGGGATGAAAATATTTTGCGCTATATAGATTATAAAAGCGAAATAACTTAAGTTTCTAAGAGTATTGGATATTGTAAATACTGACATACCTATCAGCTAGTTTGGTGGTAAGATAAAAATGATCTTAGGATTATTAAATGTGGTGATAAATAATAGCGACTATTAAAGATAAATCTTTGAAAAGCAGTAACGCATGCTTAGCTAACTCTAAAAATACGGTCGTGAGCAGGATTCATGAGGCACAGGTTTCGAATCCTGCTCACGACCGTATTCTTTTTCCATTTAATATAATAACTTTATTAGCAACTATCTTTGACAATACGAAAAATTTTAAAGACACTTGCAGCAGTAAGTTCGTTAATATAGCTACTGTTATCAAACAACTAATATCTAACTGCCTCGTTGGTCTAGTGGTCCCAAATGCGACTGCTAAGCATGAGGTCTCGGGTTCGATTCCCAAGTCGAGCAAAGTGTTATTGAGTTTCCTGTTAGGGAATTCTCAGTAGCAGCCCGGAGGTTGGAATTGTGCCTCGCAAATGGCAATAGGCTCACCACTTATTATATGGGACTAAATAACAGCGTTGGTGAATTGGGTGTTTAACTGTGTACACCTCCGCCTACACCTTCGGGGAATATAGGCGTGATGCTAAAAGTATGATGCTATGTTATCAAAAAGATTTCACAATATCTTGACTTCTAACTGCGCAGTACAAACTGAGTCCATAATATACGTAATAATGTGTTTTGTAACACATTATTACGTATATTATGGACTCGGTATACTTTTAAACCACCAAATTCATATAAATGGCACTATATCTCACAATCCAACCGTGCAGTTATCAAAATTCTCTCACTTGCCTATAAAAGTACCATTATATATCAAATTGCCACAAAAGCTAACTTTTTGCAGTTAAATTGTTGTCTTAGTACCAATCCAAAGTTTTTGAACTGACTTCTGAGCTCCAAAAGACTCGTATCAAGATTCCTCATAGCCCGTTCAAAAATCCAAAGGCGTTAAACGCAAGTTTTTCCACCCAAATGTCTGTAGTGATTGGAATGTGTGTAAGTATTTATCGATAATTGTACGACCTTTGCGTCATCTTTTAACACCTCAATATTGGGATTTTCGCAAATCAACTTATTGTACTAAATTGGCTTGGATAATTTATTTGTCTTCATATGCTCTATGCATTTATTTAATAATCACAACATGTCATCTTTTACATAAAATTTTACGGTGTTCCAATAAAGCTTTGTATGTCAAGAATTAAAATCTCGAGAGAAGGGGCCAACTTTAGAACTTACAAATAGCTTTGTAGGGGTATGAATAAATTAAGGTCCATTTGGGATATATAATAACACTTTACTGGTACCAGTTACATAAATATGGAATATACTAAAATACGACCTAACTTAGTGGTTGGGGGGAGACGACTGCTGCACCGCGCGAATGCAATGCGCATTGATATACAAAACGAATGCGTCAGCAGTGTCCCTACAGCTTGTAATATTATTAAATTTCCCTTAATGCTGAAGCTAGCGCACTTCGTACAATATATTTATCACAATCCAAAAAGCTCTATACTCATTCTAAATTATCGATGTCTCAATAAACTCCCTTTCCCCGCTCTATACTAAAGTATCGCAAGTCGTAAATCTCAGTTTTTCCCCGACTGAGGGGCGACAAGGATTGTGCAGACCTCCAAGGAGTTAGAAGTCACACCTGGTCCAGCCAGAATTAATGGTGGAATGGTGCACTCCCAATTTCAGTTGAAATCTGCATTAGTGAAAGAATTATTGCGTGGCGATAAATCTCAGGTGAGATTTTAGGATTTTTAAGTTTTCCGTGAGTTATGGCTGCAGAAACAAAATTTGATTAAGATTTTGTTTGGTAACAGATTTTTCCTTTTTATGTTGTAGCTTTTTACCATGTCTGGATTTTCAGTTCGTTTATACTTCAAATCTTAAAAATATTTTCAGAGAATCTATTTCAGAAGTAAATTTTTTTTGTATGTTCAAGTATGTTGTGGAAAACATCATTATCAATTCTAAATCTTTCCTCAATATCCGTGCGTACAAAAACGTACTTAACGTACTCAGACCCGTATAACGCCCATTCATCATTTGTCTCGCAAAACTCATCAATCGAAATCGCAGTTATTTGAACGAATACATTTAGGGAAAAAAAGTCTTTGTCTTCTGCAACACAAAGCAATTACTGCGTAATTTGTCACTGCTCCCATCCACAGTTTGATTTCTTTAGTAGGGGATTAAAGATTGATTGATTAGCCATTTCAGCTTCCTCGTTTATAGGCACCGAACTATCGTAAATGGCTCAAGATTAAGATTGGCTGTGCTCCCAAAGATATCTGGGTCGCGATATTTCCACGCGATGACACTGCCAAGAAAAAATGTGTAATAAAATTACGGAATCTAGGAGAATTTTAAACGGTTTAAAATTACTTTCGAGGTTCTTCAAGTTTTATTATGATAAAAGTCAAGAATTTGTTAATTATTTCATCATTTTAAATGTCAGGTACACGTTGACTTATAGTTTTTTGTTCTGGCCATGTGATACTCGGGAACATATTACTTATAATTTTTGTCGGGTCTTGGTTTTGATTTTCCGAATATTGGACTCAAGGAGTGCTAAATAAGGTACCTGCAATCTATAAACTTAACATAATTCTACTGCTAAAGATCGTAAGAAAAACATAAATTCACACCTTTTGCCCGAAGACGGTAAAAGGCGCATGCCAAGTAATTACATCCCTACATAGGCTTTTAAACACATACTAGAAACAAAAACGGAATGGGCAATAACTTTGCGTGTAAATAGCTTACATTTACGACTGTTAAAATATCTTCACATTCGTTTCCCTGTAAGGTGTGGGTGAGACTTGCGAGGTATAGTAACGTTTAGTATTTTAGAAAAATTTACTAATTCATTTTAGTTTAATGGAAATAAACTAGACGATCTATTCCAAAAGCAGAGGTCATAGATTTCTAATAAAATAAAAATTTTAACTGGTTATTTTGTTGACAAACAATAAAATCAGATTTTACCAGGTAATAAATAGTTCCGTTGGTAAGTAATAAAACCAAATAACGCAAAGCACACATTAATTATGTTAATATTTTTTTCACAACAATCATAATCATAATAAACCAGAAGACCAAGTTCGAAACTAAAAGAATAAAGGAAAGATAAAACATTAAAATCACGTGCAAGAACTAATTGAAAGCCAAGTTGTAACAACTTAAAGTTTGCAAAGTGATAACATTTCTATTACGGACCGAGCTGATAGCTGGAGTCGGACCAATTAGAGAGATTGACGCTCTGGTGAGTCACAATTTGATTCAAGAACTTAAGGTTTGATTATTATCTACGAATGGTGGTCTCATTTATTATATTATTATGTTCAAATTAGGTACTAATTTAGAGTGCCATATTACTAATGAATTATTGAGACTAATTAACATCGAAATTTATCTATTTATTTATTTATTGGTAACTTCACAGCTTACAATATATAAACAGACATATACCTTAAACAGTATGCCAATAACGAAGTACACAAATATACATTTAGAACTAATTGTGTGTAGAATTTAGTACAGCCTAAAAGGAATAGATAAACAAGTAGATGCCTTTTTTATTATTATGTAGTGTGTGCGTGTATGCATTTGTGTGTTCGTGAGAGTGTGTGTGTGTGTTTGCGTGTGTATGTTCGCATTCGTGTGCATGTGATTGAGTGTGTCTTGAGCAAATAAAAGGTATAGTACATGTGTAGTGATTACTTTTAGTTAACAAGTATCATGAGATAGGATTTTTATAGCTTCTTTCATAAATAGATTTCGAGTTCTATTAAAAGGATCTAGAATATTTCATTAAATATTAATTATTAAAAAATACATATATATAATGTATACTTGCTTACTTGAAAAACATTCTTATAAGTCTTAGTAGTATTATTAACAACCTATGACCTGCCTGCGAACGTATAAGAGCATAGAGTATAATATAAATACGTTAAAAATCTAATAATAGATATAACAGTACTCCTTATTATATATACTCTTTAACATAAAGTTCCCCAACGCAATTTGTACAGTTTTAAATAAACATAAGTATTTTTCTTACTAAGAAACATATGAACTACAAATACTTGGAACCCTGCCAACAATTATTTACCTTAACTTTGCCACAAGTACAAACCAACTTCAAGTACCTGCTAAAGTAAGGCGTAGGTACACATAAGACTTTACTAAATGTGGTATAATATTTGTCCTATCCTATCCTAGTCGTAATCGACAACCAAGACTTTAGAGGAAGTCAAATATACTAAAGTTCCACGATCAACACTGCGCCGCTCAGTAATTAAATTTTAATATAAACCTAGTCTAAACAGCGTCAACGAAAAGAGAAAACAGTTTAAACCTATCCATAAAAGCAATCACAATCTTTGATATTATACAGTGAAAAGGACAAGTAAAAATGAATCTTAATCACAAGTATCACGGAATAAAAGCCTACTAAGCCCCGCAAAATCCGACGATGGCCTGCAAAAAGGGAAGACAACGTAGGTTAATTTGTATCCCCGCGTTTGTAAGCCGAACAATAATTGGATTTGGACGTCCAAGTTGACAGTTCATTTCGTTGTTTCGTCCCTTGACATGTACCGTTAAGATTATGAAAAGTTATTATTTCAGAAGATCCTTGCCTTGCCTAATTTGGATAAGAGCCAATTATAGAAACGCCCAACTTTTTCCTTTTTGAAACTGAGTTAGGTGTAACACAATTTTGCAAGGCAGATTTATGTTGTAATTTCCTTCAGAGGGGGACAAACGCTTTGAGTTAGTTAACTTAAGCATCGTCTAATTAGGTACTTTTAATTCAAATTGGATCAACTCTCCACTCACAGTCGTAACTTTCTCGTGAATTGTGCTCAGCAAAACATTGTCGACATAAAACAATCACTGTGAGACGTGTAATTATGTAATTATTCAAGACAAATTAAAGTTCGGAGGAAGGGTGACTTGTCAAGTGCGCAAAAACGGTAGACAGGCGAACAACAGCGGTTTTTGTTTCGGCAATAACAAGGGAAGACAAAAACAGTGGCATCAAAATGTATGACACTCAACCGGCGTTCGTCTCACCAGTTTTTGCACAAGTATAAAAACTTTGAAGGGATTGTAATGCTCGGACTTAAGGGCCTTAAGTGATTTTCGTCGTATTTAGTTGAAGAGTTTGCAAACTTTTTCTTTGTACTTAATTGTTTCGTTATCTATATATTTTTTGATGGGAAAGTTTTGTTTCCTGCAGTATCCATTGTTTATTGTTGATGTTAAACAAATTTTTTGCTTCCAACATTTCTGTGAGCCGAAGTATTGTCTGATCTATCAGCAGTATGTGTGATATTGATGACTTAAGGAAATTGAATAAATGCCTACAGCCATTACCTTTTATCAAAATCAATGGTTACATCGAATTGTATTGTGCCGAACACGCTCCATCAGTAACAAATGATTTATAACGTAACAAATAAAGTGTTGAAGGGACAAATGGCTAATATCCATTTTTTATCTACATCGAATACATCAATAGCAACCTTATGATAGGCCTAGCGTTGTATGTATATAATACAATAAACAAATTTAATAAAAGTCGTCAAGATGAAAATGTTCGGCGGGAAATAAAAGCTTAAATATATTAAAACAAGCCAACCAGATTAAATAAAAGTGTTCAAGCAACGAATCTTATTTTAGAGCTCTCGGGAAGTGAAAAGTTGCTACGGAAATAATCCAATCACAAGCAATAAAGAAGGGCAAAGGGAAATTAATACCAATGCTGGCGACAAAGTTGATCTTGTTCGTCTTGACAGATGTCTGCGAGATGAAATATCTTGTCGACACGATGACTGGAGACAGTTGGAGACTTGTGAGAGACTTAATTCAAAGAACTATATAAATACATAGCAAGGTGAATTCGTTTATATATATATTTTTGTATAATGAGATGTTGGATTTGTATACGAGCGACATGCTAAACGAAAAGTAGCTGTCAGCAGTCAGTGAATGACATTGAGACGGATTGCAAGTTGCAGCTTGTTTAACGTTAAATAAAGCAGTTAGTAAAGATCCTTCGTATTGCATGCTACTTATAATATCTAAAAAAGTAATACTAGCCTACTATAAAGATAAAGTCTAATTTAATTAATACTGATGATTCTAGGAATAAAATATATTTCATATTAGATAAAGGCGTTAAAAAATTCGTTACCCCAAAAATCTTAATTTGCAAGTAGGCGCCTCTATAATCATTAAAACGATACCAAAGTAGTTTGAAGCACGAAGATATTATTCTTGCTACGATTAGAAAATAAACATTAAGAGAACCGGCTGGCAAAACACACATCAAATGTTTATTAGACCAAAAGATCACGTCGAGTCAGTTATATGACCACCCAAGATGAACAATGTTCCCGAAGGTTTTCCCATATCATAAAATCTTTCTTTTTATCGAGTACATTTAGGTGTAAGAGACTGAGATAGTTCAACACCCACTCGGTTAGCTCCAATTGTTTTACGATCTCTAATCAAATACTAAGTGCATATTTGCTTTCGATATTGCAAAATTTACGATCTTAGTACCTGCCTGTTTATCGTGGACATTAAAGGCTTTGCTTCGATCGGTTTTATTGTTTATTTCTTTTCTATTATTTGTCGGATATCACATAATACATTTATGTTTTGAACAACTATCGTGAAACTTACTCAGGTTTTGTGCAAGTTTTGGTTTATTTATCCTTTTTACGTAGTAGTTTGTTCTGCCCTTTTGTGTGAATTTGTCAAACTGAATTTTGTTAAGAACTTAAAGTTTTTGATTTTCTGCGCAATATGAATAATGACATGAAACATTAGAAGTATATTTTGAACTTAAGTTGAAGTTAAAAATAATGTCGTATACAGTGATTAATCACTCTCTTTCCCCCACAAATGCTTCCAATTAACATCATACTAGAGAATTTTCTATAAATAAATTCGCGTTGCTTGGACATTCGTTGTAAAACGTCTCGTTTGATATGTTTATTTAATATATACGAATAATTCTCAGTGAATTATGCGCGTGGGCAGGAAGACGGTGTTAGATCGGATATTTATTGTGAAACTGCTCATCTATGAGGGATTTATTAGAGGTGGGACGGTGGAGTTTGGAGACATCTTGTAATGTGGTGATAAATATCGACTGGGATTGCCGTTGATGACATCGAAAGCTGCTGTGTTAGGTGTTTAGAGGTGTCAAGCTTGTGTTGAGAACATTTGATACTGATTTAAAGAAAGATAAAGAAAGTATAATATGCTTAATAAAAAATAAAGATTGTTCAACCAGTACACAGCTATTTATACAAAAAAAAGCGTATCCCAAAAATGTGTGATTATATAGTAATAGTGAAGAAATTTCAAAATAATTCACAACAAGTATAATTTTAATTTTTCAATCAAAATATAAATATTAGTAAAAGTATGTCTTTCATGAGATATTGTTGGATGCGAACATTAGTACTTAACCAGTCGGGCTTCAAAGATGGTCAATAAAACTTCACCAGTAGACATTTATTACTGATTCCAGCTACTAAATATCTGAAATGCCATAAAACATATATGCCATACTGGACAAGCAATATCAATTAAACCGTGTATTGGTTTGAGTCAAGGTCTCAGAAGGAAAGGAATGTTTATTAAACTGAATATTTTGATTCGAGTTAAATGAAGGCAACATCTTACCTATTCAAAATTATCCTGGAATAGACATTCTACCAGAATCTGGAATTTTTGGCGATTACGCGATAGATATAATTTTGGTAATCAAGATTAGGCTGCAGGTGAACTGAAATTGTAAAATATATAATAATAATAACTTTATAAAATTACAAGTTGTGTCGTAATTACTGTTCTTAATAAATATGAAAACAGCATCCGTATGTATTTAATTGCTGTAATACTGGAAAAAATAAACAACTATTCTATTCTATTCTATCCGTTGTCAAACTGGGTAAAGACCTGTATTTCAGCTTTCGGTTATATGCTATTTTATATAAATACATAATTATAATGTTGAACCTTGTTTTATTATTGTTGATATAATTACTACCTCAGTGGTCTTGTCAGTACAACAGTGCTCCCCATCTGAGCTTGCCTGCCCTTGGGTTGATTGCCAGGTCAGAAATCTTTGGTCTTGGAATTGTGTCTATGACTGATATGGCAAGACTTACTACTACATCGGACTTTATAACTGCATACGTGAAATTTTCATACAATAAATCATATGATATAAAGGTAACAAAATATTTAGAAATTTATTCAACACCATATACATTTCTTCTAAAAAGTTCGAAGACATTAACTCATGGGCATCAATTTTAAATCGTATCACTTTAATACTTACTTTATTCTAGTTCTTTCGGTATACATTCACAAAGACATGTTCAATGCTCAGGAGACGATCACATAAAATGGCCAGTAAACCTTCAGACACCATGTCAAACATAAAACAGAATAATAAAATTTTTACAACTCTGGAAACATGAAAAGGGATTAAATTTATTTGCTGAAGCAAATTCCATTAAAGTATTTGTTGAAACAATTAAATTGGATTCCGATTTTGATTTATTCAAATACTTTTGGGATTGATTTGAGTGGACTTTAGATTTGCAGATTTATTGTTAAATGTTTTTTTTATTGATGTGTCCGATTGAGACAGAAATGCATCAACCGATCGTGTCTTTGTATTCTTAGTTATTTAAATGTGATCTTGAATAATGCTTTGTTTTATTATACTAAATTGGTGACAAAATGGCCGTCGGTATGCTGCCTGTCCGTTATTCCCTCGTGAGGGATTCGTTTTCTGTTAGGCTTATATTTGGACACAAACAAAAAATAATGAAAACGTCTGTCTCAATTTGGTTTATTAAATTTTTACTTTATCTGACGTGTACGAGCAAATGCAAAATAGAAACCAAGCTTACTTTAAAACTATGACGTAATTAAAGCGGCTCAACTTCAAATAAGCACATTTCTAACTAGCACAGTTGATTGAAAGATACCAACACAGTCTTATAAGATACCACATAATTACAAATTACCGACTTACATTCTGCAAAAACCAATTACAGTAATTAACGAAGAACCAATTCATCGCTCGAATAAATCGCAAAGCCAAACTTAGCTCCCCGACAATTAGCCGAACACATAGTAATTAGCAACAACAGTGTGACAACGGAATTTAGCAACAATATTAAGCCCGTATTGATCAGCGACAATTGAAGTTGTGTTTTACCTACATGAGTTTTATGCTAACAAGAAAATTACTAAACTAAACCGTACAATAAGGATATAAAGTCCAAAATTGAATCTCATACAATAGTTTATGTCGATAGTGACGTATTGACAGAATGAGGACAAAACTAACGACAGAACAGCAAATATTTGGTTGCTCAATTAGACAAATGAAATTCTATGAGGAACTAGCAGTGACACACGCCCTTGTTCAAATGAGGGAGTATTTAAGTAAGAGAAATTTGCTACAAAGCAAGGAAATAAATGGAGTTGAAATAAAAAGTAGGGAACTGGTGTTACTCTACCATAATATTAACATATTACTCTGTCTTCAAACCTGAAATAAAAGATAGTATGCTTAGTTTTGGTAAAGTATTTATAGCTTTATTAGATTTATAAGTTTTAAACTTTTACTGATAAACGGTGCGCGCGATGATATTAATATTTCTATCTTACTATCCTGACCAGTAAGCGTAAATTTAGTTAAAACTGAACGCTCCTAAGCCAACCAGAAATTAGAAACAGCTTTCATTGCATCAAATTTAACGAATTTCAATTTCGACATCTCACCTCTCAACTATTCAGGTTTAACAAATTCAAGGGTAATTCTAAACACGTTGAGGAAACAAACATGTCTGGGCACGAGGGTGTTATGACATGTGTCAGCTGCTACCGTGTCGGTCTACATTAACAATGTAAACCTCTCTACTTTTGAAATATTCTCCACTGTTTTCTATAAACGTATTTATTCAGAAACGGAATGAATAAAAAGCAGGATTTGTGCACAATTTTGATGTCAATTTTTTGTCAAGTGAGTTTTTCCTGTGATTGGTTTCCGTCTGATATAAAATTGATTAGCATTGACAGCAGAAAAATATAATGATAAACCCCTTGACGGGTCGTTGACCAGACACAATAGCGATGTTATTGTTATATCGTTTATAGACGTCGACTGTCCCAGACATGGTTAACAAAAAATTTGGTTAAAACAGAATATTACAAAATACATACTTCAATAGTTGACTTCTGAATTAGTTGGAAATAGAATGTATTCCTAAAATCAGCAACCACATATTTAGGTAAATATTCTGATTCATACCTATTTTTAAGGATGGTTAAAGCAAAGGTTGTTTACCTGTAATATTTATAAACATTAAAGCCGCTCTTCATATTCGTGCTTAAAATATATTTTATATAAAATATATTAACTGAAGTATCTCTCATGACTGAAGTCATATTTTTCAAATGCTTTATGGCTCTAAACACATATTTATTATTATTTAGTATAAAAAGTAACTTATGCACTATATAGGTATCTTCAGGTACATTTATTCATATAGTTAGCTACTGCACGTTTTTCAAAAGCGCCAATGGCACACATATCCAACTTTACATCACAAAACAGACCAGTTAATCAATACCCAATAATTTACCTAACCGACGAAAAAATAAACATTTATCCACGTTCCGTATCATAAAACAGGCAAAGGATATTAAGTCATAATTCAAAATTACAACAGGCCAGCGTAGACATGGCCGACTTTATTTAGTCATTACCAATTTCTGGGCCTCATTACCTGTTCTCTTTTATGGGACCGACAGACCAATCTATGGTCGGCGGCCAGTAAAAAAAAACCGACAGATGGAACGGTTCAAAATAAAGTAGAGAACGGACATTACGAATTATCTTAATTTTTGATATGGGCTACAAAAGAGTGTTAACTTGCGACATATGCGTTGTAACGGTTGGGTTTTATAGATAGCATTTATCATAGTTTTTATTTCCAAAACTTTATTTCCACCGTGACGAATTGATAAAGCCGTATTGTGATTTAGAGGATTAGCTTTGTATTTTAATAAGGATCTGTCAAGAATGTGGAAGTCATTAAGAACACGATGGCTTAATTAGATACTTAATCTGTTAGCGATTTGCATAAATATGCGATTAAATGTGTATATATTTACCTTTAACTTCAAGTTTTGTTTAAACAAGCCTTTCTATTGCTTTATTTATTTACCTACTTTTACTGTTCTCTACATATGATAAATATTTGCCAAACAAATAAATAGTCATCGCAGCTGCATTGAATGCTATACGAGTACATATTATATCTATTTCTGAACCAAAACAAGTATTAACTCCAAATTTATAAAGGTGCCCAACCGTACCTTCTTATCTAACGAATACAAATAAAATGACAGTTGAAAAATTAAAAACTGTAACAAAACGAAACGACATACGGTGGTCATCGATAAAACCGTCCCTCACACGAGCACCCAACGTTTCAGACGATGTCACAAAAAAATAAACAGGTACCACAGCCTTCGTTAGCGGCGAGAATATACAAAGCGAAAAACTGATACGAATCTATATAATTTCTAAGAAGTCACGGGGGACTGAAGCGATGAAATTTTTGGTCACCGACGAATAATTTATCCTTTACTGTTCACACTATGGGCCGTTGGAATGAGTTGTCAAGACTATTTGACGGCTTCTAGATTACCGATAAAGTGAATTATAGTTTGTTTTATATGCAAGAATTTGGAGATACGGTGGAGTGGACGCCAATGAGCCGTGTAAGCACTTAAATTTTGATGAACTTTATTTTAACTACTGGTTTGCTTATGTTAATCAAATGTATTTGGGAATATCCATACTAATATTATAAATGCGAAAGTAACTCTTGTTTATTTGTTTTCTTGTCACCTTTAACAACTAAACGGCTAAACGAATCGTTATGAAATTTGGCAAGACAATAGATTTTATCTTGGGGAAGGACATAGGCTACCTTTAGTCGCGTAGACAAAGTCGCGGGCACCAGCTAGTTCTCAGGTCGGGCTGTAGGTACTATAGGCTTTCTTATTAGGATATTTTAGAAAGAATGATAGAAAAATAATAATAAGACGCTTAGTAGCAGAAGACTTACTTAAGACTAAACTAAGATACCATAAGTGAAATATGGGTATATATAATATAGTACAGTAGACACCACGTCAGTAGTAACAAAACCAGTTTAAGCTGCCCTCGCTAACTATTAAAACTTATACCACGATAGGCCAGCTCAAGCAACCAGTGCCGTGCGGCCTACTGTACCTATACCTCTGTCTAGCATATTGTTTCTGTTTTATAAACATAGAGATACTGAATCAATCTACTTTCACTTATACAGTGAACTATTTATTTAGCCTTCTTGTTATAGTAGAATCATCAACTATGTTAAAGCGGTTACCATCAAAATACGACTCCTAATGTTCAGCTTATTGTCAGTTGCCATTGAGTAGGGGACTCAGATATTGTTAATCTTATATTGTATTTCTATAGATGTCACCCAAACAGATTTCATGGCTATATCATAGAATCGCGAAACTCACAAATAATGTGGCATAAATTCCAAAATTTTCGCTCGACCGGCATTATCAAAAGATTCCACAGATACATGATTCCGAAAACTTTTGTCCTTCCAACTACAAATCGGCTCCTTTAGAACCGAGGGTTGTATCCAATAAATTGAGATGTCTCACTATTTTACTAGCGTTCACATTACTGTCACCTTTTTTTGGTTCAGGTAAAATCTCGCCCATAGCATGTGGTGTAGATTGCGTTTCTTACAAAAATGATTGATGGAGTTTCAAATTAGTAAATCGATGGTATCCATATAAAAACGGCTTGGAAGTGTTGATGATGTCTTTAAATATGATACACGTCAGATGATTATGCCTATAATGATATTACTAGATGAAGCAGAAAGTAATGATGTTGTTAAGATTTTTGCTGTAAGATTTTATGTTAACTGCCCTTGTTGGTGTAGTGTTCGAAGCCTGGCTGCTGAGTGTGAGGTCCTGGGTTCCGTTCTTCGGTCGAGATTAGAGATATTGTTGTTTTTCGGTTAAGAAAATACTTAGTAGCTGCCCAGAGATTGGAATTGTGCCCGGTTGACAACAATAGGTTCACCACATTACATGGGACTTAATAACTGTATCGTTGAAACATGGGTGTACCTACAACAGTACTCAACTGCCCTTTTTTTTGTGTGTGGAAAGTCCATCATGGGCAGTAGTGGTGCAGGACTAGTAACGACTAAAAACCACACGGTCCTGCTCTAACATTTACCGAGGTCCCGGGTTCGTTGCGGCAATCACCGCGACCCCGGCAGGAGTACTCCACTGCCTAGCCCTTCGGGGATACAGGCGTTATGCTATGTTATGTTATATACAAAAAATTTAAAAGGAAGTAAATAATTTAGATAATTAAGACGCTGCGTTTGTTTTAAACTATTTGGCTTGTTAAATATAAGGTTGGTCCTTTATATGAGAGCCTACTTTACCGGTTTTACTTTGCCTTATTATATTTTCTCACAATACTAATATTTCATCCGATTATATCTTAAAGTACAAACACTACGGGTCAAACAGACAATTGTGCCATACATTATTTACAATTCCATTTACATTGACATTTATACTTATTGAATTTTGACATGAACATAAAAAAATGAAAGTTTCGATAAATATCTTGTTTTACGATACCAAATGTAAAATACCTAGAGATTTTACGAATGGTCGTGGACGTAGAGACAATGATCAACACAAAAGAAACTTGACAGCGGGAACCTCTCTTTGGAGATAAATTAAACGGTTTTATTCCTATTGTTAGTATTTTACGATTCGAGAGAATCAAATACAGACAAGGCAACTTCTGCGGTTATAGTCTGCTCGTAATATTGTGGGAAACACATCGGAACAGCTTTTATTAGGATTTTTCCTTTTATGGGATCAGTAGCACTTTAAGCTACTGGTAGTAATATCCAAGTAAAACTCCAGTAACAATAATTTTGTATGACAAGAATTAATACTTATAAAATATTGGTTCGACAGCAAAAGTGCGAATATATCGTATAAAAGCCTCACTTTAAAATAAACGACGGTGTAGCTATTATTAAACGCAATACAAGCTGTATTACTTTATGTTCTGCCTCGTTGGTCTAGTAGTCCCAAGCGCGACTGCTGAGCATGAGGTCTCGGGTTCGATTCCTGGGTCGGACAAAGTGTTACTGAGTTTTTCTGTTAGAAAATTCTCAGTAGCGGCCCGGAGTTTGGAATTGTGCTCGGTAGTTGGCCACAGGCTCACCAAAGTACTTAATAATAACATTGGTGAAATGTGGGTGTACAACTGTGTACATCACTGCTTACCCGTTCGGCGAATACAGGCGTGATGCTATGTGTTATGTTCAATTTTATGTTACTAAACAGCAACATTTTGCAGCCTCGCTGTTGCTCAAAAGTGGCTCAGCTGCGCGAAAGGAAACACTTCACGTCTTCCATTACTCGGCATTTCAATTTTAAGCATTCATTGTATTTTAGGCGTACTCATCCATTTTACTATTATGCCTAGAATTATCATAAATACTTAGGGCTCGCCTCTTAAATACGTATTGACGAAACAATAGGATATTATTTTGCTTAAAACTTCAGTGAAATGTCGAAGTGAAAGGTATGAAAGCTATTTGAACATTTAAAACGACAAAGTTAATTTTATGAGCGATGTGGGTGTGCAGGTACGAGTTCCAAGGTTTTATACCTCGAAGTGTAAATGAATTTGAAAACTTGGTGATGGTGATAGACGTCGCTGCTTTTAAACACATTCCACAGAATATGTTAGTACCTTTAGGTAGTATGATTATATTCATGACACGTAAAAGAGATCCTAAATTAAGACTAGTAAAAGGCAGAGGCAAATTACAGAACAGTTTTAAAATAAATGCTGAATTTTAGTTTGTCATTACGCATTTTCATTGACACAGTTAATAAAATGTTAAGCTCATCAATTCTTTAGACATGAAGGAATGGAACAAAATCTTTGCACCTACCATCTAAGGTAGATGGTAGATCTTGCTGTGCGATGCTATCGAACCATTGTCAAGATACGTTAGTCCAATTGAATTTACAAGATTTTCCTCTCGTCTCTTTTTATTCATTTAAAAGGTGTTCAACATTCTTCCATGACCAAATAAAAACCAACCTAACTAAATCAACGGCAGTCAAACATGCACCAACCTTCCCCAACATATGTTGACTAATGAATCAATTCTGACTACAATAAAAACGTACAATACTTTTAATCTCAACTAAAGGCCCTTAAACGGGGCCCTTAAAAAAGATAATAAAATGGTAGCAAAACTGTTTTCTTACAGTCATCCTGACAAGTGGCGATGGTAAACACGGTTTATGTTGCCGAGGGGTGATTTTTACTATTCATTTTTAGGGTACCGTCTATTTCTAAAATGAGATGGTCTATAAATTTTACTAAAATTTTGACAACTTTTGATAGTTCAATCATAAAGTACTTATATAAAATTTTCGCATTTATATTACTGTTTTGCAAATCCAATACAAGTAGCTAAGGCTCAGGCTACTTGCCTTTTATCATAACTAATTCGTAGACTTTTTTACCACCAAGTATATTCTTAGACGCAGACCACACAGCTAACACAAGTTTATCTCTCTCATATATTTTACTACTGTTCTTCAAAGTGGCCAAAGTACCTTCCAACCAACACGTTGGTTAGTTTTCTTTTTCATAATATAAGGAACCGTCTACCAAAACATCAGGCTCGCCAGCCAAGTTTTTTTAGTGCTGTCGTAAACAGGGCACTATTGAAACGTTACCAGCTTGTTTAGCAACATATGCTAGGCGCCACGCTCCTAAAATAATAATGTTTAGCGCCACGGTATAATACGGTTATTTCTTCGGTAAAATTTTTGTATTTCTGAAAGTCTTTGTTGGAGAATTTTGGGATTTGAACGGTAGCTATGTGAAGTAAGTTTAAGAAAGGTTGTAATTCTGCTTAAGTTGGATATAGAAATTACTGGTATGACATTTCGAAGAGTTTTTTGTCATAATTATCTACAACGTTCTTCTCCAGAGAAGACTTAACAAAGATTTGAAACAAGTCGCGCTATATTGAATTGCCCATTTTATTGCTACAATTTAAGATCAAAAGATTTTCAATAATTCGCAAATAGAGTAAATACTCAATTTGCGAATTATTGACTATATTATAAACTACTAGCTGATGCCCGCGTCTTCGCCCACGTGGATGTCGGATATCGCGAACAAAAGTAATCATGAAATTTTGATCCCGGTCCCGCTTTCAAATTACCGCTTCATAATTGCCCATTTTTTTAAGTATTAAATTGGATGCAGTATCTTATCTTTAAGAGATAGACATATGCCATTGCAGATTTTTCTGTAGACCTGTATAATTTTGTTATATCTCGGGTTTAGGCAGCGCACGCCAGAATAGCTCGCAGATGGTATATTTGTTCACTTATTATTTTGACACTTATCGTTTATATTTTGGACAATTCACACAATATCTTTATAAATTGTAGCCTATGTGTTATTCTGATGTATAAGCTTTATTATTGTAAATTTTCATTAAAATCCATTCAGTAGTTTTTACGTGAAAGAGTAACAATCATCCATCCATCCATCCATACTTACAAACTTTCGCGTTTATAATATTAGTAGGATTATTAAACAATTAATACACTACTGTAAACGTTTAATAATAATCTACAACATATCCGAAAACACCCCATTTATATTACATTATGCCGGAATTAAGTAAATTCAATTTAATACAGCACACTGTATTGTGTTTTCATAATTTTGCACAACTACATGCCCAAATCGTTCCATTGTGCACTAACTTTTGCAATACCACTAGACTATGACCCTTATACCAAGGGCATAGAGTCTATAAAAATCCTTGTTAATTGACCCCAACATTTGAATAGCGACAAGTTTCATACAATAGAAATATTACCGCGGGGTACGTTAGACCATCTGTCGTATTTTTGTTTATAGTTATGAACTTTAATGACATTTTAGTGTTGAATAAAATATGGCTGTTAATGAAGGTATTGTGTTAATAAATGCTAAAACTCTGGACTTTGTAAAGGTTTCTGATTTAGTATTAAAATGTTCTTTAGTACTTATTGCTCTTGGCGTACTTTATTACTATGTATTTTATGGTAAGTTTATAAGGCTTTATTAGGGATTTTGTTTTATTTTATATGAGTAAGCTTTATTACTTTGTTTCTAAAACCTTATAATAATAATTAATTGATCTAAAAAATATATAGTATAGTAGCGAAATACAATATTCTCGCTTCGGAGGCTAAGACTCACCACTAGGGGTCACTGAGCTAGTGGAGAAAATTAATTAAATACATCTCAAAATAAATAAGACCCAACTAGGACTTCAGTCCTAACTCAAAAGCTTCATCAAATCTCTTATACAGTAACTTAATTCCCAAAACTCAGTGCTTGAACTGAATAAAACATGCCAAGGACAAAAACTCTCAAAAATTTATAACGCGTCAAATATTAATAATGGCTTCCTTCCAATAGAGATGTATAAAATTAATTGTGCTTAACATCTGCCGGCCTATTGTCCTTTTTTTGGTGGAGCAGTGGTCAGGTCTGTTGTGTTTTTTGCAGCTACTAGTTTTGGCAAGGTTTTGTGTGTATATAACATGTGGATTACGTTGTTAATAATATTGTTCTGGAATTCATAATAATTATTTAAAATGTGTACCGTTGAATTGTGAGGCTCAATTCCCGGAGCATCTGGAGTGCTTTGATTCTATATCTTCTGACTGTGGGTATATTTTGTTCTTGTTTTTGAATTTAGACATAAAAAAATTTACATCGTTTAAAAATGATACTGAAAAGAATTCTAGTTATCCATGTTATTGCTGTAAGCATTATCATCTTGAAATTAAAAATCCTTTTCTAAATCTGTACAGTCTCATGTAGAAGAGATGTCTTAATCATGTTTCCAGATAGCTTCACTTCATATTCTTCTTGCTTCATCATAAAAGCTTGAAATCTCGTCGCTTACTAACGCCGTGCCCCAATTTCTTATTCACACGTTTTTTTCGAGCAAAACTTCTAAACAGCTTAAAGTATCCGTTTTCGGTTCCCATTACATGTTTGCCTAGATTTTTTACATTTTCGCACCAGAATTTCTCAAAGCTTCTTTTTCTTTCGTTTCACAATACTTTTTGCTACATCAACTGAAGTTCATGGACCCAACAGTAAAAATTTATTTTAAATTTTGCTATCGCATGTTAAATGTGGTTCAAACCTTGGTTTCCTTTCATGTGAGACATTCCGAGAAGCGGCTTTAATATTTCGTGTGAAGCCTCACGCTTTCCCATCTCATTACGAGTTGTAATCAGGTGTACTTTTCGTCGTCATTATTATGAACATTTATTACTATAGAGATTTCTTACTAGTATTGTAATATGAAGTATGAATATATTATGAATATCAAACGAGAATTCAGTCCCAGCTTCACATAAAACATATCCAACATTCTATTAGAAATGTCATGACGTCTTAAGGCACATTTATATTCTAGTGTAAACCTATCCGTTATCCTTATTATTTATATTAGAGAAGCTTATTATCCTATTATGCCTTCAAAGACATAATACCGTATACCCCTTACTACAAATTGAGGAGAGTACAAAAAATTCGGACCAACTTCCAATACAGCGACCTGTTTTCCTGGTACATAAATAATCTCTTTGTGTTTTACCTTCATGCCTTCATAATTATCGTCCCGTGTTTGCACCAAACAATGTATCAGATTCGCTCATTACCATACGAGAAATCGATACCTACTATCGTAATTATCAAAAACAATGTTCGCTCTTGTCGCATACAGATACGATCGTAAACCTCCCGATAAGCAACTCAAAATCCAATGCTTATATTACATTTCAATTACCATATAAAATGTTCGTACAACCGCAGAGCAAGACCCATTGCGTCTGTACTGATAATCATCTAATCAGAGATCATTCAATAACTTTTATTCCAAGCCGATCAGACGCACATCTGCAAACCAAATTCAACTTACGTACGTTACTCTAGAGTTTGTAATACAGACGAGGTGTAGCTAGAAACTTCAAATCGAATCCAGAGTGTTATCTCAAGTTCGTTCCGTTTCCAATGTGTCACTGCTTAAGGGACATAAGCAATCGAATTTGACATTTATCTCTATCTGTGTAAAGTTCGTTTCAGTTTGGTACCGTAGGGGTTGGAATGACGTTCGTATTTTGATAGGAACGTGGAAAACGTCTACGGATTCGAAATTCGAAACGCAAAGCGATGTCGATGTCGAGACGCTGCTCCAGAGAGTTGTCAGTTAAAAAAAGATGCAGTACGTTCGGATATGTGTACTTTGTTATTTTTATTTTTAATGGGTCTCAGTCATAATTAACAGCGAGTTTTCGTGTCTTGTATCCGATTCTGTTATTGAAGGATTATTAGTGATGAGAAATCTGTTATAGAATACAAAGGAATTAGTTTTTTTTTTTAATCACGATTATATTTATTTTATTATTTCAGTGGGGTTGATGTATAATACTGGTATACAAGAAACCATTCGGAAAAAAAATCTGAATACAAAATATCAACGAAAAATAGATGAAGTCATGGAGCCATAAAAGGCTCTTGAAACACTTGTTCAAAAGCAAAAGACTAATTCAAAACATCATTGCCATAAAAGTAAAATACAAAACATAAACAAAAAATAAAAACCGCCTTCCAAAATCTACTACACTAAAAAGTTTAAAATAATATCAAAATTTGCTTATAATAAAATAATTTTAAAATAACAATATATAATAATAATCTGTTAATTTTGGAGTCGGTGCCTGTACTGGGAGAGGGTTATTGTTTTCCTCTTGTTAGTCACTTATGTTCGTTGTGCTGTGGTTATGTTACCGGCGTTTGTATCTGGTTGTAAACCCCACATACATCAGGCACCGACTTCAAAATTAACAGATTATTATTATATATTGTTATTTTAAAATTATTTTATTATAAGCAAATTTTGATATTATTTTAAACTTTTTAGTGTAGTAGATTTTGGAAGGCGGTTTTTATTTTTTGTTTAAAATTAATTTATTTTAGTCTTTTTAGTTTTAAGTCTAATATATATATTGTATAGGTCATATATAAGTTTGTATACTTCATAAATAAGTTAATTTAGTAATTTAATAATATGGGTAGGCCTTCGAAAGCCGCTAGGACTTAATAACTGCATCGGTGAAATGTTTGTGTACAACAGTGGACACTTCTGCCTACCCCATCGGGCAATACAGGCATGATGCTATGTAGCTAGTATTGCTAGTATGTATTGAGTGGCATGAACTATACATGAACATGTGATTACAGAAATTGCGAGTGATTTGCTGTGATTTATTGAAGAATTCCATCGTCTAACTTCGAAGATCTTAATCAGATCTTCACTAAATTGAAATAGGACCACCTCTGGGGACTATTCTTTCAAACAAATATATCGACGGACATACATACAAAACAAGGTAGCTACTGTAAAACGTTGAGGAGTTCCCTTGACTGTCCTTCGTCTTCATCATCAGACCCCCAATGACAGTCACAACCTATCTAGGTGTAAAGTTCTCATCAATACAAATTAATGAAGCCCAAACACCAGGTAATTGTTGTAAATCGTTAAAGAGTTCCCTAGATCATCTTTCGGCTCCATCATCAGATCGACTCCAGACCTTCAATAAATAGTAGTGCTTTAAAATATTTAATGAAAAAATTAACAAATGCACGAGTCGCCCCTACGATTTTCGAAGGTTTCTCTCGATTTCTCGGGGATCCATCATCAGATCCTGGTTTCCTTATCATGGTACCACCGTTGGGATATCTTCTTTCCAACAAAAAAATAATTATCAAAATCGGTTCATAAACGACGAAGTTATCCCCGAACACACATAAAAAAAAAAAAAAAAAAAAAAAAAAAAAAATATACGGTCGAATTGAGAAACCTCCTCCTTTTTTGGAAGTCGGTTAATAAAAAGAACCCTCTGTTACATTTAAAGATTTATTACTACTAATGCAATCGTTACCACAATCAAGTTCCTATTGTTTAATTCGTAATTAAAAGGTCTACAGATCTAAGTCATCAGGCATCCCTTGATACCAATAAAAACATTGTAGAAACTTTACAACTTAATTACCTACATCTGTTAAGTCTCACAGACGAAATTTACAATGCACCTTTGTGTCTCAATAAATTTTAGTAGAATAAAACTTTTGCGGTTGAAGAAGAAAAAAAGCTTTATAAGAAAACAAAGGGCAGAATGAATTAAACAACATAATAAGATCGAACACCTGCGGATATAAGGTCTTCATTAAAAATGAAATAGGGACGGTGAACAGGTGCCATGATTGGTGCCCCGAAATCCGCTATGTCTGTTGATCTGACGTCGGCAGTGTGTGACGTTGTATCTTTATCGTTTTGTTTCTTATCGATATGTTTATAAAGCTGGACTTCTGTATTTAATTGATTATTTTTTACTTGATTTTGTTTTCGGTTGATGTTCAATTTTTAGTTTTTTATGTTTTCCAAAGTGTCTATACACTATGTACCAGTTTCATCGAACTCTGTTTTACCGTGACTGCATGATTAACAAGCATTCAAATATTGGTTTGAGTATATTTTTGTTATGTTGAGTCAGTTTCTACAATAAAATATTCTTATGCGCCAGGCGTCTCCATAAGACGAACACTTGAAAATTAATTGATGCGAACAAGCAACGCGATGGCTCAGTTGGTAGAGTAATGTCATGGACTGAACAAGACCGCAGTTTCGAAACCTGTGCGTATAGAAACCAAAGTATTTTTGAATGTTTACTTAGATAAAATAAAAAAAATATCCCACATGATTATTAAAGTACCAATTAGTGGAAGGTAAACAGGCAGACAAAGCATAAGAAATATACAACAAGATAAAAGATCAATTCAAATTCGCTGTCTCCACGGATCTTGAAAGTGATGACGTATCATTCGTAAACGATGTAGTGGGATGGTCGTTACTCGTTTATGTTTCCTCGAAAGGTGCCGACTCGGTATTAGTACTTTATGTTACGTTCGCTTTATAAAGGAAAATAACATTACTGTATTTATTTATCTATCTGTAACTAAAGTTACTTAAAGGAATTATGGATATAAATATATAACAAAGGAGAAATAAAATTTTTTCCTGTACCTGAGAGCTTTTTATAATTTGTGTGAATATTTTAGAAATATTTTAAAATCGGTACACATTTTCTTTATTAAACTTATCCTAAATTGTGGATTTGTTTATAGCAAGACACCAAATGATATTATGCATTAAGTAAAGTAGGTAATGGCGCACATTATGATTCGTAATTATTGTTTTTGCCACTGAAGGCAAGATTAACAGTCTAAGACTGGTTCAGCCACATAAAATGATTATATGCTGTTAAATCTTTAAAATTTCTTATTCTAATCGACTATTAGCAAGTAATTATGAGCCATATAATTTATGTTAATTATTAGCATTTTTTTTTGTAAACAAACTTTATTGGGTGCTTATTAGTAAAGTATAAATTTACGGTACATTTTATAGAGTAATATAATTTGTTTTATGTTTGCTAGCATATATAAATTTGATATTACTTATAATAACACGAATAAGTCTTAATTTGAGTCGGAACATACAACATTATCATAATTCTTCGCAGATCATCGATAACATTAATTTGTATTGATTCAATTTGATGTTAAAGTTCCTTAAACATCAAAGATACTGCAATTGTCACATCAAAGTTGTAATCAACATTTTCTACATTTGTACTTTTACTTCTTAGCTCTTGTCGGTGGAGAAACCGCCATTGCTCTTTATTCTCTGGTTTCAGTTTGGCCTTTTGATACGACTCGACTCCTACTTTCTCCTTCACTTGTTTTATAAAGCTTCGTCGAGGTCTTGCTATTCTTCTTTTTCCCTATATTTTTCCTTCTAAAATATTATTTAAGAAGTTTTCGTGTCATCAAGTGGCCAATCTGCTTCTCTCTCCTGTTATCTATAATTCTTAACAACAGTTTATCCTCGTTTAGTAACACTTCCTCATTCATTTTCCTCTCCGTCCAACTGATCCTCTTCATCCAAATTGAAGAAAAAAATACTTTTACTTTATACTATATAACTCGGTTGATTTGTGTACTCCATTTAGTACATAAACCAACCGAGTAGCAACTATGAAATCAATCTCACTAAGGAGAGTCAAAACAAATTTAATCTCGTTCTTTATTTTCAAAACAGATCTCATATTACTTTGCGAAGCCATCGGCGGTAATTACTTTGCTGCTGTTGACAGGGAAGCTAGGAAAGATGCAATATGGCGACCCGCCTGACCTACACGTCAAGCAAACCTAGAGACATCTGCTTTGGAGTTAAATTAATACGAAAATATCTGGGAAGAGTCTCGAGAATATCAAAAGGTTTTTTTTTGCGTTTAAGGCGGATTAGGTGGAAGATGGATTATTAGATTAAATATTATGTTTGGTACAAAATATGCAAATTAATTAATTATAATTAAGTTCCTACTTCTACTTTGTATATTGGTCACCTGTAGCTTCTACCTAGTCTATAAAATATAGTATCACCAATGTCATGAACGTTTAGTATCATATTTCTTTATTTTTCAATATCTATCACGAAATTTCTACTAGTATTATCTTCTATTTACAATCACAGCCGGTGATTATTATTCCCGCCCCTGTCAGGATCGCGATTGGCGGGAACATCCAAGATGGCGGATGGACCCGACCTGACCCGTACGTCAGGCTTGAAACATCTGTTTTAACATGTCGGACTGGCGGGTAATAAGCGGGCTTCAATGTAGAACATTTTCTTTTGGAGCGTTTTTGCCAATATAGCCGAGAGTTTCAAAGAATAATGAGGAATTAGTTTTTTTAACAGATTCCAAATATAGCCACGAGTGTTTACGATGATAATGACCTTTTCTCCCGATTGATTTCGATTTGCGACTATTTTAATTATATACAGGTGGAGTATATGCTTTAATTTGAATAAATTAATGAGATACAAATATTAAATATAAATAAAAATCAATCACCGCATTTGCTTATGTGTTCATAATTGTTTTTGTGGATAATCCAACCGAAAATTCGGAAAGGACAATATTTTTTGTATAAATTGCACCAATTGCTGGGGCAGGCCGCTATATATCTATACTTATATTTTTTTTAAACTAAACGTTGCAATAAATGTTTCCGATAATTATTTTTAAAAACAGAAAAGCTTTCCCACTTGGCCCATTAAAAAGCCCATCATAATTTTCTACAATTTCTGCTTCAAATATCACAGACATAGGTTGCATCTTCCTTTACCATCGCCGGTAAAATGTCAAGAAACACGGGACTTTTTTTATCCACTTAAGAAATAGTTCCCAGAAACTTAAGAGTTTTACGATGATGCGCTGTCACCATATTTTTTGTCCTCATAATTACTATGGCTAAACTATACGCCCACAGTGGGAACATTTCATCGGAAACTAGAAAAACTGTTTTAGCAACACGATTTATAGGACGAGCTGCGTGTCAAAAAAGTTTAACCAAAAGTTTTGGTTTCAGTGATGTGGTACAAAGACTTAAAGAAAGAAAGATTCCGGTACAAAGACAATTCAAGTTAAAGGAAAAAAGACAATATAAATCATCTTTTATAAAATTCTTGAAGCGAATCATAAAGTTAAAGTAAAGGTATAATGGACGTAGAAGACGAGGCGCTTAATTTCCGCCCGCTTACTGTCTTCTGCCAAAACCCAAGATATATTCGTGAGCAACTTCGATTGTACGTCATCCTGTAAGCTTGTTTACAACGCAAAATATTTTGTTTACGACCCATATAAGAGCGAGAACAAAGTATGTTAAGAATTTTCATGTTACTTTTGGAAAAAAGAAATTTATTTTTCGCAATGTATTTCGGAATTCTGACGTTTTCGCGTTGGCTTGGTATGAAGTAATTTAGGTTAACTAACAATATCCTGCGGCTGTGTTTGCATGTGTGTCGTGCAGATCGTGTTTAATGAAAACTATGCCATATGAAACAATATAAACTAAAAAAAAACTTTTTAATATGAAAATTAATCCAGGACAAAAATTACGCCGTAATGGAATGATTTTGGTATGAAATGCTCATAATATAATGATATATCATTACACTTTCAATGAAGGGAAAGGCAGAGATGTTTAACTGCTGTACACTAACATTACACTGATGCAGTTATTCAACCTAATATCTAATTTAGGTGATAAGCTATTGCAATACAGTGTTATAATATTCTTGCTATATAGTTATATAAACGGAGTAGACGGAAACTAAAGACCTAACAAGTGTAAATAATAGATAGATCCCTTGGGTACAGTAATCGATAATGTCGTTATGTGCTTAGTTGGAATAATTAGTAAGTTTGTGACCATGAACTTGATCTCCAACTTCACAATTTCGATAATACCAATAACACTATAAATCATAATGTAATTAAGTATGCACTTAGAGACGGCAATTTAAACTCTGTAAATATATATATTAAGCTTTCAACACAAGATTTATTTATTCCAGGATCATATTATTTAGATACGGAAGCCATATTGATCTCTTTGTTGACCAATCGTTTATCTATGAAGGCTCTTCTCAAAATATAGGTAGGTGTAGTTAGGTAGAAAACCTTTAGAAATCAATAGTTCTATTACGAAAAAGTGGTTTTATGCTAGAATAAAAATCTTTTTGTTAAAAAAAAACTAATTCCAAAAGAATTGAAGCTAAAAAAGCAGAACTTTCATACAGATTACGAAAATGTAACAATGTAGTTTAGTATTCTTATTAGGATATCGAGAAATCGTTGTTTACATTAAAAGTGAAAAGGGGCGGAGCCACGGTAATGGCCACTCGTCATATAAAAATAAGTAATTTATAATAATTATGAAGACATTTGAAGACAAATAAAAAAAAATTGAAGCAAAATTATGTAAAAAGAGGTATCCAAAAGACGCAAAATCTCACAAAATCCACTAAACTAATAAAAAAAACTTCAAGACTTTGAAAACAAAAATTTTTACTACACACCTTAATGCTTCCACTCGTATACATTCAGCCATTAAAACTCGCAAATTTAACGTTCAAAAACGTATGAATAAAAATACGTTAGATGAGAATACAAAATTTTATGGCCTGTAAAATAAGTTGGGTAGAAAAAATTGGATTTATGATAATTTCGCTGGATACTAATAAAAATTTGGGTTAGCCTGGCCGCTTGTTATGGGTGAATGTTTTCTCCTGCGAGGGGGCTTTCGAATTAATGTAGTGGATGCTAAGATTGTCCAAATTCATTGAGGAAGAAATTATTTGGTATGAAAGTGAACCTTAGCAGTAAAGACACAGACATAACGAAGTAGTGGCAGGTTTTTCAAAAAATTTTAAAGGCTGAATATTTTACTCAAACCGTTATATTAAATTTAAATAATATTGAAACTTAACTCAGAACTTATTATGATGAAGTTCTTATAAATGTCTGTTACGGATCGTCATTATTTTCTATTCCGACTCACTTATTGTATGAAACCATTACAACTACTTAGGAGAGTATTTTAAAAATACACTTTTCCACAAATAATGACTATTCTTAAAGCGTACCTTCAGACTGGTAAGTTTTATGAAAGCTGCATTGTAATTAAGATTTGATTGTACGGAATATAATAAATTGTCTTATTATTTTCATTGCATGTTTTTTTATTTTTTATTTAACGTATTGTCTTGCTTATTACTTTTTTTTAAAGATCTCGAGTGCTATAAACCAAATAATATTATTTAGAATAACGAACCTTTAACGATGTATCTCGAAATGCGACGGCATCTGAAAAGAGAGAATGGAAAATTAAATTATATTTTATTTTGTTATAAAGACATCATTATGGCTTGAAAGGTGCTTCAGTCTTTAGAGAAAAATGAGGAGCGTCCTTAAACTTTTTATACATCTGAGAACTCGAAGGCATATTACCAACCTGCTTTAGAACTGTTTGATTAGCAAGCATCTATTATCGCTGTCTTTATGTTTCATTTTATGTTTAGGTTTACTAGATAAAATTAGTTATGTTCAGTCGCTCAGTAACTAGGCTTACATATTAAGTGCAAATACTAAAAATATAGAGTCGATATGACACTACTTCTAAGGTATAATTTCATCAACAAATGTCAAATTTATTTATTATTTCAAGTCTGGATACGCAGTTATATTTTTTGACTATCCTATAATGCCACTTTTTACTTTGGCGTGTACTGTTATCACTAATTATTTTATAATTTTGGTAGATATCTTTTTCACGTATTAACTATGTATCTAATGTTCTTGATGCAAAAAGCCATGTCCGAAGCCTACAGTTAGTATAAACTATGACACTAGGTTAATAAAAAAATTATACGATAAGAAGTCTATTTATCTACTTTTCTTTAAAGTAATTTTATAAAATTACACATTTCTTACTATTGGAAATATTAAATATTCATTTTCTAAAACATCCGCTTGAACACGTTTGGCTAGACCACAATTATGTTGAACTTCAAGTTATTGCTGATGGATAAACTATCGTGGCACCATAAGAAACCACAGAACTCGGTCTAACAAGTGGCGAAATAGCATTGAAACCCAAGGGAGGTAAGTTAAAGATGAAGTTTCTGCTTAGATTAATAGTCAAAATAAATCTGTAGATGGAACTGTTGATGGAATATCAATGAGCACAGCTGTTGGTGATTATCGTTTTGACAAAGTATTTGCACGGTACGGCAAGTAATGTAATAATTATCCAAACATTGTCGGATTTTTATGCCCATTAAGTATTATTTTTTCCTAGTTATATAATTATCAAAGACGGAATTTTCTCGTTACACCAAAATATGGTTCGTACCAATGACACAGCATCTTCCATGATTAAGAATAGACAAAAACGTACTCTAATGATACCCACTTGGATTCCCTTCACACGTTATTCCCATTACCTGGAAGATGCCGGTGAATTTATGTATTTCCATCTCTTTCGTTATCGTATTTTCTAATATTTTCGTCCTCTTCTTTGTATAAGGCTTTACCGCAAAGATCTGGTTTAACAATGTTCATGTACAGATTATGTCAGTAATACAGTTTCATGTGAGAATTAATTTAGTTCAGTGTATTAAAATCTTAAAATGTAGAAATGTCTAATAAAATTAAGAAAATCGTCAAGTATATGAATAATTATTATAATGATGGTTATAAGTAACGCAACGCGGTATGTATGGACTATAGACTATACTTTGAGATTTAGTCGCTGAATATTTTTTTTTATATATTTTATTTACGATTTACTTGCGCCTATACAGTTATTATATTGAAGACATGAAAATAATTAATCACGAGGCGAAAAAAATTAATAGAATATTTACTTACAATCAAATATAAGAAAAAATCCGAAACACACACTTTTATAAAACAAGACACTTTAAGAACAATCTACGAAATAATTCAAACAATTTCATTCATAAATTGTCACTTAACTTAAAAACACGAACACGAACCACAACAAAACACGACACCTCACGACGAAAGGGAGCGTACGTCCGTACGCAACGAAGCCTCATCGCTTACTGGTCGTCTGCGGTACGCTAACAACAACACGCACACATGCAATCGTCTATCTACACAAAACTTGTGTATGGCTTAGTGCATCACCTACGACTTATACTTCTGACTAAAGATTGTAGTGTGTCCATTTCTGAATTAAGCAATTATGGTTAATTTCGAGGCTCCCCATATTATATTCAGTCGTGTCGGCGAGAGAAATGTGTTATTTTGTATCATAATTTGTGTGAAGGCATCCGCTTGAGCAGCTGTGAATTATATGCTGTACGTGTAATATATTCTTTATTTTTTTCTATCTATTATTTAATTCGTTAGACGGTTAAATTAAATAGATATAGCTTTAAGTTGAATAAACTTAGCAGATTAAAAGGTTCTTTGCTAACGAAGGATGCTTGTTTTGAGTTAATTATAACGTCTATACGTGTTTTTTAATCTCTTTAGTTTTCCTTCTTTAGCAAGGTTATAATTACACGTTTATATACGCCATCTAGATTATAATGACATGTAAAAGAGTTTTTAAAAGACCTACTTACAGAATAAACAATTTCATTTCATTTCATTTCATTTCATTTATATGTTGCTTCAAATTTAGGTGTAGCAACTACTATTGAGTTTATATACTTTGACGTGAGAGAAGTAGTTTGTCTCCTGCAAGCGCCTTAGTGACCTGTTTTACTTCGTCAACTCACTGAAGAGCAGTTTCAAAGAATGTGTCAACTGCTTTGTGATAAAAAACAAGTTCGCTTTTTTAGCACGGAGGGTTACGAAATGTTGTTTCTTACAACTTTATTTTTACTTTCGCTAAAGATAAACTTGACATGAATTTAACGGCAAAAGCATTTCCTTTATTGCATGTGCATAAAACGAGGTTTCTTGAAATACATAAAATATTAAATGTATTTTTTTTATATCAACACATTTTGTCGTTCAAAACGATCAAACATAAAATCAAGAATCATCAAGTATCCTCACTCATCAATCATTGGATCGTTCAATCCTCCGTTCGAAACCGTTGTCAAATCGAATTTAAATTTTCGACGTTAAAATTTTAAAATAAAAAGAATATTAACACTCCAACGGCCGGTACAAATTTAAAATCATAAATGGTGTGATTAATGTTGCTTGGGTTTATTCCAATGACACTTTACGTCAATGTTGCCTAATTTGATTGGACGTTTTGGTATATATTACAAGGCAAGGCGGAGCCTATTGGATGTAATTAAAAATCATAGATTGTTATCACGCCAACCAGCCAAGTTTCCGGTGGGTCATAATTGTTCGGAATTCAGTTTACGTATTTAATAAGTGTGTTGTGTGAATGTGGGGTGAACGTGCGTGTTTTGAATTAAGAATAATTGGATTTGCGTTGAATGTAGGGACCGAAAATGCATTTATTTAATGATATATATGGCAAAAATAGGGGTTTTGTCAATGGAGTTTGGAAATATTGGGCAAAAGAGCTTGGGTCACTGTCATCTATTAACATTGCAATACCATAGAAATCGGTAAAGCATTTCTGATCTTTTCGTGCACTATTTTCTTGTAGGTCTATTATTTTCATCTGTGATACTCAACGACCCGATCATCACGATACATACATACAATTCCAGTTTAAATATACAACCTCCTTAAAGTATCTTCAAAACATTTATCCGCCTTTGATATAACCATGTTGAATAAACACCTTATTTATACTTACGTTGCAAATGAAATTGCCTGGCGCAGAACCCAAGTTATTACCCAAGTTTAGAAAATTTAACATGGCGTACATATATTTTAACAATGTTCTCTCAACGTTAATGTATGTTACACCACCAACGACGGTGGGAATAAAATTACAAGTACAAGCCAAGTTTAAATCGAAACCTTTAACACACCTATTATGCCTATTTTGAAAGCAGTATTAATATAAATAAAACTCTTTTTCATAAACAACATAGCATCACGCCTGTATTCCCCGAAGGGGTAGGCAGAGGTGTACACAATTGTACACCCACATTTCACCAATGCTGTTATTAAGTCCCATGTAATAGGTGGTGAGCCTATTGCCATCAACCGGGCACAGTTCCAAACTCCGGGCTGCTACTGAGAATTTCCTAACAGAAAAACTCAATAACACTTTGCCCGACCCGGGGATCGAACCCGAGACCTCCTGTTCAGCAGTCGCGCTTGGGGCCACTAGACCAACGAGGCAGTCTCTCTCTCTTCTTTCACTCTTTTTCATATCTTTTTTATTAGCTCACTTGCTGAAAATGAAATGGTCACGTTAAATTTTGTTTATATCCACTCGTGCAAGATTAACATGTTTTTGATTTGCGTTGGAGTTGATGTAATGTTTACAGAAATCAAAGTAGGCCTTCAATTTCTAAATCAACCCAAATAATGACTTAAAAAATATTTTATGATTGTGTAATACCTACTACCTATATTATTTCATTTGTAAATATCAAAACTGGTATCACCCTTATTCTCCCAAAAACAGTACACCACATCCAAAATAACGTTATTAATAAAACCCATCATCCCGTCAGTTCTAACATTAACCATAGTAATGTGGGTGTAATATAATACATTCATGTCACAAGTCACAACACTGTGCCTTATCATGTCTTGATGAATTATCACCATGCGCTACGGTACTCGGTTTTGGGGTACAAGTTATGGGGGATACGAATATAGAAATTCACGATCTGTCCCTTGGAAAGTTTAGTTTTTCAATGGGTTTTTAATTTATATTTAAATAAATGGTTGGCGCTCAAATCTGGTCTTAGACAGTTCCAGAAAGGCACTTAAGCGTGCAATGGAAGTCAGTATCCTTGAAATGATATTATCGAATCTGATACGGAACACAGTACTGCGCTCCAAAATGCAGATCGTTGACGTCATTAACAAAGCTGCCAAGATCAAGTGGGACTGGGTCGGACACGTCTGCCCTATGTCAGAAGATTTATGGGCAAAATCTACTACCAGGTAGATCCTGGTAAAGTCCAACGAGAGTGTAGTAGACCAAGGCGAAAACGAAGTGATGAGCTTTACGCACTCTTGCACTAGGTGGAGAAAGTAGAAGAAGGAAACAGAAGCCTTTGCCTAGCAGTGGGATAAAACAGGATGAAATAATTCTATTACAATAGTTTGTATTGTCAAAAGCTTTGGGAAAGATTTCATGATAAAACAATGTTGCTAACTTTCCTCTGAAACGTTTACGACTTTGTGGATTATTATAATTCTAAGTATTTAACATTTCGTGTTATGGTGTATCAAATACAGATCCCGTTATAAGAAATGAAACATTTTTTTTGCCATTGATTAATTTTGCTATGTTATTCAAAATTGAAACATGTGTGTTGTCTAATTGATGCTCTTTTTTACAATTTTGTCGACGCTTGAGATAAAGTTCTAGAATGGCTGAATCTTGGATGCCTGCCCAAAAATAAATACATAATAGTACCCGATAGATTAAAGTAATATTAGTATTTATAATCGCTATGTCTTCTATCAAAGCCCCTAAAGTTTAGCTAAACGTTGCGGCAGAACTAATACGGCCAAATTTCTGTCTCTCCCTATACATTAGCCGTATAGTCCTATGGGAGGCCGTTTGATATGCAAATTTTGATACTCAGGTAGTACTAGTCAATGGTTTATTGGTTTTGCCTGCTAAGTTCGCTTTGATATTAACACGGCTTCGTTTGATTAATATTGTGCTAGGATTTGAGAGGGTACTGACTGGAACCCATTCATCATTCATCTACCCCTTGATGGATAGGGTAACACGCTTTTCAATGACTGCTAATTTTGACTCAATTTTTTGTTCGAAATCAAAGTATAGATTGAAAAAAAGTTATATCTAAACAGTTATATCTCAAAAGACATTCACAGACACTTGGGTGGGACTGGGTACATAAAAATAGGCGGGTAACGTATTTTCCATTTACATAAAAGTTAATATTTTATGGTGTCTGAAATCTATGACATTTCTTGCGATATTAATAAACCTGAACCAAAATATCACGTTAGTTTATGTACAGAATCTAATAGATTGCATAATACATTAGCTTTTAGTTCAATTTTAAGTGTTGGATAATATAAGAACATAATCTTAGAATTGAATCTCAACACTAAAGCTTAGAATTTAAAGTACAAATTTAAATAGCTTTGAAGATAAGAAGTCCCACGTACAAACGAATGTTACCAAATTAGAATAGCATGCTTTAAGTTAATTTATTAAACCGGCAACACTTAATTGAATTAATGTTTCAATTTGATTAATTGAAACCAATTTTAGCTTTTACAACTGAAATAAATCGCGACAGACATTCATGAGTCGGGTTAAATTCTGTATCGTGTTTTTAAAAGGAAATGATTATAGGTAGGAACATTAGATAATGTTCATGTAATTTATGCGCAATGGCCAGGTGATTACGGGCCCGTCTTTTGACAAACCTGACATATACCGAATTTGACTTTTTCAATGCCATAAAACTCTCTTAGTAAATCTAAGACATCACAGACGTTCAGTTAAGGAAAATATCAATGTGGACATTAATGTTATAGTTAATCTTATGTTACATACATACTGCCTATTGTCAGGCATTATAAGTTTGTAATGCACGCTAAAATGTCCTGCTGATGGTGGCGTTGTACATCGGGTCGTCGAGTTCCCTACAAAATGGTTGAGCTAAGCGAGGCTGATGTGCGCGTCATGCTCGTGAACGGGTGCTGTCTGTCGGGACTGGTCAGCTCCTAACTGCTTTGGCAACCATTTTAAAAGGCTATTTCAGTTATTACTTCTAGCACTTTCCTTTATTATTTTGCTCATTAACCTGCATTATTCTCACATTACCTTATTTATTGCTATACCAATATATTTTAAAAGAGTGTGGAGTTTTTACCGGCTCTTCTCCATAAGATCAACGCCTTGTAACCGTGCACCTAGCTTTGAATTATCATAAGTGCCTGTAATATGGTTTATTTGAAATAAAAATATTTGAATTTGAATTTGAATTATCGTGAGGAATCTTGGACTTAAATAGTCCAACATTATCAAGCTACAATGAGCTAACGTGGTGAACTTTACGTTCTGAGAAGAAGCTCTGCAAGATTGTTTGATTTTATGTTATGTTTTAGCTTTTGCTTACGACATTATTTTGATGGGGCCAAGGGTTTTAGTAATATTATATTCGTTACATTATGCCCTTTGCCTTTTTAGAGAGACTCACTCGTTTTTCCTCATTTGCTTTGGCAATATCTTCAAATTTCTTCTTCTTTTTCAGTCTCTAACAGTCAGTTTCTTCTAACATAAATAAATTAATTTTGATCCGATATTATGTGTTCTAGTTCAAACTTCAAATCGAGGCGTAAGTTATTATTCATTGAATTTATAAGAGTTGTAACTTGTAGATGTGTAATAGAATCAATAATGATATCTGTAATTAATTGTTTTGTTTGTCCAGTTATCTGTTTAAGTCAGCTGAGGATAAAGAGGACTTGTTATTATAATTTAAGTATCGCTGATTAACTACATACTGTAACTTATTTAAAGTTAAATTTATTATAGAACTTATTCTTAACCTAAGCTGTTCTATTAATATTGCGACATCTTTGATAAAAGATAAAATGTTTTTTAAATATCATTACCAGTTCAGTTGGAAGAATGATGACACGTAAAGTCAAGGGTCGCGGATGCAAGCCCCATTCGTGTCTATTATTTTTACTAGTTTCCTTGAAAAATGGTAATTAATATAGGAATAACATGGCCATGGCATGTATAAAAACATATAATTATATATGATTTAAAGGATCGGGATGTTGTTGCCTTACAACTGCAAAGTGGTAACGCTGAGTTAACATAATGTGTAAATGATTGCTAAATAAATATCGCCAAGCGTCTCCTTAAGACAAATACAAGGAAGCTTGAAATGTTATACTATCAAACAACGGCACGGTAGCTCAATGGAAGAGTGATGACACGGAATATCAAGGGTAGCGAGTTGAAGCCCCGTTCGAGTCTTTTATTTTTTATTGGATCCTTGAAAAATAGTAATTATCTTAATCGGCTGGTATGAGACCCACACATATAAACGAGAAATATATTATGGACGCCGGAAATTTGGCATGCCATAATTAATTCAGAATATTGAAAATTATTGTTTTGAAGCATTTCATTGTGAAATTATCGTAATGAGCGTCACACAAATCCTAAATAACATGATTAAATATGGAAATTCGAACACAAAATTAATACTAATTTAGCAAGTGTATTAACGTTCAAAATAGTTAGTATTACATTGCACGATTTGCGTTTGTTAGAATGCAAATTGTTATAATGGTGACGGAAATGGGTGTCGTTCATAATTAATATCTTATTCGTGTGTTTTGGTACTGAATTTTAACTAGGGTTAGCAAATTTAAAATTTATGAGTTAGGCAGTAACTAATACTGAAGAGTGTTACTGACAACCTGAATAAGTTTATCCGTTGCATACATTTTAATTTTTGAAAGATAATGTATAGAAAATACGATTTTTACCAGCCTTTCTATGTCCCATGTTATCCATTTAACTCACGATTAAGGTTGTTCTAGTAGGTGCCAGATTTGAACCCACAACTTGTAGCTCATGAGGTGGGCCCGTGACCACTCGACCACCACGACACTTAAACTCTAATCTTAATTAAAATCTAGCCAAAGTCTTAAAATATAATACAACAGGTAACGCAAATAATATAATTTATCTGTATAAATAAGTTGAAAGAAAAAAATTATTAGAAGGCGTATTATCTACTCGTATATTGGTAGGGGTCGAAATGATAATGTTATTACTTTGTAGTACATTGCTTCGTGGGTTACACGTTGTATATTAAAAGCAAACATATTACTAAAACATACGACGCAATCTACTACAAATGGACCATAATTTTCATGTCTACTGAGATAGCTAATATGGATAATGAATCTATCTATCTATCTATCTATCTATCTGCCTAGCCTTTTCCCAATTACATTGGGGTCGGCTTCCAGTCACACCGGATGCAGCTTAATACCAGTGTTTTACATGGAGCGACTGCCTATCTGACCTTCACAACCCAGTTACTGGGTAACACGATATCTCGTGGTATGACTGGTTGTCAGACTTTCAGGCTTCTGACTACCCGTAACGGTTGTCATAGATCTTAATTTGACAAACGGGGCCGACGGCTTAACGTGCTCTCCGAGGCACGGAGGGGTCTCGGTATGAAATTATGGTCACCCATCTACAGACCGACCGCGGCAAGCGCAGCTTAACCTCGATCGATCGATCTGTGCGGCTGTTACTTAGCCACGAGCCCCTCTGGATAATGGATGGATCTATATAATGGATAATGAATCTATATAAAAACCTAATGTCGACATAAAGGAGAAGATAATACTGCCAAAAAAATAGGTAAGGAAAACTAAAAAGAAATTAACAGGTTACGTTTGACAATGGGGATTTGAACTGCCTCGTTGGTCTAGTGGTCCCAAGCGCGACTGCTGAACATGAGGTCCTAGGTTCGATTCCCGGGTCGGGCAAAGTGTTAATCAGTTTTTCTGTTATGAAATTCTCAGTAGCAGCCCGGAGATCCGAACTACGCCCGATAATAGGCTCACCACCTATTACGTAGGAATTCATAATAGCATTGGTGAAATATGGGTATACAACTGCGTACACCTTTGCTTACTACTTCGGGGAATACAACGCGTGATGGTATGAATTATTATGCTGAATAATTATTAGGTTATCACTTTATTTATCAGTCAATGTTATATTACTTCAGTCTTCATACTTTTATCGTATCCTTAGCGTGACACAATGAATCTTGATAATTGTGGTGCAAATAATTTCTATTCATCATAATTACATTACAAAGTTAATTGAACTGCTACATAATTATCTACATCGAACAAACCTGTCCTATTGTTAATTATTGCAATTTTATGTAAATTATTCATACAATCACGATAATTATTATTTTCGAAGTCAATTACTTTGCATGTAACTAATTAAATTTATCTGAAAATGTTGATCTACTATGACGCAATAAATTGTTTTGTTAAATTAGTAGGTTAATAAATAAAAGGTATCCATTTATTTATTTTATTATAATACAAATTACATGCTATGTAGCCAAAAATAGTACAATATATATTTAAAAATACAAAAATAGCAAGCTGGGTTCGGGTACACGGTCTAAGACACTAGGACTCTAGAGAAAAGAACCTCCTCATATTATTATTATGAGCCTAAAGTAACCCACTGCAGGGCAAATACCTCCCTTCCTTCCTTCCACTTTCCCTGGTCAATGGCGGTTTAGGTCCAGTCCTTTGGGTGTCTATGCAGTTTATCTAGCCAGCACATTCCTGGATCTGCCGTGTTGCCGCTTCCTGCTGCTTGCAAAGTTATAATACGACAAAGTGTACAAATGTTCAAATCTATAATTTTAATAGGATCGATATCTAATCTCTAGTTATAAATCAAATTAAATCAAAATCATTTATTACAATTAAACCATTTACAGGCACTTTTGAATTTTTAGAGGCTAGTTGCCACGTTCTAAAGTGTAGATTCCTATGGAGAAGAACGGGCAAGAAACTCCAATTCGAATTTCGAATCTACGTTCATTTCGGGTGACATTCTCGCATTTAATAACGACGCGATATTTGGTGAGAAAAAATAAAAATAAAACAATAAGTGCGTCGCACCACGAGACACTGTAAGTGTAATTTATATGGCTGGCCTTAGATATAATCTCACAGAATCCTGCGTACAGGCAGTTCCCCTTGAGTTATTTTGTTGTTGACCCGATAATTCCAAGGAATGTTACTTAAGTAAACATTGGGGATGTTTTCCTTGTTTTGTGTTCAAGAAATTGCATTATTGTTTTCATCTTCATATTTGTTTTTGATTTTTACTTGAAGTTTAATACCTATAAGGGAAGCCTTTGCCAGCAGTGGGCTAGCACAGCCTGCCTAACTTTTACCCAACTACATTGGCTGCGAATTACTATGTAACTGGATTCAACTTAATAACAGTTTTTATAAGGAGTCTACTACCTATCTATCGGTTAATAAGTTCATTAAAGGAATAAGCCGTAATAAGACCCACCATTATTTAAACAGCTAAAACTCTTGATAAATCTATTACATTATACCCAATGGTTCACCCACATTTCTCCAATGCTTTTATTAAATCCCATGTAAAAGGTGGTGAGCTTATTGCCACAATTCCAAACTCCGGACTACTACTGAAAATTTCCTAACAAAAAAGCACTAACACTTTGTTCATCTTGGGAATTGAACCCAAGACCTCAGCAGTTGCGCTTGCGGCCACTAGACTAACGAGGCAATTAATTCAAAAATCTGAAGTCACAACTAAATTAAATCAATATTACTTAACAAACAAAGCTTATGTAAATTTGGTTCTTCAGTTCAGCATAAAGGACGAACACAAAAGCAGGTTACAATAGATTTCTCTAAATCAACACTCAACCCAAAGAACTATTACTACACTTTCGATACCACTTCAACCCACCCTTATACTAAAAGAAAGCATCAACGCCAACCGGCGTCACTCAGTAGCTATAGTACCTCCATCCTTTTTTTCCTCTTTTTTGTCGTACTTCACTTGTTGGTTTTGTTAAGAATGTAAAGGAATTGACGTCTCCATCGCGATTCGTCACGCTTTACCGTCGTCGCTATGACGATGCGATTTTTTCCGCCATTAAAACGAATATAAATATCTTGACAAAGGATTACGGACTTTAATGTGGAGTGTTAAAGTTGGGTTTCAGTTGGTAATGATTGTGGTGTGGTGTAGCTTAAAATATACAAGAAAAGTAGCATGAAGACCCCTCATAGGGAGACGTGATGACTTAATTTCATACGTCCATTTGGTATGGGTGCAAGTTTTGCATACGCTTTTTGTAGCCTTGAGCGTTTTCTAGTGATTGTAGTCCGTACTCATTTTAATACTCTCCTTAATGTAGGCACTAAGTAAAAAATGATTGAATCATTCCGAGTCGATTTTCGCCAGCAAATTGCTTATTCGGGGCTATGTTTTTAATTTCGATAGTTCGCTGTAGTTATTAAGTTTTTGCTGTATGAAAGAATTAGTTATTAAAGTTGCACGAACTTCGAAATGTGTTTCGAGTTTGTGTTTAAGTTTTTAATTGGCATCGCTCGAAATATACGAAATTAAAGAACTTAATGAAGACCAACTTCGCTTAAAGTTAAAGGTTATGAAATTATTAATTATTATATTAAAAGTTATATGTATCATAAAACCAAAAAAAAGAGAATAATTTAAAGTTATCAATACGGTTACTTAAAACGGTAAAAGAAAAATACGGTCGTGAGAGGGATTTGAACCTGCGCCTTCCGGATAATTCGCTAATAAAGCGACAATGCATTTGAAAAAAAAACTATATTAGCATTACCTATTTAAAATATATATTTTTTTTTATTTTTTTCTGAAAATATGAATTGATGTTTTAAGCGTTTCATTATTAAAAGTCATGACGCCACCATTTAATTTCAGATTTATCGAGATCCAGCTCAGCCCTCTATTTATCTTAGTAACTTAACAATTTCATAGTATTTGCGTTCGTTACACAACATTTACATTTTGTTTGCTTAGTTGGATAACTTGTTTTAACTTAAAGGTAGGGCTGACAGCTTTGTCTCCTTAGAAAACAAAAATAGTTCAACAAAATCTATACACACTTAAAATAATAAGATATTATATATATTTGACTTAATAAGTAATAGATTATATTTTGGTATTAATAAGATATGTAATAACAACAGAAAAAAATTACAATATACTTTGAGAGCTTTTCAGACACTAGTTTTATGAAAAGACAGTTTTAAAACCAAATCAGAAGTTGTAGCAGCCCTGGACAGATGGATGTGGATTGAGACGTTAGTCCGTCTTGCAACCTGTAGGGTCCGATGTTTTATTTCTTTTAGTTCTCAACTATAATGGCTCTTTTTACTTCGCCTTTTTTAGGTTTCAAAGTTTAACTTTGTATGAGAATGCTCGTTAATTTACTGTTGCAGCCATCCTGTTAATGTTACGAATGTTTTGCTTATAACGATACACATTTGTAAAAAAAAACATGTGAACAGTGCAGATGGTGAAGCTAAGGATGTTTTAACTTCTTCTGGGGACGATGTATATTTTAAAAAACACAAATCAGGTGTATAGACAGCATCATTGACCAGCATTCTTAGATGATAAAAAGTGTTTTAGAGCAAGCACCTAATTTCAGCAACATTACGAATGAAAGCCTATTGGTAGTTTATTTGATAGCATAAAATCTAGCATACATGTAGTTTCAGATCTCAAAGCAGTATCAACAAAACAATTTGTTGAAACAGAAAACACTATAGAATCATTCTAGAATTAATCAGAACTGATTTATTGAACTTACTGTTAAAAGAAATTTATTCTAAAGATGGTGTAAAATAAATTGGTTTAGCTGCAACAAAACTTGACCTAACCAGTGTCCACAAGATTCGGCACAACCTTGTTATCGAACGAAGACGGTGATTAACAATTGTGCAGCAAATCAATGCTTTGGGTGCACGCCAACTGACAACGCTTTGATTTAGATGTTTTAATTAAAATAACGAATGTGTCGAGTATGTTTTTAAAGTTCTGTTGTTTTTTAATCCTTAGAAATTTGCATACTTGTACAATTATCAACTTTGAATTTTACTCATAGTTAACTATCAAAACCATAATTCTCCTGCCCTTATCTCGATTTATTTGTAGCTGGAGCATGATTATGAATGAAAATCCTACGACTGTTTCTTGTAACTTCAGCGCAAAACATCATAATTATATAGTTTTGGGCTTTTCTTAGCAACAATGGTTCAGTCAATATTAAGAGACCTTGTCTTTGTGGAAAAATATTAGTTATAGATATATCTTCACACAATATTTCTTTAATAATTATTTTTTATATCCTTGCTTGCACATCATACTTCATTCATATTTACTATTAATATAGCCATGCTTGCAGTGCTGAACAAAGATAAAGGGAGTAGTATTAATCATCGCAATTCAATGCGTGTTTGCAATTTTTAATCATGAAGTTTTTCAAGGTGTATTCCTTCATTGTAGGTCAAATTTGTCAGTTGTGCCTTAGACAACTTGTGAAAGTCACGATAAAAACATCATACTGTCACAACATTTGAACCAAAAACCTGGTACTCAAGCTGCAAATCCTCTGATTTCAATACACCTCCCCAATCCTTTAATCTGAGAAACCACCGGTTTCCGAGCTCACCATACAAATAAACGGCTTTTTGCTGAGTGCATATCGTTTTCATTACATCAGGAGCAAAAAATATTGGTCAAGTGCGTTTGGTAACCAAATTCGGGCAAGTTCCATTTATTTTTTGTTAAACAGCTGCAATGTTAACTTTTTCGCAAAAGGTGATGTAATTTTTGCTTCCTGGGACCACACGCGATTGAGAAAAGCAGTTACAATTTGACCAATTAATATAAAAAATTGTTTTTTATTTATGCATTATATTATAAAATCAAAGAAATTATTTCATGTAGATACCTAATTAGAATGTATTTCTTTTTGTCGGTATCTAAGAGGATATGTTGAGATTTCTCTCACTCTATTTACAAGAGGAGCTGATCATTATGAGAGATTTTCATAACCTTTCTTTGAGGTATTTGATACATAATTTACGATTAATCTTTCATATTGGCGCTTTTATAATTTTGTTTTAATTTTATAAACTTCAAGAAAAGAAACCTTCATCATCACGTATAGTTTCCAGCCTCCCCTAACAAGATAGGTAAAAAATACAACCAAACCAAATCTTAATATAAAACAAACACAAACAAATCATATAGGGCTAACTATCTTATCGCGGAACCCTAAACATGAAGGGACGTTCGCGCCGCGGGCTCGGCACGTATATAATAATTATTGTTAGACAAGCATCGTACTCAAAAACGCCGACAAATCACCACACATGCACACACAGAACCTAGCAACACACACGTTGACATACAACACGCACACAATTACAAAAAACTCACGCATACATACGAAATTCGAACACAATGCAGCGCTTACGCATTAACTTTTAACACACACATACAAATACTTTATTCGCGTTATTAAGCCTGTTACACACACGCGTCTTAACATCATAATTACGAGCGCCAGTGGCGTGCGTCGAGATGTAACGAGCTTAAGCAAAATGGCCGCCAATTTTAGTTGTTTTTTTTTTATCCAAAGGTGTAGGCTTAATAAGTTGATGTTTGAATGATGGATACGGATATTGAAATTATGTGTTAGGTTTACGCTTGATTATTATTTGTGGATGACGGGTTGTGTTTGCGAGTGATAGGTGTGTTACCCGTCACTACTTGTGCTATATAAAGTTTTAAATGTTGAATTATATGTATTTACTTGATGACTTGCCAAGTAAATGTTGAGGTGTCTTATTTGTATTCTTTGCACATGTATTGTAGATGTATAGATTTATTGATCTTAATAATAATTATGAAGACAGATGTATGTAGAAATAGTGGGAGGAACGCCCTAGAACGAGATACACTGACCTTATTGGTGATGTCCTTCAAAAAGATCAGGTGTGCAGAACCCCCATGAACTGGTGCGCGTGATGTCCCTTTAAAAGTATGTTTAAATATGGATAAAGCAAAAGGAATACCTACAATATAAGGATTTTAACAGGTAACATTCTTAAGTTTCTGCCTACCTCCATGGGAGAAAGATGGGAGTATAAGTATGTATACAAAAAACAAAATAGTTAATTTAGACCGAATTTTTGGTCATGGTTGCCTATTTCCACGGAGAATAGCCAATTAGGAGATATTTTACTCTGTATATATAGTGAGAAGCTATCTCCCATCTGGTCCTCTAACCTTAACTTCTTCAGGAACACACGATTATTAATGGCAAAAGTGAAAAATGTAGGTGACAATGTGCAATCTATGTTAGACTTCTGCTTTACCCTATAGAGAATACTGGCACGATGCTATGTATAAGAAAAATGTTTAGCCTTTCATTAGAATAATTTTATTAATCAGGAAGCAAGAAAAGTAATCTATCCCTAATTGCTTTATACCATGTATAATTAAATGTGACTTCCGCCGCTAACAAACCCGCTTTTAACACTGCCTACTCTACAACGAACAAAGGCATGAAGATTTGACTCGTGATACCCCAATTATCCAAAACGAGAGGTCCAAAAATAATCAGTCAGGTTCCCTGTTATATGGTAATGAGTTTGAAAGAATTAACTTGGTTCGGACATCACAGTAGCAGGAAACACTTATACATGAGTTAGTAAGTGATTATCATTTATTTGTTAATAGAACGTAGTTCGTAAGAATATATGGAGAATGGACGGAGAAATTATAATTTTAAAATACAGATGAATATCCCAAAAGCAAAGTATATATTATTATATGCGTAGCAAACTCTAAAGTTATATTTTTTTTTGTGGAAAGAAAAATACAAGATACATCTTTGAAAAGCATTAACGCATGCTTAGCGAACTCTAAAGTTAAAAATATAATAACTTGAAAGAAAAATACTTTCGAAAGGAACATTCTAAATTGTGACTCCCAGATAAATACTCCAGACGCTCCGACCACTGAGCCATCTCCGTGAAATAAGTTTTTTTTTTTTTTTTGCATAAATTGTTAGAAAACAGTACTTTGTAAATATATTTACTAAATAAAGAACTTTATAAAAAGAAACCATCTCGACCTCTGTCCACTACCCCGAATTCTTCTTCCACATGTTACGTATGTATACGTCTTTTGGTGACATCATCGCTACCTATAACTGAATACATAGTGATGACGTTACCAAAGACATAATATGCGTTATTGTAGAAAATAATAAAGTAAAACGTTACAGTTTAAAGTTATGTTGGTGCACTTGAGCTTAAGTTAGACAAAGATGCGAATGCTAATATAATACTAACTAGCTATGCCACCGGCATCGCCCACTTTTTTTATGGGATATGTGGCAACCGAGCAGACGGATCGCCTGACGGTAAGCGATTACCGCCGCCCATAGACACCCGCAATCCCAGAGGAGTCGCAAGTGCGTTGCCGGCCTTTTAAAGGGTTTGGGCCTCCGGTACCCTCACTCACTCGGCGAAACATAACGCAAGAGTTGTTTCACGCCGGTTTTCTGTGAGGCCGTGGTATCGCTCCGGTCGAGCCGCCCCACGGTAAAGTGTAAGTGGAATTTCAGTTCAAAAATATTATTATAAATTTTTTTTTGTTAGCCTATACTATCCTGCCCCACTGCTGGGCAAAGGCTTCCCCCATGTTTGTCCAAATCATTTTCAGCCAAAATCGGTCTAGCTGTTTTGGAGATTAGCCGGAACAGAGATATTTTTTTTGTTTTAATTACCGTATATACTTTCATATGCATTTAGTAAAAAGCTGTTATTTTGAAATTACAAACAGACGCTTCAAAAATAAAATTAATAGAAATTACCTAACAGCTTGGGCTTTAGGTATTAAAAACCCTTTATTCACACAACGACCAGTCATAGCAACGAAGACGTATCGAGTACTAAGCAAGAAAGATACCTACAGTAAAAAAAATACGAAAATTTCTACGAAAACGTCTCGATCTTCGATAACGTCAACATAAAAAAATAACAAGTATCAAGCACTACTAAAAGAGTTGTCGACCAAATTAAGACCGTCTTAGAAAAATAACGAACAAATAGACGATCAAGATTGTAGGAAGAATGAGTGAGTAATTATTAAAACAAGATTATTATCAGAATCGCTAAGTCTTGTACGTAACCGGTTCTGACCAGATTAATAACGTATGTCAGTCATTAACGCTATACACGGTAATTGCTGGCTCTATTATGATGAATTGTCCAGTTTTTGTGGGTATATTCTCACCGGCTACTTTTTAACGCTTGGAGGGATTTTAGTACATTAACGTGTGGCCACATTAGAGGCGATTAGGCAAGGAATTCTTTATGTAGGTTGTGTGAAGGAGAAATCGTATTGTGACTTTTTTTTCTTAATTGGTAAATTGATCATTTTTCTCGTAGAATGAAGATTACCGCATTCGTTTATAGTGAACGCAAGTACTACAACTGAGCGTGAGGTTTCCTGTTCGATTTTTGGGTTATTTTTATTCGATATTTATTTAGCAATCGCTTATAGATTTACTAAACTCAGCCACTTTGCAGTTGTAAGACGTCGAACAAATGCTAAATAAATATCGCCAGGCGTCTGCCTAAGACGAATTCAAGGAAGGTTAAATTTAATAGTGGTTTAACGGTGGCTCCGTTGGAAGAGTGATGACACGGAATGTCAAGGGTTGCGGTTTCAAGCCCCGTTCATGTCTATTATTTTTCTATGTTTCATTGCAAAAATTTGTAGTGAAAATTTTATAAAATTTAAGATGTCAAAAGTACCTCATACTTTTATGAGCAAATAAATATTATTAAGGTGTTTCGGCAATCGTAATGTTTAAGCTGTTATTTAAGAAAACTATAACAAAACGAAAGAGTTTAATTTTATAACTCATTTTAAAGAGTATAACGTAATAACTAATCTTTTCACTGACAAACCATTCCTTAAGGAATATGATAATGCGGCGAATAAAAATATCCTTTTCATTGTTGCTAATTCGTTTACGAATGCCGACGAAGTCACAAAAGAACTTAAGCCTTATTTAAATTAGGCTCTAAAATAAATACAACGAAGCTAGGAAACTTAAAGTGTTGGGCACACTGGGAGAGTGTGACGGACGCGCGATTTCACGCGGCAAAAGTGCAAAGACGTTCCGCGTTTTATGTGTCACGGTTTTATCCCTAAAGGGTGATCAGCAATGCTAACATGAGCACCTAATGCTTTACTTAAATAAACAAGTATGTTTCTATGGGGCGCGATTTCACGCAGCAACTGCCGTTCCGATGTACTTTTTACAGTTAGCTTTCCCGTGTTTATTTTTCTGCTCGGCACAAATATACAACGTGAATTTATATTCGTATATACCTGAAAGGTTTGCCTCATATTTTTTTTGAAACGTGCAAAATGGTCAGTTGGGTTATTCTGGTGTTTTTTTTTTTTTTATATTTATGGTGTTTTTAAGATTGCTGGGGTGATTAATTTGCATTAAATTTCAGAAACTCAAATGATGAGACATAGTCCAAAACAAGATTATCAATTTGTTACTGGCAGATATATTTTCGTTACTTTATGAACGTATTTGTTTATGGTTGCTGACACTATAAATAATAAAGGAAAATTAGTTATTGTTCACCGGTTACTACTCACGTACATTCTTCGGGTTTGCCCGACTAGTTTCGAACTCGAACGGAGCCCTTAGTCATGAGCTGAGTCCGCGGCTATGTCACGAGTCAAACTCGCGAACTCTCGCGAAGAATGTACGTGAGTAGTAACCGGTGAACAATGACTAATATGAATATGCCTCACGAAAGTTATTATACAAAAAAAAATAAAGGAAAATGTCTCAACCTTCACAATTAACCTAAAGATATTCTCTTGGTGTGCGAAGCCCCTAAAGGTTTTTACAATCTGTGCCTTTGCTCGGGAACGCTCTCAACCAAATTGTATTATTTTGCATTTATTTTTGACAAAGCAGACCGTAGTCGGTGGATTTTTTTAAAATTTTAATTAGTATACTTAAAATTTTATTCTTTTGTGTTTACGGACGTTGTCTCCAAAGAACAGTGTCTCAGTTGAGAATAATACGGAAGCTGAGAAACTGTGTTTTGTTTTATCTGCCCGTTCGGATGTCGACGGCGACATATTTCTTTGTAGCTAATAGAAAATAGCGTTCCAGTCGTTTATTCGTTGGACTGGTAAGTCAGGGGTTGCAAGTTCGAATCCAAGGCACGCACTACTGACTTTTGGAGTCATGTGTATCTATATTAGAAATTAATGATCACTTTAAACAGTGAAGAATGGCGTCGTGAAGAAACTAGTACAGCATGTCAGAGGCCTATAGGTGGCTTAAACTCTGAAAATAAGCTGTTAATTAACCACACGACAAGAAGAAGATGGGGGCTAAGTTGCCCGAGTCCGTAGGAGAGCACCCTTAAAATACAATCCCCACACGTGGCCCCTGGGTGGTGCAGAACAGGCCACACAACTCTGGAGGCTTCCGACCATGACTGATGTTTAAAGTAACTTGTCTGCTGAGGCCCTAATATATCTGTGTTTATACATCATAGTCTTGTCTGTGTAATGTCAGCTTTGAACAACTCTTGCTAATTGTAATAATAACGTAATACATAAACTAACTTATTAAAGTTTGTTTGCTCAAGTTAATATGATAAATAACATAACATACCATCACGCTTGTATTCTCCGAAGGGGTAGGCAGAGGTGTACACAGTTGTATACTCATATTTCACCAATGCTGTTATTAAGTACCATGTAATAGGTGGTGAGCCTATTTCCATCAACCGGGCACACATAAAAACTACTAACAGAAAAACCTAATAACACTTTGCCCGACCCGGCAACCGAACCTAGGACCTCATGCTCAGCAGTAACTGTTGCACTTCTATATGATCGAGGCAGTTACGATAAATACGTTCGACTTTCGCCCCAACGCTCGCCGCGCACGGACGTGTCGCTCCTCGTGATATCGACCGTGTTGTGTCTGTGATCGTTATTCGCTACGCCCTGCCGTAGCTATCTCCGTAGCTATCTACTAGCTACGACCACATTGAATCAAAAGCTGCCTTTTTCGAGGCGGCGGCTGATTATCTGTCTTTTTCAAAGTACAGTCAAAACGTGTGTTTTTCTTACCCCTTCAGGGCAAATCCACAGTTTCGTGGTTCTCGGTTGAAACCTTACGGTGTCAACGAAGCCGAGAGGGTGTTGACCCGATACACCCAGCCGAAACCCCTTCAGGGTGAGGCAGTCAATTGGACGGGAGCTAGAATAATCGGCCTTGGGGGATCTCCTAGTCGACTCTAGTCTCTTGCTTCCCTTTCAGCTACTCACCTAGTGTCGGTCGGGTGTGTCTACACCCTTCGCACTAGACTGGTCAGGGCCCCGTTCGCACAATAAGACTGGCGTCGGGTTACAAGCTTAGGGCTCACCAATAGGTACTCACCTCCTTGCCTACACCCGGCAAGGAGGGTTACACATCCCCGGGCTTATCCTCCCGGGGAGTTAGGTTTAGGATTATTAGGTACTTAGGCACTCTATGCGCTAAGTTCCATAATGACGGACCTTTCAGACGCAGACTATGCGTCTTCTTTAGATAAATTTTTTAAAGACCCACGCTTCGATAAATACTTTGATGCCTACTTTAAACGTAAAGTAGACTCTAACGCTCTCCCTAAACCCATAGCAGGTAAACGCGGCGGCGTCCCCAAAGTGGACGCAGCTGTGCCGCCTCGCATTGTTCGCGATTCTCCAGAATCGCCCGACCCGTCCCCGCCTTTGTCTCCTTTGTCTCCATTGTCGCCTTTGTGCGATACTAATCCGTTGTTCGATAAGAACAATGACCACGAAAAGTCCAAAGTTCCTTTGTCATCGCCAACAAAGGAATTAGCGTCTCCGCCCGAACTCATGGATGTTGCTATGGAAGCATCCTCTTCCGAATCTGAAACCTCGGACTGCAGCTCGTCTACATCCTCTGACGGCTACACCACCGTAGTCGGTAAGGGGAAAAAGAGGGCCCGTAAGGCCAAAAAAGCCGCCGCCGGCCAAGCTCCCGCCAAAGCTCTCAAAACCGTTGAGGCAACTCAGTCTACAGACCTTCAGCCCCCGGCCCCTATGGACGCCGCTCCAATCTCTAGGCCCGCGAGCCCCTGTCACTCAATTCCTCAGGCTCCAAAAAAGGCGCCCACCCCTCCGCCTATCTATATTCAAGACAAGGCGAAGTGGACAGATATTTCAAAGTGGTGTGTTGACAAGAAAGTCAACTACACCCAGGCCAGGAATACCCAACAAGGCATCAAAGTCCAGGTGCCCTCCCCCAGTGACTTTCGTACACTGACCAACCTCCTTCGGGAAAAGTCAGTATCCTTCCATACATACGCCCTTCAAGAGGAGCGCCTCATTCGCGTCGTGATTCGCGGAGTACCCATTGAGATCGACACATCGTCGATTCTTAGCGACCTTAAGTCGCAACAGATCCCGGTCGTAGAAGTGCACCGCATGCACCGCGCTCGTGGTGGACCACCATTCGCAATGGTGCTAGTAGTGTGCGAACAGGGCCCGGGCTCGAAAGCACTGTATAATTTAAAAACATTGTGCCATCTTTCTGGCATTAAAGTAGAAAACCCGCACAAGTCGGGCTACATTGGGCAATGCCACAATTGCCAACTCTACGGTCATGCACAGCGTAATTGCTTTGCGAAACCCAGATGCGTTAAGTGCCTCGGTGACCATAGCACTAACGCCTGTGATAGGCCTAAAGATAGGTCACTCTGTACCGAGCCTCCTAGCTGCGTCCTGTGCGGCGAATCAGGACATCCGGCTAATTATCGCGGGTGCCCTAAGGCACCGAAAAAACCGAACGTCAACACAAAACTCGCGAAACGCAATGCCGAGCGTAATATCAGGGAGCAGCCTTCTTCAAAGCTACCCGAGCGACTTAGTCCGCAACGGCCTTCACCATGGAACGCACTGAACCACCAGCAAGCGTTCCCGACCCAGAAACCCTCCCCGGCTACTCAATCCACCGTCATCCCGCCGCTGATGGCGAACCCCATCCCCGCCCCTATACCAATACCGATACAACTCGATCAGGTCGCGCCCGCGTCCCCTCCTAAACAGGCCTTCGTTCCTAGGCTAAGCCCGGCTCGCTCTAGCAGTCAGCCAACGATTGGATCGGACCTAGAAGTAGTTCAGAGCGTATTTTCGCTCATTAGCTCAGATAGGTTCAGCGCACTAGCGCAGACTCTGCGCTCCATGCAAGGCAACGGCTTTGCTATTCTACAAGTGATGCTCGAATATAAAGACATCACTGACGCCCTAGCTAATATCAACTTTAACGGTAACTAATGGCTGCCGAAAATAGTAAATTTAAGCCCCGATGCCTTAAGTTAGGTTACTTTAACGCTAATAGCATAAACGGCCAACGTGACGAAATCGCGACCTTCTTACGTGACCATCAAATTGACGTTTTCCTCGTACAGGAAACTTTTCTCAAACCCGCCCAGAGGAACCCTGGAATTGCAAACTATAGAATAGTGCGCAACGACAGGACCCGTTGCCAGGCGGGCGGTACACTTATTTATTATAAAAAATCATTATACTGCATCCCTATGGAGCTCCCATCTCTTTCCCACATAGAGGCTTCTATATGCCGGCTAGGCATGACAGGACATCAGCCGATTACCATCGTCTCGGCATACCTTCCACCTAAAGTCACATCTAAAGTTAACTTAGCTCCCGACATTAAAGCCTTATTTTCTCTGAGCGACTCAGTTATCATTGCTGGCGACCTTAACGCCAAAAATGAATCCTGGTGTTGCAATACGACGACCACACGAGGCAGACACCTCGAACGATTAGGTATCGAACTTAACTTCGATATTATCGCCCCGATGAGCCCTACCCACTTCCCTGACAATGTAAACCACCGACCTGACATACTCGACATAGCGATTCTAAAGAACGTAAACCTCGGTCTACGCTCTATAGAGACACTACAAGAGCTCGACTCTGACCATAGACCAGTAATCCTAGAATTAGGCCCCCGCTCAGGTCCCTCAGACCCAGATCAACCTGTCTCCACTAAAACCACCACGGATTGGGGAAGACTAGAGGAACGCCTCAAGTCTACCTCTTCTGTGCACTTAGACTCAATTCCCGATAATATAGTGTCTGTTGCCGACACGGTGACTGCGATCGACTCCCTCACTTGTCATGTGCAATCCGTAGTGAACGAATGTTCACGGCAAGTTCCGGAGGTGGATGAACACCGCTGGAAACTGCCGGATGATGTACGTGAATTGTTGACGGAGAAAAACGCAGCTATCCGTGCCTATGATAGTTTCCCCAACGAAGCTAACCGTATCCATATGCGCACCTTGCAGCGTGCTGTGAGGAAGCGCATATCGGAAATGCGGGAAGCTAAATGGGACAAAATGCTCGACGATATAGAACCCACCCATCAAGCTTTCTGGCAATTGCAGCGGAAATTAAAATCCGATCAATGCACCGCTATACCCCCGCTCAATAGACCTAATCAAAGACCTGCTTTTGATGACGACGAAAAGTCAGAAGTACTAGCCGACAGTTTAGAAGACCAATGTACACCTAGCACTCTACCAGTAGACAAAGCTCACCTGTCCAAGGTCGATGCTGAAGTCAAACGTAGAACTGTACTCCCGCCCCCAGACGACTCCGACGATCCCTTGCTCCCCGTCACCGTAGACGAAGTCAGAACGATCGTGAGGAACCTCAAACCCAGGAAGGCCCCAGGCTCAGACGGGATCACCAACAAAGTGATTAAATACTTCCCCGCACCTCTGATAGTACTCATGACCGCCATCTTCAATGCGGCACTGACCAACAACATCTTCCCACAATCGTGGAAACAGGCAACTGTTATAGGTTTTCCAAAGCCCGGCAAGCTCAAGTGCGAGCCGACCAGTTATCGCCCGATCAGTCTTCTCAAAGTCTTCGGAAAGATCTATGAAAGGCTAATTTATATTCGTTTAAGGGATTATGCCGAATCTAATAAGCTTCTTCCTAACGAGCAGTTTGGCTTTCGAGCTAAACACTCATGCATCCATCAGTTGCACCGTATCGTTGAGCACATAAGCGCAGGCTTCATGGGCAAGATGAAAACGGGCGTATTATTCTTCGACGTAGCTAAAGCCTTCGACAAGGTCTGGCACAACGGCTTAATCTATAAGCTGTACCAATTCCAAGTGCCTGACCGTCTCGTACTCATCATTCGAGATTTTCTATCGAACCGTAGCTTCCGCTATCGCGTAGAGGGCGTTCTATCGTCCCCTCATCGGATCCAAGCCGGAGTCCCTCAGGGCTCCGTGCTATCACCTCTTCTCTTCGCGCTGTACACTAGCGATATTCCCAAAAGTGGCAAAACCAAGTTAGCTCTTTTCGCCGACGACACGGCCATCTATTACACCGGTAGGAGTCTTGACTGCATTACTCGATATCTCCAGACCTCGGCCAACGCCTTAGGCGCTTGGTTCAGGAAATGGAGGATTGAGGTCAATCCAGATAAGAGCGCCGCCGTTCTCTTTTCGAGAACGGGCGCCAAGGAATTTCTTCCCCAGCTTCGACCTATTACAATGTTCGGCAAGCCAATCCCTTGGGAACTTCAAGCCAAATACCTGGGTGTGATTCTAGATCACAAACTGTCCTTCCGTCCGCACATTAAGACGGTACGCAACCGCGCGGCCTTCGCTGTCGGCCGTCTATTTCCCATGACAAATGCGCGCAGTAAATTGTCACTTAACCTTAAGATTAGGCTCTATACTACGTGCATTAGACCCATTATGACGTATGCTAGCATTGTGTTCGCACACGTTAAGTATTACAAAATCCATAGGATGCAAACCTTGCAAAATCGATTCCTTCGTAAAGCGACAGGCGCCCCATGGTTCATTAGGAACCTTCAACTCCACCTCGACCTCAGAGTGCCTACTGTTAGGCAATTCATGAAAAGGGCATCGAAGAGATACTTCGAATCTGCCCCTAATCATCCGAATCCCTTAGTTGTCTCTTCCGCTGATTACAGGCCGTCCCAGATCAACAAAATCCGCCGACCACGTCACGCTCTCCTCCGTCCCGATGATAGGATCACTGTAGCTCAAGAGTCTAACAGACACACAAGCACACTCCGACGCGCTCGACCGCCTCGTTATAGACCTCATCGGCGAGGTCCGCGTCCGTCGCGAAATGTTTCATCATGTCCGCCCCGACCCTTGCTCGAGCCGGCCCGCGCCGATCTAGTAGCTTTAAATTCGTCCCTTAATAATAAGGAAACTGATATGATCCAGCTAGTCCCTAGTTGTACCCCCAGCAACGCCCTAAGCCGAGGTTCGTGTCCCGCAGGGGACGCCCTTAGCGCTGTTGCTTAGTTTGTAGTATTTTAAAATATGCTCTGGCTGGAGGCATCAAACTGCCTCGCCTTAGATATTATCCGGTTACGCAGACAAAACCCCTCTGGGTTTCTGCAAGAGGCCATTTAAAAAAAAAAAAAAAAAATAAAAATAAATACGTTCATATTATTAACTTCGAATAAAATAGAGTTCAATTTAATATTTAAAATTTGGCCATAATTCTTTTAAACCACTCTAATATGCAAGAATCTCCATTAATCTCAGAGTCCATAAGTTTCCACGATTAATCACGTGGCCACGTGAATCTGTCCCTGGTACATTTTCATAAAATTATCATGAACACGTTTCAACACAAAATTAGTTGTAAATCGCCACACTATCGCGACTCAATTACCGAAAACTCATTTGAAATGTCGTTCCAAACGATTATTAATCGATCGAAACTACATTTCGTCCATTCGATTTGAATCGATTTTCGATTCCGTTAGTACAGGTGTAAAATATATTTTTCTAATCTATAACGTATATATCTTTTTGTTATTTATTATTTACATCAATTAACCCTTGTACGTGGGTAAGATTAACATATTAATATGTTTCGAGATCGTAAATTACAGTCGTTTGAATATGGTCGCTTTTTTATATCGTGCGCTAGAAATTGAAACTGATTCAATTAATAATTTTGACGTTTAGTTTATTTCGGAGTTTTTTGTTCTTCAATCGTGTTTGGTTTAAGTAGATCTTTAAGTAGGGTATTGGTCTGTATTATTACTTTGTGTGTCTAATTGTCAGGTATCGGTGTATAATAACGATTATGATTAATGTTGAAGCTGATTAATATTTACAAATACATCTTTTAAACGCATTAACGCATAACGAAAAAAAAAAAAACGGTCGTGTGCAGGATTCTACACCTCCCAGGTATTTATCCGGGAGGTGTAGGTTCAAATCCTGCTCACGACCGTTTTTTATTTTTGATAAATAAATAAATTTATTATCTAACACTTACAAATTTTTTTTATGGAATAGGCGGCAACCGAGCAGACGGCTCACTAGGTATTTCGGCTCATTAGGTAGATTAATAAAAAACCTAGTTATTTTTCTTAGCTTAGGAGCACGTAGGTCCAGAAGAAATCTATTCACTCTAAGTAGAGTGGATAGATTTGGGAAGAACGACAGTCGGGGAGTTGATGCAACTGCCCAGACCTGTCTCCCACAACGGTTGCACCGGACTACATCCCGAAACAAGACTAGGTCGTTTCACGGCATGGCTTCGTCCGGTGGGTGGCAACCAGCCGCGGCAAATCCTCCCACCAGAGTAGTGTTGCCTGTTTTGCACCACCCAGGGTCTCGTGTAGGGATTCCATTCTAAGGGTGCACTCCTACGGACGCGGGCAAATCAGCCCCCAAAATCTGGCCATAGATGTCCAACAAAGTGGTCCAAGTCGTCGGCGCCGGGTACATTCGAGCAACAAAAATTATACCTATCTGAACTAATATTATATTACTCTAATTATATTTAAAAGTCTATACGATTATCATATGTTATCATTTGTCTAGTGGCTGCAACGTAGCTATTGAGCGTGAGATTTTGGGTTTGATCCCAGGCTCGGGCAAAGTGATTTCTTTCCTGCTAGGAAATTATCAACAGAAGAGCCGGAGTATTGGTTCACCATCTATTACGTAAGACTTAATAACAGCATCGGAGTGGGTGTACAACAGATACATTTTGTTAATATTGTTATTGTCTTTACAAATTATCTTTCAGAATTTCCTAAAGACAAAATATACACGACTTTAACAACCTAATATGTCTCCATAGCTTTATTTTTTTAAAGTCCAGCCGTGAAAATACTTATTTGGTCCCAACAATAACGTTAACCCTTTAATTCACACCACTCTTTGCTCTTCGGCCGCCTGAGTAGGGTTGCCAGTTATCAAAACAAAAAAGCCGGACATAGCATTATTGAACACCAGACACGTGCAAAAATTTCGACATCTAATCTAGCTTTATATTAATTTCTATATTTCAAAGAAACATTGAAATAATAATAGACAAGAACGGGGCTTGAACCCGCGACCTTTGACGTTCCGTGTCATCACTCTACCAACTGAGCTACCTTGTCGTGTTCAAACCTATTGAATTTTCAATCCTCTTTGTATACGTCTTAAGGAGACGCCTGGTGATATTTATCTAGTAATCATTTACAGATTTACTAAACTAACTTTATATTATTATAAGTTTTCAATTACATATCTTTAATAATCACCAAGCATCAACTAATAGGTACTAATACTTACTATTGAAATAAAATTTCATCAACTCCATCTTGATTTTATAAACAACTTTTAAACCATCTCAATTATTAAGGAATCAATTCATAAGCGGCGTTAATCGTTTACCATCAAGTCACTCGCAAATCCATTTTCACACTTTACTATTAAGAAAATAAAACATTACTATTTTTCAAGGAAACACTGAAAAACTAATAATAGAAAAAAACGGGGCTTAAACCCGCGACCCTTGATATTCCATGTCATCACTCTACCGACTGAGCTACCTTGTCGTGCCTCAACATTTATAAAAAAATATCATTATATATAAAATTAAACATAATATTAACAAGACGAAATGAATTAAAAAATAATAAAAAGCGCGCCTGCAAAGAGTGAATTATATATTTTTATGTCAGACCTTTTTGTGTATCATACAGCCATTACATTACTATTTAATCTTATAGCTAGCTAGCTCTAGCGCCTCTAGCCCATGTTTCCCGGATAATGTAAGGATTCTATTGATACCCCATACATCTAAATCGGTCAAGCTTTGAGAAGTTATGTTGCAATAAAGAAACATACATACTTACATACATACATGAACCCTATAAACATAACACTTCTTTTATTGGATAATCGTGTAAAAAGCTTAAAATATGTTTAATAAATTTATCTGTACCGATTCTTAAAAAGCCAGGGATGTCCGACTAAAGCTGGACACTAGGCTACCCTACGTCCAAGCCAAAATAACTCTATACAAAGCCGCCGACGGGTCTCGAGTTCCCCGAAACGCCGTTATAATTTGTCCTGCTCTTTCGCTTGATATCTAAATTAGTATGTTCTATCTTTTTTGTTCACTCTGTGACGTCTCAATTAATGACGTGTATTCTCGAAGGTCTTATTCGTTGATGCTTCGTTTCAACGCGAAATGGACTGCGCCTGCACATGCTGTTTGTGTTGGATGGGTTAGCATGTGACGTGTTTATTAATTCAGTGTGATGGTTACTAGAATTGGTACAAATGTTACTTACATGAATTATGTTTATTTAGAGGTTTCAGTTAGTACATGTGAAGGAGAGGCACTGACCAAGTTGCCAAACGAAAAAATATAGAAGTGAATGATGTATGGTCCTTTTTAACACCAGAGCCACAGATCAACGATTCTATTTAATCTGTACACTAAGATTTGAGGATGACATAATGGCTTATTATGTCTAAAATATACCAGTTGCCAACTGGCCGAAATTGTACCATAATTCATGTTAATTTTAAATTTGATCGTCATTCTAATTCTATTGTCATGTGTGTGTGTGTCAAGCGCATGGTAGTAGTAAGGTTTTTTTTATATTTTCAAATTTAATCTATTTCTATTACTTAATGTATAAAAATATGAACTTTCTACACTCCTTCTACATATAAACTTTGACTTGGCCAAATGTCATACTCCTCCCTCCCTGTAATTTTCGTAAAATGTGGTGCAATGTTTTTGCTTCTTGTATTTTTATTTAGACACTGTATTTAATGTCGAATACATTGTTGCTCTACATTTTTGCATTGTATATTGCCTGTAAATGTACAATTATAAGAAGTTAATTATATTAATAAATATAGTCTAACCAGTGTTCGCAACCGTGTGATAATTATCGTACTTATAGGATAATTTCGTGCCTACGGACGAGGTACAATATCAGTATTATCGTACGCAGATGGTACAAGAATTTTCATTATGCTATATATTAATTAATTATAGTGATTATTTTGAAAAGTACGTACGTTAATTAAATTTAGCATACGCATAAACATTGATATCACATTTAATACGATTTATTTTGCTTCATTTACGATAATTCTACGGTACCGGTACGACAGTTGTCTTGCTTCAAGCTATGAACACTGAGTCTAACTGGAGTAAAGCTGTATTTTTCAAACTTTTTTATTTTAATATATAGCCTGGTTAGTGGAGTGTGATAGTAGGATAACATCAGAACCTGGCGCATGGATAACATTTGGTGTGACATAGGTAGATAGAAGGAGACCGTATCGGTAGCGGTTACCACGAACAACAGCATTCCCAATGAGAGTTGACGTTCAGGCAGTTTCATAAAACATTGCCAAAACATTTGCAGCATACAATTTCAAAAATAATTAGAAAGTGGAGAATTCCATATAAATTGGGATAAGGGCAGAGGGGTGATGCTGATTTTAATATATTTATTTTCGATTGCGATTTAATCTAAATTATATTTTCTGGCGTTGAGTATACATTTTAGAATACTTTATCTATTTATTAAAGCCGTAAATATTTCATCATCATCAACACCCTGCCCTTCTCCCAATTTATGATGGGTGGGCGCTACATGTATTTTTTAAAGGAAAACAAACAAAAACGATCCAATTGCTGTCATTAAGATCACTTCTGTTTGTTTTTCTTTGTCTATGGACAAATATAGTTACAGGCACTCATATTTACAAAGTATTTTCCATTTAGAATGGGTGAAACTCTATCTCACTTGATAGAAAGCACTGGAAGAGGTTTACGATGAAACAAGTGTACCTAAAGTACCTACTCTGATTTCAAATAAGTCTTGAAACCCTCTGAAACCCCATGTCAAAAAAGGTTGTATTTCATAATATTCATAGCCCATTCATCCAGTATTTGGGTTTTGAGGCTAAAACACAATTTTCTGCGTCAGCGAGTTTCAGCAAATTTTATGAACGAACAAAGCTGGCCAGTACATATTACCATACTGAATATGCTCACTGAAATGTCACATACGATATGAGTGGGTTGCAGGTTCTGCAAAAAGTATACGTTTATTTAATTCTTGTTTATACTAGCCTCGTTGGTTTAGTGGTCCGTAGCGCGACTGCTGAGCAGGAGGTCTCGGGTTCGATTCCCGGGTCGGGCATAGTGTTATTGAGTTTTTCTGTTAGGAAATTCTCAGTAGCAGCCCGGAGTTTGGAAATGTGCCCGGTTGATGGCAATAGGCCCATTATACCCAGTCTGTTGAGGCTATCTGTTTCAGTAATAGATACTAATATCCTATAAGTACCGGTTCCATACAATTTATTGGTCACGCGAATTCAGAACGGTACATTGGATTTGTCGCATTAAATGTTTTGGTCAATTACATGTATTAGTTATAGTTGATTAATTTTATGTTTAGGGCTATTAATGATTTCGAATTTATTATGAGAATGAATATGGATAGCTATAAAATTAGAGGAAGACCCAGGAAACAATGGATGGATTATACATGAAATGGCTAGAAAAGGAGTGATTACCGAGATGTCGGCTGACCGAAATGACCCTAAACCTCTCACCATCGAGAAAATCTCTCAAACATTCTGGTATTCTCGCAAATGCGATGATTAGCAAAATAAATATTCTAGACTCGTATTAGTAATATTCACCAAAACCATCACGATTGAATATAGATAAATCTTTAAAAAGCATTAACGCATGCATCCTCCTGAACTTCCATGACTTAATCAGAATCCTGCACAAATGGGGTCCGTCGTTTTTTTGACGAACTATAGCCTGCCGGGGTGGTGGTGAATGCAGCTACGATCTCGGGAAAGGTTAGAGGAGGATCGTGTGGATTTTAGTCGTTAGAAATCTGGCACAGCATTAAAGAGGATTTTTAAATTTTTTTTTTTGTTCATATGATATATGTTGTACCTCTAAATTTCACCGACGGCGACGGTATGCTGTTCAAGTCATATGTGATGGTGGAAGACCTATTGCCATATACCGGGCACAATTCCAAATGTCAGGCTGTTACTGAGAATTTTGTAACGGGAAATCTCTCCACCTTACCCACAGCAACCGCGGTTGCAGCCACTAGACCTATGAAGCAGTTTTACTGAAACCATGAAAAATTAGGTCTTGGGTTCGATTTCCAGGTCCGGCAAAGTGTTATTGGGTTTTTCTGTTAGGAAATTCTCACTAGTAGCACGGAGTTTGGAATTGTGCCCGGTAGATGGCAATAGGCTCACCACCTATTACATGGGACTTAATAACAGCATTGGTGAAATGTGGGTGTACAATTGTGTACACCTCTGCCTACCCCTTCGGGGAATACAGGCGTGATGCTATGTTATGTTATGTTATGTCATTGTGTTGGAAGAGGGATTTTGTTGGGGCCCGCCTTTTGAGCCTAAGATTGTGGGTTCAAACCTGGCGTGTATGGAACAACAAAAGAAAATTCAACTTTACTTACCAAGAACTCTGCTTATTAAATACAAATTTATTCATGCCTGTATTCTTCGCAGGTGTAACCCAAGGTGTAGACAGTTTTACTACAGCCGCATTTCACCAGTGATGTAATAGGTGGTAAGCCTATTGCCATCAACCGAGCAAATTTTTATGTGACTATTACTGGAAATTTCCTAAGAAAAAAATCCCATTTACACTTTACACGACTCTATAATTGAATTCAAGACCTCAAGCTCAAGCCTTCAGTAAACTTATGTTTGGAAATTTTTAGTAGCATCTTGGAGTTTGGAATAGTTCCCTGTAGATGACAATAGGCTCACCATTATATGCTTAATAACAGCTTTAATTAAATAAATATACACACCTCTGTCTACTCCTTCAGGGAATATAGGCGTGGTGTTATGTTACATTTCAACCGGATTAATTGCGTGTATTATTGGTTTTTGTTTTTCCTGAAGTTTCGAACACTTTGCAGCGTTCGTGGTCGCAGGATGACTTAAGTGACAGGCGTCATAACGGTTTATTTAATATTATTTTAGTCTACGGTACATGTAAGTAAAAAAAATATTTTTGTCTCTCATACATTTCTAGACGATTGGCCAAAAAAAGAGTGTTATGTTTTCAGGGTTCATGTACGTTTGTGAGTTCCTTTATTCAATCGTAACTTCTAAACGCCTGAATTGATTCAGGTGTGTCGTTAGAATCGTTGCATTCTCCCATTAACATAAGTTAGTAAGATTTAAAAGAAATGTCATATACCTAGTACCAGTGGTACTCAAAAAGGTGTGATATAAAAGATTATGAATTAATACATAAAATAAAAATATATATTTTATTTTCATCGCAGTCTGTAGACTAATAACAAAATATTTCACGGTACCGCTCGCCGATTGTGATGAAAATTCTTCAGTATCTTGGCATTTTACACATTTTAGTTCACTCTTGGCAAGCGTGCATTAAAATTTTTCAATTAATTATTTATTATTAAAAAACTAGCTGTGCCTAGCGGTTTCACCCGCGTTTAATTATATTATAATTAGTCTATAATGACTTCTTACAAGTATAGTCAGCTACCTGCCAGTAAAATCTTATCAAAATCGGTCCAGCCGTTTTGAAGTTTAGCCGGAACAAACAGACAGACAACCAAAAATTTTAAAAACTTATTTTTAGCCCTAAATATCGTGCAAATAACTGTATGAACTTAACAAAAACTATTATTTTGACATTACAAACAGACACTTAAATTATATTTATTTGTTTTAATATATTGATGTGATTAATACGGTTAAAAGCTGTTTTTTATAATGTGTAAGTAATAAGTTTAATCATACTTGAAACACCAAAAGTTATATCAGTAAATACAATTCTATTCACTTGTAAACTGGCAATGAAAGTGTTAGTAGCCCATTCGATAAACACGACGATATAAAACAGTTTGTAAGTCCGGTACGTGGTTACGCATAAATGTGTTGTGATAATCTACCGTTTGGTTGAATAAATATAATAAATAACTTTACTAATGTGTCTGTTATGGGGAAGATTTTTATTGGACGTGTAATTGTATGCGTAATAAGTACCAATGATGGGTCTGGATAGGGTTTTCTGGCCTTGTCGTAGTATTTGGAGCAAATTATGGTTTTTTTTTCTTGAATAAAAAGCTTGTGGTTAGTCTTCTAAGATCACACGATTTTTATTTTCTATGGCCCCTTCCCAATAAATACTCTTCTAGGTTTATTGGGAAGGGGCCATAAACAATACGTAACATAACATAGCATCAGGCCTGTATTCCCCGAAGGGGTAGGCAGAGGTGTACACAATTGTACACCCACATTTCACCAATGCTGTTATTAAGTCCCATGTAATAGGTGGTGAGCCTATTGCCATCTACCGGGCACAATTCCAAACTCCGTGCTACTAGTGAGAATTTCCTAACAGAAAAACCCAATAACACTTTGCCGGACCTGGAAATCGAACCCAAGACCTAATTTTTCATGGTTTCAGTAAAACTGCTTCATAGGTCTAGTGGCTGCAACCGCGGTTGCTGTGGGTAAGGTGGAGAGATTTCCCGTTACAAAATTCTCAGTAACAGCCTGACATTTGGAATTGTGCCCGGTATATGGCAATAGGTCTTCCACCATCACATATGACTTGAACAGCATAGCGTCGCCGTCGGTGAAATTTAGAGGTACAACATATATCATATGAACAAAAAAAAAAATTTAAAAATCCTCTTTAATGCTGTGCCAGATTTCTAACGACTAAAATCCACACGATCCTCCTCTAACCTTTCCCGAGATCGTAGCTGCATTCACCACCACCCCGGCAGGCTATAGTTCGTCAAAAAAACGACGGACCCCATTTGTGCAGGATTCTGATTAAGTCATGGAAGTTCAGGAGGATGCATGCGTTAATGCTTTTTAAAGATTTATCTATATTCAATCGTGATGGTTTTGGTGAATATTACTAATACGAGTCTAGAATATTTATTTTGCTAATCATCGCATTTGCGAGAATACCAGAATGTTTGAGAGATTTTCTCGATGGTGAGAGGTTTAGGGTCATTTCGGTTAGCCGACATCTCGGTAGTCACTCCTTTTCTAGCCATTTCATGTATAATCCATCCATTGTTTCCTGGGTCTTCCTCTAATTTTATAGCTATCCACATTCATTCTCATAATAAATTCGAAATCATTAATAGCCCTAAACATAAAATTAATTAACTATAACTAATACATGTAATTGACCAAAACATTTAATGTGACAAATCCAATGTACCGTTCTGAATTCGCGTGACCAATAAATTGTATGGAACCGGTACTTATAGGATATTAGTATCTATTACTGAAATAGATAGCCTCAACAGACTGGGTATAGGCGACGGTGGAGTAAATCTTGATCAGAGACACGCACCTGTTAATTTCATGGTAATAGGAGAAATGTGGCTGTGATTTGAAATTAAATTACGCTTGCTTCATGTTTTAATATCAAAGTAGCAAGTAGTCGTACTTTGGTCTTAGAAAAACTGACGGCATAGACAGTACAGGTATGCATTGTAAACATATTTGAAATAATGTAGTTGTAACTTAGGTGTTTTTAGTTTGGAAAAGAATTGGAATAAAAATTATTTTAGAATTAAATGTAGGTTAGCTTTTCAATGGGTAATGTTCGTATTGTTTGCCTTCACATTTTGGTGGACTACGGTTTAACTCTAATGTAAATTTAAATTAAGTATTTGCGAAAGCTGCAAGGAGAGTCAACTATTTAGTTAAGACTCATTCTGGATTTCTGTTAACGTTTCGAGAATTACTAGGACATGTAGTATTAGAAAATTGACTGTTACAGTAATTATGACTAGTACTTTATTGGCTATTTTAATATAAATATAATTGGAGGAAATACAAATAAATATTACTGCGAAATTTGGGCAGCTGCAATTCCGAAGAGCATATTAAAGTTTTTCTTTAATGAAATGTGTAATTACAGTGTGTACATGAAATTCAATTAGCGACCGTGTTTGAGCGTGCTGCAGCTGTACTTTTAGCGTTTATCGATGTTGAAGTATTTGTACTAATAAAGTTTGTATAGTATTACTTCCCGTCGGTGTTGTGTGGGACGTTTTTGAGATTATCTTCGTCCAGGAAGATAGGCACAAATTTCAAACAAGGCACAGTGAACATCACTATCGACAGTGGAGAATGTTTAATCACTCAGTACTCAGTAATGGCTGAATAGTTGGTGACGTCACCATAACACGTATTAATGAATGAAGAAAGGATTGCGATAGCTTAGATGGCAGAAGACTTGCGAGTTCCGAAACAAGCGCAGGCTTAAAACAAAAAAAAAACTATTTTTTCTCATAATGTTTATTCTATTTAATTTTATATGGACTGACATCCTACTTGCTTACTAATTTATTGAATTGTTATTTAATAATATGAAGAAGTGTGGCACGAGTTTAAAGTGACAAAATGTTAATTTTTTTTTTCTAATATTGATAGTTTATTAGAATAAAAATAATTTAATTTTAAATATTTGCTTGACGGTAATAGTGTGTCGAATATAGTGTATCCAAATAATTATATTATACCTATACTACCTAACTGCTAACACCTACCTATATTTTTGCAAGTAAAGATCAATCCTACTAATATTATAAACGCGAAAGTTTGTAAGTATGGATGGATGGATGGATGTTTGTTACTCTTTCATGTAAAAACTAATGAATGGATTTTAATGAAACTTTACAATAATATAGCTTATACATCAAAAAAACACATAGGCTACAATTTATAAAGATAATGTGTGAATTGTCCAAAATATGATGATAAGTGTCAAGTAAAAAAATCTACCATCTGCGAGCTATTCTGGCGTGCGCTGCCTAAACCCTTTGAGATATAACAAAATGATGTATAGTAAGGTGGAATTGTGTATCTTATATAGGTCTACAGAAAAAAACGAAATGGCATATATCTATCTCATAAGGATAACACACTACATCCATTTTAATACTTAAAAAATGGGCAATTATGAAGCGGTAATTGGAAAGCGGGACCGGAATCGAAATTTCATGATTACTCTTGGTCGCGATATCCGACATCCACGCGGGCGAAGACGTGGGCATCGGCTAGTCATTCATAAAACTCTTCTAGCGGTTATAATATTAATGTCGTGTTCTTAAATCTATGCAAATAAATTTAAGTTTCCGAAGGTTGAATTAAACGATACAGTAAGTAATTTCAATCCAAAACCAATTGATACTATCGCATAAAATAATATCTTTTCACACAACGCTGATAGACATAAACCGTCAAACAAAATGTGAAACCCGATATTAAAATCAGACGCAGCACCTAGAAATAATAAAATTGATATCAGTATTAAAACAAATAGATAACGTATCCGGAGGCAACGTCGACATTAATGTAGCATGTCAGTTTATGAGGTAGATGCATTAATATACATTAATCATTTGGAAGCACCTAATGAAGGTGAGAAGGAAATGACGGAGAAATATTTTGTTACAACTTGATTTCTGTTGGTATTTATTTATAATTACGATTATTAGAAAGCTATGGAAGAACAAGAATTGAAAATAAATAAGACCAATTTGCTGTATTTAAATAAAAAAACTGTTAATTTCATTATGGGAAGGGCTCGTGGTTAAATAACAGTCGCATAAATCTATCAATTTACGTTAAGCCGCGCTTGCCCGGTCTGTCTGAGGATGGATGAAAACCCCTTCCTGCTTTCGAGAGCACATTAAATAAGTCCCGAATGTCAAATGAAGATCTATGACAACCCTTACCGCTGGTAGTGCGCATGCCTGCAAATTTGACAGCCAGTCTTACCACGAGATACCGTGTTATCCAGTAACTGGGTTGTGGAGGTCAGTAGTTGGCGAAAAGCTAGGCAGACTGATTGTTAATTCATATTATTATTATTAGATTTCTATAGTATGTTTGATGTTATTATTGTGGTTGGAGTGTGAAGAGAATAAACCATCACAAGTTACTGTCATGCTAGTAGAACTTAATGGCTCCAAGTTTCGTACAGTTTAAACACAGTTGGTGAATCCTTTCTTTATTATTATAAGTTTATTCAATATTTAACTCGCATAAACACAAAACAAAATGTTTAATCATTTTTATAATAAAATCATTTAGTGACATAAAGTTGTGGATACAATTTGTGTGGAGTCCCTGACTCCTATGCTTGGTGATAAACCTGTGTTACAGGAGTTAGCGATATACTACATATAATGTAATCATCATATTATGAGATTTTTAATCATTGATTACAAAAGTAATTCTATCAATTTCACATCAATATGTACATATATAATGTTTTTATAAATCGATGATAATAATGCTGTTAAAATGCATAATGAAATCGTTCGAAGCAATCAATACCACACGATACCAAGCTTTGAAAGCGCAAAACGATAAAAAGTAATACTCATACAATATAATTATGACCCCTTCGTACGGCTTTGGCCAGAAATTAAAGATGGAGATGATAACGAACGATGAATATTTATTCAGTATTTCGACTTACTGATTATAAAATCACATTCTTTGCCGACTTAATAAACAATTGGCATCGATAAGCCTGCTCACATCGAATTAATGAACAAACTGGAATTAAGAAAACATTATAGTGAAAGAAACATAAATGTAACCGATGTCCTTACATATTGCAAAACAAACACATGTCAAAACTTTATCTTTTAATTTTTTTTCTCATTTATTTACATTATCTAGCTTTTTGTGGGTGCTTACAAAATAAATGATTATTATAAGACTGATAATTACATTGTTTTTTGGTTATCAAATAAAACCTCTAGTAGGGTATTTTTTTAAATAATTCAACCAATCAATACCTAAAACTTATAATAATGGTTTTTTTAAAAAAAAAAAATTCATGTCGTATCATTTATTCATCAAAAAGGAAATAAGAGAAACAATGCTCATATTCATAAAATGAAACCTTAGTACGAATGTTACGAAAATTAAGTGCTGGATACCAGATCCGACAACGGCGATATAAAAAATTAATAAAACCCCGCATACATGATAAAGACAACTGCTATCCTCACATAAATAAACGATGGTCTCATCTTACAACGACTTGGCGACGTGTAAAATATTGTTATCGATAATAAAACTACAATAATTCAAAGAGCAGAACGACTTTATACTGAATCTTGTCACGTATTGAGAAATTTGAGAACAACATGTAAAATAATCTCGACCGATATAAAATAAGATCGTTTTATGAATAAATTATAGCAATGTAAAGTATGATAAACGATGGTAAGGATTGTAATGAAACGGCATGAGGTGTACAACCTACAACGTAAGTAAATGGCAAAGAATTTGAATCTTATTGTGTAGCTAATAAGGCTGTTAATGAAGCAGGTACTATGAATTATGATAGAACTTGCGCGGATGGATCTACGCCTCACATCAAGCACAGCGGGTGGTTCCGACAAGTAAACTAGTATCTCGCAGTGAGGGTAACGTAATAATCTTAGTATTAACGACCAAGATAACAGGACACTTATTAGTGAAGGAGATTGGAACAATGCTTGTAGCGATAGGGGTCAAAATTAAATTGCTTTTGCCATTAATACCTATGTTCATTGAACACTCACGATTCAAATGATTATGTTGTTACGAATAATTAAAGTTCTGACGTTTTTAGATCAGGTCATTGGGCTGGTGAAGATCATCTCACTAGTTGAATACCAGTTGTTATTTTTAAATTGAGTTATGAATAAATATAATAAAGTGATTATACCGGACTTGAGTACCTACATGAGCTTTTGTTTTTACTGTACCTTGTTCTTACAGTAAGACGTTATTATTTCTGTCAAGTTTATAGCTACTTAATTTTTATGATGCTTCATTTTACGTGTGTCTTAAAATATCTAGGAAACTTGATTGTAATGGTGGCGATGGTATTAAAATATACTTGAGAATGTTAATGAAATGGATATTAACTTGTAGATTAATGTACAAAAAACGTGATATGAAACCGAAGCTTGCCTTGGTGTGCCATTTAATGGTCTTAACGAACATGACAACAGGGTCTGTCATTGTAATAATATTAATTGCATTAATTATATATCAGAAAACATGTACCGAGTACTCTGTAACAACAATATACGAAATAATGTCTGAAGGCGTTTGAAATATATTTTTGCAAATTTGGATTATTTTTAAATGACATTGAATTAATGAATTATACAGCCACGGTGGGAGAAATGTTTTGACTAGCGATTGTAACTGTTTCGTACGTACAGTCACGAGCACAAACATGTAAACACAAACTTTTAAAAACTCACCGATAATATCTCTAGCGTGTATTACTAAGATAATTAGGTATGTAACACAGAGAGAAGAACCAATACTTCTACATTAGTCATACACTATGATTACTATATTAATCAGACTAGCTGTACCCGTGGCTTTGTTCACGTCAAAGTATTCTTGACGCCAAACTAAGATTTCAATTATGCATACATACAAACTCACATCCAGATTCCCATTGGGGTAGGCAGAAATTAAAACACACGTAGGTCTCTGACATGGCTTTACACTCCATCGCGATGATGAGAGACGATATTTTCCTTTACAGTTTTAAGCAAGTTATCATTAATTTATAAGACACACATAACTTTGAAATATCAGTGGTGCGTGCCTTAGATTCGAACTTAAAACTTTTGACTTGTCAGTCCAACGGTACACCACCACAACAACTAGGCTATCACTGCTTAGTCAAAAGCTCAAGCACACAATCTTATCAAAACCTTATCAACACAAACGTTAACTAGACGAAACAACTCAAAAAAATCAATCCAGCAGATATGATTTCAATTGAAAAACACGTAGAATTCCCGTCTCACAAAGCATGCAGGTATTATTATGAACATAATGCCCGGAGGTTGGCGACAGGTGACAAAAACTGTTATGAATGCCGGACTGAACTCGGTTTTTGCGTCGAACCCGTCCTGAATGCACGGCCCACACTTAAGAATGCAGTAGCACTGAGCCGATGGGATGTAAGACGAGCGACTGAGATTTGGCCAGAGAAACTGCGGTTTCTCGTGACTGGTTTATTCTTGAAACAGTATTTGTAATTGTTATATTCGTGTATTTTTTTTGACTTAACGGAACTTGTCACATATGACCCTGAAACATAACATAGCATCACGCCTGTATTCCTCGAGGGGGCAAGCAGAGGTGTACACAGTTGTACACCCACATTTCGCCAATGCTGTGTCTTGAATTAAATAAGTCCCATGTGGTGGTAAGCCAATTGCCATCTACCGGGCACAATTCGAAACACCAGGCTGCAACTAAGCATTTTTTAACAGAAAAACTCGATAACACTTTGCCCGACCGGAGAATAGAACCCGAGACCTCAGCAGTCGCGCTCGCGGTTGTTCACAATTGTGTGACAATGACAAGAAGGATATATCTTGCACTAATTGTAGTTTGACAATTGTGTGACAATGACAAGAAGTATATATCTTGCACTTATTATAGTTTGACAATTGTGTGATAATGACAAGAAGGATATATCTTGCACAGAGTGTAGTTTGACAATTGTGTGACAATGACAAGAACGATATATCTTGCACTAATTATAGTTTGACAATTGTGTGACAATGACAAGAAGGATATATCTTGCACTAATTATAGTTTGACAATTGTGTGACAATGACACAAAGGATATATCTTGCACTAATTATAGTTTGACAATTGTGTGACAATGACAAGAAGGATATATCTTGCACTAATTGTAGTTTGACAATTGTGTGACAATGACAAGAACGATATATCTTGCACTTATTATAGTTTGACAATTGTGTGACAATGACAAGAACGATATATCTTGCACTTATTATAGTTTGACAATTGTGTGATAATGACAAGAAGGATATATCTTGCACTAATTGTAGTTTGACAATTGTGTGACAATGACAAGAAGGATATATCTTGCACTAATTATAGTTTGACAATTGTGTGACAATGACAAGAAGGATATATCTTGCACTAATTGTAGTTTGACAATTGTGTGACAATGACAAGAATAATGCTAATAGAAAGCACGTGCTTAACGACATTTATTTGGCTTAGCCTAAGTCCTAAGGCATCCTATGCATTAATATTTTAACCAGTAGCTTCATTTTTCTGAGTCACAGAATACTCAAATTGCCCGATTTTCTTGCTTCAATTTTTCTCCCCATAGTATATTAGTAGTCATCTAACTAGCTTGGTTTTCGTTTTCATGGCTCAACCCCTGGTGTAACGTTATATAACTGCGCAGTTACACTCACACGTCGCGTCGCCGCTACCGTCATCAGCTTTATGAACTGTATTTCCTTTTATATCTAACAAAATCAATGACATGTTAGTGCAACTCAAAGATTGTTGTTGACTCTAAGTTTCAAAACTAATATTTTTTAAAGTTTCTGTATTAGTTATTGCTGACTGCTTCGTTGGTCTAGTGGTCGTATGCACGGCTGCTGAGCGTGAGGTCCTGGGTTGGATTCCCAGGTCGGGCATTGTTATTGCATTTTTCTGTTAGGAAATTCTCAGTAGCAGCCCGGAGTCAGGAAGTTGGTGGTGTGACACCCCCGTGCTTCGGAGAGCATGTAAATCCGTCGGTTCCACGCCCGATTTCTCTCTGGTCGTGTCGTATTTCCGTCCCATCGGAATATGAGAGTGAAGGAAGAGGGAGTGCACCTGTGTTTGCGCATATACTTGTGCACTATAATATCTCTAATAATCTCCGTGGAGATAGGCCGCTGTGACCGAAATACGGTCGGAAGAAGTATTAGTATTAGTTATTGCTACTGTTAGGCCACTGTTACATTTAATATGTCACTGCTACATCGACGCGATAAACAAATTTATGAATTTTAGTATTGGTTGCTATAAAACATACTCACTTCCATTCTCTTGTTTATAATACCGAAATATAGCTACAAACTATAGGAAGACTAAAAAAAAATATAGCTACAAATTAAAGGATGTTCTTAAAACGATTCAAAAACATTATACCCAACTCTATCTATACTCTGGAAAAAGACAATTGGATCGAACCCGGAACCTTCAGCGCATAAGCCGATCTCTCAGCCACTGCGAATAGCAGCAGCTGTTTACAACGATATTATTGCATGATTATGTACTTAAGAAGTAGCACTGAGAGAATAATGATGATTATAACAAATAAGCTTAATAAACTCATCCATAGCAACCCCAAACTGCAAGTAATCACGATATTGTACATCAACAATTTCCTGCATTAATCGTTTATGAATAAAGAACGAACATTAATCTTACGTGTAAACAACCAATAAGATGACTATCTCAAATCATCGGGTCAGTATCTCCGTATGAAATCTGATTGTACACACAATATGGTTAATTGCATCGTGTGGTGTAAGCCCGATGGTAATCGGATGTTCGTTTTAAAATAAAATTATTTTTACGCATGTGAGCTTGTGAATAGTATGAGCCTGTGTATGTGTGTGTGTAAGTGTGCCTAGTAATTATGGCGATGTTATAATGTGCTATAAAATATATTACTTTAAAATAATGTGTTGGGGTTTTTTTAAGAGTTTATTTTATATCAACGTTGCTGGTTCCACATTGTGTTCGAGTTGTGAAACTTTACAAATCGAAGGGATTTGCAGTACATATTTAATAGACTGGTCGCTCGAAAAGCTAATAAGAAATTAAAATTGGACTCAAATTAAGATCCGCATGAGGTAACATTTGTTTAAAACTCTTTGTTTAAAAATTTGCTTTGACATTATAAGAACCCCGACAAGAAATCACAAGCATCTAAAATTGTAGGCTTAAACGACAAACAAAATAAAACTCGTATTTTTAGGAAGTCGCAATTAGCTCATCAGTGCATTAAAAATAAACCAACCCTTTGATGTTAAGTGTTTACTATCCCATCAAAAAGCACCCCTCGTTTACGACTGGTAGTCAAAATAAATTCTCACATATCACCAAAAACATTTCCAAATCATCTACATTTGTTTCCAATTATATCGTTGATGTACACACTGTGAATCGTACGGATGTCTGTCTGTTTGGTAATTAATATCTCCTGAACGTTCTTTCAACACATGTGGGTTTACGGATTTATTGCATAACTTAGTTTTTTTGCTGCCTAGCTCCCTGTCCTGTCGTCAATGATGTATTGGCTTCACATCCTTTGAAAGTTTTGCTAAATAATGTGGACTGATTTTGGATAAACTTCTGAATTTTGTGGTTTAGACATGGTTTTAGTATAAGAGATAGACTAGTGATAATTCTGATATTATGACTTATAATATTATTCATATAATTCGATTTTATTTCAAGATCATTAACAAATATAGATTTTGACTATTGACAGTGAACCTATACATAAATACTTTTTTTTAGTTATAAAATAATGTGTAATGAAAAATATGGTCATGAGCAGGATTTGAACCTGTGCCTCTTGGTTAAATACTCCAGGCGCTCTGACCGCTAAGCCCGCATTTTTTTCTTTTTTTTTTTTTTAAACGTTGCCTGTACTAGGAATTTCTTCCTGTATCGTGGGTGCGTTTACAGACAATTATAATCTCACAAGCACACACACACCCAGACCCGGAGCAATTATCTATAGATCGTACAAATATTTGCTCCGTGCAGGAATCGAACCTGCGACACGCAGCGCAGCAGTCGGTCTCTCGACCACTGCGCCAACCGCGCTGTCGTGATTTATATAATGCAAAGCTGAAAACCAAAAGGTTATTCATAAATTAAGGTAATATTAGTAGATCTGTAAATGATTGCTAGATAAATATCGCCAGGCGTCTCCTTAAGACGAATAAAAAGAAGATTGAAAATTCAATGGATTTTGAACGAGACAAAGTAGCTCAGTTGGTAGAGTGATGACCCGGAACGTCAAAGCTTGCGGGTTCAAACCCCGTTATTGTCCATTATTTTTTCAATGTTTCTTTAAAAAAATAGTAATTCATAAATTAACGTTTTTAGAAGCTAGCGACAAAATATCTAGACCAAAATAATTTTATTAATGCACGAAGAAATGTGATCTCTGTTTCCAAGCAATAGCATTACCAGTCCAAAACAATAATGAACGCATCGGCGAAAGGACCAAGAACAGACACTTTTCTCATTTCACGGTGCGAAGGACCAAAATTAAGATACAAGCAAGTAAGACCCTAAGTGCTTATCAAGTGGTCCTTGAGCAGTCTGTCGGCAACCATAGTGTTTTATGTTAATTATATAACAGCATTTATCAGTAATTTTATGGGGGATGATAAGAGATTAGAAAGACCCTCTTAGGAAGTGCCTTAATAGAGATGTTGGGGAATGGTGGGTGAAAGGTTCGTTGTAATTAAGAAGTTTAAGGTTTTATTAATTTTGCGATAGATTCTCGTGTCTTTTTTGGTGGGTTTGTGGATTTTTATTAAGTGTTTTGATAAAACATAAAGCATTGTGTTTTATCAAAACAGTAATAATGGTATGATTTATTAACATTTATTCCGCAAATAAACCTCCAAATCTCCAAAGAATTAGCATCATTGATAAAACATCTATTCACGTAAAAAGTAAAAACAGATGAATATAATTATTTTCCATAAACACCTATAACAACCTACCCCTTAGAGAAATTCAACCCTAATGTCCATTTTTAATTACAAAAAGGCCCGCATTTAATATCCCCATACAAACACAGACAGAAAACAAACACACCTTTTTTTTAGGCCGGCGACACATCCAGCGTTATCAACTCGGTGTTAGGCCGCCGGCACACTCGGCCAGATAATGGCCAACCCGGTCAATATTTGAAAACCCATCAGTGACAACGACAAAATGACTTCTTCACTTTACTAAGACAATTTAAAAGTCAACATTAATGAAAATGAAAATGAACTCTAACTCCTTAGTGGCAGAGTCGATATTGTTATTGATTATGATCATGTATGTGTGCGTGTTTGACTACTTGATCCATTAGGCATCGCTTTGAGTATTAAAAATAAAAAAGATGACATAGGAAATGTCTTTGGTAATGATTCCGTTGGAGTTGATATAATAGATATTTTTATGTAAGTAGCTTAAAGTAGAGGCTTTAAACATATTTGGTGTAGGAGTACTCACTTTTAAAAGTAAATGGGCACTCTTATAATGACGAATTAACTTTTGACCTCAATAAAAAATAATGGCCAATAACTTTGTTAAGCTTTGATCAAGAATAAGCGTGGACCGAAACCTAATTTAAAAGTAAAAAGACTTGAAGGCGTTTGTTTCGTAACAAGAGACTTATTTAAATTGGTTTTTAAATTGTAGTTGTATTAATGGTTTGTCTTCTTACGCCTACCAACCGTGGGGTTACTTTTTAAATTAATGTCAATGTAAATCCAATTCCAATGTCAAAACAATTCATAATTAATAAAAACGAACGTAATCGCACGTAAACGCGTAATCTTAAAATAAGTTTGCCGAGATCACTGTTGTATCAATTTTAAAGCATATTTTTACAGTAGTTTTTTTTTAAGCAAATATCCATATTGCCATTCAAAAGCTCAAATTGACATATTTCTAATGTCAATCGCGCAGATTTCTTTTCAAGATTAAGCCTACTTTTCATTTGGAATATAACATTAAAGTGTAATTCAATTACAAAAAAAAAAAATACAACCGAATTGATAACCTCCTCCTTTTTGGAAGTCGGTTAATAAAATAGCGTTCGGTGGTACAGAGCTAAAAAAACTGATCTTATATAAATTGTCGAACAAAACAGTATTCTTCAACAACCCTTTCAAATGTAATGAGGGAATTAACAAGAAACTCGTGGAAAATCAAATTCCATCATCAACACTTAAATAATTAGAAAGACTACAAAGTGCCAGGAACAGACTCCAAAATCCAAAAAGTTAAAAGCACAATAAATTTTAAAACAAAACAGGCGTAGAGTAAATAAAGATTAAAGTATTTAATCAGTTTGTTCTCGTTGTTTTAAAAGTTTCGACATGACTTATATCTTGTGAAGTTTTGGTTAAATTAACGTTCAGAGAAATAAGGGGAATTTAAGAAAGGAAAACAAATTAAAGTCGCAAAACTTTGACCACAAATAAGAAGAAGGCTAACATATTTTCTATTCGGCTTTTTGGAATAAAAGAGAAATTACTTCTTGGGTGTTTCCTCGCAAAATATAAACCAAAATACTAATAGGATTGATTTGGAATTTTATCCGTAACACAGTTATCTCTTAGCAACAGACATATATTTTAGCGATAGGTATGCCTTTATCTTTATACCAAAGCATAAAACCTTTTAAATTGCTAAAAAAAAATCCCAACCTTAGGAATTTCTCCTCTAAAGAAATTGTAGTTAATGCAAATTATTTCTTTAGTGCGGGATACGAACCCGCGGCACGGGGCACATCAGCAATTTAATTCTTCTATCGATGACTTTTAATACTGCCACAATTAAACACAAAGACTCACCCACCAAACTCTTTACACGAACAACTTCTCGAACTTACCTGTAAAGTCAAAGTTAAAGATGACATTAAAAAACAATTATAAAAAAAAAACCATCTACCTACTATCGATACATTAAAAATTGACAGTGCATTTGTATTTATAGGGTTTTAAGCGTAGGTGTGGGATCAAAGGGAACATTATGCGTTTCTTATACGAAGATAGTGGCGTTATAGACGCCTATTCCATACGGTAAAGATTACAATTTTATTTACTACTCAAAAACGTTTGATAATCTATGTCTTAATTAACTAAGCGAGAGAGGACCTTGTACCATGAAAACATACGTTCCACCACTGAGTTTAACGAACTTGAATTTCACATTCGAAAACAGCCTCTGAATTGTAAGGTATTGAGTCGTTTTTTAAATGATGGTGATATGATAAATTGTGATCAACTATCGTTTCAAGTTCATTAGTAACGGCCCCTTTTACATGTGTTGCGCCGGCAACCAATATCCATTTGCTTCGGGCTGATTTGATTAGAGCTTATTTTTATAAATAACACCACAACATGCTTTATTATGATACATGTTAAATTAAAATTCTTTCTTAAAGCCTCCATCGATGTAACGGATAATACAAGTCATAAAATTGACATTAAAAATGTAAAGGAAAAGATAAATTTTATTTTAATAAGTTCCTTTATCTCAGACGATCGGACCCATAAATCCGATCGGGATCTCTCCAATTCAAAATTTAATACTGGAACATAAAACAAACAGACTGACAAAGTACTGTAGTTGTAATCCTTAAGGAAATTTATTAAGAGGAATTCGTATCAATCACAAAACGTAATCCTGTTCGGTCGTAAACAATCTGTGTGGGTCCAGGTCTCAGTGCAAGCGGGAGACTGAGGAAAGATTAGCGGTATGCTTCATTAGTAAAAATCCCATCCGACTTATTAACTAGATGATAATAGATTTAAGTCCTACAAACAAAAAATAATATTTGACGTAATTTAGGAGCCATTTGTTTTTAAATGCTTTTAGGTGACAGAAAGATGAAAGTTATTAAGATGAAAAGGTAGTGTTACAAAGTTCTTATCAGATAGGATTCTAAGCATCGCGATTTGACTGGCTTGCATGAATTCTATAGACAGACAAAACACGGAATGAAGATCGCTTCTGAGATGACTTAAACAAGTCCGAGGCGGGGCAGAGATTCAAATTAGTACGAATATTTTGCATGATACAGTTCATAATACACCATGCGGCGACCGCGTTTCGCCCGAAACACGGCCGTACGTTTTGGCACGGTTTGGACACGAATTGATCTAGCATTAATCATTCTTAAATAGTTTTTTAGCTCAAGTGTTAAGTTTTAATAATATATCTTACATGTGATATGATGAGGTCTACCACCTTACGCGTTTAAAGAAAACCGCTTTCCGCTCTCACTGAGACCATATGCGATCAGCAAGGAAACTTTACGAGCTGTCACCTCGTTGATTACTAAAGCATCATAGTCTAACAAAATTTAGGATATTAGATTATAGTGTACGGTGTCCTGTTAGTATTTTTCATTGTTATGGATGAAATATATATAGTTACTAATAAACGAAGAGTAAATCGAAAAAGTTATAATTTTAAATAGAAAAAGAAGGAGCACGTGAGCAGGATTAGAACCCGCGCCTCCTGGATAAATATTCCAGGCGCTCTGACTACTAAGCCATCTCGACCTCTAATCCGATGCGCCCCTATCAGAAATTATTCGAGCCTTTTATACCAGAATGGGTTACGGTTTCGGATAGTTTTTTATTTTGGATATTCGATAGTTTCGGTTACGCTTACGGAGCGCCATAACACCCCTGCTTCTAACCAAGAAGGTAGGAAAGGGACTGCTAACGAAGGGAATAATACTTAACCCTTAAATGTATATCAACGTACTTTCGTTCGGAAATTCGTTTAAGGTAATCTAGTATTTATAGAAAAGTTTAATTCAATCCAAGATGTCAGAACTTTCATCGTAGAAACAATAATAAGAAAATGGTTCTGAACGAATTTTATCGTTTACGATACGTTATGCATTTAATGTTTAAAGTTGAAGAAAAACCTTCATATATATATTTATATATTTTGCTATTGTATATGGCTCTTACAGAATAAAAACCTTCCATTGAAAAACATAATTAAATTTAATGTAAGACTCAACGAACCTGACCAATTTAACGTCAATCATATATTTAAATTTAATATTTCATATAAATCCTTACATACCACTTATTTGTAATACCCAATTACACTTTAAAGCTCAAAAACTTTAATCTCACGGATATCAACATTCACTTTATAAATATTTCACAATACACTCATAGACATTACTTGTTCGAGTGTATGCGCCCGCGCATAAGTGTTCGTTAGCGTTTGACAGTTAAGTTTAAGTTGTTGACGTTGATGCATGGTGTTAACGGAATAATGCGATTTCGTTATTGAACGTAAAATGCATCTATTATCACATTGTATTTTCTACATGAGTTTATTTATAATATTACTAAATAATATGTTTTTTAATAGCAGTTTAAAAACACCAGCGACTCTTTTTTTGTTTTTAGGGGAAACCTTCACCAGGCGCTGGGATTTTTGGTCATAAAACCGGGGAGTATAGGATTTTTACCTCACTAAAACCAACCCGGTGGTCACACTCAGCACTTTGAGGGGCGCTCCGGGTCCTCTTAAGAGACCAGCAACGGAACAGGAGGGTTCCGTTGCTGGGCACATCCCTGAAGAACATTAGCGACCTAAATATCTTAGGAAATCGAAATAAAATCATATTTATCCTGCTCACGTATCATGTATTCTTTTTCCACAATAATGTATTACTTTAGAGTTTACTACGTAAAATAAAATCATTTATTAAAAATTTAATTACTGCACTAGTACTTTTTTCTATTTTACAAAGAATATGTTAGTAACAGTTTCTTATAACCTAATAATTAAAAAAACCTAAGCATCTATATAAAGAAATTATTGTTATAATAATACCTAATAAGACTAGCTCAGGAAAAGCAGAGTGAGAACGCTAAAGTAATATTCTTTGTGAATAGCAAAATACAACCACAAGGGAAGGGTTTAAATCTGTAGATTGGAGTAACTATCCTAAAGGTGCAGGCTTAAACCCTGCTCGCTGTCGCAGTTTTCTATCCTCAAAAGAAATAACAGCAATATAAAAACAGAAGCAGAGTCAATCTTGGCAAAGAAGCAAGGCAAAATTAATGTAAAATTTTGATCAAAATTCAAACTGTAACTCTGAATAAGTAAATGAATCAAAGGACAGTCATCCTCCATGGATAGAAATCAGAATATTATCTATAAAGCAAAGGTGACCCACAAACGGGTTGAATATATGAATAATATTTAACACCAAAGAGCACGGATGCAAAGGTATCTACGGATTTGAAATACATTAACACTTGTAAATTATTTAATACGTTATCTTGAATTAGGCATGGTCAGAATATTGAAATGGATGCGACAAGGTAACTAGGGGTAGAATTTCTGATATGCAATTAGAACATAATGTTGGGAAATAGCATCATGCCATTGATAGTCTAGTGGTATGATCGTGGTCTGGCAAGTTCAAACCTAGGAGATGGCACGTACCACTGACTTCCCTATTCAAGTGGGTACTAAAATTATTTATCTCTTGCTTAAAATGGTAAAGGGAAACATCGTGAGGAAACCAGCACACTTGAAAGATGTTCTTGATGGTGTGTGAAGCCATGTCAAACATCTATGGGTGGTTTAAACTCTTAAACTAGATTGTTCATCTGTTCATTAACCACACGATAAGAAGATCACGCCAGTATTTAGGGGTTAAGCATATACTATTGTATATCTACATGTCATCGATGTTATTTAGCAGTGATAGCCTAGTGGTATGACCGCTGGACTGACAAGTCAAAAGGTCGCAAGTTCTAAACCAAGGCACGCACCACTGAGTTTTCGAAGTCATGTGCGTACCATAAACTAATTATCACTTGCTTAAAGCGGTGAAGGAAAACATCGTGAGGAAACCAGCACACCTGAGAGATTTTCTCGATGGTGTGTAAATCCATGTCAGAGACCTACGGGTAGTTTAAACTCTGACACTAGGTTGTTCATCAACCACACGATAAGAAGAAGATCGATGTTATTTTAACGTTTTATGGGAGACTCTACTAGGCACGATACCAAACTATTGCCTGCTACCGAAGAAAACCCAATAATATTTTTCTCGAGTGATTGTAAAATGTACCTGTTGAGCATGAAGTCCTTGGTCAAATTTTCGTGTCGGGCAGTTTTTTTCTGTTAGAAAGTTCTCAGAAGCTACCTGGAGTTTTGAATTGTGCCAGGCAGATATCAATAGCTTCACCACCAATCAATCTGCTTAACTTAATCCCAATTACATTGGAGTCGGCTTCCAGTCAAACCGGATGCAGCTTAATATAAGTATTTTACATAGCTACTGCCTATCTGACCTCCACAATAGCCTAGTTACTTGGTAACACGATGACTCATGGTATGACTGATTGTCAGACTTTCAGGGCTCTGGTTACCCGTAACGACTGTCATAGATTTGACGACCGGGACCGATGGTTTAATGCGCTCTCCGAGGTCTCAGGGGTTTTGCTATGAAATGATGGTCACCCATCCATAGACCAATCGCGGTAAGCGTACCTTAACCTCGATAGAGCGATCTATGCGGCGGTTACTTAGTCACGAACCCCTATCATATAATAGCTTCACCACCATAAGACTAGTAACTGCATTAGCGAAATGTGTATTCACTATAACAATACAACTTTGGCTAACCCATTACGCTGTTATTATGCTATGTAATCCTTCTAGAATAGTCCTGATACACGGTCTATAATCACGTGCTCACTTACAAATATACTTATAGATGATCTGATAAAGTTTCAATAAAGACATAAAGCGTGGTATGCACTGTTAAACTTGACCCGCTGTATGAAGACCCCGAAGACCTTGTCATGTCTCAGTCAGTTTGAGCAGCATCGGATTCCTAAATAGTCGTGAGCCGCGTGTCATTCCTTATCTTCTGAGTTCGTGTTTTATTTTTTTAACTATTGTTACGTTTATTGTTACTTGAGAATTTTGGTGATATTTGAGAGAAGCTTATTTACAATTAATATTGGTATTTTTTTGAATATCGTAAAAATTGACTTTTGAAAGGTATTCTGATCATTGTGACATTTAAACATAGTGAAGTCTTAGATAGCTAACGACTTTACGTCTCCTTTAGGTATCTACCTTAAAGTCTATTGGATTAGGCAAAGGATAACCTGTCAGATGAAGAATGGGATGTCAATTAACATCACTTCATTAAAGGGATAAAGGGAGGTTCCCTTTCATTTCGGTAGTGAGTGAGCAAGAGGTGAATAGAAACAACGCCGTTTCCAGTCTCATTCTTTATTCGCACGGGTGCTCGCTTGAATTTTGTTGAACAACTGTTGATGTCTATTAATATGGTGGAATATATTCTAAAAATGTAGAAGTATTCTCAAACAATATTCAGAATATTACTATTGTATTTACATGGAGGCAAATTTAATTCTCAGACTATAAAATATTGTTTTGAAACGTTTAAGAATTTCAATTACAAGAAATTTGGAGTGCCATTTAAGATTTTAATAATCTCTCTGTTACAACATAAATCATTCACGATTTTATAATAACTTGAGAAAGGTACGTCATTTCTAAAATTTATTAAATTAAATCTGGCTATCATAACTAACAATTTTAATATAAAGTGGAATACTCAATCAAAAAATTTATTACAATGTGGCGTGAAAAATAAACAAGTATGGTTAAATATATATTGTAAATTAATTCATGGGGATTCTAGAGAGATTTGTTTTTCCCATACCTGACGTTTCGCTTCAGATGATTTACTATATAATTATAGCAAAAAGTGAAACAGGTAACACAGCTAATTATAACTATGGCACCAAATAAATTTAGTTCTCACAGAATAGAAAAAATACTGCAGAAGCGAAAACAAAGAACATAAAGCTTGAAACATAGTTTTTTTCCTCTTTTTGTTTGATAAAGTATGATAACCTAGGCTTACTCTTGAAAATAATTCCGCTCGATTGACATTTTAAATATGTCAGTTCGTACTTTTAAATGCAAAAATGTCAAAAAAATAAGTATAGAATCGGGATATTATTAAGGCAACATGCTTTAAAATTGCGGCAACTGCAATTTTGATAAATTTATTGTAATATTTCGCGTCATTATAAAGCGTCTATTAAATATTGGAATTGGATTGTAATTGGTATTGCGTATCGTTCGTATATGACTTTTAACATAGCTTCTTTTATAACTAATTACCTAAAGATAAAAAATTACATGCAGTTTTCAAACCAAAATAAACAATACATTAGACATTAGAGTCCTATCTAATCATTGCCCGGAAGTAATTAAAACCTTTTTAGGTAAATGGGTCGAAACAATTAAGCAACCTGACATTACTGACCCACTATCTAAGTACTTAGTATAATTCTGAATCCCGGAAGGACATTTACTAGCTGACCATACAGAAATCACAACTTACTTGCTTTAGAAGAAATCTGACTAAATTATTCTGCTTTAGAAGACTGTGTTGGCCAGCCCCAGATAACCGAGGGATACATTTTAATTTTAGGAGGTATGGTCAAAAATCTAATTAATCTATAGCGTTACCGTTGCTTAAATTTGCAGCTCGAACAGCTTTCTAAGCATGTCCGTGGGCCGCAGGGACTCGCCGATGTGACGACACTGGATGCGGCTACACATTGCGGGTGGTCGCGTCCAGGGTTTGGCATAAACTGGCACTCCTATGCGGTGCCACTTTGTGAATTCTGTGGCTTTGTTTTTGTATGTACTAACAATCTTAATATATATAAATCTCGTGTCACAATGTTTGTCCTCAATGGACTCCTAAACCACTTAACCGATTATAATAAAATTCGCACACCATGTGCAGTTCGATCCAACTTGAGAGATAGGATAGTTTAAATCTCAAATTATAGTCGCGTGCGAAGCCGGGACGGACCGCTAGTAGTTATATAAGGTTCTATGCGTTACTAACAGTAAATGGAATACGTCCGAAATAAATATCTTATTATTATTATTAAATATACTCTTGACAGAATTTTCGACCACGGCGACCTGATAAATATAACAAGATATCATTGGAGATTAGTCAAGCACGCATGAAATATTAAAGTGCACAAGTGTATGCACAAACACGGGTGCACTCTCTTTTCCTTTACTCTCATAGTCCGATGTGACCGCAATCCGACACTACGACCGGTGAGAGATCAGGCACAGGTCGAACGCCTTTAGGTGCTCTCCGAAGCACGGAAGCGTCACACAACCAAGGCTGCTACTGACAATTTTCAAACAGAAAAACCTAACTACACTTTGTGCGACCCAGGAATTGGACTCAAGACTTCACGCCCAGCAGCCGCGCTTGCAGCCAATAGACCAATAAGCTCGTAGGTAACTGCTAATATTCTACAGAAGACTCGAGTCAAAAAATAAGAAAAATTTAATGCCCTTGTGATAAGCCATTTTAAATATTGGTGTTCTACAATTACTAATCCGTTTAATGCAAAGGTAATATTCCAATACGGGCTATCATTATTTTAGCAGTATAATCTCTATAAGAAGATTTACATTACGTTATCACATTATGATGACGTTGAAACTCAAACATAAAGTACGCGATAAAGTTAGCAAGATAACGCAAAGACCTATCATAACCAGCCATTTTAAGCTCACAAAGCGACACAAACATATTTATGTTTCTACTCTATACCAATGTTCATTTTACTTAAGCGAACTGCAGGAAACAACATTAAAAACAAACAAAATGTTACTAAGTAACTATGTAAGTTCATGTATTTTACTTTGATACGAAGTAGTGAAATAACTAATTACTAGCACTCGGCAACCAAGTGAAGAGAACAAACCTGTTGATTAAATTGAAGAATCTTCTTATTTTATACTACAAATGAGTGCAAATGTTTAGATGTTAGGTACAAAATCAATGTAGAATTTTGTTGTCTGATAGAATACTAAACAAATTAAGGAACATAGATAGACGTTACAGAATAATACGATCTTTAAATTACCAATAAGGAAATCAATGTCCCTGTTAATTTAATTAAAGATTCAGTACTGATAAAACAGAATTAGAATATTAACGCAAGTACGGTAAGTTCAGTTATATAGAAACAGTAAATAGACAGTTTTTCGAAAAAGGAATTAGATCATGCTTTATCTTTTTATTTAATTTCTAGAAAAACACACTCTACAAGGACAGACGCCAAACTTATGGGTATTTGTGCCTTTTAAAAAGTTCATATGCATAATAATTTTACTTGTAACTCTTTTGTTGAAGACCTTCGTCAAATAAATCATACTTACACAAGTCTTTGTGAAGGATGAAAATTATTTTCGACCCACTAAACTGAAGAGCTAGCTTTTATAAAAGTCAAAACTAGTAGAAAGAGCTTGTAACCAGAAAGTCTCCAATATTCTTTCATTGAATGTGTGTACTGACCCGTATTAATTCTCTGACAGTAACCCGTCTAGTAAGTAACGTGGTACCTTTGAATGTTACTTTATATGGTGCATTTAGAAGCAACTGGTATTAATTATAATATTTTTATTTTAGTGTTCACATCTTCTATATCTTTGATTCTATAGATTGAAAAGAGATCACAATAATAGCTGATGATAAAAAAAACTACGCTAATATACTACTATAGACTATAAATAAAAAATAAAAGACATCATGGAATACCTATAATATGATCAAACGAACCTAATAACGTTCCGAACCTAAATAACGTTTCCGAAAAACCCAACAAAATGTTTGTCACATCTATCAATTTCAACAAAACAAGAAATCGAGACGTTTGATCGATCGGCAGATAGGCCATTAGAAAAATTGCTCGTTCCATTTCTGACGGCCGTTAAAAAGGAAGAAAAAATAAATAAACGATACCGAGGAGCCACAAAATGAAGAAATTAACTGGGAATCGGTGAAACAGACTTGAGATAACTTAATCGTGGGCTTGAAGGAAACCGGTTCGTTGAGGTCAAGTCGGGTTGTTTGTGATTCCGAACCACGGTGATTGTTTTTGATGCGTGTATCATAAAACACGCTTGTTCCTTTGTGATTTTTGTGTCATTAATTTTGGTGTGAATGTTTGTGAGATGGTTTTTTGCTGCATCTTCCTTGGAATTGATTATTAGTGCCTATATTGCATTATTAAAATGCAGTTAAACATTTATTTAAAATATTGTGAATCATGTTTATTTAATATTTAAAAATGTTACAGTACAATATCATTTCAAGTGCTTATTTAACACAAAATTTTCTGATTGAATAATAATAATAACCATAGCTGTCCCACTGCAGGGCAAGGGCCTCTTCTCATACAGAGAAGGCACGAGCTTAATCACCACGCTAGCTCACTGCGGGTTGGCGATTTCAGACTACCAAGTCCAGGTTTCGTCACGATGTTTTCCTTCACCGTATGTCTGTGATGTCTTAGATTAACTAAGAACGTACATATGACATTGAAAAAATCACATTGGTACATGCCAGGTTTGAACCCACAACTTGTGGCTCAGGAGGCGGGCCCGTAACCACTCGGCCACCACGACTGATTGAATAGCTTTTCAGAATTGAATATAAGATTATATGAAAACTAATTGCAATCAACGCTGGAGGCCTTGTCTGTTAGGTGAATGATACACTCTATGGTAGTAGTAACAGTAAATAACTCTAGTCTTTCTTGCCAATTTTTCGGGTATCAGAACTCAAGGAAATGCTAAATAAAGTTCTTTTATAAAATCCATGTTACAACCAAAATTGATTGTAAGGCTCAAGACTTTATCGAAAGAGCTAGCTCAAACCTCCAAGGTGACATGGAGTACGTCTGGAGAACACAAAATACGTGAGAAGACTAATGGATTATCACTGAGTGATTTTTAGGACTTTCATTTTAAGATTTTGAATTATGCATCTTAAAATTGGATTCTTGAAAACTGACTTAGTGTAATCTTTTACGTGGCGGTAATTCTTTTGGATGGAATAAAAATAAGATTAATAATAGTTTTTGCATTGTACGTGTTATTTAAGCTCTTGTCTTGCTAGTCACTTTTGGATGATTTATTTGTTTCTGAACGAGACATTTTTACGAGATAAAGAATATTTTTCGGTTGTCTTGAGATATAATAAATTTAGAATTAGTCAATAATAGTAGAGTCAATTTTGTTACATTATTTTTTATAACCGCTTGAATTTTAATTAGAAATTGTAATTAAATAATTTAATGATGATTTTTATGCTCAGCACTAAACTGCGTTACCATGAGTTAATTAATTGATTATATCAAGAAGTACAGTAACTCCTGGTTAGAAAGTAACACAATACAAAAAGTCTATCCATATCCATAAGAGAAAGCAAGACTATAATATCTGTACATCAAATGTTCTAACAACATTAGTCAAAGGTGCAAAATTATACATCTGCAATGAATTATGTTGTCTAGCACGGCGATAAGTCGGCAGCGTGCTCTCACAGCGATATTGGGTCGCCACTCGCTCACACTGGATCACGAGCCACGTGTGGTACAAATCATTAGATTTTAGAGACTAGGTTTACTTAAAAATATTGCTGGAATTAAGGATATTTACTTTTTATCCGTATTATACGTATATATTTAAAGGAGAAAAAAAACGAACAAGGACTAATATATATTTATTGAAAATTAAAATAGACTACGTGACTCTTTCGACTGTCGATATCTCTATCCAACCACATCTGTTTGTCTATCTATTTTGGTATGGAATTAGATGAATCTTAGTCCGCAACACGTGTCGTCCGTCGCCCGATGTCTGTCCTGTCTTATTACCAAATTGCGTTCACATACTCTTAATATATGAAATCACGGCTTAAAGCTTTTTAATAACAACCTTTGTTTCGTCTGTTTTCTTGAAAAATTGCTTAAACTGTACAATTTCAAATATTTTAAGGTATGATTTAAACTAGTACTAGAATGCGAGACTAATATGGTGGACCTGAATACGGGCGTAAAGTTTGTTCCAATACCGACACATTTTATTTGAGATTAGATTTAAATACAAGTAGCCTTCCAAACACAGTTTGCATTACCTACAGAATTCTTTCCACTGTTTTTGCTGAAAATATATTAGAAACTAGCTGACCCAGCGAACTTCGTACCGGTTTTTTCTGTTCGTTTTTTTTATATCTTCTTTTACACAAACCTTGTCCTGATAATAAAGAAAACAAAAAAACATAATCAATTTGGTGAATTCGTTCGGAAGTTATGCGCGTACAAACATTTCGGCAATTCATTTTTGTAAAGGTATATGATAAAGAGATCGAATTAAATGATATGTATCCCGCTTCTGTTTGTTAACTGCGCCACACCCGGTTGAGACGAATTATTATTTTTATAGTCCGCGGTTCCCAGATAGATTGCTCGTGATTTGAGGCTTTTACGGACCAAGTCGGCGACTTTATTAACTTCGAAATATGGATTCTGACTCGTTTCTTTCAAATTATTATTGATATAAAGTTTTTACTTTAGAGTTTTAAGAATGGTTTAATATGGTCATTAGGATGTCATCAGGGTTGAATAGTTAGAAAAGGGTTTTATGTTCAAACATGTTTTTTTAAAATCTTTACGCCTATATAGTTTTATTAACTCCTTTAATTTGTTATGTATGACCGGTGCGCGTGTATGACCATAATTATGTATGAACATGGATGAAGCAATTGGTATATGTAACGATCGTAGCAGGTGGCGTTCTGTAGTTTCTGCCTACCCCATCGGAGAAAGGCTTGAGTATTTGTATATGTATGTATTTAATTAGTTGTTTTAAATTAATTCGCTTAGGGGTCAATAGCGTGTATTATCTAATTTAACGTCTGCATCGGAGCCTCTGTCGAAGGACGTCGATTAATACACCGCCAAAAACAAAACGAATGTCATAATATTTGTAAACACTGTCATAATATAACATAGCATCACGCCTGGTTTCCCCGAAGGGGTAGGCAGAGATGTACATAGTTGTAAACCCACATTTTACCAATGCTGTGATTAAGTCTCATTTAATAGGTGGTGAGCCTATGACCATATACCGGGCACAATTTCAAACTCCGGGCTGCTACTGAGAATTTCCTAACATAAAAACTCAAATAATGCTTTGCCCGACCGGAATTAGATCCAGCCGGTATAAAAAGTACCTTATGTGTTAATCCAGGTTATAAACTCTCTGTGTGCTAAATTTCATCCAAATCCGTACAGTAGTTATCGCGTGAAAGCGTAACAAACATCCATACATACAAACTTTCGCGTTTATAATATTAGTAGGATACGATCGCTCACCATTAAGAGACACGAAGTCTAGTTTTCTTACTACATAAATGAAAAAAGGAAAGTAAGGCTTAATTTGCAAGTTACATACATACATATCATCACGCCTGTATTCCCCGCTACGTAGATGGGTACACAGTTGTACACTCACATTGCGCCAATGCTGATATTAAATCCCATGTCGGTGAGCCTAAACTCCGTGTTGCTAGCTAAAAACCCAATAATACTTCGCCTGACCTGGAAATTGAACCCGAGACCTCATGCTTATCAGTCGCTCTTGAGACCATTAGACCAACGAGGCAGTTTGCAAGCAAATATATATTTAAAATTATTCTAAAATGCGAAATCAAAAGAAGAATACAGTCTTCAGTAATTTTGATCTATGAATCAATTTTAACCACACTAGCGCTTTAAAGAACTCCGGAGGCATTCGACACACTTATCTACAACTTCCTCCAAAGATAACTAGGTGACACACTCCCTATCAGAAGCTTGAGGTAGTCCTAACCTTATTAATAACTATAAAAACTGACTGATCACCGCGACACCACGACGCCTGCTTATCCTCCTGTCAGTAGTAGCGTGTTAGTTCACTTATCATTTTGTAAATAAGAGGAGACAGGGCTTATTAACAAGGATGTGTTGTGAGTGGGCTAATACGAAGATTGATTGCTGGCGTTATCATTTTGTTTGCTGAGGGAAGACTGAGGACGGGGAGTGATTTTGTACTCTTTGTTGTGTCTTGGATGTAATACTTTATTTGATATAATTTTGATGTTTTTGTTAATGAAATGATTGGGTTAAATACATTGATAAGTTAGACAAGACAGGAACATTTTAATAGCATTGCTGTGCTCCTAGAGTGTTAAAGGAATGTATTATGCTTTCCTATGGTAATGACCCAGAATCATAACACAGGTGAGTGTCAACTGTCAGGTAGACTGCATCCATGAAGATTTTTACACAGAATTCATTTATACATAGCATCACGCCTGTATTTCCTGAAGAGGTTGGCAGAAGTATACACAGTTACACAGTAGTACACCCACATTTCACCTCAAAATCTAACCCGGAACCTCATGCCCAACAGCCGCTTGGACTAGACCAACGTGGCAGTAAATGAGGCACCGAAATAATGATAAGGTGTAGATAGAGGCAGCTGGATGCGAATCCGACGATCGGAGCCAGGACCTCACGCAAAATAATATTGGTTTCGTCCACTAGACCAGTAAGGCAATCTTGCTTACCCTAATATAATTTGAACCAGTCCAACGCAGAGTATGGGTAAAACTTCAAATAATCTGCCTACATTTTAAACCGTATTATAGTGTTGGACTCAAAATAACATAAATACTGAAGTTGATATCGATGAATACCCAACTTTAATTAAGCCATTTTGCGGTGAGAATTTAAACGTTTTACCTTAGTAATTATGGAAAAGTATTCAGGAACCTGTATAGGTACCAGGACCAAGTAATTAAGTGTTATATTTATCTTCCTTTGGCTCCAATGGAGACTAATTCTTACGATAATTACTGTTGCGTTTGAAAGCGTCAAGGGATGTTACTTAGAATTTCCTATTGTTATTTGATTGGTTTTCTACCTTATGTGATTGAAATTGCTTAATTTTGTTATTTGTGGATACGTAATAAGTCTATAATAAGTAAGAAGAATATTTTCTGGATGGATAGGTTGTGTAAAAGATGATATGACTAGAACAAAAAGTGACTACCGAGATGATGGCTAACAGAGACGTATGTAAGAAAGACGTGCTACGCCTACTCCAATTAAATTGCGATAACGGCATGGGGATGATGATGAAGCTTATTATAAATGTGGTCAATGAATATTTGTAGATTTATACAATTCAGATATGGATTTTCGATACTGCCTATCTAAACAAAACGCAAAGGTATTATGAAGTCGAAATCGCTATCGCAAAAACATATCTCTAAATAGGCAATAACAATAGTCGCCAACAATACTATCGCGTCTCAAATACTCGTAATCGTCACCCAATTGAGCCGGCCACTCTCCAAAATAAACAGGAAATTTTCTCACAACTCCATCTGAAAGTAAACGACAGTTGTCACGCACTTAACAGGAATAAAGTGCTCGGATAACGCGCGAATTACCCATTTTGTCGTCCCGAGAGCCGACGACAAAAAATATCGATGTAAATTTTGCACATCCCTAGACGCAGTTTAGACTCTAATTTTCATGTTGAATGAAACAAAAATACAAACGCTGCTTTTCTTTTCGCTGTGTCAGGCAAAAAACTATATTTTAAAGATTTTATGCAAGTATTACAAAGGATTAAAGGAAGGGTTAATTAAGAGTACTTCCTAAGGTTTTTTCTAAGTAGTCTGGACTAAGATTATTATGGGAAATAATACCAAAAGAGTACAAGGAAGTATCAGCGCGAACATTCTAAGTGTTTCCAAGTGAAGTTATAAGAAGGTAGTATGTATCCAAAAGTGGATGTGGCATTCAGTACTTACTCGATATAACATCAAAGATGGCGTGTGTCTAATATCAAAAACTTCTTCCAAATAAGGAGAATGATAGCCATATTTTTTTGCCATAGTTTCGTTTTAAACCTCGACATTGGCAAAATCATCGTCTAACGAGGAAGCCATAAAGCCAAAAAAGAATAAGAAAAAGATTAATGCTTCGAGTCAAGTTTTATCTCTCACATGGGGCAACATTAAATATATAAGTGACACAGTTGAGATTTCAGTACTATTCAATAAGAATTGATGATCTTGTCCGATTATTATTGCTTTTTGGAAAATCTACTGACTTCTGCGTGAGTAGTTACTTTTTAATCAATTTGAATAAAACAATCCAATTATTTTAAACTGGCTTGACAAGCTCACTAATTGTAAAATAACAAGCATTCGTTATTATTGTATCAATTTAAATCTAAATTAGCTTTAATTATTTGTATAAACTTCACAGTATAATGGCGGCCATTTTAAATTGCATGCCACAAGTTCGGTTAGCCGCCATTTTCGTTTTGTGTCTTTAACCAGTAAATAGTAAGTTTTAATTGCATAAAATACGTTGTTTCGTCCAATGAATGGATAACAATTTTTTTTTTTGTATAATTAATCAATTCATTTTTCATACTAACGTTAAAAGCTCGACTATTGATTTGGATAACTCGTGTTTTATTAGCATGAAAATCCTTAATCCACTATGGTTTTAGTCTAAACAAAAATACTGTATTGGCGTATGGGGTCAAAGAACTTTTGCCTATGTGCATGTCCTGATCGGCCGCGAACTGTCTTCACATGAATAATATGTCATTGACCCCGTTACCCCAATAATATTTAAAAAAGCCCCTGTTAAAGGTATTCTGTTATGTCTAAAGATTATTTTTGTAAAGTGGGCTTGGAATCAAAGAAACCTAAATATTGACTTGTTTGTCAATACTTAAATTTCTGTGCTACGAATCTAAATTTGAGATAATATTTGTAGTGTAGGTACCTATTAAATGTGCTCAACAGCTCACTTTTATTTCAGTAATCATATATCCGTCAATTCCCATGTCATGAAGGACATCAAATACCCAATACAAAGTTTATAGAAGACCATTAATACGTTCTCTATCAATAGGGTCCGTGACGTCACAGTATTTGATCAGCTTTCGTGCAGCCGTACAAATATTGATGTTAGTTTCATTTAAGTAAACTCAAACATCAATGACATACGTTAGGAACGATTGGGTGTGCGTGAAATATTTTTTATTAGGTACTCTTAGGATTACGGACAGTACGGCAGATGATGTTTTTTATCAATCTAATTTAATATTTATCTAATCGAAATAGGGTGTGAATTAAAATGCTCGTAAATTCTCGGATCAAAGAACCTCACGGTACACGCCACATTATAGCGATTTTATTATATCTTAAATAACAACAAAAACTAAGCACTCAGTGTAATTTTTGCTACTTAATAAATTTATTTAATTATTATTTATATACATTTTCACCAACACCCCTCCGTGTCTCGGAAAGCACGTTAAGCCGTAGGTCCCGATTGTCAAATTAAGATCTATTACAGCCGTTACGGGTAGTCAGAGGCCTGAAAGTCTGACAACCAGTCATACCACGAGATATCGTGTTACTCAGTAACTGGGTTATGAAGGTCAGATAGGCAGTCGCTCCATGTAAAATACTGGTATTAAGCTGCATCCGGTTTGACTGGATGTCGACCCCAATGTAATTGGGAAAAGGATAGGCAGATATATGGGCAATAGATAGGCCGTAGCATATACAAGTTTCGAATAATAAATATATTATATTACTGACCTTGGAAGAATAAATTTAGTAAGGAAACAGCGTGTTTCTATTTAAGAAAACACCCACATACGCGTACATACATATGTATAGCCCCGCTTGTCTTGTCCTATGTACTTAACTTTGACCTTTCCTAAAGTATTCCATTCCATCTGATTGAACACCAAGGGTTGGCTATTGACAGTTCTATCTGATTCACTATCAGTTAGAAACGTTTCCTTTTTTGATTTTCTATTTGAAGTATGGTTTAACCCTATCTCGAAACTGTTTCGGTGATTTTGGAATATATTTTCGTGTTAAGTATTTTTGTTTGTTTTGATTCGGTTTTTTTGTGGTGTCATTTTGGGGCTTGTGTAACCTACGAAATTGTTAAAAAAATATATATAAATTAATACGAGCTATCGATTTTATTGACTTAAAAAATAATTTCCTAATTATCTGACGATATTAATGGACATAACATTGTATGATGCTATCATGGGGATTCAGGCTTAATGCTATCAACACCCCTGCATACTGTAGGGGTAGGCAGAGGAATAGGTACTGTTGTACACCCCCATTTCACAGATGCAGTTTAACATTATTTAATCCCATGTAAAATATGGTGAGCGTTTAAAGCTGCTGAAGATTTCCTACCAAAAAACTCAATAACACTTTGCCCTATTCGGTAATCGAACGCAGGACCTCACGCCCAGCATCCGCGCTCGAGACTAGCAGACCAACAAACCACGTAATGGTAAACACATAGATCCACTAAGCGGTACTCTAAGATACAGTGAACATCGCAGGGAACCCCACTAATTATTACTAATAAAGGTATCTCATTATTGAATAACTAACTAGTAAGTACCTAAGTATCTAATTTAACTAAGAATCGTATATCATTGAAAAAGTCACATTGGTACATGATGCCTCGTTGGTTTAGTGGTCCGTAGCGCGACTGCTGAGCAGGAGGTCTCGGGTTCGATTCCCGGGTCGGGCAAAGTGTTATTGAGTTTTTCTGTTAGGAAATTCTCAGTAGCAGCCCGGAGTTTGGAAATGTGCCCGGTTGATGGCAATAGGCTCACCACCACCATGGGACTTAATAACAGCATTGGTGAAATGTGGGTGTACAATTGTGTACACCTCTGCCTACCCCTTCGGGGAATACAGGCGTGATGCTATGTTATGTTATGTTATGGTACATGATTTACACTTAGAACCTGTGGATGGGGCGGGGTCTGTAACCATAACCATTAGACCTCTACAATATGTTTTGTATGATAAGAATAACAAAAAATACAATGGAAAATATTAAAAGATTATCCGATTATCTTCCATACTATGTTATTCCCAAGGTTTCCTTTGTTTTAATATTTCAGTGTCTACGGAGAAATCTTATCTATACTTTGAACAAAATTAGAATTCTGGGAATATCTGCTCATATAATATGCATAATTTCCGGGAATCTTTCTAGATTTTATATAAAATATATAGTTTATGTAATAAGTTTAGATAATGGCTAGAAATAAAAAATGAACTTTACGAGTTTTGTTTCAAATAAATATTAACATAAGATAACATCACGCCTGTCTTCCCCGAAGCGATAGGCAGAAGTGTATACAGTTGTACAACCCAAATTTCACCGATGCTGTTATTAAGTCCCACTTAATAGGTGGTGAGCCTATTGCCATCTACCGGGCACGATTAAGAACTCCGAGCTGGGAATTGCTAACAGAAAAACGCAATTACACATTACGCTTTGCCCAACCTGGGAATCAAACTCAAGGCCTCATGCTCCGCAGTCACGCATGGGTCCGCTAGACCAACGAGGGAGTATTTTAGAAATGGTTTTTCAGATTTTCGGGTAGAGTAACTTTTTAAAATAATGTTAATTAAGGCATTAAGATTGATCACGTATATTTTGGTGAATTTTCTTTCTAATGGTTTCCAATTTTCGACGTTGTCTCAAAACATGGAATGCTCCTGTACCCTAGGTATATTTACAGGCACATGCACACACACCCAGAAAATGTCTTTGTTATGCCATGTTTGTATGTCATACAAATTGTTGTTTCAAGTAAGAATCGAACCTACGACGGGCCGTAACAGATCAAGTTTAACATAAAATCTGACAGTTGTGAAGACCAAATTCTCAAATGCTATTTAAGTACTTTCTGTCACTTGACGCAAAGATAATGCCTGCACAAGTTTTGTGGGCGACTTGAATGTTTGAGAATTTGTCCGTCAAAGTATTTCTTTCTAAGGTACACCACGATGAGTGAGGATTCCCACACATACTCAAAATAAAGCTTATAACACACTCAACCTAACCGTGTGGAAAGTAACAATGGAGGATCGGTTCTCTACGTCATATTTGACCGGAGCAAATTGTCAAGGCGGAGTGAACATAATTTTTTTACCCCCATTCAATCCCTACTCAGCCGTTGACACATTGATGCATGATCTATTTCTGGATACAAATGACAGTCCCAGGTAGCATAATGATTGTTTGGGACACCGTGTGTATAGTAGCTGTATTCGGTTTTAAAGGGATTTGTTCCAATGAAAAATAAACTGAGGCGAATACAAATAAAGATATTTGTTGTTACTTTGTATCGTAAGACCTTAATCTGTGATGCTTTATGGGTGATGCGAGAACAATTTTTATTACTATTCTTTTAACAACATTTTTGAAGACGTTCGTGTTTAGGTAGGTATACTCGCGAAAGTACAAAATAGTATCTACTATGTCACAATAATATTTCTATTGTGTCTGATATTGGCGAGTCAGGAGGCTATGTAAATATTTGGTTGAATAAAAATCCTTAGAGCCTCGATTTTGTAGCTAAAGGAAATGATAGTGTCTGTTTCATAATGATGCTCTTAAATATATATTATTTTTTATTAATTATTGTTCAACGGTTATTACTCACTTGCATTCTTCGGGATTGCCCGACTAGAGTTTGACTCACGACATCGCCGCGGGCTCAGCTCATGACTAAGGGCTCCGTTCGAGTTCGAAACTAGTCGGGCAATCCCGAAGAATGCAAGTGAGTAATAACCGTTGAACAATAATTAATTGGAATGTGTCTCACGAAAATTATTATACAACAAAAAATTTTTATTTTTATTTTGACAGGTTTTTGAAATCTTCAGCTATAATTACGTTTTCCAATATCGAAGAATTTGGAGACTATTTCATACGTTAATTTAACAGCATATCACGCTGGTACAAAAATAAAAGGAGTATTTTTAATACAGTGATAAAATAATGTGGTCGCACAAGTCTCCTTACCAAATCTCCCTTATTTCTGTGATCTGACGGTTTCATCTAACAGCCATCACGATCTCCACTACAGAAATGCTCGTAGTTTATTTACACTCGTTTTTTATTAGTATAAAATTTATCTAAGAAGCAGATCTTCTATTTTGATATAAACTGCTCCACTTGGCAGTTGCTCAATTGTTTATCTATCCTGCCACTCAAAGCGAAGAGACAGATTAATTCACAAATGAATCTTCCTATAAATTCATGTCTACGAATGTACTGACAGGGTATTTAATTCAGACACCATTTTTATCTGTCCATTTTTGTAGTTGTCATGTTAACAACCCTGAGAAGATATCTCTTTTAATGTAAAATTCTGTTAAAAGGAAGAGAAGAGAAAGGTGATTTGAAAACCCATCAGTAAATCTATTGCCGTTTTTTGGCAATAATAGCTTAGTGGTATGACCGTTGGACTCATAGATCAGAGTAAACACTACTGAGTTTTCAATGTTAGAGACACTCTGCCATGAAGGCGGGTGAATCCTTAAAATTTGAACTTTATATCACTAGCAATAGAAGTCATCACAACACACGCCTTCGTCATATAGAAATACTATACGTGCATAGAAATTAATTATGACTTTCTTAACACGGCGAAGGTAAACATCGTGAGGAAATCAGCACAGCTAGAAGATGTTCCTCGTGTGTAAAGCTATGTCCATATAGCTATATCGAACATACGATAAGAAAACGAATCGATTTGACTTTAAAAACTTCATATTTCTTGATCATTGTTCTTATAAATATCAGCCTACTACGTCCCAATGCTGAGCACAGATTTCCCTCTTCATTTTCAGACCCTTCGATCTAGAGCTGATGTGCACCTGTCTTCATTTGGTTGTTCACATCTTCTTATCATCGTCTTTGAGATCTACCGCGAAACTATCTGGTTGGGTAGGAGACGGTTCTAAAAAGAGTCTGGAAAGGTAGCCGCTTTTTTGTAATGAGCACTGCAAATTAGACAAGACGTCTTGAACTTAACAGTAGGTACATATAAGGCAATGTGACAAACTAAATCATGCTGTTCGTTTCGTTCATCGTCTTATCCCTTTCTATCATGTCATGTAATCATAATGTACCTAACTCGCTCTAATCAACTCAATTTACAAACAAAAGATCAGCGCGACGGTAATTTCAAAGCTTTACACTTTGTAAAGTTGAGATGTCATTAAAAATTGTTATGTCTGGGTCAAATGTACTGGATCTTGTAAATGCTACTCAACCCTAGCTGTGTCAGGGTTATGTGGGTACGTTTTTAATATAATAACGTTGCCCCACACTAGGATTTTTTTCCTGTATCGTGGGCGCATTTACAGGCATATAATCTCACATGCACACACCCTCAGACCCGGAACAATTACCTGTAGATCATACAAATATTTGCTCAGTGCAGGAATCTGCGACACGCGACGCAGCAGCCGGTCTCTCCGCCGTCAACGTTTTCATTATAGATAGATAGTATATTATGTCCTTTCCGTTATATGCGATTTAATAGGTATTGAAATTAACTGTACAATTACAATTAATATCTGTGGCGTTACTCATAAAACTAATACCAATTCCATTCCAATTCCAATATTAAAATGACGCCTCAAAACAAGGCGTAATTTGAAAATAAATGTTCCTACATTACAGTCACCTCAATTTTAAAGCATGTTGTCTTCATAATATCCCGAATCTTTAATAATATTTTAGACATTTTGCCATTTAAAAGTACGAACTGACATATTTCCAATGTCAATCGAGCGGAATTATTTACGAGAGTAAGCCTACTGGATTTATTGAGCTTTATTGTAATATGGTAATTCATATTATATTATAGATCAAGAAATCCAAACAAATTTACATTTATCTTGGTATTTTTGGTACACCTGAACGGTAGGTAGGGTAGGTAGATCCTCTTCGAGATAGTAATCAATGTTCTAAATAAGTAAATTGGTTAATTCGCAATTCGTGTTTAGAAGGGAGGACATGCTTAATTGGCTTTATTTAGCTCAGCAATTTGACTTAAAAGGTATTGAAATTGGAAACGTTTCGATTATTGTGCGATACGAATAGATGAATTTAGTTCAATGAGGAATAAAATTAAATAAACGTAGCATCACGCCTGTATTCCTCGAAGGGGTAGGCAAAGGTTGACACAAATGCTGATAGGTCCTATAGAATAACCTATTGCCATGTACCGGGCACAATTCCAAATTCCGGGCTGCTATCGAGAATTTCCTAATATGAGTACCCAATAACACTTTGCCCGACCCGGTAATCGAACCTAGGACCTCATGCTCAGCAGTCGCACCTGAATCCACTAGACCTATGACGTAGTTATAAAAAAAAAACTTAATTTATTTTACTAATCTTTAAACTGAAGAAATAAAAAACAAAAACTAAAAGGAACTTGTCAAAGTCAAAGTCAAAATCAAAATTTCTTTATTCAAATTAGGCGGCGCAACAAACTTCCCAGCAACACGTCTGTCTGTATCAAAATTATTTATAGATTCTATACAAATCTAAAATTGAATTTATATAAATTAATTGTATCTATTGAGAGGGGCTCGTGGCTAAAGCTGCGCTTGCCGCGGTTGGTCTGTGGATGGGTGACCATCATTTCATACCGAGATCCCTCCGGGCCTCGGAGAGTACGTTAAGCTGTCGGTCCCGGTTGTCAAATTAAGATCTATGACAGCCGTTACGGGTAGTCAGAGGCCTGAAAGTCTGACAACCAGTCATACCACGAGATATCGTGTTACCCAGTTACTGGGTTGTGGAGGTCAGATAGGCAGTCGCTCCATGTAAAATACTGGTATTAAGCTGCTTTCGGTTTGACTGGGAGCCGACCCCAATGTAATTGGGAAAAGGCTGGGCAGATTTTTATCTATTGAGATAAAATGTCTTGGGCACATGTTAGCTAGCACGAGCCTATGTACCAACGCATGTCATAAAGTTATTCAAAATTTTCATAAATTTTTTAATTTTTATCTTAAACTGCTTCGTATGTTTTTTTTTTTTATGGCTACCGAGCCGACGGCTCGCCTGATGGTAAGCGATTACCGCCGCCCATGGACACCCGCAACCCCAGAGGAGTCGCGAGTGCGTTGCCGGCCTTTTAAAGGGTTTGGGCCTCCGGTACCCTCACTCACTCGGCGAAACACAACGCAAGCGTTGTTTCACGCCGGTTTTCTGTGAGGCCGTGGTATCAATCCGGTCGAGCCGGCCCATTCGTGCCGAAGCGTGGCTCTCCAACGGTGAAAAATGTATATTCGAGACGCAAGCGCATGCTGTAGTGTGTGAAGATTTGGGTCAGATTTATAACTGGAAAATAGCCAGAAGAATCCTGGAGTTGCTTGTGCACAGTAAATGGCATATAATTTGATAAAATCTGATTATTCGACATAGTTCGTTTTGAACCTGAAGCATTAAAATAATATCAATTAATGTTCACCGGTTACTACTCACGTCAAAGTCAAAGTGTTTGACTCGCGACATCGCCGCGGGTTCAGCTCATGACTAAGGGCTCCGTTCGAGTTCGAAACTAGTCGGGCAATCCCGAAAAATGCACGTGAGTAGTAACCGGTGAACATTAATTGATATGAATATGTCTCACGAAAGTTTTTATACATTAAAATAATAATCCCCCAAAAAAAAAAAAAAGAAAAGAAGTGGCGCATCAAATTCATTGGCTACACCTCTCCGTCTGCCAAGTTAAACATTCTATACTTTATTTTGATCAAACCCTATTCGCAGTTCGGGAAACAATTTCAACGATTGTCAATATTGTATTCATTTAATATATTATAGCTTACTGGTATGACCAGTGGACTGACAAGTCAAGGCAAGTTCGAAACCAAGGCACGCATCATTTTCGAAGTCATGTGCGTACTATAAATTGATTATCACTTGCTTAAAAACGGCGAAGGAAAACATCGTGAGGAAACCAGCACATCTGAGAGATATTCTCGATCGTGTGTAAAGCCATGTCAGAGATATACGGGTGGATTAAATTCTGTCGCTAGGTTGTTCAACAACCACACGATGAGAATAATTTAAACTAAAATAATTTACAACAACAGAAAACCAATGCACAATATTAAAATTTGATGATGATGTTACAATTCTAAATTCTTTACACAGTTATCTCAAAACCTTAACAAGACGGGAGCCATTAGAAGCGTCTGTTATGAAACCACTTGAAATTAATAGAAAATATCTTCTATAATAAATCATACTCAAATAGGTACTGGTTAGTTCAAGTAGCTAGCAGGTGGCCAAAATGTTACTAGTAAGCGGCTTATTGATCTTTGTAGTTTAAGTTTTAAAATTTATATTATAATGCAGGAATATTTTTTAGAATAGTTTAAAAAAATATGGAAGCATATGTCGGAGATCTCTGCTCAGTAGTAGAAAATAAAGGTAAAAAATATATTTTAAGTACAGACTTAATTTTGAAGGAAATTATTTATAAACTAAGGGTCCATTAGATATCAAAAGAAATTACGGAATGTTTCAGATGTGATAGTATAGTGTTGGGGCAGGTAATCTCTCGCTTTCCATTGTTATCGGAGACATAGTTGAGATGAAAGCGAGCTCGCATGAAATTAAGGGCCCTCAATGATCTCCGGCCACCGCGAGCCGCAGCCTGCAGCCACAGGCTGGAGACGGCAGCGAGCCACGCTTGGTATGCGTGCCTCGTGTCCGTGTAGGCCAACTGTGGCCAGCGTGCATAAATGACAAATTATAGAACTCGTCGATACCCCTGACGGACCAAATCCCTATTGCAGTGAATAAAGTAGCGATTCGGAGTCCTCTGTAAAGGTTTTAGAAGGAAAGTGTGGTTTTTAATCGGTAGGAGTTTGACACTGATGTGTGCAAATTTTATAGGACGGAATATTCCTGCCGTTATCCTAATTTATCACACAGTCACCAGTCTTTTCCTATCATCCATTTATATCAACAGTCATCTCAGTATTCACCCCTTTTCAAACTCTCATCACCCATACAGTCTATCCATCGTTTCCTTAGTCTACTTCTATTATTTCTATTTCCTGCGTCCTATGCTCTTGTTTCGTCTGCAAGTTGATTATTCTAATGAAAAGCATAAGCCCTGTTCAAGTATTATTCTGGCTAATTCTTCTTCTTATCGTGAGGTTGATGAACAACCTACTGTCAGAGCTTAACAACCCGTAGGCTTCTGATATTTTAGCAGATGTAAATTTAACAAATACCAATCATGTAGCAATTTCTAGCCAAATATAATTTCTGAATAGGCATTAAAATTGATGATAGTATAAGGATAAACGAAAATAAATACCTACTAACAATATTTTTAGTCTTTGATTGTGGTTTTGAAAGGTAGACATTGTTAAGTTGCCGCAGTTAAACCGAATGATGAATTCAAAGAATTTATGTATTTCTTTTGTAACATACATAAAGTTTATAACAGTTACGCGTGGGTGTCTTATACTTAATAAAAATGACGAATGACCATTAACAATAGTAATCGGATATCAAATCTATGATTATACAACCAAACAGGAGGATTAAACATTAAAATTCAATGATTTGCGATAAATCTATGATTTTATATTAAAATTGACGTCTCAATAAGTTTACACGACGGTCGAATGAATTAAATATATGTGTTTGAAATCGAATATCTGATAATTTGATCACATTCCTATTATGTCGTAGCCGAAAATTGTAATTTAATTTGTTAATAATTTAAATAATGTTGGTAAATTATTATACTGACTTTATGGACCAGCGTTTGAGATTGATTTTAAGATGCGACTATGTAGTAGATTCGAATCTTGTTAAAAATAATACCTACACACTTTCTTTTAAGAGCAAACTAATTTGACGAATTTACTTGAGTAGGTTAATGAACATAGATGAATGTCCAAATCGTAGGAAGTAGAAATATATAGTCTCTGTATACCCCAATGGGAAATAGGCGTAATTGTATGTACACACTTGCGTACTCTTACGATACTATAATTACGTAGAGTATGCTTTTATTAAGTATCATGTAATAAGTGGTGAGCATATTGCCATCTACCACACAATTCCAAGCTCCGGGCTGCTTATGAGAATGTCCTACCATAAAAACTCAATAACTCTTTGCCCAACCCGGGAATTGATCCCGAGACCTCATGCTCAGCAGTTGCGCTTGGAACTTCTAGACCAACGAGGCAATCTATACTATTATTAAAAATATATAATATAATAATAAAACGCAGAATTCTGCTGCATGCCCATAACATATTTGTTTAAAAAAACTTTATAAACCAATTGATACAAATCCATCAAAAAAGGAAACATCACCTGGCCCCACACAAAAAGATAACCGAAGGAAGCGCTATACAAAACGAAGCGAGCCCAACATGGCACCATTCACGTCACCCATTGTTGGCCATCAAAGACGAAACTTTATTTACTGTCATTCATATATTTATGCGAAATCTTTGGATTATGTCAAATGTCCCGCGGACTTCCGGGCCATTATGAAAGGAATAGACTGGGACAATAGGACCAAGAGTTGCGTTAAGGTAACTAACCGCAACATCGGACATCGGAGGTACCGGCCCATTTGTAGTGAAAGCAACCGATGAAATATTATTAGCTCACTAGAAATAAATTTCCGAAGTTCCTGCGGGAATGGTTTTTATTGTGACACATGTGTTTCCTGACTTTTTGCGTCACACGGGTCGTTTACTTTGTTCAAATAGTATAACCTTTTGCATAAACGCCAGACAAACCAACATACAGGGTTGCTAATTTTTGAATCGGCATATATCTAAATACTATAGGTACTACCGATACGGGAAATTGATAGTGATCATAAGGTAGCTTATTGCCTAAACCCCAATTGATTTATAATTCGCACAGGATAATCATCGGCTAATATATAACGTTTATCTCTAAACAGCAGGATTTTGAGCAACAAATAGAAACAGATGTTTTAGATGACTGGATAGTAGAACTCAACGAAGATTATATTAATAAACGTAATCGGGACCGTAGAGACATTGATAATGGGGACTATAAAGAAAACTTAATTGAAACGCTTCCACATGATCTTAATAACGATGTTGAACTGATATAAGTTACAAAACTAAAAAGAGATGTTATCAAAAATTTACTATAATGAGCACCAGAACTATTAACCATAAAACGTAACGTGATACTATAAATATTCTTGATGATGAAAATCGTTTTAATAAAATGTATATTAATGTTGATAATCGGATTTTTTAAATAGCCAAACCTTTAGAAATATTACGATGGACATTATAATAAATATATGGCGTTCTATTTCAAGCTTTTACTTAATTTTTGATGTGATGGGGTTTTATTAATTCATTTGTAACCCTAAATAATCTGACTCATATTAACGGTCAGGCCAAAGGGATTGGGAATGGTGATATTGGCCTTTTGTTTAAATTTAATAACAACCAGTTTCGATTTCTATATAAAAGTACTACTGACCTCTTCAACCCTTCGATAAACCCCTTCATTCGGGATAAAATTACAGTATTATATCTTGTACCTATCAACAAAAACAGGTTTACTGAAATCAGATATTTCTATAGTCAAGATTTTAGTCAAAACAAAATCAGCGTGCTTTTGTTGGCGATCCACTCCAGCCGGTGTCATATTTAAGAGGGTTGATTGTATGGTTGGCATAAATACGTTTGCAAATATTTTTTCCATTGAATCGATAGGACTAGCTATGAGATTTTTACTAAGGAATGATGCAAATTTCATTGGTATGTACCCTAGATATTTAACAAGTTACAAAATATATTATGATGCTCGTATAATGTTTAAGTATTTTACCTATTTTGCAATGACATAGTTTTCTTAAATTACGTCATTGTTTTTCAACAATCACGTTAGTCTTTAATATAAACTAGCTGACCCAGCGAACTTCGTACCGCAATTTTTTTCTGTCCGTTTTTTTATTTATTTTCTTTTATACAAACCTTGTTCTGACAATTACGAACACAAAAAAAAAGAATTATCCAATTTGGTGCAGTCGTTCGGAAGTTATGCGCGTACAAACATTTCGGCGATTCATTTTTATTTATATGATTAGTACTGTCAACATACTAAACTTGTAATGGTAATATAACAATATAAATAATCTTATTCTCATTTACCTTTTTAATGAGTAGAGATTTTTTAGTCTTTAACTAATTATTTTGGCATACGTTTTTGCAGACCTTCCAACAAATATCCCGCGAAACAGGACAAAAGATAGTGTGTCGTCGGCATATAAACAGCATTACACCACGGAATCGAGTTACATGTGTCGAGTCATTTACGCCCCCCATTATGCCGGCCATAAGAACCCCTTTGTACTACCTTATTCATATTGAGAAAATGTATGGACTTTTTACTATTATGCTCTCAGATAATGCTGTAGTCTAAAGATAGGACTAACTAAAATTAAGAATATCATAGAGTATTGCTAGTAAATGGATTAATTTTATCTAAAAACTTAAACCACCTTTTTATAATGGTGCTAAATATATTTTAATTATAATGTCTCTAAAGATGTCGATTTTTTTGATTGACATTTAAATGACACAAACGAAATGATTAAAAAAGTATTTTGATATATTGACTCGTTAATTAGCAGACACAATAGAAATATAAATGTTATCAAGTGCAAATTTGTACGTTCGCCATTAGAGTGATTAAGAACGTCAACTTTTTATTGGCGAGAGTATCCCATAATCATTTCGCAGCACAATATTTAACAGCAATTTATTCAGTTCTAAAAATACTTCAGTCAATATTAATTGCAGTTGTATTGTGGATCATTCATCATCATTAAATCTAATGTGTTCACATGAACTTCTGAGTATTTTGTATTAGTATTTACAACATAAGATATGTCAATAGAGTTAATAATATCGTTGTTAATAGGGTCGCCACGTCATGAAACATCTGGATCCTTTAAGCAAAAACAGGTTGTTTTGATACCTAGTGGCAATATTATTGTTGAACATCACGCCAATACCTAGCATATTTTTAATTGTAGATACTATATTATGAACAGAAATTAGGAAATTCTTATTAGAAACAGTATCTTCAATGGATGATCTTGTCAATAAAAGCAATTAGGTATTTTTTAATTTGTTTTGAGAATTTAGACCAAATTCGTTCCCACATCATTTGGTAAAGCTTACTATGTTAGGTATGGGTGTCAATTGTAGAGTAAAACAAGATGATTGAAATCATATTTAGTGCAAATCTAGACATTTTAAAAGATGCTCAATTCAAATTGACAGGAACCATGATAAACAAAAATGTTTAAATAAAATGTGCCCCCCTAAAAGCAGACAAAAAATGTTAAAATTTCAGTTTCACATAACTAAATTGCTTTGACGTCAACTCATATAAACTTATTTCTTTCTTCACTTGCATTCTTCGGGATTGCCCGAATAGTTTCGAACTCGAACGGAGCCCTTAGTCATGAGCTGAGCCGGCGGCGATGTCGAAGAATGCAAGTGAGTAATAACCGTTGAACAATAATTAATATGAATGTCCCTCACGAAAATTATTATACAAAAATAAGTTCAATATGTTAGTAAGGATACGTCATAAGTACATACAACGAGACACAACAATCTTGTACGTCTAATAAAAGACAGACAGCTGTGATCATGCGGGACAATGGAACAGATTGGGTCAGATGTTGCGAAGTGGCGTGAGAACCTGGTACGCCAGTCGATAAGAATGGGTTATTTGTAGTGTAAAATAGTAAAGGCGAAAACACGTTTTAAAAACGCGACTACCCGAGAAAACGTGACGTGAGATGAGTCAAATGAAATAGTCTTAAGTTTCCTCGTAACACTGCCTTGTTGGTCTAGTGGTCTCTAGCGCGACTGCTGAGCATGAAGACCTAGATTCGATTTTCGGGTTGGTCAAAGTGTTATTGAGTATTTCTGTTAGGAAATTTTCGATGACAGCCCGGAGGTTGGAATTGCGCTCGGTAGATGGCAATAGGCTCATGTGAAATGTGGGTGTACAACTATGTACACTTCTGCCTACCCCTTCGGGGAATACAGGCGTGATGCTATGATATATTCTGTTATGTTTTATAACTTTCCTCTATGACCTGAACCACACTATGAATATCCGATGTATATGTTGTTATGTTATAAATACCTAAAAAAAAATAGAGCATGTTTAGTAACTGAAAGAAATAAAAACTAAAAAAAGGCAGATCAAAAATTGAAAATTTTCATCTTTTTTAAATTGGCAATCAGATACAGGAAGAACCGGCAATCGAACTCTGAATTTCACGCTCAGCGGCCGCTGTTGCGACCCCGACACTCATAAGTCATAGCTTGAAATAAATAAATAAATAATTTATAACAAGATTAAAACACCAATAAAATGTGACATCATTTTAATATCAGAAAGATTATCAACGGAAATTTTAATAAAAAAATATTAGAAGACCACATAATGACTTGAACCGTGGTATTAACTGTTAGGAACTTAGCCCCACCCACATCTTAATAAATTTTGAGAATACTCTTAGTGACGTCATAAATTTTATAAGAAAATTATAAAGACGTAAATTCTGTTTGTTTGTGTATGAGGTTCAGAGATAATCTCCGAAACTACTCGCCTGATTTGAATAATTCTTTAGGCTTTAAATTTTATTCTAAGAAGGTAAAGTTGTTGTGGCATTTGGAGCAGTTTATGTATATATTTGGGTCTTATTTTTATGTTAAAACTACATATATTTTTTATGTTTCTATTGGCTTACAGATTAAGCAGAGATAAGAACCCTTTTTGTAGACTAAGTCTCGAAGGAATGCATATAACTTCCGATTGAATTTTGGGTCACGGTGGCCTATCTATACGGAAATTAGCCAAGTATGCAGAAGATATTATAGTGCCCAAGTGTATGCACTAATACAGTTGCACTCCCTCTTGCTTCACTTTCATAGTCTGATGCAACGGCAATCCAACATGACCGGAAAGAGTTCAGGCCCAGAGCCGATGGATTCACGCGTTCTACAAAGCACGGGGGTATCACACAGCCTACTTCCTAACTCCAAGCTGATACTAAAAATTTATTAACAGAATAATCCAATAGGACTTTGATCGACACGGAGTTGAGCCCAGCACCTCACTTTTAGTAGCCGCGCTTGCGGCTGCAGGACCAATGAGGCATTCAAATCATGCAATACAGTTTTATTATAGTACAAGTTTATAGAAATGCAAAAAATCAAAGCAAGCACACAGATAGAAACCCATCTATAGTATTCACTGAAGAAAAACCACAATGTAATACAATCTAGTAGGATATTCATAACATTCATAGACAATCCATTAACAACAGCCCCACCCCGATATTCCTATTTTATCGAGGGGGATGCTTCCTCCGTCAAAAGCCAACACGGAGCAAAACAAACATGGTGATTCTGGCATCAAATTTCAAGATATTTTACTCTCCTATGCAGTATGTTTTTTATCTCACTACAAACTACAATAGATTTCATCTCAAATCACATATCTTTACTGATTTGAAGATTCTGTGATAACTGCGAAATTATATTTCTTTTGACTACGATATAACTTATTATATTTATACCTTTTCTTACAGAAACGCATAAAAAGTTCGGCTCCAAATAATATAGGAATGTCATGAGTTAACGTAGACGCTATAGCGCCTGTATTTACCGAAGGGGGAGGCAGAGTTGTACAATGATTACGTACACCCACATTTCACCAATGCCGTTTATTTTATTTTAATTAATTATTTATAATCATATTATTAATGATTGTTTACCGGTTATTACTCACGTGCATGTTTTGGCAAACCTGAAAAATCCACGTGAGTTGTAACCGGTGAACCATAATTAATATTTATAATTAAATCATAACGACATAAAGCCAGTTACACTGACATGGAAAACATAACACATTACAATTAACATGTGTCCCAAAAAAGATAACATTGAATCATATTTACCTACATATTATAATATCAAAAGAACTTTCACTCGGTCTTTTCGCAACACGTCAAATATGCCATTAATATTAACCTTCCATTGATCAGCAAAGAAATGCAGTTCTAGATCGCTTGCCAGGAGAGTATTGCCGGCAAACATTCTGAAGCATTCGCGGTATGGGTGTTATTAAGACTGAAACTAAAAATTTATACTAATTTTATAAACATACTAATATGTATTATAAATGCGTAAGTAACTCTGTTTATTTGTTTGTTTGTTACCTTTTCACGACTAAATGGCTGAACGGATAGTAATGAAATTGGGCAAGGAGTTAGATTGGACCTTGGAGAAGCATATAGGCTACCTTTAGTCACGCATACGAAGTCGAGGGCACTAGCTAGTAACTGAATAAACATTTAAACAATATATCTGTCTAGCGCAAATACGTTGGGGTCGGCTTCCAGTCTTACCTGATGCAGCTTAATACCAGTATTTTAAAAGGAGTCACTGCCTATCTGACCTCCACAACCCAGTTACTGGGTAGCACAATATCTCGTGGTAAGACTGGTTGTTAGTATCAGGTTTCTGAGTACCCGTAACGGTTGTCATAGATCTTTATCTGACAACCAAGAACGACAGTTTAACGTACTCTCCGAGGCACGGAGGGATCTTGGTATAATATGATGATCACAGACCAACCGCGGCAATCGTAGCTTAATTTCGATCGATCGATGTGGCGGTTACGTAGCCACGAGCCCCTCTCTATACATTTCAATAATGTGAAGTGAAATTACGTATTTAACGTACGTACGAAAATTTTTAACTGTCAAACTGATCTATTAATACCAATCTCCAGAAGATTGGTATTTACTTTTTTCAACCGTCTGGTGATTCCTACTGTCATAGTTACTCGTAATCAAGCAGCCTTGAGACTCTCGAAACATATGACCTGACTTATTGACTGCAATCAATTCACAACAATCAGGCCCGACAATCGGGCCCGACTGATTAACGTACCATTTGAAGCACAGTGACGCTTAGCTTAGTTGAACCTTAATATCCAATCAAACTGACCTTAACATAACATAACATCACGCCAGTATTCCCCGAAGGTGTTGGCTGAAGTGTGCAAAGTAAACTCACATTACACCAATTTATTTATTCTGCCTAGCCTTTTCCCAATTACATTGAGGTGGGCTTCCAGTCAAACCGGATGCACCCAATACCAGTATTTTACTTGGAGCGACTGCCTATCTGACCTCCACAACCCAGTAACTGGGTAATACGATATCCCGTGGTATGACTGGTTGTCAGACTTTCAGGCCTCTGACTACCCGTAACGGTTGTCATAGATCTTAATTTGACAACCGGGACCGACGGCTTAACGTGCTCTCCGAGGCACGGAGGGGTCTCGGTATGAAATTATGGTCACACATCCACAGACCAACCGCAGCAAGAACAGCTTAACCTTGATCGATCGATCTGTGCGGCTGTACTTAGCTACGAGCCCCTCAACTCACATTACACCAATGCTGTTATTAATTCTTATGTAATGGTGAGCCTATTGCCATCAACAGGGAACAATTCCAAATTCCAGGCTGCTATTGAGAGCTCAGCATTCACGCTTGGTAACACTAGACCAAAGAGGCAGTTCTGTTAATTAGGTATTTATGAAACTATGTACTTATAACTTCATAGAAATTTTATCTAAAATTACTTACCGAACATAAGTTTTCTTTCCAGGGGTGTTAAATCTCTGAAAGAAAGAAAAAAATAAAACATTAAATTTTTTTTACAACACTTTAGTTCGAAAGTGGTTTAATATTTTTTTCTTGAGTTTATAACTCTCTAAAACTTTAATGCCTACACGATTCTTTTAAAATTCTATGCCTCAGGTAGGCACAGTTTTTTAAGAGCCCTTCCACTCCGTTTGGGGTTAAATTCGCTTTCACGGTAAATCGGTTCGCGAAATAAAAAATCCTTTGAATTGGTTCAACAATATTTTTTTCTATTATTCGTGACTTGTGTTAACTTAAAAGAGATTTGAACACAACACAAAAGAAGTAGGGATGATCGTATGATATTTTTTTATTTACTGGATTAAGTTTTATATTGAGATATCAAATAGGATATTAAAATGTCAGCAAAAAGGTTGTATCCTAAGGTTTATTTTTTCTATAGTAAGCAGGAAGTTGCTCGAGTATGTTTCTATTGGAAGCAAAAATGATTTCGAAATAAAAAAAACCTAGGTCTTTTTGTTTCATTACATCCACATTTCAGGTGATGCTCATAGGCTTAGGCTCTTAGGGCTCATATAATAGCAGGTGGCGTTCGGCAGCTTCTGCCTACCACCATAGGAAAAAGGCATGAATTTATTTATTAAGTGTCTATTACTATCAACCTGGCAACATTTCAAACAGCAACAGAAAAATTCCTAGCATAAATGCAATAACACTTCCCTCAACCAGCGAACTGAACCCATGACCTGACGCCCAACAACCGCGTTTACGACCCATAGACCAAAGAGGTAGGTGACACACAAAATGTAACCTTAAATGGCTTTATGAATTTCAAATAAAATCTTTTGGAATCAGAAATTCCATTTGGACATTGTAATTGAATCTCAAGGTAGACAAGCGAATTTTGTCATGAAATACCAAATTTTTTTTTGTCTCAGAAAATAAATCGTGTCTCAATATCTTCTAGAATGAAATCATGATCAAATCAAAAATGTACGCATAATAGTGACGTGAAACTATAAGACTGAGTACCTCGAAGGTCTAGTGGTTCCAAGCGCGACTGCTGAGCATGAGCTATCGGGTTCGATTCCTGGGTCGGGCAAAGTGTTATTGTGTTTTCTGTTAGTAAAATCTCAGTAGCAGCCCGGAGTTTGGAATTGTGCCCGGTAGATGGCAATAGGCTCACCACCTATTACATGGGACTTAATAACAGCATTGGTGAAATGTGGGTGTACAACTGTGCACACATTAATTATTGTTTAACGGTTGTTACTCACGCGCATTCTTCGGGATTGCCCGACTAGTTTCGAACTCGAACGGAGCCGGATCTCGGATGTCGCGAGTCAAACTAATGAATGCGTATCAAGAAAGTTATTATACACAAAAAATCGGTGTACACCTCTGCCTACCCCTTTGGGGAATACAGGCGTGATGTTATGTTATGTTTTGAAACTATAATTAAATCTCGTGATAGCCAATTAGTTGTAGGCCCGCTATCTTGTGCAAAGTTAGAAGTATAAACTTGGTATGTACCAATGTATATTTTTATAATTTATACTGTCACGAGCACCAACATGTAAACACAAACAGATTAAAACATACCTATAATATCTTTATTGTGTATTACTAAGATAATATGGTATGTAACACACATAGAAGAACCATTTTGCTCGCTGAAATGTCCTGCTAATGGTGGCGTTGTACATCGGGTCGTCGAGTTCCCTGCAAAATGGTTGAGCTAAGCGAGGCTGATGTGCGCGTCATGCTCGTGAACGGGTGCTGTCTGTCGGGACTGGTCAGCTCCTAACTGCTTTCGCAATCATTTTAAAAGGCTATATAAGTTATTGCTTCTAGCGCTTTCCTTTATTATTTTGCTCATTAACCTGCATTATTCTCACATTACCTTATTTATTGTTATACCAATTTATTTTAAAAGAGTGTCTATGGAGTTTCTTGCCGGCTCTTCTCCATAAGATCAACGCCTTGGAACCGTGCACCTAGCTTTGACTTTTTATAAGTGCTTGTAATATGGCCTATTTGAAATAAAAATCTTTGACTTTGACTTTGATTCCTGTTACTTAATGACGTATAGTAATACTACTATTCTAATACTATTCTAAATTATTCAGATAACTATTTAAATGCATATCAATTATTGTTCACCGGTTACTACTCACGCGGATTTTTTCGGGAATTGTTGCCCGACTAGTTTTGAACTCGAACGGAGCCCTTAGTCATGAGCTGAGCCCGCGGCGATGTCGCGACGCAATCCTAGAACAATGCACGTGAGTAGTAACCGGTGAACAATAGTCGATATGAATATGTCTCACGAAAGTTATTATCGAAAAATATTTATATGGAGATTAAAAAGTGCTTATGTATACATATTTGTGTTTGAGACTGTACAGTGCACTTTCTTAGTTAATTTAAGACATAACAGACATACGGTGTATAGGAAATACTGGTTGAAAGTGCCAACGCGCGATGACCCAGCGTGGTGATCAATGCTCGTGCCTTATCGGTATGAGAAGAGGCCCTTGCCCTGCAGTGGGACACTTATGGGCAGCTTACATTATGTTTAATTAAATAAGAGCAGAAAACTTTTTCGTTTCTTCATAGATGTTTGAAAATTGTTTTCCAAATTACATAAAAAACCACAATGCATAATTTACTTTACAAACCCAGTTCAAGTAGAGTTCAGTCCTAATAAATTCATTACAGAATCATTGGTATAAATCATACGCTAGCATTAGGCTACTCACACACTACGTAGTCACGAGCATGGAGACAGTAATGGATGCAGTGGTGAGATGCTAGTAGGATTAATTTAGGAAATGTATTTTAATGTGTTGCTCTTTTTTAATGTTATGATAGAATGGTTATAGGAAGCTAACTGAGTGATGTTATTTGCTATTTATTGTTTTTCAAATAACGGTAAATAATATTTGCAGCACGGATAAAAATGGGCGTAAATTTTGTCACGTGTCAATATTGAGTTTTTTCTTATGTGACAAAATCCTCAGTACGGGTTTTATTTTTATACTTTAATAATTTCATAAATGTCCCACTGCTGGGCCTTAACAAGGGGCCTCTTATTATTTTTATCTCAACAAAAAATCCTTCAAGAGTAAAAAGACTTATTCCAATGATTTTATCATAGTTTAGCATGAGAGCACAATATAATTGAATGGAATTATTTAAAGATGTTATGTTAAAATAATTAAGCATCAAAAACTTTCATCAATTTAATTAATATGCGCTTGTAAATAGTTGAAATATAACCTTAGCTTAAATAATTATAAGATGAAATTTTATAAAAATATTGTTCAGATTTATTTGAATACTTTGAAAGTGTTGGATGCCGACTATACTACTGTACTAGTTCATCACTTCCTGATTTATTATTCAAACCATTTTCTCAATTAATATTTCCATGCAAAATATAAGTAAACACACCGATTTCACTCAATTACACCGCAGTGCACAAGTCCCTTTAGCAAAAAGTTTACAAAGGAAGAGATCACGACCGCCCAGCCGCCATCACAAAACGTGATACACTAACTGAGAAGTGGTCACGAAGGTTTATTAGCTGATTCCTCTTTATAAATCGACAGTTTAAATATTTATTACTGATATTACTGTAGATTGCTCTATCAATGGTGGCGTTCCTTTATACCGGAGAGAATTTGCAACCGAAAAAAAGTGTTTTTGTTGAATCTCTAGTCAATTGTACACAGTAGTAAGCAGTAATGCTTTAGTTCGCCGACAATTTAAGGAAAGTTTAAGACAATATTACCTGTTCAACTCTAACTTTTTGAGTGAAGACCCGTTTTTTTAAGCATCAGATATTTTATTGGTTTTAGCCTCGCTTTTATTTTTCAATTTTATTCAGTTGGACAGAATTATTATGAATACGTATGAAGATGATTATGTTTAGAAAGGTAGTGACTACAAAAATGACGCCTGATAGAGATGTAAAGGAGAATAAGACCTGCTGCGATAGACTACTAGACTAATGCGGCAGTAATTTTAATACCTTTTAGTATACAAACTGTAGGTAATAATGATCAATAAGTCAATTGCTATAATTTACGTTTAACATGAAAGAATCTTCCTTACATCCACTTGACTCCGGAAACGCATTCGTAAAATCAAAAGGTAATTCAGTTACGGTACTGTGTAACAAGTGGCCAACATTAGTCACGTCCAAAGAATAACGGTGTAACAATGTCTTAGAAAAGAAGAAATATACTGACCACTTGCTGAGAGCTTTTTGTATAGCACATTGTCTTTGTAAGCGGACAAGTCTCAATGGCCCTTTACAATGCCAACTTTGATTTGCATTTAAAATTTCTTATCAAGAAAAAGTCAACCTTACTGACCAGAGAGTAAGGTTGAATTTCGTTTTATTGCAGTTTTTGGATAGTATACGCAAAGTTGTCAGAAGCACTTGTACATGTCATAGTTGTCTGTTAATTTGGAATGTTGAATAACTTTTTTTTTTCAATACGCAGAATGTTTTGGAGTGTTCATCCAAAAAGGCTTGATATTTTTATGCTGATTGCTGTTTTGTCTTTGGTTTTTTGGGCTAAACTGTTTGTCAGTATGACTGTTAAGTTGAATAGTTTCACCTTTTGTATTTTCGGATGAGGTTTGATAGACATGTTATGAATTATTAATGAATGATACAAAAACATGCTTTTACTAAGGCTACGATGCCAGCATGATTGTGCATCTTTATAACCCTTGAGATATCGGAAGAGATACCGGTATTTAGAACTTTGTATGCTTAGGATACAATTTTTTTATTAACAACTATTCCAAATTCAGCACTTTTCAGAGCTGTATAACAGTACACATTTCAATTCGACGCTTTTCAAAAAGATCGCTTTCTAAGCGTCAAATATGTATTTAATGTAAGGATTCGAGTCCGTGAAATTAATATTATTTCACAGATCGGTAGATACCCTACATTATACCTATACAATGTGTAATAAAAGTCCAAGTAATACTTAACAATGGAGTGATTTATGTGTAAATAAGAATCAAGTAGAGAGTCACCAGTAAAAATATTGAATACCTACAAAAAAGCATAATTTTTTGCATTTTTTCCAGTAGCACTGCCTGTTACCATCCATACTTGGTTGATATCTCGTTATGTCGTCAGTGGCTCTCTCAACCTGCACAACCAGCCAAATGAGAAACTCTACTAGATCCTTCAAAGTAAGATATAATGGGCATCTCCTAGGTAAGCTTGTTCCGTCGTAGATCCCATCCATCGCTTTCCATTAGACGAGATCGAGCTCAAAAGCGGTTCTATTCAATAAAAAAATCTGTATACTGTCTCCAAAGAAAATATTCATAATTGACATGCTACCGCCTACAAGCCAGTTAACTCCATCATTACTTCTATATGAATGTAATAATCGTGTGGGATGGTAAGCGTAGAATATTGCAAAATGGCCGCGGGCGTTACCAATATTATGACTCGTGTTACTACTTGAAGATTCGTATAATAACATCTTGTAATACTGTGACCGATAAGAAAATATCTTTACGCTCAACTATTATTGTTATACAAATTCTATATACGTACTTATTAAGTGATAGTAAATGTTGATTTTATTTATCTGCATTATGCAGTGTACTATGTAAAATTGACAGTCATTATTACGTATTATCATTAAATTACAAGCAGCTCATTTTTATTTAAATTTTTAATGATATAGAGACAATGATTTTTAATTAGTGGGATTTATAGTGGTTTCAAAGTTTTATAAATCAAACATTATTAATATTTTTTATTAGAAAATGTTATAGGATCTTTTTTTAATCTTGTAACCTATGTGTAGTCTGCGTAACCGGACTAAACTATGGTGAGGTAATTAGATGCCTCTAGCCAGATCATAATGAAACTACAAACTAAGCGTCACAGCACTAAGGGTGACCCTGTGGGACACCAGTCTCGGCTTAGGGTGCTCCTGAAGCTAGGGATTTGAAGAATCTGGTTGGAATTTAAAGGACAACATAAATGCTTCTTATGACTAACTAAAATATTATCTTGTCCGTTGTATTCTCTTATTACCATCAATCTAACAAAGCATTTAAAAAAAACTACAAAAATTGATTGCAAACCCATATAACCCTTACAGATAAAGAAGGATTCAGGTACATTAAATGTGTTTTCCAATCACGTACAGCTGTACATATATTAGATACAAATCTATGGTCCCAAAAGTTCTGTATTGAATACTAATAAGCCTTAGAAAGGGCTGAATTTAAAGGATAACTTAGCCGCAGAGGTCGGTTTAAAGTTTTCAGTTTGGGATTATAATGTGTTTGTATGTACGGGTTGAGTGTTTGAGACTTAAGGGTGTTTTTAATATTAATGTAACATAAAATTATAGTTGTAGCTTTCGTTTTATACGAAATCAAAGGGCTTTTTGGCTCTCTTGGTTTTTTGCTGAACTAATACTATAAACGCGAAATTTCGTATGTATGGATGTTTGTTACTCTTTCACGCAAAAACTACTGAACGGATTTGAATGAAATTTGGCACACAGATAGTTTATAGCCTGTATTAACACATAAGATACTTTTTATCCCGGCTATACAAAATTCTGAAGCGTAATAGTGTAGTAGTAGCGCTAGTACCCAATATATTTATTGCGTTTCCATAATGTGAATTAAGGTGATAGGTAAAATTTATAAGATCATCATGGTTCCTGTCGGGCACAGCAAAATTAAAGAGGATTTTTTTTAAACTTTATAAATATGTTCAATAGGCATGATGACAGTATTAAAGAACTAAAGAATAAATGATTTTAGAGGTAAATATAGGCACAAAGGATTCTAAAAAAATACCTGGTTTTATTAAAAACATTAAGATTAATAAGATTTTCAATAAAATAATAGTATAAAATGCTGCAATCGGCCATGTTGACTGAAACGTCAATCACAGCGAATGACGTTACGCCTCAGTCATATGTCCATCATCGCCGTACATTATGGCTTCGACTTATGTCAAATATGCTGAGGCATGACGTCAAAACGGCGCCATGACACCCAGCAGCGTTTTCGCGGTTAAATCAAATTAGATAGATTAAAATGCAATAATTTGCATTGAAACTTAGTTTATCGCTGTAATAATGTGTTTTTCGGATATAGTAGACGTATACCTACATTATAAAAGGAGATTCCAAAATCTGTCATCTCTGTCATGCATATTAGAAAAAAATTCAAGATAAATAGTTTTTATTTATATAAACATATTATATTTACTTTTAATTCTTTTTTAATGTTTTCCGGAAATTTTTATAGATTTTTATTGAAATTAATAGTTAAAATTCAATACTATATACACATTTTGATACTAACAATTTTTTTTAATTGGTTCCGTTTCTGTACGTGGCTGTATATAATTATTTTTTTGTTGGCAGTCACAATTTATCTCACATGCACACGCATTGTTCCGTGAGGGAATCTAGCCGAGTCTAGTGTTGAGTCGAGCTCTGCACCATTATGAAAAGAAATATTTTGGCAACCAATTCTCTAATAGGTCACCAGAACATTTTTTTTTCATACGTGCATCCCATAAAAAGTCTGTTTGAATTAGCTAAAGTCAATCTTATAAGTAGGTATTATGGTTTTATTTTATTTAAAGTGTTTATTTTCCCACACTAATAAGTGATGAATTAGATGATTCCTATTGGGCGATAATAAGTATCTACTTAAATTCCTATTCGTGATATTAAGAAGTACTTAAATTCCAATTAGAGCTGCCCCACACAGGCATTCATAACGCATGTTTTGCAATATGTATTCCCATACCTTTTTACACACATATATGAAGTCGTTTGTAAAACTATCGACTTTTGCGACTAATCGCACTGTGACTTTCTATTCAATTCGTAATTTTATATATGTCGCAGAAACGCAGTAGCGGGCGTATCCAGGAGAGTCTTAAAGAATCTTATTATATATTTCCCGAAGGCAGATAGATAGATTTCATTTTAACAATGCTGTTATTAAGGCCCATGTTATAGGTGGTCAACCTATCGCCATCCAATGGGTAAAATTCCGAACTCCGATTTGCTACTGAAAATTTCCTAACAGAAAAACTCAATAACACTTTACCTGACCCGGATATCGAAACTGAGATCTCGCCTCATGCTCAGCAGTCATGCTTGGGGCCACTAGACCGACGAGGCAGAGAATTTCGGAAAGAAAAACTTAAATTTCAGTAATACACAAAATACAATTATAGATTCTTATATAAAAAAAACCCGCATCACTCCTAAAACTATTGATAACTCAATTATCATTATGAGCAATAAAAATAAAACAATAACTAATAACAACTAATGGCAAGTCACAACTTTTTACAATAAATACTTTAAACAAAATGGCTGCGTCATTCCGCGAACGGTACTGTTGATCGTGTAGCGATTATCTGAGATCGAGTGAGGATAGACAGACGGAATGGACAGTAATATCTTCATTACAACCAGCCAATTGATTGTTTAGTAGAAGGTTGAATTATTGTACGGGATATGTTTTATTAAATAATGGCAAGTAATGACGAGAGTGGCAAAGAATGACAATATTTTTATAATAATAAAGGAAATTTTGGATGGGAATTTTCCGCTATAGTCTGCACGAATTATAAATTTCGAATAATTGGTATTTTTGGTCATTAAACAGACTTTGAAATGGGATACCTACTGGAAATCAACGGAGATTTGCTTATTTTTAACTTAGCCCTGCACCAAGTATTTCCGCGTGTATCGTGGATGCGTTTACAAACATAATCTCACATGCACACAAACCCAGATTCAGAATAATCAACTGTAGATCGTACAAATATTTGCTTTGTTCGGGAATCGAACTCGCGATACGCGTCTGTCTGCTGGTCTCTCGACCCAATGGTCGACACCAATAGCACCGGCTTTATTTATTTTTAAATAGAAATCTTAAACTAACACTTAAAAAGGCTTTCAATTGAGTTTAATTCATAAATACGCGCCAAGAATCCAGGACGGCAACTCAGAGGTCAAATTCTAAACAATCAAATAAATCAAACGCCCCCAATCAATCGAAGACTCATCAAAAGCCATTAAACAGACATCGAATCCCAACCAACAGTATCAAAAGAAACTTACACAGCTCTCATAGCATTCTTCATTCAACAAAAGTGTGTTAAGCACATACGAACAAAACTAGGCCTATTAATATGCCGTCGGTATTGTAAAAGAAATTAGACAATTCATTAACACTTATTGTCGTGTATGAGTCAGCATATTCGGAAGGTACTGATAAACTCAGTATTTCTAGTAAATTTAGGCGGTAATGACGAAAGGTAGGTAGGTAATGATAAACTTAAACATTAAAAATTAATGAATTGAATCGAAACTTATTTCCAGTAATTTTGGATAACTCATACATTTGGCAGGTATTTCCTTCGTTTGTATTCTTAATTTTAGAAGCGATCCTGTCAAGGGTTGTCCAAGCCGTCCGTTTTGGTTTAGTGACTACTATAATATAAATTCACAACAGCCCAGACAGTTGAAGTTAACAGTTTAAGATGCCTTTCAAAGCCCTGAGATTTTTATTAGTATTATCAGCCACGATCGTCCCACTGCAGAGCGTAGGTTTCTCTACCATCCTTCCACTCCTCTCGATTTAAAGTTTTCTGCAGCCAATCCTTCCGAGTCAAGTTTGTCCCGTCATCTCCTTCTGGGCCTGCCGTGACGTCATTTAACGTTATGTCGGCTCCAGTGTGAATTTTTCCCACAGCTCGTCCGACATGCGGCTGATGTGACCGGCCCAGTTCTATTTTAGGCTTGTTGCTTTATGTCTAACGTCAGCGACCTCAGTTTTGGACCTCAGTTATGTGATCTGATAATCGAACCCCTAAGATGCTGCCCGGAGATTCTCATATGAAAATTCTACTAGCGATATAGACTGACCGTGCCAACCGTTGCTTAACCTCAATAATCGTTAATCTGGCTAACTACGACTGTTAACTAAAACGTCTGTTATTGTTGTTGTTATCTCTTTCTTTTGAATTATAAAAGACAAAGATAGGTATAGATTGTGAAGCGTTGTATGAATATTGCCGTAAGTATTTGGCACTCATTACCGCTTTGTGGTTTCCAAAATTTGTTTTATTGTGAGTTTAGTCACTTTTTTACTTGAAAAGAGTTAATAATAAATGAGTAATGACGTATTCTTTTGTAAATGGTTTAGCATACGGTTAACGATGTATCAAGCTATTAATCATAGTTTTGTGTCATAGTTGAGGCTGGAAGGAATTTTAATTGTAAAGACTTTTGTTATGTATGATGAGGTCTAACCGTTTGAGATGATTTCTGAATAATGGCATGCAATGAGTTCTGCTTCTAATCGTATGGTTGATGAGCAACCTAGTCCCAAAGTTTAAACTACTTGTAGCATCTGACGTGGTTTCACATACCGTCGGGATTTCTTAGGTGTGCTAGTTTCTTTTAGTGTTTTAAGTAAATGTAAATTAATTTATAATACTCTCCCTTGCCCATCCAACAGGCTATTACTGCTTTTAGATATACGATGTGTCATAAACTAATAACTTATAATGATCATCAGTGTCATCATCCTACTGTCCTTATCCAAATTAAATCGAAGTTAGCGAGTCATTTCCTTTATTTTAGTAGTTATTGTTCACCGGTTACTACTCACGTACATTCTTCGGGTTTGCCCGACTATGGCTATGTCTCGAGTCTGACTCGCGACATAGCCGCGGACTCAGCTCATGACTAAAGGCTCCGTTCGAGTTCGAAACTAGTCGGGCAAACCCGAAGAATGTACGTGAGTAGTAACCGGTGAACAATATCTAATATGAATATGCCTCACGAAAGTTATTATACAAATTTACTAGTTATGTTCACGAGTATTGAAATAAATAGAAAAGGTCTAATTTTACTTGTTTCACGGAGCGTAAGCCTGGTGTACTATAATATGGGTTTACCTTAATCAGATACCAGGCTCTATGATAGACGTGTATATTTGATTAGCTTTGTACAGCTGTTATTAGGATGAGAAAATAAATAAATATTGTCTAGTATTTCCTTTTTTTCGAAACATCAGCCGTCATCTCAGTAGATATTCACTCCCATTCTAGCTATATCATCTTTCACTTAATCCATTTATCATTTCTGTGATATTTCTTTCTTCGTGTGCCCATCCACACTGATTTATCCTCAAAATTTTATATTAAAAAAAAATTCTACTCAGATATTATAAATCACTCTTTCAAAATACTTCACAACTGATACCTATTAAATGAAAACTTAAGGAAAGCTTATAGATAACCAATTAATGACGTCATTTCAATTCAAATCAGGCATCGCGTTGTTAAATCGTGTGTAATTTCCAATTCAAACCCATTCATTCCTCTGTAAGCCAGAATCATTGAGTACTATACGATTAAAGCACAGAAATTCGATGTAAAATTATCAAATCAAGGAGGTTACGGTTTTTTGAGGTATAACAAATGAAATGTATTTTTTTTAAAGGCTCGATAATTTGCGTGTTTATAAAAACACGCAAATTATATTTTAATATTATGGAGATTCGATTGACTGCACGTAACTATTATGACATGTACAAATAAGAAGGACAATATTTATTCCCTAAAATTGTCCATAGATACGAAACTTCATAAATGTGTGAACGTTAAAAGTGTCACTATACAATGTCTGAGCACGGGACAAAGATTTTTAAGTAGACTGACGTTGCAAAAGATTTACACAGATTTTGAAATAGAAAAGCTGTAAAGTCCAAAGGATTTGTTTTGTCGTTTTTGAGAAGAATGGATAAGAAACTTCATGGTTAGGTACTCTTTTAAAATAGATAATATTACATTTCCGTCCTACTCCTCGATAAATTTAATGGTTGATGAGTGGGAGAGCAAGATAGTCCAGATTCAGCTTTAGAAGGTAAATAAGTATTTACTAACTTTAAGATTAAAATGTATTAGGTCAACACTATCTGTAATAAATAATATATTACATAAATCCAACGTTTTAAAGATAAGTCTTACAGCTAACAAGTCAATTGAAAGACTCAAAATACTTGAAGTCAAATGCAAATTAACCTTAACCTTTTTCAATTGACAGAGCGTTAACTCGGGGCAAACGAGACCTTATTGAGTTAGTATTTAAGCTAAAGATTTATTCAAAACAGTACAGCAGTTTAGTGACGCGTCCTTCATACAAATGAGACAGAATTTCTATGAGATTCAATAGCGGGTTTTAGTGAAGAATTTGGTTTTCGGATTGACTTGTTTTGTTTTATGTGTAGTTCTGCTGCCTTCCATAATTTTACATACATAACATCAAGCTTGTATTCCTTGAGGGGCTGGGAAAATGCGTAATAATTATGTACATCAACTTAACAGCAATGCAATTTTTAGGTCACATGTAAGTGGGCCTTTTGCCATCAGCCGGCAATTCAAAATGTTGGGCTTCTAATCAGAAATTTGTAACAGAAAAACCAAATAACACTTTGTTCGCCTCGGGAATTGAACCCAAAACCTACCCTCGTTTTTTTTTACAAGTTGTATGTTACTTTTTTATGCTACCTTAATTCCCTTTACGCCTAATTTCAATAAAACTCAACCAGATAGAATCCTCTATACATTTTTAGTTACCATAACATTTATTTTAATTACACACTCATTCTTTCGTAGCTCCCACATTTCTTCAATCAACCTGATTACCATATGAATATATCCCTGTCTAGTAACTAAAAAAACATTAGTCACATCCCTGGTTCTCAAAGCGGCTCAGATTATTTCTACCGCACCGCCTTTGGAAATAGCCGTTTAGTATTCAAAGAGCACACGTTTCATAATTCCCTTGCTGCTTAATACGGCCTCATACTCGACCACCGCGATTCAAAACCAGATTTGAAGACCTACCCCACCTCTCTCGTTCATAGAAAAATTTGGCTTACCAACCGAGTGGGTATACCTAACGAGGGATCTTTTTGTATTGGATGTTTTATCTCATACTTGCCCTCATCTCTTTGTTTCACGAAAACGTGATATAAAAGATTAACTTATTAGTATTCGAGGGAGGGTCCAGATTGGTTGGCTCAGATGGTGTGTGAGTGGAGCGGTTTCAACTTAGCGGTATGACTAAGTCCTATTTGGGTCTGTGTCAATATGTTTTAGCTATTCAAATTGTGTGGGTACGTCATTGTTGAATCTTTGTGTTGAATTAGAATTATTTTATTCTTTATTTTCATATTTCATAGCTTTGCTATTTTCAATTTGTAGAAGTATGTCTAGGACTCAGACTTTTTCAAGTATCAAAGCACTGGACTTTACCCTTTATTTATCAAGGACCCTTATTTATTTATAAAGGTCTTGTTTATTTCACAAAAAGTTTTTTAACTTAATCAGAATCAGTTGCCTTCAAGACTTCTTTTTTATCAATATCTCAGAACTATCTACCTACTTGAATTTCAAACTTACTAAGTCATCGTGCTTGTTTTGTTATTATTTCATGTTATAAATTTATACGCCTGTTTTCACCAAAGGATTAGGCAGAGATTGTCACATCGTTTTCACACCCACAGTCTACTGATCCTATTGGTGGTGAGCCTATTGTCATCTACTGGCTCATTCGTACTGAAGGTTTCCTAACAGAAAAGTGCAATGAAACTCTATTTAACTGGGAATTCCACATCATGCTCAACAAGAACCTCTCATCCTGCTTAATAGCCGTTTCTTCAACTAATATTTCATGACACAAGTTTCCTTTACAGAAGATATTCTAATTGGTTTCAAAATCATAGAATAATATGAAGCTATCCGTTCATGTTAATTGCTACAAAGATTTATTTACGTACACGAACAACCTGGACAATGGATACAAAATATTCAAAAGCATTCACACTCGAAAGCTGGATTTAATTTTTAATTAAATTAACACTTCCAAGCTAAACATGGATGTACGTAGGTACAAAGAATTATGAAAAGATGTTTTCAAAGAGATGTGTATGCATGTTCTGTCGAATACAATTGGTAGCATATACACATTTTAACATGTTTATGACATTTAAATACTAAAGAAAGACAGTGGGTACTGTTTTGCTGATAATTTCTTTAACTCTGTTCTAGCACGAATATTAAACATTCTGTCGCGAAATTATTATTAAAGTTTTCATTGTATGTGCACTGATCATCAAATTAATTTACGTGAAAAATCGTAATACCATAAAATATCGTATTTCAAACGACACATCAGTGTCTACGGTCGCAAATCAGTGGAAAACGAATAAAAGGTTAATATCAAACGTCTATCAATATTTGAATGGAAACTTTGCAAATAATGCAACTCAATTTACAGTACCAATGGTAATGTGTAATTATAATCCTTGTACCCAAATTTATCATTATTCAAATATACTGCTGGTCGACGCAACATGTCTTCTTCCATATATCTTTATCAGCCGTCATCTTGAAGTAGTCCTTTTTTAACCATAATATCACCTCAATCATCAACAATCCATCCATCGTTTTCTCCGTCTTCCTCTACTCTTATAGACAATTTATTCTAACTCATAACTTTCCTCGTGACATGATCCTCTGACGATTTCCACAAAACTTCTCGGTCACTAGCAAAAGCTTACTTGTATGTACAAAAATATTTTTAGCTAACCCACTCCTAGTAAAAGGCCTGGTAATAATATTTTAACAAAAAAGAAAACCTTTGACAACGAGATCGTTTAATATCCTCTCTCCCTGATATTACAAGTCGATGTTCACGAGATCAAACGCCGTTCCTTCCAATATTGTCCCAAATTTTTACAACCTACCCCTCCCATAATGTATCCACCTTAATAGGTTCCTTAACTTCCCTATCATAAATAAAACAGGCTTCGGAACTTCGATCTAATGAAAGAAATAAAGTACTTTAATTGCATCCTAAAGATGGACGAGAAATTGCCAGGTTCTCGAATATTACTTTGACTCCAATAATTTCCAATCCATTAGTCTTTTCAGACTCTTATTAATTCTTGAAAGGTACTTTTGAAGTACTCAAAATTGTATTGTATGAAGTTTTGCTTTGAACAGTTTTTATACAAAAAGATTTCTGGGAATCTTAAGGGAAATAAAACGTTTATCTACATGCTCCAGCTGCTTGCCGTCCGGTGTAAATTATAAGAATTAATTGCGGTGTTTTAGATTTTTTCCTGCGTTTAATTCATTGTAAATGACTTCATTTGCTATGTGATCGGATGTCATAAAATTGTATGATATTTATAGGGGATAAGTAGGGATAATTACTTGCTCTTGGGTTTTTTTATAATCTCTGCATTTTAATCATGTTACTGAGGCATTTTATTGTATAAAGATGCGTTAAATGTTTTTGTTGATTTGGAACAATTTTAGCCTATACAGATAAATATTTCAAACGTATGCGTATTCATCTAAAATTCTAAATGTTAGTCTAATATTTCAAACCCGTCATATATAATCGTACGTATTATTATTTACACAAATATTGCAGAACTAACATGCAGTGTAAAGACGGTGATAACTCGAGCACATTAAAAAACGCTTATAGGAAAATATATTTTCACAGACTAGCCAATTCTCATAAAAAATCCAGTTAGAGACAAAAAAAGAACGACTCCATTCATATTTCATCAAATAAGGAACATAAAAGTAGAAACAACAGCTTGGATAAAAAATAATCTCAATTTATGCGAGGCAAACTGCCAAAGTTTAAAATTACGACCATAGTAAGCCTATATTTTGAGGTAATCAGAGCAGTAGCAGAAGTTTGCTTGTAAAGTATCATAGGCTGGGTGTGTGCCCAGAAAATAAGCTATGGAAATGTAGCAAGTCGAAATATGCACTTGTTTTTATTTTGCGAACTTAACTTGGGTAGATAAACTGAGTAGGTAAGAAATGTACAATTTTGTACTACAAATCTTTTTTATTAGTTTTCGCAGTCTTGCGAGATCTTTTTTACTAGTAATAGGTACTACTACTAGTAAAAATTGCCTCGGAGAGCACGTTAAGCCGTCGGTCCCGGTTGTAAAATTAAGATCTATGACAACCGTTATGGGTAGTCAGAAGCCTGAAAGTCTGACAACCAGTCATACCACGAGATATCGTGTTACCCAGTAACTGGGTTGTGGAGGTCAGATAGGCAGTCACTCCATGTAAAACACTGGTATTAAGCTGAATCCGGTCTGACTGGAAGCCGACCCCAATGTAATTGGAAAAAGGCTAGGCAGATAGTAGGTACTACTACTAATACCAGCACAGTTTTAAATAAGGCAGCAAATAACTGCAAAGTTTACAATAATTTACATTTTTGTAAACTTTGCAGTTATTTGAAACCGGCAGTTTAAAAAAAAGAAGAAGATGTCAATGAATATTTATAATTATTCTAAAGAAATGATTTTTATTATACTAGACGCCAAGCTTCTGTTTCTCGTCAAACTTTAGTTTCCAAAACTGTTCACGACCCATTCTTTTGTTATATTTATAAGTATAATTCCAGTTACAACTTTAATACCAACTAAGGTCTAACAAAAACCTTAATTATACCTCTAATTACAGTGCAAACCTAGATTTCCGCGTATTCCAGTACCTTAGTAACTTTACACTGCAATTTCAACATCCTCTATGTAAAAGCGAGCCGATATGCCCAAATTGGTGGCACGGCAAAACACCGTGAATAATTTCATAGTCTGCGCCCAGTGTAGTCATGACTAAACATAGCTTTCCAACAGACGTTACAGAAATAGTACCAAAATGTTCTCGTACTTTTAAAGTCTGTGATATGAACTGCAATAGACTGTGTGTCTGAAAATGGTATGGTAATGTTAAAGGGTGCATTTCTGAGTCGTCGAGTGAAGACTGCGAATGAGTAGAGACAGCACATACAATAAAGTTATAAACTTTTGTGGAAAAACATAAAATAACATGACCTCGCTTAACTTTGAAGGTTTAGAGAGAAGTGCATTACATTACACGGATACCGCTTTTGATTTCATGTGAGTATATGCAGTGGGGATAGACTGGATGCTTAAAGCGAAGAACTAGGTATTGTGACAGTTTGGTAGAGGCCAATATCTAGCAGTGCACCGCGATAGGCTGATTTAATTGCGTTATCACTTATTCCATTTTAAAAATTATCTTTTTTCTCGGTCATCCAAGAAGTTATTGAAAAAAATTACAATGTAGGTTCGGATCAGATACCAAAATTATTTTATCACTGAGCTAACGGAATGTTGAGAAGAATTTAAGTTATCACATGCGCTACCTTCTCGAACCAGTAAAATTGTATCTATAGGTCATAGCTTTTTTTTCGTCATTAATCGAATGAGTTTAATTTATGTAAGTATACTGAGGATTAATAAAAAAGGTCAATTGTTTACTGAACTTTATCACAGTGCCTATGGTTATATTATCATCTGGTCTTACAATAAACAGTCTACACTACCAAGCAACAACAAAAATTCTTCACTACCAAACAAAAACAAGGTGCAAATAAGCGCTAAAATAAATAAAATCCAACCAAATTAGAGCAGTTCCCCTATATTTTTCCAGCAGTAAACAACATTAAGTTAATCTCACGGCTTCTTTATTATTTCAAACGCTCAGTTTCAGGAAGTTACGCCTGGTTGGAAAATAATAGCAGTGCGCGATAGCCTACTACGTGATCTACTTTAGCTCAATATGGAATTGAAAGTTCACGATTTTTCCTTTTACAGAATTTGGTGCAGTATTTATCAATAGAGCCGTGTTTAGTAGGAGGTTAGTTTTATCTTTATTTTTACAATATTGTGGATTAGATTGAAGCTGTCGATCCATTAATAGTACCGTATTGTCTATTGTCACTCCTGGAAATCGTAAAAGACAAGGTTCTAAGAGATATGAAGATGAAAAATAAAATTATCGTTATCATTAGGACTATGTGCGACGACGCGATTGGTACAGTGATTGAAAGATCATCTGGATGTTGCAAGTTCGATTTCCGGGCAGAACAAATATCTGTATGATCTATAGATAATTATTGTTCCAAGTTTGATTATGTGGGCATGTGAATTTTATGTCTGTAAACGAAGCCACGATATAGGAGAAGATTAAAGAGTTGAATAAAATTTAACCAAATAAAAAGTTTTATAGCGCAAGTTAACATAAGTAGCTAATAATAATAACTGACTTGATCGGAGAATTAGTTTACTTTATTCTAATCAATGATTCTAACAACGCAACGGTAGCAAACATCTCAAAGTCCAATTCAAATGTAAATAATATTACATCTAAACCACATTTGATTACGATCAATAATAGTCATGTTTATAACATCTATACAATTTTATAGCAAAGATAATCGAAACAGATAATTTTAATACCTATTTTACATGAACTAAGCGAAGACCCCTTAATTTGGAAGCTTATCTCTAACATTACGAAAGTTTTATTGGAAACAACTGGTTTCCACAACAAATAATTGGTAGCAGCCAATTTAGATAGACCTCTGATGGTTCGTCGAACTTAATACAAAAGATTGGAAATACAAAAGTAAATAGAACGATTTTGAATGGCTATACGTTTGCCTAGGCATTAGGCATGGAGGAAACTAAACATCCTGAATCAATGAGAGTTAATTTTAGATAAAGCAATTATCTCAGTTGATGGCAGTAGATTACCGCAATAGCCCAGTCTTATAGTAACTTTTGTGATTAGTAGTAATTTTATTCTAGTAGTATTACCCTCGGGCATTATAAGATGTCTAGAGCAAAGGCCTTCATCGGTTAACATTAGCAAGACATTCAGTCAACCTATGTACTATGTAGAAGTATCAAATTAAATTGGTCAAAAGATAAGATCATTATCAGCAAAATCTCTAATTGAAACTTGATATCTGGTTTATTTTGCCTTCTAAATATTTAACTTGTTTACGTGGGCTAAGAATGTTTCGGAGTTATAGAGTCGATGTGTTTTATATTAGTATAATTTACGACATGTAATTTTATTTTTTATTGCCACGAACAGTAGTACTAATTTCAACGATTGTGGTTATGCAAATAAATTCTTGGAATGCCTTGGAAAGCTTTGTTGGAGTCAATATTTATTTATCGCTAACTAATGAGCCGATGATAAGTAAGTCTGGGAATTTTTACAATATTTTTCTTGTGGTAACTGAAATAGGTGTCATAAACGATCATGCTTACGAACAAGTGGTATACTGTGTCTCGAGAAAGATTGAAATAAAAAATGATCTTTTTGGTAGGTTATAAATGTAGGAACGAAGCTCAACTTTAGCAGTAAAAACGAAATCTACTACTAGTAAGAACAATCTACAGAAATATCATCACAATTTCGACAGCGCGGTTGGCGCAGTGGTCGAGAGACCGACTGCTGCGCTGCGTGTCGCAGGTTCGATTCCTGCACGGAGCAAATATTTGTACGATCTATAGATAATTGCTCCGGGTCTGGGTGTGTGTGTGCTTTTGAGATTAAATGTTTGTAAACGCACCCACGATACAGGAAGAAATTCCTAGTGTGAGGCAAAGTTTAAAAAAAATAAAAAAATATCAAGATTATCTGTGCAAGAATGATATCGGTGAAACAAAATAAATATTTACTACTAATTATAAAACAAGCCTTAACCACCAATCACCTAATTCAAACTAAGTATTTTCCAATTCAGACACCTTCACCAATTTCAATCACGTTTCAAAAACTTTTCCGTACAAACACACTTCCGACCCGATCCTATAATATTACAGATAAATGTTAATGCGGGCGATATCTGATTGCCGTATCATTTGGGTCGTATTGAAAATTCATAACTTAGCGGGAAGCGGTGAAGGGCCCAACGTTTCAGATAAGGATGTGTGCAATTTACTTTACGTCGTCGTTTAAGGAAACTCCAGGAAGGGATGTGAGTTTAAAAATATTTAGGACAACGTTCTTGTCGATACCTACTAATGTTCTGTACGGTTACTGTCAGCTTGTACCATCCAACTGCTGGGAAAAGCCACCCAATCATTTCCATGCCTTTCTATCTAGAGCAATAGCTTTAATATTACCAGTCTAGAATATCAGTTCTTGTCAAATTTTTCTAGCTCATCTTTTCACGGTCTCTGACCCTAAGTAAGATAGTGAGATAATCTAGAAAAATTGTGTCCATGTCAGTTTTAACGTTAAACTAAAACAGATGAAATTACAGATAAATCTTTGAAAAGCATTAACTTATGCATTGTGAACTCTAAAGTTATACATGATGAAATTAATTAAAACGATAAAAAACACGCCTGCCAAATGCCAAATCTTACTAGCCTATTTACTTACCTGGGCCAATATAAGGATTCTAACGATACCCCACACATCTAAATGTGTTTAGACGTTTAGAAGTTATGATAGAATAAATAAACTTCGAATCATACATACATACATAAACACTAAAAATATAACTGCCTCGTTGGTCTAGTGGTGCCGAGCGCGACTGCTGAGCATGAGGTCTTGGGTTCGATTCCCAGGTCGGGTAAAGTGTTATTGGGTTTTTCTGTTAGGAAATAAATAAATAAACTTCGAATCATACACATACTTTTCCTTTTTTTAGGCAGACGTGTAATTAAAATTATCATTTCTGTCTTTTACAAACAGTTACAATGATAGCGAGACGGGACGAATAAAAGTCGTTAAATTAAAATTTAGGCAAATAAGAATTTACTGCCGATTTTGAACCAAGTGGCGTTCTATCGCATCAGAGTCACCGAGAAAACGGTGTAAGTAATTAAAATTTCCATACAATTTTATTTGTCTTCTGTAATTTTAGTGGCCATTTATAAGAGTAAAGAGTAAAAGATAGTAATACTCTAATAGGAATTATGTACTTAGATATTTTTTTCATTAGAAATGATCATCATGATAATGATTAAAAGCGATGCCAATAATATTAGCAATATGTGATTACTTTAAAAATCTACCTGTACACTTAAAACATAAAATCATACAATGAGAAAAGATAAGAAGGAGTCTTTTAAATAAATATACTTATTTTACAAATGAGATAGCAGTTCAAATTGATTTAGGACAGATTGGCTCTCATGGGCATTTAAAAGATTTGAATTTTATTTTCTCGCTTTGAAACTTTTATTACCAAATCAAGTCTAATAATTTTATAAATGAGCTCTGATTTCGTAGAAGAATTTACTTTTTCTCTAGTTTGACATTTTTAGAATCCACAATCATGGCTCATTGGGAAAAAAGTAGCCTTTACCAGTCCTTACAATTTTCTACTCTCATCGAAATGCATCCACATCTTTGAAGAATACAGATCTTAGTCCAATCAAATGCATTCGATATCGCCCAATTTTCTCTAATCTACTCCAGTATTCGACACATCCCATCACTATTAAAACTCAGTGAGGGTAAAAGTTGTAACAAAGGTTTATCGATACGTTAGCTACGTTTCGTTTTATCGAATCTTCACATTACGTTGGATCGTGTGTGTAAATAACAATGAGTATTATATTACCTTTTTTCTATTAAGTTGATTGTGTTGGTTTATTTATTGGCAATTTGCTTTGGATTGATCTTTTCGCTAAAGTTTAGTTTAAAATAAATTAAAAGGTAAGTAAGCGTTGCAATATGAAGAAGTTTAAATATAACGATAACAATTAGTCATAATTTCTTATCGTAATTCTTAGAAATATTGACGCCACCTTCGCCAGAGCAAATGTGGCTGTCATTTAGAGATGCAATTTTTTACACTGAATTGTTTACAATATTTTTGTAACAGAAAGTTTTCTAAAATATAGTATAACATCGCTTCGAGAAGATACTACAAGATTAAATTGTAATCATGATTTTATTTAACTTGCTCAAACAAAATCATCACCTAAGATTTCATATTGGATTTCAGATACTCTGTCACAGTAAATGAAGTCAATTTGCATGTTACCATTCGACATGATACGGAAAACCATAAAATTAGACATGTTCAGTTCACAATGCGGCAACAAGCGATAACATGCTGACGTAATCTCCCGCATCGAATGAGCCCCGATGGCGATAGCTAGAATCAAAGAAGCTAGAAATTTCTAGAAGCCCCTTACAATTCCGTACAAAAATTACTTCTACTTACATTATCTTTACGTTGAGCCAGAAATTCATCGTCATCATCGTCATCATCCTTTCTGTTGATTTTGATGAAATTTTGATGAATACCTATGATATTATAAATAACTATATCATTAATAACTTTATGTATATCATATTTAATAGTTATAATATTAACTTCTATTCGTGTCTTCTTAATTCTTATATAATTTTTTAAACCTTTATTTACAATAAAACTTTTAATACATCAATAGACACGTCACATCATCATCATCTACAACATGTTATGTTGATACAATCATTACACATGTGTTTTCCAGCAACTATACTTCCGTGTATGCTTCCTAATGCATCAGCCGTAACCGGATAGATTTTATGCAAATACAAGGCAGTAATTGCACAGTAACTCGTGTGCTCGTTCATTAGGGAGAACTTACGATATCTGAGCTTGAATAAGTTTTCAACTAACTTTTACTTAGGTTTGCAGTTTGCTAAATTGTTTCTGTGATGGTACCAGATCTTATTAGGTGAAATAATATTGTTTGGGAAGATATATAGTTTTTGTAATTATTTCCTTAGATACATTTTTGGAAATCTAGGCCGTAACGCCTACTGTAGAACAACCTCTTTTTCTACAGAGAAGGCTTGTTAGCTCTCTCAGAGTTTTTTTTATTAATCATTATGTCTAGTTTTCTCACTACATATTTATCACTTCTTCATTCATTATTAATTTATAGTACTCTTCTCCAGACCGTATTTCCAAGGAGATTAGCCAAGTACGCAGGAGATATTATAGTGCACAAGTGCGTGCGCAAACACAGGTGCACTCTCTCTTCCTTCACTCGCATAGTCCAATGAGACGGTAACCCGACACGACCGGAGAGTGAGCAGGCGCAGGACCGACGGATTTACATGCTCTCCGAAGCATGGGGGTGTCACACCACTACACTTCCTAACTCCGGGCTAGTACTGAGAATTTCTTAACAGAAAAAACCCAGTAACACTTTGCCCGACCTGGAAATCGAATACAGAACCTTACGGTCAGCAGCCGCGCTTGCGACCACTAGACCAATGAAGCAGTCGCCAGAAGCAATTTATAGTACGCATATAATGAATAGGTACGAAAATTTCGTGCCTTGGGTTCTCCTTGCGACCTTCGCCTTCCCAGTTCAACTTTTATATCATTAATTATACGTAAATAAGAAAAAAAAAACACCTCAGATTTGTGGCAAACGGATCTGTAATGGGAGTTCAGAGACATACAGAGACACGCATCGCCATTCATTAATCAGTCCAAATTTTTGCAAATTTCCAACAAAAATCAAATTCACATACAATGACAACAAAATCGTCCATTCTCGCTATAGCGAATTGTATCGACAGCATGATCATGTAATAATACCCGCATCGCTACAATAACAGTTAGGGCGCTTTTCCATTCAGTCGTGTAATTTCTGTCGATTTTCGATTATTGTCGTCTCTTGATCTTTCCACTGAGTCGTGGTGACAGTTAAGGAAGAGATCATAATATAATCATGGGCGACAGTCGAAAACTGCCTCATTGGTTGAGCGGTCGCAAGCGCGGCCGATGAGCGTCTGATCCTGGGCTTGATTCTCGAGTCAGACATACTGTTTTTTGAGGGTTTTTGTTAGAAAAATCTCAGACCTTATACCAGTTTGTTGAAATCGAAATTTAAATATATGTCTAATCTATCTATTACACCTCTTTTTATTAGAAAATAGTTTTTTAAGGTACCAGTCATGTTCTAGACCTGTTACAGTAACAATTCTTTATATTTTAAAATAATTACTGAAATGAAATAATATTTTTTGTTAGATCAAAATTTACTACCGCAAAAATTTGTTGAGGTGTCGAAGGTAATTGCATTATTTACACGTTGTATCCAAGTCACGACACAGTGGGAAAACACCCTTAGTGCTAGCCCACATTTGACAGCTCCCCAATGTTTGTCGACCGGAAAACTAGATTGATTGATAGACCAGGTTTTTTATTTGACTGTGAATTTTGACATGATATTGATAAATGATGAACTATTGGTTTTTTGAGTTATAAGTGCACTAAAAACTGGTGATACTGTACGAAATTGTATTGTACGGAAATAGTGACGAATTGCGCTCAAACTCTTTTTTTGTATCATGTTAAATCACTGAGCCAACCGAGTAGTATTTCACAAATAAAACAGAGACTTTTTTTGGTATTGATACCAAACCTTTTATATTTTAAAACTGAGAAACTCATAGCTCGTTGCAAACTGTTTACAGATGAGTGACTACTAATAGTATTTAAATCACATAATTTTCCTACTTTGATCGTGGAAGTCGTGCAAGACTTTTACTAAACCACACAGTACTCTGCTAACCTTGGCTGAGGTTATGGAAATTGTTCAATTCATCGCAACCCCTCATGGCAGTTTATAATGATCCATCGTGATCATCTTAGTTTTCAAAAGGGGGCCCATCTTGTTTATGTATTTTATGTACAGTCACGGGCAAAAACATGTAAACACGAACTTTTAAAAACCCACTGACAATATCTCCAGCGTGTATTACTATGATAATATTATCATCATCATCCCTGCCCTTATCCCCATTTATTTGGGGTCGCCGTAGCATACCTATATCTGGCATAAGGGGCTCGTGGCTAAGTAACAGCTGCACAGATCGATCGATCGAGGTTAAGCTGCGCTTGCCGCGGTCGGTCTGTGGATGGGTGACCATTATTTCATACCGAGGGGAGAGGAGGGGTCTCCCTCCGTGCCTCGGAGAGCACGTTAAGCCGTCGGTCCCGGTTGTCAAATTAAGATCTATGACAGCCGTTACGAGTAGTCAGACGCCTGAAAGTCTGACGACCAGCCATACCACGAGATATCGTGTTACCCAGTAATTGGGTTGTGGAGGTCAGATAGGCAGTCGCTACATGTAAAATACTGGTATTAAGCTGCATCCGGTTTGACTGGAAGCCGACCCCAATATAATTGGGAAAAGGCTAGGCAGATTGAAAAATACATGTTTGTGCTCGGGACTGTACATACTGTGGCCTCAATGATAAAACGTCTCCACTGGTACAGGAACAAAAATATATTGCAAAATAATAATATCGGCCGTCGAGAATTGGCCGAGAACCTATTTACTTTTCAAGAAACAATTAATTTCATCTCTTTCAGTTTCACAGAAGCTTGTAATAGATCGAACCCTTTTGATATCCAGTGCAGCGTAGAAACTAAAGCCAATATAATAATAAAATACCTCCACTGTACGTATCCTTTATGCCAGAATTCCAATGTTCCGATACTAACAACGTTGTTCCGTATATTGCCTCGCATCTATTTGCATAAAATGGAAGCAATTTATCTTAAACGAATATTTTTTACACGACTGCCCAAAGGAGTGTTATGTTCTTAAGGTTCATGTATTTTTGCGTGTTTCTTTATTCCACCATAACTTTTAAGGGTCTCAACCGATTTCGATGTATGAGGTAACTTTAGAATTCTTACATTATCCTAAATAACATAGGCTAGTGAGATTTTGTATTATAGTGGCTATGGGCTCCGTTCGAGTTCAAAACTAGTCAGGTCATCCCGGTTTATGTGTTAGTAATAACCGTAGTACAATAATTAATATGATCGTATTAGTTATTGTTCACTGGTTACTACTCACGTACATTCTTCGGGTTTGCCCGACTAGTTTCGAACTCGGACTAAGCCCTTAGTCATGAGCTGAGTCCGCGGCTATGTCGCGAGTCAGACCCTTCGTTTACTTCCCGACAAGTTTCACGAGTCGAAACTAGTCGGGCAAACCCGAAGAATGTACGTGAGTAGTAACCGGTGAAAAATAACTAATAGGTAGTTAATTATTATTTTATAATTAACCCCAGGCAGCGACTTTCAAATTACCTTGAACAACTGTGACACAAGGTAAACCTACGAAAAAAAAAGAAACTAGTTAAGAGCTCCAACGAATAAAAATAATCCACCAGAAAATGGAAACCTAAGCTTGAACGAAACCTAGATGAAGTCAGAGCTGGTTAAGAAATAGATAAGTATCTTGTCGAAGATAACACGAGATAACGAAAGCAATCTCCGAGATTGTTTTAAAAGCAACAGTTATATTATAAAATGGAAGCCATTTAATTATGCTAAGGAAGATATTTGTAAGAAACTAATTGGGGTTAATTAACACATTTACTTTCAAATGCTGATTGGGAAACTGAATATAGAATTGATAATCAACAAATTGGAAACTAAAAATTTTAATTAGTTTTATCCATTTTCACAGTTGATACAGATAGCGTAAAATCAAATTATTCGTTAATCGCAAGTCAAGTTGAAAATCAAAAGTGTATGATAATAAAACAACTTTAACGAGATTAATCGCGTGTATTACTGGTTCTCTTTTTCCTGATGTTTCGAACACTGCAGCGTTGCTTGATTTCTGAGTTAGGAAAATGTTATTGGGATTTTCTGCGAGGAAATTCTTAGTAATTGCCAGCAGTTTCAGTGCAGTAGATAGCAATAGACTCAATTTCTATCACATAAGCGATTGAAAATGGAATTCCTGAAATTTGGGTAAACAACTGTGCCCACCCGTTCGAAGAATACATGCGAGATGTTGTTATCTTGTTGACAAATATTTGCTAAAATAAATGAGCCTTGTTGCAGCAAATATTATATTATATTAGTATGTCCATCACGATACAAACATTAATCCAGCTTATTTTATTATTTTTGAGAATAATATTTTTTCCTTAATGACCTAAGTGCCGAATGATTACTTCTCAACAATTTGAACACTAAAATAAATTATAATTTGAAACAGTAAACAAAATGTTAACTGAATTCACGATTTAAAACAGTGAAATATGAATACTAAGTCCAACTTAAACTTCATCAAGGTATGGGATTAATAAATATCTTACACACCATTATTAACTTATACTATAATAAAAATAGATTTTAGTGCCTACGAAGATAATCCCCTAATAATTAGTGCACCAATATTATGGACATCAAAGCTCTCAACCTGTCATCAACGACAACATTGGATCGGCAATCCTGGCGCAAAAGTATAAGATGACCCGATCTCAAATAAATTGCGGAGACAAGAGAATGAAGAGCTATGCAGAGTTTGAATACACCTTACTATAAGATCAACATATACAACAATAAAGATAATTACTGATGAATAACAGTTTCAAAATACCAGCTACAAATTTGAATGAATCCTTTAAGTTCAGCAAACGTTGGGAATTTCGGCAAAGATAAACAAACTAAGGCATTTAATTAAGGAACTCACGTTTAGATTGTTTATTCTACAGACTCTTGAAATCAAAATACACACCAAAACAAATTAGCAGGTATACTTCACAAACGTGTAAAAGATCCTCGAAAAGCTCAAATTACTTAAAACACTACAAACAAGCTCAATTCAGGGCACCCAAACATGAACCGAAAAACGCGAAAGACGAGAACGTAACTAAAAACCAAATTAAAGGGTCCGGTTTTGTAAACATCCACCAGGAAACTTCAATTAACACCGACTCATTAGAGTATGGTTTAATGAAAAGATCCACTATAAAATAGTGAAAGGAACTACTCTAGTACGGAGGCGCTTCCCGTACTAAATTGTTTTAGTACTGTGTTCGATAAGGGGGATCACAAACTTCAGACTTGTTGTCGACCGACTCAAGACCAACTAGCGTTGGCCGACTTTCTGTTCAACTTTATTATGGTTTGTCTTAAGATATCCAGAGATAAAATAGTCTATAGTACTGGATCCCGCAAGTTAATGCCTGTTGAAGCAGATCATCATGAGGTCTTAACTAAATTTAAAAAAAAAAACTTAATTTACTTCCAAAAGAAATCCCAACGTCTCTTGATTCGTTCGGTAAGTCAAAGATGTCAATACTCTTGATTCAGTTTTGTCGATGGGAAACACAATTGACATCAATTCATGTCGTCTAACGTTTCATTTGCTGCCAACGATCGGATAGGTCAAGTTTGTCTAAAGTTACAATATTAAATGGAAAAAGAATACGATCGCGAACAGGATTCGAACCTGCGCCTCCCGGATAAATACTCCAGGCACTCTTACCACTAAGCCATCTCGACCTCTATTTATCCGGGAGGTTCGAATCCTGTTCGCGACCGTATTCTTTTTCCATTTAATATTGTAACTTTAGAGTTCGCTAAGCATGCGTTAATGCTTTTCAAAGATTTATCTCAAGTTTGTCTATCAAACACCAATTTTTATTGGACTGACTTTTTACAGGGCATGCTGTGTGTTTGTAGTACTGGATAGACGTTCGATTTTTTCTGACAAAATGTCGGGTAGCGATTGCCTGGCGTATGCGACCGCCTTAAAAAGTTTTTTTAGAGCTACAATGCACAATAGACTTCGAGTATCGGTGTTGCTTTTATTGCCACTTCTTCACTATTGTTACTTCAATACCAACAATCACTTTTTTTTTGTCCTTTTCCTATGATATTTTGTTTAAATAAATATTTTAGGAAGAAGAAGGATTGTAATTTTGTAGATAAAAATATGAAGTAACTTATATACATCAGAATTATTTGACAATTAATGCGACCTCATAGTTTAATAATTAAAGTAAATGTAGATTTTTTTATTATTGGGATAAAAACCATTAAAGAGGATAAAAGGTATCACTGTTTCTAAAAAGTAAAGAATTCCCGACAAAACGACAGTTTTATTTTAGAAAATCAAAGCAAGATTGAATTTATTGCCGAATTTATTACTATATAACTGCACTTGTGATTACTAGACCAATGAAGTAATTTTTTTTATGTTTTGGAGTGACAAACTAGCTGGTGGCTCACCTGATGGTAAGTGATCACCACCGCCTGTGGACATCTGCAATATCAAAGGCATCATAGATGCGTTGCCTACCCTTCTCAAAGAGAACTATCTTAAATTTTTGTTTGAAGCTGTCCAAATTATAGCCCCGCGAGAAGACCTCCGGAGGAAACTGTTCCATATTTTGCAGGTACATGGTAAAAATAAACGTGTAAAATGAGTTGTGTGTGATGACCACGCATCTACAATATGTGGGTGGGCCCTTTCGGGATGGTAAGGCGACCTGTGGTAGAAGCACAAAGGAGGAATGAGGTCGAATAGCTCTTCAGAACACTCTCCGCTATAGCACCTAAAATAGGCAGAGTGAGCCGCAATCTCGAAGCAGGCTAGCTTGTCAGTGAGCACAGGCTCGTCAACAAATCGTACGGCTCTTCTGTGTAAGGAGTCAAATGGTTGCAGCTGGTATTTTGGCGCACCACTTCAGAGATGTGAGCAGTACTCCATGTGTGGCCGAAAATGCGCTTTGTATAACTACAAACGCTGGTTCGGCGTGAAGTGCCGCTTTGCTCTATTGAGTACACCGAGCTTTCTGGACGTTAGTCCAGCTTTACTTTCCAGGTGACTCCTAAACTGGATCTCGCTAGAAATGTCGACGCCCAATATGCTGATGCTCTTACAAGATAAGAGGAATGCTCTGAAACCGCGGAGCCACGGAGAATTGTTTTTTTTTTATAACAATATAAAACTAGTAACGCCACTTATTTTAAATATTCTACTTTCCCAAATATCAGCTACTTTTCTATTCTTTCGAAAGAAAGATGGAGATACACATATCAATTAAATAAATTGGTCGTTAGCCAGCGCAATAAGGCCACATGTTAAATCTACATTACTTAGAGCATTTTAATTAGCTTAATTAAGTGATAATTAACTGAAAACTTTGTTAACGAATGTTTTAAAAGTATCTCAGGGTTCTTACTTCATTTGGAATTCAAATTGATGTAAAAGGAAGATTTATCGTAAACATCTTCGCTTATACATATTTATTGTTCGCTTCTGACTGTAATGTGATTTTTTCTATTCTTAATCTCTTGAGAAACAAACATTGTATTTTGGTAACTTCACATTTTTACTTTTACTTTGTGTTGTGTTTATAATTTTTCAATAATATAATCATGTTTAATGTACAAATTGAAACTTTTCAAACCAAAAAATGATGCCCAAGTAATTCATTCAGAATAAAATTCATGACTTTAATAATTACTTCCACCGAAACCTTTACATATTTCGTTACCAAAAAAGTCCCTCGTTCAAAAGCCCATAAATCAAGGGCGCTCATTAAAATCGTCATCGGCTGTCTGCACCATAAAATATTCCCATACGTTTCAAAAAACACAAACAAACTAGCATACCTTTTATGAATTTTTAAAAATAAACGAACATTTTCATGTGTACATCCTCTAGTATGGTAAAAAGCGACGCTAGCGTTTGACGTAATATATTTGAGTAAAATCAAATATAATAAATATATAACAATTCACATACTTTGTTAAATTAACATTATTCCAGAAAACAGTGCATGAAGTAAATCATAGTGACAAGGAACCACTCGAAACTGTGTTTGGAAGAATATGTCTAGCTGTTTTAGCAGTTAGTAGTTTTATAAAGGAGCTGATTCTGTAATCTATCTGTGTCATAACATAACATACATAGCATCACGCCTGTAATCCCAGAAGGGGTAGGAAGAGGTGTACACAGTTGTAAACCCACATTCACCAGTGCTGTTATTAAGTCCCATGTGTGAGCCTATTGCCACCAACCGGGCACAATTCTAAACTACGGGCTGCTACTGAAAATTTCTTAACAGAAACACTCAATAACACTTTGCCCGGCCCGGGAATCGAACCCGAGACCTCCTGCTCAGCGGTCGCGCTTGGGACCACTAGACCAACGATATCGTATCGACCTCGTCATATACATAATTATAATAAAGGCGTAAGATAATAAATTATTAATTTGTAAAGCGATAAACTGCCTACACAATTTGTCTTTTTATAATATTTCAAGATTTGCCAAACTGATATATTTTCATAGTAAAACAATTCAATTGCGGAAGTTTTCAAAAAATATTAGGTTAAGAGCGACCCAAACCTATCACCATGCATGTGATTGAGCAAGTTAATGAACTAAAAGTCTGTAATAATATCAAAATTGTAGCAGGTAGGGTCGAACCGTAGCCATTTTTAGATAAATATTTCAGGCGTTCTGCAGATCCAACTTCTACTTAGTAGGAATAACGAATTTTCCTCCACATGAATACCGAATAGTGACGTCATCGTCATCTATTCTGCCACTACGTAGTGAATAAGTGATTTCGCATAATGCAGATATAAGAATCGATAGTTATGTCCATCCTAATAGGCAACCATCGTAATCGTATGATACCTTCGAATTGCGAGGCCGCCGCATTAGCGTTCGTCCACAACACGATCATCGTTTCCAAAAGCTATTTTAAAAGTTCCGGTCATAAACGATTTACACACACTCAAATATTCCGCGACTGATGTATGTTTACGTACAATTTCGAAAACATTTATCCCAACCCGGGGTTTTAGCTTTGAAAGTTTCTAATTTTGGTCCTTTGATGCCCCTGTGATCATTCGGGTTTACTTATAAGGAATTTTAATGCATATTGGGCGGAGATAGGTTAATGGTAATCAACGATTGTTTATCGTTACGATTGTTGTGATCAGTGCTATGGTTCTTTGCATTGTAGCTCGCGTTAATGGAAGTAGAAAATTAAATTATAGTAGGTAGTGATAATTGTGCAGCCGGAAAATTTTATTTATTAAAAACCAAAAACCCTGCAACAAAATATAAATTAAAATCATAGAGTTGAAGAACGAAGATTATACACAATAAATAGAATAGGCACAATGAACTTCGAAAGGAATATTAGTGTGTAAATGAATCATAAAAATTGTAACCAAATAAATGTTCAGATGACTGAGACAAAGAATCACAAAAGATGTTTCCAGTGATACAAAAATAAAATGCGCATAACCATCAACCTAAACATCAACACGGCACAAGTATTTATCACCAACAATCAATTAAACGATATCAAAGCAAAACAACCAACAAAGCGACATTATTTTTATCGCCGAAACTCACAAACATATTATTTTTAACGATTAAGGAGTTATTTTTATGTCACGAGGCGAAGCATCAGAAAGTTGCCTCCACAGACATTCCCCGACCGACAGATCAAACTTCCGTTCAAGAACAGAAAAACAGATCATGGATGTGATTTATGACACAAATATTGAACAAAATTTGTCGTAAAGCACACTTTATTGCTCTCGGCCTCTATTCGAAATTTCCCCCGTATTATATTTCAATCCTGATTAAATTATGGCACCAATAAACAATTTTAAAGAGAAATACTGACGGAACCGTGAGCAATTATGGTCGTAAATGAACTTTATATTATACATATTGATTTACAATATAGATTTAATGGTCCAGATTTATTTAGAATTGAGCGATAGCTGCCAGAGTCCTCTGAACGCTTGAGTTATTTTAAATTGAATGGAATTGAAATATTATGCTCGGTTATGAAAATAAAATTGTTTTATTTAAACGCGTACCTACATACACGTAGGCGATAAAATGCTACTGTTTGAAAAATATGGTTTTGATAAGTTATTGTTATTCATTTCATAAATTAATATGCAAAACAAAATGCATTCACAAACAATCATTTTAGCTAAGCGATTTTAGAACAATGCTTTGGCTAGCAAATTACCAGAAACTATTACTATAAGAAAAGTGATTTTTGCATAAAAGTTCGAAGATGCGTGTAATATAATAAGACTATTACCAAGAAGAACATAATACAAACACTTTGGATCCATAGTAATGAAAAACTGTGTTGTTTTGATTACTGTAGCACCACAGTTTAAGAAAACACAAGTATTACGTAGTTACACCAGATCTTTGAAAGACTCTTTTCCTCCTCTCAGATCAGAACGGATTACAAAATTAAATTAAAACAAACCCAAAAAATACGACGTACACAAATTGCGAATAATAAAACTGAGATGACGTCATAAAATATAAACGACACTTCTTGGTTCGGTACATATTTTATTAAAAAACTTTCGCTATACCGACACCGCAGGCGTTACAAGTTCTTGAGATGCCGATCTCACTTTATATTGAAACATTATACACACAAAATCTTTGAGAGGACAGTGTGAATGTCCCAAACTTGTCCACTAAGAGACGTAAATCTACGAAATTGAGGAGGAGGTTTGATAGTAAGGTTAAGAAGATGTTGACGTTTTTGGCAAAGAAGTATTTTTGATAAAATAAATGAAAGTAAAGTTATATTGTCTTTTTGTGGAAAAAAAAATACATTCGTGGGCAGGATTCGAACCAGCGCTTCCCGGATAAATACTTCAGGTGCTCTGTTCAACTAAGCCATCTTGACGTCTTTATCTGTAAATTAAAGTAGTTTTTTTTTTGTACAAATACATATGTTTGTAAATAAGTAAGGAAATTGCGCAACTTACTAGCGATATTAACAGTAAAAAAGCAAAAAATCCAATACCTCTCTACATATGTATATTGTTGAACCATGTAAATAAAAGGTATCACCATTAAATAAGTTGCGCAGCAGATAAACCCCACTGATCCATAAATCATATCTACTAATGGTGCTGCTACTAATAATATTAAGCAAAAACAATATGGCGGAAGAATCACATAAAAATATCGTGAAGTAAAGCAGCTTAAAACGAAAAGAAATGCGCCATTCATATTTAATAAACCCACAAGGAAGTGAAACCAAGTCCATTGAGGGACATAAACCTTCAAAATTAAAAAAAAGCGAATATAACTCCCAATGTTGATTCATTAAATATGACGGAAACTTTTAAGTAATGTCGTTTCAAACTTCCAAACTCGGAAATTACTCGTTCATCTTCGAAGTGTATGATGTCGGTGCTACTGAAGAATTGGTAGCTATCGTTAATGTTTGAGCTTTGATTTTGGTGGAGGTTAACACATCATACCTGTAGCCCGGTTAGTGGAGTGTAATATTAGGATATCATCAGAACCTGGCGCATGGATAACATTTGGTATGGCACAGCTAGATAGAAGGAGACTGTATCGGTGGCGGTTACCACCAACAACAGCATTCCCAAAGAGGGTTGACGTCAGGCAGGCGGCCGGTCATAAAACATAGCCAAAAATTTAGCAGTATGCCAGATATAGGCATGTGCGCCGACCCCAAATAAATTGGGATAAGGGCAGGGGGGTGATAATGACCTGTATTCTCCGAAGGGATACGCAGAGATGTATGCAGTTGTACACCCACATTTCGTCAATTCTGTTATTAAGTCCCAATAGGTGGGGAGCCTATTGCCATCAACCGGATCCGAATTCCGGGCTAAAAATTTTCTAACAGAAAACCTCAATATCACTTTGGCTTGACTCAGGAATCGAACCCAGGACATCATGCTCCGCAGTCGCCATTTTAGTAGAAATCGTAATAAGAAACTTTGAAATAATTGTTGGTTACGAATGTACATTGACAGTAAAATAAATTTTGTTATTTCTTAATCACGGAATTTCAGGAGGTATTATGTACTCGATATGTATTTACTGAAGTTTTGTAATATGTATTTGGCCTATTTCGATCTTTAATCATACATACGTCAGTATCAAAGTTAACTTTACTTTTAGGATCGCTTTCGGAAACTTCCAGAAATTTATTTACGAAATGCGAAATAGGATTATTATCGGCTCGAGTTTTTCTTCCCTGTAAATTATGTTGGTTGGATAAATTTTTTTCTTTGTTTTATTGCGAGGTTTTTTTCCTTAGGATTACCCTATAATGGGATGCCATGACAGGCAATAAAATTATTCGGATTTATATCATTACATAAATTATCCTGTTGGATCAGTTGTAGCATCAGATCTTGAGATACTACGTAAATTTTCAGGTCCACTAAAAGACCCGTCCCCATACCGATACCAGTGCTTTACTTCATTTTTATAGTGTGCTTAAAAAAAAATTACCACCTGAATTGCTATAGCCCTGGGGAGGGAGGAGGGCGATGATCCCTGTACATCCTCAATATAAAAAAAAAAAAAAAAAAACATTTATTTCAGAATCAAGTTCCATATTTTGTTAGTAACAGTATAAATTGCCTTATATCTAGTGTTAGTAAATAAACTAATCTAACGGGTAATTATATAGATTTAAAACTATATACATCAGCTAGAGACTTTCCCATCCCAATCTACTTCACTGCATGGAGTCGTATCCAGCGTCCCAGAATCGGAGAGTCCCATCGGTCGGCCAACGTCCTCAGGATAGTGTTGGGGCTGGCGCGAAACCGATATAATAGTGATGCGCATCTCTTGCGCATGACGGTTGAAAAGCTATCAACATTTGCATCGGCAAACATACCGGACGCGCTGCAAAAACGCGGCAGCCCCAACAACGTCCGGAAAGTGTTGTTGTATTGGATGCGCAGGTCGCTATATGCCTTCTGCGTAAAGTTCACCCACAGGCTACACGTGTAAAAGGATTGGCAGAAGGCTTTAAAAAGCGTTACCTTAACTCGTGCAGTACAACGGGCGAACCTACGGGCTAACATACAGCATCGGACAGCCAGCGACCTGCGCTCCCTTTCCACATCTAAATTATCTTTAAGGTCTTCACTCACCCAGTGGCCCAAGTACTTAAATTTAGTAACTCTTTGTAATGGTATGCCGTCTAGTGTGATTAGTGGTACTTTAGAGTAGCTTTTATTACCAGCTTTGAAAACCATCAGTTCAGTCTTAAGTGCATTGTACTTTAGCCCGTGGTCCCTCGCATAGGATTCGCAAAGACTTAGCATCTTCGCATTGCTCCAACCGAAGGACTCAGCAGCACCATATCGTCGGCGTAACTGATATTGTTAATACAAGTGCCATCAATATGACATCCGATCCTGGCGCCGCTGAGCTCCTCGATCAGACTATTCATGTACAGGTTGAAGAGCGCTGGGGAGGTTAAACCCCCTTGTCTTACCCCGCACTCCAACCTATACTCTTCCGACAAAGAGTCCACCCACCTCACACGGTTCACTTGGTTTCCATACCAAAATTTAAATATGCCTATCACTTTCGGTGGTACCGAGGTTTCCCTAATTAGTTTGTCCCACAATATATTGTATGACACCAGGTCAAATGCTTTTGACAAATCTAGGTAACAGGCATATATTGGTGTCTTTCTTGCTGTGTAGTACTGAACAGTCTGCTTGAGGCATAGGATAGCACTTTCAGTGGACAAGCCAGGCCTAAAGCCGAATTGAGCGTCATTGATTTTTAAGTGCTTGTCCAGCTGGCGTCCAAGCAGACTGTCCAGAACTTTAGAAATTACAGTCGCGAGAGAAATTGGTCTATAGTTTGACACCTTAGAAGAGTCACTGGTTTTGTTTTTAATAATTGGAACAACAATAGTACGCATTAATCTTTCCGGAAGATATGAATGGCATAAACATAAATTAAAAAACATAGACAGAATTCTAGGCAAGTGAACTCCGGCATGCTGCAGGTGCTCGATACTGAGACTATCATGCCCTGGAGATTTTTTAATTATATCAGCAACTTGCTTTGCGGTGAATGACACACTGCGCTCAGAGCAGACGATCTCAGCATCGAGCATCCGCAGCGGCGGCGGCTCTCCTGTCAGGGGTGATTCGACTCTGAAGTGGCGTCGGAATAGGTCCGCTATCTCACGGGTATCATGCACGCCCTCAACGCTTACCGGGAGGCTTGGTTTATAATTGAGCTTATTTGTTGTTTTCCAAAATTTACAGAAATCTTTATTTGCATGATGTTTTGCAATGATGTCCATTTTAATTTGATTTTGGTGAGCTTGGCACCATTTTAACTTATTTTTGAATAGCTTCCGAGATTCATACATGTCTTGGTGAATTCTACCTGCGCTAGGCTTACCACGATCACTATGTCAAGAGTGGCCGACTAAGAGTTACATAGAATTTTTATACGAATTTTATGTTTAAAAAAACACAAAATCTGCCTAACCTTTTCCCAAATAGGTACATTGGACTCGGCTTCCATTTAGATTGAGTGCTGCTTATTACCAGTATTTTATATGGAGGGACTGCTTATCTAACCTCCACAACCCAGTTACTGGGTAACACGATATCTCGTGGTATGAGTGGTTGTCGGAATTTTAGGCCTTTGTCTTTCCGTAGCAGCTGTCATAGATATTAATTTGACAACCGGAACCGACGGTATAACGTGTCTTCCTAGGATACGGAGGGGTTTTGGTATGAAATGATAGTCACCCGTCCACAGACCTACCGCGGCAAGCACAGCTAAACCTCAATCGATCCATCTGTGTGACTGTTATTAGCCACGAGCCCCTTGATGTATAAAAAACACAAAGCCCTAAATTCTGCATTACCCGATAAAATTTACAGTCGCGATTATTGTTGCATTTCCATTCATGAAATACTATTAAATAAAGACACTTGAATGAGTCAGTCATTGCTGTAAACTAGTACTGGAACTATTACTTTGCAGTATTTATACCTTAATTGGAAGGTGGCACTGCCTACGCACATTCGCACTATCTTTAATGAATGGCTTTTGCCAGGACTTCCTTCTTTGTGTTGACTTTAATGTTATAATTAACGTTTATTAACATGGGACAGGTAAATAGATTCGAAGACAGTTTTAGCGAGGGTTTTCCTGGTTTAGCACACCTTTGTTTAAGAATATAATTAAGGTTTTGGAACTGATGAAGATCTTTGAATAAAACTAGTATGACCTTCAGTTTTAACGTTTTACTTTTCTTAACCTTTGAAATCTAAATATTATTTCTGTACTACTACTTCTGTCTTGTCGGCCGACTTTTTCTTTGATCAAAACCATATACATACATTACTTTATGTTGAGTCGGTAAAATTAAAAAGTGGGGTTCACTACCCAGGTCGCTTCAGAAGTACATTTAAGTATGTACCTCTCGACTCTCGAGAAAGCCGTTTCCATTCACTAGTACTTTTATGAAAAGACTAAGGCTTCTTTAGCTTTGCTATTTTACCATCTCTATCTTGCACGTATAGTTTGACAGTTGTGTGACATTGACAGGAATACTGTTAAGCCAAAGCATGGGCTACACGTATCTAATGTTTATTAATCTTAGCTAAAGCTACATTCTAGTGAGAGTGATATAACTGCTTACAATAAACACCGTCATAATACAGATGAAGCCTTTTTTATATTTAATGAACTTATGAGTGTTTGAAGTGGATTAAAACTGACAGAGAGAACTAAATCAACTGGGTTGTGCTTAAAACCTAGTGATCGGGGTAATAACACTATAAAACATAATGGTACGTTTATATTAGACACTTGGCTGACCGTATTGGGAGATGATGATATGATAATAATTCATCAGTACGTTGGCGATCTCGGAATGGGGGACACAGGTTGACCCAGGTAGAGCAGCAGAACTTTAGCCACAAGATGTTTCCTGAATAAGCATAGATGTCACAATCTCCACTACACTTAATCATCTAAGAAATCTTTGAACAAGTAAAGAAGTTTTGGTTGCTAAATTTGCTACTTGAGTAGCAAAACCAAAAACCAATTAAGATGAGATTGCCGTCACTGCCTGTCCATTTTCATTTTTAGCATTTTAGACATTTACGTGTTCATAACTATTTCTACACTATAAACTATTAAAAACAGACAGTTGTGAATTAGAAATAAATCCTACCTAATTCACCCAGTAGCAGTTCTAAACCTAAACACAGGCGCCAAAATAATCCCTATCTTCAAGTCTAAACACCCAAACTAGTTTTAATCGACCCTTTCTCGCATTACTGTCCAGGCTTCAGTAATCACGAGTTAAATCTTCCTAATGACTGGCCGGCCTCATTCGAGGCTCGCATCATTATACTAGCTAGGGTTATCACTACTTAAACCTCGGCGAGACATTTCAATGGTCGTCAAAAATTGAGGTTCCTAATTTGATGCGTAAGTAAGTATTACATAAATGAGCTATTATACTTTGAATATTTGATGCAGATAGAAGGTTTTTATAGATATTAATCTTTTGGATCAGGGTCAAATGAATCTTGAGGTTGACTTAATGACTTCAGGTCGCCAATTTTTTATGTGCAAGAAGATGATCAGTGCTGGACTTTACTGCTTTCCTTTTCGAATTGGCCTACAATCGTACAAGGTACAAAATATTAATGTAGCATTATAAATTCATGAAAAAGAACACATATAATACCTGCTCTTTACGAAATCTATCTAAATATAATATAATATCATTGATGTAAACGGTAAAATGAATGTCCAATTCTTATGATTACTCTGCCTATACAAGTGTCAGTTTGTGTCATTACTGCCTTTCTTTTCTTTTTCTTGGAGCAATAATTTATTTGGGATATTATTTTGCCAACCCTGTATAGTGCTATTTATTCAAAGTGGCGATGCCATGTCGTCGTTTTATCTCCAACGTGAACTTCTAGGCTGACGTGGCTCGCAGTATTATATCTTAGTTCGATGAGAATTTAATTTATGATTATTTTAAATTAGAAGTCCTCGTATCTTATAAGCGATGACACATGCTTAAAGTTTGGCTTAGTCTATTAGTGTCGTGAGTAATGACTAGGTATTGGATAAATATTATATTCATTTTAAGGTAAAAGATTTACTACAAGTTCATTGAAATTTCGTCTCGTATTCTAGACAATTTTATAATAATAATAATATAAGCCATATCTTTTTTAATGGCTCCTGTTTAATAAAATTGCTGTTATAATAATAAAAGACGATGGGTCTTTGATTAGCGTAATTTAATTGAAAATCATAACAATATTTTCGTAATTTCTGTAACTGAGAAACATAACACTGAAAGTCTTGTTTTCAAGAGTTTGTGTTTTTTTTAATATCACATTGTATATATCTTTCTCAATAAAGGCATAAAACTGCAAATAGCAGAATCAACTGTACGATCAAGTTTCAAAATTGAAATATAATTTCTGGGTACATTCTAATGCATTGAGAAATTGCCTTCTCCTGTAAAGTGGGTTTTGGTGCTTTCAATTTTATGCTTCTCAGGTATACATTTGTTCTAAGGTCCTTACATTACATTATTAATTTGGATTCTGCGAGTATATTAGTCTGTTTTTGTTCTTCACCATATTTGCATTTAAACTTTGATCCAAATCTTACGAACGAAAAGGCTATAAATCTCCAATTAAATCGGCTCCTAAGCACCTCTAATGCTAACTTGGAAAAACCATCAAATCATCACGACATGCGCAATATTTCAACTATATCGGATTTAAATTCCCGACTGGCACGCATAATCGTTAGATCTGACCAACTTTGAAATAACTTAATGTTATTCAAAACGTGTCGCTACATTTATCCTAACAGGGAGATCGGGCACGACTTACTGACAGGCAACTCCTTATAAATCTTATATGCCGCATTTCGAGTTGATGATAGTCCCGAGCCAGGTCTAAAAGTTTTTGAGGATTTGAGACTTCGGGAGTTTGTGGAGCGAGGTGTCACGTTTGTGTGGGCTGTTAGACGTACTGTATAATATAGGTATACTATTAGTGTGTGTGTGTGTGTGTTTGTAGAATAGTCTATATAATGGTATTCTGCTTGGTTTAATCAGTTTTACAAGTGGTCTCACAAAATCTTCCACCATTTCATATGACAGAAGTTTTAGGCGTGTATAAACATAGTTTGTCGTTGATGTACGGAATTATTCATCTCAAATTTATAATAAATTCCAGTTCAAATCGTTTAAATAAAACCAACCAAAATGCTACTTAAAAGCTAGTCAAATCTCCATAAAAATAAGTCTATCAGGAATCATATTATTTACAAACATTGTAAATAAAAGTATTCTCAGAGAGAAACACGGAAGCTCACAATGAACGTTCTTTCTTATTTTATATTTTTTATTTTCCGAACTCTAATGATCTTAAATGAAAGGAGCCGATGTAACATCAATTTTTTTACCAGCATCCTCTGAATGTTTCATCTCAATATGGCCGATCCATTATTTATACTCCAATGGTTCTGAATAAAATATAGAAAGATCTTTTAAGGTCAGATTTAGAAGCACCTGTGGCTCCAGGATCGAACGCTTCAAAAAGATGGAGTGGTTTCGAAATAAAACATGAAATATAAAAGTTTTCAAAGAGCTTGCGGCTGCGAATATTCGGGAAATGCTTTTGATGTTTGACCAAACCTGGATATGTTAGATTGTGGGTTTAACGTAACAATATCTATGTATATTCTAACTCACCATTTTTGTCTATTTTCAAGTTCCACTCTTGCAGTACTTCATACTAGAGATATATTTGAACACTTGACATATTTATTTCAAGTGTGATGTTTTTTTTTTGAATTTATTATTCGCAGCGTTTTGCAGTCCGATGTATAAATATACGAGGCGTTTACGTTGACCTCTCCCAACTGTCCCTAAATATGATTTGTTAGAAAAATGATTATTTATTACATTTTCTTCATTATTTAACAAAATCATTGTATTACAACATATAATGTGAATGATGTTTTGATTGGTTAAAACACAATTTAAACTGTTTTTGTTCTGCTAATGCCACAATATGGTGAAGGCTCAATTTGCCAAGTTAGTTGATTTTTCGTTTTACATGAGCAACGTGTAAGGTAACTTTACTCATGTACAACGAATATGATTACCGAAATTTTGTAGAAATTAATTTTTGCTAATTAAATGGTGGAGCTGATTTCATATGCTTTCATATTTTTATGTTGTCTGATATAATCGTTATTTGATTAGACTTGAAGCCGGCTCCAAGCTACTTCAGAAAACCTACCTTTTCTGCAATAATGATAAGTGATAGGTTGTTGTACCATAATTTAAATTACTATGATGCAAGTCCTTGCAATGAAATGCACCAGTCGATAATAAATTGTAATCGTGAGCGTGAGTCGCGAAGGCTAAGATTACGCCATGTTGCGCGCTGAACACGAAACTGTTAAACCAAAATAGGATTGAAGCACGCCTTGAAAAGGGTTCAAGGATTTCTGATATTTTACGAATGTCAGATTAAATTGATACTGTACAGAGAAAAAGTTTGAGAACCATTGGACGGGTTCAATGGTTCTTAATAACGCATTATTCTTTTCGACCGCCTCATTAGCCTAGTGATCGCAAGCGCGGCTGCTGAGCGTGAGGGCTTGGGTTCGATTACTAGGTCGGGTAAAAGTGTTATTGAATTTCTCTGTAAGGAAATTCTCAGTAGCAGCCCGGAGTCAGGAAGTTGGTGGTGTGACACGACGGCTTTACGTGCTTCCAAGAGCACGTAAAGCTGTCGGTCCTGCGCCTGATGTCTCTCTGGTCGTGTCGGATTTCCGTCCCATCGGAATATGAGAGTGAAGGCAGAGGGAGTGCACCTGTGTTTGCGCATACACTTGAGCAATATCTTCTGCGTACTTGGCTAATCTCAGTGGAGATAGGCCGCCGTGACCGAAATACGGTCGGAAGGAGTATTATTCTTTTGTGTAAAAATTATTGGCCTAAAAAGAATGTGAAATCTAAGGGATAAAATAATGAAATTTCTGTACACTTTGTAACTGGTCAATAGACGCCATCTTTAAAGCAACTCCATTGCCTAAGCCCTCGAGTCATCATCGTTACAGTAGCCTGAAACCGGCACAGTGTATCTTGCTATGCAGTGTATCGGCACAGTGTATCTTGCTATGCAGTGTATCGGCACAGTGTATCTTGCTATGCAGTGTATCGGCACAGTGTATCAAACATTGATGTTGAAAACTAACCAGACAAGTTATAATGAATACGTCAATCCTGTTAAAAATAATGAATCTTAAATCAAAGTCAGAAACAGAGAAATTGGTAAGAAACGCCACTACTTTCTAATATTTTACCTAAGCATCTAGATTTCTAGATAGTGTTTACATATTCTAGTATCGGCACGTTTGCAAAGAAACCTTTGAAAGTGGTGAAAGTGGACAATGTTTGCGCCTTAGCTTTCTGTTTATGAAGCATGCTAGTATCAGTGGTTATACAAACTGTACCCTGAAGGTGAAATAATATTGAATACTGAATGTCATGGCAAGGACATATCAAGTACGGATCTACTCACAGATTTATATTTAACTAGATATTACCAGTAAGTCTATTTATTTGTGTTAGTGGTCGCTCACTGGCCGAAAATCGAACATAATTCATTTTAATTTTAAATTTGAATGTTAATAAGGTTTTTTTTTTTGTTTTATATCCTATAAACATATTAGGTTTCTGCACTCCTTTTCCATATAATTCATACGTATAATTTTCGTATTTTGCTTCACGTATTAATATAATGATGTAAACCAAGATTTTCACAGTTTATGTGCCTTCGTTACATACAAAATGGCAATAAAACATCTCCATTCACTCAGATTTGATAGATTAAACAAATAATTGTGCCATAATGTGGTATTTTTTCTATGCTCTTGATATCTTACTATAAAAACGGCAGACTGATCTGAAGAGCATAAAAGTTGGCGGATTGCGCCAACGTAGAGGCTAATAATGTCACGCAATGTATGTACGCTTGCGATATCTAGTTGAATCTATATCTGTGAGCCTACTCGTGCAAATATCAAATTCGTTATTCCACTCTTATCGGCAAAGTTTTTTTTTTGCGTGAGTTCAGGCAGCTAAGCGAGTTATTTCGTTTTGTATTTGGAATTAATTAATCACGTAGTCTAATATACTATACAACTACTCACGTAATTTATGTAAGAAGGTATTCTACTCCATAGGTCTAGTGGTAGCAAGCGCGGCTGCTGAGTGTGTGGTTGCCGGATTCCCGGATCGGGAAAAATGCTACAATCTTTTTCTGTTAGGTAATTCTCTGTAACACCCGGAGTTTGGATCTGTGCCCGGTCGAAGGCAATAGACTCACCACATGGGCCTTAAAACGGCATTGGTAAAATGTGGGGATACAGGGCGTGATGCTATGACGCTAGTTGTAAAGTTAACATCAACAAAGTATTAGTAAGTCTACTAAATTCCTCATTATTACACTTAATCCTAACTTACACTTCCTAATTATTATAAATTCCTTAAAAACGAAAAAAAAAATATCGTCATCATCCCCATCCCCTGCCCTTATCCCAATTTATTTGGGATCGGCACAGCATGTATTCTTCTTCCATACAAACTCTCTTCTTGTATCCTGCTAAAGTTTTGGCTATGTTTTATGGCCGGCCGGCTGCCTCACGTCAATCCTCATTGGGAAAGCTGTTGTTGATGGTAACCGCCGCCAATACTGTCTCCTTCTATCTAGCTATGTCACATCAAATATTATCAATGCGCCAGGTTCTGATGTTATCCTACTATCACAATCCACTAACCAGGCCAAAAAATAAGCCATCAAAAATCATTCCATACTATTCGAACACATTCGTCTCCCTGCCTACTACCGCGTTGAAGACCCATACTGCTTACAAAACAATGTACCTAATGGAATTGCAATCGTGCCGCATCCATCAAACTACAAGTCAGTCAGTTATGTTGTTGAGGCAAGTACACACCGAACGCACATGTCTAATGTCTTGCGAGTCCGTATCGGATAAAACAATAAAACTGGGATTATACAAACTGTTGATTTGTAAACTGGTGATCTTCCTCGTTGGTTTAGTGGTCCGTAGCGCGACTGCTGAGCAGGAAGTCTCGGGTTCGATTCCCGGGTCGGGCAAAGTGTTATTGAGTTTTTCTGTTAGGAAATTCTCAGTAGCAGCCCGGAGTTTGGAAATGTGCCCGGTTGATGGGAATAGGCTCACCACCTATTACATGGGACTTAATAACAGCATTGGTGAAATGTGGGTGTACAATTGTGTACACCTCTGCCTACCTCTTCGGGGAATACAGGCGTGATGCTATGTTATGATGCTATGTTGATTTGTAGGTACCCATGCCATATTGAAGGAGGTGACTATTTTTACAAAACTGCCCAAAAAGGATGTGGTAGTGTTATGTTTTTGGGGTTCAAGCATGTCTGTTTGTGACTTTGTTTATTCCACCTAACTTCTAAATTCCTGAACCGATTTCGATGTCAAAACAAAAAAAAAAACAATACAAAATTGATATAAGCGCCACCAAGCGACACTTTCTTAACATTAACCGATCAAATGGTGCTATTTTTCTGGATATAAAATCCAATACTGTATGTTTGATTCTCTATATATGTAAAATTTGGCACAGAGCTTAAACAGTACCCGAATCAAGTCGTGTTATTTGCTATATTGAAATCGATTCAGTAGTAAAAGAGTCAACGCGTAAGTTACGAAGTAAATAAAAAGTTAAGATACCTGTGACCTCAGTCTGGCCGCGAACATGAAAGCCTCAAAGTATTAAAAATGCCAACAAATCGTCATTGATGGTCGCGATTAATCATCAGTTCAGAGTGTTTTTTTTATTATAAGCTCAGTTTTGCTATTATGTAGAAACATAGTTGAGTTATTAAACATGATAGACTTTTCCCAACATTTTATCAAATTGGCTGATACTAACGTAGGTATGCCCATCTCTCCCTAGCCAGTCCCGGTGAACATTCGTATTACACTTTCCTAACTTGAATAGCAGGAGCTTAGACGTAAAATTAGTTTCATGCGATGCATCAAACATACAGGCACAACTACCCACGAAATACACTCAGAAATAAGTTCTATAAATGTACCGAAGCGAAGCGTGGAGAAAATTGTAAAAATTAACGGAGGAAAACTTCGCAGGCTTGTGCAAACTAAAACTTAGCAAAGGATACGAACCAATTTATCGGTCGATGGTCTAATTGCAAATAAATCTTAAAGTCCGACTTCTACTGGGATCGTCTAGAGAAGTGGGTACATAGTATTTTTACGTTATCGATATTTAAGTCAGTACTCTTATATCAAAGGGATAAAAAACTAAATAATATCTGGCAAGAGATGTCGTGCTTGACAGCCGGGCTTGTGTCTACTAAACAATTGATACCGTGTATAATTTTAAGTTGGTTTTAAAAAAAAACTACTTCAAGACTATACCGTCTGCACGTATAAACTTAAACTACTCATCAAAAGAACCACAAATTATTCGTGTATTTTTTTTTTGATTTTGTTGATTTTTTCAGAAATAAAAACTGTAAAATCATTTACATGTATATGGAACCACCTCTGAAGCATGACATACCAAACAAAAAAAGAATCATCAAAATCAATTCATAATAATTGGCGGAATAATCGCGTAACAAACATACAGTTCAATTCAGAACCTCCTCCTGAAGTCGGTTTTAAAAATGCCTTATAGTATCTGTTCGTGTTATTCAAATGTCTCCCATCTGCTTTTAGTAGCTTTCTAAACAATAGCAGTAAGCGTCATCGAGCAAAAACGAAATCTAATTTTGTATGTTTCGGAAATTCTAAAATGTTTACCTCTGCATACATTACGGCATTTAGAGCATTTCAATTCCTCCTTCCGGGGTTCTACTGAATGTTTAGCTGAACTAAAATGAAAATAAGCTAAAGCTAGGTCAAATAACAGGCAGTGAGAAAACAGGTATAGGCAACGCTTGAACCCATGTATGGCAATATCGTGCCGCTCTAAGAACTAGTTGGAAAAATCGAATAAGGAAAACAGAGTAATTTCATCCGACAGCATTACGATGTCTTGGATTTCTAAAAATAGGTTTTTTATGGTTTCAACGATTTAACATCGTCATAAACAAACATAACTAGCCTATAAATGTTCCACTGCAGGGTACGGGCCACTTCTCATAGAGAGAAGGCACGAGCATTGATCACCACGCTAGCTCACTGCGGGTTGGCGATTTCAGACTATTAAGTTCAGGTTTCCTCACGATGTTTTCCTTCACCGTATTTCTGTGATGTTTTAGGTTTACTAAGAAAGTACATATGATATAACTGCCTCGTTGGTCTAGCGGTCGCAAGCGTGAGGTCCTGGGTTCGATTCCCAGGTCGGGCAAAGTGTTATTGGATTTTTCTGTTAGGAAATTCTCAGTAGCAGCCCGGAGTCAGGGAGTTGGTGGTGTGACGCCCTTATGCTTCGGACAGCACGTAAAACCGTCGGTCCTGCGCCTGATCTCTCTCCGGTCATGCGGTTTGCTGTCAGATCGGAATATGAGAGTGAAGGAAGAGGAAGTGCACCTATGTTTGCACATACACTTGTGCACTATAATATCTCCTGCGTACTTGGCTAATCCTCGTGGTGATAGGCCGCCGTGACCGAAATATGGTCGGGAAGAGTATTACATATGATTTTGAAAAAGTCACATAGGTAATTGCCAGCTTTGAACCCACAATCTGCGGCTCAAGAGCCCGTAACCGGCAAACACGATAGCATCATCATATACAATTATTTGAATCTATTTGATAGACAGTATACTCATTCCTACAGAGAGCTTTATATGGAAATTCACTTGTACATAGCACAATAGAAAAATATATAATAATAAACTACGTCGTAGGCCTAGTATCACGTGCAATCTTCCCAGGTTGAGCAGTGTTATTGGCTTTTCTGTTAAGAAATTCTGAGCTGCAGCTCGGAGTTTGGAATCGTGGCCGGTAGATGACAATAGGCTCACTTCCCTTTTACATGGGACTTATACAGCATTGGTGAAATGTGTGTGTAAAATTGTGTACGCCTCTGCCTACCTCTTCGGGGAACACAGGCGTGATGCTGCACTAGAAAAAATGTGTACTGCAACGTATGCGTATCTGTATGTTCAGAAATGTTTTGATTTAGAAGAATTTCCTAGTATTTTATTTCTTTATTAGGTATCTATTGAATTTATAATTATATGCTATTGTAAGACTGATAGTTACGGTGTCTATAGAACTTTATAATTATCACTATTTAGACTGTTCTTTACCCATAAGGACAGTCAGAGATATTGAAACATCTCCGATCTTTATGTCAACGGAGCTATGTTATAATAAAAGGTGTTCCAGAATCGTAGCAGGTGGAAATCAATACTTTCTGCCCACTCCAATGGAAAACAGCCGTTTCTGTTAATATGTCACAAAAATATAAATAATATAAGGACACAAATTGTAATCATAAATGTTACCTTTAAAAAGCTTCTTCTACTGATAAATCTGTCAAGCGCATTAACACTTGCGTAGCGAATATTAAAGTTTTAATTTTTTTTGGAAGGAAAAATACTGTCAGTAAGATTCGAGTTCCGACCACTACCCCGAGTACTTTTTCCACATTTTAATACGTTTTTTTTGTATTCTAGTGACATCTTTACATTCAGTTTCGATTCAAAATACTCATTATCTATTCCACGATACCTTTTAGTCCCATTCAGCCATGTATAATTACCATTTTCATAAATAATTTAGTATATTGTAGTTACTTACTTCTCAATTACGATTAAAACCATGAATGATTGAAATAATATTCCGAATAACTTGTATTTTCGCATCGACGGATACAATAAATATTCAAAGTATCTCGCTAATTGCTGTCTTTGGATAAATCATTTCCTTTCAATAAAATTTATTGGAAGTTAAATTTTCTAAATTATGTAACTTCGGCGTAAATTATAATTTTAGCCGACCAAGCTTTCAATTTCCAGAAAGTTTTGTGTCAAAGATAAATTCGACGTAATCGGAGAACGTGTTAATCATTGAAGATATTTATAGAACATTGTATAAGAGAAGTACAAAATTGTATGTACTCATTTAAATTAATATTTTTTATACATGTTAAGACCATGTAATGCCTATATTAATGAAAAAATTTCAAGGAAACATGGAAAAATAATAGACACGGACGGCGCTTGAATTCGCGACCCTTGACATTCCGTGTCATCATTCTACCAACTGAGCTACCTTGTCGTTGTTCGTGTGTATTAAATTTCGGGCCCCTTGTATACGTCATAAGAAAGCGCCTGGCGATATTTATTTAGCAATCATTTACATCTACTAGACTCAGCGTTACCACTTTGCAGTTGTAAGGTGCCGAACAACAACCCAATCTGTTTTAAATCACATATATTAATATTTTTACTTGTACTCATATAAACGTGGACGAAGCAAAAGGCATTTGTAAGGATCGTAGCAGGTGGTGTTCTATTGTTTCTGCCTACCCCTACGGGAGAAAGTCGTGAGTTTATGTATGTATGTATGAATAAAATTGTCGATACTTAAAAAAGAATGCTATCGATTAAAGACACAATAGATAAGCCTTTAATAGTGGCTCAGAAATTACCTGGTAATACTCCTGTGCAAATCGTAAATTAAATTCACCATGGGTGCAAAACCTGGATTTTAATTAGTTCTTCGGCATTAATTGCAACGTCGCTTGACTCGTTGAAAATGATTAATGTGATAAACGTGCATTGTAGATAATTATATTAAAAGACAAGACTAACCGAGTAGAATATGAATTTTATAAGTCATTTATTTATTTAACTATGTATTTCCAACAAAGGATACACAAATAACTAGACATAATTATTTATAGAACATATTGTATGAGGTGTGCTCCTTCAATTATAGGAAATCACAGCACACAATAATAATTAATTATTGTTCAACGGTTATTACTCACTTGCATTTTTCGGGATTGCCCGACTAGTTTCGAACTCGAACGGAGCCCTTAGTCATGAGCTGAGGCCGCGGCGATGTCGCGAGTCAGTTTGACTAGTTCGAAACTAGTCGGGCAATCCCGAAAAATGCAAGTGAGTAATAACCGTTGAACAATAATTAATATGAATGTGTCTCACGATAGTTATTATACACAATAATAATTCTTATTAGGTGAACCAAACCAAAAGATTATAAAAGGGACCTTAATAACACAGAATAGAAAAGACAAATATAAAGAATAAATATATATAAAAAAATAACGTTTCCAGACGTTTCGAATACTTTGCAACGTTCCTGGTCGCACAACTAAGGTATCAGGCGACGTAACATATTTAATAACGTTCATTTAAAATTATTTCACATATAGTTGATTAAATTATTTGTATCTCTGATACGTTTTAAAAACATGGCTTTTAGATCATGACTATATTTCCTATGAGATAAATACTGAAACATACTCAGAGGTTTGAAATTTGGAGATACAATTTATCTAATTATTCATAAGGAGCGTTCAAAAAATAGACGTGATTAATCCGGTTAAAAGTTGTTTTATATAATAAAACAACTTGTGTAGTGATCGCGAAAACCTAATAAGTTTATTACTATGTGAACAAATCCTGAAAACCAGAGAGGAAACCGTAAAAAAGTTTACATTATTATGATATCATATTCTTCAATAAGCATAAGAAAATACAAAACAGTTACTCTTTTAAAGTAAAACATGATTTCCATAAGCACTCACATGGTAGAATATTTCCTTGAATTTTTGCGAAATTCCCACCAACACTTTGATATTATTGCAAACCTTATCCTTTTATCACTTTACGTTTATCTTCGTGGTCGAAGAACTGTCATTGATCGTTACTGTCTCAATTATAACTGTAAAAATAAAACGGTCAATTTGATGGTCCCACGATGCGTGGGCGCAAGAGATCTGTTCGACTGGAGTTAGTGTTGCACTTTATTTATTGTATTAGTTATTCCGGATTTACTTAAAAAAAAATGTTTGACATCACTTAAATTAAATTTCAGAAAATTTACTTCTACATTTTTGTAGTAGGTAATTAGCTCGAAGATTGGTTCAGACTTCAGTCTTATAGAAGCCTAACTTTTCAAGCCCGGTTCTTTTTAATAAAGTTTCAGTAAAAGAATGTTCGGAGCAAAATTTCGTTTCAATCTATATTGAAATTGGAAACTAACTTGAAGTTTTGTGGGCACTTTCTTGAATTAACCTTAGTTCCTAGCTTAATGGTTCCATTTATAATCATTTTATGATCACTTACACTATAAACTCTAATCAAAAACCCATTGACAACACCCAAATTATCTATTGTTTCATTAACGCGTGCAGTATTGTCTTGCTCACCGAAATAATTAACCACGATTACTTGTACACAAATAAAAAAGTGATTTCCTAACCAAAAAAGCTCAAACGCAATCACAAACAATACTCTATTGTTATAATGAATTGTTTTGTTACTTGTTCAACACAAAACTGCATGATCATTGTTATCATTTATTCCACCCACATGGCTTTTTAAATAAATTAAATCAATTAGTCCTACAATTGTTTCCTCATCATCTATTACCGACATTACTTTCAATCTATTTCAATATTTATCAGTCGCTTTAATTCCTTTGCCACTTTGCAAGCTAATCATCGTAAAGTTTTATGCTTTCAAAGCATCGCTTCCCCGGTAATATCATGTTCCACTGAACGTTAAAATCATAACATTTCGCTGAAACTAAATCATTGCGCGTTTCCGTTACCGTTTGTAATACACGTTCCATTAAAGCAATGCCGACAGACGGCAACATAGCTTTAATGACGTCTGTCATACACATGTTTACTTTTGCCAATCAAACAGATCTAACTGCATTAACCACATCCGTCTACCGTGAGTATTGCAACATCGTAACTGACCATCAAACGACACAACACTTTCACAATAAACTCCGATTACGTCCACACTTAGTCCCACAACACTAGAAATCCTTTCATTCAGGGTTTGTGGAGCACACTATCTGGGAACAAACATCCCTATATAAACAAGCCGGACCGGTGCGATGTTTCGGACGCGGGAAAGGCGGCCGGCAGCGAAGCAGCTCCTCCGACGGCCGGTTAGCGACTGGCTGAAATCATGTTTAGCTGTGAGCCACACCGGCTATTGCATCCGAGCACAAACGACAACGGCCGAATGTAATTTTGAGGTGTAAACGGGATAGGTGAGAAATTGTAGGGAGTAGAAAGAGACGGATACTCAGGTGGGGTGGGAAATGGCTGCATCAGAGTGTAGGGGTTTTGTCTATGCAGGTTGGAGATTTGGAGTGCATTCGACCGAGAGGCGCCGACAACTAGTGACGCCTAGGGCGTTAGAAACCCATGATTTTGTGCTATTAATGAATTGATGTCTTCACTGGCCCGAATAGCGGCCAATTTTATTTAATAATTGAAGACGATAAAGCAATTTTATGATAAATTGGTTTGGAATTGAGATAATTGTTTTATGTGGGCTGTAACTAGCTAGATCGCGCGGCACAGTTTTTCTTTATTGACTGATGAAGAAATCATTATTTGGTAATTCAAGTGAGTTATCATTTTATTATTTAATGTTGTCTTGTCATAATGATCTGAGGATTTTGAAATATGGAACATGGTCTTGTTTTCCCGCCAACATATTAGCTCTATAATATTGTTAGAGATTGGATTATTATGAAACTTGGAGCTTGCCACCTGTGTCAAACAAAAGCAGATTGTACATTTATTGCGACATTGTTGATAACTACATGATAACAGTCTAACACTACAAATATTATATATTTTATCTAAGAGCACTTTTGAAATTCATATTTTTAAAGGATGTCGTATCCTTTTTTCTTCAGTAAAATCGGGTATAGTGCCTTCTCGTGCTCGCATTAAAATTCCTTCGTTTAAATATAACCTTATTACTAGAACTTTTAATTATAATTTTTATTATAATTTTTAATTATTTTTAATTTTAAGCGTTGCAAGGTATTCAAGATGTGACAGTAACAAGACAGAACACGAGACAAGAAAATGTGTATGTTTCCAAAGTGATAATTATTGGGAATTTGTTAAAATAAAGAAATAAATTGCAATTGAATACTTTCAAGGTTTTATGTTATTTTGTTGTAATGTATTTCAATTCCTTTAAGTTAAGCTCTGTGTTATGTTACATTCTTTGACATTTTGTTTATTGAGTTTTTTTTACGACATTATGAGCATAAAATACCTATATTTATTACCTTCAATTGATTTGCATGCCGTTAATATGGTAAATGTGCTGTGAACTAGCTAATTTAATGACATCTATGTACTTACCACATTTTTGCAAATAATGACATTTGATTTGATTTGATTTGAAATACAGACATAAAGTTCTAATAGAGTTAAGTTAGTAAGTTTAATTTAGATTCTAAATTAGAAAAAGAAAGAAAGAAAGAAAAACATTTATGATAAAAGTAAGTTGCGATTTTTTTAATATTTATTTCTAAAATATTACTGCAACCGTGCCTTGAACCGGCACATTCTAGATCGGTACTCAGAGTGCTATATAGCTATAAGGACCCAGGAACTACGGTCTCAATTCAAATCCCGCTTTTGGTCATATTTTTATATCTTCAAAAAAGAAGATATACCTTAAGAGTTTGCTGTTTTCTAGCATTATAAAAATTTGTTTAAGTAATTTCTTGTTTACTTTATATTTACTGTTAGACTGTTAAAACTTTAGGTAGAGTCATATAATGAGTCAGTCAGAGAGTCATATCGTGATCCTTAAATGTAAATAATGATTTAGTTTTTTATTATTTTAGGAATCTGTAGGTGTCGTGGTTGCCGAATAGTTACGGACCTTCCGCTTGAGCGACAAGTTATGGGTTCAAATCTGGCATGCGCCAATGTGTCTTTTTCAATGTCATATGTACTTTCTTAATTTATCTAAGATTTCACAGACATAGGATGTAGGAAAACATCGTGAGGAAACCTGTACTTAATAGTCTGAAATCGCCAACCCGCAGTGAGCTAGCGAAGGGATCAATGCTTGTGCCTTCTCTGCATGAGAAGAGGCCCTTGCCCTGCAGTGGGACAGTTATGGGCTGGTTATGTTATGTTACGTTACGTTACGCTGTGCTACGCTACATTACGTGAGTATGTTGATTTGATGCTTTTTATTAATTATAACGACTCTATTCACACTGCTGATAGTTGAACTTTGTGTTGCGGTGCGCAACAAACCACCCGTAGGCCTCTGACATGGCTTTACAGACAATCGAGAACATCTCTCAGGTGTGCTGGTTTCCTTCATCGTTTTAAGCTAATGATAATTAATTTCTAATACGCACATGACTTGAAAAGTCTGTGGTGCGTGCCTTGAATTCGAACTTATGACCTTTGACTTGCTAGTCCAACGGTCACACCACTAGGCTATCACTGTAGATGCTCTAAGTATTTGTACATACTTATGTTAAAACTGAATTGATTGTTCTGGATCTCAATATATGCACATAAATAGAAATTTGGTCTTTAGATAACTCATCTAATCTCATTGTTCGAGTGGTCTGAAGGGCGATTGCCAAGCATGAGGTCCTGGGTTCGATTCCCGGGTCGGGCAAAGTGTTATTGGGTTTCTCTGTTAGGAAATTCTCTGTAGCCCGGAGTTCAGAATTGTGCCCGGTAGCTGACAATAGTTTCACCACCTATTTATTAGATGAAGCTTAGTAAGGACATCAGTGAAATGTGTGTGGACAATAGTATACTTCTACTTTACCCCACAGGGAATACAGACTTGATGCTATAAATTATTGATTGTTTTTTTTTTTTTGACGGTTGGAAATTTTCGCAAGGATTTTACACACACTTCCCGATCTTCTCTCCAAAGGCCGGGTCCTTTGGAGAGAAGATCGGGAAGTGTGGGATTACCTCACTAAAACCACCCCGGTGGTCACCATCAGCTCGTGGAGGGGAGCTTCGGGTCCTCTACGGAGACCAGCTCCGGAACCCTCCTTCGAAACGCCTGTTTAGGCCCACCCCTGGAGTATTGATATGCACCTAAACGTATTGAAACAAAAAAAAACCTACAAAACAAATTGAAAAGCAGAAGTCATATTTATTTTTTGTTTATATAGAAATACAACCGTAACCGGGATTTGAAATGAGACCGTGCCTCTTGGGTCTTTACCTATATAGCACTTCGAGTACCGATCCAGGAGGTGCAGGTTCAAACCTCGTTTGCTATCATATTTTCTATGTACAAAAATAAACTTAATTCAACGTAGGTCTGTATTAGAACTCCATGCAAATATTTATATGAAATAAAAAAAAATAAGTTAGTAAATTATTAATGTTATATATATTAATTATTGTTCAACGGTTATTACTCACTTGCATTTTTCGGGATTTGACTCGCGACATCGCCGCGGCCTCAGCTCATGACTAAGGGCTCCGTTCGAGTTCGAAACTAGTCGGGCAATCCCGAAAAATGCAAGTGAGTAATAACCGTTGAACAATAATTAATATGAATGTGTCTCACGAAAGTTATTAAACAAAAAAAAAATGTTATATATAATTCGCGGTAGTGAGCAGAGGTAGAGATGGCTAAGCGGTCAGAGCACTTGGAGTACTATCGAGAGGTGCAGATTCGAATTCTGCTCTCGACCGTATTCTTTTACAACAAAAATTTATCACTTTAGAGTTAGCTAAGTATGCTTTTCAAACATTTATCTCTACAAAAAATATTCTTACAAAATATTAGTACACCTAGGAGTAGAAACACCTCGGCCATTCAAAATAGGACCGTTCAAAGCAATTAGCGTTCTTGTCTTCAACTATATTTACGAGGTGTCTATCCGTCTGTCCCAAGATATATAGTTAGCGAAGTGACCATCAACACGATATACGAGACGGGAGTAAGTTCTATAAAATATTGAAGCACGACTTAGCGAAATGGGTTTATGAATATTAAATGGAGGGTGCATTTTTATGTGGTGTAGGTTAAATTTTATATTTTATTGGGATACCACGAATTTTACTTATATTTATTTATGGTTGATGAACAACTTAGTGTCAATGTTTAAGCTGACTTTAGGCCTCTGACATGACTTTTTTACATACCATCCAAAATCTCTCTCACTTTTTTTTATGGGATAGGGGCAACCGAGCAGACTGCTCGCCTGATGGTAAGCAATTACCGCCGCCCATGGACACCCGCAACCCCGGAGGAGTCACAAGTGCGTTGCCGGCCTTTTAAATGGTTTGGGCCTCCGGTACCCTCACTCACACGGCGAAACACAACGCAAGCGTTGTTTCACGCCGGTTTTCTGTGAGGCCGTGGTATCACTCCGGTCGAGCCAGCCCATTCGTGCCGAAGCATGGCTCTCCCACGGTCTCCCACTTCAACACGCACATGACTACGACGTAAATGGTGCATCCCTCGGGAACATTTAAGTAGTTTTTTTTAAAGAAGGCTTTTACCCTATCTTTGTATTTTTTTCCTGTATCGTGGTAGCGTTTACAGGCACATAATCTCTCTCTTGCACACCAACCCAAACTTACAACAATACCTAATAGATTTAAAAAATAATTGATCTATGTTCGGGATTTGAACCCGCGACACGCTGTGCAGCAGCCGATCTCTCGAATCATTGCGCCAACCGCGCCGCTAAGGTGTGTCATCACTTCTAGTGCACGCCTGAAATAAATACTAAATCAATATCTTAGCACAAGTAACACAGTACAGTACCTAATAACTACATTTTCATAACTTTTCCAATACTATAGGTATGTAATATAAAATATAAGTTTTATTGTCTATGAACTTAAGGGTTTACAAGGAGAACAAGTAAATACAAGAAAAAATGTAACATTATCAAGTGTTGCAATAAAAACTCGGTTCTTATGCTACAAAGTGTTGGACACGGCTTTAAAGTTGTGTGGTCACAGTGATAGCGGGCTTTTTTTCAAGTATTTTCCTTCTGTATTTTTTTGTTATTAGCCCTATTTATACTCAATGCAAAAGTTTCGCTGTTTTTTTTCCTTTCTTTAATAAGTAACGGCCTCATACAATCAGACTACACTGAATACTAACTCTACATACTTCGCCAAGTCTTCAGCTTCAAACTCTTTAATTTAAGTCTCAGAACTGGAAGATATTTTCCTTGTAAAGAACTTTTCAGTAGATTACCCTTTAGGTTCAGCCTATGACAGATAATATAGCCCTGTGACCGACAGACAGACAACTTCGTCAGTATCTTTTGAACTGGAAAAGCTAACCCGATATAATTTTCACAGAATATAATTCATTATTGCCTTTATCAAGGAAGAAACCAAACAAAATCCAAGTGAGGTACGAAAAATTAAGCGCACGAATCCGAGACTTGGCCAGTTTGTGTTTGGCCGTAGTTCTTAGTTCAGTTTAAAATCAAATCTCTAACACTGGCACCATACATTCCCGCCCACGTACCCAATACAGTACTTCGTCGATGTTTGCACGTCCCGCGCTCCGTGGGCGCGATCCTGGTTTTATTGCCAATTGCTGTTACTTATGCACTTCATTTTATATCGCCGTTAAAGTGTATCTGTATGTCCGTGTTGCAAATGTTGCCTGATTGGATGTCGATTTTTTTGGAAATGAAACGAATGTTTGGGCTTTTCCTGATGTTACAAAATATACTTTGAGATCTGACGTGAGCAAGTCATGTTTTTTTTTGTATAATAACTTTCGTGTGGCATATTCGTATTAATTATTGTTCACCGGTTACTACTCACGTGTATTATTCGGGTTTGCCCGACTAGTTTCGAGCTCGAACGAAGCCCTTAGTCATGAGCTGAGTCCGCGGCCATGTCGCGGCTCAGACCGGCGCTGCATCGTACCAGGGCTCCGTTCGAGCTCGAAACTAGTCGGGCAAACTCAAAGAATACACGTGAGTAGTAACCGGCGAACAATAATTAATAAGTCATGCTTTGAATAGATTTTAAGTATGGTAATAATTATAAAGACTGGGAATTGAAAGAGAGGCTCGTGGCTATGTAATAGCTGCAAAGATCGATCGGTCAAGATTAAGCTGCACTTACCGCGGATGGTCTTCATATGGGTAACCATCAATTCATATTGAGGCCCCTCCGCCCCGGATAGCACGTTAAGCTCTCAGTCCTAGTAATCTAATCTTCTTCTTATCGTATGGTTGATGAACAACCTAGTGTCAGAGTTGAGACCACAGGTAGGCAGAAGAATTGATAACGTTGCTAATACATGTCGCCAAATTCTTGTACAGTCGACCACGAAATTGCTTTACCATATTTGACAAAAAATTCCAGTAAATTAAAATGTCAATAAGGTTGACAGTATTTGAATGAAACTTTGATCTTGTAAGCGAAAATAGACCTTGTCATATTATGATGTGCAAACGAAATTCAGCATTAGGGTGGTAAAGCAATTGTATGATCGACTATACAAGTCCAATCAAAATGTTAAAGTGGGTAAAATATCACCTTACATTATATCTAAGACGAGTGGCGGAAACACACGAGTACTTCCGATACCGAACAAATCATCGGCGCGTGCGAAAGGCTACGCGGCGCGATGCAGCTCCAGTTTGCCTCGCTACATCGCCGCGGGCTCAGCTCATGACTAAGGGCTCCGTTCGAGTTTAAAACTGGTCGGGCTATCCCGAAAAATTCACGTGAGTAGTAACCGGTGAGCATTGATTGATATAGATTATATCTAATTCAATATCTGTGAAATAAACAAATTCTCTTAATAAAGTGTGAATGCAGAACAGTCAGGATTAAGCAAATCCAATATATTGAAGGATTGTGGTCTACATCGTGGTCAATAATACAGCTTTGATAGTGAAAGTAGCCTTCAGAGCTTATTGATGTATCAGTTTACTAATTAGTATGTGGTTGTTAGCTGTAAGGTAGGTATCTTACTGCTGATACGATTTGTAGTTATAACGATGCACTTCAATTGCCTCGTTTGTCTAGTAGTCCCAAGCACGACTGCTGAGCATGAAGTCCCGGGTTTGATTCCCGGGTTGGGTAGTGTTATTGAGTTTTTCTGTTAGAAAATTCATAGTAGCGACCCGGAGTTTGGAATGGTAATCGGTTGATGGCAATTTGCTCACCTATAATATAGGACTTAATAACAGCATTGTTGAAATGTGGGTGTAAAACTGTACATACCTTTGCTTCTTCGGGAATAAAAGCATGATGCTATGTTATGCTATACTCCTTCCGACCGTATTTCGGTCACGGCGGCCTCTCTCCACTGAGATTAGCCAAGTACGCAGGAGATATTATAGTGCACAAGTGTATGCGCAAACACAGGTGCACTCCCTCTTCCTTCACTCTCATATTCCGATGGGACGGAAATCCGACACGACCAGAGAGAGATCAGGCGCAGGACCGACGGCTTTACGTGCTCTCCGAAGCACGGGGGTATCACACCACCAACTTCCTGACTCCGGTCTGCTACTGAGAATTTCCTAACAGAAAAATTCAATAACACTTTGCCCGACATGGGAATCGAACCCAAGACCTCACGCTCTGCAGCCGAGCTTGCGACCCCTAGACCAACGAGGCAGTTATGCTATGTGATACATAGAAACCGGACAACAATAGACTGGCAACAAAATTGCTAAAGATTTACAAAATTCCTGGAAATCCTCTTCACGAGTATTTTTCTACATGTATAGTATATACAAATACTTCACATCTTCATAGAATACGGAAAATATAATAATACTTTTCAAAAGAGAACTTTATATTCTCAGAAGCCGGTTCCAGAGTGGCACTTGATTTTTCCTATTTTCTGTTCAAGAGTTTTACGGTTTAGAATATATTACGTATATTTTGTGAATGTACTTTCGTACTAAAGTGTACCCCACATTCCTAATATTCGTTTCACTAACCGATTAAGGATATTGGATTAGATAGGATTTATACTGTTAAGATTTTTGCACATTATTTCTCTTTCAGTCATTGTGTAGTCGTCAGTTTGTGAATAATTGTGCTATTTAGGTATTGGTACGGATTGTATCTGGTACATTGTAGCCCGGTTAGTGGAGTGTGATAGTAGGATAACATCAGAAACTGGGGCATGTATATCATTTGATAGCTAGGTAGAAGGAGACCGTATTGGTGGCGGTTACCACTAACAACAGCATTCCCGATGAGGGTTGACGTCAGGCAGACGGCCGATCATAAAAAAATGCCAAAACTTTTGCAGAATGCAATTTCTAAAACAATTAGAAAGTGGACGATGAGTACATGCTGCGTCGACCCCAAATAAATTGGTATAAGGGCAGGGCGATGATGACTCTCGTGTAGTTGATGAACAACTTAGTATCAGGTTTTAAGCCCCCATAGGCCTCTGATATGAGTTTACACACCATCGTAAACGTCTCTTAGGTGTGACGGTTTCCTCACGATATTTCCTTCACCGTTTTGATTAAGTGACAATTAATTTATAATACTAATGATTCGAAATATCTGTGGCCTTGAACTCTAACTTGCAATTTCTACTTTTCAAAGAAACATTGAAAAAATAATAGACAAGAACGGGGTTTGAACCCGCGACCTTTGACGTTCCGTGTCATCACTCTACCAACTGAGCTACCTTGTCGTGTTCAAACCTATTGAATTTTCAATCCTCTTTGTATACGTCTTAAGGAGACGCCTGGTGATATTTATCTAGTAATCATTACAGATTTACTAAACTCAGCGTTACCACTTTACAGTTGTAAATCGCCGAACAACATCCCAATCCTTTATAAATCATATATAATTATATTTTTTTAATACATGTTGAGGCCATGTAATGCCTATATTAATTTCAATTTTTCAAAGAAACATTGAAAAAATAATAGACAAAAACGGGGTTTGAACCCGCGACCTTTGACGTTCCGTGTCATCACTCTACCAACTGAGCTACCTTGTCTTGTTCAAACCTATTGAATTTTCAATCCTCTTTGTATACGTCTTAAGGATGGTGATATTTATCTAGTAATCATTACAGATTTACTAAACTTGCAACCTTAGACTTGCCAGTCCAACGGTCACACCACTCTAAATCTTCAATGGAGTAAGCAGAAACCTCAAACTCTCATAGTGACAGTGCAAGTCGGTGTTTTATTTTCACGAATGATTCTCCCGGTGATCTCGATATTTAATAGTCTTCATAATTCCTGAAGAAATATAAAGCTTCAGCCAACGTCGAACCCGAACCTATAGGTACAGAACGTCAGCCGCCTGGGTCTGGTGCATCTATCTTAAAAGGACAGTAAGAACTGTCCTTTTGTGTTTAGGAGCAGCCAATCTGTAGATTAATTCTTCAAGCCACCCGTAAACCTCTTATTTGGCTTAGTAATTGATATAAATTGATATTGACTTAACAAGTTTTTGGGGGCTGAGTTTCTCGCGTCCGTATAAGTGCACCCTTAAAATGGAATGCCTACACGTGGCCCTGGGTGGTGTAAAACAGGCAACCGGCTGTTGCGGCAATCGCAGCTGGTTACCACCCACCGGACGAAGTCATGCCGTGAAGCGGCTTAGTCGTGTTTCGGGATGTAGTCCGTTGCAACCGTTGTGGGAGACGGGTCTGGGTAGTTGCATCGACTCCCCAACTATCGTTTTGCCCAAATTTATAAACTTTACTTGGAGTGAATAGATTTCTTCTGGATCTACGTACTCCATCCTCGGCCACACTATCGCGTAGCATCACGCGGGTTGGTGGCCAAATGTCGAAACGTTTCTCATAAAAAAAAAAACAAGTGACTTCAAAGTATTTATGTTGGTAACTCTGGACTGCCTCCATTCTGACCTTGGTATGGCTATTCTGTTCAGCACAGTGAAGTAGCTAGCGTCAGATATCCGTTTTAGAAAAGCGGGCCAATACGAGAAGAGAGTTGTCAAATGGTAAACGGTTTCGCTCACAAGCCCAATCCAGGCAAGAAATATGAGGACACTAAAGTTATTATTTTTTGAGGTAAGAAAGATTAGACTGTGAGCGGGTTCCAAACCATCACCCTCTCGGTTAAGTACACCAATTGGTCTTGCAAGCTAAGCTATCACGATTACTACCCGTTACAATGTTTTTTTGTGCTTAACCGCGGGATTCAAACCCGCAACTATATAGTCGAGGGTTTGAATCCCGCTCGATGTCCAATTACTTAAGACAAATAAAAAGTGTTCTATTCTTAAGCGTTAAAAGCTATATAAAAACTAGTTATAAAAAGGGCTATAATAACACAAATTATGCCTATGATTCTCTTTGTCCTGCAGCCGGAGTCTGCCCTGATCCGGCCCACTTTTTATATGTAGCTACTAGTACAGTTTTTACGTACAACGTTCTGTATGACACATTGTAACAGCTACCGCTCATAACTACCGCCAGTCGTAAACATCAGTATGTTCTAAGTCATAGGAGATAGCGGATTAATGGAGATTTTGATAAGGTAATAATTATTTAAGTGATTAACGTGATATTGTATGATCAAGGCAAAGGATCCGTTGCCAGATCAGATATTGAAGCAAAAGCAGGAAAGATTAGTATGTTGTATAAACTTAGAGGGGATTGGCTTAGGGGCCAATCTGAAGATCACTATGATAAAGTATCAAATTATGAAATCGATAGTTATTCTGATTAGAATTTTAATGTTATAGTACAAATATAATTGAAAATGATGTCCAACTTATTTAGAAGAATCCTGCGTCTCTGCGCGATCAATCTCGCTCGCCACAAGTATTTGCATGTATTTTTTCTGTTTTGGTATATGCCCAATTATTATACATACTAGTTGTCGCCCATTGGCCGAAATTCGACCATAATTCACTTAAATTTGAACAGTATTAGGGTTCTATTGTCAAATGTTAGTACGTGTGTCAAACGCATGGTAGTATCGGTAATGTTTTTTGTATATATTAACGTATTTCTAATACATATTTTATACAAATATTAGCTTTCTGCACTCCTTCTTCTTATAAACTTTAACAGTGCCAGATTTCATACTCTTCCAGCCGCGTAAAAAGTCATACAAAGTTTTTGCTTCACGTCTTAATAATTATATAGATTGTGTTAGACGACTCAACTTTACTAGAGATGTTTTTGTGTCACGATAAAAGTTCAAGTGTAACTTGTCAAATCGCCGTCAGCTTATACCTTACTCCACATACAGATAATGTCGGAAGTCCGTTGTTTATGGGCTTTACTGTCCGCGCATAGGCACGAGCACGATATTACGACTAAATGGCTATATAACTATTGTTTATATACAACTTATATTACTGCGTAGTGTGTATGTCATCCAGTGGATAATGAATGGGGGCAGGTTTATGTCGTTATGACCTAGTACTACTACCAGTCCACGTCACGGTCACCGGAGCATATCTTCACGGAGATTAGCCAAGTGCGCAGGAGATAATATAGTGCACAAGTGTATGCGCAAATACAGGTGCACTCCCTGTTCCTTCACATTCATAGTCCAAAGGGACGGCAATCTGATATAACAGGACAGTTCTGGCACACATCCGACGGCATATCGTGCTCACCAAAGCACGGGGCTATCACACTGCCAGCTTTGTAACTCTGGGTTGCTACTGAGAATTTTCTACCAGAAACAATCCAATAACATTTTGCCCTACCTGGGAATCGAACCTAACATAGCATCACAACATAGCATCACGCCTGTATTCCCCGAAGGTGTAGGCAGACTTGTAGGCACAATTTTACACCCACATTACACCAATGCTGTTATTAAGTCCCATGTAATAGGTGGTAATTGCCATCAACCAGGCACATTTCCAAACTCCGGGCTGCTACTGAGAATTTCCTAACAGAAGAACTCAATACCACTTTGCCCGGCCCAGGGAGACCTCCTACTCGGCAGTCGCGCTTGGGACCCCTAGACCAACGAGGCAGTCATCGAACCTAACGCGACTATAGAAATGAGGCCAACATAATTATGGTATACCGAGTGATATCATAATTATACTGCTCTGGGTTATAGAGTGAAGTTCTTTGTGAGGCAGAAGCAGGCTTTTCAAGGTAATTTTATTTCTTTTCCATTATCAATCAAAGATTACTAATGTACCACCCCTATATGATAGCCATTCCACCACTACGCGCAAATCGTTTTGATAATAACCAGCTAGATTTTCTTAATTTCATCGTTGGTCTAATGGTGCCCAAGTGGGACTGCTGAGCATGAGGCCATACAGTATACCAAGGTAGTGTTATTACAAATGTTATACAAAGTGACGTGACGACCAACTGACCTTCATATTCGTAATTCCAATACATGTACAGAAACACTAATTAATTTGTGAGTCTTTTCAGAGAAACCGACGTCTCTCAATAAAGAATTCACAAAAAATATCCAAACAGTTAACTAATTCCTAAGGGACATACAGCTAGTGCCGTGTCAACTGTCGATACAATTTATCGCAAATTTACGATTGTCAATTTCAGTCAATATATCTATGATATAATTCCCGCTTATATCTACTTTTAGTGACACATGTTTATGCTACAGAGACCTATCTGGTCGGTTTGTGAAAAATATTGCTATATAAGTATTTGTAAGGATTGTAGCCCGTATATAAATATTGTTATAGCCCGGTTAGTGGAGTATGGTAGAAGGATAACATGAGAACCTTGCGCATGGATAAAATTTGGTGTGACATAGAAGGAGGCCGTATCGGTTGCGGTTACCACCAACAACATAATTCAAAAAGAGGGTTGACGTCAGGCAGGCGGCCGGTCATAAAACATAGCCAAAACTTTACCAGATAGGTATATGCTGCGCCGATCCTAAATAAATTGGGATAAGGGCAGGGGGATGATGATGATGATGATGATGTTTATGCTAGGACTTATAATAATAATATACTCCGGACCGAATTTTTGGTCACGGCGGTCTATATCCACGGAAATTGGTCAAGTACGCAGAAGATATTATATTGCACAAGTGTATATGCAAGCACAGGTACACTCCCTCATAATTCGCTCTATTTATCCGATGGGACGGCAATGTGACACGACCGGGAACAGATCCGGCACAGGACCGATGGTTTTACGTGCTCTCCGAAGCACGGGGGTGTCACACCACCAACTTCCTATCTCCGGGCTACTGAGAATTTCACAACAGAAAATCCAAAGGCAAAGTGTTATTGACTTTGTCCGATCCGGGAATTGAACCCAGGACGCCACGATCAGCAGCCGCGCTGACGGCCACTAGACCAATGAAGTAATAATTATGCTGGGAGTAGAAAGGTTTTAAACTATTCAAAACCATAAACACATAATATTTAAGTCTAGTAATAATTTTGGTCTTTGCCTAAAGATATTTTATTTACAGTGTCGTTTAGTAGCAATGATTATGTAGTTACTACAAGTATAAACAAAAAACACGACTTTCTTTCACGACGGATTTGATGAGTTTTTTAATGAATAGAGGACATTTTTCCAGTAAGTTTGTAGATATTTGTAAAGAGACTGCCTCGTTGGTCTAGTGGTCGCAAGCGCGGCTGATGAGCGTGAGGTCCTGGGTTCGATTCCCAGGTCGGGCAAAGTGTTATTGGGTTTTTCAGTTTGGAAATTCTCCGTAGCGGCCCGGAGTCAGGAAGTTGGTGGTGTGATACCCTCGTGCTTTGGTGAGCACGTAAAGCCGTCGGTCCTGCACCTGATCTCTCTCTGATCGTGTCGGATTGCCGCCCCATCGGAATATGAGAGTGAAGGAAGAGGGAGTGCACCTGTGTTTGCGCATACACTTGTGCACTATAATATCTCCTGCGTACTTGGCTAATATCCGTGTGAGATAGGCCTCCGTGACCGAAATACGTTCAGAAGGAGTATTTAGATTTTTTTTATGAAATTGGCTTTAAATCATTAATCTACATAGATTATCAGTAGGGCACAACAAAGCCGGAGTAAGTTATCTGGTCTATAATAAGTAAAATTGACAATTTATTCTCGATAACTTTTGAATGATCAGTACTAAAAATACAATACAAATGATTATACCACACGTTTATATGTAGAAGAATTCGATAATATATCCATTATATTCTTAGAGAACCAGACGGGAGACGCCTTCTGACTAAATATCGAACAAATTTGCTCGACACTTTAGCGGGGGGTGAGGTAACACACAAGCACAAAAGAACTTGTACTAAAGCGAAAATAGCTCTCGTCATTACATAAACAGTTTTAAAATACATAAAAAAACAAATCACAAACCAAAAAATTGTGTACTATCATTGTAACCATACTCGTAAAAGGTACCTTTATATGATTGGGAATCATATGCCAGTGGCGAGAGAGGTACGCCCGCTAAAACTGCTCCAGTACAAATTCCTTCTAGTTTATATTATACAACCATACTGTTCTTCACTGTTTACAATTGGTAAATCCAAAACATCGACACCAACCCATCGAATCCGCACATCCCTACAAATCACTCAGCTCATTTACTGACCTAAACTCTCCGCGATAATGTGAACTAATGAAAGATCTTCGTAATTAGTTACGAGGTATCAATTATTTATGGCCCGGGCCGTTGGGCTACATAATAGATAAAGGCCGGGCTTGCCCGGGCCCGGGGGGACGATCCCGAATGTTTAGGATAAAACTGAATTATCGGTGACAATTATTGACTCTGTTTTAGGGGTGGTCGCCTCAAAACGTGTGATCGCTATTGGTTTTTATGTGTAAAAACCAATTACGTACACGTATATATACAAACACGCCTATTGCCTATTAGGATATGTAAAGACCTATAGATTAAAAATAGAATAGAATTTTTTTAATGGAATAGAGATTCACGACTTCTTATTTTTAATTTAAGAGAAATTCAGCAAGATTTCTAATATAATAATAGATAATAAATCAATGCTGTAGCCGCTATATACTCGTAGATAGACTCAATAATTGTTATAATGTTTTACACTTAAATAATGTTTTAGAACTATTCCAAAAATAACAAAGACTTATTACATAGTATCATCATTTCATTTGTATTCCCCGAAGGGGTAGGTAGAGGTGTACACAGTTGTACACTCACATTTAAGCAATGCTCTTAATAAGTCCCACGTCCAAAAATTTGCCCAACCCGGGAATCGAACCCGAGATCATGCTCGGCAGCCGCGCTTGGGCCCACGTGAAAAACGCGGCAGTAGCGAGAAATATTAACATAGCGTAATAGTATTACACCTTATTGAACTTTTAATCAACATTCTTCGAAAGGTTAGACATAATTATAGCAAACTAGCTGTGCCCCGCAGTTTCACCCGCCCGTTAAAAACTTTTCCGTACGATTTAAAAAAATCTTATATAAAAATCTTGTCCAAACAATAACGAAAACAACAAAAAAATAATTATCCAATTCGGTGCAGTCATTCTCAAGCTATGGCGTGACCAAGGGAAATAGGGATTAATTTATAGGTATTTATAGATAGATTTGAAAATTGCCATCAGATATAGGTATATCTGATGTCAATTTTCAAATCTCGGCATTCACTGACTAGACTCTATAAAAGCCACAAAAGAAATAGCGAAAACAAAAAAACACGTTTAAAACGCCAAGCATGTGTGGGAACAAACTCTTACGCGGTGGTCGAGTCATGCGCAGATTTACGAGTGACGTCATACTGCTGCGAATTTTAAACATTACCATTGAGAACTTAGAAAAAAGGGCGGTAATAATATTTCCGTATTATTTGTGGCATCGTAAAAGCGAGATTACACTCTCAGGTAGGCAGCGCTTCTCGCCCTAAGTTATGTCCTAATTTACCTACTTAAAAATAATTTTCAGCCGATTTTGAATCTTATACGTTTGATTTTAGGCCTTCAAATTTTTTTTGGTCTGAAAACATTACATTTGTCGCATCATTGACTCAGTCATTGTCTTCGGAACGTAAAGATGTCAACGAAAAATATTTGCAATACGTTTCGCGTTCTTTTACTGAGTGAGAAAACTTGTAAATCATGTTTTAGGGTAATTTATTCATATCCTCCCATAATAAACTTTAATGGTGGCCTAGAGGTTTGACCGTTGGACTGACAAGTCAAAGGTCGCACGTTCGAATACAAGGCACGCACCACTGCCTTTTCGAAGTCATGTGCGTATTATAAATTAATTATCACTTGCTTAAAACGGTGAAGGAAAACATCGTTAGGAAACCAGCACACCTGAGAGATGTTCTCGATGGTATGCAAATCCATTTCAGATACCTTCGGGTGGTTTAAACTCTGACACTAGGTTGTTCATTAATAATACGATAAAAAGAAAATTGACTTTAATTGAGGTTATTATTTGCTTTTGTAGTCTTTTGATTACTGTGGTTCAAATGGTTAACCGCGAAGACTTTTTTCGTCATAATAACTTGTGAATGTTCACTTATAACTGCCACAATAAAGGTTTATTATGGGCCATGAAATGAAATGAAATTGTCTCTAATTCATCATCATCTCAGTACGAGGCCAAACAAGGGCTTTCTACATTGTCAGAACGATAATACATAAAGAATAATCAATTTACAATTTCCGCGTGTATTATTGGTATTGCAATAAAACGTCAGGAAAAACAGAATCTAATAATACACGTGATTAATCCGGTTAAAAGTTGTTTTCTTATAATGTGTAGTGATCGCGAAAACCTAAGATATTACTAATATGTAAAGTCTATTTATAGTAAATTGATTATTTTTATGTATTTTATTATTTGGAGCAATGTTACCGGTATTATTATATTACTTCTAAAAACTTACAAACTCCTGCACACGAAGTGAGGTCGATAAACGATACCCGCCCGACACCGACTCCAAAAATAATAATAATTATATATTATTGTCCTAATAAATTGATTTTATTCAGAATCCTCTAAAATTAAAAAAATATTTTTCTATAAATTGTAGTAAGTAAATAATGCAATTATTTTATAACTTTTTAGTGCAATTTTACTTAACCGAAAGATTTTTGGAGTCGGTTCTTTTTTTTGTTAAAAATCATTTTATTTCTTACTTTTTAGTGAATCTTGCGTACCATAACTGATTTATCGGAAGTGAATATGGGTAGACCTATTCAACGCGCTGCCCATATATATCTGTCGCAGATGGATTGTAGAATCCGCTGTTTTACAAAATCTCTAGCTGCTTTTCAAAACAATACTGTTTTATAAAACAGCTGAACAACGTTCAGCTGGATTGCCATTGCGATACGTTTAACAAAACTGCTACCCACCCTTAGACGTAATGCAGAATGACATATCTACAGTGGGACAGGTTTGTTTATTGTATAAGTATATTAAATGGATAGTCACCATTCAAGTAAAAAAGCGATACTGTATTCTGATTTGACTTTCCGTGGCTGGGTCGACGGAGCCCCGCTAAGCGGGGCTCCTATTTTTTTGTCCGTAAGGTTAGAAAAAACCTAAACACGAAGAGGATGACGAACTCTTCGAACCTAACCTGTCGGTGTCGGGGTACACGAAACTCCCGAGCTCGCTTCGCCCGCTCATGGATCAATTTAATTTATTTTCTTTCATAATCCCGATATATTGTCGACTATTATAGTGGTTTAGTATTTACGTCATTAAAAATTTTCATATTTTTTTTTGCTATTGAGAAGTAAAATAAAGTTAGGTTATTATTGTTAGGACATACAGAGCCATATGTGACAAAATTTCGAACTAAAATCAACAGTGGGTCAACGATCAGAGATTATGTAAAACAGTGTGAAATGAACTGTCATCATTTCACACTGTTTTACATAATCTCTGATCGTTGACCCGCTGCATTGATAAACGCAAAACGTTCATTCAATTCTGCGTGTTATAGTTCAGTAATTATGTAAAACCGCTAAACGTCGTTCAGCTGTTTTTCATAACAGTACTGTTTTGTAAATCAGCTAGCAGTTTTATAAAGCAGCTTATTCTACAGTCCATCTGCGACATATCCATATCAAAGTAGGAAATCTAGATCTGAGGCTATTTCAAAAGAGAGTAATAAATTGCGAAAACAAGATGAAATTAAATAAAAAAAAAAACTGACTAGCGTATGTTACTCACGGGACAGTGTAAGGATTCTAACGATACCCCATATATCGAAATCAGTTCAGGTATTTCGAAGTTATGGTGTAATAGGTAAAGAAACTCACAAACATACTTACACATATACATACTTATATACACTCCGTTTTTTGAGCACTCGTGTAAAAAGAGATGTTTGAGAATGCGGTCTTACGAGTACACTAAAAAGTATTAAATAGCAAAAAAAAAGACGGATTTCCGGTGCTTCTCTTCCGGTTTCATCATCATCATCATCATCTGACGATGAAGCTGGAAAATAGGCAGTTCATTAGAACTATTCTAGAGACCGTAAACACCACCGGAAAGTCACAAGAAAGCAAAATACACCATTTCGTTTACTTCGACGACGTATTATTTTTCAGTTATTTTGATTTAAATACCAAACTACTAAACCAATTTTCATAAAATTTTAATGGGACCAATCTGAAACTAAATCCTTTCAAATAAAAAAAGAATTTTCCAAATCGGTTCATAAATGACGGAGTTCTGAGGTAACAAATATAAAAAAAAAAAAAAAAAAAAAAAAAAAAAAATACAACCGAATTGATAACCTCCTCCTTTTTGGAAGTCGGTTAAAAAGGAAACGGGGTCGTCCTACTAAATCCAGACCTGCTCTTATAATACAATGAAGATAATTATGATACTGACAACTGACTACCTACCTACCTATTTAGTTCGTAAGTACAATTATGTATAAAAAATTCTGTTACATATTAAAATATATTTTCATAATTTACTGAGTTATGTTTTATTTACTCTTTGTTCTCGCTATTATAAAACAAAGGTATTATTCGAATAATAATACAGGATAATATGAACATATTCTAGGAAACCAGTCGTATTCATAATTACTTCATAACGCCTAAAGTAGGTTCGGATACCGAAACATACCTGTAGTAAGTAAAATTTTTGATACGGGGATGCAAGTAAAAAGGTATTATTGCAAGTACATTTTTATATTTTTTATAAGTTTCCTTTATTCACTCTGAATAGTATTTTCAGTATAACGTGATAGTTAAAATAGCACCATAGTCTATGAGATATCAAAGGTAATTAATGAATTAATAGTAGTCAAGTAAAGATAAAAATTACAAATCATAGTTTTCAGTAGAATGTAATTAAAGCTGGTAGAAAAGTATTATAGCAATAAAGAGTCATGTTTATTTTTCGCAGATTTCAGTAACTCATTCGTTCATTTCAACATTTTTATTTGGACAAAAGTAGTCGGAAAGTTAGTATTTTAGGCAGTAGATTCAATATTTTGAGTAAGGACAATTCTTATTTTTTTGTCGGAACTTTTATTACTACCCTTATTATAATATATCTGAATCCAGGCATGATAAAATCTAATTCTAAACCTTAAAGTTTTTTGGTCGTGAGTAGGATCCGAACCTGCGCCTCCAGGATAAATACTTTAAATATTATCATCACATCAATAAAGACAAATATCCGGAAGGCGCAGGTTCGGATCCTGCTTACGACCATATTTTTCTTTCCATAAAAATTTATAACTTTAGAGCACGCTATGCATACGTTAATGCTTTTCAAAGATTTATCTGAAAATGTAATTCACTTATAAGAACCGCGATTGAGCCGAACAAAAATTCCAATAAATAAAATATGGAACACTATATTAATTACTAGTTTTCATGGAAATATTGAAAAATTAACATACACGCTTTTAAATATTTCATTTAAAAATAGTAATTTATATTGAACACTACTTCTGGACTTTTGTTCTCTCACTCTACTAATCAGCATAGCTATAAATCTTTACTTTATACACCAATAAAATACTTCGCGCCAATCCAGAAATTACTACACATAATCGAATTACAAAGTTTTCATACAAATAGTCGCCAATAAATCAATAAACATAAACCGGATCCTACTCTCGTAATTCGCATCTGAAACGCATAGATGAGATATAAACCCGTCGACATTGATTTAAATGGTAATAATTCTCGATGTCGTGTCGCGTCTAATTGCGGTAGGCTGATTTCGCACGGCTCGGAGACAATGGTAGGGATTATTTTAGATCCCTGTGATGTCTGGGTGAATGGAAGTAGTTTGATGTTCAATGTGATTTGTTATTCCGAATTGAGAATAGAATTAGAAATTAGTATATAAGAGGAAGTCTGAAAGTGGCACCGGTGACTGAGAAGTTGTGTAGAAATTGTTTAGCATGGTATGGGCATGTGATGCGGATGTGACGAGGAAAGTTTTGAGTATGAATGTAGATGGCGCTATAAGAGGAGAGGAAGAACGAGGAAGCGATGGATGGATCGTGTTAAAGATGATATATCTAGAAAAGGAGTGACTGACGATATGACAACTACACACATCAACACGGTCTAGGGAAATTTCATACTCAATTAAATAACTCGAAAAGTACTGGCCGCATTGGAATCTTTTATACACCGATTTGTTTGTAATTTATCTCAGACAATCGCCAGATCTAAATCCCATTGAGCATGCGTGGGATATGCTGCAAAGAAGAGCACTGAAGGAAGTTCCTGAAAATCTGGCTACAGAAGATCAACTTTTTGCGCACCTCAGAAGGACATGGGACAATATTCCGCAGCAAGACATTGACAACCTTGTTCTGAGCATGCCGAATCGTTGCCGATGTGTTATGAACATCATGGGCGCTTTCTCAGACTACTAACTTCAAGTTTATAAACACAAATTAAATGATTTTTCTATTTTTTTCAGGTTTTACTCATAAATTAAAAGTTAATTCATATACGGTTTCCGTCTATGCTTCATTTTTTTTCCACAAAATCCTGAAATTTTAATCGAAGTACCTTAACCATTACTAGAAAATGGTAGAATATTAAATAACGTATCTTTTAAATATATACATGTCATATAAATAATTAACATATTGATAGTAATTCGCTTTTTTAAAAATATCCCTAGACCGAGTTGATGTGTTTAATAGAGATGTATGGAATAAGAATACATGCTGCGCGAACCCCAAATAAATTGGGATAAGGGCAGGGGGATGACGATGAATGACAGATGGTCGAAGTTCCTTATTTTTATAAATTGACTGCATGGTCGAGCCATGGTCTTCGGCGCTGGGGTTCTCAGGTTCGATTCTCGAATTCTGGAATGATTATTTTTATAGCCTGCAGTGAATGGGGTCTGAGGTACCCGTTAAAAAAATTAGTATAGCAACGTAAAACTTAGACAATAGTTAAAAAATATTAATTAGTAGGATTCGTATCCCGCTTATGGATTATCCGGGATGCGTTTGAATATGGCTCAAGGCCGTATTTTTCTTATATGCGCTTAAAGATTGAACTCAGTATTGATATTAAATTTAATTGGATATTAAATTTTTATTGAGGCATGTAAATGTTTAATTAAAAAGAATTAACTTCATAAACAAGCCATTCTACGAAGTGTGTTAGTTGCGATATTTACCTCATACCACTTGTGAGTGGTTGCGTTTACGCAACATTGTATCATTTACTCTGAGGTAAGCGCAGTTTATCTCCGCGCTTGATAAGGTATATAAACAAAACATTTAGTTACCAGACCACTATTTCGTTAAGTTACTTTGTAAGTGTTTGTCAACTTTCATTCCGGGTAAATGGCATCAATTCTGGCGTCTGAGCACGGATCTTTGTCGACATATTTTTCGAGTCAATAATTTAAATGTATTGAATTTTATCGCTATGGAGAGACGACGAGCTGTGGAGAGGGCTATGCTCAGAGTCTCTCCACGAGATCGAATCAGGAATGAGGAAATCCGTAGACGAACCAAAGTAACCGACATAGCCCAGCGGATTAGCAAGTTGAAGTGGCAGTGGGCAGGGCACATAGCACGCAGAACTGATGGCCGATGAGGCCGTAAGATTCTAGAGTGGAGACCACGCACCGGCAAGCGCAGCGAAGGACGTCCACCTACAAGGTGAACAGACGATCTGATTAGGACCGCAGGGTCACGCTGGATGCAAGCCGCTTATAACCGATCCTATTAGAAATCTATAGGGGAGGCCTATGTTCAGCAGTGGACGTCCTATGGCTGATATGATTATGATGAATTTTATCGTTTAACAGCTTATGTCAAATGTAACGTTTCAAATCGATAAAAAGAACTATACTTACACCGCTGTTGTACCTACCCAATGGACTAAAACTAGAGCGCTGTCTCTTACTAAAAATCACTCAATTAGCGAGATGGGATGTATTAAGTGACGTCAAATTCGACTAAAATCCCCGAGCATTTTTATTAGGCACAATCTTAGGGGGCTACTAAAATTAGAGAGCTTTCTTAAGTCACAGTTTGTAGGTTCAAACCTGGCATGTACCAATGTGACTTTTATAGTTATATGTACATTCTTAGTTAATCTAAGACATCACGAGGAAACCTGGACTTGGCGTCTGGAATCGCCAACCGGCAGTGAGCTAGCGTGTTGATCAAATGCTCGTGCCTTCTCTGTGTGAGAAGAGGCTTTTGCCCTGCAGTGGGCAGTTAGGTATGGGCTGGTTATATTATGTTTAGGTTGACATGACTTAAATCGGATTTGACGTCTCATAATTTATTGTAGGTAACTGATTACGAGACTTATTTAATCTGTGGACTATAGATATTTCACATAACATTTGTTTGTTTGTATTTCCAGAAGAGGCAAGAACTGGTGAATTGTGAGTGTACAACTGTGTACACCTGTACACAATTGTACACCCACATTTCACCAGTGCTGTTATTAAGTCTAATGTAATACAATTCCGAACTGTGGGCTGTTACTGAAAATTTCTGAACATAAACCCAATAACTCTGCCCGACCCGGGAATCCAACCAGAGACCTTATGCTCAGCAGTCCCATTTGCAACCAGTAGACCAGCAGTTATACTTCGACATTTACAATTACATAGGTATTTATTAATGATCGCAGAAATTAAACGTGCTAAATAGCGGTGCTAGAAGTTATGCGTTTTTAGTGCGAAAAAACAATGTTATGATTATTGTATCCAGAGGGTACGGTCAGTGACAAAAATCGTTAAACACATCCAATTTTTAAAATGGGTTGGCTGTGACACTGAACTAAGCTAACTAAACTAAACTAATGCGAAATATATCATAATAGTAACTATGTTAATAGTTTTTTGTTGTTATTATAATAGTTTTAGTTATAACAATAGTTAGTTTAGATAATAGTTTTTTTTTCTTATTATTAAATTAGCTTTAGTCTTTAGTTGAATTAATGTAAAACTTAGAATAATTATACAAATAAAGTGACTATAATTAGGGGGAAAAAAAGTTAATGAGACATTCTTGTAATCTGGAGTACAAAACATAACATTTTATCATCAAATAAATTCAAAAAAGGCAGGAAGTCATTTCATCATATCACAATAACCAGCACTACACTCGACGCAATTTCGATGGGTGTTAATAGACTCCCATCGCTGACTGTACCTTAATCAAGAACGTCAACGAACCGCAAATAATATATATATTACCTATATATTTAGAACGCTGTGGAGTGAAAGAGGATGTAGTGACAAAAATTGAGAAGGGGATGCTAAGATGGTTTGGGCACGTAGAAAGGATGGATGAAAGGCGATTGGCTAAATTAGTACATCAGGCGAGAGTGGATGGAAGTGTCGGTGCAGGCCGACCTCGACGAACGTACCGCAATAAAATTACGGACGTTCTCAAAAAAGGACGGGTCAGGAGCCACCTAAATCGGCGAGCATGTATGAAGACGTTAATGAGCATAGATGAAGCGAAAGAGGTGTGTCAGAATCGTAGCAAATGGATCGATAGTCTCTGCCTACCCCTATGGGAAACAGGCGAGATTGTATGTATGTATGTATTTATCTTTATACAAGCAAGACCGCCTCTCAACATTACCCTCTAAGTCGAAAAGTAGGCAATCTTCACACCAATTTCTTGTGAATATCAATACAAAGCTTATTTTATTTTACACTTATACATAGACAGCCGTAATCCCGTCACACGCACGTCACAGAATCATTCACACCACCGCTTTGCAAGGGCAAAATGACTCCTACATAGCCACTAAATTCGACTTTATTTTTTTGATAGGTACGTTCATTTTTCATTGCCAAGGTCTTGAGACACAAAACACCCACTCTTTACACCATGTGAATCATAAAGAGAATTAAAATCTCAGTAACGCAAAAGGTAGTAATATCTGGAGGTGTTCTTGAGAACAGTTGACGAGACTAGCGAAGGGGAATTTTCGCGAAATCCCCCACTTGATTAGGGTTGGTACACCGTAGAATCAGTTGTGTTATTTATTAAATAATAACGCTGAATTTTACCGTGATATATCAGTTTATTTCGTCGGATCGCAATTAGCTTACCACCAATTTATAACATGGAATTGAATGATAACATTTGGTGAAATGTTGTTAAACAACTGTGGACAACTCTACATCTCTGATTGGGTACAATCAAGGAAAACAGGCGTGATGATATATAATGTACTAAAATTCAAATTAGACGTAGTAATAAGACGTTATGATTTTTTATTTTTATTATAAGAATTTTATTGCAATATTGTTTTTGCCTAAAAATATAATAAAATTTAACTGTCATAAATTGCTATATCCCAATAGTATGGTTGTACCTACCAACACTATTACTTCAGTGTCATAATTTAAGAGCTAAAAAATTATAATTGAAATGACGTTACTTGACTTGAATTTGACGTCACTGAATTAAATCAGATAAATCTTTGAAAAGCATTATCGCATGCTTAGCGAACCTTAAAGTTATAAATTTTAGTGGTAATAGAATGACTCCCGGATAAATACTCCAGGCACTCTGACCACTAAGCCATCTCGACCTCTGCTCACTACCGCGAATTCTTCGTTCACATTTAAATTAATTTTTTGGTGACGTCATTACTATCTATTCAATCCCTATACAGGTGACCGAACCCGTCTTTATATTCGTTTCCGCTCGCTCTTATTAGTTCCTAACTCTTAGCAAAGATAGCAATTTTTATTGTTGATTTGTGCGTCATCATAATCTGCTTCTTACACCAGCACTACAGTCGGTGCAGTTTCGATGCGTGTTAATCGACTTCTGTGCATGAATGTATGGTACATGCTGGTTACTGTATATAACGGTTTCAAAGATAAGCCTCTTAAACAATTGGGATGTGTTCTGAGACTTTTGTCGCTGACCGTACAACCTTCTATGTCATGTAAAGAATACGGTTTATTGTAGAACATGTCGGCAATTATTATCAACTATCATCTTCAGATCATGAACTAAGTACTGACAGGTTACTAACGCGTCAGCCCCACCTACTTCCTTTATTACTTGCGTGGGACGATATTTGTACGCGAGAACGTCTCTTTGTTTATTTTTGACTGGCAAGTCTTTTTTTATTTACAGAAACTCGAAACAAGATTGGTCATAGATAAATAAAATAACAAATAAAATAAAAAAACATTTATTCTTCTCACCATAATACATTATAAGTATGCAATATACAATTGATGGCGTCACTTTCAAAAGTCTCGAATATTTTGCGATGCAGTTGGTACACCTACATATTTTAGTAAATAGAACAATTAACAGTCAACTGTGCAACAAATGAAATATCAACTAAAACTCTCTAACCTTGAATTTAACCTTTTCGGCAGCCCTTGTTTATATTAATTTGCACCGTTACGTTAGGTTGTTTACAAAGGGCACCAGCCACCGTGAGCCAAGGACTGCGGGTAGCGGACATAGGTGGTTCGCTGCCCGATTACCACTATGCCCGAGACGGCCACGCACTGCACTTCAGCAGGTTCGCCACAGTGATGTATCTGTGAAGGCTAATTGTGGCCAGCCTGCCAAAATCCCGGAGTATCTGTTGACACCCTTCAACGGAACATAACCTATCGGGGTCGCGGTGAATGCTGCAACGAACCCGGGACCTTGGTAAAGGTGAGAGTAGGACCATGTGGTTTTTAGTCTAGCATCCATGCTGTATTTTCCACATAAAAATAGTTGTTGACACACGGCGGCACCGTACAGGTACAGAAAACCGAATCCCTCGACAAATTCTCACTGATCGACGGCGCCGTGTGTAATCTGTTGCGTACAAGACTCAGACATAATTTTAGGAGAATTGGCGTATTTTGTAGCCTTTATAATAGTAGATAGCTGTTAATGAGAGGCCTACAGAGGACGAACGGACTGATACTACATCTGTGTATGACCCATCGTCATGTTGTATCACTGTAAACGCAGTACTTGCGCAGTGATCGAGAGATCGACTGCTGTGACGTGTGTGATGGACGAATCGACAACTGCACCGTGTGACATGTTCGATTACCACACGAAACAAATAAGTATTTGTATAATTTTCATCTAGTATCAACTGCCAAGTGGATTCCTAAAAACGCCTAACGACGTCGCGGCAGACATCTATGCAAAGATGGAGGGATGATCTTGACGCCTACTTAAAGGATTGACTATTTGCTCTAGATAGAGAAAAGTGGAAGAAAGAAATGGGGAGACCTTCGCCCAGAAGTTGAAAAAATCTGGTTTAATTTATTATAAATAAAATGATCTATAGATAGTTTTCCAGGTCTGTGAATGCAAGAGAAATTCCTAGTGTGCAGAGAATTTTTAAGCATTATGTTTATCTAATTCCGATATATCCGTGGATTAATACCACCTTTTTTTTCGCGGGAAACCTTCAAAATGCACCCGGCACCCGTGCACTCCGGGTGCACCATAACGGTCTCACAGAAGGAGGCCACTTATTTCCCTCCAGTTCTCCGTCTCCACCAGCACAGCCCTCACTACTACTGGCAGAGACAGGTCTCGCCAAATCTTGGAGTCCAGGACCCGCCGCTCAGATTAATACCACCTAGGTACAAATAAAGACATTAACTTAGAGCCAGCCCTGTTTGCAAGGGGGACATTTAACACTTATTGTGGTAGCAACAACAAAGCGGTGACCGAACAAAAGGCCAGTTTGGGCTATAAATATCTGGATACGTCCCGCTGGATGTGGCCGGAGCAATCCTATCGGATTTATTTATACAGTTTATAAATAAAGGAAAAGGTGAGAGAGTCTTGCGTTGTTTGGTGATACTAGTTGTTTTACTCAATCCATCATGAATAATGCAGCTATGTTATGCTAAACTGTATTTAGGTCTACTTTATTAACTTAAATGTTTTATTTTTTGATGACAGTAAAAAAGGAATACAATATAATATTTTTTATCCACACTTAATATTATAAATGCGAAAGTAACTCTGTTTGTTACTTTTTCATGACTACACGGCTGAACGGATCGTTATGAAATTTTGCAAGGAGATAGATTGGACCTTGGATTTAATAATAGATATGATGATTTGTACATTTCAGAACTAACTACGTAGCACTTAATTTTTATTTGTTTGAGATCCATCCATTAAATCTACATCCGTGCCACTTTGATCCCAACAAAAGATTTCCACATTACGCCTGCCGACCTCAAGGAGGCCTTATCCGGAAGACTCTACTTGTAATGTAAATACGCCATTGTGTTCCACTGAGAGGTGTTCCCGAAACACTTCGCACTGGACACTGATTGTTTAATAATGTCTGTTTTAATTTAATTCGTCCTGCGAATTTGGGAAAGATGGCGAATAATTATAATGTTTTGGACGATAGGTAAGCAGCAAGAAGTAATTATAGCTGGTATCAGAATTTGGGAGATTGTTTCTGATCTACAGGCCTATCGGGCTACTCAGTTTAAGTAAAAATGAAGTACATTTTGTCACATATTTAAAATTATTTGGGCTCTTATTAAACAAATTAACAGAAGGTATAACTAAAAAAGAAACTTTTACTCACTGATAATATCGTGTATTACTAAGATAATTGGGCTTGTAACACAGATAGAAGAATCATGTGTTCTACATATAGACACTAATGCGGGGCTAAGTAACAGCCGCACAGATCGATCGATCGAGGTTAAGCTGCGCTTGCAGCGGTCGGTCTGTGGATGGGTGACCATCATTTCATACCGATACCCCTCCGTGCCTGGGAGAGCACGTTAAGCCGTCGGTCCCGGTTGTCCAATTAAGGTCTATGACAGCCGCTACGGGTAGTCAGAAGCCTGAAATTCTGAAAACCAGTCATACCACGAGATATCGTGTTACCCAGTTACTGGGTTGTGGAGGTCAGGTAGGCAGTCGCTCCTTGTAATATACGTACTGGTATTAGCTGCATCCGGTTTGACTGGAAGCCCTCCCCAATGTGATTGGGAAAAGGCTAGGCAGAGAAATATAGACACTAATGCTACTATATTATTCAGAAAACTGCAAATTTATCTGTGAATGTACATACCATTTGTTATACGATGCAAGGTGACAATCATTATGTCACCGTATAGCTATCTCAAATAACGTGCCGATTAGTAAAATGATCTGTCTTAAATTATGATGCAAATCAATACACTTGCTGGTGTTTAACCTCACTCGTAGGGGAAGCACCGGGAGTAAGAGAAGAACTTAATTTAGAAGATAATTTAACTAAGCCCGCATTTGACCAACGTAACAATAACGATATGTGTGGGATAAATTTAAGTTTTTGACTGGTAATGTATAAATAGAGAGCTATTAAATAAACAGAACCAGGAAGTATAAAAACTAAAAAATATTTAAATTAATCCCTTTGATAAGGTAATTCTTATGTTGGTCATATCAAGTTGAAATGAATATTTAAAATTAAAAAAAAAAACTTAAAATAAACATGATACAGCTTATCTAAAATAAAGCAATGAACATAATGTTAATATTTGAAAACAATTAAACGAACAAATATTTGGAAATCTTACGAATTCATGCTACGTCATAGATACACTTAACGTAATGATATTTCTTAGATAATATGTATAAACACAAAAACAAAGCAAGAAAACAACATTCGACAAAATAATACCAATGAAAATTTGGAAACCCCAAGCTTTTTACGTTACCAGAAAATGAATATCTTAATGTCGAACATCAAAAGGCTTTTTATGAGTCCAAGGTAAGACAGCTTAGTCAAAATAAAACTGCAGAAAACGAAATATTTTTTCACTCTCCTGCACTTTCGCATGCTCGAACCATTAAAGCACTTCATTATAATTTTGGAGGCATAAAAGAAAACGTGCATACATATGTAAATCCTCTCAGACCAGGGGTTCATACGTCCAGCACCCTCTAAAATAAATATTACATAATCCCAAGTCAGCAGTTTTGGAGCCATTAAGAGAGCCACAAAGGGGAGTGGCGATACAGACACAAATAAATCTAAGAAGGAGAACGATCATCCTTATAGAATGATGAATGATTTTAAAACGATTCTCTGAAAGCTGATGTTAGAAATTACGTAATTTTGGATATGGCAAATGATGGTACTGGCATTTAATGACACAACACTAAATTTTGCATAGCATAGATATAAACAAAAAGTTATGTCACAACACTATGTTAGACATAATTAAAAAGGTAGCTTTTAATTTTGTTTTTATTTGGTTAAAACAACGAACAGTTTAAGTACTCGGAATCTTTATGAAAACAATAAAGTTAACTGAAGACTCGAAAAAATTAATAGGTAGATGTCAAAAGCAACTTATGTACAATATACATATGTATGCACTTGCATAATTAAATGATACAATTGAAATATATTTTAAATAACAATAAAGACATATTTATTGAAGGGTCTGCGACTCTGCGTTTGAGCATTTTCAGTGATATTGTATTTAAATAGATTCATTATGTAAAAATATTTTTTGTAGTACGGGAGAGAAGGCTGCAGAAAAACTAACAAGATCCACCGAAGCTTTAAAATAAAATACAAAATATACATATTTGGTCTTTTTGGAATAATACCTTCTCCATAAAACGTGCATAATTCTACGGTACGGTACGTACTATTCATTGGATTGTCGAAAATAATAAATCTGCAGGTTCGCGGATATCGTATCGAGACAACATGGGCGTTAGACTTTTCTTTATTTTTTTTAATTTTGGACCACAACGAAATATAAAAGAGTGTTTCCGACCTGCACGGGATGCGCGGCGTTTTGTGTTTCAAAGACTTATTTTCTGTTGTTAAGGTTGGTTATTTATTTTTATACTGTTACTAGCTGTGCCTCGCAAACGTTGTTCTGTCATATAAATTTTCTGGGTAGGGCCACCCTTATCACCTAGGGGTATAAAAAATAGCCTATGACCTATTTATTCTCAGGGCTACCAAATATACACAAAAAAATCCATGAAATCGGTCAAGCCGTTTCGGAGGATTTCGATAACAAACATTGTGACACGAGATTTTTATTTATTACATTAAATTTGTTGGTTAAAACTGTTATTATATTAGAGATCTTAAAAGCTGTTTTGTAGAAATGGTTGTTAGACCTACCCCGAATCCTTCTAGCAATGTTATCGCTATCTATTGAGTCCCTATACGTCAAAACACGTATTAAGACTTAGAAGAAGAATTCGAAGTAAGCAGGGGTCAAGATGGCTTAACGGTCAGAGCGACTGGAGCATTTACCCAAGAGGCGCAGGTCCGAATCCTGCTCACGACCTTTTTTTTTGGTTTTTGCGCATTTTTTTAAACATGATGTTTAAAGTCTTTAACCAGTGCGTCCTACCTGTCATGACGTACGGTGCCGAGACGTAGATACTCACGATTCGTATAATCCATTCCATACTCCAAAGTAATTCATATAAGATTCATATGGATATTCTCAATAAAAATATGTGAGCAAATAAATAATATATATATATATATAGTTATAAATAAATAGAGCTGCCTTCACAAGTCTCGCTTATTCTAGTTAAACCTATTTGAATAGGCCGTACCCGACTGTCCGAGGCCGTAAAGCTGCGTTCATATTAAATATTGTTTATTTCCTTTTGTAAGGACGTTGCATAGAAAAAGATAAGGTATGAATGGGACGATAGATGAATCAAATACTTATTTAAAAACAAAGGAAATCGTTGTACACATTGTAATTATTTGTAGAGCTCGGATGAAAGGAATTAATCTATTGATTTGTGGCTTAGATCTTATTTTTAGATAAAGTTTAGTAACTGCCTCGTTGGTCAAGTGGTCACATGCGCGGCTGCTGAGCGTGAGGTCCTGGGTCGGATTCCCAGATCGGGCAAAACGTTATTGAGTTTTTTCAGTTAGTAAATTCTCAGTAGCAGCCCGGAGTAAGAAAGGTGGTGTGACATCCCCGTGCTTCAGAGAGCACGTAAAAACGTCGGTCCTGCGCCTGATCTCTCTCGTCGTGTCGGATTGCCGTCCCATCGAACTATGAGGGTGAAGAAAAAGTGTTTGCGCACACACTTGTGCACTATAATATCCCCTGCGTACTTGGCTTATCTCCTTGGAGATAGGCCGCCGTGACCAAAATACGGTCTGGAGGAGTATTATCAAAGTTTAGTAAGAGTTTTTAGATTAAAAAATCACGTTAGTTGACCAGGCGTAAATATAATTAAGAAGAACAAAAAATTTATTGGGAATGCCTCATTAGTCTAATAATCCCAAGCGCGTCTGCTGTGCTTCAGGTCTTGGGTCCGAATCCCAGATCGAGCAAACTGTTATTGCGGTTTCCTGTTCGGAAATTCTCAGTAGCAGCCTGGAGTTTGGAATTGTGCTCAGTAGATGGCAATAGGCTCTTTCCACAGTTCCTAAACCTTTGCCTATCCCTTCGGGGCATACAGCGTGAGGCTACGTAAAGCTACGTTAAAAAAAAAAAAGTCCACAAGATAACATTATGGTATCTACTAAAATTCGGGTGCACTTCTCCATACCATTTTGTAACATTAAATCTATTTACATTTTAATTCGTCTCAGTTTAAAAACACGTACATTCATACGTTCCATTCTCCATTTATTTACTTTTCAATGTGAAGAGTACCTTTGGTGGAACAACAGAAATGTGCCCAAAATGCCATTCCGGATGACCAAGCCCGTTCTATTGGGACGGGTCACTTTATATTAACCAAGCGATTTAAATGGGACTCTCACTGAAAAGTTGGCTTTTTGCGGTCTTTCGGACCCCTATAAAGAGTTAGGACCAAATTTGTCGTTTGATATTAATGTACAATTTAAAGGTTGTTCTGGAAAGGTGTTTGTAATTATACTGAAATGTTTATGAGGTATTTTGGGAGTTTTCTTTCGCAGTTTTATATGGCGGTTTGAATTTTCATCCATTTATATTATCATTCATCTTATGAACATTACAAATGTTAATACAGATAAATATTACTAACGCATTAATGCACACGAAGCGAACTCAAAACTATCCATACCTTTAAAAAGCAACTAAAGCAGTCCTTTATCGATGCCCAACGGAAGCTAGACATAATCGGTCGGGTACACCAGGCTGGCGGTGAGAAGGGACGTAGCGTTGGTGAAGTACATAGTGAGGGTGCTGGTGGCACTGCGGTTGCGCGTCCCGGATAGGTATGCAGCTGCGCGCCGTCGCCCCGCTTTATTAGATGCGCCATGGGCTAATCTCTACACTACTAATGACTAATCTACTCAAGTTTGCCCCAATATCACGAACATTACGTATCCTAAACAATATTACGTCCGAATATATTTTTGATAGCTTGCCGAAATTTGTAATTGCGGCGCAAAGACATATCGAAAGAGGTATTACTTTCAAATGAGAGATTAAATAATAATTGTTGTTATATTTTTTTTGTGTATTTTAAGTTAGTTTTAGTTTTAAATATTTGCTTATTTTTTATTTTTATTTTATTTTTTCTTTATTCAGAAAACCAACAGCGATATTATAACTTCAGCTTGGAGTGATCTGTATGATGTTGTAATGTTATAATTAAATAAATGACAAACGTCAATATGTCGTTTATATAATCTTATACATTTATATAACCACTACAGTAATGAGTAATAGTGATATAATGTTTGTATCAGACTAGCTACTGGCTTACTATGTGACTATGTTTTTTTTATATCTTTCTCTCTGTTTTTCCTCTTAACTGTTTTTACATCCGTGAGTCACTAAAGGGTCCAGTTGAAAACCAGCGCTAGGCACCTGGCTGGCACATTGCTGAACTGGATACCTATTTGGTTCAACAGCGAGTGATACAAAAAAAGTTTATATTCATTTAATTTATTTGTATTTTTTTTTATCACTTTTTATTTTGTATATATGACTCGTTATTGCATCTAAATAAATACTTTTCTTTTTTTAACTCTTAAGTTTATTTTATTTGTAGAAGAGCGCGATTTGTTTTCTGACCACAATTAAAAAAAAAAAACATAGTTTACCAACCTGCAGATGCAGTCTGTTGTCCATAAATAAACTAAGTTACCAAATCCTATAGCCCGATTCAGTATTTATTGGATTTTTTATAATACTAAGGTGGCAAAGTTATTCAGATATATTTTTTTTAAGGTACTTCCCCAGTCTAGTAGCTTCACTTTTTTCCCACCTCTCTTACAGTATAACAAAACGGAAAAAATATCTCGTACACACTATAATTTACTTCCGCGTTCCTGTTGGATTGAAACGGAGTCAGAATGCTTTGAGTGACCATAAATCATCTCTTACGTAGCCAACAGATTTTAACGACCGCTACCTACATCATCTCCTATCGATACATGTATTTAATCCTCAACTTCAAAGGTGGTATTTCATTCCATTGAGGACCTGTAGGGTCACTATACGATCACGGATTTCCCATTTGAAATCGGTGATAAACGTTATCTCTATATATCAAATTCTGTGTATGTAATTTTCATCGTTCACTAAAGGAGGTCTTGGTCGGCTTCCGGGTTATTTTTGTAAGGGAATACTCGGCGAATGGACCCACTATAGTTGTACTACGTCAAAAATAACACCTTAGAGCCAGTGCGGCGGACAACGATGACTGGCGCCGCGGGCGGCTGTGATACAGCGTGCTTAGAAATATGGCTGGAAAATATATTTAATAATTCAAGAAGTTGTGCATAAAAAAGTTTAGAAACCTCGCTGAGAGACCGGGTGAAGCGTATAAGATTGATTGATAAAATAATAGTATTTTTTTTTATTTAGTAAGCTACCGAAGCCTACAGTCATATCCTCGATCAAAAATTTTAACATATTTCTGTGCATTGATTCATGAAGTTCAAGAACTTCCGCAAGTTGATAACTAGTACGTATTTTTATTTATGTTTTAAATATACAGTGAGCAAAATACACAAAAGTTAAGAAATCATGAGTTAAGAGTATAAACTTAAAATGTTATGATTATAAAACTAAACAGAATAAAGAATTTACTTACCATACTAATCCATAAACTTCCAAAACACCCTATACACAGAATATAAGCTTATAATGTGAAGGAGCAAGCGATCGAGCGATAAACCGAGATATAAGCGATTTTATTCAGTGCCCAGCATTTGATTTATATCTATATTGTGAGACCGAGCCATTGACTATAAAATAAAATACTGGCAGGTAAGAACCAGGTATAACTGAGAGGTTATATACAAATAAGGTTGTATACTTGTTACGTGTGTACTGTGATATTGTTAGTGTTTTTCTTTTCTTTTTAAACCATGAAGGTGTTCTTGGCAAAAAAATGCTACTGGCTGTTAATATTAAATTAGGTGTCTCCATTTTGGGATATCAGAATAAAGAAAAAAAACTTGATATTAAAACAAATCAAGACGATTAAATGTAAAATAACCTATAACTTCATTTAAAAAAATACAGATAATATTTGAATGATTAGCGAACTCTAAAGTTAAAATTTATAACTTTAGAGTTCGCTAATCATTCAAATATTATCTGTATTTTTTCTTCTTGAACTTTAGCAATTTGATAATTAGTATGTATTTTAATTTATGTTTTAAATATAAAGTGAGCAAAATACACAAAAGTTAAGAAATAATGAGATAAGAGTATAAACTTAAAATGTTATGATTATAAAACTAAACAGAATAAAGAATTTACTTACCATACTAATCCATAAACTTCCAAAACACCCTATAAACAGAATGTAAGCTTATAATGTGAAGGAGCAAGCGATCGAGCTATAAACCGAGATATAAGCGATTTTATTCAGTGCCCAGCATTTGATTTATATCTATATTGTGAGACCGAGCCATTGACTATAAAATAAAATACTGGCAGGTAAGAACCAGCTATAACTGAGAGGTTATATACAAATAAGGTTGTATACTTGTTACGTGTGTACTGTAATATTGTTAGTGTTTTTCTTTTCTTTTTAAACCATGAAGGTGTTCTTGGCAAAAAAATGCTACTGGCTGTTAATATTAAATTAGGTGTCTCCATTTTGGGATATCAGAATAAAGAAAAAAAAACTTGATATTAAAACAAATCAAGACGATTAAATTTAAAATAACCTATAATTTCATTTAAAAAAATACAGATAATATTTGAATGATTAGCGAACTCTAAAGTTATAAATTTTTGAGGAATAAATAATAGTTTAGAAAACTATTATTGATGCTCGTCGAAGCCTAGATATCAATTGTGTAAATATTTAATTGAAGAAAATATCTTAAGAAGCACTCACGCTTTTTTACGATAATTTTTTTTTTTCTTAATCACTCTATTCTGTTTTTGGATTTATGAAAATTATTTTCTACTTTTTAGTTCGACTTGTTACAAAAGCGTGTTTTTTAAACTATTATTTATTTTTGCTTTTTTAGTCTTATGCGTTTCGAAGATTTATCTGAATATAGATAAGAAGATTTTGCTCGCCATTTTGGGGCGTCCACCATATTGAAATTAGTGTGACAAAATTTTATTTTTCGTATTCTTCTCAGCAAACCCTTTCATTTGATACCCATATCGCGGGAGTGAATAAAAAAATGACTAGTCCACCATGTTGGATTTAGAGTGACGTCATTTTATTTTTCTCAGCAGACCCTTTCATTTGATACCCATATCGCGGGAGTGAATAAAAAATGACTAGTCCACCATCTTTGGAAGTCCGCCATGTTGGATTTAGAGTGACGTCATTTTATTTTTTGGCAGCTTCTCAGCAAACCCTTTCATTTGATACCCATATCGCGGGAGTGCATAAAAAAATTACTAGTCCGCCATTTTTGGGGTCCGCCATATTGCATTTAGAATGACATCACTTACCTCTTTTCTACGTTGCCGTGCCCTACAGGGTCCATATTGTAATGTAATTATTAGTATATTTAACACCTTTATAACATATGGAGTGCAATAAAGTATTGAATATTTAGTATTGAGCTCACTATGCATTGTCATCCAAACTAAACGTGTATGCAAAATTTCAGCTCAATCGGAAACCGGGTAGTGGGTCAAATTTAAATTCCAAGATTTTCTTACATAGTTAGTGTACCTGTAACTAAGGTGAAGCTAATAAAAGCGTGTCAATAAAAAGAATACGGTCGTGAGCAGGATTCGAATCAAAGCGCCTCGATTATTTATCCGGGAGGCGCAGGTCGAATCCTGCTCACGACCGTATTCTTTTTCCACGAAAATGTATAACTTTACTGACAAAATGGTAAAATCTGAGTTTGACTTCTAGATCGCATACAAAGAACAAAATGACACCTCTGTGAAACTGTCAACGTCAAAGGAACGTCGAACGAGAAATGTGCATCAAAGTGAGTGAAGGAATAATTGAGTGTCATTGACGCATAGTGCTTTGTAATACAAACATCTTTTAAACGCACATCGCATAAAGATGATATTTGTATTTTGTGAGGTCTCTTTGCAATATTATCTTAATTAAACAGAGTGTAACAGAAGCCCGCAGTTATATTTAAGGAGGTCAATGAACTAATAGATACGAACGACTTTTACTATAGAACCAACTTCAAAAGCGCGAAAAAAAATTGCTGCTCCTAGATATGTTCATACCTACTCAACGAAAATGTAAGCAACAGATTTTTTTGTTACTTTTTCGAATTTGGTTCCATAGTAAAAGAATTTCGTAAAAATGGGTACATTGACCCCTCAAAATATGTCCACAGATGTCTTTTACACATTGTATAGATGAAACAATAACATAGCATCACGCCAGTATGCCTCGAACAAATTGCATACTCACATTTCACTTTTGCTTTAAATCATTTCAGTAATAAATAGATAGTAAGCCTATTGACAACGACCGGGCACAATTCAGTACTCTGGGCTGCTACTGAGAATTTCCTAAGAGAAAAACCCAATAACACTTTGCCCGACTTTGGAATCGAACTCAAGACCTCATGCTCCATCCTCACCCCATGCTCAGCAGTTTCGCTTAGGACCATTAGACAAACAAGGCAGATGAAACAAAAACTACTTATATATACCCGTACACCGCGATTGAACTATTCGTCATTTTCTCGGAAGCTTTTGTTGACGATCCAAACAAACTTAATTGTGAACAAGAATTTGCAGAGGACCCTATATTATTAAGAACATTCTAACCTATATACTTAAAAACACGGGCGCAATCTCCTACACAATCTATACACCGAAACATTCAATCACAAAGTTGTATAGAAGCTCTTTGATAACATTTTTCCGATAGCTACCTGAAAAGTTTATAACACACTTTGATTGGAAATCGCTGCTCGGGCCCATCGAACTTTGTGTTACATATATTGACAATTGATTTGTTTCATGCTTTTGATGTCACAGTTATGCCTTAGGGGCTAAAGTAAAGATTGATCAGCATGGAAATGGAGAGCTTTCTCTGCTGTTTTTGCTCCTAATTGAAAATCTTCTTTTTCCTTGCTCATTTCTACTTTATGCGGGGTCGGCTCTCCTAATTCTACACACTCGGTCCAGGATTTTGGGGTCGGACAATTCCTCCTTTGATTGAAGAGTTTCGTCACGCTAGTCCACCACGTGGCGGGGGGTACCCTTTACCTCGTTTGTGTTCAAGTAGCTGGAATACCTATTTGCTCCTAATTGAAAATATTGCTCCTAAAAACTTTGACAAGTTGTGAGGTACTGTCAACGTTCTTTGAAGCACTGAAATGCAGTGAAGCATTTTCATAGGCATAAGACTAGTTTATACCTTCCACGGTAAAATAGATAGTTGCGTGGAGATCTTGGATCCTTTTTGGAAAATAATAGTTGGCAGAAAATTTTCCCAACGCTTCGCCTAGTTCATAAAGTTCCTGTTCACCTATGAAAATGTATACAAGATGAAATTAATTAAAAAGCTCGCCTGCCATGTTTGTTTTTTTGTATTTTTTTATTGCACATATTTCTTTGTACCATACCGACTATATCTCTACACTAGTAAATTTTACTAGCCTATGTTATCCGGGACAAAGTAAGGATTTTAACATTACAATAAAACAACTTTTAACCGGATTAATCGCGTGTATTATTGGTTTTTGTTTTTCCTGACGTTTCGAACACTTTGCAGCGTTCGTGGTCGCAGGAGGACCTCTTTTATTCTTGTCTTTAGATTGGGAAAACCTAAGATATTACTATGATTTTAACATTATCATCCCAAACATATCGGTTCAGGCGTTTAGAAGCGTGGAACAACCGTAACTCCCCTTTTTTAAAACATGTCACCAAAACTAAATGCAACTAATAATCTAAAAGCTTAATAACCTGAAACGTGAAAGCTTCTCCATTACAAAGTTCTAAACTTCAACATCTAAACTAAAACTAACACTGTCCAAATGAAGATATCGTTAAACCCTTAAGGAAGCCGCTGGATGTCCAATTAATTAGGGGACCGATCGCGATAGCAACAGTTGCTATTAATCAGAAGATCGACATTGATAGCCACCGCTTGCTTAGGGCCACACAATGCGGATATACGAGGATCAAAGAAATTGATAGACTTGTTTTGGTTTAACCCTTTCCGGATTTCAAAAGTTTGGTTCTGATTTTGCTGGGAAAGGGTTGGAGTACAAATATTTTCCAAACGCATGCGTTGTAAACTTTGTGGAGAATTGGAAAATATAAATAGTAACTTAACATCGCCATAAGACGTATTAATATAGAACAAGAATAATTTAGAATGATGAGAGAGACCATAAAGAAATCGTTTAGTTGGTATGCGCCTGAAGTATTAATATATCTGGAGGCGCAGGTTCAAATTCTGGTCATGGCAGTATTTTTCTTTCTATAAAAAATGATAACTCTTTAAAGGTCATAATTTCGATTCTTGCATGATATTCAGAGCGCTGAACTGAACTGAATTAAAAAACTTTTTTTTTTTTAGAGATGGTATTATAAAAATTGTATTATGTTGTTAGTGGAAAAGTAAGACGAAAAGTCTCATATCACCTTATTATTTTCACCCTCAGCAAGACTTATTTTTAGCATAGATCACATTCTGTCAAAGAAAAAATGAACAGGGATTTATATAATAATTTCGTGAGATAAATTCATGTCAATTATTAAATCTTAGTTTAGTAAATCTGTAAATTATTGCAAAATAAATATCGCCAGGCAACTCTTTAATACAAATACAAGGCTTAAAATTTAATAGTATCGAACAACGACACGGTAGCTCAGTTGGAAGAGTAATGACACGGAATGTCAAGAATCGCGGGTTAAAGCCGTTCGTGTCTACTATCTTAGAATGTTTCTTTGATAAATAGTAATTCATATCAATTATTGTTCACCGGTTACTACTCACGTGCTTTTTTTGGGATTTCTCGACTAGTTTCAAACTCGAACGCAGCCTTTAGTTATGAGCTGTGCCTTTGGCGATGTTGCGAGTCAAATTGTCAGGGATTTATATATTTATTCTTCACAAGTTTGGGTAAAGGCTCTATATAAAATACCAGTTTTAAAAGCGTATCCGCAATTTGCCTTACTCTCAGATTAAGTATGTACTGGTATAGTTTGCTCGCTACATTGCGCTAATTAATACTTTCTACTCCTTCTTATCTTGTTTACAAAGTTTACAGATTGTTTGTAATCAGGCCATTTAGTTAAAACGAAAGCTCAGGTACCTAAGTACTGACTGAATTGGTTCTGGTACTAGTAAATAATGGACCAATCGCTCTATTTGAATATTCATGTTTTTTTTTAAGATTCTGAAGCCAAATGGTACCTACCCAACGAGTACCGTAGGACTTGCACTTGACCGGTCTTCTCAGTTAACTCATTTTAGTGGTACTAATTAATCACCTGTATTATTGGTAATATATTGTCATTTTACAATTTTCTGTCTATTCTAGCGTATTCAGTAAAACTGTATTATTCCGCTGCCTCGTTGGTCTACTTTTCCAAGCGCGACTACTAAGCATGAGGTTCCAGGTTCGATTCCCGGTCGGGCAAAGTGTGATTGAGTTTTTTTATTAGGAAATTTTCAATAGTAGACCGGAGTTTGGAATTGTACCCGGTAGGTGGCAATGACTCACCAACATGGGACTTAACAACAGCATAGGTGAAATGTTGGTGTACAATTGTGTATACCCCTGCCTACCCTTTTGAGGAATACAGCTTTAAAATGGTCAACGTTCATGGTCAATGTAAAAAATTATTTTGATACCCAACTTTCACGGTTCCAGTCTTCAACTTATCAACACTATACTCGCGACAATCAAAATTGTCCGACTTGACGTTTCTTTTTTGAGTGCATTTTTTCAATACAAAGTTAAACTTGAGGTTTACGAATGATACTAGTTGTTATAGTGCATGGGAAACATAGTTATTATTTGGGATTATGAATTAGATTTTTCAATTTCTTACATAGACGTTCATACAAAGGTAAAATGAGAAACGTCAAATCGGACTTCTTAGATTGTCGCGAGTTTAGTTACACGAAGACGCAGTGCACTTCAAAGCGAAGTCTTACCTCCCACCTTACCAAATCAGCGAATAATTGAACATGGTCAACAACCCTCTCATATCGCTCATGACCAACATATTATTCGTCTCCTATCACACGGCATTTATCATGCACGGGTTATCACAACGACGTGAACCTTCGCGAAAACCCGTTATGCGTGCACAAAGCGAAGGCACACTCTCATAATGCCTGATTTGGCAAAACAAGCGACCAAAATTTTAAGATTTAAGTTTTAAAAAATCTGGCTTCAACAAGTGACCTCTATAAGGCGCCTGACAGATATAAATGATGGTATGTCGCCACCTTTAGGATTTCTTCGCGCAAATACAAGTGTTTTGATCTCCCTAATGGCACCGGTTACCCGTTAAACTTCAGGTTTAAAATGTGATACGATCTCGGTTGAGCCGCGCGTGTAGCACGGCCTAACAGCTGAATTACTAATTAATTACCTACTCGCATATATGCAACTGGTTTTACTTAGGATCGATCTTCTTTTTTGTTGCGTGAACGTGTTTGCTTCTGTTTTTGTGGTCCTGAATTATGATCTGAGTACCAGAATTCAAGCCTCAATGTTTAAAAACAAAATGGTTTCAAAGTTTTCTAGTTGAGTAACTTTATTTATGGTTGTTATAATAAACACAAAATTTTTTATTAAATCAATCTGTCTAGCCTTTTTCCAACTACATTAAGATAGGCTTCGAGTCTCTCCGGATGCAGCTTCAAGTCGGTATTTTACATGGAGCGACTGCCTTAACTGACCTCCACAACCGAGTTACTGGGTAACACGATATCTCGTGGCAAGATTGGTTGTCGAATTTTCAAGTATCTGACGACCCGTAACGACTGTCATAGATCTTATTTCGGCAAATCAGAATATGTTTTATTATTCGATTAATAATTTATATAAATTAATTTAGATCTAAATTATAGAGGCCAATGTCCAGTAGTAGCCTGTAGTAGGCTACGTTGATTGAACGGAGGATAGAGGTCAAATTGTTATTATCAAAAAACCTACGAACTACAGGTATCAAGCAAAATTTCTAGTACTAATTAGTTAGTACTCATCTAAATAATTTGCATATTATTGCTATTACATGCTTGCGTTATATGATTACGCTAAACTTTTTCTTTAAGCTGTAATAAGTATTTAAACCTATCTTTTAGAAGCTTTTAAAGGCGTTTATCTAGCCTCATAAAGTGTATTTATTAATTTCTATTTGTAAATGTAGCTTAGATAATAAGTGCATTTATTTTGTATTTCTTTTTTGCTGCCTAATAAAGATATTTGAAAATGAAATGAAAATGAATTAAATTCCGAGACCAAATCTTCCCAGAACAAAGAGATATACTGCTGTCATTCAATATCCAGTTAACTTATCATTAACTCCAACTTATCATACTTAAACCTGAACATAAAGCATAATAACTAACATTTATCAGTACTCACAACAGCAACAATTGCAACTCATATTTAATTAAATTAGCCGCAAACGAATCTGCGGCAAAACGCACCTGTAATTACAAAAACAAAATAAAAAATACAACGCATCACTTATAAGAAAATTACGGCCATAAAAAAACACGAAAAATATCCGCCATTCGACGGGTTCTGCCCATTGCCAGTATCACGCAGTATCACCTGATTAAATACTCAACCTTTTTGCAAGGAACCGCTTCCAAATTCAAATTAAGACGTTAAAAGCGACCTGGGGCGATGCTAATGAGGAGATCTTTTTTTAATTTTTGCATAAACCCGTGGGAGGTACAATTTAATTCGTCGATAATGGACATTTAGCGTTCGATTTTGGTCAAACTTTTATTTGCACTGAAGTTGATGCAGAAAACTCGCTTTCTTAAAATTAATAAAATATGTTTCTGTAAAAATGTTACTTATACTTGAAGAGAAGTGAATATTCTTTAATTAACTTTGTCGTACCATATGGCAAAAGTATTGAATTTAAAGTTAAAATTGTATATAAAAACATTCAGAATTATAAAATTATGTTTTTAAATAAAAAGTAACGTGCTGCGTTTGGTGTTACATAACGAAATTATAAATGCATTTTTAGGATTAAAGTCTAATATATAAAAACTTATTTGATAAATCAGATAGACAAAGCATTAACATGACTAATATATATATTAAATAACTAATAAGACTAAAGGACATCTCTAAGTTACAATGTTCCATCTTTCCTTCCCTTCCCCAATTACGGTCTCAACTATTTTAACCACATAATGACCCTTTAAAAACTAAATATTTGACCACATTAAAATAACAAATTAAGGTCAACCGTGAAAAATAACAACAATATATCTCAGTCGTAAGTTATTTAAGAGTTAATAGTTTAATTTATTCGTATGTGTTCGTTAAGATTCAAGTTTTTTAATTAAGACGTCTTGTTTCCAGTGATTAAGGACTGTATGCTTTTTATCATTTTGTTCACAATGCGCCCTTGCAACCAAAATCATCTTTATTCATAACAGTATATGGTTTAAATTCAATTGGTGAAGGCATCTGTTCGTGGAAGACGTGTGATTGCGTTTCTTTTCCTTTTATTCGTAGAAAAATGTCTCGAATTACAATAAGTAATGGCCCTTAATGTTAATTTGTCGAATTCCCGTGTGTATTTTTAATTAATAAAATTGTTGTATGTAAAATAAAATAGAGCGTAAATTGGGAACAAGGTGCACGAAGTTACTATTTTAAAAAAGAAGAATTCATTTTGGAATTACTTATTAAAATTAGCATAGTTTTGAATTGTATAGAGAGAATTGCAATAATTACCTATCAATTTGGCAAGAGCTGATTGCTGATGATTAACGAATTAACTAAAGCAATCTATCAAGACAATTCAATTTAGTATTTAATTTTGGGACTTCCTAAGGACCCTTGGAATCATCTTCAGCCTATAACAGTCTACTGCTGAACATAGACCTTTCCATGTGCACGCTACTGAGGTCAGTCCTCAACTTTTCCCATCCAGTCCCTGCCAGCCATCTTGCGCAGATCGACACTTCACTTAGCCTGAGGTCGTTCCTACGCTTGCCGATTCGCAGTCTCCATTAATTATAGGTTCTACATATAATATGGCCCGCCCACTGCTACTTCCGCTTACTACTCCTCTGGGCTATGTCGATGACTTTGGTTCTCTTTTGGAAGTCCTCGTAAAGGTTAAAAAGAGGATAGGAATCTTCTGGTTGCTAAGAATAGGGGTTCCTTAATCTGCCTGCTGAACATTGTAATAATGTTCAACTGTATTGAACATGTGAAATCAAGCGCAGTTACCGAGCATGAAGTTCCTTGAGTTTTTCGTAAGTAAAGCAGTAATCAGGTATTTAGGACTGTACAAGGTTGATAGCAATAGGTTTACCACCACACCACGTAGTAACAGCAATGGTGAAAGTCGGTATCAAACTGTACTTACATTTCTGCTTAACAGTTCAAAGAATACAGGCGGTCTGTGGATGGGTGATCATCATTTCATATCGAGGCCTTCGTGTCTAGGCACGTTAAAGCGTCGATGCTGGTTGTCGAATAAAGGTCTATGCCAGCCGTTACGGGTAGTCAGAGTTCTGAAGGTCTGACAACCAGTCTTACTTATGAGATATTATCGTGTTTCCCAGTTACTGGCATACGGAGGTCAGATAGACAGTTGCTCCATGTAAAGTACTAGTATTAAGCTGCATCCAGTTAGATTGGAAGCGACCCCGTAGTTGCGAAAAGGCAGATGGGCAGATGAACAGTAGATGGAAATAAATAAATAACAAAACCTAACTTGAACGGAAACCTATGGACTTCTTCTTCGTGTCGATGGTATAATTTTAATTATTTGGTTCCCTAGATTCACGGTATCCTACACTCCTACCACGGTACCTAGCACTTGGTATCGCAGTCTTGGTGACTAATCTTGTTACGATGATAGTACTAAATGGCTATGGACTAAAGAGAGGTCTCGTTTTGTATTAAGAGGGAATGATTTGTATCTAAGTTTACTTCAAGCTGTTCGCACTTAATGTTCACATAGATTCAATGTAGTTGAGTATAAATTTATCCGACAATTGATTAAATCTATCGAGTGTATCGTAGATTAAGGAAAAAAACTGTTTTCTAGCTCTTCTCCGAAACGGCTGGACTGATTTTTCCAAATGATAGCTGATGTTATAAGGATGTTATAACTTAGGCTACTTTTATTTTAGAAACCTTTAACTTAAGAGTAAAAATTTTAACTATAACGTTTGTTACGGATGCAATGATGCGTTTGAAAGTTTTGTCTATATTTGTTAAAGTAATCGCATCTTTGTAGATTGAATTAACTTCAAAGTTAGTCGTGTCGATTCCGTCAACTGTATTACTAGCAGTAGTATGCACTATAACTGAACAGATAGCGATGACGTCATCATAAGGCTTATTAAAATATGGCAGAGGAATTCGGAGTATTGAGCAGAGGTCGCGGCGGCTTAGTTGTCATAGCGCCTGCACTATTTGTCCGGGAGGCGCGGGTTCAAATTTTGCTTATTACTGTAAATTTATTTCCAGAAAAAAAAAAAAAAATATAATCCCCTACTTATTCATCGTAAGTATGTATAATTATGTTGTTTTTTTTTTCAGTTTCGGTGTGAGTGAAAAGGTATATCGTTATGAACTATTGTTCACCGGTTACTCACGTGCATTTTTTAGCATTGCGATTTAGGATTCGAACGTTTGACTCGCGACATCGCCGCGGTCTAGCTCATGACTAAGGGCTCCGTTCGATTTCGAAACTAGTCGGGCAATCCCGAAAAATGCACGTGACTAGTAACCGGTGAACAATAATTAATATGAATATCTCTAACGAAAGTTTTTATAGAAAAATAGCATACGGTTATCCTCTGACTGCTTCGTAATCTGAGAAAACAATCCTCTAAACTAAGATCAGTTGCATCGATATGTTCAAGCGTTTAAAACCACTCGGTATTCAATCACATTCATCTAGTGTATCGTAGAATAGATTATCTGTGGTCGGGGTGAGCACAAAGGGAGCTGGTAACCTCGTTGGGTATTGATTGGGGCTGCCAGTGTTTTAAATAACGGCGGGAAATCTGCTGGAAATTGAACTATTTCGTTTCAGGATTGAAAGCTAGATATAGCCAGGTAGATTGTGATATTTGTATGCTTCAGTCAATGTTAGTAAAAAAATAGATAATAATATTATAATAAAACATTTTTTAACCAGATTGATCGCGTGTATTATTGGATTTTGTTTTTCCTGACGTATCGAACACTTTGCAGCGTTCGTGGTTGCAGGAGTCCTATGCGTAGTGATCGCGAAAACCTAAGATATTACTAGATAATAATACGTCCATGTTGTTGCAATTACAGAATTCGAAAAAATGTCTTCATAATAAGTTGTAGATTAAAGGAAAATCTTTTTTCTCTTTGATGACATTTGTACAAATGCATTAATTTTATTTCGACGGTTGAAAGGCTAAGTGTATCAAGCGATATTTTTGTGAATATGAAAATGTCTCTAAAGCCTGTTATTTTAAGGCTTATTTTTTAAAGCACTGAATTGTCCATTTAACTGCATAGCCTTTTAATCTTTGATTAATTTTTTTTTTTTAAATACTTTTGCGTTTTCTACAATACTGCAAATCAAAGTATAAGCTTCTGCTCGGGACTTCGTCTGCGTGGAGTCGGGTCCAGACGGGATAAAGACCTATGTGTTACTCCAGATTATAAACTGTGTGTCAAATTTCATTCAAATCCGCTCAATAGTTATTGCGTGAAAGAAATTTTGTCATAGATACAAATAAAACATTTTTTTCTTGCAATTTGTAGCTCAGTATTACTTTATATTATAGTCTATATTTTCATAATTTTTTTTAAGTAACAGTTACGAATATAATAAGTATTTACAGAATAATAATCATTAAACATTTCAGTATAGGTAGGTAACAACATAAAAATATATTAAAAAAAAGATGAGTAAGAAAATTAGCCCGGAGCTTGGAATTGTGCTCAGTTGATGACAATTCCTATAACGTGGGATTTAATAACAGCATCGGTGAAATGTTGTGTAGGATCAACCTCACGTCAATGGTAACACTTGAACTACCTTACTACTATGATTTACATAACATATAACATCACGCCTGTATTCCCCGAAGGGGTAGGCAGAGGTGTACACTTGTACACCCACATTTCACCAAAGGTGTTATTAATTATTATTCCCATGTAATAGGTGGAGAGCTTATTACCATATACCGGGCACAATTCCAAACTCCGGGCTGCTACTGAGAATTTTCTAACAGAAAAACCCAATAGCACTTTGCCCGACCTGGGAATCGAACCCAAGACCTCATGTTCAGCAGTCGTGCTTGGGATCACTAGAACAACGAGGCAGACTATTATTACTTAAAGGCTGTTAATGTCAAATTGTTACCATGAGCGTGCAGTTGACTGTATAATGGTACATCTCTGTCCAATACTTCGGAAATACCAGCGTGATGCTATTTTCTACCTTCAATCTGTATACTTTATTTCAAAAATATTTTATCAAGGCCGCCATTACATTTTACATTACAGCATTCATTGAGCTTAACTACAAGCAAAGCAAAATGTATTTAGTCGTCAATAAGGCCGTATACACAATGCATATTAAGTAACTAGTTATACGAAGCATGAGTTATGACTAAAGTCATAATGCTCGTAATTCTTGTTGTCGAGTGCATTCGCATTGTGTTAAATCGCTTACACAAGTTTTAACTGTACTCATTTACATAAATGATTTAATATATTTGTAAAGCCTTGGCCATATTACAGGTTTAGTATATCAAAACACATATTGAATATTGAAATGATTGTGTATCGATATGTAATGTGGAATTCGTACAAAGTTGGTAAACAATGCTTTATGTGGTTCGTTTTGTGAATTTATTGGTTAGTATTGTTAAATTATTATGTAGATTGGTTATTAATTTCTTTGTTTACATAAATTTAATGTGCTAGTAAAATTATTGGTGATGTCATCTAAAAAAGTAAGTTGTAATATTTGTAATATTTTCAACCGGCGCGGCGGGCGTATATTATGAACGTGGACGAAGCAAAACGGATTACGTAAAGAAACGTAGTAGGTGGCGTTCTTTAGATTCTGCCTATCCCCGTGGTAAAAAGGCGTGAGCTTATGTATCTACTCGTATGTATGTACGCGTAATACGCGATAGTGAAATGCTTACGATAAAGGTTCCTTTCGGTACGGACACACTCGACAGCGCCTAATTAGGGTTTTTGTTTTTACCTTTAATTTTAAGTTAAGTACAATTTATTGTTTCTGCTGTCGATATGCTTAAATTCTGAATAAATGCTTTTTCTTTCTACTTTCTTCCTTTCCTTGGTTTTCAATTGCCAATAAAAAAAAATACGGAAAAATGAACACGGTTATAACAGACTATAAAAAACAGGATTTTTCTATTAACTCTACTACAGTACTGCAAATTTGATAGATGGCGTTCCGTAGTTTCTACCTATCCCCAAGGGGAAAAAGCGTGAGTTTATTTATTAAATTATTAAACTCTTTAATATACAGAATAAAATATACAAAATTGAATATTATAATAAAGGTACAATGAGCGGCCTTATCGCATTCAGCGATTTCTACCAGGTAACCATTAGATGGAAAAGTGTAACATGAATAAAATATGGAATAGATTATGGTTTATGTATGTATGTACCGTAAAATGTTATCGGTTTTTTAATAAAAACCTAGTAAAAATGTTTTATATCAAAAATATAGGCTTAAAAATAGTGTGTTCACGTCCTTACGCATAAATACATCCGGGTGGTGCACACGTTAGCCACCTACAGCGTAACCAACGGCCGCAGTTATGTACTACGCTTTATATTTGAATAACTACCATATACTGTCTTATTAGTTAAGCTGCTAACTAAATTGTGTTGTACAAAGTAGCTTCATGCACTAATGAAGTAGATAACAAATGTAATGATTTGAATTTGGCAGCGCGGTTGGCGCAGTGGTCGAGAGACCGACTGCTGCGCTGCGTGTCGCAGGTTCGATTCCTGCACGGAGCAAATATTTTTACGATCTACGGATAATTGCTCCGGGTCTGGGTGTTAGTGTGCTTGTGAGATTATATGTCTGTAAACGCACCCACGACACAGGAAGAAATTCCTAGTGTGGGGCAACGTTTTTTTTAAACATAAAAATAAAAAAGTATATAACTTCTTCTCCAGAACTAACACATAGGAACCAAGTATTTCTAATTTACTTTCGATCTTCTTCTTATCGTGTGGTTGATGAATAACCTAGTGTCAGAGTTTAAACCACCTGTAGGTCTTCAGGCTTTACACACTGTCGAGAAAATCTCTCAGGCGTGCTGGTTTCCTTCACCGTTTTAAGCTATTGATCATTAATTTATAATACGCACATGACTTCGAAAAGACAACGGTGCGTACCTTGGATTAGAACCTGCGACCTTTGACTAGTTCAACGGTCATACCACTAGGTTATCACTGCTACCTACTTTTGATATATGATCCACTTGTTCCAGGTATTGCGGTAGGTACTAAGTGAGGCTGTAAGATATTGTCCGTAACCTACTATACAAGAAAATTCCTAGTTTAAGGTAATATAATATACATAACACCAACTGCCTCGTTGGTCTAGTGGTCGCAAGTGCGGCTTTCGTGTCCCGCAGGGGACGCCCTTAGCGCTGTTGCTTAGTTTGTAGTATTTTAAAATATGCTCTGGCTGGAGGCATCAAACTGCTTCGCCTTAGATATGGTCCGGTTACGCAGGCAAAACCCCTCTGGGTTTCTGCAGGAAGCCATTTATAAAAAAAAGGCTAATCTCCGTGGCCACCGTGACAGAAAATACGGTCTGGAGAATATTTAATCTGTTGGCTCGCTAATTAGCAGACACAGTACATTTTTATTGTTATGAAGTATAATTTTATACTACTCCCATTCGAAGGGTTGAAAAAAGTTTATAGCTTTTGAGGAATTAATTAAAGTCGAAAGAATACCATGTGGTTTGAGGTGGTCAAGTCCAGCAAATTTAATAATTTACCTTGAGTCGTTCTAAGAGAATTTTAGCAGGTCATATAAATGTTATGTTCGTAAGCAGGATTTGAACCTGCGCACCCCAGATAAGTACCTACTTTAGGTGTCCCAGTGTCCCAGTTTTTGATATAGACCAGTTGACAGGTGCAGAATCAAATCCTGCTCACGACCGTTTTTTTTTTTTTTTAATATTACCCCATATCTGCGAGTATGTTACGTTGGGCCATTACTTAACTTAATCGCAAAATAAATGTGAATTTTCCAAAGTATCAATAAATCGATGTTGCACTCACACGTAATAAAAAAAAATAGTTTTTAACTTAAAATTCGTAATTCGTAAATATTTACTCTACTTATTGGACTTTTTACCTATTTGATTATTTCTATTTAGACGAGTCTTATTTTTCCATGCGGAATAATCTTTTTCTATGGCAGAGAAAATGCCTTTACTTTGATTTTTCGTGAAGTGGTATAGGGCATTCGCTTGTGCTTGTATTCGGTTTTTTATAGAAATAGCGAACTACCCTAACCTAACCCTTTTGCAGAATAAAAGCGTGAACAAAACAAATTTGATATACTCATTTATTTTTTACCAAGAACACGCTAATTGATATTGTTGAGAACACTGTTTGTAGCAAATATTTCTTTAGGGGGAATTTGCGAGTTTTTGTTTATTCCATGTTTATTTTGTTAATATGTAAGTGTGGAAAGTATCACTTCTTGGTATGCGATATTAGTTTTATTATAGCAGCTTTTGTGTGGTTTTTTTCTGGGAATTATTAACCGAACGCGTTACGATGGTCGTGGTGTTCAAAGTCAGACATAATAATTATATTATACCAATGTGACATAATAACTGCTTCATTGATGGAATGGTAAGGGTTCTGAATACGATTTTAAAGTATTATTGAGTTCAACTGTTCGGAAATTCTCAGCAGCAGCGCGGAGTTTAGAATTGTGACTAGTGACCATGGGACATTATAACTTCAGTGGGGAATTAAAAGTCATAGAATTATGATTAATGACAGCAATTATTTTTGTTTTATGAGTAAAGTATACACTTTAGTCATAAAACAAAAATAATTGCTGTAGGAACTTAATTGAGGGATTTTTTTAAATAACTTTTGTGACTTACGTTTATTTAATATAATTACTTTAGAGTTCGCTAAGCATGCGTTAATGATTTTCAAAGATTTATCTTTAATTTAATTGTTAGCTTTGATATGGGAAGTAATTTTTTGGTCTGTCGACTCATGTTTCGTGCCACTTTTTTTAAGAATAATCTGTAGTGACCTCAACAGTCGTTAGGAGCGTCTTGTGCGTTTGGGCATATAGATCACATCAGCAGGTGCAACATCAACTACTCTGGGGCGACGCAGTCACAATCGGCAAGATGTAGATGCCTAAACCCCTACCCCGGCCAATGTGAGTGCGAAGTCGATTTAGCGACTTCTACACCGGCTACTGTAGATCGTGTGCTGGTCATATTATTTATTTGCATTCCACAATGTAGGTACAATATGTGTAGGTATAACTTAAAGCTAGGCACAATCTCAGACCCTGTAGGGCACAGCAAAAAATAAAACTTTAAAATATGTAAATGTATACAATAACAAACAAATTATATTTATGTATAGCATATGCATATAGGAGATTGCGAAGATTATTTTATACTATTGCAAGTAGTAATTCCTCCTATACAAGTCAACTGCACACGTCCCATATTTATTAATAGAGAAAATGATGCTTTACCAGTTGACTCGCCAATACCAGTCAAAATAAAAATATTATTGTTATCAAATAGTTTTTACTCTCACGAGTATATAAATGAATCACCTAAAATTCTACCGTTATAATAGCCAAATTATAACTTCGAAATATTTGTCGGTTTTTCAGAATAAACCCTGCCATGCCCGGAACGGCTCTAAAAGTAAGTTGTTTTGTCAAAGGACAGTAAATTATTATTATTTATTATTTATGTGTTGTGTGTTGAAAATGCTGTTTTTGTCCTGTTTTCTTTTTTATTATTAAATTTGTGTTCAGTGTCGGCGGTATAGTCACCTCCTTAAATATGGCATGGGTCAATATAAACACCTTGTATATTATATTAAATGTGAAAGGTTGCATATTCATGACTTTCTGAATTTGAATGTTTGTTAATCAATCATACAAAAAGTACTAAAGAGATTTAGAAGAAATTTGGTATATAAGGTCCTAATTTATTGGGTAATTTCCTTATAAGGGGTTAATATGTAAGTGATAAGGATTCATTTAAGCCATAATTCAAATTTTTACAACAATTTTATTTTTTTCTTAGTATTCGCCGTTCAAAGAGCAGTTTTCGTCTTGCTAGTACTATGTTAATTACAAATAATTTTTTATATCCATTTAATTCTTAGCTTAAGTGAATGTATTTGACTTATATATTACCCCTTTCAAAGGAAATTACCTAATAAATTAACACCTTAAATAGATACTTTAGGTCCCGGAATAGGACATATGATAGGATATGTTTTACCCCGGGAAACTATAGAGCTTTTCGGGGAAAAATGGAATTCCGCAAGCAAAACTGCGAGGCAACTAGTATTCTATAAAAAATCAGCTATGTGCGTCGCTATCCATTCATTGCCATATCATGATGGTAATAAAGTGTTAAAATACCTTTATGTTAAGTATGTAAGGACTGTAGGGAGAATAAGCATGTGTTCGGTACGCACTGGTGGGCCTAAACCGGTTTGTATTATACCCTGTCTTTGAGAACCGCGTGTGGAGAGACAGCAGAATAATTTGCGAAAGAGGTTTTTGATTGAACATTTTGGTAAAAGCTTTTTCCTCATAAAATAATAATTAGATTTTATATTTTGATGACGTTTTTTTCTTGTTTTTTTTTTTTTTTTTTTTTTTTTTGAAATGGCCTCTTGCAGAAACCCAGAGGGGTTTTGTCTGCGTAACCGGACAATATCTAAGGCGAGGCAGTTTGATGCCTCCAGCCAGAGCATATTTTAAGATACTACAAACTAAGCAACAGCGCTAAGGGCGTCCCCTGCGGGACACGAACCTCGGCTTAGGGCGATGCTGGGGGGACAACTAGGGACTAGCTGGGTCATATCAGTTTCCTTATTATTAAGGGACGAATTTAAAGCTACTAGCTCGGCGCGGGCCGGCTCGAGCAAGGGTCGGGGCGGACATGATGAGACATTTCGCGACGGACGCGGACCTCGCCGGTGAGGTCTATAACGAGGCGGTCGAGTGCGTCGGAGTGTGCTTGTGTGTCTGTTAGACTCTTGAGCTACAGTGATCCTATCATCGGGACGGAGGAGAGCGTGACGTGGTCGGCGGATTTTGTTGATCTGGGACGGCTTGTAATCAGCTGAAGAGACAACTAAGGGATTCGGATGATTAGGGGCAGATTCAAAGTATCTCTTCGATGCCCTTTTCATAAATTGCCTAACGGTAGGCACTCTGAGGTCGAGGTGGAGTTGAAGGTTCCTAATGAACCATGGAGCGCCTGTCGCTTTACGAAGGAATCGACTTTGCAGGGTTTGCATCCTATGGATTTTGTAATACTTAACGTGTGCGAACACGACGCTAGCATACGTCATAATGGGTCTAATGCACGTAGTATAGAGCCTAATCTTAAGGTTAAGTGACAATTTACTGCGCGCATTTGTCATGGGGAATAGACGGCCGACAGCGAAGGCCGCGCGGTTGCGTACCGTCTTAATGTGCGGACGGAAGGACAATTTGTGATCTAGAATCACACCCAGGTATTTGGCTTGCAGTTCCCAAGGGATTGGCTTGCCGAACATTGTAATAGGTCGAAGCTGGGGAAGAAATTCCTCGGCGCCCGTTCTCGAAAAGAGAACGGCGGCGCTCTTGTCTGGATTGACCTCAATCCTCCATTTCCTGAACCAAGCGCCTAAGGCGTTGGCCGAGGTCTGGAGGTATTGGGTAATGCAGTCAAGACTCCTACCAGTGTAATAGATGGCCGTGTCGTCGGCGAAAAGAGCTAACTTGGTTTTGCCACTTTTGGGAATATCGCTGGTGTACAGCGCGAAGAGAAGAGGTGATAGCACAGAGCCCTGAGGGACTCCGGCTTGGATCCGATGAGGGGACGATAGAACGCCCTCTACGCGATAGCGGAAGCTACGGTTCGATAGAAAATCTCGAATGATGAGTACGAGACGGTCAGGCACTTGGAATTGATACAGCTTATAGATTAAGCCGTTGTGCCAGACCTTGTCGAAAGCTTTAGCTACGTCGAAGAATAATACGCCCGTTTTCATCTTGCCCATGAAGCCTGCGCTTATGTGCTCAACGATACGGTGCAACTGATGGATGCATGAGTGTTTAGCTCGAAAGCCAAACTGCTCGTTAGGAAGAAGCTTATTGGATTCGGCATAATCCCTTAAACGAATATAAATTAGCCTTTCATAGATCTTTCCGAAGACGTTAAGAAGACTGATCGGGCGATAACTGGTCGGCTCGCACTTGAGCTTGCCGGGCTTTGGAAAACCTATAACTGTTGCCTGTTTCCACGATTGTGGGAAGATATTGTTGGTCAGTGCCGCATTGAAGATGGCGGTTATGAGAACTATCAGAGGTGCGGGGAAGTATTTAATCACTTTGTTGGTGATCCCGTCTGAGCCTGGGGCCTTCCTGGCTTTGAGGTTCCTCACGATCGTTCTGACTTCGTCTACGGTGACGGGGGGCAAGGGATCGTCGGAGTCGTCTGGGGGCGGGAGTGCAGTCCTACGTTTGATTTCAGCATCGACCTTGGACAGGTGAGCTTTGTCTACTGGTAGAGTGCTAGGCGTACATTGGGCTTCTAAACTGTCGGCTAGTACTTCTGACTTTTCGTCGTCATCAAAAGCAGGTCGTTGATTAGGTCTATTGAGCGGGGGTATAGCGGCGCATTGATCAGATTTTAATTTCCGCTGCAATTGCCAGAAAGCTTGATGGGTGGGTTCTATATCGTCGAGCATTTTGTCCCATTTAGCTTCCCGCATTTCCGATATGCGCTTCCTCACAGTACGCTGCAAGGTGCGCATATGGATACGGTTAGCTTCATTGGGGAAATTGTCGTAGGCACGAATAGCTGCGTTTTTCTCCGTCAACAGTTCACGTACATCATCCGGCAGTTTCCAGCGGTGTTCATCCACCTCCGGAACTTGCCGTGAACATTCGTTCACTACGGATTGCACGTGACAGGTGAGGGAGTCGATCGCAGTCACCGTGTCGGCAACAGACACTATATTATCGGGAATTGAGTCTAAGTGCACAGAAGAGGTCGACTTGAGACGTTCCTCTAGTCTTCCCCAATCCGTGGTGGTTTTAGTGGGGACAGGTTGATCTGGGTCTGAGGGACCTGAGCGGGGGCCTAATTCTAGGATTACTGGTCTATGATCAGAGTCGAGCTCTTGTAACGTCTCTATAGAGCGTAAACCGAGGTTTACGTTCTTTAGAATCGCTAGGTCGAGTATGTCAGGTCGGTGGTTTACGTTGTCAGGGAAGTGGGTAGGGCTCATCGGGGCGATGATATCGAAATTAAGTTCGATACCTAATCCTTCGAGGTGTCTGCCTCGTGTGGTCGTCGTATTGCAACACCAGGATTCATTTTTGGCGTTAAGGTCGCCAGCAATGATAACTGAGTCGCTCAGAGCAAATAAGGCTTTAAAGTCGGGAGCTAAGTTAACTTTCGATGTGACTTTAGGTGGAAGGTATGCCGAAACGATGGTAATCGGCTGGTGTCCTGTCATGCCTAGCCGGCATATAGAAGCCTCTATGTGAGAAAGAGGTGGGAGGTCCATAGGGATGCAGTATAACGATTTTTTGTAGTAAATTAGTGTACCGCCCGCCTGGCTGCGGGTCCTGTCGTTGCGCACTAATCTATAGTTTGCAATTCCAGGGTTCCTCTGGGCGGGTTTGAGAAAGGTCTCTTGCACGAGGAAGACGTCAATTTGATGGTCGCGTAAGAAGGTCGCGATTTCGTTACGTTGGCCGTTTATGCTATTAGCGTTAAAGTAACCTAACTTAAGGGATCGGGGCTTAAATTTACTATTTTCGGTATCCATTAGTTACCGTTAAAGTTGATATTAGCTAGGGCGTCAGTGATGTCTTTATACTCGAGCATCACTTGTAGAATAGCAAAGCCGTTGCCTTGCATGGAGCGCAGAGTCTGTGCTAGTGCGCTGAACCTATCTGAGCTGATGAGCGAGAAAACGCTCTGAACTACTTCTAGGTCCGATCCAATTGATGGCTGACTGCTAGCTGCTAGCTGAGCGGGAGCCTGTTTAGGGAGAGACGCGGGCGCAACCTGTGGGGGTTGTACTGGCATAGGTGAGGGGGTGGGGATCGCCATCAGTGGCGGAATGACGGTAGGCTGATAAGCCGGGGAGGATTTCAAAGCCGGAAACGCTTGCTGGTGGTTCAGCGCGATCCATGGTGAAGGCCGTTGCGGACTCAGTCGCTCAGGCAGCTTTGAGGACGGCTGCTCTCTGATGGTTCGCTCAGTATTACGTTTCCCGAGTTTCGAGTTGACGTTCGGTTTTTTAGGTGCCTTAGGGCACCCACGATAATTAGCCGGATGTCCTGATTCGCCACACAGGACGCAGCTGGGAGGGTCGGTGCAGAGGGACCTATCTTTAGGCCTCTCACAGGCGTTAGTGCCATGGTCACCGAGGCACTTAACGCATCTGGGTTTTGCAAAGCAATTACGCTGTGCATGACCGTAGAGTTGGCAATTGTGGCATTGCCCGATGTAGCCCGACTTATGCGGGTTTTCAACTTTAATGCCGGAAAGATGGCACAAGGTTTTTAAATTGTACAGTGCTTTCGAGCCCGGGCCCTGTTCGCACACTACTAGCACCATTGCGAATGGTGGTCCGCCACGAGCGCGGTGCATGCGGTGCACTTCTACGACCGGGATCTGTTGCGACTTAAGGTCGCTTAGAATCGACGATGTCTCGATCTCTGTGGGTACTCCGCGAATCACGACGCGGATGAGGCGCTCCTCTTGGAGGGCGTAAGTGTGAAAGGATACTACCTTTTCCCGAAGGAGATTGGTCAGTGTACGAAAATCACTGGGAGAGGGCACCTGGACTTTGATGCCTTGTTGAGTATTCCTGGCCTGAGTGTAGTTGACTTTCTTGTCAACACACCACTTAGAAATATCAGTCCACTTTGCCTTGTCCTGAATGTAGACGGGCGGGGGAGTGGGCGCCTTTTTTTGAGCCTGAGAGGTTGGAGGACAGGGGCTACCGGGCCTGGAGATTGGAGCGGCGTCCATAGGGACGGGGGACTGGAGGGACTGAGTTGCCTCAACGGTCTTGAGTGCTTTGGCGGGCGCTTGGCCGGCGGCGGCCTTTTTGGCCTTACGGGCTCTCTTTTTCCCTTTGCCAACTACAGTGATGTAGCCGTCCGAGGATGTGGCCGAACTAGTGTCTGAGTTTTCGGACTCGGAAGAGGATGATTGCATAGCAACATCCATGACGTCCGGCTGTGATACAGTTTCCTTTGTTAACGGTAACAAAGGGGCCGGGGAATTAGCGATTCCATTGTTCTCGTCGAACAATAGATTAGTGTCGCACAAAGGCGACGCAGGAGACAAAGGTGGGGACGGTTCGGGCGATTTCAGAGAATCACATATGATGGGCCGCGGCGCAGGTGTGACCGCTTTGGTTATGCCGCCGTGACTACCTGAGGCGGGCTTTGGGTACGCGGTAACATCGTTATCGCTTTGTGCGTGAACTTGCTGTAGTAATACAGCGAAGTCTTTCCCGTATTTTTTGTCAAAAACGGGGTCCTTTAACAGGATGTTTTTTAGGAACGCTACAATAAGTGTAGCGTCCATTTTACGGGATTCAGAAATAAAAGGTAACTATCACTAGAATTTCCTAATAAACCTAACCTCTAACTCCCCGGGTGGATGGGCCCGGGGATGTGTAACCCTCCCTGCCGGATGTAAGCAGGGAGGTGTGTACCTATAGGTGAGCCCTAAGCTTGTAACCCGTCGCCAGTCTTATTGTGCAAACGGGGCCCTGACCAGTCTAGTGCGAAGGGTGTAGATACACCCGACCGACACTAGGTGAGTAGCTGAAAGGGAAGCCAGAGTCTAGAGCCGACTAGGAGATCCCCCAAGGCCGGTTATCTAGCTCCCGTCCAATTGACTGCCTCACCCTGAAGGGGTTTCAGCTGGGTGTATCGGGTCAACACCCTCTCGGCTTCGTTGACACCGTAAGGTTTCAACCGAGAACCACGAAACTGTGGCTTTACCCTGATGGGGTAAGGAAAAACACACGTTTTTGACTGTTCTTTAAAAAAAGACAGATAATCAGCCGCCGCCTCGAAAAAGGCAGCTTTTGATTTAAGTTGTTCGTAGCCAGTAAACAGCTACGGAGATTGCTACGGCAGGGCGTAGCGAATAACGATCACAGACACAACACGGGCGAAATCACTAGAAGCGACACGACCGCGCGCGGCGAGCGTTGGGGCGAGAGTGGTTTTTTTCTTGTGTAAAGATCCACCATTATATAGGTGGGTGCCGGTCTCCTGCCGATTCTAAACTACGCGGTCCTCCGGGGCTAGGGATCGCAGCTGCATCCACCACGTTATGGCCCGTTAAAGGTATCCATGGACCCTATTATTTGTGTAAGCTGTCCTCAGTCGGTTAATACTAATACTCCAGAGAGGCAAGCACACCAATTCACGGTAGCCTACTGTCTCGGGCCCGTCACTGATCTAGTAACGAACTATGCGGGACTATCCAGGCTATGAATCACGGTGGTCGAAGACTCCGCGGTCTGGCGCGTCTGCTGCGGTAGGGGTAAGAGGGAATCGCCTCTCTCTCGCTTTCTCATATCATGACTGCCTCATAAAAGGTATCAATAGCTTTCCATGTAGTCTTGCTATATAATAGAAACCATAAATCCTATGTAAGTAGAAAATCACTTGAAGTTTTATTGAGATATAGTTAATTTACTATCATGGAAAAAGATACGTGGTGAGCAGGAGTTTCAGCCTGCGCCCTCCAAATGAATACTCCAGGCGCTCTACCAACTAAGGTGTCTCTCATCCCCTTTGATCACTCATAAAAGTGATCGAAGCTCATCCCCAGATATTAATTTAAATCCTGCCCACGACCATATTACTACCTCTAACCCGCAAACCTTCAAAACAAGAGTTAATAGGCATCTTCTGGGATCGCTGGTTCCATCGTAGATCTCATCCATCGCTTTCTATCGGGCGAGATCGAGGTCAAGATTTGAACACTTTATCTACAAAAAAACTATACTCCATAACTCCGCATTAACTAAAGTTATACTATTAACTTGAGTTAATGCGATTTAAAAATATATCAGCAAAATATACCTTTATTACCGTTATCCTATTGACATCGGTACAAAATTATATCCCCAATTCTTTTTTTCAAACGATACCTCAATAAACATACAGACCGTACCGAAACGCAGATCGCAGCCGTATCCGCTAAAATAAAAGCTGAGCAGGGTCTCTGACCTTTAACTGGATTCAATGAGTTCGCATAATGATCCTCTCATCAATATCTTAATTATGAACAGAATGTGGGAAGGTATCAATACGATTCGCCTTTACTGCAAGTCTGATTCACGCAGTTGGAAACTTGCAATGTTGTTTTAAGTATTTTTTTATTTCCTAAAAATGTCTTTGATAAAGTAATACATTTTTATGGACAGAAAAATACGTTCGCGAGCAGGATTGGAACCTGTGCATCTATCCTCCAAATATAAATAATAATATGCGCTCTGCCAACTGAGCTATCTCGACCTCTGTTCTTCAATCACTGAAATTCAATTGCTACTTTTCTTTCCACAAGCACAACATTTATACAATTTATACGTACGTTGTGTTAATTATTCTAACATAGCCTCATTCACGCCTGTATTCCCCAAAGGGGTAGGCAGAGGTGTACACAGTTGTACACCCACATCTCACCAATGCTGTTATTAAGTCCCATGTAATAGTTGGTGAGCCTATTGCCATCAACCGGGCTCAATTCCAAACTCCGGACTGCTGCTGAGAATTTCCTAACAGAAAAACTCAATATCACTTTGCCCGACCCGGGAATCGAACCCGAGACCTCCTGCTCAACAGTCGCGCTTGGGACCACTAGACCAACGAGGCAGTATTCATTGTTGTGTTGTTTTTTTTGTCTTATTTAATAACTAGCTGTGCCCCGCGGTTTCACCCGCGTATAATTATATTATAAATAGCCTAAGTTACTCCTTATATAGTCAGCTACCTGCCAATAAAGTCTTATCAGAATCGGTCCAGCCGTTTCGAAGATTATTTATCTATGGAATATTGTAAGGTCTTTGGCAGACAGTATAAATGTAATAGATTATACTTGGATAGACATCATTAAAAAGGTTAATAAACTAATAGAATTAACGAGAATGTAACGTTGCACAAGATATTATTTAATAATTCTCTAATAATTATCAGAGATCACAAAACGGTTATGTGCAGAAGTCTGGTCAGTGAATCTATCTCCTATTTATAGTTTGTTATTATGTACCCTATAGTGGTTATGGAACAATGTTGAAAGTTTACGTGTCAATATATTTTAAACAAATAAAGAAAACAAAAAAAGCAAGGATTGGCTCATTGTTCTAGTGGTCGCAAGGGCGACTGCCGATGGTCCTGGGTTCGATTCCCCGGTCGGGCAGTGTTATTAGAATTTTCTGTTACAAAATTCGTATTGCCTGAAATTTTGAATTGTGCCCAGTTGATGGCAATAAGCACCATATATGATATAGTAGTTAATATCAGCATTGGTGAAATATGGGTTTACAATTATGTACACCTCTGCCTACCCCCTCAAAGAATACAAGCGTGATGCTATGACGTAATCAAAACGATATTAAGTTTTAAATAAATTTTAAGTCTTATGTGCCGGTAATTCCCATGTTCCATAGTGATTTAAACAATCTAAGTTGATTTACTGATTAAAAATAAAATATTTACTAGGTAGACGACCTACAATCACTAAGTGCACTATTATAAACATAAAGAACCGTGTTTATTATCAAACATAGGTTCTTAATAACACGCCGCGAAAAGTAAACTTACTTAACATACGTTCTGTTGTACCCACAACATGGATAAAAATCGTGAATGCACTTTAAGTTTTGTCAATATTTGGTATATGTTTTATGACAACGGGTTTTGTAGGTATATTGTATTGGGAGAATGAAATGGATTGAAGTTAGTACTGGAGTTATGCAATTAGTTGGGTGACAAAATTATGTTTTGGTTAAACAATATAGATATATATTCATATCAATTAATGTTCACCGGTTACTACTCACGTGCATTTTTCGGGATTGCCCGACTAGTTTCGAACTCGAACGGAGCCCTTAGTCATGAGCTGAACCCGCGGCGATGTCGCGAGTCAAACTGGAGCTGCATCCGTTCGAGTTCGAAACTAGTCGGGCAATCCCGAAAAATGCACGTGAGTAGTAACCGGTGAACATTAATTGATATGAATATGTCTCACGAAAGTTTTTATACAAAAATAGATATATATTTATATATATACTAGCTGTGCCCGGTTAATGGAGTGTGATATTAGGATAACATCAGAACCTGACGCATGGATAACATTTGGTATGGCATAGCTAGATAGAAGGAGACCGTATCGGTGGCGGTTACCACCAACAACAGCATTCCCAAAGAGGGTTGACGTCAGGCAGGCGGCTGGTCATAAAACATAGCCAAAATTCAAGATAAATCTTTTGAAAAGCATTAACGCATGCTTAGCGAACTCTAAAGTTACAATATTAAATGGAAAAAGAATACGGTCGCGAACAGGATTCGAACCTGCGCCTCCCGGATAAATACTTATTTATTTATTTTTATTTATTTATTTTAATAACCACTCCAGGCGCTCTGACCACTGAGCCGACTTCGATCACTAAGTCGAGATGCTTAGTGCTTAGTGGTCAGAGCGCCTGGAGTATTTATCCGGGAGGCGAATCCTGTTCGCGACCGTATTCTTTTTCCATTTAATATTGTAACATAGCCAAAACTTTAGCAGCATGCCAGATATAGGTATGCTGCGCCGACCCCAAATAAATTGGGATAAGGGCAGGGGGATGATGATGATGATGACTAGCTGTGCCCCGCAAACGTTGTTCTGCCATATATACATTTTCTGGATAGGGTCATTATCACCTAGGGGTATAAAAAATAGCCTACGACCTATTCTCAGACCTACCAAGTATACACAAAAAAAAAAACATAAACAAATATCGGTCAAGCTGTTTCGGAGGAGTTCGATAACAAACACAGTGACACGAGATTTTATATATTAGATATACGCTACTACAACAGATGAGTTGCCTTCTACCCCTATTATAATTATACAGCTGTCATTATATTACTCTCTGTCTGCCCACATAGAAAGGATAACTCAAAGATATACAACACAACCATCCTTGATCATCTGTGACGTCACCCCACGCACAGACGAACAAACAAAGGGACAAAACTCGATATTTTAACGAGGCCCTCGTTTTAAATTTATAATGCCACCTTCTGTATTCAACACTCAGTGACTACCAATTTTGCAACGCGAATGTATAAGAGAAGCCGATGTTGCTGACAAAGTTTGCAGTAAGAGCGTTTTGTATTTGACAAGAATATTTGTTTTACTACCGTTTTTTGGTTCAGTGGAAATTACGAGATATTCATGCAGACTTTTTATTCTGCTGTTGTATAGAGGAACACAGTTTCTCCTATTTAGCATAACAGTAATATCGTTAGGCGAAGTCACAACGTTTTTTTGATGTTTGTTTGTTGCTCTTTCACACAATAACTACTGAACGGATTTGGACGAAATTTGCCACCGTTTATAATCTGCATTAGTAACTACGACACATTTCATTCCGGCCGGACCCAATTCTGAGTCCATGCAAATGAATTCGCGAGCTTCTGACAGAACCTAAAAATTAAAAAAAAAATATAACTTCAAAACAAATTCTGTCGAACAATGAAATTCAATTCTACCATCACTCGGTCATTAAATACGCCATAAATTCAGCTCATTGTTCGCAACAGCCTAACTAAATCACGTGAAGCCCACATCAAATCAGCAGCTAGTCCAGCATTAATATGCTCTAAGTTGCTATAATTCCCCTTAAGAACAACACGGGACACCATAAAGGCGATTGGAGTGGCATTCGCGCCTACAAAATACATAAGCGCCCCCTAAAGACTATTATTGTGCTAAACAAATCATGGAATTACTCGAGACTAGGTGGTCGGTGCGGTTTTGCTTGCGAAATCGGTGATGGGAATTTGTGTGGATTGATTCGAGTGTGGGTAGGTTCATCGTGTAATTTATTTGGTGTAATCAGCACTAATAGGGTTTCAATTGTTTAGATCAGGTATAATGACTGACTTGTTAGTCTATTAGTCATTAGGTTGAGATTCAGGCTTCGATTATAGTGTCGGGCCATGGTATTGGTTTTTCTGTTATGTAATTCTCAGTAGTAGCCCGGAATATCGAATTGTGCCCGGTTGACGGTAAAAAACTAACCGCCTATTATACGAGACTTAATGACGGCATCATTTAGATGTAGGAGCCCTGTCTAACCCTTTGGGAAATATAGGTGTGATGCTATGTCAAACCAGATTGACCATTTCGCAAAAGAATCTCACAACAAAAAACCTTTTTATAAATATTTCCAACTTTAGATCCAGCAAATCTGAAAGGAATATCTTCAAACAGACCGCTTTACTTCAAACGACATAAAACAAACCTCACATACATTTATAAAATCACATATAAGGCATATCATACGCACGGACTTATTATTAGTAGCGGTGTCCGATACAAGGCCGGCGGCGCACACGCATTCATATAAATCAAGTTATTCGTTACGCCCCAGCCGCATTGTCCTCGCCTTATGCTCAAAAAGAGCAAAAAAGCAAACGAAACTAAAGGAATATCGAAAATCGAGCACGTCAAAATTTATTCCGATCGAATCGAAAACGAATTTGGATGCGCTCGCGCATACTGTTATGCTGCAGGGATTTTTGATTGTCTGACATTTTTGGTAGTTTAGTGGCGTTTTAATAAGTTGAATAACAGGGTTGTGGAGGTCAGATAGGCATTCGCTCCATTTAAAATATTGGTATTTAGCTGCATCCGGTTTGACTGGAAGCCGACTCCAATGTAATTGGGAAATGGCTAGGCAGATTGATGCAGAGGATAAGTGATCAGAGCGCCTGTAGCATTTATTCCGTAGGCGCAATTTCCAATCCTGCCTACGATAGTATTTATCTTTACACAAAAATTGTCTTAGAATTTTCTAAGCATGCGATTTGAAAGGTTTATCTTTATAAGTAAAAAAAAATATTTCTGTCTCTTTTTCTGTCAGTAGTTACCCTAAAAATCACGGCCTGGCTTCATTATACCTCAACGTAAAACTTAAATCCCGCATCGTTACGCCGCATCGTAAGGTAACAAGCAGAAGCCGCGTCGATCAGAACAATGGGGCAGTATCGATGGCACTTGTCAAAAATAAAACTGCTGCAACTGACCGCCCGGGACGATAAGTCTTTGTTCACTTATTTTTGGGTTCATGTATCAAAGTAAGGATATATTGTGATTACTTTTTTCTGCTTATTATAATAGTTTATTTTGGTGAATATTTGCTGTTTTTTTTGTTTTCGTTTGTAAAGGGAAAGTGAATCTCAGACTGCTGTAGTTTAATAATATTAGTATTTCAAATTAATTATTGTTCACCGGTTACTACTCACGTGCATTTTTCGGGATTGCCCGACTAGTTTCAATCGACGGTTTGAATCGCGACATATCCGCGGGATCAGCTCATGACTAAGGGCTCCGTTCGAGTTCGAAACTAGTCGAGCAATCCCGAAAATGCACGTGAGTAGTAACCGGTGGACAATAATTGATATGTCTCACGAAAGTTTTTATATAAAAATAGTATTTCATATTGATTCACGTTACGGGTCTCAGGTTTGATTTCCACACGGAACGAGTATTTTATATGTCGAAGGTCTGATTGTTTGTGCATATGAGATTTGTGTCCATAAACACACCTACGATGCCAGTAAAATCCCTGGTGTGAGGTGTATATAAAGAAATAGTAAAATAATAATATTCGTGGATACTAACCGAAACTCTCGCTGGATAGTCACTCTGATAGGTGTTGGCTCATACAAAGTTCTATAAAACATACACAGGCAATGTGTGCACAATTATTAATTACACAATCTCACAAATTAACCAAAAAAACGAATTGCTTCTAAGGAGATATGTATGACAAGATTAATTCTGGTGGGGAGGCATAGGCCGCGGCTGGTTACCACCCATCGAACGAAGCCATGCCGTGAAGCGACGTAGTCGTGTTTCTGGATGTTTCGTGGCAACCGTTGGGGAAGACGGGTCTGGACAGTTGCATCAACTCCATAAATATCGTTCTCCCCAAATGGATCTACGTGCCCCATCCTCGGCCACACCGTCGTCGCTTACCATTGGGCGAGTTGGTGGCCAAACGTAGATCAATTTTCGATAAAAAAGGAGTAATATAGGTACAGGCCGAATTATATATAGGAGATATTATAGTGCCCAAGTATGTGCAAATATAGGTGCACTCTCTCTTCCTTCATTCTTATAGTCCAATGAGGCAAATTTTCCGGTTTCCGAGATATACCTTGAACATTTTGTGTTCAAGGTACATCTCAGAAACCGGAAAATTTTGGAGGTACACCCATAATATAAAATCATTTTTTACATGGTAATTTTAATTAACATTTATTTTTAATCAACAAAACAATATTTTTTAACGATCAATAAACCGATATTTATTAGTAATCAAAATACCAAAATTGACAAACCAAATATTTGTTCAAGATATGTCTTTGAAAAAGCATTAACGCATGCTTAGCGAACTCTAAAGTTACAATATTAAATGGAAAAAGAATAGGAAGGAATAACTTTAGAGTTCGCTAAGCATGCGTTAATGCTTTTTCAAAGACATATCTTGAATTATTAAGGTAATTGCATTCTTTACGACATTGTATTAACTGCAAAGTTAGTCGTGTCGGTTCGGTCACTTGTAAGTACTGAATTGATTGCAATGACGTCGCCATAAGACGTGTTAAAATATGGAAGAAGAATTCGCGGTGGTGAGCAGAGGTCGAGATGGCTTAGTTGGTCAGAGCGCCTGGAGTATCTATCCGGGAGGCGCAGGTTCGAATCCTGTTCGCGACCGTATTCTTTTTCCATTTAATATTGTAACTTCAAATATTTGTTTTTAACTTTATATTGCAGAAAAAGTATTTAATGCTAAACATGAGCTTGTTTAATTAAGCATAAGCATTGCAAATTTGGTTCAAAACGCCTCGGTCGTAGCGGCTGTTTAAATTGGTATTTTTCTTCCATCTCTCTATTTAAATTTAAGAGATAACCTTATTTTTCCGAGGCACACTGCGGAACACTGGTTTAAAGTACCAGTTATTGTAAATTAAGACCAAAGACAATTTCGCGTGCTACGAAGGTCTTGAAAAACATAGTAGATTGCACATGTAAAGAATAAGAAAAACAAGAAATGCAAGGCATCGCAAAACGAAAAAGATTACAAGCAAATTGCATACAGTCATATTTTACTGCCATAAAAATAAGCGACTACAGGTCCCCTAGAAATTTCTTAAAGGTATAATCTACCTTTACTTGATCTTAATCCGGATGATCCCCACAATATACGATGTAACAAGATAATCCGAATAATTGACTATTTTGCTGGACATTACAAATCATTTTACCTACGCATTCAGGCTTATTCAATGACCTACGATACATTACTTATTTATATTTCAATAATACAATTTCAGACCTAATCTCAATGCCAAAACCTCGAGTTATGTAGAACCCAACCTTATTAGGAGTCGGATGGTTCGAACATTATAGCTATTATAAGGCCAACTCCCCAAGATCCCTGAGACTCCGAACAATTTGTTGATCTCAATATAATTGCCACTTATGTTTGGAGTTCTCATGGGTCTTGATATATTGGTGGTATAACAGGAATAAAATGTAGCCGATATAGGAGTGGATAGGCGACAACAATGGACGTTCGGAATTTAAAATTGCGCGTAAAATTTAGGGCTGCGCATGGGCAAGGCGACGTAATTTTTTTTTTTTATATGGGGATTTTAAATTGGTCATGTGGTAGTCGGTGTGCACCTTGCAAAATTGTAAATATCTTAAATGTCAGAAATAGCTCATTCAAAGATTAACAATTTTTGTTCATTTTAGATTTTTTCCTGCAGTTCTTTGATCTTATTATAGTTAGGATTTTTTTAATTCACTGGGTTCTTTTCCCATGGCTGAAATTAAAGTATCCATACTTTAATTTTATAATCAATACCTTCTTTGATTGATTTTTTTATAGTTATATCATCATGCCCTTATCCCAATTTATTTGGGTATCTGGCACGCTGCCAAAGTTTTACCCATGTTTTCAAGATGACGTCAACCCTCTTTGGGAACGCTGTTGTTGGGGGTTACCGACACCGATACGGTCTCCTTCTATCAAGCTATGTCAGACCTAATGTTATCCATGCACCAGGTTCTGATGTTATCCCACTATCACACTCCTCTAAACGGGATAACTTTTTTATGTTATATGCTAACTTTAAATTAACATTACTAGCTTGCCGTCAATGAATATTTTTCTAGAACGACAATAAAATAATTAAAGATAAATCTTTGAAAAGCATTAACTAGGTACTGAATTGATTGCAATAACGTCGCTATAAGACGTGTTAAAATATGGAAGAAGAATTTGCGGTGGTGAGCAGAGGTCGAGATGGCTTAGTGGTCAGAGCGCCTGGAGTATTTATCCGGGAGGCGCAGGTTCGAATCCTGTTCGCGACCGTATTCTTTTTCCATTTAATATTGTGACAATGAAATAGATTAACAAAATGAAGTTACGTATTATGTACTATACGACTGGGTGTGTTTAAGCCTATCCTCTGGATAGGAAGCACTCGGTGTACCTATGCAAGGGGTATTCTACCCCGCTCACAATTGTATTTTTATTGTAATTAAATTATTGAAAAATATCAAAAAAAAATACGGAGTTCCGGTGCTTATCTTCCGGTTTCATCATCATCATCTGATAATGAAGCTGGAAAATAGACAGTTCATTAGAACTAGTCGAGAGACCGTACCACTGATGAAGAGTAACAAAAAAGCAAAATGCACCATTTCATTGACAATGACATTATTTTTCAATAATTTTGATTTAATTAACAAACCGATTTTAATAAAATTTCAATGAGACCAATCTAAAAGTATATCCTTTCAAATATTTTTCCAAATCGGTGGATAAATGACGGAGTTCTGAGGTAATAAAAATAAAAAAGTAAAACGTAAAAAAAACATACAGTACCCGGCGATAAATATTGGTGGCGATGGTGTTTTTTTTCCAGAATAATTAATTACGTAAACATAATGTGAACATGTTTTTTTTATTTGATTTTACCCCAACCTAAAGCCGTCACTTATAGAAAAATTTGTGTATTTTATACAAAGAATAAAAAGAATTATCAAAAGAAGCAAATCATAATTGTTTTAACAGCTCCTAATAGATACCGGACTGTTTGTATTTCGTGCGACAGAGATAACGCTCTACGAAGCCGAAATTAGCCGATTGTCTCTTTCCAAAGGTCGATATACACCGGGTACTGTACAACCGAATTGATAACCTCATCCTTTTTGGAAGCCGGTTAAAAAAGAAAAAACTTTATAACATTATTTGCCTCACAAAACAACTACAATATTCGTACTAAGCAATCCTTTCATTATTTAAGTACAGACTGCAGACAAGTGTACTCCAGCAAAACTGATCACTTCTGTGTCTTCGAGCTTCGTTCGATCATCAGTCTTGGCTGAACCAGTAATTACTGAAATGGATATTATTGGCTACCACGCAGTGCTTACTATAAATCACTTTGAATCTGTGACGTAGCATCAATAGACACAACAAAATGGTTTCGTGTGTCCTGGATTATATGAAATGTTGGATTTTCAAAGCATATTTTGTTATGTTAATTATTATTTTCTGAGGAAACATTAAAAATCCCTCAACAAAGCTACCTAAGGTCGCGGGTTGGAGCCCCGTTCGTGTCTATTATTTTTCAATGTTTCTTCAGAAAACAATAATTATATCGGCATTACATAGCCATATCATGTATAAAAAATCATTTTTTGTTAGTAAAGTGCGCTGTGTGTGTACCACTAGAAAAATGGACCTGTCAATTAAGAAATAAAATTTAATTTTAATTCGTTTATTCCAATTTTTTTTAATTTTTTTATCTATGCTAAAACGCTTCAAGAATCATAGCTCTTAATTTAACTTTAATGTTTAGGGAAAGACATGACAACAGAATGATGAAAATAATGTTTCCCCAATATGCTTATAAAAAGTGATCACTTATCTTAGATTTTTAATGAAAAATTAATATGACAAAAGGGCATTGTGAAAATGTTACTAAAGCTCATCATCATAAATTTTCCCAACACAATAAATCAATTCCCAATCCAGTCCATTTCGAATCCACAATGGAACCTCACAGAACCCATTAAATCTCATAGTTTACGTTTTAAATATCTGTTAATACAATTCCTTTGCAAAATGATCGATAGTTGCCATTTCAAGTAGCTCCCCTTTTAAATTATTATCCTGTACTTTATCTCTTGTTATGGCATTTTCGACGTTAGCTTTGTATGTATAAGGGTTATTTTTGCTAAGATTATCTCCGAGATTTCTTCACTTGGACTTTGTGACAACTCTATGGATGATCTGTCAATATGTAGTCTGTGGAATTTATCTTAGTTTGAAGTATATGTCTGTGGGGAGGTGAAATTGCTTTGGTTATTATAAGAGTTCTTTTTAATATAGAATATTATAGAGAAGAATTTTTCCAATGATACATATTTTTTTGATGTTATTAAAATAAAGTCACAATATTAATATAGCCTTCGAGTATTTTACAATATGGTCTACAAATATGTGTATTCTCTTTTTGTTTTGTTGGAGTATTACTGGACGATAATTAGTAAAGTCAAATCTACAGACACTTATGCTGAAATTACTTCTCATTTCGCGTTAAGTGCCAACTTAATGCTCTTACAGACGAGGTGTTCTTTGTTGATGACAGGAGTAAATGAAGCAGTCGTCATGACGTTGGGATGACGGCTAGATTCGACCGTCAAAGGCTAGAGTCATGAGGCGACGGCAGCAGATACTAATACCTAGTAACTGGGATGTGGAGGTCAGATAGATATTCGATTTATTAAAAAAAAAAAAAACATTATTTTTACAGAAAAAGTGCAATACAGTTTATATATTTCTTATAATTAAAATAAAGTAGACATGGCATATTTTTTTGAACTTGGTTGAACCTGTGCCTCAGGCTATGAAGTGCATGGTATGCACTTCATAGCCTGAAGCTGAAGTAAATTAACAATAAAATAAACTTAAATTAGAGAAAAGTAGCACAGTTATTATATAAAATTAATATATAGTAGTGATAATTTAGTCTAAACATTACATTAAGACAGTTTAGCATACTACGAGTAAATCTTCTGTCTGTTCGTAGGCAATGCTTTGCAAATATTGCCTTCTAACTTTTTAGTATTACTATATACTGGTATTCAGATGTATCCGGTTAGTCAACCCCAACGTGGTTGGGAAAAAGTTAGGCAGGTTAATTGTAGAAGTCTCCAAACCAACATTTTATTTAATCTTATATGCCTTCAGCTGCCTTGTTGGTCTAGTGGTCCCAAGGGCGACAGCTGAGCATAAGGTCATGAGTTCGATTCTTAGGTAAGGTAAAGTTATTGGGTTGATCTGTCAGGAAATCCTCAGTAGCAGCCCGGAGTTTGGAAGTGTGCCCGGTAGATAGCAATAGGCTAGGACAAGGAACTTAATAGCAGTATTAATTGGTGAAATGTAGGTATACAATTTGTGTAAACCTCTGCCTATCTCTTCAGGATATGCAGGCTTGATACTATATAATGCTTTTAATATTTAACATTCAACGCTTTTCTAATTATCAATTGAAAACAGAATATTGTAAACAATATCCTTGTATCAACCCTATAGAAAAATGTAAGTATATCTTCAAGCAATTGGTCTCGTAGTCTAGTGTTAGTTGTTGCTCGTTATGAGTCGCCGGCGCAAATCTAGCATTGCGTCTGCACATCTTATAGACGCCGACGCGAATCGCTGTGTTGTACACTTAGTAATGGCTGTATGTTTTGTAGTATTGATATTTTAAGATTATCTGCTTATTTTAGATATACTGTTGTAAAGATCTATCATCGCTTTTATGTTAAAATAATAAAGATTTAAACTTATAATTTGGTCATAGATTAGGACTGAGTGAGTAATGAGGGGTCATTTTTTTGGGGGTAAATATCTTACAAACTTTAACGTTTCTTTGACGTGACCTCTAGTTTGCAATTTCCTAATATTATAAAATGATGAAAGTTAAACTAATTTTTATAGATTCATAGTATTTTAGAGTCATAGGCCAGTGGTATGATCTTTGAACTGATACGTCAAAGGTCGTAAATACGATTTTTGGAAGTCATGTGCTTAATAATAATTAATTATGACAAGTTTAAAACGGTAAACAAAAATATCGTGAAGAAACTATCACACCTGAGAGATATTCTCGATAGTGTGTAAAGTCATCATATAAAGGCCTACTGGTAGGTTTAAAATGTGAAACCAGCGGAGAAACAGCGCAACTGACTTTTTCCACACATTGCGCGTCCAACTCCAATCATCGTTAACTAAGATCCACGCAATGTATATTGTCAGACTGTCAAAATTGCTAAAAAGCTATTGCAATTGAATGGAAATTCTGCAATTTCCATGCTAGTTGTTCAACAATAAAGAAGAATATATAATTATTTATCAAAACTCGCGACAATCTAAGAAGTCCTATTTTACGTTTGTCATTCTACCTTTGTATGAACGTCTACGCAAGAAATAGAAAAATCAATCATGCACTATAACAACGAGTGTCATTCGTAAACATCAAGTTTAACTTTATATTGAAAAAATGCACTCAAAAAAGAAACGTCTCATCGGACTTATTAGATTGTCGCGAGTATAGTAATTGTATTTATTTGTTGTTAAATATGTAGTGTAGTACATCACTGACTGCCCCCATTTGCAATTATTCACGTCTTTCCTGTCTATCCAAAGGTTGTTTGGTAAATAGCGCTGTTAGCGATAAGACCGCCATAAGTACCTTTAATTAATAATTTAATTTTATAAATGTTACTCTAACGGTATACAGTACAGATTATTCTATCCATCTAATACACTACCTTGTTGGTCTACTGGTACCAAGTGCGACTGCTGAGCATGATGTCTCGATTCCCGGGTCGGGTAAAGTGTTATTGAAATCTTCTGTTAGAAAAATTCTCAGTAGCAGCCCGGAGTTTAAAATTGTGCCCGGTAGATGGCAATAGGCTCACCACCATTACATGAGACTTTATAATAGCATTGTTGAAATGTGGGTGTACATCCTTTAGGGAATACAGGCGTGATGCTATGTTATGTTATCTAACACATAAAAAAACTTGAGGATTTGTTATAATTAGTTCCAATTATAAAGTAGTTTGATATAATGAAAATATATTGTTTAGAAAATTACAAAATAAAAGTCCAGTGTACCGTGGAATCAGGATCAAAAGTTAATTTCAAAAGTTTCATACTTTTATAAGAAGTTTTCGCGATCACTACACATTACTCATATAATAAAGTCCTCCTGCGACCACGAACGCTGCAAAGTGTTCGAAATGTCAGGAAAAACAAAAACCAATAATACACGCGATTAATCCGGTTAAAAATTGTTTTATTATAATATGTAACTTTTAGTTTATTTAAAATTACCCATCTGCCTTCGCTTGTTATTTATTGAAGAGGTATGTAGTATTCTAGACCACACGAGCATTTAATTTTTACACGACTGCCCAAAAAAGAATTGTTGTGTTTTAGGGATGTAAGTATGTATATTATATGTATGTATGTTTGTAAATTTTTTATTCCACCATCATTTCTAACCGCCTGAACCGAATTCGATGTATCAGGTACCGTTAGAATCCTTACATTATACCGAGTAACAAAGGCTAATATGATTAAAAAAAATTGCAGGCGTCCTTTTTTATTAATTTCTTCTTTTATAGATAAATATTTTAAATGCATTAACGCATGCGTAGCGAACTCTAAAGATAAGTATGTTTTTGTAGAAAGTAAATACGGTCGTGAGCAGGATTCAAACCAACACCTCCTGGATAAATACTCCAGGCGCTCTGACCAACTAAGCCATCTCGACCTCTACTCACTACCCCGCATTCTTCTTCCACAATTATTAGATTTAGAAGAGAGGTGTGAACAGTTGTACAACATATTTCACCAATACTCCTTTGTAAATAATTCCAAAGTCCGGATTGATACTGAGAATTTTGTTGTCAATACAGAAATAATTTGTTTATTTGTTTTGTTCTTTAAAACGTAAACCTAGGTAGACAAGTTTGTTAAAACTACCTTAAGAATATAAATAGCCGTTAATAGTCTACCAGATCTTGGTAAATAATTTCAATATAAACGCTATATTTGAGCAGCATACCGCCTTTATTATGACACCGTCGGTAAATTACCGCGGCAACATAATATTAACTCGTTGCGTGCTTCAGATAGCTTGAGGAATTACTTGATACGTTAAAGATGTAGTATATGGTAAGTTACGAGATAAAATATTGTAAATAATTATGTATCTCAGTAGAGTAACGGTGAGTTTTTGACATATAGTTTTATTAAAACAAGCTTTCAAAAATCCAATTATACCATGGATAATGTTGATTTGTTAGAACAACCTAATCTCAGTCAGTTTTAGTGATAAGTTAGGCTCCATTGGGTGAACCTGAAAATTAGATAGATAGATTATACTTTATTGTACACTGAAAAAAACATATAAACAGAGACAAACACAAAAAAGAACAGTACAAATGGCGGTCTTATCACTAAAAGCAATTTCTTCCAGACAACCATTGGATGGCAAGAAAAATAAGGAATTTATAAAGCAGTGTACTATTAGATTTTCCATATATATTAGTTTTAATTTTAACAAATATTATAATGTTATTAAATGTTGTTACTGGTGACTTTTACTTTGTTTTTCGTTACTCAATTTGCTATTTTAATTTAACAATAACCTAGCTATTATGTCGAAAATAAAACATTGTACTATTTAAATTTCAGTTAAATTAAGTAACGGCTTTGTTGGTCTAGTGGTCCCAAAGCCAAACTGCTAAGCATGAAGCCTCGGGTGCAATTGCCGGGTCGAGCAAAGTGTTATTGAGTTTTTCGTTAGTTACCGTTAGGAAATCCACAGTAGTAGCCCGGAGTTTGGAATTGTGCCCGGCAGATGGCTATAGGCGATAGATACCTATTACATGGGATTTAATATTAGCAGTGACGAAATGTGGGTGTGGTATGTTCACCTCTGTCTACTTTTGTGGATTTCCTATGTAAATTGAGTATATATATTAAGTAACTTATTCAAAATCACTTTATTTCTGCACGTCTCCGATTTTCTCACGCACGTTAAAATTGAGACTCTCAACATTACTAACTTAGTTAAGTCAGAAGCCTACAGGTGGCTTAGAAAACTTCGACACTAGGTTACCTGTTAACTACACGACAGAACTAGAAGAAAAAAGCGTACAAGCACTAAAACTCCAAATAAATCCACTCAAAAATTCACTATTGTAGTCTAGAAAATACTCTACACATTTCTTTCAAAAACAGCACGATTTAAACTGAACAAGCTGTGTCCTACTATATGAGTTGCGAACCAGAACCCATTTCTAATATTAAGTCCAGGAGCTGCACAGTCACGCCATCTCGCGTGACTACGCCGCAATTACATGTGGACTTTATCCGAAATAGTTTCGGAGACTGTAGTGTCTTATTTAGGATTTTGAATTGATTTTGATTGATTGAACTTGGGATTTGGGCTGTTTATTGGATGTCGGAATTGAAAGTTTATTTTCTTTTAAGGAAGCTATTTAAGTGATCTAGTAATTCCAAATGTATTAGGTTCTCCGTACCAAACGTACCCCATATAAATTCAAATATAAAACTTGATGGTAGGGTGTTAGATTTGGTTCCGTCAACTGTTTTCTTAGGCGTTTCAGTAGACTCCAAACTGCAATGGGGTTCTCATATAGAGTCACTTGCAGGCAAACTCAGCTCTGCTGCTTTCGCTGTTAGAAAAATAAGACAGATGACAGATGTAGCAACGGCTAGACTAGTATATTTTGCTTATTTTCACAGTATTATGTCCTATGGCATCTTACTGTGGGGTTCGGCTGCTGACGTTGAGACTATTTTTATATTACAAAAAAGAGCAGTCCGAGCTATTTATAATATTGGCTATCGTGAGTCATTACGTGAATTGTTTAAGGAAATAAATATACTTATCTTGCCATAATTGTACATATTCAGTAATATCATGTACATTCGCAAAAAAATTGCCCATTTTAATAAGAAGAGTGACAACCACAATTTAAACACTCGTAATAAGCACCAGCTTATAGTCCCCAGTTTTAGGCTTAGGAAGACTAGCAAATCATTTATGGGTAACAGTATTCGATTCTACGCATTTTAATATCTAAAGCGTATTATAGTATCAAACACTACATTGAGGATAGGGATGTTTGGCGGACGATACCCTCCTGCACACAGCGATCCACTGGCACTGTCTAATTTATTTCATGAATGAATGTAACCTCAACAGATTACTTTTGTAATTACTAGTTTTTATTTTTATACAATTAATTTTATTGACGTAGTACAATTATTCCAATTGTATTTTTTTTTTGACACTTGTTTGTTTATGTAAATTTACATATCAATTATCTAACCGCTAGTATTCCTACTAGTTTTAAATTTATATTAACATTTCATTGTAAAATGTGAGCATTATGTGGACATTAATGTTATTTTTTATCTCATGTTACGTACATATTGCCCATTGTCAGGCATTAGACAGTTTGTCATGCTCGCTAAAATGTCCTGCTGATGGTGGCGTTGTACATCGGGTCGTCGAGTTCCCTACAAAATGGTTGAGCTAAGCGAGGCTGATGTGCGCGTCATGCTCGTGAACGGGTGCTGTCTGTCGGGACTGGTCAGCTCCTAACTGCTTTGGCAATCATTTTAAAAGGCTATATAAGTTATTGCTTCTAGCGCTTTCCTTTATTATTTTGCTCATTAACCTGCATTATTCTCACATTACCTTATTTATTGTTATACCAATTTATTTTAAAAGAGTGTCTATGGAGTTTCTTGCCGGCTCTTCTCCATAAGTCCAACGCCTTGGAACCGTGCACCTAGCTTTGACTTTTCATAAGTGCTTGTAATATGGCCAATTTGAAATAAAAATCTTTTGACTTGACTTGACTTTTACCTTAATGTGTGTTCGGATGGAGCAGAAATCATATAAACTTTTGTCAGATAAGTCGCCAAAATATCTTTATCAAAATGATAAACAAATGTTTAAATAGTTATGTAGAGTAATAAATAAGAAAATAGTAAGACAATCAAAAATTATTGAACGCATTGACGGGCGTGAAGGAAACTTTTCAACAAGTTCAAAAAATAAAACCAAAGTGCAAAATTCTTTAAAAAGGCTTTTGCCAAACCACACAAACATAATATAAATAAATATTGGCCTGGTTAGTGAAGTGTGATAGTAGGATAACATCAGAACCTGGCGCATTGATAATATTTGATGTGACATAGCTAGATGGAAGGAGACAGTATTGGTGGCGGTTACCATCAAGAACAGCATTCCCAATAAGGGTTGACGTCAGGCAGGCGGCCGGTCATAAAACATAGCCAAAACTTTAGCAGCTTTCTAGTACAAGTAGAGAGTATGTATGGAAGAAGAATACATGCTTCGCCGACCACAAATAAATTGGGATTAGGGCACAGGCTTGACGATAACTACATATAAATATATACACTACATCCATATTAATCATAAAAGTTAATAATTTGAAAACTGAAAAGAATGTTACGAATAAACGGGCAAGGAAAAGACTCAATTTTCACACAGTAATACCTTATAGTTGAACTTTTCTTTAAAAAAGCTTCTGCCAAAATTCACAAACATATACTACGTACGTTGAATAAATATTTCAACTGGAAGTGTCTCGGTGTTGACTCGGGGCTAAAATGTTAGCGATCAGCCGATTGCTGTTTTAAGATCTTATGCAAATAACTTCCCTTCGGAGGCGCAAGTTTGTCGTGCTACCGTCGATCGCGGTATTTGCGGGGAGTGGTGAAAGAGGAGATGCGGTATTGAAGTACATTTGAATTGTAAATGCTTTGCTTAATTTTGTTTCATCTTTTTGTTTGCTAATACAGAGATTTGGTATCAGGCATGGAATGTTTGTAACATTAAATACCTTATGTCATTGGCTTATCCTACAAGCGTCTAAATTTAATATTGAATTATAATAGGTAAATATTACTTTATTACATTATTTTTTATTAATTCGCATTAAAATAATCAATTTGTAGTTGTTTATACGTTGTTATAAGATGATTAATTGAAGCAACAAAAGTTATGTTTTTTTAATCATTCAAAGATCTCTTACATTTTCTATTTTCCACGCAAGATACCAAAACATAACTTGTTTCTCTTATCTAACCAATCAAAATCCTTCCATTATCAAACAACCATATCCAAACCCAATACTCCTTGGTAACCTCTTGAAAAATCGATACCACCACCGCCGGCGCCTTTTCCGTGTTTATCTAAGAATATTTTTGTAGATTTATAGAGTAATCCACGGTCTGTATTGCTCACTCCCTGGTTTAAGATAAGTGAGATGTAAGGACTAAGGAATACCATAAAATAGATTCCGCTGGATATTGCGCTTCGAATTTTCTTTTTAGAGACTGGAAATGTGTGGTGAATGGTTCGACAAGGATAGGTTTGGCTCTGTATAAAGAGTTTAGTTACGATTTTGTGTGTGCATTTTGCTTAGCTTGAATTAATCTTATATTTATTGATATTATCTGATCCCGGTATGACCTTCTGCCGTTTCAAAGGACTTCTTTACTTTTTGCCAGCACAAGATCAAGGATGATAGACCACGAAAACAGTAACACTAAATAATACTTTCCGATCAGGTAATTGAATGCTTAGCAGCCCCGCTTGCTACTAAACACTTGCTACCAAAGAGGTCGTCTTAAATATAACGCCAAAAAATTAAAAAGTTTAATAATTCAATAGGATTTCAACTTATTGTGTTCCTTGTCGCTCTTACAGTGTCATCAATCTAACGTGCTTTCAGATGGCCTCGGTTTCTTCAAACCGATCTTGAATACTTACTAGTCAAAACTTTGTTTAATCGGCTACCTAAGGTTTATAGCTCTATATTTTTTCGTTATTTATGATTGGGTTAACAGTACTGACATAGTATTATAGATAATATACAACAATACACACAGAATCGTTATTTATTTGGTTTACTAAACTATCTTTACAAATAAATACATATTCTATTCTGTTCTGTTATATTTCTACTATAACAATGTTCCTGTGAAAAAAATTTACATAAACTTAATGCACCGTACCAAATTAATATCTGTATTCACGAACAAACTTTGTTATATGCAAATTCAAATTCATGTTATATGTAACTAATTTACAATGAGTCTCCTTCGGCAAGTCCCATTCCAAAGTCTATGAGACCAAAGAGGCCACATTACAAGCGGTTTTTTCTAGACAATATTCTATTCAGCCACGTCCATTTCCTTGTCATAACTCCACCCATGACTCTTCCAGTAATTTTCACTATCTTCTAAAACAATCGCATGGCAGATATTGCCTCATTTGCATTTAATTATCCAGTAGTATTTGTTTAATAGACCTAGCAGTAAGATTTTATTCAGCTTCTTGAGCTTGAGTGGGTAGTTATAAATGTGAACGTTTGTGCAGTTAAGCGAATGTAATTTTGTGTGTTTGTGCGATGTGATTTTAAGGGTTTCCTTTACACTATAGTTGATATGCTGGAGTTTGTTTGATTTCTGTTGATTCTATAATAAAGTTTTTTTTTGCTGAGGGAAATATGATCGTGAGTGGCATTCTAACCTGCCATTGTTTTATTAGTAGTTCCTCCAAATGCTAAATCGCCACCATATCTTATGTATTACTAGAGTGTTTGCATTTCTGTAAGAAAGATGTATGATTGTGTTTAATTTGATATTTATTCTTGTCTGTGTTTGTATTTTATGTTTATGTTTAAGTTCTATAATTATTATTGATCTTTAATTATTGTAATTGGTGTAATGCCATTATAGTTATGGTAAATGAATAAATATTCTCCTTGACATTATGTTGAGCGGTAGCCGTTTCGCGCGGTAGTGATGCATATTTCCATCTAGGATATTATTTTCAGAATATATACCCACTTGATTTTGTTTTTAGGCTTATGATAAACAACAATTTTATATATGGGCGTCACTTTCACGTAAATAAACAGATTTTCTTGCTTTCTTCCATCTTTTACCATATCTTAAGGCGACGTCGAAACTAAGCAGCATTACCTAAGAAACATGGGTCATCAAACAAAGTAAAATGTTTAATTCCAATACAACTATCTCACTTCATTATCATCCCCCTGCCCTTGTCCCAATTTATTTGGGGTCGGCGCAGCATACCTATATCTGGCACGCTGGCTATATTTTATGACCGGCGGCCTGCCTGACGTCAACCCTCTTTGGAAATGCCGTTGTAGGTGGTAACCGCCACTGATACGGTCTCCTTCTATCTAGCTATGTCACACCAAATGTTATCCATGCGCCAGGTTCTGATATTATCCTAATATCACACTCCACTAATCGGGCTATAATAATATCTATCTCACTTGCGGTACGGTTATTGTATAGGAAATAAACATCGTTTTGTCTGTAAACCCGTGCATCTTTAGACATAGTTGTCCAGTTTTATTTAGCAGTGATAGCCTAGTGGTATGATCGCTGGACTGACAAGTCAAAGGTCGCAAATTCGAATCCAAGGCACGCACCACTGTCTTTTCGAATTCATGTGCGTATTATAAATTAATTATCACTTTCTTATAACGGAGAAGGAAAACATCGTGAGGAAACCAGCACGACTGAGAAATGTTCTCCATGGTGTGTAAACTCAGACACAAGGTTGATTATCAACCATACGATGAGAAGATTAGAATCATTCAATAAAAAATAAAAAAACTTCACGATAAATCTTTGAAAAGCAATTAACGCATGCTTAGCAAACTCTAAAGTTACAATATTATATGGAAAAAGGATACGGTCGCAAATAGGATTCGAACCTGCGCCTCCCGGATAAATACTCCAGTCGAGATGGCTTAGTGGTCAGAGCGCCTGGAGTATTTTTCTACCAACATTCGTAAAAATATTGTAACATTAATTCCACGCGATTTCAATATAAATAAAAAATGAACGACATAAATAAAACTACTGGCTAGTTGTAAATCCGCATCCCTCGCAAAAATGTTAACACGGCCACTCAAAATCGAGACATCACGACCATTCAACAAAACGCCTTTGAAAACCCCCCTAAATCATCCTATTGAAAGGTAAAAACTCTTCCGTCCCATTGGCGATAGTGGCATTATGAAAGGCTACAGCAAATATTCAGTCAACATTAGCATATGAATGATACAGGCTAAAAAAGACCACCCCCCTACCCCCAGGTGGCGTGTTCGGGCCGGAAATAGGTTCGAGCGGAGCCACCGTAAGCTTCCTTTGGAGGTAGTATGTAATGTGTCGCGTTTTGATGTTTGCAGACAGATCATAATAATATTTTTGCGCAAGAAAAGTTATATTTTAATTTCATTATTTTTATTGTGGATTATAGGTGGGTAAATAATGCAGGTCGTAAATATTAAATTGTGATCAGCTTCGTCCCGCCCTTAGGGCATACAATAGTTACATAGAAATTAAATTTACATTATTGTTACAAATTATTAAGATTTCACATAAAATATAAAAAAGGTAAAAATAAAACGGAACAAATTAAGGTAGGTACACATTAGTAGGCCACTGAACGCATCATGACTGAGGGGGACTATATTAGAGCAGTGATTTGTCCGATAGGAAGTGTTTTGTAAAGTACTTGTTTACTAACAGAACATGGAGATTCTAATTATTATTATTTTCATTTCCATACGTCATGTAATTTAAAAATGTTGTAGATGTTAATCATATTCGGTTGTATTAAAATAATTATTTAGACTGTTATGTATTAAATCTGTGCATGGCCGTAACCAGGAATTTATTTCGGGTTGTTTCTACCCTCCGGAATTTATTCTAAACAATAAACTTTAAAAAATAAACTGACATACTTAATGAATATTATATAAAATATTTTTTACCATTTATAATTATAGGTACAGCTAATGATTTTACGCAACACTTTACGTAGTGTGGTGAAACGGATTGGTGCAATTGAGACACTGAAAAATATTAAAACGTTATAAGTTCACAAATAGATGTCGATTCAAGACTAGATCGACTAAGCTAAAATAATAAAAAACAGTGCCGTCTTTTACAAAAAGATACGGAATAAATTAAAAGCGCAAAAGCTGCAAACGCCGCGCCTGGCGTCATGTCCGAGGACGCTCCACGATCTCTGGCCACTCTGTACTGGCTACATAACCTGCGGGGGTCGGGTTTGGGTGGTTTGTCACTTGAATAGTGATAGGCCCAAGAAGGCGGTACATTGTGCATCAGCTTGTGTGCCTCTCTGTAGTGACTGTACAAACCAACCGTGGACGGCCTGCAGAAATAATGAATCAATACCTCTGACAGAACATCATCTGCTGGAGTTGCGGTGAATGGAGTTCCGATTCCGAGGCCCGGTAAAAAAATGTGGAGAACTGTGTGGTTTTTATTCAATAGAAGTCAGGCGCAATGTCCGTGAGGGATTTTACACACACACACAAAAAGATGTTATAGTAAAATTTCATTACAATATTAGTTTGACGTCTCTAAATTTTAGTGGCCAAAAATGTGACATTTATTATTGTTCAACGGTTATTACTCACTTGCATTCTGTGGTATTGCTCGAGTAGTTCAATCAGCTCATGACTAAGGGCTCCTTTCGATTTCAAACTAGTCGGACAATCCCGAAGAATGCAAGTGAGTAATAACCGTTGAACAATAATTAATATGAATGTGTCTCACGAAAGTTATTATACCAAAATGTACATTTAAAATAATGCTCGGAAATTTCAAGTGCCTAATTTGATTTTTACGTCTTTAAATTCATCCCCCCTTGCTCTTATAGGAGCAGTTAAAAAAAGACAACAATGCACTCTAATTTTGGTTTAGTTCTGTAAATAACTTGTGATCAGTCCCAGAGGTTTACTTTGGCAATGATTTCAATTATAATTAAATCAAACCAATTCGTGGTAATTGAATTTATTTCAGTAATTTGTTGCTCAAGGCTCCCTTGGTAAATACCAAGAAGAGAGTTCAATGATCTAATCTTAGATTTGAGGAAAATAATGCCAAAAAACAAAACTATAATGTATAACGTTATTATATTAAATGGAAAAAGAATACCTACGCGAACAGGATTCGAACCTGCTCCTCCCGGATGAATACTCCAGGCGCTCTGACCACTAAGCCATCTGGACCTCTGCTCACCTCCGCGAATTCTTCGTCCATATTTTAAGACGTCTTCTGGCGACGTTATTGCTATCAATTCAGTCCTCATACTTACTTAGTGGTCAAAGCGCCTGGAGAATTCATCCTGGAGGCGCAGGTTCGAATCCTGTTCGCGACCGTATCTTTTCCCATTTAATATAATAACTTTAGAGTTCGCTCAGCATTCGTTAATGTTTTTCAAAGATTTATCTTGATTTAATGTATAATTTATTAATTTTTATATTATAACTAGAACCTTACATTATGAATGGGCAAAAAGGTAGGCTGAAATGCCCTGTTAGGTGGAGCATCAATTTACTCAAGGTGACTCGTAAGCTCAGTCTCTTGAAACTATAGAGATTTGTCTCTATTAATATTAATTTCATATATCATTCTCAGTAATCAGAGTTGTTCAAGCCGGCTATAGGCCTCCAACTGTTGTTTTAGTTACAACTCAAAACTGTGTCTTATCATATATATATCTTACTAGATAATTAATTTCAAACAACGTTTCTAAGAATTATGTTAGGTTTGAAACAGTTATTATCTTATATTTTTCATAATATACCGTGATTTAAAAGCACAGACGAAGTTTCCGGGAAAATGTAGTCACAGATCTACCATTTTCAAGATGGCGAACCTCCACAGTCAAGAGAATAAGCAAAATTTAATTTAATTATAAATTAAAAGAAAAAAGCTGTAGTGTTCATTGAGATTTCGTAGTGGCCGTCTGATTGCGGGCCCGTCTCTAAAACCTTAGGTCGGGTTCAAATCTGGCATGTATTAATGTAACTTTCCAATTTCATATTCTTCTTCTTTGCGTGTCGATGACATACCTATATTTTTGGGGCCCGGAACGTGGAAACGCAAATCTTATAATCGGTGGGGTTCATAATGTCATATTGGTTTACTTTCTTATTTAATCGAAGACATCACAGACATAAGATGAAGGAAAACTACTAACCTGAACTTAATGGTCTGAAATTACCAACTCACAGTGAGCTGGTGTGATGATAAATGTTCGTGCCTTTTCTATATGAGTAGAGACCCTTGCCCCGCAGTAGGACAGTTATGGGCTGGTTGTGTTAAGTTCATTGAAGCACAACAAAGTCGCTTCCGCTTATAGATTAACCGCAGCCACACAAAGAACATGCGGGGCACGTCTAACCCCGGAACGACGCGACTGCGCTGATTTCAGTCTCTTTTTACTTTCTCATTGATAGATAGATTCGATTCTTTTATTAGGAGGTGCCTCCGTTCTTTTAACGGTATCCTTTTGTTGCGGCTCTTGGTGCAGGCGTCTCTATTTTTGCACTTCTATATAATAGAGGTGTAATTGAATTTGAAATTTGCTTTTAGATCATATCTTTTGTGTGGGAGAAAAGGATGTGAAGACGTTGCTTGATTTCAAGAAACTGGAATTTTATGGTGTTTTACGATTTATTGTTGTCGTTTATGTGTTGTTTAAGAACATTTTTATTTTTATTAATTGTATTTGACTTAAAATAGCATCATGCTTGTATCCCTGAAAGGGTAGGCAGTGGAGTACTGTTGTACGATTTAGTAATTAAATGCCATGTAAATAGGTGGTACGCCTATGGCCATCCGGACACAATAGCAAACTCATTTATATTTCCTAACAGAAAAACTAAATTACACTTCCCGATCAGGTAATTGAATGCTTAGCAGCCCCGCTTGCTACTAGCCAACGAGGGCGTCTTAAATATGGCGACCTAAGTTTAAAAAGTTTAATAATTCAATAGGATTTCAACTTAATTCCACCCAATATTATGACATCATTACATCCCTTCTTATCTCTATAAATATTTAATGCTAGCCTACCATTGTGGTTGATGGCAACCCGTAATCCGCTTAGCAACCATTATGTTCACAGTCACCACCCGGAGATTTTCATAAATAATTATTTAATAGTTGATGAGATCAAAAATACTGTTTTTGTATAAAAATGGGCAATATAGGATGTAGCGGGTAATTGATAGTCGTAGACACAATCTTTTAATAAATACCCCTTACAGTCTCAACAGTAAGGTCTGCATTTGAAGTGTTTACTAATTGCAGTTTGGAAGGTTTTTGTGCAGTTGACATTACTGCATCAAAACTGCTAATCAGTTGCATTAGGACTCAATAAAAACGTGTGTACAGTTATAGAACTGCACGCCTACTGCATGTAGACTGTGCAGTCAGTTAGATTCCTACCGACTAAATCCCACACAGTCTTCGTCTAATCTTTAGTGTATTGCAGCCGCGTTCACTGCAACGGCAGGCAATGCCCCGTCGAAGGTCGCACACCACATAATTTCTCCCAAGTTTGACCGCAATAAAATATTAAATCAATTCCACTTCCTTTGTCTATTAACTAAAACTATTTTATGTGTACAAAACAAGATAAGTTTAGCTACTTTTCCTCAGTTACATCCGATTCTATTGTGACGGATAGCCGTGTCTAGACGTTCTCAGGGGAACTACATTTCTTAGCAGAAATAATGTCGTGTGTACTGAGTTATATTAGCTATTATTCTATGTCTATAGCTGACAGATCTTGGGTTCAAAAGAAACACTAATTAACAAAAAATTTATAGCTAAGTCAATGCTACTTTGCTTATTGTTTGCAATTTATCTTAATTTAAATGAATTAATTAATTGCTCGTGACTTGTAATATTTTGTGTGCCTATTGGCGGAACACGTTGGTCTGTATATACCTACTACTATTTAAAACATCTTTGTACCTGTGTTTTACAAAATAAATAATGGATTTGATTGATATCTCTACATAACTTGAATCGATTTAAAGAAGACAATAATAAATTGTTCTGAAAATAAATCGATAATCATAACACTTATTTCAAATTCTCATTACGCCACATCCCTAAAATGATGAAATGACACCTGCCGTACAAGCCGTCCTAAATGAACAGACTGTAAGTCATAAATTTGATTTGATTTTCTATATTTCCTGGGCTAAGCAAGCAGTGGATGGCTGGTGCTTTTATTAGAGACACACAACTATTGCTATCTCATATAGCTGCAATCCTGAAATCCTGGTAAAAATTTATTTTAGATGTCTCGGACAGCATTTGTGATGGATTATAGAGATTTAAAGTACCTATAGTAGACATTGGGAAGATTTTCATACTAATTTCTTCACACCAAGCATCAGTAACGCCATCTACCTGTGTTACTACACGTCTGACAGTTGTCTAAGCGACTTGTTACCAATTAGTGATAACTTGTCGACTACGATTTTGTGCCTGATGTCCGGTCTATGACTAGTATATAGTTGAATGTCCTTGCACATGACATAAAAAAGGTCGACAAATGATCGTGGAGTTTAAGCAACGCTTGCCAAGGTCATGTTGTACATGAAAATACTTCCCTGCTCCTTGAGATCATGTTAATCTACCTTTCCCCGGTAATGGCAATTCAGAAGCATCCGGATGATTTGAACAACAACGAGGATAAAAAGGCGATAAAAGCCGCATTCTCTTCTTTTACTAGGTACAATTAATTGCGAATACTAATTTTACAGCTATGCCTGGCGATTATGGGGCTCTATGACTAGTGTATCGTAGAAAGATACCGTTACAGACAAAACATATATATGTATTTTCGTCCTAAAATCTATTTTCGTCAGTGATACTGAATCGAACTGAAGATTGATACTGGTGTTAAAATACGGTCTCGTGATCTAGATTTTCTGATTGCCTACAATCCTACCTAACCGCAATTTTATATTCATGCCTCAGAAATGGGCACGTCGGATTCAGAAACTAGTCGGGCGTCCCAGAAAACGTGACGAAGATTTTTATCAGTACATTGTAGTCATAAATCCTGCGTGTTTTCTAGTAGTTTATAGGAAAGTATAAAGTTAATTTAAATTGCTTAAATTTAGAACATGCAAAAGATTTCCCTAACGACCAGTCGCGGTGTATATTGTGGTTACAATTTATTGGTTTAGTTTTGTTTGTAAAGTATTATGATTTTTTATACATCATGTAACAGAAATCTGTAGTAATCATTTAGGAGGTTAATAACATAGCATTACGCCTGTATTCGCTGAAGGGGTAGGGAGAGGTGTACATAAATGTACACCCATATTTCACCAATACTGTTATTAAGTCCCACGTAATACGTGGTGGGCCTATTGCCATCTACCGGGCACAATTTTAGGGCTGCTTTCGAGAATTTCCTAATACGCAATGTCGGCCACACTGCTCAGCAGTCCCGCTTGGGACCACTAGACCAACGAGGCAGTTCAGTAGGAGGTTAATGTATATATACCTATCTACGAATAGCTTTTACTAATGGACTACTTTCGAAAGCGCGAAACAAAATCGACTGCTCCATACATTTCGGTCGAGTAGGTTTCATAGTAAAAGTTTTTGGTATAAATGGGTACATTGACCCTATAGAGTATGACTACGGACTAGTAAACCCTTTTTTTTTTTTTTTTTTTTTCAAGTGTGGAAAATCCATCATGGACGTTGTGCCGGACTCCTACCGACTAAAAACCACACCGGTCCTACTCTAACCTTTACCGGGGATCCCGGGATCGCGACTCTATTCACCGCAACCCCGGCAGGTTATGGCTCGTCACCCCATCGCCTGTATAGGTCGGCCACGGTTGGCCTGCTAATCGCTCCACGGAGTTGTGCGCGCCAGATCGCGGCGCACCGCCGTCTCGGGCTTATCACTGGTCGGGCAACGAAGTACCCAAGTTCGTCACCCGCAGGCCACAGCTCACGGTGGCCGGAGATCATTAAGCGCCCTCCGACGCCTGGTGCGTCTTCTGCGGCAGGGGTGGGACGAATTCGCCTCTCTCTCCCTTTCCGCCGCCTCCTTCGCAAGCATCACCTCCTCACAAAAGGTGGCGACGGCTCTCCATGCGTTCTCACTCCCAACCATGTGTGTGATCACGGTTGGAAGCAAGAGATTGCCCCCCCCGACTGCCCCTATAAGGTCGTGGCGCTGCTCGGCCCAAGCCGGGCACATCTCTAGTGTGTGCTGCGCCGTGTCCTCGGGGCAGCTGTCACAGTGATGGCACCTCGATGTCGGCTCCCGGCCTATGCGACGCAGATACTTCCCGAAGCACCCGTGGTCCGAGAGCATCTGCGTCATCCGGAAGCTGAGGACGCCGTGTCTCCTCTCCAGCCATTCCGCCAGTACGGGCCTTACCGCCGCTATTACGGCGTGCCCAGGACTAGTAAACCCTGTATATTCCATCTTATGTTTCAAAATCCTTCATAAATCCGAGGGTCATTTGAAGGCAATCTATGCTTGTTAATTAAGAATAAGAATCATTTATTTTGTGGATCATGAGTACAGTAAGGTAAAGTGAAGCATGTTTAGTCCGCCATAATTAAACAAAAATTAAAAATAAATCTACGTGTCATACTATGCTAAGGATAGGAATTAGTTATTAGTCTAAATGTCATACTAAACTCGTTGAAAGGATATCCGTAGATTCATAAATTAGAATAATAATACGGTTAAAAATCAATTTGAATAACTTTAGTATGTGTAATATTTAAGGTTTTTACGAATTGAGCAATATGCCATAAATAAAAAATAGAAAAAAATGTTTTAAAAAATGAATATTTTCTGTGTCCAGCGAATTAATTTAGCCATTTTTATAAGTGCATATTTTTTTGTCAGCGCGTTTACTGTGGTTTCATTGATACTTTTGCTTAGCCCGTATTTGTTATATTTCTTATGTGCAACTATATTGCTTGCAATGCATAAACGATAAATAAAATTCGTCAAATTATAGCTCCAAAATGTAAATACTATAACTACGTGATAAATACTGACTAAAAAAAATTATCAATTCAAAAGCCCATAAACAAAAGAAATAATTAAAACGACAAAGTCAAGCTCCGGCCTAATCTTAAAGAATCCTTTCCCGTTTCCATCTTCCTTAGCAAAATCTCACAACCTAATGTTAATTTAAATCGTTCAGAATCACGACTTGAACAAGAATTCCCTTGCGACTGGTCGCAGTGCCGTTGCGTTTACAATTTATTTGCGCCGGAGTGTGGCGCACTCATTTATCGGCCCAATAAAATAAATCAGGCGCGTTTAGCTTGGTGACGTTTACGCGCCGTTGACACGTCGTTGTTGGTTAGGCCGGCTACAGAGGTGGGATTTGTCTTTTAATTTTGTACTTTGTTGGAGTTTTTGTTCAAGTGATTTAAGAGGTATTTTCCTTAGAATAAATTAATTTCAAACTATCGTACCCTTTCGGCTCAGTAACGTACAGATCTGTACGTTGTAACAATAAAAATCTATTGTGTCTGCTAATGACTGAGGCAACAGCTTTATAGAGACAAAACGTGCTACTAACTTCAAGTCCTGATAATTTTTGCATTAACTCTAAAGTTTTATAATAAAACAAGGAGGACTCCTGCGACCACGAATGCTGCAAAGTGTTCGAAACGTCAGGAAAAACAAAAACTAATACACGCGATTAATCCGGTTAAAAGTTGTTTTATTATAATGTGTAGTGATGGCGAAAACCTAAGATAATTCTAGTTTTATTTTTATCGCTTACCTCGTTCTTATCCTGGGTTCAATTCCCAGGTTGGGCACTGTTATTGAGTTTTACAGTTAGGAAATTCTCAGTAGCAGCTCGGAGTTAAGAAGTTGGTGGTGTGATAACCCCATTTCGGTGTGACACCCATTGTGTTTTTTTTTAAATGTATTTTATAGTGCCCTAAATGAAAATATGTGGTGACTTTTTCATTTAAAATATATTCAAAATTTTTGTCGTCAGACAATAAAATCGCACCGCGTGCAAACAGCTTAATGTGCAGCAATCTCAGCTCAAAATAGCTACGTTTCCAACATTTCTGAGTGACTAAAATTATTGGGATACCCGCTGAAAACTTCACGTTATCTAACATTTTATATGTTTTTTGTTTACATTCTTTCAAAATATACGGTTTCCCATTTTTGATGTGATTATTAAGCGGTTATTTTGTTTTGTGTATTTTGAATTTTTTTAATGTTTTGTCATTAAACTGATATTTTAAGATGCTCATTTTAATACGTCTATTGGTTTCATTCATTGTTATTTTAATAAGAATTTAATATATTTGTTTAATGAAATCTTGGTCTACGTATTAATAAAGAAATGCGTAATAAAAAGTATTTTATAAATTTTTCAACTTATTAGTTACTAGCTGTGCTCCGCGGTTTCACCCGCGTATAATTATATTATACGCGGGTGGGTTTATTTTGTTTCTATTTCATTTTATTTTGTTTATATATTATTTTATAGGATCTTATTATATCTTGAATTTATATCAATCTATGTGTGGCATTGGGTGTTATTTACCTGAAATAAATGAATTTATATATTATATATATTATATTATAATTAAAGTTCCCTCCTAAGTTACTCCTTATATAGTCAGCTACCTGCCAGAAAAATCTTATCAGAATCAGTCCAGCTGTTTCGAAGATTAGCCGGAACAAACAGACAGACAAACATTTTAAAAACGGATATTTAGGTATAGGTCTCGTGCAAATAACTGTATGCGCTTAAAATATTTTGACACAACAAACAGACACTTCAATTTTATTCATTTTAATTGATAGGCCTCTATATAACCTAATGTCTCCCAAATTAGGTTGCTTTCGTGGATCTGCACGAAAATGCTCTTAATCACTGAGCATCATAATAAAAAAATGTTTCTCTCATACTAGCCCTTTTACTTAAAATAACAATGAGAGCTTTGTAAAAAAAAGACATCCAAATTTTATTCATCCCCATATCACTTCAGAACCCTTTTGTTTCTATTATTTGAAAGCATTTCAACATAAACACAATCCAGATTCAGTCTCAACATCCCTTTGCACTCCAAACGATTCACTTCCATACGAGAATCCCCAAACATCCCGATACACCTCGAAATGCAACCGAACATACCAAAAATCCCTTGGAAACCCATCAAAATTTGCATTCAACCACGCAAGACAATCACTTACTCTAAGTAATTGGCAAGCAGCGTTTAGATAACCAATCAAAGGCTCGTGACCTCAAAGACGAGGAAGACCCAGTGAAAAATGGACTTAAAGTCACATAATTTAAGGCTGAAAATCCTTTAACAGCTGGTCCTGAGATGGGAAGCAAACGTAAAGGCCAGATATCGGCCTAACAGCGTAATTGAATATCGGGTTTGAACCTCGATTGACCCAGATATGGAAAATTCCAGCTTGATTTGTGCTTGTGGAGTTGTTTTTACGGGCCTGGAATGGCAATGAAGTGGTCTAGAATTTATTATTATAGCCCTATATTATGATCCCTAGATGAAGAATATCCTTATTGGAAAGAAGGGTTTAATCGTTGCTTTTTGCCATCACAGTATCTACATTGTTTCTCTTACAAGTATTTGAAAAGGCAATAGAAATACTTATATGAAACAGTGTCAAATACTTTTGTAGACATTGCGAAACCCCACAGAGGCTTTTAAATCAAATAAAAATTGAATTCTTGAGAAAAAAAAAACAATAAACTATTCACAAACAATTATGATTACAGCAATTGCAAGTGATTTGCTATAATTCATTGAAAAGTTTAATTGTCTATCTTCAAAAGTCTTTGTTTCGCCAATTATAAATAGACCTCTGGAAAAGACTCTTTCAAATTCAAAAAGATATCAATGCTCGATGCAGCGCCAGTTTGACTCGCAACATCGTCGCAGCCTCAGCTAATGAATAAGGGCTCCGTTCGAGTTCGAAACTAGTCGAGCAAACCCGAAAAATGCACGTGAGTAGTAACCGGTGTTTTTTTTATGAATGTGCCTCATGAAAGTTATACAACTATAATGACTGCCAGAAAAAATGGTAACATATTAAAAACTCCCCAAATAATAATTTCAGTACGACTGTACTCTTCTTCAAATTTTTTTTTCCCAGTTTTCTATGCCTGTAATCAAAAATCCCCTTTACCTTTTAGATTCTAATATAGACAAGCTAAACAAAAATATACTCAATTACAATTGACAATTTCTTAATTTTAGTTTCAGCTACATCGGAATCGACATCAGTAAATTATCAAATGATACGAGTACTCAATTAAAAGTTGAACTTAAATCTAATGCTGTCTCTTTTATTTTAAATGTAACTTGATTTTGACTATCACTTGAGAATTTGGCCATAAGGTAAACAAACTAAACTTCAAAAAAGTAATCACATTAAAGCTAACAAAAAAAAACAGCGCAGAATCTCAAAACCGTAAAAATCTTGCTGATATTAGCAGGTGCAATGCAGCTCCATTCAATCAAAACCATATTATTATAAGAGGAAAATACTGGTTAGGTACGAGTCGGATTCACACACTTAGGGTTCTTTACTACTACTAGTTCTACTTAATAACTATTAAAAGCTTGCCTTATTTTTATTATTTGTTGTTTAACTATAGCATATGGACTATAAACAGAACAAATTAGACTTATGTATTTGAAGATAGAACAGGAACCAAAAGATTAGAAAAAAAAAGGATTTTTTTAAGTTAGATACTTGTTTGAGGACCCTTAATTTTATTTGTTTTATTTTATTAACACCATAAAAACTGAATACATACCCGGTACATATTTGAACTGGGTATTTAGGGTTCAAATAATACAGCTCTGTGACAGCCAAACAGGCGGACAGTCTGTATATTTTTCAGTATCAGATCATAATGTTTTTGTGAAATAATGTCGTTATGATTATTATGATTGTGAGCCAGTTAAACGGACAGATATAAAAAAAAAACAATGACATGAAAACGTAGACCTATTAAGGAGCCTACCGTAACAGAGCCCCGTTGGCACCCATTACATACTGAACCCTAAAACTAAAGAATATTCCAATAAAGAAAATTCCTCAGACTTATTATAATAATCCAGGTCTTATTCCATCAAATAAATGTAGACTTTCTTTCAATTGAATTTCATCAAGATTGCCATTCCGTGAAATTATTCTCAGACGGAATTAATCTCTTTGAAATAACTATTGTAGATTTTATTTGTATACTGACTCTAATGTTTTATTTATTACTAAAGTCAACAACGGCCATGATTGTTTTAATTGCATTGTTTTTTAATTATTCTTAGTATTTTAATCATAATGTAAACGTGATAACTGGGATTTTTTAATCTTGACAATGCTTTTGTTGATGTTGGTGTTCATTGCATGCTGATGAATGATGTAACATTATTATGCAAAGTAACCGTAAGAAGTACTGACAATTGCTTTAAGAGCGAAACAAGTCGTATTAAAAATTATGTCAAAAATAAATTCAGTCACGTCAAACGAATATACCAAACATTTTAGTTTGTAAATTTTTAGAAGTCCATTAAAATAGCAAGGTCCAACTTAAACTGTATGTAAAGTTTAGATTGACCTGCCTACATTTTAATTTGATGTCTTTTAATTTTATCGTCTTACTCTTGTTGCAAATTATGTAAAATATTCCATTACTCCAATTTTAATTAAGTTGATCTATGGTAGAATTGTCACAATTTGTACCTATATCTAATACAAATGTGAAGTAAAATAAGTAGCAATTACTATCTACTCTACAATTGATTCTAATAACCTTCTAAAAACTATCGGGTCGAGATATTTTAAAGTTTAATTTGTAAGTATTTGCATACGTTAATATATATATATATCCACCCAGAATAAAATAAAATTGAAATTACTAAAATTAAAAATAATAAAAATTGTTACCCTTTTTACCTATCATAGCACTATTATAAAATTTACCTTTTAAATTTTAATGCCGCTCAACATTTTACATTCACAAGATTTATCTCTACACCATTCATTATTCAAACTGATAAATATTGAATATTCCTTTGACAGTTAAAACTGTTTTGTTGCCAACAGTACCGGGTATGACTGGGTCAGCATTTTAAGTAAAAACGCTGGTTAACGGACGTCGGTAAAGAGTCGAGGGGCTTCCTACAAATAAAAATCTATTGTTCGCTCACCAGATTACTTCGGAAGTATTAAGGAACAGTTGGATGCGGCATGTGAGTTGAGGAGATATTGTTTTATTTAGGACGGTTAAGTATATACCTGTAAATCCAGTTTACTTATAGTGAATAGATTTCTTCTGGATCTACGTGCTCTACCCTTGGCCACACCGTCGCTTACCATTAGGCGAGTTGGTGGCATACGTCTTAAGTATGTCGTGGTGGCCGAATAGTTACGGACCCGCCTCGTAAGGTAGAAACCTGGCATGTACATGACAATGTGTCATTTTCAATGTCATATGTACTTTCTTAGTAAATCTAAGACATCACAGACATACGGAGAAGTAAAACATCGCGAGGAAACCTAGACATAATGGTCCGAAATCGCCAACCCGCACTGAGCTAGCGTGGTGATCAATGCTCGTGTCTTCTCTGTATGAAAATAGTTACCTACCCTGCAGTTACGGCTAAGTATGTAAGTACATATTTTGGTTCTTTCAAAGGATTTTTCCACCTATCCCGATGACGTTATAACCCTGCTCCAAGAAAGCAGTAGGGCCACCAGCACAGTACAGAAGAACAGACCGCCGTCGAGGCCCGTCGCGACGTCTCCGTAATTGTCGACCCCGACCCTTCCTCGTGCCAGCCCGCGCCGCTGAGCCTGTAGGTTTAAATATTATTTTAATTAAAAATTCGTCCCTAAATAATATATTGAAACCGATCCAGCTAGTCCCTTGCTGTCCTCTAACCGGCGACGCTCGTACCCCGCAGGGGGTGCCCTTAGCGTGTTGCCGCTTAGTTTATAAGTTGAATGCCCTGGCTGGGGGGACCTTAAATTTTTTAAGGCAACCACAGAAAAGCCCGGGTAAGCATTTGACAACCTCCTAGGTTGACATGCGAGAAGCCATACACAAACAAAAAGGATTTTGCGATGGGTTCTGAAAAGGTTTTTCACCGTGGGGGGCCACGCTTTGGCACGAATGGGCCGGCTCGACCGGATTGATACCACGGCCTCACAGAAAACAGGCGTGAAACAACGCTTGCGTTGTGTTTCGCCGAGTGAGTGAGGGTACCGGAGGCCCAAACCCTTTAAAAGGCCGACAACGCACTCGCGACTCCTCTGGTGTTGCGGGTGTCCATGGGCGGCGGTAATCGCTTACCATCAGGCGAGCCAACCGCTCGGTTGCCCCCTATTCCATAAAAAAAAGGTGAAATTGAAATTAATAATCTGCCGGGTTTGTGGCAAATACCCACTACTTTTGCCACAATCCTGGCAAAAATTAGAAGAGGACCATGTGGTTTTAGTAGGTAGAAGTCTGTCACAATGTTTATAATGGATTCCCCACATAAAAAAATGGTACTACGTCATAGGTGGTGACCCTATTTGCATCTACCAGGTACAATTTCCTCAGGGCGCTAATGAGTTAATTTACTAATAGTAAAACTAAATTACTCTTTGCCCGACCCGGGCAACCCAATATCAAAGACAATGAATGAGACTGATTTAATTAATTATACTTACGGAATCGAAGTTCTGATCTCTAGACCTACGCGAATATCAGACGTCAAAAATAAATAAATACAACAGCATATCTACTTTACTACAAGACTCCAGCATTACCGTTTATGGCAAAGAGGGGGATTTTACACGACTACCCAAAAAATGAGTGTCATGTTTTTAGGGTTCATGTATGTATGTATGTAAGTATTCCACCATAACTTCTAAATGCCTGAACAAATTTAGATATATGGGATATCGTTAGAATCCTTAAATCGTCGCGGCTAGTAAGATTTTTAAAATGACAGACGTGTTTTTTTATTTCAATTAATTTCGTCTTGTTTGGAACTATTATCGACCATACTAAGTATTTATTATCTTTACCCTGTCCACGTTATACCTATCAGTATAAAAAGAGAATAAGCTACAGTAAATAATTTATACGTTATTTGAAAAATGCATTATTTATAATACCGTCTCCATTCTTTCGTGGCTCCTGCCCTCTCCAGTTCTATTTGTAGTCCAATCCATTCTAATGGCCGACGAAGGGGCCTTAATAAACAAATGTGAATATAATTGAAGTTACTGACATTATTTGTTTACGAATAACTATGTTGTTACGCTGTATCGTCAGGGTCTTTGATGTGGTAGTAATAGGTCAACGTTCGATGACTGTTTAATTTTTTTTTGTGGCTGGTTAGACCCGATAACGAGAAATTCAAACTCAAAAATTGATATTTTAAATGTCCTGTTAATATTACACAATATACGAATGTTTGTGAGGATGGTTGATGTTTGTTACTCTTTCACGCAATTACTACTAAAAGGATTTTAGGATTTTGATAAAGTTCGGCACCCAGATAGTTTTTAACCCGGATTAGTTCATAAGATACTTTGTATCTTACCTGGACCCAATTCTAAAGCTATTTTAATAAAACCTAGTGGTCCGGAATGCAACTGCTGAGCATGAGGTCCTTGTATTCGATTTCCAGGTTGGGCAAAGTGTTATTGAGATTTACTGTTAGAATATTCTCAGTCGCAGCCCGGAGTTTGGAATTTTGCCCGATAGATGGCAATAGGCTCACCACCTATAACATGGGACTTAATAACAGCATTGGTAAAATGTGGGTGTACAACTGTGTACACCTCTGCCTACTCCTTCGGAGAATACAGGCGTTATGCTATGTTATGTTGTCACGATGAATGAATGGGTTTTTGTTACTATATATACTTGAGACTTAATAGATAACGATGACGTCACCAGAAGGCGTATTAAAACGTGGAAGAAGAGTTCAGTGGTATAATCAGAGGTCGGAATGGCTTAATTGGCAGCCTGGAGTATTTATACGAGAGGCACAGGTTCAAATCCTGCTCACTCACACGTTAAAACTTTAAAAACATCGTTTTATGTTAGTAATAAAATATAAAACAAACTGCATTACAGTTCTCATGTGAAAATGTGTACAATTGTTGTATTATATTGAAATATCACGCATAACTGTCATTAGTGCAACTATTAATAGCCATACCAATGAAATGGGGTACCCATGGGAAAATATTTGATGGGGTCTAATTCTAATTTGTATGAAAAAATGGTGGAAAGTAGAAGGGTTTTTAAAAGTAAATTAAAATGGTGTCAAAATAATAAGGACCAAATAAAAATGGACATCATTGCAAGTCACCATGACGCAAAGAATTTTTGTAGTTTTTGGAAAGCCACGAACAGGTTGAATCCCAGGTCGGGTCTGCCTGTGAGTGTTGAGGGCCTTAGTGATCCTAGTGATATCGCCAACCTATTTAGTAGAGCCTTTAGGGTTGGGTCTCCCCTGGGTACGTCGTCTGGTGGGCCGGAGGTGGTGGGGGGGTCCGGAGACATGCCTATTAGGTTCGCGACCAGGGAGGTAGCTACTGTCATACGCAACTTAAAGAGAGGCAAGTCGCCGGGTCATGACAGTCTAAGTATAGAGCATTTGCTGCATGCTGGTAAGCACTTACCGCGAGTGCTAGCAATGTTTTTTAGCTTGTGCCTGAGTCACTCATATCTTCCAGCTGATTTACTTAAAACTATTGTTGTGCCCATTATTAAGAATAAAACTGGAGATGCGAGTGACAAGAGCAACTACAGGCCTATATCCCTGGCTACCATCATTGCGAAGGTGTTGGACAGTCTGATTGATCAGCAGCTGGATAAGCACTTAACACTCAACGACGCCCAGTTTGGTTTTAAGCCAAATCTATCAACGGAAACAGCTATACTATGCCTCAAACAGACTGTTCAATACTATACAAGTAGGAAAACACCTGTATATGCATGTTTTCTGGACCTCTCCAGGGCTTTCGACCTCGTATCTTATGACTGCCTATGGAGGAAACTGTCAAATGTCAAAAACCTCCCAAGCGATATCATTGGGATGCTAAAGTATTGGTATAAAAACCAATACAATTATGTTAAGTGGGCGGGTGTCCTGTCGGATGCATACGGGTTGGAGTGCGGGGTGAGGCAGGGGGGAATCAGCTCACCCAAGCTATTCAACCTGTATGTAAACGAGCTGATCTGTGACCTCAGCAATACCAATATCGGGTGCTCCATTGACGGGCACTGCGTCAATAACATCAGCTACGCAGATGATATGGTATTGCTGAGCCCATCGATCAGTGCACTTAGGAGGCTTCTTCGCATCTGTGAGGATTATGCGGTGTCTCACGGCCTTAAGTACAATGCGACCAAGAGCGAGCTACTGGTTTTCAAAGCGGGTAACAAATGTTACGATACTATCCCACCAGTCACCTTGGGGGGCGCTCAGCTGTCCAGGGTCACGAAGTTCAAGTACCTGGGGCATTGGGTCACCGATAGTCTGTCTGACGATGTGGACGTGGAGAGGGAACGCAGAGCATTGGCAGTTCGATGTAACATGCTGGCTCGTAGGTTTGCACGTTGTACTGGGGAGGTGAAAATTACACTCTTTAGAGCGTATTGCCAATCTATGTACACGTGTGCCCTATGGGTCAGCTATACAAAAAGCTCGTACAATGCTCTGCGAGTCCAATACAATAATGCCTTCAGAGTTATGTTGGGGCTGCCGCGCTTTTGCAGTGCATCGGGGATGTTCGCGGAGAATGGCGTGCCAGATTTTTACGCACTGATGCGGACACGAATAGCATCCCTGATGCGGCGAGTGCGCGACAGCTGCAACAGCTTGGTGGCTATAGTAGCCGACAGGATGGATAGTCCAATGATGTGGCAATGGATGACCAGTCATCGTGCGTCATTCAAATATTTAAAATAAGTTGTTTTAGTGTATTTTTTGTGTGTATGTGTATGTATGTTTTGTGTATATAAAATTGTAATGTGTGTTTTGTTTTATGGACTTATGGTCTGAAATAAATTTTATTATTATTATTATTATATTATAATTCGTAATAATGACCTTACATTGTATTGAGGATATTTCGACATAATTCTATTTGTTCTATGTTAATAATAAAATTGGTTATGAAATTTTATAGATAAATTTGTGTAATTTATTTGATAGGATTGTTGTGTTTGATAAATAAATATTTTTGTGGCTTATTAGCGATAGGAAGTATAACAAACCGGTTTTACCAACATAGTTTTGTTATCTGGTTAGTCGGAGAATTTTGTACTAATTTAATCTAGTAATCTAGGCAGTATAATTCCGTTACCTTAGTGAGCTAGCAAGGGTTGTATCTATTATTTAAGTAGATTATAAATATTGAAAGAAAAAATAATATCTCGCCATCTTAATCAAATCAAATCATTTATTCGCATAAATATGAGTGGAATTGGTGATACATATAATAAGTAGCCACATATTAACCATTAGTAGTATCCAAAAATTTGTTAATTATTTAAATGATCGTTCCTTAATGAGCATATAAACTAAAGACATAATCGCAATATTTCATAATCTTGAAGAGTGGTTTGTGGGACTGGTTGTTTATTTAAAGGTTTGTAATTGCGACTTTTCAGAAGTTCGACAAGTCAGTGGTGCAACAGTCGAACTGACGTGCGACGGTGTAAAGTCACTAGTTGACCACTATAGCCAAAGTAATTATACAAAATCTTTCAAACATAGCACCACGTCTGTTTTCCCCGAAGGGGTAGGCAGAGGCGTACACAGGTGTACACCCACATTTCACCAATGCTGTTATTAGATCCCATGTAATAGGTGGTGAGCCTATTGCCATCAACCGGGCACAATTCCAAACTCCGCGTAGCTACTGAGAACTTTCTTACAGAATAACTCAATAACGCTTTGCCCAACCCGGGAATCGAATCCGAGACCTCCTGCGCAGCAGTCGCGCTTGGGACCACTAGACCAACGAGGCAAATCTTTCAAACGCATTAACGCACGCGTAGCCAAACTCTAAATTTCAGAAGGAATTATAGAGGCGCATATTCACATCCTGCTCTCGACAGTATTTTTATTTCCACAAAAAAAAAACTTTAAATACTACGCATTTATTTAATTAGCATTACTGCCTGTATTCCCCGAAGAATTAGGCAGAGGTACCGGTAGGAACGTACCGAATAAAACACCCATATTTCAGCAATGCCTTTATTAGGCCCCATAAATAAAATGAGTGGTCAGCTTATAGACACCTACTTGGTACAATTCCAAACTCGCTTCCACTAGGTACTAAGTATTTTCAAACTCACTCACACTTTTTCTGACCAGGGAATCGAACCAGGACCTTAAGCTCAACTACAGAGACTGCTCCGAGGAAACAAAGCAGCACACGCTGGAGGTGAGCCGCGCTTGACAGTAGGGGTGATCTCTCGCTTCCGGTTGTGATTAGATGGAGACATGGTCGGGAGTGAGAGCTCATGGGGAGCTGGTACCATCTTGTGCCAGGAGGTAAGGCTCGCGTAGGAGGCGGTGGAAACAGAGGGAGAGGTAAACCCCACCCAACCCTACCGCAAAATTCCTGCCAGGTGCCGTAAGGTGCTTAATGATCTCCAGCCACCGTGAGCCGTGTACTGCCGCGGCTCACATGGGTAGTTCACCGCCCGACCAGCGACAGGCTCGGGACGGCCGCGAATCACGCGCCAGCACGGGCGCCATTCCGAAGTGTCTGTGCAGGCTAACTGTGTGCATAAATCTTGAAGTGTCTCTTGCCATTCTTCAACGGACCATAACCCGTCGGGATAGCGATAAATGTAGATGCAAATTCGGAACCTCGGGAAAGGTTACAGTAGGACCATGTGGTTTTTAGTTAGTACAAGTTAGGACTTTCCACATTCCAAAAAGGATCTCAATCTCGCAGCTGCGTTTACATTAATTTCTTCTTCACATTTCACTTCTTCTGTTCATCTAGACCAATGTGTTTCTCAAGTCTTGTTAAATATATATAACAAGATTTTAGAAATGTATGCAGTGTTGTTGGGTTTTTATAATAGTCAAAGTGTTGTTGGGTTTTTATATTAGTCAAAGTGTTATTGGGTCTTTATATTAGTCAAAGTGTTGTTGGGTTTTTATATTAGTCAAAGTGTTATTGGGTCTTTATATTAGTCAAAGTATTATTGCGTCTTTATATTAGTCAAAGTGTTGTTGGGTTTTTATATTAGTCAAAGTGTTATTGGGGTCTTTATATTAGAAAATTCTCAATAGTGGCTCGGAGTTTGGAATTGTACCCGGTAGATGACAATAGGCTCACCGCATATTGGACTTAATAACAGCATTGGTAATATGTGGGTATACAACTGTGTACACCTTTGTCTACCCCTTCGAAATTATAAATGTATACTTAGGGTTTTATTTTTTCCACTAACACCAAAATCTCAAATGAAAATAAGTAGTCATGTATATTAAAATGGTTCGCCATTATCAGTTCCGTTACAAACATACCTATACCAATTAGTGACTGAACACACTGACGGGACGATAGATTGGGCCGTGTGAATGATTATCTTTATTCTCTATCTATAGTGTGTACTTGGCTTATACAGTATTGGCCGTTGATAAGAAAAAAAAATGGAAGCTGACTACTGCATAAAAAAATAAAAGTAAGATTTTAATGATTTAGAGCTGTTCTCGGTCTAGTTGTGTAGGTATTTGATATAATTGTGTGTGACGCATCAAAGATATGGGAAAAAATCCTAATGCTTGTGCTTTTTGTCTTAACAAACAAAATATTATAAAATATCAGTTATTTTTCACCAATTACTACTCACTTTAATTTTTTCGGGATTGCGATTTCAGATTATTTAGTCCAGGTTTCTTCACGATGTTTTCTTTCACCATGTATGTCTGTGACGTCTTATATTTACTAAGCAAGTGCATAGGTATTGAAAAAGTCATTTTGGTACATGCCAGATTTGAAACCACAGCTTGCGGCTCAAGAGGCAGGCCCGTAACCACTCGTCCACTACGGCAGTGTTCTCATAGTCCCATCGATAACACGGTTTTTTGGAACTTTAGTTTTTATGATTAACTTTGATTCGTTGCATCAATAAATAATTAATAAATTCTACAATAAAAAAATACCTACCTTTATTCAAACCAGTAAGCGGAAGTTATATCAACAAAAAATAATAAGCAACTTCACATTATGACGCATATTGAGGTGACATCATCTTAATAAATAAAGACTATAAAAGCGCACTTTGCCGGCGAAAGTTATTTGTAAACATTGCGAATGTTTTCTGAGAATCTAAAGGAGCGTTGTAAAAAGCATTTGGTTTCGTTTCTTAGGACCACTCTGAGACTTTTAGTACTCATCTTAATGTTTACTGAAGCTTGTAGGTAGCTCTTTAATGACACGAAGCTGAGCGAATACACCTACTGTTTTTTTTTTTATCATCTTACGGCCATGTTATGTTTACTTTATTTTATTTTGGAAATATGTAAAACAGGTGGTTACAGGCAGGGTTTGAACCCACGACTCTTGCTGTATCGCGGAAATTAAGTTCCTTTGCTTATTGTCTTAATAGGGATGCCTGCCGCCATCAATTATCATTTTTTACAATTACTGAGTGTTACGATTTTAAAGCACCGAAACGATATTGCCAGACCAACTTGTTTTTTTTTTAACGAATTAGTTTTTGTTTCTTACTTAGATGGTGGTTCAGTCGAATTTTGTCGCTGACAGTGCCGTTTAACATAAAGTACCTAAGTTGTGCGTGCTCTGGAGTGATTAAACTTAATATTAAATAAAATAAATAAATAAAATGTTTCTATATCTGGACTAATCCTGGACGTCGATTCATACCATGTTTACCAAAAAATACATACATAATTATTATACATGTACGATATATAGATAGGTACATAGGTGCTTAACCATTACTTCACGTTAACAATAAATGTTTGTTTGCTGCATCATTTTTTTATAACATTCATTGTCAATAACGGTATTAGACGTTTTTATTTAAATTAGTAAACTTAAACTGTTATTTTATATAAAAAAACGTTCAGCTTTGCTATTTATGCACACAAAGGAGGCATTTAATTTATATACGTGAAGTAGCTCGGTTTTTTTATAACGACGCCACTTCATTACGTCGTGACTATAGTGATTGATCCATTATTGATAAGAAATGCTCTTATTCCGAATGTAATTGATCGACACAGAGATACGCTCAACGCTTACTTGTTTTCATTGTTTTTTGTTCTGATATGTAATATTGTGCTAGTATTGTTTTATGGTTTTGCCTGTTATTTTATTTTTACTATTATATCCAATGTAACGCTCCATTATCTACGCACATATGAGTCATGTGCAACGTTCTGGGCGCGTCGTAACCATACATTTCTATGGTGAGTAGTTGTTTAGACCAACATTATATTTGATATCCAAGGATGAAATTAATTAAAATTTATATTCACTATGTATCTTATTAATAATCACTATGAAGCTTAGACTCGGCTCATGACTAAGGGCTCCATTCGAGTTCGAAACCAGTCGGTAATCCTGCAAAATGCGCGTGACTAGTAACCGGTGAAGAATCATTAATATGAACGTACCCCACAAAAATTATTAGGTACTCTCACATATTTTTTATAACATTGTATTGTAAATTGATATATCCAATAAATACAATACACCAAAACTTTTTTTTTTTTTTTTTTTAAATGGCCTCTTGCAGAAACCCAGAGGGGTTTTGTCTGCGTAACCGGACAATATCTAAGGCGAGGCAGTTTGATGCCTCCAGCCAGAGCATATTTTAAGATACTACAAACTAAGCAACAGCGCTAAGGGCGTCCCCTGCGGGACACGAACCTCGGCTTAGGGTGTTGCTGGGGGGACAACTAGGGACTAGCTGGGTCATATCAGTTTCCTTATTATTAAGGGACGAATTTAAAGCTACTAGCTCGGCACGGGCCGGCTCGAGCAAGGGTCGGGGCGGACATGATGAGACATTTCGCGACGGACGCGGACCTCGCCGGTGAGGTCTATAACGAGGCGGTCGAGCGCGTCGGAGTGTGCTTGTGTGTCTGTTAGACTCTTGAGCTACAGTGATCCTATCATCGGGACGGAGGAGAGCGTGACGTGGTCGGCGGATTTTGTTGATCTGGGACGGCTTGTAATCAGCGGAAGAGACAACTAAGGGATTCGGATGATTAGGGGCAGATTCGAAGTATCTCTTCGATGCCCTTTTCATGAATTGCCTAACAGTAGGCACTCTGAGGTCGAGGTGGAGTTGATGGTTCCTAATGAACCATGGAGCGCCTGTCGCTTTACGAAGGAATCGATTTTGCAGGGTTTGCATCCTATGGATTTTGTAATACTTAACGTGTGCGAACACGACGCTAGCATACGTCATAATGGGTCTAATGCACGTAGTATAGAGCCTAACCTTAAGGTTAAGTGACAATTTACTGCGCGCATTTGTCATGGGGAATAGACGGCCGACAGCGAAGGCCGCGCGGTTGCGTACCGTCTTAATGTGCGGACGGAAGGACAGTTTGTGATCTAGAATCACACCCAGGTATTTGGCTTGCAGTTCCCAAGGGATTGGCTTGCCGAACATTGTAATGGGTCGAAGCTGGGGAAGAAATTCCCCGGCGCCCGTTCTCGAAAAGAGAACGGCGGCGCTCTTATCTGGATTAACCTCAATCCTCCATTTCCTGAACCAAGCGCCTAAGGCGTTGGCCGAGGTCTGGAGATATCGGGTAATACAGTCAAGACTCCTACCGGTGTAATAGATGGCCGTGTCATCGGCGAAAAGAGCTAACTTGGTTTTGCCACTTTTGGGAATATCGCTGGTGTACAGCGCGAAGAGAAGAGGTGATAGCACAGAGCCCTGAGGGACTCCGGCTTGGATCCGATGAGGGGACGATAGAACGCCCTCTACGCGATAGCGGAAGCTACGGTTCGATAGAAAATCTCGAATGATGAGTACGAGACGGTCAGGCACTTGGAATTGGTACAGCTTATAGATTAAGCCGTTGTGCCAGACCTTGTCGAAGGCTTTAGCAACGTCGAAGAATAATACGCCCGTTTTCATCTTGCCCATGAAGCCTGCGCTTATGTGCTCAACGATACGGTGCAACTGATGGATGCATGAGTGTTTGGCTCGAAAGCCAAACTGCTCGCTAGGAAGAAGCTTATTGGATTCGGCATAATCCCTTAAACGAATATAAATTAGCCTTTCATAGATCTTTCCGAAGACGTTTAGAAGACTGATCGGGCGATAACTAGTCGGCTCACACTTAAGCTTACCGGGCTTTGGAAAACCTATAACTGTTGCCTGTTTCCACGATTCTGGGAAGATATTGTTGGCCAGTGCCGCATTGAAGATGGCGGTCATGAGTACTATCAGAGGTGCGGGAAAGTATTTAATCACTTTATTGGTGATCCCGTCTGAGCCTGGGGCCTTCCTGGGTTTGAGGTTCCTCACGATCGTTCTGACTTCGTCTACGGTGACGGGGGGCAAGGGTTCGTCGGAGTCGTCTGGGGGCGGGAGTGCAGTTCTACGTTTGGCTTCAGCATCGACCTTGGACAGGTGAGCTTTGTCTACTGGTAGAGTGCTAGGCGTACATTGGGCTTCTAAACTGTCGGCTAGTACTTCTGACTTTTCGTCGTCATCAAAAGCAGGTCGTTGATTAGGTCTATTGAGCGGGGGTATAGCGGCGCATTGATCGGATTTTAATTTCCGCTGCAATTGCCAGAAAGCTTGATGGGTGGGTTCTATATCATCGAGCATTTTGTCCCATTTAGCTTCCCGCATTTCCGATATGCGCTTCCTCACAGTACGCTGCAAGGTGCGCATATGGATACGGTTAGCTTCATTGGGGAAACTGTCGTAGGCACGGATAGCTGCGTTTTTCTCTGTCAACAGTTCACGTACATCATCCGGCAGTTTCCAGCGGTGTTCATCCACCTCCGGGACTTGCCGTGAACATTCGTTCACTACGGATTGCACGTGACTGGTGAGGGAGTCGATCGCAGTCACCGTGTCGGCAACAGACAGTATATTATCGGGAATTGAGTCTAAATGCACAGAAGAGGTTGACTTGAGGCGTTCCTCTAGTCTTCCCCAATCGGTGGTGGTTTTAGTGGGGACAGGTTGATCTGGGTCTGAGGGACCTGAGCGGGGGCCTAATACTAGGATTACTGGTCTATGGTCAGAGTCAAGCTCTTGTAGCGTCTCTATAGAACGTAAACCGAGGTTTACGTTCTTTAGAATCGCTATGTCGAGTATGTCAGGTTGGTGGTTTACATTGTCAGGGAAGTGGGTAGGGCTCATCGGGGCAATGATATCGAAGTTAAGTTCGATACCTAATTGTTCGAGGTGTCTGCCTCGTGTGGTCGTCGTATTGCAACACCAGGATTCATTTTTGGCGTTAAGGTCGCCAGCAATGATAACTGAGTCGCTCAGAGCAAATAAGGATTTAATGTCGGGAGTTAAGTTAACCTTCGATGTGACTTTAGGTGGAAGGTATGCCGAGACGATGGTAATTGGCTGGTGTCCTGTCATGCCTAGCCGGCATATAGAAGCCTCTATGTGAGAAAGAGGTGGGAGGTCCATAGGGATGCAGTATAGCGATTTTTTGTAATAAATGAGTGTACCGCCCGCCTGGCAACGGGTTCTGTCGTTGCGCACTATTCTATAGTTTGCAATTCCAGGGTTCCTCTGGGCGGGTTTGAGAAAGGTCTCTTGCACGAGGAAGACGTCAATTTGATGGTCGCGTAAGAAGGTCGCGATTTCGTCACGTTGGCCGTTTATGCTATTAGCGTTAAAGTAACCTAACTTAAGGGATCGGGGCTTAAATTTACTATTTTCGGTATCCATTAGTTACCGTTAAAGTTGATATTAGCTAGGGCGTCAGTGATGTCTTTATACTCGAGCATCACTTGTAGAATAGCAAAGCCGTTGCCTTGCATGGAGCGCAGAGTCTGTGCTAGTGCGCTGAACCTATCTGAGCTAATGAGCGAGAAAACGCTCTGAACTACTTCTAGGTCCGATCCAATTGATGGCTGACTGCTAGCTGCTAGCTGAGCGGGGGCCTGTTTAGGGAGAGACGCGGGCGCAACCTGTGGGGGTTGTACTGGCATAGGTGAGGGGGCGGGTATGGGGATCGCCATCAGTGGCGGAATGACGGTAGGCTGATAAGCCGGGGAGGATTTCAAAGCCGGAAACGCTTGCTGGTGGTTCAGCGCGATCCATGGTGAAGGCCGTTGTGGACTTAGTCGCTCGGGCAGCTTTGAGGACGGTTGCTCTCTGATGGTTCGCTCGGCATTACGTTTCCCGAGTTTCGAGTTGACGTTCGGTTTTTTAGGTGCCTTAGGGCACCCACGATAATTAGCTGGATGTCCTGATTCGCCGCACAGGACGCAGCTGGGAGGGTCGGTGCAGAGGGACCTATCTTTAGGCCTCTCACAGGCGTTAGTGCCATGGTCACCGAGGCACTTAACGCATCTGGGTTTTGCAAAGCAATTACGCTGTGCATGACCGTAGAGTTGGCAATTGTGGCATTGCCCGATATAGCCCGACTTATGCGGGTTTTCAACTTTAATGCCGGAAAGATGGCACAAAGTTTTTAAATTGTACAGTGCTTTCGAGCCCGGGCCCTGTTCGCACACTACTAGCACCATTGCGAATGATGGTCCGCCACGAGCGCGGTGCATGCGGTGCACTTCTACGACCGGGATCTGTTGCGACTTAAGGTCGCTTAGAATCGACGATGTCTCGATCTCTGTGGGTACTCCGCGAATCACGACGCGGATGAGGCGCTCCTCTTGGAGGGCGTAAGTGTGGAAGGATACTGCCTTTTCCCGAAGGAGATTGGTCAGTGTACGAAAATCACTGGGAGAGGGCACCTGGACTTTGATGCCTTGTTGGGTATTCCTGGCCTGAGTGTAGTTGACTTTCTTGTCAACACACCATTTAGAAATATCAGTCCACTTCGCCTTGTCCTGAATGTAGACGGGCGGGGGAGTACACCAAAACTTTCGAACATTTGTTTTTATATAGAGGTTTGTATTCAAACAGTTACCGATGCCATTAACAATTTATTATCGGGCAAACATCTATGTTTTGTGATGAGTCAACACTTTCACATTGATCGCATCTGCCTAAAACGTTTGGGTAGCGAAATGATACGGTATATTAAAGGTTATTTGAATATTGACACCTTTGGGTTATTTTCGAAAATGTTTTTTTTTAATTCTATCACGTAAATTTTGTCTTCCTAGCCTTTTCACAACAACGTTAGGGTCGACTTCAAGTCTAACCGGATGCAGCTTAATACCAGTATTCTACATGGAGCGACTGCCTATCTGTCCTCCACAACCCAGTAACTGGGTAACACGATATCTCGTGGTATGACTGGTCGTCAGACTTTCAGGCCTCTGACTACCCGTAACGGCTGTCATAGATCTTAATTTGACAACCGGGACCGACGGCTTAACGTGCTCTCCGAGGCACGGTGGGGTCTCGGTATGAAATGATGGTTACCCATCCACAGACCGACCGCGGCAAGCGCAGCTTAACCTTGATCCATCGATCTGTACGGCTGTTATTTAGCCACGAGCCCCCATAATATGTACGTAAATAACGAATATAAATTGTGTATTAGCATTATTCAAGCAATAAATAATGTTCCTTCTCAAGCCTTTTGAACACTGGCAAAGATTGGGCACGTCTGTACAGAGACGGATTTATCAACAAATGTTGTGGACTTAATAACATTGGTGAAATGTGGGTGTAGTTTAAAATTAATTTAAATGGCTTGCTTACAGGATGGCTGTGTGGTCACAGGCCTGCCTCTTGAGCCCGAGGTTGTGGTTTTCAGCTTGGCATATACCGATATAACTTTTTAAATAACATAAGTACTTTCATAATTAATGTAAGATGGTAAAGGAAAATATAGTGAAGAAATCGTTTGAAATCCTCTAGCTCGAAATAAATTATCCTGCTCTTGCCTTCTCTGTATGAAAAGAGGCCCTTGTACTGCAGTAGAAAATAAATAGTAGTAGCAGAGGTATGACTGGTTGTCAGAGTTCTGACTGATCTGATCTGAGAGATCTTCATTAACTTTGTGAGAGACTGGTGCCTGATGTAGGTTTAATAAAAGCCTGTATTACAGGTCACCAGGTCCCTCCCGCCATTAATAAGTAGAAAAATATATAAATTTTGTACTGAACACATTTGAGAGATTAGAGAATGCGGGCTACATAGCATCACGCCTTGTATTCTTAGGCAGGCAGAGGTGTAAACACTTGTACACCCTTTTTCACCGGTGCTGTTACTAAGTCCCATGTAATAGGTGGTGAGCCTATTGCCATCTACCGGGCACAAATCTAGACTCCGGGCTGCTACTGAGAATTTCCTAACAGAATACTCAATAACACTTTGCCCGACCTGGGATTCGAACCCAGGACCTCGTGCTCAGCAGTCGCGTTCATCACTTGACCAACGAGGCAGTTCTTTACTTCATTGTAACTAAATTTGTACCTGTTCGTGTAGTCTTTTTTATTTCTATTTTAAATAGCAACACACAATTAGGGTGCACTTCTGTCTGTTCCTTCGAGAAACTTAAGCGTCGTTTTATCAATGCTATTATTATCTACTATATACTCCTTCCGACCGTATTTCGGTCACGGCGGCCTATCTCCACTGAGATTAGCCAAGTACGCAGGAGATATTATAGTCCACAAGTGTATGTGCAATCACAGGTGGACTCCCCCTTCCTTCACTCTCATATTCCGATGGGACGGAAATCCGACACGACCAGAGAGAGATCGGGCGCAGGACCGACGGCTTTATGTGCTCTCCGAGGCACGAGGGTGTCACACCACCAACTTCCTGACTCCGGGCAGCTACTGAGAATTTCCTAACAGAAAAATCCAATAATACTTTGCCCGACCTGGGAATCGAACCCAAGACCTGACGCTCAGCAGCCCCACTTGCGACCACTAGACCAACGAGTCAGTATTATCTACTATGTAATATGTGGTGATCCTAGTGACTTCAACCGGGCACAATTCACAAACATAATAATACTTGCCTAACCTGGGTATTAAGACCCGTTCAGTAGTTACGTTTACAACCTTTAGACTATTGAAGCAGTCAATTATATTCCATATTCTCCATATTCGAACCAATAAGCTGTTTTACCACACTAGAAATAATTGCAAAAAAAAACTCCCACAAAACTGACCTATTTATCACACAAACCTAAAGCTAGGCAACCAAAAATAAACGAGGATTCAACTGGAAACAAAGTAGAAATTCAATTTGCTGTGTCCTCGACAAAAACTGTTGGACACAACGTACGTAGCCCCCATATTTGGGGCGTAGCCCACAAACAAAGCAACAATAAAATATGTAGCATATACATAGAGGGAAATTTATCGGAAACCGCGGTACGGGCAATGGTTGCGTGCATGTCGAAACATGCATTCGATTGGGGCCTTAACACTTGTTAAAGTCACTATTTCATGTTACCTGCGAAGTGTGACTTTGCAAAAAATACGATCAAATGCGAAACGGACTCACGGCCGTATAATATAATATACTTTTTGTGTGATATAACTAACGGTTTCACGGAAGGTACCTGCGTTAAACTTCATGTCTTTGAAAAATATGACCAAATTCGATTCGGTTTAGCGCCCTCAAGGTTCCATTTAAGTATTAATTGTTGATTTGTGAATCTGCTTCTGCCGGACAAAAATTAATAATTTTTAAATTGAAATGTGGAGAGAAATATGACAGGTAACAACTAAAGATATATAGAATAGGAAGGAAGCTTTACCACTGTTGCTCAGCATGCCTTTTATATGTCACTTATCAGAATATACTGTGGCCGTTACTGCCAATTTCTTTTGGATAAAAATATCCTGTGTCCTAATCAAAGAATATTTTTTTTGTCTCCCCTTTGAAGAGAAGTTATCGTCTTGATGGTACTATGGTAATTACCAATATTTTATCCATGTCCATTTAACTATTAGCTTGAATTATACATAAATCCCATCAAAAGAAGCTACCTATGAAAATAGGACCTTCATCCTACTAAACTTCATCTAAATCCATTCAGTAGTTTTTGCGTAATTGATTATTAAACAACCAGAACAAACACAACTTTGAAAACTTTCATATTTATAATTTATTAGTTATTTTAGTATTATTTCCATACAAATCCAAGAATAACAATTAAATTTCTATCACCCAGCCAAACAATTACCACAAAATGATGAATCTTAATTACAAATTACTGGCTACAAAATAAATCATTTCACGAAAGCCAATGGTAACGCCTCCACTAACTCCAGCCCAATCAAAATTCCACCTCAACACCTTCATTTAAAGTTCAATATACATTCAATGGCCAATCGTTTGAATTTCACACATCAAAAATTCTAGAAATACGAACGTGCCGTCCACGCAACGGTGAAAATAATTAATTTCTACCAAATCCATTACTGTTGAGTGCTCTATGAAACTGTTGGCTTAACAATAACTCGACGCTTTTTAATAATCATAGTGCTATGGCGCTTAATGCTGGTTTGTTTATTTTTAATGAAGTTCTTTTTTTGATTACTAATTAATTGGTTGTTAATATTTTTAATGGGCCGCTGTACCGCGACTGTCCGCGTGAAATCATTAAAAAAAAAAAAAACTGTGCCAAAAAAGTGGCTGTACTGCGTTGTGGGTCTAGTCGTCCTAAGCACGACTGCTGACCATGAGGTCTTGGGTTCGATTCCCAGGTCAGGCAAAGTGTTATTAGATTTTTCTTTAGGAAACTCCCAGTAACAGCGGCGCTTTGGAATTGTACCCGGTAGATGGCAATAGGCTTACCACCTATTACATGGAACTTAATAACGGCATTGGTGTATGTGGATGTACAACTGCGTACACCTCTACTACCCCTTCGGACAATACAGGCGTGATGCTACGTATGTATGTAAGCTGCTGAAGATAGATTTTTCTAAATAGCTCTAGGTACCGGAAAAGCTAAGGTATTTTCAGGTATAACTTACGTAGGTATCAAAGAGCACCAAAAAGCAACGACAGTGCGGTTGGCGCATTGATGAGGTTCTGCGCCGCGGGTCGCGGATTCGATTCCCACACGGGATAAATATTTGTATGATTTGCGGATAAATTGTTCCGGTGGTGTGACACCCTCGTACTTTGAAGAGCACGTAAAGTCATCGGTTCTCCTGCGCCGGATCTCTTTCCTGTTTCGGATCACCGTGGTGATATTACGCTGGGACAGAAAATTCGGTCGGGAGTACCCATACAATTATTTTACTTTCATTTTGATCAAAACACCAAACCAAATACATGCCAATCCTAGAAATATGTAAATCTGGTTTCCACCTCTCCATATATCCTCCTTTCAAATAAACATGAAACCGAAGATGGTTTGGCATTTCAGGATTGACGATGCAGAAGGTCGATATTGCAAATTTCGAGAGAAATTGAGATTGTAATGCATACAAATGTAAACCCTATTTATAACATGCATGATGAATGTTAAATACTTCTACACGTTACCATAATAACATATAGTCCTCCTTATCTGTTTCTGTAACGTTGACCCCAACGGCTATTTCCAAAGTCAACGTCTAAAGTTTTTATTTCACATCAACCACTTTAAAAGGAACTTATGAAAAAATAGTGTTTTGTATTTTTTATTAATTGTTTTTTTTATGGGATCGGGGCAAACGAGCAGATGGATCCCTTGATGGTAAGCGATTACTACCGCCCATGAATACCCGCAACCCCAGAGAAGTTATAAGTGCGTTGCCAGCCTTTTAAACGGTTTGGGCCTCCGGTACCCTCATCCACTAGGCGAAACACAACGCAAGCCTAGATTTACGCCGGTTTTCTGTGAAGCTGTGGTATCACTCCGGTCGGTCGTGCCGAAGCGTGGCTCTCCCACGGTAAATTTATATAATTATACATGTCAGTCCATTAGGTGTAACCTTAAATTTACAAACAGCTACATTAATTAGTGCTACTATAGAATGCTAGCTCATATAGCCTTAAAGCCCGCTCCAATCCGCCCGTTCATCCAAAATACCCTGGATAATACCGATATCCAAGCATTTACCCCCTGCTGCTCCATAAATGGGTCGGGCAAACTGTTATTGAGTTTTTCTGTTAGAATATTCATATTAGCACCCAAAAATTGTGCCCGGTAGATGGCAATAGGCTCACCACCTATTACATGGGACTTAATAACAGCATTGGTGAAATGTGAGTGTACACCTCTGCCTACCCCTTCGGCGAATACAGGCGTGATGCTATGTAGCATACATAATCACATTTCTTTCGTTTTGATTCTTGATACATTCCATCAACAAGTGTTGAACATCATCTAAAACACCACTCAAAATTTTGTTGTACGTTTCTAAAATAGGTGTTTCCTATAGAAAAGAACCAGCAAGAAACTCCATGGTTACTCTTTTGACCTTCATATTTCTTACAGTATTTGTACATGGTGAAAATGTCGTGGTGGCCGAGAGGTTACGGGCCCGCTTCCTGAGCCACAGGTTGTGGGTTCAAACCTGGCATGTACCAATGTGACTTTTTCAATGTCATATGTACTTTCTTAGTTAATCAAGGAAACTGACATTCGGTGAAGGAAGACATCGTGAGAAAACCTGGACTTGGTAGTCTGAAATCGCCAACCCGCAGTGACCTAGCGTGGTTCTTAAGCTCGTGCCTTCTCAGTATGAGAAGAGGCCCTTGCCCTGCAGTGGGAAAGTTATAGGCTGGTTATTTATTTGTACATACATAATTTAGCAAGAGGAATGCGAGAACAGTGTAATCTTCCTCTTTCCTTTCGTGAGCCCTAATATGACTCGCTGGACCGAACTTGGTCATAAGTAATGCATCCTAAACCCTGCCTGGTACTGGTTTTTCAGTCTATTAGACCATAATAACATTACTGCCGCGTTGGTGTAGGGGTCCCAAACGCGAATGCTGAGCATGAGGTTTCGAGTTCGATTCCCGGGTCGAGCAAAGTGTTATTGAGTTTTTCTGTTACAAAATTCTCAGTAGCAGCCCGGAATTTGGAATTGTGCCCGATAGATGGCAATAGGCTCACCACCTATTACATGGGACTTAATAACAGCATTGGTGAAATGTGGGTGTACTAAAGTGTACACCTCTGCCTTTCCCTTCGGGGAATACAGGCGTGATGCTATATTATGTTATTTTATAACATAACCAGCTCATAACTGTTCCTCTACAGGGCAAGGGCCTCTTCTCATACAGAGAAGGCATGAGCATTAATCACCGCGCTAACCCACTGTTAGCGATTAGACTATTTATTTTCTACTGCAGTAAATAGCCTCTTCTCATACAAAGAAGGCAAGAGCACGGTACTTTATTTGGAGCTAGAAGATTTCAGATGATTTCTTCACTTTTTTTTTTCCTAATCTTACATTAATTTATTATTCAAGATATGTCTTTGAAAAAGCATTAACGCATGCTTAGCTTAATATTGTAACTTTAATTTATTATCTTTATTTTTTTTTAAATACATATTAATTATAATTTTAAATACGTATTAAAAAACCACCGGTGTCGGAAACAGGGTCCAAGCCACCGGTGGTTAGGGCTCCATCGAGAGAAACCTCCTGACAATTCGTGCCGTGTCAAGGAGTACTGCTCTCTGCATCAAGCTCTTGACCCAGCTGCCTAACGAGAGCCTCCTAAGATGTTTGTCGAGGCTCTTGGGTATTAACCCATTGGCTGAGACGACTATCGGCACAATGATTGCTGAGTCAACATCCCACATATCGACAACCTCGTGTGCTAAGTCAAGATATTTGAATTCTTTATCTTTCTCGGCTTTCACGAGGTTCTCGTCATGAGGGATAGTGATATCAATAATCATTGTGCGACGCTCTGATCGATCTATCACCACTATATCAGGCTTATTGGCAACAATAGTTCTGTCAGTGATGATAGATCGATCCCAGTACAATGTGACACTACCATTTTCGAAAACTGGGTCGGGCACATATTTGTAGTACGGTACTTCTGGTTCCACAAGTCTGTATTGCAGAGCAAGCTGCTGGTGTATAATCCTGGCTACAAGGTTATGCCTGTGCAAGTACTCGCCATTAGCAAGACGAGAACAACCGGAGATAATGTGTCGGATGGATTCCCCCGGACGGTGGCATGCCCGACACATGTCAACCGTACCATCCTTCACAATATACTTCCGGCAATTATTCGTCATGATAACTTCATCCATAATTGCACAAACAAAACCTTCGGTTTCCCCGAAAAGATCACCGAAACGTAGCCAGGCCACGGACGCAAGGGTATCTACATCGTGCCCATGAAGGGCCCGGTAAAAACGCCCGTGGAGTTCCTTGCTTTGCCATACATCTTTGCGGTCATTGGTACTGAGTGCTACAAGATTGTGCCAGTTCTCTTTCGCCAAGGAGAGCGGAGTGAGTCCTTTATCTACACTGACCACATCTCGATGCATACCCACCTCGGTGCGGAGGAAATAACCTCTGAGACTGTTCACCTCACGGTTATGTAGGCTCTTAGCATTTAAAAAACCACGACCCCCGCACTTCCGCGAGATGTACAGTCTCATCACCGATGATCGTGGGTGGTGCATTCGGTACGCGGTCAGCAGTGTACGGACTCTTCTATCCAGGGCATCAAGTTCCGTCTGAGTCCACTTGAGTATGCCGAAGGAGTACATCAACACCGGCATGACCCAACCGTTAAAGGCACGCACCTTGTTTCCGCCCGACAAAAGACTTTAATTTTATTATTAAAGTACTTAAGCCATTTAAAAAGTTACCTTGGTATATGCTTAAAACGACAACCTCGGGCTCACGAGGCAGGCCGGTCACCACTCAGCCATCCTGTAAGCAAGCCATATCTACATTTAAATTAATTTTCAACTGAGGATTATTCTTTGTAGTTGCCCAAGAAGGCCCAAAAAATTTTCAAAAATCATAAAGAGTACGGACAACATTTTACTTAATTTTTGTGGTAAAAATAATACGACAAAGTCAAAGCATTTATTTCAATTAGACCACTTATAGGCACTTTTGAATTGTCAAAAACTAGTTGTCACGTTCTAAAGTGTCCTTTCCTATGGAGAAGAACGGGCAAGTACTTTTATTATTAATGTAAGATGGTGAAGGAAAATATAGTGAAGAAATCGTTTGAAATCCTCTAGCTCGAAATAAACTAGCGTGCTCTTGCCTTCTCTGCATGAGGAGAGCCCCTTGTCCTGCAGTAGAAAATAAATAGTAGTAGCTGAGTTTGTTGGCAGAGCGCCTCGAGAATAAATCCGAGAGGCGCAAGTTCAAATCCTGCTTCACAGAAAGTGAAAATTAATTCGCACACGACTCCAAAATGTCTGTGACTAGAGTTCGAACCTGTGGCTTTTCGATGCAAGTCCAACAGTCATGCCAAGCTATGTCTGGTATTCACTATACATACTCACTTTTCTGTCAAACACACTCGCAAGTCCTAAAACCGACCAATAACGGGTTCCATCTGAATATCGCAATAGTAGTGACTCAAAAAAAAGGACTGTCGAATCGGGTCCACATATACAGTCAGATTGATCGGCGCGCGTAGGATATTGCCACCACCTGCCACGTTTCGGATTGATTGGCGATCGCAATGTGTCGGAATGAACAGTTAGGGGTGTTCCAGACTGTGTTTTTTTGCTTTTAGCAATGGTTTGAGTTAGTATCAGTTGTTTTATGTGATTGATATGCAAAAAGAAGCTGGAAAATGGTTACTTATATTATTTCCCAATCCTCCATATATATTTTATATTTTTTTTAAATAATATCCCAATTAATAGTATTTCTTTGACATGACAAAAAAACTGTCGCTGCACGAGGAAAAGGCGTTTTCCACGATTTAATTTGATAATTGGACTGATTCCTCTCCTGTTATAACCACCAGCTTCTACTCGCGACTTCGTCTGCCTGGACGTCAGAATTGTGTACAGTTTGGTTAAAAACTATCATTTTGTGTTAATCCAGGCTCTGTATTAACTATTTATTTGCCATTTCCATCGATCCTCACAAACTTTCACATTTGTAGGATTACTTGCTTTGCCAATATGTGAGAAGTACACATATTCGCATTTCCAATCGTTGCAGATGAAGCGAAACAATACACTTAAAATTTTCACAAAAGGAAAATACTCCGAGCGGACCTATTATCTACATGGGTATATCCGCTGTAAGCTTATAAATTTATCCACACAAAGGTTGTAGGAATCCTCGCGTACTTCCTCACTGCTTGGGGCACGAAGCTCAAAGAGCCAGATCGCGATAGCGCGAGACGGTTCCGTACGGGGCTTATGTGAGAGTGAGCAATTTATGCGTTTTAATTTAAGTTTCGGATTGAATTGTGGGGCGAATGTGGGTAGTGGAGTAAATGTAGTTGGTATTGAAGTAGGAGCCATGCCTTCAAATAAGATTTTAAAGATTGGGGTTGCAACAAAAAAAAAGTGCTAGTAGATATATATACTGGAAGTGATATTTTGATTCTCAATGACACAAATATAAGTTCATAATATCATCTAATTTTGAAATCATCATTTCAAAATTAGATGACGTTAATATAGGAAACAAATTATTCGTTTTGAACAGCGTTACCAAAACAAGTCAGAGGGTGGCTTAAATAACTATGTCATCAGGTAAAGTCCTAAGCTCCACCACGGTCTTTTCGAAGTCATGTGCGTATTTTAAATTAATTATCACTTGCTTAAAACGATGAAGGATAACATCCTGAGGAAACCAGCACACCTGAGAGATGTTCTCGCTAGTGTGTAAAGCCATGTCAGAGACCTACGGGTGTTTTAAACTCTAACACTAGGTTGTTCATCAACCACACAATAAGAAGTTCCTAACTACATAACAAAATGTATTACTATTATTATTATTGATAATATAGAGACTTAAAACAACTTTTAACCGGATTAATCGCGTGTATTATTGGTTTTTTGTTTTTCCTGAGGACTGTCCTCCGAAAAACAAAAAACCAATAATACACGCGATTAATCCGGTTAAAAGTTGTTTTATTTCAATGTGTAGTGATCGCGCAAACTTAAGATATTACTATATAGAGACTTAATTTATTTATTTATTTATAAGGCACACCAACAGCATATTCACAAATAATATTTAAGTAGACATTTGTACATACTTTCTCCTGTGCAAATAAGTTACTTAAAGGCATGCAAGTCTTTTGTATATGATTCGAGTAGCTGTTATTTCATGAAATTATGTAACTGATTACACATTCAATGAGTTATTTATCAATAATATAAAATAAGTAATATACGTTATACAGAAATACGCACAGATTAAATTTCAGATATCAATCACTTTAGTACTTTATATAGCCACACTTACGTTAAATGATTCATTCTTGATATTATCATGATTCAATTCCCTTTGAGTTATCTATGATGACAGTAATCTAACTTATTTAAGCAACAATGTGTTTTGACTGCATTGACTGATAAACAGATACATACACTTTAAAATTAATCTTATTCATCTCATCGTCCTTTAATGTCTAAGAAGTTTATTGTTAGACGTTATAGGTTTTTATCTATTTTTATACAGATTATTGTGACGGATGGATGTCAGATAAATATTTGTCAATCTCAGCACAGATTAGTAATATATGTCTCAGTATGTTGTTGATAGCAAATGGAAATCAAAAAGATATTTCCCAGAATGTCGACTATTATAAAGACAAATTTTTCCTCAGGCCACAGAAATTTGTTCAAAACAGGTATTCGATTCTTGAACATGAAATTATTACCCGTACACACCTATTGTTATTAAAAAAGTAATTTGGCCATTATATACGAGTATAGTTCTAGTATGGTTACTGAACATTATTTGTCATGAAATCTAATAGTATAAATAGTATAAAATTACAAATGTGGTATTTAAAGCATTAAGCGTAAACAGAGGTGAACACCAATGCTGTTATTTAAACCTGTGTGAGTCCACAGCCATCTGGTTGACACTCCGGGCTGCTACTAAGAATTTCCTAATAGAAACACACAATAACACTTTGCTTGATTTATAAATCGAACCTAGAACAGCAACCGCGCTTTGGACCACTAGACCAACGAGGCAGTTAAATAAAGGATAAAATCAAGCATGTAGATTCAATTCTAAGTCGACGAATAAAATGATCTTGGCTACATTTCACATAAAGAGATCCAAACTAGCTGACCGCGCTCTCATATAGCGTAATGGCCGGCGGCTAAATCTTCACATGGTGTTTTACAGTCTCAGTCAATAGGAGCCTCTTCTCGGTTTAATCGTAAAAGTAGCGGTGCATTTGTACTAGATGCTGGAGAATGGATAATGGCTACTTTTTGGATGGTTGTCCAAGTCATTTTTTTTATAAGGCTTTATAAATACTTGCGAGAGTGGATGGAAGAGTCGGGGCAGGCCCAACTCGACAAACGTACAGCAATCAAATTGCTGACTTTCTCAAAAAAGACAGGTCAGGGGCCACCTGGGTCATTCTTCGAGTTGGATCCTTTGCGTCATTATCCTCGCTTTTAATATTTTTATGAAAATAACTTTAGAATGTTATAATTTTCATTAATATAAGTTCATGGATATACAATCCGCTTGTATTAATGAACATTTTATTATTTCTAAGTTAGTTTCATAAAAATATTAAAAGCGAGGATAATGACGCAAAGGATCCAACTCGAAGAATGACCCACCTATATCGACGAGCATGCATGAAGCGGTTAATGAACATAGATGAAGCGAAAGAAGTGAGTTAAAATCGTAGCAAATGGAAATCGATAATCTCTGCCACCCCAATGAGAAACAGGTGTCATTGTATGTATGTGTAAGAATAGAATGTACCAAAGAATAGAATTTGAAATGACGAAATCCGTTGAGGAACCAAGGTAATTGTTATAGCTCGTGGTAAATGCAGCTATGATCCCGGGACCCCGGTAAAGGTTATAAGAGGTTTGTGTGGTTTTTAGTCGGTAGGAGTCCGGCACAGAGTCCATGATGGATTTTCCACAAAAGAAGGTAGTCGACATAGCTCCCAAAGTTGAACTGGCAGTAGGCAGGCTGTACGACGCCCCCTGATAGATCGATGACATTACAAAGTTCGCAGGCAGACGGTAGATGGAGTGGGCCATCCATTTTGGAAATTTATAGAGAGGCCTATGTCTAGCACTGGAAGTCTAATGGCTGATATAATGATGATAATGCTGCCCTGAAGGATTAGGTAGAGGTAGTGTTGTTCATACGCCAACATTTCCCCAAAACCGTTATTTTAATAACGGTTTTGGGGAAACTCCATGAACTAAGTAGCCTATTGTCATCCACCGGTCCATGCTCCGGGCTGCTACCCAGAAATTGTTAACAGAGCAGAACAGAAAACCCTTAATTAACTCCACATTAAAATAACATTTAAAAAAATACTGGATTGCTTCAACAATCTAGTGGTAGCAAGCGTTGCTGATGAGTGTGACGTCCTTGGTTCGAGGCCGGGGTCGAGCGTAGTGTTATTCGGCTTTACTGATATGAAATTCTCAGTAGCAGCCCGGAGTTAAGAAGCGGTGTGAGACCCCCGTGCTTCGGAGAGCACGTAAAGCCGTAGGTCCTGCGTTTGATCTCTCTTCGGTCATGTCGGATTACCGTTCCATAGAACAATGAGAGTGTAGGAAGAGGGAGTGCACATGAATTTGCGCATACACTTGTGCATTATGTCTCCTGCATACATGGCGAATCTCCGTGAAAATAGACCGCCGTGATCGAAAATTCGGTCAAGTGTATATTAATACCGTGTAGTACTGAACAAAAAAAATGTATTATCAAATGTAATAATTTATTCATATTAACTAGGTATATAGGTTTCACAAAAACTTCGCCAGCATGGCCATTATTATAATTCCTATTGATGCCTTTACTCCATGTCCACTGTTCATGTACCCGAACCTCTTGGATTGGTGAATCATTTCCAGTAGCGAGTCCATGACTTCCTGGCTGTTTGGCAGGATCTGGTCAGCAGGGAGTAGGAACCCGTAGGCACCTCTGTCTCGGAGCTCATAGCAGTATACGAGGGGAATATCCAGGTGTTCTTTGACCCAATCTATACTGCCTCCTGTAGCTCGGTCTGGAAAAGTATTAGACACATGTGTCAAATCCAGTAATATGAGATTACTCAATAATTATTCCTGCCTCGTTGGTCTAGTGGTACCAAGTACGATTGCTGAGCATGAGGTCTTGGGTTCAATTCCCGGGTCGGGCAAAGTGTTGTTGAGCTTTTCTGATAGAAAATACTCAGTAGCAGCCCAGAGTTCGATAGATGGCAATAGGCTCACCTCTGTCTACCCCTTCGAGGAATACAGGGGTCAAAATAATGAGTTCTGTTTTGAGCAACAGTCAATCAGTTTCTAATATTCGTGGTTTTTTTTATGCAATTACTTATTCTTCAGTACTTGAGACAAAAAAAATCTTACAATATTTTTCTTTCATTTTAACGCGAATTTTTTATCGACATGCGTGCGAGGCCTGCAACATTCACTTTGTTATAGAACTACAATAATATCGCGCAGTATATGTTTGCAGTGCGCTCCCAGCATAGGTACCTAATTTTTGTTTCTTAATTTCTGTTTAATAACAATACAAACGGTAATTCATAAAAATAGACTAGTAATCAATGTATTGAATTAGAATGGTATTTTTAGGGTTCCGTACCTAAAAAAGAAAAACGGCACCCTTATAGGATCACTTTGTTGTCTGTCCGTCTGTCTGTCAAGACTATCTCGGGAACGCTTGGAGGTATCTAGTTGAAATTTTAACCACATAGGTCACAGCCCCTTGAAACTGAGAAAAATCTAACTTCTAAGTTAACGTAAACAAAAGATAAGACTATTATAGCCAAGTCTAACAACATAATTTTGATCTCCAACACGACACTGAACATTTAATAAAATATTTATATATTTTTAGATAAATCTTTGAAAAGCAGTAACGCATTCTTAGCGAACTCTAAAGTTATTATATTAAATGGAAAAACCGACCTCGAGGTCTATTTGGCTTAGTGGTCAGAGTATTTATCCGGGAGGCGCAGGTTCGAATCCTGCTCGCGAACGTATTCTTTTTCATTTAATATACTTACAAATAGCTTCAGCTATGTTTCCTGTAACATATTGAGTTCCATATCTAACTGATAAAGCACCCATGGCACGCCTGCCTATGTTTATCTGAAATTGGGCAAGAACATATAAAATAGTTTATAGTCTCAATTCTCTACAATTAAAATAAGGGCTGCATTGTAACTCTTGAAGAGACTGACTCATATCGTTCTTTTGATTGTCAAACTGGCTCGAAAAATATTAAAGATTGCGGATTCTACATTTTTCATATAAGCTTTCTTCAAAATTGAAAGTAAAAGGAAAGAAAAAAAGGCGATACAAAAACAGTAGAATTAGATTAGATTTGAAATTAGTTTTTATTAATTATTATTTGAATAGTAAATATTGATGTTCCACCCAACAGAAACTAAAAACCGAGACCAAAACGAGTAAAAACAAAAAAAAAACTCACAGCATCATCGTAATTCGCCAGTGGTTCCGTAGTATTTCCAAATGGAATTAATAGCAGGTGACCATACGAGTGGAAGGAGAGGTACAGTTCAATCTGATCGCTTATAGATGCTATGTAGGTTGACAGGGTCCTGGTCTCCGGTTCTGAGAATGGTCCAGCTCCAGCGTACGTATCCGACGCGGGGTTACTGCTGGCGCCCACGACTGTTGAGAGAAAATACGTAATTTATGGTCTTGTTTTACGTGATATTTTATAAGTTTATTAGATATAGGTATCATGTTTAAATTATTATCATAAATGTCTTATGTAATTTCCTGTACTGGTACAAAATAAAAAATCTTTCTTTCTTTCTTTCTTTCTTTCTTAATATAGAACTTTAACAACTTCCTCCTTTTTCTGATGTAATGGATGCAAGCGTGGCTGTTGGATGTAATGAATGCAAGGGTATCTGTTGAGCGTTTAGTCTTGGGTTCAATTCCGGGGCGGGCAAAGTGTTAATGTTTAGAAATTTTCAATAACAGCCCCGAGATGGCTAAAGCTCACCGCATGGAAATTGGTAATGGCATCGGAGAAAGTAAGGTGTACGTATATCTGTCCAGAAATCAACCTAATCTGTTGAAAAATACATGCGTGATGATATGAATGCTTTTATATAATTGTAATTTGGTGTTTTAATTACGGACTACTTAAACAATATTACTATTAATAGTAGGCGTCAACCGCCTTTCGAATTTTTAGTTATGACCCATACAAATATTGTAAAAATCCCTAATTAATTTACTCAAAGTACTTTTTCATTATGATTTATAGTTGCTACACACTTGCAACTTTTGGAATAGCTGAACATATTCAAAAAAATAAAATACGCCTGTTGCATCTGTAGACATGAATTGAACATTAATGTGTCGCACGTAATGTCATCATTCAATCTAACTTTCCTTTGAATACTAACATGAAAAAAATGAGCATTTTCGAGCGCCAACATTACAACATCAAGCAGATAAGTTCACCACAGAAAAAAAAAAGAAGCACACAAACTTCAAACAACAAAATCAAATGAAAACTCAATAATGCAGACAAAGAATCGAGAAGACTTGTTGCATTGGCGACGACATTCCCCATCACCAGCCTTGATTTATTAACTGGGTCATTGATTCCAACACCTTTTTTGATTTGATTCACACTACCCAGAGAATGTTCCCCAGTCCAAGTCCTCATTCCCCCTTCACACAAAACACATAGAAAATGATAAACCGAAAAGTATTTTACCAAACCAATTATTATTCCAGTTTCTATTCAAATCAACACCAAAATTGTTGCCGACAGGACGTCTGTTTTTGCGCCACATTCTGAACTAAAAATCAACACAATATCATCATTAAGGCTATCAATGAAATAAGATTCCACATCAAAATATTATTTCGTTTACTTGTTCGTGAGTCCAGATGTATCCATCAGGATTTGTAACTGGGAAAATATACCAGTCATAATCACGTGCAGCAGCAATAATTGCTTCATCATCACTTGTAAGCAGTTCATTGGTAATATAGTTTACTGTTGCTGGTGAAATCCATTCCCTGGAGTGGATACCACCTTCCAAAAATACTGCCCTTCTACCTGCACCATGGGATATTCTTAAACCTCTTATTTGTCGCCCTTCGAATGTGCTGCCACCGATAATTACGGTGACTATATCAGGGTATGCTACAACCAAATCATCAATCCAAGCATTGATGGCTTCTAGAGTGTAGTAAGCATCCCATCGCATACTCCTGAGGTCTCTGTTAGTGTAATGCTTTACTGTTTCCTTTTCTATTACCCTGAAAGCATTGTTTTATACATTGTTTTTCACATTTTTTATATTTCTTTTAATTAAAAACCTTTTTTTTTCTATTACTCCATTAGTAAATAAGTTTAGGATTTAAATATAGGTTTATTAGTTTAAGTTAAAAGTAGTAGTAAAAATGGGCATTGTGTGTAAATACTGCATATCTCACACAATAGTACATTAAAAACGTAGTTATTATTTCTATAAATCGGTTGTAAATATGTAAGGTCAATGCGAGATTTCTTACTATATATCAATCAAAATATAGGTACTCACTCTTGAATATTTTCCAGAGCTACTTCAAAGTCCACATTATTAGCGTTCAAAATATTTTCAAAATCACTTTTATGATCTGGACTGGATAGAATATTTACAAAATCAGCTGATACCGTTGGGTCACTCCAAAAGTCGAATCTAATATCACTGTCTTGTAAATTTTGAAGAAAGTTTATTTCTTGTACATTTTTTGGTAAAATTTTATACAAGGTATAGTTATCAAACCGAAATTTTTCTCCAAATACATTTGGTAAGGTTAAAATTAAACCTATTAACAGATATTTTAACATATTTGATTCTGACACAGATTTTTGTATGAATGTTAAAACAATTCCACTTTTAAGTCCAGCCAGACCATTTAATTAAATTATCTATATAATAAGTTCAGGTAATAAATATATAAATCCTCACAATTTATTGTAGCTATCTTTGATAAGTAAAGATGAATACTAAATCTTCCAGCCAGTTATTTAATCAATTATAGATAGCATATCTAATTTACCATACATCAGTATTTACTATTATCAGTTTTTTATCAGTCTTCGTACACAATTTGTATTTAGAGGTCAACTCTCTTAGTTTATTAAACTCTAGCAATGCCATACAAATATTATTTGTCAATACAGTGTTAGTGTCCATTATTTACTTCTCCTTTGTTTAGCTTTACTCGCGATAGATCAATTGGAAGCCAATAAAAAAACAGCCCATAACTGTCCCACTGCAGGGCAAGGGCCTCTTCTCATACAGAGAAGTCACGAGCATAATAACCATGCTAGCTCACTGCGGGTTGGCAATTTCAGACTACCCAGTCTAGGTTTCCTCACGATGTTTTCCTTTACCGTATGTTAGCGATGTCTTAGATTAACGAAACAGTCACATTGGTACATGCCAGGTTTGATTCCACAACATGTGGCTCAGGAGGCGAGCCCGTAACCACTCGGCCACCACGACACTGGAAAGACAATGGGAGCCAATAATTACAGTAAAAATCTAATTTGCCACAAATTACCAAAAAGAAAAAGGAATGGTTCTCCCTAGAAATTTCTCATATATGGTGGGTGCGTTTCAACCCGTTCACTGTCCAATGTAGCACATGTGATGCATTTGTGTACCGTAGCCTTGAAACATTTACAATTAAGTAGTTCATACTAATATTTGTTTCGTACGGGGATCAAACCGCGATGAGGCGCAGAAGCCGTTATCTCGAACCGCCGCCATCTATCTAATGATAATACAAATGTTTAAAGCCGTTTAAAGGATTAAAGATAAATGTAAAAAAATCTTAATCAACGGTGAGTTTGTATTATATTAAGCTGGTATAATTTATAACCAAATTTTAATTTATCACCAAAACATGATAACGATAACACCAATATTGTACCTATTAATTAACAGTTTCATACCAAACTTATCAAATAAATGATCAAATACCAAAAAAAAACATTAATTCACCTATGTAGGTAAGTCGTGGTCCCTACGGCTGCTGACTTTATTACTCAAAGATTTAAAGATTCGAAGATTTATTTGCTAAAAATACGGTTATACAGCGGTGTTTATGTACATATATTAGGTTCAGCATATTTAGTCATTGACAAATGACATGCAAACATTTAATTTTAACTTATCGTGAGTCCATAGTTTAATTAATTATCAGGCTACAATCACGCCGTGAAAATTCATTTTTTTTGTTGTTATTGTAATAATCACTGTCAATTTATTAATCAATGTAAATTTAATAATAAAATTTACTATACAGATACTATATGTACATTAGCACCACCCTTTATTTTCAAAATATTCTTTGAGTGAATAAAAGCCCTTTCAGCTAGCCAGTTATGTAGTGTTCGTTTAAAGCGGGAACTTACTAAATTGTTTTATAGCATCGAAGTCAAAACCCTAAGCAATAAATTTCCAGTCATATGTAATATTCATAGAAATAAAACATAACATTAATGGGTTGCTTCGTATTTTGAGTTATTTATTAGATTCGTGACCTATCTGTTGCCACAAGCGCTGTAAAACACGAGAGGTCGAGAAAATAAAATTTAAACTATAAACGAGGAATAACCCTGGTTTATGGTGCGGTCGTTTGTAGTGCTAATTAGAATCGGTCACATTTGATGTGTGGTATAAAGTCGTTATGTGATCTAGATTAATTTTGAAATAATGCTTATTGATTCAAATAAAATGCTTATTCTTAAATGTCAGAGACCTACGGGTGATTTAAACTATGGTACTTGGTTGCTCATCAACCATATGATCAGAAGAAGACTTGCGTATTTAAACGTGAAGAATGCAACTGACAGGTAAGGAAATTATAACAATCAATCTGACTAGCCTTTTCCCAATTATTTTAGGGTTGGCTTCTAGTATAATCAGATACAGCTTTGTACCAGTATTTTACATGGAGTGACAGTCCACCTGCCCTCCAAACTCCACTTACTTGCTCGTGATACATTTTCTTAATCATATTCTTTATTGCAAATCCACAATGTAAAGTTAAGATGGTAATTTATATAACATGGTAGCAATCGTGGACCCTGATGGGCACAGCAAATAGTAAATTAGAAGAGAGGAAGGCGTTGTATATATAGAAATATTTGTTTATGCTCAAGTATTCATATTCCTTTTTAATCTAAGTATGTATAGAATTGGTATTATGTTTTTATTTTTAGTAGGTATTTAGATATAAGTATATTTTTTGTATTTTAGTACATTATATTATTAGGTTATCCATTCTAAATTTAAAGTTTCTAAAGTTATATTTATTTTATTGTATTATTTATATTTGTTGATTGTGGTGAATATTTTATAATTTATGTTTTTTTTTTGTTACAGCTGAATATTTTATTGTTCATTTTTTTATATTTAAGTTTACTTTTTTATTGTGTATTTATTTATTATTTACTAGCTGTACCCGTGGCTTTGCTCACGTCAAAGTAATCTTAACGCCAAACTAAGATTTCAATTAATCATACAAACCAACTCACACCTGATTCCCATTCCAATAGGCAGAAACTATAGATTTTGTCTTACATACATGAAGAATGCATGCTCGACGGTTCAGTTTATTAACCTGCCTTTTTTGAGAAGGTCAGGTACGTTCGTTGAAGTCAGACCCTCCACCCCTTCCTTTTTTGGTAATAATTGTTGCATTATTCTATTTTTGTCTATCCTCATTGACGCCACCCTCATACAGACAGCCGTGACTTTTCAGATACTTGACAGTTGCCCTAGCAACCCAAACTCATACAGATAAATGATAGCAAACTCTTAAGGTATAAATTTTAGTGGAAAAAAGAATACGGTCGTGAGCAGGATTCGAACCTGCGCCTCCCGGATAAATGCTCCAGCCGCTCTGACCGCTATGCCATCTCGACCTCTGCTCACTACCGCGAATTCTTTTTCCACATTTTAATACGTCTTCTATCTATTTAGTCCCTATACAGGTGACCGAACCGACACGACTAACTTTGCAGTTAATACAATATCGTACAGATTTTATGCGAATTCGCGGTAGTAAACAGAGGTCGAAATGGCTTAGCGGTCAGAGCGCCTGGACTATTTATCCGGATTAGGATTACTTTACAATATAATTAATAAACGATTCTTCATCTTCATGTCGATGGTACAATTTTAATTATTTGGTTGCCTAGATCCACACTTGCTGTGTCCAAAATTGATTTCAGGTAGGTTCACTTTATGCTTAATTTGTTAGCGGGTGGTGGAAAAGTTCCTAGCCTCAGTTTTGCGGTGAGTCTCGACTGGGCATCCTGACACTGCCTCGGTCAGTTTTAAGTAACTGTGCCTGGCTTGTTAGGTGGTTAGGTGTTGTGCTGGTAACTGGCCGTCATACAGTGGGTGTCTAGGGTCTGACTCCTGCTTGGATTTTTCCACAGCACACGCGACTTGTCTGTAGATATGTGGGGGCGCTATATCAGCTGTCGGATACAGCTTTTGAAGTGGTGTAGATTATACGATGCAATATTAGGATTCCACTCATTAATTAGATTTTTTACATAATCTCAATGGGCCTGCGTTTGACCGCCAACTCGCCTGATTTTAAGCAATGATGAAATCGACGTTGGAACACGCTTGATCACTAAATACCTATTCACTTGAGCTTTGAAAACCACCAGATATATATTTATTGAGAAACACGGATGATGAACGAATTCGGCAGCAGTACAACCAGTTGAAAGCTAGATGCGACATAGATGATCTTACGTTATTTTCCGTTTCCCAATAGTATTACCGAAAAATTTGATAAGCCGCCGTTACCGATACATTGGAGATACCGGGATGTTTTACCACCTCTTCGATACCGGGAGTACTCCCGATTGAACGTTCCCGAATGACTGTACCGGCGCCCTATCTCTATGGAGTGCACTCCCTCTTTCTTCACTCACGTATTCCGGTGGGATGGCAATCCGACACGTCCGGAGTGAGATCAGGCGCAGAACTGACGGCATGACAATATGTGTTGGCCAAAATGATAATGTCACATACATAGGTACATACATAAATTCACGTCTTTGGCCTAGGCTTCAGGTAGGCAGACACTATAGAACGCCACCTGTTAAGATCCTTACATACTCTTTTTGCTTCTATCACGTTCATACGTCTGTTAATACACGCGTGCTGATTGTGAGCACTACTTTTTAGACTTTTTAGTGAGTTTCGGTGGGTCAATTTATATCCATTTAGGGATCTCAGAATTTCCACTTACACCTGCCTCGTCTTTTCAACATGACTCTAAGCATAATTTTTTCAGTTTGTTTCTGCATCTTCATTTAAAAATGAAAATATTAATGATCATCAATCTTATACAGTGTAAAGAGAATCTTAGAAAAACGGACTTATTAGTCTAGTGGTTGCAAGTGAGTATAAGCATAGGTAAGTCTTGGGTTTGATCACCAGGTCGAAAAAAGTGTTGTTGAGTTCCATAATGGAGTTTTCAGTAGAGCTTGCGTCTGGCTTGTTGTTTATTTTTCCAAAATTTAATACCCGATCTATAAAACTAATGCCCAAGATGCAGGTACTGATAGTCTGTTCCAATCTCCGCTTAGTAAACATTCGCTGAGGTTAAGCAATGTTTTACACGGTATTTCATTGGATATCATCGAGAATGTACTCTCCAACCACCTCAATAGCTGGACAGTCTCTAACAAAATCGTCAGTAATGCTTATTTGATGTTTCGCTATTACCTACTTATGGATTAGGCAATTAAATTAATCATAAGGCCAGGCTGAGGGAATGTGTAGTTTTGTTACTAAATAGGTATCGGGGGCTGAGTTGCCCGCGTCCGTAGGAGTGCCCCCTTAAAATGGAATCCCTACACGTAGCCCCTGGGTGGTGCAAAACAATCAACACAACACTCGTCGGAGGCTTCGACCACAGCTGTTTACCATCCACCGGACGAAGCCGTTGTGGGAGTGGGCAGTTGCATCAACTCCCCAACTATCGTTCTGCCAAAATCTATCCACTCTACTTGAGAGTGAATAGATTTATTCTGGATATACGTGCTCCATCCTCGGCCACACCGTCGCTTGGCATCAGGCGAGTTGGTGGCCAAACGTAGATCCATTTTATATAAAAAAAAAATTATATTATTTATTACAGAGTTTAAAAATGACTTTTCTATGGAAAGAAGTACCATGATTAATGATGAGATATGATTGATAAAAATTTTACATAACGCTAACGTTTAACATCTTCACTGTGCTTCACCATATTGATATGAGACAGCAAGAGAAACACATAAAAGTAGGTTTATATTACAAAAAGACATGGAAAAACTAAAATAACGTTGTTTTTCTGCGAATTAACAGATAAACCTTGTATTATCAAAATTAAAAATATGCAAAAATAATATCCTGTACCGGGATACGATCTTAATACTTATACCGTGTCAGTCACCTATGTACGGTATGCAACTAATTACTTAGTTGACAATGTTGCTAAAATAGGCATTGGCAATCTATTAATCAAAATACAAAACCGGTAAATGCTTGGTCCCCATGTGATAAAGCGCAATGATACATTTTGCAGTGCTTATCATTTTTGATAAGCTATACAACAGTGCAATTTTTATTGAAATCCGTCCAATTTAGATTCTGAGTGTGAGATGTTTAACATCACTGCTCAGCTCCCTTGAGGAAATGCGCAATTTTGAATAGCCTATAAGTTGACCCGGCTTCTGACGATATTTTTTACAAATTTTCAGATGTTTCTTTTTCTTGGTTTGGACGCCAACCTCGGACATACAAACAGACAAAAATACTCAAATTTTAAAAACAACAGATTTGGCAATGGTATCGATTAAATAACACATTACGAAAGAAAAAAAATCCAAAAAGCGAATTTGAAATTTTCGGGCTTTCAAGTTACGATTTTATTATAAGTATAGATTATATAAATTATAGGTAAGTATGTATGGGTTTTAGCAGGAAAAGGTGTTTGTTAATATGATTATATTTGTATAAAATTATTATTTTCATGTTATTTGTTTATCCGTAAGATATTCACTAATCGTGTAGTATGCTTTATTTATTAATATTTGCTTTAGGGTGTTTAGGACCTTCGTGTCGCTAGGCTCCTCTTTTATTTTTATTTTGTTGGGTAATTTATTGTATATTTTGATGCACATTACATATGGGCTATTTGAGTGTAGTGTCATGTTGGAAGTAGGTAGCATAAGCATGTTTTTGTGTCTCAGTGATCTGTTTGTGTGTCTGTCTCCGCGCTTTGTAAAGAAGGTGGAGTACCTTCTAACGAATTTACATATTTCTAGAATATAAATGCATGGCAACGTAAGTATTTTATGTTTTTGGAAATAGGGTTTACAACTGTCTGTTTGTTCAATGTTTGTAAGTATTCGGATTAGTTTTTTTTTCTTTACTTGGTGACACGATATCTCGTGGTAAGACTGGCTGTCAGACTTTCAGGCATCTGACTACCCGTAACGACTGTCATAAATCATATGACAACTGGGATCAAAGGTTTAACAATTTTTCTCATGGTCACCCATCCACAGACCAACCTCGGGAACGATAGATTCATATATGCGGTAGTTACTTAAAGGTACTGGCAAGGTAGAAATTATATCTAATGTTTCAATAGAAAAGTGGACACAGAAATTGCACCACAACACAAGAAACATGGTATTAAATCAAATAAAACCCATATCCGCGTTTTTATAAAATGTCTTAAAAGTAGTAAAATCTATATAAACATTTCTCCATTCATATTCAATTCAATTTAATTTATCAATTTTCAAGAACTTCTAGTAATTATTATAATTAGTCACATATACTCTACCATCAGTCAGTGTGGAAATATTTATTTGCAGGCCCACTTAGGTCTAAACATATTTTAATGAAGCAATTATTATTTTTGTAATATCACATGCAAATCAGAATTCAATTAGTCCCAATAATTGTTATTAAACTAATACAGATAACTTTTTATTTGAAATTAATAAATTTATTGAAATAATAAAAACATTAGTCCAGCAAACATTTAAACATTTTAAGCTTGAATTTCAATAGTCTACAAAAACAAATTTGCTGATGCAGCAAGAATCATCACTAGGGAAACCTTGAAAGCATTCCCAGCGTTGTTTATATGTATATACCCAATTCTCTTAGCTTGGAAAATCATCTCAATGATTGAATCCATGGTCTCTTCAGCAGTCGGTAGGATCTGGTCTGGTGGTAATAAATGCCCATAAACCCCACGGTCTCGTAGCTCGTAACTGTATACTAGTGGAACACGATATCGGTCTTTCACCCAGTCTACGCTACTCCCTGTTGCCATGTCTGTAATGATATTTTGGATGATATTTAATTTGCATACTTGTCAGAAATGAGGCCATGAGCGCAAGAGTGGTCGATAATTTTCTAGACACAATGAAAATCAATTATGTCTCGGAAAAGATATGCCACTCTTGCGCTCACGGCCTCAAATAAGGTCTAAATTTAATGTGTTAAATGTATTAATAACACTTTATTAAAAATAGTGTTGATATCCTCACTGATATGTGCTGGACACAAACTACAACAACACACGGGTTATTCCAATCTTTGGAAATCCGAAATTATAAAGATATTAAACATAATAACTTTCGTGAGTAATATTCATATTGAGTAATAGGTAGGTACGGCTGTACCTGCACTTATGGGCATTTTATTTGGGGATGGTGACTAGTTTCGATCTCGACTCTGTGGAGAATGATGCTGCATAACTCTGGTAAGTCACTATGTCCAACCACCATTTTTGTGTGTTAGTAAAACTATACGATAAACAAAGTTTAGGACTCATCAAGTTTATCGAGGTTCTTGTTTGAAAAAAAAAGCTAAATGTTTATTCTTACATGGCTACAAAAGACAAAACAACATTGCTTAATAGAATATAATGAAAACAAAAGAATGACAACGATGATAAGAATATATAAGTAGATAGACACATCTTGATGAATGGTTGGTTACAGAATAATATAGGTAAAGTATTTGCCTATTTGGACAAAATAGGTACAATAGGTTGAGTTGAGGAACAGGTTCCAGTAATAGATTAAATCGAAAATATTAAAACAATCATTCTATTATTGTTGAAAAACAAAACATATGAGAAGGGATTTGCTCCAAGTTAGAAATAAAATCACTTGCTTTAGGAACTAATTATTTATTTTCCGAACTTTCCACAGTATTTATGATAGCCTACAAAAACAATTTTGCCAGTGCAACAAACATCATTATCACGGAAACTTTCAAGGCACCAGTTCCGCTGTGCATGTACCCTCGTCTCTTGGCCTGTAAGATCATCTCAATGATTGAGTCCATGGTCTCTTCAGCGGTCGGTAAGATCTGGTCTGGAGGTAGTAAATGTCCGTAAACCCCACGGTCTCGGAGCTCGTAACAATACGTCAGTGGAATATTTAGGTAACCTTTCACCCAGTCTATGCTGGTTCCAGCTGCGAAGTCTGCAAACATAATAAATCTTTAAATAAATCTTCTTGTGGTTAAGAGCCACTTTGATGCTGATTAGCGACTGCTAGTAATCCGTTAACTAGCTAATTAGCTGACAGAATAGAAATATTATTGTTATGAATGTCATGTAGCAGTGATAACCTAGTAGTATGACCGTTGGACTGACAAGTCAAAGGTCGCAAGTTCGTATCCAACGCACGCACCATTGTCTTTTCGAAGTCACGTGAAGGAAAACATCACACACAGCAGGAAACCACTCACAGGCACACCTGAGAGATGTTCTCGATGGCGTGTAAAGCCATGTCAGAGACCTACGGGTGGGTTATACTCTGACACTAGGTTGTTCATCAACCACACGATAAGAACATTGTTATGAAATACTTTTTTTTTACTTTAATGAACCAGGTAATTTAAAATCTGCCAGGATCGCATTTTTAATGTACCCTCGCGCTTCCAGACACAGATGCTCAAATGAAAATGGTCCTACTGGTTAGTGGTCAGCTGCAGACTGACCTTTTATTTTATCATCGTGTGGCCTCATGGATGCCCTCTACTTGATGTCCAGGGATATGTCGCACTCCTACCGACTAAAATAACACGACCATCGCAGCACATGAGAAGGGGCACCGTTAACTCGTGTGGATCAAACCACTTTGTGTTATGCGTATAGCACGGGGGAAACTGTTAGTCTCCCAGGTGGCTTGGCCAGCTTGCTAATCGTCCACAATCATTTAAGACAATTAACGACGGACGATGAGCACTTCATACATAAATATAATACGTAGTATAGACGTAGTTAATTAACTTGACATTATTATTGGCTTCAAATAACGATAAAGAAAAGAAAAGGAAAATAGATAACTTAGAGTTACAGCAAATGTTATAGAATCTAATCAAACTTACTTAAAATAGTAACAAACTACACGAAATAGTAGAGTAGTAGTAGAGATACGATACGGATAGCTATGCACACAATATGGATAGGTCCGAAAACCACTAAAATGAAGCCATGGCTGACACAATTTACCTAGCTGTGCCCAACAAGCATTGCACTGCCACTTTTCTTACCAACATTTTCATTTCTTTTTTGGCCGAACATTTCGCGGCCAAACTCTTATAAGACGAGCAAAATTTCTAACTTTATTAGATGTTGCACGTATAATAAGTACTAAACATGGCTACAGTAAAATCCTATCAAAATCCATCAACCGGTTTTTAGGTAATACGCATTTGGACAGATAGGCAGACGATATGTCTATCCTAGAGTAGAAACTACCTCAGCCAACAGTACAGCCTACAGCAATTTTTTCAAGGATTTAACAATCATAAATAATACATTTATTTAGAGTTAATTTTCGGTATTACCCGACTAATTACTAATACCAAATGAATATGTCTCACGAAAGCTATTATTCAGAAATAATTAAAAAATTAAGATACTCACAAATGGCTTCAGCGATATTTCCAATGGTATATTGTGTGCCATATCTGAACGCTAGAGCTCCCATGGCGCGTCTTCCAATCCACATCTAGAACAGAAGAATAGTCTAAGAAAAGACAAAATTTAGCCAGAGCTGAGGCCTTCGGGGAATACATTCATGATTCTATGTTATGTTTGGTATTTATGGGTGGTGGTATATGTAGAAATATGTCATGATCACCGAGTGGTTGGGCCCGCCTCTTGAGCCAAAGTAAATTTGGTACATGCCAGGTTATGTCATAATAATTAAGAAAATTTACTTAGCCTTCTCCCAATTAAATTGGAGTTGGCTTCCATTCAAACCGAATGCAGCTTAATACCAGTATTTTACATGGAACGACTGGCTATCTGACCTCCACGATCCAGTGACTGGGTGGTATGACTGATTGTCAGACTTTCAGGCCTCTGACAAGTCGTAACAGCTTTCATAGATCTTAATTTGACAAACCGGGACCGACAGCTTAACGTGCTTTCTGAGGCACGGAGGAGTTTGGTTATATAATAATTCCACCCATCCACAGACAGACCGCGGCAAGTGCAGTTTAACCTCTATCAATCAATCGGTGCGGCTGTTACTTACCCACGAACCCCTCATAATAATTATGTACTTTTTAGTAAATTTAAGACATCACAGACATACGGTTAAGGACAACATCGTGAGGAAACCTGGACTTGATGGTTTGAAATTACCCATTCGCAGTGATCTAGTATGGTGATCAATGCTCTTGTCCTCTCTGTATGTGAAGAGGCCCTGGTTCTGCAGTGGAACAGTTATGGGCTGGTTAAAATGTATGTATAACTTCATTAAGACTTACAGCATCATAATAATTTGCGAGAGGTTCAGTAGTGTTTCCAAAGGGCAAAAGAAGAATTTGACCAGAAGAGTGGAAAGACAGATATAAGTCGATTCTATCAGCCATATTCGTGATGTAGGCTGATAATGTTCTGGTTTCCATCTCCGAGAAAGGTCCAGGACCGGCGTATGTGTTGGATGCTGGGTTACTGCTGGCACCAATTTCTGTTAAAAGTAAAATGTTTATTATTAAGAAGAATATTTTATTTTACGAAGAATAAAGGTCACTGTTACCGTGTGTACAAATTAGTGTAGTTGTGCAATGTACTTGTAGAAGACGTGCAAACAGTTATGACGAAATTACTAAACTAGTTAAATACACATAAAAATTAAGCAACACAGTTGCTCAATGTAAATCACTGTTATTAGGCTGCATTTAGATTAGGCTGGGAGCCGAACCAAACGTATTTGAGTAATGGCTATCCAGATAATGGTAATAAAAAGAAAACAAGAATACAATTAATAACTCATAGAGGTATCATATTTATTTTTTAAACTCTTCATTACTAGTTAGGGGATCTTCTAGTTGAATGTGAATTAATAGAAGAATTCATTGCAGTAGAGATGAGATCCTTGAGAAATGTGAGTGGTGGTACTTTGAAAGATATGAGTGAGGTAAAGTTTATTAAGAGCACGTTGTGGAGTGGAAGTACTGACAAGAAGAATTGAGGTTTGGTAAGATAAACCATCTTACCAAACCTCAATTCTTCTTGTCAGTGGCAAAGATGGACAAAACAAAAAAGAGATTGACAATTAAAGAATTGGCAACGATTGGCATTGGTGAACGTACTGCTGTATTTCAGTAAAGGTATCCGTTTCAAGAAAAAAATTAAAGTTAATTGAGTTAAAGAGACCCAAAGAGGTAGCTGAAGTCTTGCAGGTGAAAATCTGCATACTGAGATTGTTTGTATCTATGCATTTGTAGGTTTGGTTTGCACATAAAGTGTTTCATATACTATATTTAAAAAAAACTAGAATTTTCTATTGCCTTTGTATATTTAATAAAATGGTCAGTAAACGGTTATTTTTGGGTTACAGGTTATAAATTGAATGGCCTACCAATTACGTGCTACACATAGATGAATTTTTAATCAAAATTTCAAGTTATATTAGTGACAAAAACAAAAAACGCAATTATTTTAGTTTCAAAGCAGAATCATAACATACACATGAAACTAGTAATACTCACTTACAATCAAACAAAATCGTAGAACCTTTTACACTTTAACTTTTATTTCCTATGGTAACAACGGATGAGAAAGGAGAAGGTTTTCAAGTTAACGCGTATATATATACATATATATATTTACTACGGGTACTACTGCTACAAATTTTGAGTCGGTGCCCAACAAACAATCAACGTAGATCATTAAATCCCTTTAGATAAATTTTAAAACAGAGCAAAAAAATTGCAACATGGAATTGGCACCAACTCAAAATTTGTTACACTAAGTTATTAAGAATAAGATAATAAAATATGTTTCACTTTTTATGCACAAACGTTTTCTTTTTGTGACAATGTATATGTCGCAGGCAATTTGTATGATTCCACCGTTTACATACGGCGTCGTCAGTTTCAAAACGCTCGCAGTTATGTCATATGCCGAAAGCAAAGCGAGCGAAACGAGCTCAGGAACACCGTGCACCCCAACACGGACCGGCTAGGTTCACCAATGCTGTTATTAAATCCCATGTAATAGTTGATGCCTATTGCCATCTATCGGGAACAATTCCAAACTCCGGGCTGCTACTGAGAATTTACTAATAGAAAAACTCAATAACACTTTGCCCAACCCGGGAATTGAACCCGGGACCTCATGCTCAGCAGTCGCGCTTGAGACCACAAGACCAAGGCTGTCTTTGCATTGACTTGATTTAGTAGCTGCTATTCATTAAAAGTCAAGACCGACGGATCAACGTGCCCTCAGAAGCACGAAGATGATTTACCGAAACGGACACAGTTACAACGAGCTACATAGCATCATGCCTGTTTTCCCCGTAGGGATAGGCAGAGGTGTACATAATTTTCCACCCACATTTCACCAATACTGCTATTAAGTCCTAAGTATGTGGTAGTGAGCCTATTGCCATCTACCGGGTACAATTCCGAACACCGAGGTGCTACTGCGAATGACTTAACAGAAAACTCCAATAACAATTTGCTCAACCTGCGAATCGAACCCAAGATCCCATACTCAACGGTCGCGCTTGGGACCATTAGACCAACGAGGCAGTCAACGAGCTACTACTGAGACTAATTAAACAGAAAATGATTATAAATTAAGCCAAAGGTTTACGGGCAGCTTGTGGACAACTCCCACATTAAGTTGATTCTCGACACAGAAGATAAACCAAGAATTATAATTAAATGGAAAAAGAATATGGTCGTGAGCAGGATGCGAACCTGCGCCTCCCGGATATTCCAGGCGCTCTGACCACTAAGCCATTACGACCTCTGCTCACCACCGCAAATTCTGCATCTACATTTTAACACGTCTTTTGGCGACGTCATTGCTATTCAGTCCTTATACAGGTGACCGAACCGATACGACTAACGTTGCAGTTAATACAATGTTGTAAAGATGCAATTACCTTAACAATTAAAGATAAATCTTTGAAAGGCATTAACGCATGCCTATAGAACTCTAAAATTATAATTTTAAATACAAAAAAAAGAAGATATAGATATTTAGAGTTCGCTAAGCATGCGTTAATGCTTTACAAAGATTTATCTTCAAGAATTAGTAGATAATACTTACGGAGCCAGTTATCATTCCAGTTCCTGTTAAGGTCTACTCCAATTTCTGAACCAAAGGGACGTCTGTTCTTACGCCATAGTCGGTACTATAAAGAAAATGCTAATATTAAAACATAAGCGTAAAGCCAATGATATTGGAAAACGGTTTGTGCATTGTCAAACATTTGCTTCAGTTACTCCCTCGATTTGATTTCTGGGACGGACTATTGTTAAGATAATAAATGTATTGGAAACGGCTCCAACGATTTTCATGAAATTTAGTATTCAGGGGGTTTCGGGTGCGATAAATCAATCTAGCTAGGTTTCATTTTCAGAAAACGTTATTTTACCAAAATTAAAAGCTGAGCTGAGCTGGATGAGCTTAGCTCGGTTTTTTTGGTGCTATATGCTTAACTTACACTTACACCACACAATACTTTATTTTTCGGTCCAATATTCAACACAGTACTACACTTCAATACATTTAACTAATTTTGATATAGAAAACACAAAACAAACACAATCTGATAATTATACACTGGCCCAATAAGGCTGCCTTTAGGCATTCTTACATAGCGTTGATTAGATTTAAAAAAAAAAACTTACCCCAATATGAGTCCAGATATATCCGTCAGGGTTGGTCACAGGGAAGATATACCAATCAAAATCGTGAGCAGCAGCCCTAATTTCTTCATCATTGCTAGTCAGGAGTTCATTGGTGATGAAATTCACTGTTGCTGGTGAGATCCATTCCCTAGCATGGATTCCACCTTCTAAAAATATGGCCCTTCTTCCGGGGCCGTGAGAAATTCTTATGCCTTTAATGTCACGTCCTTCATGAGACGTACCACCGATTATGATGGTGACTATATTAGGGTATGCAGCAGCTAAATCATCAAGCCAGTCATTTATGTCTTCTAGAGTGTAGTAGGCATCCCATTGCATACTTCTGTCAATGCTTCTTCTGTATCGTTTTTTTGTTTCATTGTCTATAACACTGTGAAATCATACAAATAGTAAGTTGATGAAGGACACTGAGAATATCTATATTTTAAAATACTTCGATTTTCTACACACCGTTATCATATGTTTTACAGTTATTGAAAATTCGTGCTAGAAATAATATACTATGTATGTTTATTTTTACTTCCACTTGACTTACTGGTTGAATGTATTTATTTAAATTTTTAAGGAAAGAATATTTTAAATGTTTAGAAAAAAAAAATGCAACTTACTCTTGAATGTTCTGCAGGGTAGCAACAAAATCGATTTCGTTTTCTATCAAAAAAGTTTCCAGATCATTTTTGATTTCAGGCTTAGACAACACATTTATATATTCGGCAGTCGGCACCGGGTCATCCCAAAAATCTAGTTCTGTACCAGAATTAAACAAATTTGCAAGAATCGCAATCTGTTCTACATTTTTCGGAACCACTCTATACAACGTGTAGTTATCAAAGCGAAATGTTTCGCTTGACGCCAAAACTATCAAAATTGATAGTAAATAAATTATTTTCAACAACATTTTTGGTCGGACATCAGTACCGCACTACGATGACCAAATAACTGGTATATAGACTAGAACAATAAAACCCTAAGACATTGTAAAGTAATAAAACGGTACTAAATTTTTATGCTCCTTATTATCTGCTTTATATTATTGTCCGTTATCACTTAGTAATATTTTTAGATAGCATTGGAAATGTTACGGGAAATTAAATTACTATGTAACAGACGTTCTGCAAAAGTATTGAATGGTCGTGAAACCTATTTAATACGTACAGGCTCATAACGTATTACATGACTACTATTGTAGTTCACAGTGAATCTGTCCCTTCTTTCCCATCTGGGAACAAGGACGCTATAAATTGTTGTTAAGATTTATGACTCGATCTTCAAATGTTTGGAAACGACCACAGAGCATCGAGTAACTTCATAGTAAATCTACAATGATGCTACTATTGATAAATTTAAAATCCTCTGCCGTACCATTCACTGGTCTCCGACGGCCTTAACTCGATGATAGTATTATTTGTTTGCGTAAAAACCTTAGTAATAATAACATAGCATAGCATCACGCCTGTATTCCCCGAAGGGGTAGGCAGAGGTGTACACAGTTGTACACCCACATTTCACCAATGCTGTTATTAAGTCCCATGTAATAGGTGGTGAGCCTATTGCCATCAACCGGGCACAGTTCCAAACTCCGGGCTGCTACTGAGAATTTCCTAACAGTAAAACTCAATAACACTTTGCCCGACCCGGGGATCGAACCCGAGACCTCCTGTTCAGCAGTCGCGCTTGGGACCACTAGACCAAGGAGGCAGTCAACGAGGTAGTTAGTAATAATAAGCATAAAATATCACCATTTTATGTAATTTATAACAAGTACCTACTTGTAAATTAATAGTCTATATAAATATCATACTATAAAACATATCGCTTTGACAATCTTTATGGCGAGATAGGTGCCTTTTATTGAGGCTATTTAGTTTATCATAGTTTTGAGCAATATCGATATTTTGATAGGACTGCTTATTCAATTTGAGATAGCTTCGTGGCCTAGTAACAACGGATCGCCCAATTCAGGTTAAGCTACACTGCCCACGGTTGGTCTATGGATGGGTGACCATAATTTCATATCGATTAAATGATGAAACTTTATATATAAATTGTTCAATTAAGAACTATGATAGTAGTTATGGATAGGAAGGCCGAAAATCAGTCTTACTCTAGGCTCTGGAGGTCACACGCTCCATGTAAAATATTCGTATTATGGTACATCCAATTAGACCGGAAGTCAATCAAAATTTAATAAACAATATACTCCTATTTATGTTGCTTTATTTACAACTTTTTTTAATTTTAGTTTGTCTGTAATAAGTCTCTACCATTAGTAAAACACGTGGTTTATGGGAGTTTGTTGACAGAAAACTTTTTTTTACTAGGTATACAGGTAAAGTTGAGCAACACTTTTACCTTTTTTAATGTAAAGTACAAAACAGTAACATGATGAAATTAATTAATTAAATCTTACTAGTCTATGTTACCCATATTATACATCAAAATCGGTTCAGGCATTTGGAAGTTATGGGGGCATAAAAACTCACAAACATACATACATACCGACTCCTACATGAATCCTAAAAACATAACACTCCTTTTTTGGGTACTCCTTAAAAAAGGTAAACTGTAATAGTTTCGCTAATACAAAACAATAAGTGAACGCGCGTGTTGAATTCCAGTTGGTCGAGTCCAACTTTGGCGAAGTATAAACAAATATCCTTAAAAGCGACCATTGTTATTGGTTAAATTGTTATTATGGTACATTTGTAGTACATATAACAAAAATGTTACGGATCGCTGTCTGTACATGGAAGATATATGAGAAAAAATATTATTGGAACCTTTATCAACGCAAATAGCACCCAAAACAATGATTGTTAGAATTTTTGTCTGTTTGTCTTTGCGTTTGTGCACGCTTATCTCAGAAACAGCTTATTCGATTTAGATGTGTTTTTCCTTATTATATTGTGGTAAGCTTCAATTAACATTTAGTGTTTGTTTCATGTCAATCGGTACATAAATAAAAAAGTTATGCCAATTTAAAGAATCACGTCGAACATTTGTTAAGCTGTTGCGTCAGTCATTAGCAGACACAATAGATTTTTATTGTTACAACGTACAGATCTGTACGTTACTGAGCCGAAAGGTTAATTATGAATTTGTGTTCATACACGACGTGTTGTTAATTAACGACATCCACGCGGACGGAGTCGTAAGCACAGCTAGTTCATAATAATATTTTGGTAATAGACAAGTTATACCAATAACGGAATGTAATACATCTTTAAGCTGATGTCGACCAAGTAAACCAATACGCCTGTAAACCTTAGTTTTCAGTGGACTGATTTGAACTTCAAAACATTTTTTCGATAACAACACATAACTATCGCTTGTAACACAAATGTAAGCGATATTAATAAATAAAAAGCAACACATAACTTCAAAATTGAATTTACTCTAAAAATTATTTATATAACATTGGTGAACTTTCCTTCCCTAATAATAGCTAGGAGAGCATCCATTGTTTCCTCAGCGGTGGGGGTAATCTGGTTTACAGGCAATGTGTAACCCCAAACACCATTGTCGCGAAGAAGGAAGGTTGCAGCAATGGGTGGGTTGAAGCGATGTTTCACCCAGTCTACTATGGAGCCGGTAGCACCATCTGTGGAAAAAGATATTTGTTGTTGATAAGAAGAAAAACTATACAATGGCCCTATTAATGAGAATATGGTCAGTTAGTGCAGTGGTCTATATTAATCTCTCTAGTCTTTTTTCAACTACAGGGTCGGCTTCCAGCCTATCCGGATGCAGCATAATTCCAGTATTTTACGTGGAGCGACTTCCTATCTGATCTCCACGACCCAGTTACTGGGTAACACGATATCTGCAGTTACCTAAATATAAAATACTTAGTAACTTATCAAAAAAGTAAGCGTTAGACAGAGGTAAACTGTTGTACACCCACATTTCACCGTTGACGTTATTAAGGTCAGTAAGTGGTGAGCCTATTGATATCAACCTGGCACAATTCAAAATTTTGGGTTGCCACTGAGTTGCTGCAGTTTGGGTGTGTGGAAATCAGAATCGGTGACTTCTCGTTTATATTTCATCAAGAACTAAAATAGTTGTACATAGAAACGCATCAAAAACTACACACTAAGATATCACGATGCTTAGGAAAATTAACATAGACCATACCCATTCAAGCATGTCAAGTTACTAAGTCCTTCTGGATTTGCACCCGTGGTAACACATTGAACTTGAGCTGGCCTATCGTAGTAGGGAGTTTCAATAGTAAGGAAGCCAGCTTTGATAGTTTTGTTACCACTGACATGAAGCCTACTGTATGTACTCCGTCCTCGGCCACACCGTTGCTAACCATCAGGCAAGTTGTTGGCCAAAAGAAGATTCATTTTTGATAAAAATAATTTTATCAGGCTTTTCTCTGCTGAATTGTGCTTGATTAGGCAATAGGCTCACCACCTATTACATGCGACTTAATAACTGCATCAGTGAATTGTGAATTGTGGGTGTGACAGTAAACTTTTGCCTAACCTTTCGGCGACATAGACGTGATTCTATATTAAGCCTTGCATGTGTTATTTATTCTAACTATACATGACTATAAGAAATTTTTAATTTTGTTATGTCACATTTTTACCTACTTCGTTGGTTTAGTGGTCACATGCACGACTGCTAAGCATGAGGTCTTGGGTTCGATTCCCGGGTCGGGCGAAGTGTTATTGAGTTTTATGTAAGGAAATTCTCAGAACCAAGCCGGAGTTTGAAACTGTGTCCCGTAGATGGAAATAGGCTCACCACCATGGGACTTAATAACGACGTTGGTGAAATGTGGATGTGCAGATGTGCAGATGTGTTCACCTCTGCCTATCTTCGGGGCATACAGACGTAGAGAGGCGAACCCTGCTCACTCCTGTCGCAGAAGGCGAGCCAGGAGCTGGAGTGCGCACAACGATCTCCGATCACCGTGAGCTGTGGACTGAAGGCGGCGGGCATGGGTTGTTCGCCGCCTGATCAGCAGTCCAGCCCGAGACGGCCACGCACGTGCGACATATGAAGGAGTTTGAGCAGGCTAACTGTGGCCAGCCTGCACAAATCCCGGAGTGTCTGTTGATATATGTTTTCAACCGTCAATATCTTGCCGAGGTCGCGGTGATTACTGCCACGAACCACCACGATGCCACGAACGGTAAAGGTTGGAGTAGGACCGTGTGGTTTTTAGTCGGCATACAGGCGTGATGCTATGAGACATTCTTACCATGAACATCTCGTGATGTACCGACCAGGTACTGGGTGTTGTAACGAGCCGCCAATGCACCCATGGCTCTCCTTCCAATGGTGACCTATAAATTGTTTCATGTTAGACACCATAAATATCCACAGAAAAATTCAATCCCCTGACAATATTACAGGGACGTTTTTGAAATGATTTTCCACCGGAATCGGAAAGCTTTATGCTTTTCTAGGCTAATTCTAAAATATCCAAATATATATTATAGCTATAGTCTGTAGTTTATTTAGATATAACTGAAAAAATTAAGTCATAAAACGAAACTTACCATTTCATTATAATTATACATCGGATTACTAGTATGTGCAAAAGGAATGAGTAATCTCTGCCCAAAGGACCGGAAGGACAAAAATCCACTGAGACTAGGACCAATAGTTTGTATGTAAGCAGACAAGGCTCTCGTTTCCGGTTCAGAGAATGGTCCAAGACCTATGAAGTTATTTGCAGCAGGAGTATTACTGCCACCACTTACTGAAACAAAGAAAGATAAGTGAGTAATTAGCAAATCAATCTGCCTAGCCTTTTACCCAATTACTTTGGGGTCAGCTTCCAGTCAAACCGGATGCTTAATAAGCTTAATACCAGCATTTAACATGCAGCGATTGCTTATCAGACCTCCACAACCCAGTTACTGGGTAACATGCTATCTCGTGGTATAACTGGTGGTCGGACTTTTGAGGCTTCTGACTACCCGTAACGGCTGTAACAGATCCGGAGCCGATGGCTTAAATGTTTAAAAGCCAACTTAGTGAGCAGAGCTCGAGATGGCTTAGTGGTTAGTGCGCCTGGAGTATTTATCCAAGAGGCGCAAGATCGAATCCTGCTAACGACCGTTATGTTCAAGATATGTCTTTGAAAAAGCATTAACGCATGCTTAGCGAACTCTAAAGTTACAATATTAAATGGAAAAAGAATACGGTCGCGAACAGGATTCGAACCTGCGCCTCCCGGAAAGATACTCCAGGCGCTCTGACCACTACCCACTGGTCGAGATGGCTTAGTGGTCAGAGCGCCTGTAGTATCTATCCGGGAGGCGCAGGTTCGAATCCTGTTCGCGATCGTATTCTTTATCCATTTAAGACCGTTATGTTCTTTCCACAAATATTTACAACAGTAAAAAAAATGGCTTACGTTAGTAAATTTCAGCTTGACAGAATTACAAATTATATTTATTATTCTTATTGCATGGTGGTCTGTATGATTTTGCACAACATTGAGAATATCTCTCACGTGTATGTTTTTCCATACGATATTTTTCTTTTTCGATGCAATTTTTCCAGCAAGTTATAATTAATTACACAATGTCAGTGTTACGTCCCTTGAGTTTCAGCCTTTGACACGCCTTCCGAATCCATATCAGGTCTTAACACCGTATTTAAATCATATATATCCTTACCTCCCCATTGAGAGTTCCAATTCTGGGTCAGATCAACACCGATAGCGCTTGTAGAGATAGGTCTTCTGTTCTTCGTCCAAAGCCTAACCTGAAATATTTTAAAACTTTAATTATCATTACAGTTAAATTAATATCAATGGCTTTAATAATGACCCAACTGACAATTTAGTAGTTTTACAGGAGATCAGTTTATGGAATAATGTTCTATATTTTAATTGTTTAAAACTATAAAAAAATATAAAATTTGATCAAAGATTGAAAGCAGTTTCTCTATTATAAAATAGTTTCGCTGATTTTTGTTTAGCTGATTGTACAATTGGAATAATACTTTAATTTATTTCGATAATTAATGAACTTTGTTTTTTTTGTGCCAACTTGATGATCTTGATTGATTATATACTTGTACCGTCATGAGCACCAATATGTAAACACAATCTTATAAAAACTCATATTTAATATCAGAGTAAAGTAATTTGGTATTCAACACAGATATAAGAACCATTCTTTCTACATTTAGACATATATTAATACCTCTATATTATTCAGATAACTATATTAATGGAGCTTGAACCCGCGATCCTTGACATTCCGTGTCATCACTCTACTGACTGAGCTACCGTGTCATTGTTCTAATCTATTGAATATCAAGCTTCTATATATAGCTCTACTTTTGCTCACTACCACAAATTATTCTTCTACATTTTAATACGTCTTCTGGTGACGTCATAGCTATCTGTTGAGTCCCTCCACAGGTGGTCTTAAAAATGTATTAATTATTTATCTTATTAGAAATTATTTATCTGTAAAATATCAAAAGTTATCATGACCTTTGTTTTCATTCGAATTTGTAGCTGATATTTTTGTGAAACCTTTGTGAAATCTCAAATTATATCAAACACATATAGTTTAATTATAGTCTCATTATTTTTAATAAATTATTATTATTTACTTTAATTACATTCGTTAACTCCCTGATTAGTTTAGAAGTAAGCCCTTCTACTGTGCGACAAGTTCTAGGTTCAATTCCCGAGTCGTGCACATTATTATTGTATTTTTCTATTAAGAAACTCTCAGTAGTAACTTGGAGTTCACAATATTGCGCGTTGATGCCAATAGGCTATCACCACACATTATGAGTCGATGTATACCTCCGATGTATAGGTTCCTTTGCTTATCTCTCTGCGGAATGCAGGCGTTATGGTATCTAGGTATCAGATTTTTAGGGTTCCGTACCCTAAAAGGAAAAAACGGATCCCTTATAGCATCACTTTGTTGTCCGTCTGTCTGTCAAGACCCTTTATCTCAGGAACGCGAGAAGGTATCGAGTTGAAATTAAAACTATATACTCAAGTTTACGGTCCCTTGAAACTGTGAAAAAATCAAACATCTAAGATAACGTAAAAAAAGATACGGTCGTTTATGCTGCAAAAAAGTATATTCCGTCAATCTCAAGGAAATAATTTTTTTTGGGTAGTCTCCGTTGACCTAGAACTATGCAAATTTGGCAAGTAATATTGTCTTATGCTATAAGTACAGGGAAAATCTGAAAACTATTCATTTGTAACTAAATCGTAAAAAATATAGTCTTTATTTAAATATGTAGCTACAAATTTGTACGGACCCCTCAGTGGGCGAGTCCGACTCGCACTTGTCCGGTTTATTTTTATTTTTATGGGGCTTTCGTTTGACATCCACCTTGCCTGAAGTACGCATGCGTGCTTTATACTTTAGGCACTAGTGATTACTTACAGAATCTTGAGTGAACTGAAAGCCATCCAAATTGACCAACGGAAAGATGTACCACGTGAAGTCTTCAGCAACAGCTTTAATTTCAGGATCTTCACTATGAATCAACTGGTTAGCGAAGTAAGTCAGGATAGTGGGAGAGAGCCAGTCGGCACCCACTTCACCAGCTTGTAAAAAGAATGATCGTCTGCTAGAACCTCGGGTTATTCTGATGCCTGTGATGTTTCTACCTGAAATAAAAAGGTTAATATTTTATTTGTTACATAACAGTCATAACATAGCATCATGCTTGTTTTCCCAGAAGGGGTAGGCAGAAGTGTATATATGTAGTTGTACACCCACATTTCACCAATGCTGTTATTAGGACTCACACATTTATTTTATAGGGGTGGGTACTTCGCTTGTTTTGTTTTTTCAAACGAGCAGACGGATCGCCTGATGGTAAGCGATTACCGCCGCCCATGGACACCCGTAACCCCAGAGGAGTCGCAACTGCGTTGCCGGCCTTTTAAAGGGTATGGGCCTCCGGTACCCTAACTCACTCGACGAAAAACAACGCAAGCGTTAGTTCACGCCGGTTTTCTGTGAGGCCGTGGTATCACTCCGGTTGAGCCGTCCGAATCGTGCCGAAGCATAGCTCTCCCATATGTCACTCGTCACCGACTCGCCTCATGGTAAACGACGGTGTTGCCAAGGATGGGGCATATGGATCCAGAAAAAAAGTTACTCACCAACTTGAATATACCTAGACTATATTTCTCAGGAAACAAGGAAGACGGCAGTGGGTTCCGTTCATAGGCAGTACGTATCTTAAAGATAGATTCTAATCAATGCATACGATTTATTTTTTAATTTTAACACAACATAAAACTAATGTTGTTGTCTAATAATAATGTTATCTAAAAACAAAACCTGTGTCATTTCTGTTTAGAACCGAACAAATACGCGTAATAACTACTTTGTTACAAAACCTAAAAACTCAGGATAAAAAATTCATAACATCTATTATTGTTCGACGGTTACTACTCACGTGCACTCGCGACAGCCGCGGGCTCAGTTCATGACTAAAAGCTCCGTTCGAGTTTCAAACTAATCGAGAAGTCACGAAAAATGCACGTGAATAGTAACCGGTGAACAATTAATTGATTTGAATAAATCTCACGGAAACGTATTATTTAAAAAAATACCTTCATGAGTCTGTCCAGCGGTGACAACCGTGACTACGTCACTGTTGTTTCTAGCCAAATGGTCGAACCATCCGTAAATGTCTTCTATAGTCTGGTAGTTGGTCCAATACAGTTCACCACTTGTATCACGTCTCTTTCTGCTTCTGAGTTGGGCATCGAATGCGCTGGAAATGTAAGCAATGATGTGACACTACTAGCTTCTGCCAACGACTCAGAATTGGATGCAGCCAGGATAAAAAGTATCATATGTGTTAATTCATAAACTATCTGTGAGCTAAATTTCATCTAAATCCATTCAGTAGTTATTGTGTGAAAGAGTAACAAACATCCATACATCCTGACAAACTTTCGCATCATCATATAATGATCTCCCTGCCTTTATCTCAATTTATTTGGGGTCAGCGCAGCATGTATTCTTCTCCCATACATACTCTCTACTTGTACTGGAATGCTGCTAATGTTTTGGCAATGTTTTATGACCGGCCGCCTGCCTGAGGTCAACCCTCATTGGGAATGTGGTTGTTGGTGGTAACCGCCACCAATACGGTCTCCTTCTATCTAGACATATCATACCAAATGTTATCCATGTGCCAGGTTCTGATGTTATCCTACTATCACACTCCAGTAACCGGGCCCTTTCTTAAGTTTCGCATTTATAATATTGATTTATTGGATTATTTAATTTAGTGGCCGATTTAACTGCCTCATTCGTGCCTCATATTTGTCTAGTGGCCGCAAACGTAGCTATTGAGTGTGAGGTACAAAATTAAATTCTCGGCTCGAGCAGTATAATTGAGTTTTTTTTGTTTGACATCGTGGATTACATATACATCTAGTAATGTCTTAGGTTATCGCGATCACTATGCATTATAATAAAACAACTTTTAACCGGATTAATCGCGTGTATTATTGGTTTTTTGTTTTCCCTGACGTTTCGAACACTTTGCAGCGTTCGTGTACATCTGTCGGAACCTTCAAAGCATATAGGCGACATGCATGTTATTTTAAAAGTCTTTCAAAGATATCAAAGGAACATAATATTAATTTGACATATTTATGTTGCTGTATTGTTGTGCCAATTCTTCCTTATTCTTATATACCGATCTTACTAAACTAAACATACAACACAACACAACATCCATAAGTCAAAGAAAAATAGTTCCGTACGGTATACAACTACTTCTATGGATTATAATAAATACGGATAAAAAGAATATTGTTTTAAATTACTCACTCTTGAAGATTTGACAGCGTGAGTTCGAAGTATATGCCGTGTTGTCTCAAAGAACGCTCCAGTTCTTCTTTCAGTCCTGGTGGTGACACCACACTTGCAGAATCCCCAATAAGCCTCGAACGCTTCCAGAAATCAAACTCTTTATGATTTGCATGCAAGTCGTCCAGGAATTTCATCTGGTCTCTGTTCACTGGATGCACTGTGTACAACGCATAGTTATCATATCTCACTTTTTCTGCAGTTATTATTACTGCCAAAACATTAATAAATATTAACTTTAAAATCATTTTTAATTATTACTTTTAATAATTCAAGACATGCACTGATAGAATTTCAATTAGAATTCAATCACTATCTATCATCGTGTTTGATTCAATATCAATCTTTAGATTTTGGATTGTAATTGTAATTAGTCCTTATTAAAAGGGTGTATGACACATTTTAGTTAAATCTGTGTAATGTTGGTCTCGATTAATGTACCTACTGAAAATGTTATCGAGTTGCGCTGTTTAATCGTTGTGAAATGATAAAATAATGTGATAAGGATTGATAAATAAATTTGAGGTTAATATTCTAGTAAACGATTCGTGTATTTTTTAAGGTAAGATAATCATTAATAAAAAAAGGTCAGGTATCGGAAATTCCTACTCCAAATATTAGAGATCTTGGTCCAAATATTCTTTTAATCATTACTAATATGGTATCTGACCAAAACCCTTTACCATTTTTTTCGGGGAGCATAAGCTCCGTGATAGTTCATAGCATAATAATGTTGTATGTAAAAATAGAAAGTAGGTCAGTTGAACGAGACTTCACATCAATACTGGCGCATTTTTTATTCCTTCTTCACGTTATCTGTTAAACATTCTTATCCATCTATTGTTGACAGAGTTTTCCTCTTTTTTTATAACCTAAGCTTTTCTCGACACATATTCTTCCTTTAGTCACATCTATTAAAATATACTAAAATGCTATCCATCCTCGTATATTTAAAACCTTGTCCACCTGCTCCTAAGTAAATGCATCTTCTCTGAAACGCTACTATAAACGGTTCTACGCTAAGTCTATATTAAACTTTAAATTAACACGCAAACTATAAGACGCACATATATTTACTCCAAAATTAACACTTCATAAAATAATGCGACATAAAGTTGGTTGCACACGAGCGACTGCGACATGGCGTGGTCATCGCTAATTGTGATTAATAGTCGTTCCGCTGTCGACGTCATTTGTCTTCGAACGTCGCACCGGGCAGTTTACTTTCTACTGTATAGTAAGTTTATTATGGTGCAGACGGGCGACTAAGTGACGTTTTTTAAATGAAGTTTTAAATTGTTTGGACATTATTTGATAAAGATTTTTCTGAAAATATAAAAATATCGTTCTTAGGCTTATGATTCTTGGTGAATTTAATATCTTTTGACACTGCACGTGTACGTCCCGTATACCGATATTTTACCTATGGCACAATATATTGGGTTAGAGATTGAATAAAGACCTTTGCGACATAACAAAACTATTTCCTACTAACAAGTTTCCCATATCTGTATTTTTATGTATGTGGTTAACGAATGTACCAATGATATAGAAAAACAATTTAGGTATGGCAGCATCTCAGGGTATATCATAATATTTAAACAGTGACTTTATAAAACTATAAAAGTTTAAAAAAGGGGTAATGCTGAAGTTTACGCTTTTAATTAGGATTAAGCAGCATTAAGCTGAGCGACCCCCTTATGTCTCAAAAGTTTTTGTAATTTTTTTCACTTGTTGTTTATGTATGCGTCTCCAATCGCGTAATAAAACACATTTTCTTTCTTTCTTTCTTTCTTTCTTCTTCTTTCTTTCTTTCTAATTAATTAATTATAAGTTTGTAATTAGACTGAATGCCAAAGTTGGTTTTCATGTACCTTATGTGTTTTTTTTTTTGTGTATTGCATCTCACTGGTCAAGTTAGGAGGTTGTCAACCGCTTAACCGGGCTTTCCTGTGGTTGCCTTAACAATTTTAAGGCCCCCGAGCCAGGGCATTCAACTTATAAACTAAGCGACAACACGCTAAGGGTACCCCCTGTGAGGTACGAGCCCCGGCTTAGGGCGTCGCCGGTGGGAATCTGATCCAGCCAGTCCCAGTGCTGTCCAGCAAGTGACTGGCTGGATTGGATTCAAATCTTTAATATTATTTCGGGCGAATTTAAAGCTACCACCGGCTCAGCGGCGTGGGCTGTACCTTATGTGTGAGAAATAGTCAGTTTATATATTTTAGACAGAGGGCGTAGAGTTTCGTAGCTTCCGCGCACAAATGCCCCAGCACAGACCAAAGACATAGTACAGATTGAAGTGCTACTAACATAGTCCTAAGTTGTAGCTACTGTTAGCAGCTTATTATTTATGCTTGCATACTTAGTATTATTGATTGTGTGTGTATTTATATTTTATTTCCAAGTTTATGTATATATATGTATAGTATAAATTGTATGTAATTATCTGAATAAAGAGAGTATCCCGAGAACTTGCGTAGTATTACTACAAGACTATGTTGTATTTATTTTATTTATGTTTATAAGGTATATATTTATAGGCCATTGAAGCTTGAAAATAAATGATTTAACACTATATTATTTTATTATATATCAGCAGTTTTTTCGATCGGAGAAAAGTATAGTGTTGTAAAAGAAAAGTGTAGTGTATCTGCAAGACAATCACAAAAATCATTTTTTGAATCTGGGGTTTAAGAAACTTTATTCTCATACAGAATTAAATTCACTTACATGAGAACTTACACAATAGAAAAACATTTGCCGAGCAGCGGAGTAAATAATTAAAAAACTACTAAGAACTTATAGGTAAGAGGGTAAATATTTTGGGGGCTGAGTTGCCCGCGTCCGTAGGAGTGCACCCTTAAAATGGAATCAATACACGTGGCCCCTGGGTGGTGCAAAATAGGCAACATAACTCTGGTGGGAGGCTTCGGCCGCGGCTGATTACCACCCACCGGACGAAGCCATGCCGTGAAACGACCTAGCCGTGTTTTGGGATGTAGTCCGGTGCAACCGTTGTGGGAGACGGGTCTGGGCAGTTGCATCAACTCTCCATCTATCGTTTTCCCCAAATCTATCCACTCTACTTAAAAGTGAATAGGTTTATTCTGGATCTACGTGCTCCATCCTCGGTCACACCGTCGCTTACAATCAGGCGAATTGGTAGCCAAACGTAGACCCAAATTTAAATTGCTTATACTCATTAAAATTATGAAGCCTAATATATATTACATGCACTATAGAGTAAAGAATTTAAATTACAAATTATATTACACTTGCGTCAAGATAAGTATCAAATTTAAATCGCTCGTCTACCACGCCAACCGCAATGAAGTTAAATCCACCGCTTAAACCGCGTAATTATTGCATGCTCGATCCGTCGGTTGAAACTGAAGTAATGTGTTTTGTACACGAAGCAAATGAACTAAACCAGTTTTAGATTAGAATTAAACATCACTATGTAATGCTGTGGTTACTGTTGTAATAATTCCAAGCCTTAACGCCTACGTTCGTGAATTGTGGGTAGATTTGTGTTGAATCGTTGTGAAATAGAGTGAAATCACACTGAGATTTGAATTTGAAGTGATTGTTAACACGTGTGAGGTGTTTTCGCTTTGCAAGCGTAATCTGTTTCTATAAATGGTTGGCATATTAATATTGATGCTCATATATTATTAGTAGAAATAACATAAGTATTCTATTCTAGTGAGGAATGTTAGCATCATTATCAAGGGGTATATACACAGCATCTTGCATCCTGTTTTCCCTGAAGGGGTAATCCAAGGTGTACACCCATATTTCACCAATGCTGTTATTAAGTCCCATGCAATAATAGGTGGTGAGCCTATAACCATATACCAGGCACAATTCCAAACACCGAGCTGCTACTGAGAATTTCCTAACAGAAAAACCCAATAACACTTTGCCCGAACTGGGAATCGAACCCAACCTCATTCTCAGCAATTGCGCTTAGGACCACTAGAGCAACGAGGCAGTTATATGGTACGGTATTAAAATTTTCCAAATTAATATGTCTAGTTTAGTTCCAAACAAAAGTTCTAAATCAACCGCGAATGAAATACAAAACAGCAACAGAACAGTTTTTATTAAATATTGCCCCAGGTTAAAAAGTGTTTTATTAATAGTGTTTAATATTTATGAGAATATCTGGATCGTTTCACGTGAATCATAATTAATTAAGTGGTAACTTTTATCGATATCTTGCCGCGACTTCAATAATTTAGTTTTTTAATATCTATATGTTTTTTTTTTCAAATGACAACTATTTTAACGATAGTGTTTGATCTACAAATACTTATTTGAATAATTTTAATTAACATATGTTATACTCAATTTAAATATATATGTATGTTGTTTACTATGTACTCGTAGGGCAGAAACATGACGATGAAAAACATAGATCTTAGTTCATCAAAAAGATCTTTGTCATTGCGGTAGAAAAGCAGCATTGAAAACGAATTAACACTGGCTCATTTTACCACTAGACCAACTAAAGTACCAAGCAAAAACAAGTCCCTAAATACCCTGCAACCAAATAAATTATTTGGTCGCACATTTATTACCATCACACGACATGTCCAAAACATGTAAAACAATGACACAAACCTGAAGTGTAAATTACATAGTCCATTTATCAGCTACGTCCCAGTCTGCCACAATAATACGGTTGACTTCATCTTCTAATAATTCTCTTTGTCTTGTTCGTTTGGCGTTTGCCGTTTTTTCTTGTGGTGTAAGCTCTAAACTTCCTACTACTACCGCCGGCTGATGAGTATTTTATTTTTGCTTTGTGACATTTCCGAAAAGCAGTATTTTTGGATCACAAAGCTAATGATTTAACAGCAAAAAAATAATTTTATTATCCTCCTGAGCATCAGCTGATTTCGTATCTAGATATTTTTGAACTGTAAAGTAGATAAAAGAATACTATACAGTACTCACATTTTACCGACGGTGCAGTGCAAGCTATTAGATTGTTCTGGGTACGAGCATGATTCTTTAAGTTTTGAACGTGAAATTTGACATAAGATGTCGACAAAACGATAAAATTCAATACATTTATACTTTTGTCGAGTCGACAAAGATCCGTGCTCGACGCCTGTTATGAGAGCCCGTGTGAGCCTATTGCAATGTGCCAGACAGAATTTTCAAACTGGCTGGTAATGAACATTTCTTATTTATTTTATTATTATAAGCGACTGAGCTACCCGCTCCCGCCTCTGCTTCCTTCTTGAAGCCACCGCCATCAGCCGTACATCACGACATGTCGTTAGGGGCAGGAGGTGGCCCAATAAATCAGGGGACGTCGTCTGTGCCGTCCGCTTGCACTGCTAATGTGAGTTCGTGTAATGAATGAGATCAGATCTCTGATTGTCGGTTTTTAGATTTTAAAGCCTTTGTAATATTTACGGATAGCGCGTTTGCTTTGATAGGATTGTTAGTTCTCAACTAACATATGGCACCGCATGCCATCATGGTGCGCAGTCCAATGTATCAAGATTTGGCACTGCTTCGGTAGGTAATCAGTAAATTCTTAATACATTGACTCTTCACGCGGAGCTGCTGATTCTCGCTGAGAGGTTATGCAAGAAATAATGATTAAATTTTCTAAATTATCATGTAATTTAATACCAGTCTGTTTGTGGTAATTTATTTGATTATCCGTACAAAGAAACTGTACATTGTTATACTTATAATGCCCAATAGATTAATATATAAAGTCACTTCAGCAGTATAAGTAAGGGCGGACGTACTCAATAGGTTTATTGCACTCCGCAAGTATTAAATAAAAGTGTTACATATAGGAAACAAGATGAGTGGACCGTCGCGCGTCGGTACGGAAAACGGTAGAAGAGAGAAAGTATTAAGTTTTTATATTTTCATACTAATTATGTATACGTAACCGGAATCGTATTTACTATTCAGCTTAATAGTAAACATTTTTTATATCTGTTTTAATTATCAAATCAGAATTTTCATACCTATTAAGGGCCGATTTCACCAGTGAAACTAAACGCGATCAGTACAACCTGAACTCAGTTCACGCATTTAACTGAGTTCAGAGCTCCAGTTCGCATTTCACCAATAAAAACTGAACGCAGTTCAAGCTGAACCCAGTTCAGGCTTCTGAACGCCCGACTTTCGACGTTCAGCTTATCTAAACGCGTTCAAGAGCGGCCTTGTCAAAATGGCGGAATATTGTTTAACATAAAAGAGATTTTGTTGTTATTTGACTTAATTATGATATAACGCTATTGTATAAATAAAATGTATATAAAACTGATAACTAAATAAAATTAAACATGTTTAATAGTTATAATAAAGTTTCCAATAAATATTTCAGCACCAAAAATGCTTAATTTGGAATATTTATTGTTTACATATATATTAATAAATATAAATTTAGGTTATCACCTCTCAAAATCGTTTAAATTCTTAATTGTGACAACATTTACAATTAATTAACCAAGAAAACTTCGTTTTCGTGAACGCGATCAAAATGTAGCAGGTAAAATCAGTTTGACGTTAACTGAGATCAAAATCAACATTTGAACTGGATCAAGTAGAACTAAGTTCTGTTAAACTCGGTTTTTAATGGCAGCGGTGAAATCGGCTCTAAGTAGCTTAAGGTATCTGGTATAGAGATGAAAATTTCAAAGTTTATTGTTACCAGTTCTCAGCTTGTAAGCACCACAATAACCCAATTTTCCAGCTGGCTCCAACAATTAGAGCAGGTCAACAAACGAACACGTTTCATTTTTCACAGCAACATGAAAACGCAAAACTGCCAATTTGCAAGCGAAAAAGTTCAATATATTTCTTTAATCCCAAACTCGACACACAGAGTATCAACGTGGAAAACTAATAAATCCATTAAACCAAACAAATACAAAGTATCGGGATACCAATTAGAGCGACTGGCATCATGCCAGATGATGGCCGGAATAGAGCACAATGCTGCAATTGGACGAATTAAGCGAGAGTTAGATGGATGTCCTGCGGTTACAACGCAAAGCCTTAATGCTCTTGATGCTATGAAAAGTTTGATGCTGCTTTTCATTATGCAATGACTGCACTGAACAATAATCATGATTCAGAACTGAAGAGACAAACGTTAGTATAGTGTATCTACTATACTGTATTCTATTGCTGTTAATTTTTTTACATAGCTACATAGTGCATCACTCCTGTGGGGTAGACAGAGGTGTATAGGTAAACAGTTGTACACCCACATTTCACCAATGTTGTTATTAAGTCCCATGTAATAGGTGGTGAGTCTATTGCCATCTACCGGCCACAATTCCAAACCCCGAGGTGCTACTGAGAATTTCCTACCAGAATAACTCAATAACACTTTGCTCGACCTGGGAATCGAACCCAAGACCTCGCTCTTTAGTAACTGTAAGTAACAGAGAAGCAATACGGAAGTCTTTAATTAGTTTTTCTATATCAAAATTAACTGCTTAAATCCTAAAACACTATTGATTAAGCGTGATAATACAATTTTGCATCTAATTTCGTAATGGCTGGAAACGTAAATATACTTTTGGTCTATACTTGTAATCTATTATAATATATATCTGCCTAGCCTTTTCCCAATTACATTGGGGTCGGCTACCAGTCAAACAATATCCACAACCCAGTAACTGGGTAACACGATATCTCGTGGTATGACTGGTTGTCAGACTTTCAGGCCTCTGACTACCCGTAACGGCTGTCATAGATCTTAATTTGACAACCGGGACCGACGGCTTAACGTGCTCTCCGAGGCACGGAATACTTCTAATCTATTCAGTTTGTGAAAAGAAAACATGTGAAAAATGCCTTTAGTGCTAACAATATTTCGGACTAGCTGTCTGACCTAGATTTGTACCGTGGCAAAAAATACATGACTGTGCTTCGTTTGTACCCACCCGTGTCACGAGAATATTGCCTATAGGCAAAACTGTATAACGAAGCATATGCAGTGAAGTTTGCGGTCCAAAAATGTGCAGATTTGCTACAAGGAGTGTCGAACACCTTTACTTGCTGTCCTAACTATTGTCTTTATAATATTTATAAATCAAAATCTCTCATAACTCTTCTGTCATTTATTTCCATTGACCAATTCCAATCCAATTCCATTATTCCAATATTAAATAGACACTATAAAAAACAATGCGAAATTTTAAAATAAATTTACCTACATTACAGTTACCTCAATTTGAAAGCAATAGAATCCCGATTCTTTTATTATTTTTTAGACAATTTGGAATTTAAAAGTATGAACTGTGGGCTATTGACATTTCCAATGTCAATCAGGCGGATTTCTTTTCAAGCGTAAGCCTAATGGACAGGCATATGAAGAATTTGAAGAATATTAATATTATAAATACAACCTTAGACGTTATAAACAATTTGTAACAGAATTCCGTGGTCATACTTTGGGGAGAATGTAGCCATGTTTACGAACTTTTACTATGAAACAAAATATGAAAGCGTGAAAAAAATCTGCTCCATACATTTTGGTCGAGTAAAGTATGAATATTTCTATGGAACAGCTGCTTTCGAAGTTATTTTCGTAGTAAAAGTTGTCGTATACATGAATATTATATACATTAACCCTCTTATATATGACTATGGACTCCTGTTTCACGCTATACATAATCTTCTTCTTATTCTAACGTGTCCATGGTTGATATTTTATTTATGTTAAATTCAAGTCGCTTGTGGTGTTGATTAGCTCGTCTCTTGTGATAGGAAACATGATCTGTACTGGTCTCACTTTTCAGAATACAAGCTCACGAAAAACAACGAATCTAATAAAGTCATGAATAATAACGTGTCTAAAAACAAATTCAAAATTCAAATTCAAATTCAAACATTTATTGCGAATATAGGTAGGTAGTACATACATAGTTGTTACATAAATCATTTTGAGCAGCTATATTCAGCCATTACAGCATGCAATGTCATACAAGGGTTAATAAACAATCATAAATCATAATGCATGTCAGGAATATAAAATGTCAAAATATTTAAATCTAATTTATATAAAATTTATCATGAAGGTATTTATTAACAGTATAGTAAGCTTTAACAATAAGGAATTGCTTTAGATTATGTTTAAAGGAATTTATATGAGAACAATTTAAAACGTTATAAGGTAAATGATTGTAAATACGGGGTGCCATACAAAGTATACTAGTACTAAATTGAGCTGTGTTGTTCGACGGAAAACTAATTTTTTTATTATGTCGTTTACTTTTCAATTGCTGGAACATATGTATATGTAACCTCACGAACACTGCCACCTCATAAATGTAAATACATGGCAACGTTAATAATTTTAAATTTACGAAGTGTGGTTGACAGCTTTCCGTGGATTTAATCTTACAGATGGCTCTTAAGCATCTTTTCTGAGCTTTAAATATAATTTCCTTGTTCACCGAGTTACCCCAGAAAATAATACCGTATCTTAATGTCGATTCAACATATCCGTGATATGCGGTGATTACTGCAGATTGGTTCACGACTTTCCCAAGCATATGTAGAGCGTAGGAAAATTTGTTTAGTTTGGTGCAGATACTATCAGAATGGCATATCCAATTCAAATTAGAGTCAAGATGGAGACCCAGAAATTTCGCTTGTTCCACTTCACAAATCCTTTGTCCATTGCATTTAATGTCAAGATCTGGTAGGTAATTTTTCCTATTTCGAAATGTCATAAAATTGGTTTTATTTATATTTATTAATAAATTATTGTTTGTCAACCAGTTAATTATAATGTTAAATGTATTATTCATGTCAGATTCTAAGCTAGTCTTATATTTATTGGTGAACATGACTGTACTGTCGTCTGCAAACAAAACCATATCATGATCGACGGTACTAGGTAGATCATTAATGTAAATGATAAACAACAAAGGACCGAGGATACTACCTTGTGGTACACCTTGAGTAATTTCACGGTAGGTCGATGAGTAAGTGGTTTCTTTAAATGTTTTGTGGCAAACTCGAGTAATTTGAGTACATTGTTGTCTATTACTTAGGTAAGATTCAAGGAGTTTCCAAACGTTACCTCTTATACCGTATGACTCTAATTTCTGTAATAGAATTTTGTGACTTACATAGTCAAAAGCTTTGGTTAAATCCATGTATAGAGCTGAAACTAATTGTTTTTTATTTAGACCTGTCATAACGGACAATAGAAATTGGTATACAGCTAGATTTATGCTTTTATTCTTTCTGAATCCCAATTGCTTGCCTGTAAAAATCTTATTAGATTCAAAAAATTGAGTGATGTTATTATTAATAATTTTTTCAAAAATTTTAGAGAACACTGGTATTAGAGCTATAGGCCTATAATTAGTAATATTATTTTTATCATCATTTTTATGTAAAGGTTTTATTATCGTTATTTTTAATTTATTTGGATAGATGCCGGAAATTATAGATAAGTTTATAATATAACTTAGTACTGGACAAATGATACTACAGACTATTTTAATAATTTTTGTACACACTTCATCATATCCGGTGCTATTAGTATTCTTTAACATTTTTATAGTGTTTGTTATAAATGTCCAAAGGTGTAGTAGGATTCATGAACATAGAATGATGTTTACTAAAACCAGTTATTGGTTGATATTCTGCAGAAGTAGCACTATTTATAGAAATAGTTTCTTTGCCACTAATGAAGAAATGGTTAAATATCTCTGCAATCGATGTAGGATCATCTATAGTTTTTCCATCTAATTTTATATGATCTATTCCAGCTTTTATCACATTTTTGGTATTGCAATTAATAATATCCCAAGTGGCTTTCGATTTGTTTATTGAGTTTTTTATTTTGTAATCATTCTGAGCCTTTTGAGTCAATTTAATAATCTTATTTAAGCGCATTGAATATGATTTGAATTTATTTTTATTACTCAGGTTAGGCTGTTTTCTATATTGCCACAGAAACAATCTTTTCTGTCGTGCACATTTACGTATACCCTTAGATAGCCACCGAGGTTTTTCTCGAGACGCTCTCCTGATAAGTATTGATGGGAAACATAAATTGTAGAATAACGTAAACAATTCATGAAAATGATCAAATGCATCATTCGGGTCGTCAGTTATATAGACTTCGCTAAAGCTAAGTGATGACAGGCAATCTATGAATTTTAAGATATTCTCATTACTATAATCACGTTTTGTGCTATACCAGTGAGTTAAAGAGCATGTTTCTTTAACTGGACAAGTTAACATTTGACTCGTGTGATCTGATAGAGCGAACTCATATATATTATACTTACATCCCTTAATATTGTGTATAAAATTATCAATACAGGTTCCACTTCTTAGACGAGTTGGTTCATTAATAGATAATTTAAGATTATAGCTGTGGATTATATTCAATAAATGTTGACTCTCTTTGGTGCTTTTTAAAATGTTTATGTTAAAGTCACCGCTAATTATTATTTTCTTTTTCGTAAAACACAAGGACTTAAGTACGTTATCAAATTTAGTAAAAAAAATATCAAATTGGTCTCTGTTATTCCGAGGCGGTCTATAAACACATATTATTATTACATTATGCAGTACAAGTTCTATACCACAGCATTCAAAAATACCAGAAAGAGAATGTTTTTCTATCTCCATAAGAGGTTTATACTCGTGAGAGTTGCGAACCAAAATACAGGCACCACCATGTCGATTAGGGCGACAGAAGGAAGCTGCATGTGAATAGTTTGGTATAAACAATACTTTTGTGTCTTCTTTTAACATATTGTGCTCAGTTAAGCATATTACGTCAGCTATGTTACCTTGTTCCACTAACCACTCCAAATTAATAGTCAGAAGGTCAGATTTATGTATAATACCGTTAATATTTTGATGTAATACATTTATGTTTTTATACATGAAAAAACGTTTTTGGCGTAGTCACGATCGAGGTTGTGGGTGTTTCAAGAGATTCACAGTGTACTGAAACATTTTCACTTATAGTTAACAGTAGATTTTGAAATACATTACGCATACCACGGTCATTTATTTTTCTATTGAATTTGGAAAACATAGTAAAATCATATTGTAATTTTAAATTAGTATCAAAACCAATTGCGTAGTTATATGTTTGGAGATCAAGATCTAATAAATTATTAAAAGTTTCTATACGCCAATTAAATATTGTTGAATAATCACTTAACTTAAATGTAGGAACACATAGGATCATATTTGTATGCTGTACTTTAATTAATGTCTCTCTTAGTTTGATAATAATGTTTACATAATCTTTCGTACGTTGGAAATCTTCTTCTCCAATTAAAATAATGCAATAGTCATTAAAAGTATAATCTATTAGTTTTTTATCTATGTCTTTTATAAGTTGTATTGTATCACAGTTACGCGAAACATAGTGGCACACTTTAAAATATGGGAATGTGTCTTCAGCTATTGACAAAAGTTTATTATTTACATTTGTACTGACGATACATAACTTCGGAGGAATATTTATGCGACCTCTTTCCTTCGTGTGTGTTATTTCATTGCCCAAGTCTAGATCACAAGTATCAGTACGTGTGTTAGTATGTACTATTTCAGTAGGTAGATGTTTCCCAATTGGCGTCATTCCTGATTTTCTATGGGACTTATTGCGTGGAGTTGTTGTCTGGGAGCTTTTGCTGGGTGAGCCTATTTCACCAGCTAGTTTTTGAGTCGCTCTTTTTAGAACATCATTTCTGCTCGTTAGTTCAGAAACCGTTTTTTTGAGTTCAGTATTTATGACATTCAAGTTTTGTATTTCTTCATGTGCAGAGTTTAATTGCGAGGTGAGATGTTCAATTTGGCTTTGCAGTTCCTGTACATATTCGTTGTCTTCATTGTTTGATATATTGGGTAGGCTACTAGTGCTGCCATCTATCTTTACACCATTACAACTATCTTCGTCAGAGATGTCAGTCAAGGAAAGGGTTCTTGTTTTTCTAAATGTAATGTTATCGAAGAAATTCATCTTTTTAAAATCGATACTAGTTTGGCAGTTGTAACATCAGATACTAAGTGCGTAGAAAGTAAATGTACAAAAAGAGTACACGCGTAACGGGGATCGAACTTGAGGTCTTCCGCTTAGGACGAATAGATCCGCCACACAAAGCCTCTAGGCCACAGAGGATTTACAAGGAATATCGAAATTAGCGAATAGCTCCTACGTTTTCTATAGTGACCGTTAATTAGCACTTGGTTTGAATTTGTAAACAATCGTATTCACGATGTTATTTTTTTACAAAAACTTCACTATTCTTACACTAATTCATACACTGTTAGTTTGGATGAAAATGTTCACGATTATGAGGACGGTTTTGATATTGTTCACTTATAATTATATTGAATTAAGTTTTGTTTTGTTATGTGTTCATGCACTGAGTTATTAAAGCGTTATAAAGACACTTATTCTTAATATTTAGAGTAGATAACATTTGTAGACACGAGTTGGCACTTGAACTTCATATTTTATTATAAATTGTGACTTAATTCGATAAATAACTAATTTTAATTAATTTAAATACGTGGAGCACTTGTTAACGTGGCTAGTAGCGCCATCTCTTTCAAAACATGTCAAACAAGACCAGTATTAAAATTTTCTAGATTATAAATAATCTTCCTGGGGCATTGTTATTCCGGCAATATACTATGAAGGTTTAGTGAGGTTATTTTGAAGGTTTAGTTATAATTTTTTAAAGGATCTGCCTAGCCTTCTCCCAATTACATTGAGGTCTGCTTCTAGTTAAGCCGGGTGCAGCTTAATACCAGTATTTTACATGGAGCGACTGTCTATCTGACCTCCCAGTTACTGTTACTGGGCAACACGATATCTCGTGGTATGATTGATTGTCAGACTTTCAGGCCCCTGACTACCCATAACGGCAGTCGTAGATCTTAATTTGATAACATCGCTCGACGGCAAAACGTGCTCTCCGAGGCACGGAAGGCAAGGAATAAGTAATACGTAGTTTTTTGGCAAGGAATTAATTTAAAACTACCGTTGTATATTTCCAATTACCACATGAGCAGTAAAATTTCAAACCAATTTTTGCTCTTTCACAATTATATCCAGCAATATTCCCACAGATGGTGCAAAATTCATGACCTCAAAGTGGTCTCTGTTTACTCAAACTGCGGTCTAAGGCTTCTGGCAGCATTCCAAGGCAGGATTAATTAATTGGGACAGCGGGACACTTCCGTGCCGTCTTAGTGCCATTTAAGGAGTTTAATTTTTAAGTGCATTAAGACTATCCGTTCTTGGACTTGCAGTTGTTTTCGAAATATAGTCTTAATTGATAGAAGTGTTTTTTTTTTTGTTTTAGGTATGTTGTTACTGTTCACAAAATTTCTACTCCTGCGCTGGTAAGCCACTTTATATTTTGAAGTTAAAAATATTTCTAACCCCAGTGAAGCTAAAAAACCTGCCACATTGTTTTTGTTTGATGTTTGCACGACTGGTTAACGTGAGATCCTGGTTTCGATTACCGGGTTGAGGAAAGTAATATAAGATTTTCTATTAGGAAATTTTCGGTAGCAGTTCGGAGTTTACAGTTGTGTCTGCTAGATGGCAATAGGCTTACCACTTGTTAATAAGAAAATAGATATAACTTTTCAAGAACTTTGGGGAAATGCTGCTACCTTTCGGGGTCTCTCTCTCATCGTGTGGCTTTACAGACCACCCAGAACATTTCTTAAGTGTGCTGGTTTTCTGACGATGTTTTTTTTTCACCGTTCCAAGCATGTAATTAAGTTTTCTAATAAGTATACGACTCGAAAAGTCTGATTATTGCGTACCTCAGATTCGAACTTGCGACCATTGACTTGCCAGTCCAACAGCTCATTTTCTTCTTATTCTTCACCACCACTAAGCTATCACTAAGCTAACCCTTCAGGCTACACAAGCTTTTTGTTTTAGGGCTAAAAAGATCATCATCAACCGACGCCAATATTTCTGCTTACATCACAAATTCAAAAAGTACTGAGCACGTTCCTCAATTCCAGAAAAAATCTCAGATAAAATTCCGAACTCAGAAAACGAACTTCATCAATTAACATTTCCAGTAACTGTTGGAAAACAATTTTAATTGAGACGAGTTCGAAATAATTTCCATTTCTTCTTCTCATTAGCGAACGGTGTAACTTTTTTTATCAAATCAACTTTATTAGCTTGTTTACATTACAGGCGTATTTATTACTTAACTTTAAAATTGATGGAAAATCTTGTACCAATTAACAAGTATCTATCGTTTTTATGATATTCAGGTGAAATATAGGTGATGTAAAAGAGTTTTATTGAGTACCGATTTTAAGTGCATTTTACTTTTTCGAGTCAATATTTTCACATTATTGCTTAACTTTATTGTTAAAGATGATAATATGGGTAAAAAAGGAGTGACTGCCGCTATGATGGCTGACAGAGATGTATGGAAGAAGAATACATGCTGCGCCGACCCCAAATTAATTGGGATAAGGACAGGGGGATGGTGATGACGGAAGAGCTTGTAATTATGTAACGGAATATTGCATTTTCCAGTAAGTGGTTTATGGAACTAAGGGAGCAGTCGCTCCTTATAAAATTACACAGACAAATAGAAAGCCTCCTACTCTTTGGAGTGAGTTAAAAATATATGATGTTCAACTGCAGCCAATAAGACTGGATGCCGATGCGAAAGAAGTAGGGAAAAAGTTGGACAATTTGATTCAGTTCAATATTTAGCATTATGAACTTTATGTATGTCAATCAGTGGGGTTGTTACTCTTGAAACTAATACCAATTCCAATTCAATTCCAATATTAAATAGACGCGAATTAAAACAACGCGTAATTTTTAATTAAATTTACCTACATTACAGTTGCCTCAATTTTAAAGCATGTTGTAATATTATCCCGAATATATAATAATTTTTTAGATATATTGGAGTTTAAAAGTATATTTCTAATGTCAATCGAGCGGAATTATTTTCAAGAGTAAGAGATAGTCGAGGAAACTCCTCACCGATTTACAGAAACTACTTTGTGTTTGGAATTATTTCATTGATCTTGATGAAAACGTTAAACCTTGCAGTGTTTTCTAGATTTTAGGGAAAAAATACTTTTTCACAGTAAATGTTACCGCCGAAAAAGGAAAATGGAAACGCGAAAAATAACTTAGTGTAACTAATTTTGAGTCGCCGCCAATTTTGAGAATAAATACTTATTCAAATTCTCATCAAATATAGAACACAAGTAAGTAGGTTAAAATAAACTTAATACACTAAAGGCTTTTCCTACAGCTCTGCACAAAGACGTTTGAAGTGCCGGAAGGACCACTCCGACTTTGGCAAGGGTCCCGCTGTATCTTTAAATTTTCTGCTTAATCCACAGCATTTTCGAGTGATTATTAAAGTTAACGAGACTGTGTAGTTTTGTTCTGGCTTTGTTTCACACTGGTGTGGACTGTTTCTATTTGTGAATGGAAATTAAGTAGACAATGGGATTTGAGATTTGTATTTAGAATTTTACTTAGTTGATAGTGCGGTGGGAGGTGTAATGCTTTTATGAATTCGACTCAGAAGAAACAGCAATGCGTTTTTATTTGCAAATATTTGAATACTGCAAAACCTCAGACACTCCTACTATTCTGATTATGAATAATCAGCAAGTAAAAGCACTGACAGCCTAGAGGTATGATTATTAGATTCACAAAAGTTTGCAGTCAAAGCACGCAGTTTTTTTTAAATTATGTACGTATTAAACATTTATTATCACTTGCAAAATATTGTGAGGAAACCAGCACACCTGAGAAATGCTCTAGATAGTGTGTAAAGCCATGTCAGAGGCTTGTGGGTGGTTTAAACTCTGACAATAGGTTCTTTATCAACCATACGAGAAGAAGTTAAAGCAATAAAACATAACATAGCATCCCGCCTGTATTCTCTGAAGTGGTAGACAGAGGTGTACACAGTTGTACACCCAAATTTCACCAATGCTGTTATTAAGTCTACCGAGTAATAGATGGTGAGCCTAATGCCATTGGTACAATACCAAACGCCGGGCTGCTACTGAGAATTACCTGCCAGGAACTCTTGGGTTGTTTTGGTAAACACTTAGCCCAACCTGGGAATCGAATCATCACTAGACCAACGAAGCAGTCGGTGAATTAATTCAGTAAACCATTATATATATTCTCATTGGTAATGTGTGTGAGTACAGCTGTGTACACCTCTGCCGGTAGGTCCTGTCTGGGAACCTTCAGGGAATACAGGAGTGATGCTGTGTTTTGTTTAAGTTATATTTTAATTGAAATATTTTAGTCAAAATCGAGACCAGCTTAACCGAGTCTTAATGTTCACATTAAAAGGCGGCACTGAAATGAGGCGTGCATAAAATTAACAAAGCAGAACTTACCGGAGACTTTTGTAAGTTATTGTTATTGCTTATTCATTTGTTATTATTTTTGGATGACTATGATTGCTTTGTGGTAATAGGCTTTACGAAAATTGGTCTAAAGTTACAATATTAAATGGAAAAAGAATACGGTCGCGAACAGGATTCGAACCTGCGCCTCCCGGATAGATACTCCAGGCGCTCTGACCACTAAGCCATCTCGACCTCTGCTCACCACCGCGAATTCTTCTTCCATATTTTTTTAATACGTCTTATGGCGACGTCATTGCAATCAATTCCGTACCCGTACCGTATTCTTTTTCCATTTAATATTGTAACTTTAGAGTTCGCTAAGCATGCGTTAATGCTTTTTCAAAGACATATCTTGGAAAATTGGTCTCTTTGGTGGTTATATTTTATCCGTGCTGTCTTTTCTATAACTTTTGTTTTGTTGATGATATGAAGAAAGGAACAAAAGATTTGGGTAACTCTTTTTTAAAACTGTGAAGGAAAACATCGTGAGAAAACCAGCATACTTGAGAGATGTCCTCGATGGTGTGTGAAGCCATGTCAGAGGCCGACGGGTGGCTTAAACTCTGACACTAGGTTGTTCATGAACCACACGACAAGAAGAAGAATTCTTTTTTATAACTGACTGGACCGGTGATAATCTTATTACATCACAGATTACTAGGATTAAATTAACCACTTACTAACCTAAAATCATTTTTATCTGTAAAATGATTTTTTGGAGGTTTGGTATAGCTGCCAATAATTATTTAAATCTGTCTCCTATTTTTATTGAACTCTGATACTTTACGTATCAGACTTCAGTCAAATTCATACTAATTGGTAAAACGATTACTACTGTATCATGATAATCATTACATACTCATAAAATTTAACTAAATTCTACTGATATAATCACCCAATAAAAGTGTGGGTACCGGTACTTTCTTTAATTTTGATATAAAAATATTTGATCCACAAAGATTGGACTTACGCGTTGAAGGAATTAGTACTGGAGTAGTTTTACGGGCGACTGGCATATTATCCCAATCAAACCTTTATACCTTTTATTTGTATGTTTACAATGATAGTACACGATTTTAATCGTGTGTTACACAATGTTATATTTGTGTTCTGTTTTTTTTTATGTATGTTAATACTGTTATGTAATGACGAGCTATTGTTGCTTTTGTGTAAGTTCTTTTGTGCCTGTGTAATACCTTGCCCCCCGCCAAAAGTGGCGAGCAAATTTTTTCGATATTTAGTCAGAAGCCGTCTCCCGTCTAGTGCTCTAAGACTTACGCACTCATACGCATAGTGCTATAAATTATAGTTCTCAGCTCTCTACTGATATAGTGTATCATTTCGAATTAGCACCTGCTTTCGTCAATGAATAATTACAGAATGGACACAAAGCAATAAATATATTTGCTTAACCAACCTCCTAGAATGAACGCAGAGCAAAAGTAGAATAATTAGTCGAATCATTAATAATAATAGAAATCGTACCCAAATTGAGATATAAGCAACAGCCCAATAAATAACAGTAAGCAATTAATACTGACACAAAAGGAAATGCAACGCCCTTCGATTAACACCACACAGAGAAAATTGAACCCAACCCTAATACCACAGAGTTGAAAATTGAAAACCAATATTCCTATTCCACCCACGCTATATTAGGTTCTATAGGCAAATGTCCAATATAATCTGAGCTATGATTGGTACTACTATACAGAGGAGGAGAGGTCAAGATAAAACGGAGGTTGATACTAATATAAATGACACTGGATCACGTGATTTGACGATTTGTCGTGACGGCTAAACGATTACACGGATCATTACTCATATTACCACTTTTTGATAACATCATTTTGGGGCTAACATCACAGGATTCGCTACCGAATTTATTTTTTTAATCTGGTTATTGTAAAACTGTTGCGTGTTGCGTGTCTCATCTTATAATCATTATCGCTGATTGGATTTTTTTGGATATTTTTTGTAAGATTTTGTAAGCGATATTTGTGTAACAGCTCCGTTCTGATAGTGTTGCAACGGGTGCTCGTGAGTTCGAACTTGAGGATATTTTTTAATAATTTGAAGGGGTAAGTTTTATTTAGTCCAAAGTACAATTGTCGTAAAATATCTGAAAATACCTGAAGTTAGTCATTCCTAACGGCCGCGCAGGTATAGTTGTATAGAAAAGTGTTAACGTGCTAAAATATTTAAATTTGGTAGGAAAATTAACACGACCGCGAATCATTTATGGCACCGACTGTTCTCTGCGTTTGAGTGAGCGAGACAGATTTATTGACGAAATTAAAAGGAATGAGTGACATAGCACGCTGTTACTGGTCTCCCATCAGACCGCGCATGCGCCCTGCCATTATGCGGTAAAATTTACTTGCTTACAATTTCAGACATGCACAGTTATATTACCACAATTGTAATATTGATTGCGAAGATTCTATTTCCACCTATTGGGCACATTTCTAATATAAGGACTACGTAATGAAATCCAGTGGCATTGCCCGACCCACCAATCGAACCCAGAGCCTTATGATTAGCAGCCGAATAAGATCACCTCCACTAGAATGGGTGCAGATGTCAGGATTAAGACAATATTTTTGCTATGATGCAGCAATTTCTACTGAAAGATAAAACAACAAAATAATCTAAACGCACTATAATTAGTGAAAACAATTTAAAAACGATTACAATTTTATCTACAATCACTTGGTCCCCGGATGATTCCGACAGCGGAATTAACTTCTTATACAGCATTGTCCGAGGTGTTAGAAGAGAGACTACCCCGTCCATCGTCTCAAGGCAAGTCGGCTTGATCATCTGGGGCGGTATTGCAAAGCCAAAAGTACCTTCGTCTCTTAGTTCAAATGTCAATGCATACCTGCAAAAAACGGTAATTGTAAGTCGGACTCACGGACCATCATAGATTCAAAGTCAAAGTCAAAAGTTTAGTTCACATAAACCAATTTAAAAGGCACTTATGAAACGTCAGAATTTAGTTGCATAGATTTAGATGCAGCCCTCTGACAGATAGACTGACACCGTAGGCTCTGATAGGTTTCTACACTTGTATTGGGAGCTAAAAATCTAGTTGGGGCATTTAGTTACCGGCAAAAAGTGACAAAATTGAAGCCACACGTTGGGCAGCGGTTAATAAGGCAGCTCCCACTCTCCGAAAGCATGAAATTGAGACTTAAGTTAAACTTCGGTGCCAGGATCTAACACCAGCTAAAAACTGGCTTGTGCTACCAGTGGATAAGAAACTTCAAAGCATAGCTCACGCCGTAAAGTCACCAGTCTGTCAATATTTTATAGATTGTACTTCAATGAGTATGCTGAACGTGATGACGTTACCATTTGGGAGATAAGTTCTGTAACTCAGCTAATCTCCCAAATGGTAACGTCTTTTGATCATACCACATCCAGACGCTCTGCAGGATAAGACCTTTACCTGGTAAACATGCCACTCATGTGCACAAAGCCCTTCTTTTTTTGTACTCCTTGGCTGTATAAAGAATAACGACTGTGATTCCTTGAACACACAACTAAGGAGTGAATTCTCTAACTGCGTCTGTATTCCAAAGTGCATCTAATCTTATTCATTTTAAGACATTGAACAGCTTTCTTGAGCTTGTTCCACTGTCGTGCCGAACACTCATCACACATTTGCTCTCAAGCTTATATTGTGGTTAATAGCCCATAAACAAAGAAAAAATGACATATGGAGTTTGCAACGAATATTGGATGTTACTTACGGAATTCTGAATTCCTTTTTAACCCAACAACAGCTCGTTCCCGAAGCCAAGTAACCTGGCAAAAGTAATATTTAACATGTAATGAGATTGAATAAATAAATTAAAAAGTTTGGAATTAATTTATACAACTTTATTAAATTGTGTCACAAATTAATTAAAGCCTGTTGCGAACTGTGGTCAGTAAACGATCGTTGAGGTTAAACAACGCTTGAGGCGATCAGTCTGTAGATGGGTCTTCGGTAAAAGCATTTCCATCTGAGCGTCTCCGTGTTTCGGAGCCCACGTTAAGCCGGCCCCAGCTATTGTTAATAAATAACAGTTAATTTGTCGAGTTAAATGTCTGCGGGTCGCTTGAAAAGCTATAAGCTAATATAGCTTGGCTCCTAACCACGTGAAAGACAAAGATGACCAGTCAATTGAATTGAATTGAATTACACGGTGAAATGTTTTTGTGGATGTATGTATGTATATTTATTAATTGACTTGTATAAAATAATCTAGTAACTAAAATAAAGCCCCATATAATCATTCTCAAAGTTTGTCGGTGGACAAAATATTATTTTTAATTAAGTTTTAAGCATTTAATGTAATGTTATGTTTTAAGTTACATGCTCCTTAATAAACAACACAAGCTATATACCATTATAGCTACAAATCAGCTATTAATTTACTATTTTTGCCTTCTTGTCTAATATATGCAGGCAAACTGTTGAGAAGATAAGGTACTCGTATATCAAGCGTTATAAAAATATGATCGTAAGCGGGATTTAAGCCGGCACCCCATAGATACTAGACTTGAAGTGCTATCCTAGCTTAGACTGTTGCGAACTCTAATGCATTTTTTGCGTGTGTTATGATGCAATCTGATTTATTTTTGTTTGTTGTACATATATTTGTATTATGGTGTTTACATAAACATCTTAGTATATCAGCTGCTTGTTCCTTTCCGTTTGTTCGGCTTCCAGTCTAACTGAATGCAGCTTAATACTTGTACGTTACATGGAAAGAGTGCCTATCTGACCTCCACAGCCCAGTAACTACATTTAGGTATCTGACTACCCGTAACGACTGTCATAGACTTCATTTAAAAGCCAAAACGTCGTTTCTGGCTTTCAAACAAAGTCTAAGCTCAACATGCTTTCCAACTCAAGGAGGGGTTTCGATATATAAATGTTGGTCACCCATAACTAGAGACCAACAGCCAATGGTTTATGCCAATTTTATTTACCCACGTGCTACGTATCTAGTATCTCTATATAATTTTAGTATTTAAAACTAATAATAAAAACTCAAAGTCCTTACCAACTGTTTCGTAAGTAGTGCCAACGGTGTAGTGTGTGTTATACCTAGAAGAGATTCTATGTTTTGCTTGGATGCACATTTTCCTCTAGAATCAAAGTTAATCTCATTACTTAATTTAATATGTAGGTGTAAATGGATCTATGTTTGGCCACCGACTCGCCTGATAGTAAGTGACGGTGTGGCCGAGGATGGAGCACTTAGATCCAGAAGAAATCCATTCACTCTAAATATAGTGGATAGATATGGGGAGAACGATAGTTGAGTAGTTGATGCAACAGCCCAGACCCGTCTCCAACAATGCTTGCAACGCACTACATCCCGAAACACGACTAGGTCGCTCCACGGCATGGCTTCGTCCGGTGGGTGGTAACCAGCCGCGGCCTAAGCCTCCCACCAGAATTGTTTTGCCTGTATTGCACCACCAAGGGGCCACTTGTAGGGATTCCTTTTTAAGAGTGCACTCCTACGGACACGCGCAACTTAGCCCCGGCCCATAAGCCGGAACAAACAGACAAACAGACAACAATTTTCAAAACTGGTTTGTTGGCATATCACTGTATTAGCTTTAAAAAATACTATTATTTTGACATCACAAACAGACATTTAAATTTTATTCATTTGTATTGGCGCAACATGTCTTCTTTTTCTTTCATACATTTATGTCAGCCGTCAACTTAATAGTCACTCCTCCTGTATGTGATATCGCTTACCATTTCCTCAAAATTATCCACATAAGTCCTGGTGTTAGTATACGGTATGATTATGTATTGCCCATAAGAATGGAACGAGATGTAGTATTCCAAATTGTTGCTAATATTCTTTACGAAGGATGACAATGCGTAAGTTTCTCTTTCAGAAAATGCGTGTGGGCCACAATGCGTTTCGGAGCGCTGGTCATCGCTTGAATCGGTAGCTTAAACCAAGAATTTATTATTAAATATGAGTCAAATAGATTGTTTCGATGATAAAGACATACAAACATAGCATTACACCTTCTATGATGGGGTAAGCTATCTGATTTGCTGCCTATCTCACCTCCACAACCACTGGGTTGTGGAGGTGAGATAGGCAGTACTGTACTGGGTAACACGATATCTCGTGGTATGATTGGTTATCAGACTTTGAGTACCCGTAACGGTTGTCATAGATCTTAATTTGAATACAGGGACCGACGGTTTAACGTGCTCTCCGAGACACGTTAAACCGATCCGATAAATCGTAACTTCGGTCGATTGATCTGTGCGGCTGCTACTTAGCCACGAGCCGCTCTCTTGTTTTACTGTGTTATACTTAAAAAATTATACCAGACTTATTAGCAGTAGCTGGGGTAGAGACATTACCAGGTGTACCGCCTTAAATGGCGCCGCTTTCTAATATGTTCAGATTTCGATAGATAGAAAAATATGACAAATCCTGAAATTCATTTTGACAAATCTATATGAATATTACTGAATTCTTATTAAATTTATAAATTACAAAACATTAGTATCAAGGTGACCCTTACTTCCAAACGCAAATTGAAAATTACGATTTAAATCAACTCCAAACTTTCCATTACGATTTTTCCTCCAAAGGCGATCCTGAAATCATTAAATTTAGGTGTTGTTAATATTTCTCAAAGGCAGAGGCAGAGGTGCACACAATTGCACACCCTCATTTTACCAATATTGATCTAAAGTCCCATGTAATGATTATAATGGTGGTGAGCTTATTGCTATCTGCCGGGCACAAAATACAAAACTCCGGGCTGCTACTGAGAATTTCTGACAGAAAAACTCAATAACACTTTGCCCGACCTGGGAATCGAACCCGAGACCTCATGATCAGCAGTCGGGCTTGGGTCCACTAGACCAACAAGTCAGTTTTTTTAATATAATATTCTATTGATCATCAGATTTTATTTCTATTAGCCAATAGCAAATGCCTTGGTCCGATTTGTTTATTGTTTATGAATTATTTTATAAACTTGTTTAATATATTGACATTGAAGTTATATTAACAAAAATTTATTTGGGTTATTTTATACTGTCACTGTAACCTATTATTTAATTAGACGAAGGACTTAGTTTATGTTAAAATTAAATTTTTGCGTGTCATACAACAACGACAAAATATGCTGAACCAAATATATGTACCTCAGAATCACTGTTTAACCTTATTATAAGCAAATATATATTTGAATTTTGAATTCTAAAGTAGTAAATTAAGTAATTTACCTCCACATGACTATACTCATATCCATCTGGATTTAGAACTGGTACAAAAAACCATTCGTAAGTCAAAGCTATTTTCTTAAACGTGGAATTGATAGCAGACGGAGCGTGTATGATTTCATTGATCAAATACGTAACAAAAGCCGGAGCGATCCATTCTCTGGCGTGGATTCCACCTTCTATGAACACCTTTGACCTGAAATTGCCAACTTATGTGAACCAAGTCTTGGGGACTAAATTAAGCATTATGGTCATTCCGCAAGCGAAGATTACAGTAAACATCGTATTTGGTACATTAGTAGTTTGTATTTCTAAAAAAAAAAAAAAAAATACAACCGAATTGATAACCTCCTCCTTTTTGGAAGTCGGTTAAAAAGTATTGTAAGGTGATGAATGGAGATGGCTCTTTTGGGAGAATCCAATAATCGGGTCTCGAGGTGGAACTGCTAAAATACAGTTCTGCATAAGATAAACATCGTGGTGGACGATGTCACCGTCAGTATTTAATCTACGACCAAGGTCCTAGAAGACGTCTTTTGGGACTTTGGAGAGCATCTTCAATATCTCATCAGTAAAAAAGTTGTCGCTGCAGTAGCCCTATAAGAGCTATCGCGGCAAACTTATATTTCTGCAACCAAAATTAGGTACTTAAACCCGATTCTTCCTGTGAACGGTTCTTACGACCCCTTACTTTAGGCGAACAGTTTGCCAGCCGTAAATGCACATGGCATGAAGAACTTGTGAAGATTGCAGCATTTGATAGCTGGACGGCTCATGACTGGTCACAGTATTTACTTCCACGCGCACCTCTCTGAAGGTTTTGTGAGAGAATAACTGTGGAACCCTGACAAAGAAAGCACATTTCGGATGATAAGAGTCATATCATACATGAGTATTCAATAAAAAAAAGTAGAGGGCTCATAAAATTATGTATTGCAATAAAGGAATCTATTTGTTTATAATATACCAGTAGCATAGTGCCACCACGCATTTATTCGCCCAAGGGCTAGGCAGAGGTGTATATAATTGTACAACCACATTTCACCAATGTTGTTATTAAGCCACATGTTACGATTTTCACGAGACTATTGCCATCTACCAGGGATCATTCCAAACTTCGGGCGGCTACTGATCATTTCCTACCAATTAACCAAAAACACATTGTCCGGGGACAAACATTTTGGAAATCCAAACCAAGACCACTTGCTCAACAGTAGCGCTTGGAACCACTAAAGCAACGAGGCGGATGTATATAATGTTATGAAAATTTTAGCATCTGAACACGATTTACCTCTTCTTGCTTCCTTTTAATAAAATTTGAACAGCCATAATATTTCTGTTCTCGTGTGTTTTGCCGATACTGCGAAGTCTCATTTCTTCAGGGTAGGCCTTAGATAGGTCTTCAAGCCACCGGTATATATCATTCAAGCGATAGAAATTGTTCCAGTCATAGGTGTCTGGTTTGTTTCTCATGTAAGTGTGGACTGTTTGTATGTCAAATGCTCTGGAAGAATCATTTGAAAACATTTACTGCAGTTAAGCTGTTTGATGGAATAAAGATGGAGTGAGTATGAAAAGACACAAAAAAATCTAATAAATTGTACTTATTGTTTCTCAAGACTTTTTGGTTTAAAGTAAAAACTAACATTTGTTATATCTAAGTCTTACTTCTGAATGTCTTCTATCACTGTGTTGAAGTACAGTCCTAAACTATTGGCTTTACCCAAGAACGCCGATTTATATTCAGGACTAATCACAAAGTCAACGGGCATGTATATCAGTCCGGGTGGTCTCCAGAAATTAATATCATGAACTTTAGTTAAATTTTTCAAAAACTCCACGTGAACATCTTCCACTGGTATTGATCTAAATAAAGTGAAGTCATTATATTTTTTTGAAACACAAATATTTATACCAAACGCAAATAATACGAGAAACGTTATATCAATACGCATTTTCAACAATGTTATTCCTGATTTTGTTTATAAAAATGTACGAAAAATTATTTCACATTAGGTTTCACATTTTCTCTTACGTCAACTTGATCAAACTTGATGTTAAACTTCACAAAATGAAGTGGCCACAGACATGCAAGAGAACCTAGGACAAAACATTTTTTTTTCTGGTATTGATGCTAGAGAAGCAAGAAGTTTTGTGGAAATCGTTTGTCATGGTATGGACATGTAAGGCGGAGGAATGAAGACCATGTGAAGACAAAAGTTGTGAGTATGAATATGGATGGCTACATGAATAATGGAAGACAGAGGAAACGATGGATGGATTATGTGAATGATATAGCTAGAAAATAAGTGGCTCCCGAGACGACGGCTAACAGAGATGTATGGAAGGATAAGACGTGCTGTGTCGACACCAACTAAATTGGGATAAGGGCAGCGGCATGATGATGATGATGATGATGCTAGAGAAACAATCACATAACAAATCTATAGATATAGATCAGAAAGGAAAAAATATATAATTATTGATATATGTATGCCTAAACTTAAATGGGTTGAGTGAGTTTAACCGGATGCAATTTAATATCGGGTTTTTTATATGGAAAGACTGTCTAACCTTCTCAACCCAGTTTCTGAATAACAAGATCTGTCATAGTAAATTTGGATGTCAGACTTTCAGACAAACTATACCACAATATTACAAAATGGTATTTCGTTTTCAGAAACCACTGGTATTACTTTAACAGCTACATACGTCACTTCAACTACGGGTTCGGCAAAAGTGTACTATTGTACATCCACGTTTTACACCTATACCGTAATGTAGGTTGTCCCATGTCTGTCGGTATTTACCGGGAATGAATCCAAGTTTTTTTAGGCCAAGGGTTTCTATTGAAAATCTCCTAACAGCAGTAAACCCAACCTATATGATGAAGTGAAAGTAGTGTGTCAGAATCGTAGTAAATGGAAACCAATAGTTTCCGCCTACTCCAGTGGAAAACAGGAGTGATTGTTTGTAGAAAACACAATAACACTTTGCGCATACATATAAATCTTTATAGCGTATTACGCATGCGTAGCAAACTCTTAAAGTTACAAATTGTTATGGTAAGAAAACTACGATTGTGACGAGGATTCGAAACCGCGCCTCACATATAAATACTCCAGGTGCTTTAACCACTAAGCCGTCTCAATCTCTGCTCACTACTGCAAATTATTCTTCCACATTTTGATACGTCTATAAGTTACAGGTGACTCAACCGACACAACTAACTTTGCAGTCAATATGATGATGCTCAACAACCTTAAACGGCTCTCTTCAGAACGGCATCGGTAAAATATAGATGTACCTACAACATTACAACTCTGCCTATTCCTTTGGAGAATGCAGGTAATACTTATCTTATCTTTAACAAACCAGTCACGGGCAGCACACTATTACGAATCACCATGCTCAATTCGAATGACAATCAAAAATGACTCACAGCCTGGTCGCCTAGTACTCCTGATCCTATTGGACAATACGGTATGGTAATATCAATTGTTGGAAGTCTGAAGATAGAGAAAGGACATCGTAGCGATAATCAGGCTGCAGACACTATCGAATAGAATAACACTTATTATTGTACGCATTGAACGTTTAAAATATCCAAGCATACTGGAACAAGCTTTATCTCTGAGCAGGATAGTTCAATCAAGGCTACGCAGGTTTACGCTACTTTTTCTTCGTGTGATTGATGAACAACCTTGTGTCAGACTTTTCCTTTGGCATAGCTTTACACACCATCGAGAACATCTTTCAGGTGTTCTGATTTCCTCACAATGTTTTTCTTCACCGTTTTATGCAAGCGATAATTAATTTATAATACGCACATGACTCTAAAACTCAGTGGTGCGTGCTTTGGATTCGATCTTGCGACCTTTGACTTGCCAGTCCAATGGTCGTACCATTAGGCTAATCACTGCTCAGGTTTACGCTTCAATACTAACTTGTGTAGAAGACACGTTCTTCATTTTATTATGACATCTCCTAAAATGGAGGACACATAACATATCGAGGAAATAGACTCATGAGTCGTGTTCTTCGAGAATGAAGCTCCAATTCAAATTTTAGATGATTATGTTCCATCGTTTTGTGGGCTCTTGGCACCCTGCTTGCCACTGCGCCCACCTATAGAATGATATAAGGATTTTTTCGTATGAAATTGTGAAAGTATATAAAATCTCCTTCAGTGTATTTGTTATTTGTTAGCAGAATGTAAGTAAAGTCACTTGTGTGGATTGCAATGAAGTTGATCTGATTTAAACTTAATATTTTTCTAGAAAGGCGGGTGCTTCATTCCTCTAGATATATGGATACATGGAAAAAGAGTCCAGAGGCCTTGGCTCTGCGATAAGATTCTTTAGGCTTATAATCTGGTTTAAGACATTTATTTCTCATAAGAATAATACATTCATTTGTCTGAGAAACACAAGATTAATAATATTTAAAGTTACATGCAAAGTTTTTCCGGAGCGAACATAGTCGATAACAAAATACACATATTATTTATTATAGGTAGGTAAGCTAAAATTTTTGTTAGATAGAGGAATAAATAAATGTGGGTAAGATAAAATAAATACTTCAAAGCATTCAAAACATTGCACATTAACTAATGCATTGGCAGTAACATTGTAATAGTCTTATTACGTGTTAAAAATCGAAACACCTCAATTGCTATCATAATTCCTATCTCCATATTTGTATGGAGTTATTGAATGTGTGAAAAATACTATATTGCGCATTCGTTTTTAGATAATATCATTAGATATAATGATTTAAATTAATGGATGTACTTAAAATTATTGATTAATTGGACACATAAAATTTATAGATTAGGCTATATTACTTGTAATGTTATTATTAATTTATTATTAAGATTAAATTATTTGAGAGATTAAATTAGGTTAACTAAATTATTTGTAATATTATTATTAATTTATGATAAAGATTACATTATTTAAATGATTAAATTAGGTTATATCATTTGAAATATTATTATTTATTTATTATAAAGATAAAAATAATTAAATTAGATATTATGTAGTTATTTATGTATGGCTATGCCTGAGTATAAGTACGTATATTTTATATTACTATTGTTTTATTTTGTATTTAATTGCATTTGTGTATGTATGGTTTATTCATTTTATATTGTTAAAGTATTTCGTTTTTCAGGTTCTGGCTACAAATTATTATAATTATGTTGTTGGTTTGTGTATATTGGTATGTGGGATATATATAGGGTATGTTTTACCCATAATATATCTATGTAGTTGTTTTTAGAATATAGAATTTCAGATTCTTCTTGAATAATGGAAAGGATTGGATTTCTTTTATATCGTTAGGCAGCTTATTATATAGCTGAGCCCCTTCATACTTAATGTTTTTAATTCCGTAATTCGTGCGCGGTGGCTGTAAGCATATATTGTTAGCATTTCTCATTAAACGTCGTTGAATTTGTACCTTTTTCGTGAATGAAATTTGTGTGTGTATACGTTTTTCCAAGATATTTCGTATCAGAATACACGTATTGTATTTGTACATTTGTGCTAGTGTCATTAGGCCAGTTTTATTATATACTATGCTTGTCGGTGTTAGATAGTTAAAGTGGAATAATAGTTTTATTATTTTGTTTTGGGAAATTTGCAGTTGTTTTAGATTTGTTTTGGCAGCTGAGCCCCAAAGTTCAATAAGATAGCATAGATGAGATTTGATCAGGGAGTTATATATGGTGTAGCAGACAGATTTTGGAAAACAACGAACAGAATGGCGGAGCCTACCTGTCAGGGCAGATAATTTTAATTGTAGTTTTTATAATAAATAATTATATCTTATAAAGGTATTGGACTTTTGAGAAACCCTTTTAGGTTGGCTAAGAACAAAATGAAAGGAGAGGAACACAAGAAAACTTTAGATTAAAATAAAGCAACATAAATTACTCAAAACTCTCTATTAAAAATGAGAAGACATGAAAAACGATTACAATTTTATCCAAAATTAAGGTGTCACCGCATGCTTCGTCATATTCTGGAGCCTCATGTAACTTCTCGAACCATTTTGTCCGTGGCATCAGCAGGGAGATCATCCCATCCATGGTTTCAAGGCAAGTCGGCATGATCTTCTCAGGTGGCAGTGCAAATCCATCGTAACCCCTGTCTCTCAGTTCAAATGTCACTACATACCTGAAAATTATAATTTCTGACAATAACTAATCTAATTTTGAACATAACATAGCATTATGCCTGTATTCCCTGAAGGGGTAGGCAGAGGTGTACACAGTTGTACACCCACACTTCACCAATGCTGTTATTAAGGCTCAATTCCAATCTCTCTGAGAATTCCTGATAGTAAATCCCAATAGAATTATAAATTCTTGTGGAAAGGAAAATACGGTCGTGAGTAGGATTTGAACCCGGGCTTCCCGAATAAATAATCCAGGGTGAAGATAGAGAGCTAATGATCCAGGAACCACAGATTCGAATCCTGCTCACGACCGTATTTTCCTTACCACAATTTATAGCTTTGGAATTCGCTATGCATGCATCATTTGAATGATTTCTATGTATACCCCCAATAGAACTTTGTTCGACCTGGGAATTGATAACAGGACCTCACGCTGAGCAGCCACGTTTCTATCCACTAGACCAAGACGGTACAAAGTACTTACGGAACTCGGAATACCTTTTTGACCCAACAAGCGCTCATACCCGCTGCTAAGTAACCTGACAAACAAAATACCCTATATTGAATAATGGAAATATGCTAATTGTAATGACTGGATGTCTTGCTGACAATAATCTTAATTTTAACTATAAAATTATATTTCATCTAACTAATCGTGACAATCTTAGTTAAGTTAATACTGAGTGATCCCCCCCAGGGGTTCCGCCTTGTGGTGGTGGGGGGGCTCTAATAGCCGTGGCTTGGTCACCCACGGTGCAGCTAGAGGAACCCGGGGAGGGCCGCTCTTCTGGGCTTTGCCTGCAAGCCCATGTTGGAGCGGCGTAGGTTGCGGGCCGTATGGGGGGTGCCGCAACTGAGGTGGGCTGCGGTGTCGTATGGGTGGCACCGCAGCTGAGAGATGGGGGCCGCGGCGAGAGAGGAGTGCCGGTATAGCGAGCCGCCGCTCGCCCTATCCTCTGCGGCCGTAGTGGCAGAGGCGGCGGGGCCACAGACCTGACCCGTCGCAGGAGACCTTGGGCGTCCGGAAACGGGGTCGTCTGGCGCCCATTGCACATAGTCTCCATGGTGGTAGCGGCCATCCGTTTGGTGTGTCGTGAGAGAGAGTCCGGCAACGGACGGCGGCGGGTTCGCGGTTGTGTGCGAGAGCGTTCCCGCGTCCCGCCCTCAAGCAGCTGAGGAGGTATACTGTGGAGTTTTAGTGGGTTCGAGTCCCACATAACCGCTCTGTCACCCTGTGTCAGAGCGGTATGCGAGGGCATTCCTCCACATAAAAAAAAAAGAAAAGAAAGGGTGACCAGGTAATATAATCTTCATATAATCTTAATTTGAAGAACCACGTGGCGTTTGCACGTTGCTCGTGCTGCATAAAATATAACAGTTGACGAGATGGATGCGATGCGATCTATGCAGTGCATAAATTTGATGTACAATTACGCTGGGCAAGCGACCAATACAAATAGTTCCTAATATAGATTGATACCTATTATCTTTGGATTAATTTAAGGGTACACTCAATTGTTAAACAAACTTATTAGTATTTAAAACCCTTACCAACTGTTTCATAAGTAGTTCCGACATGAAAGTTTGTCTTATATCTGGAAGCAATGCTATTTTTCGCTTGTAGGCACATGTTCTTCTGGAAACATAGATTCAAATCAAACTTAATACTCTGATATAAATGCGATCAAATACCATCCCAGACTATTTTCTACAAGATACACTCACGTGAGTAAAATAATGTGTTGGCTTTAAAAGTCTCTTTCACAAAAAGCACCAAAATTAATTACAATTTTCAAAATTTTACTAACCTGTGTTACCCGGGACAATGTAAGGATTCTTACGATACCCCATACATCGAAATAGGTACAGGCATGTAGAAGTTATGTCAGAATAAAGAAACTCACAAACATAAATACTTACATACATACATGAACGCTAAAACATAACACTTTTTTTGGGCAGTCGTGTAACAAGCTCAGAGGGGGTTGGTTGCGGTGTTTTGAAATAGTAAGATTAGAAAAAAACCTTGACTTCAAAGTGTCTGGATTCATCAGACATTTACCATCAGCATTAGCCTAAAACAGATGTTTGACCAGAAGCTGATCTCCTTGACAAACATCTTGGATGTTTGCGTCCGGCCATGCTATGGTCAGCCAGCATTAAGAAAGAGTGGGTTAGAAAAATTGGAGCTGCCTAATTGCGTAAGTCCCTCAACTTGGCAGAAAACCATAGCCAAATAACACTGCTATTGCAGTTTTGTGGTCTTGCCGGTGAGCAATGTTGTCAATGCTTCTTGCGGAAGCGTTGTGTTGGCAATAGGGGGTACCGTTTTTGTATCCTATATTTCCAATGTGGAGCGATTCGTATTGGGTTGCCTATGCGTGAACGTATGCTCGTCGTGCCTTCTTTGTGTGTGACCTGCTTTGGATGTATGAGCTCAAAAAAGCTGTGAAACTAGTCTCTAGATATTAATTTCATACTTGAAGAGGAACTTTATTCGGATGCCAATGTTAAAGACTGATGGAAGGCCATCGGATAATTATCTCAAAAGAAGATGAAGTAAATGATTGTGTTGAGACTGTTAAAATTGTTGGGTACTAACCACTGTATGATAATTTTCCACATATCTCTGGCTGTTTCCATATGGTAGTATCATGTACTGCCCATAAGAATGGATAGCGAAATAATATTCCAAGACGTGGCCCAATGACTTTACGAAGGTTGACATTGCTTGCGATTCTTTTTCAGAAAATGCATATGGGCCACTGTATGAATTTGAGTCCATATTAGTGCTTCCACTAGAAGCTGTCAAAAGGGAAATTAAAATAGGTATCGTATTTAACACAACAAAGACTACTTGAATGCCAGGTGTAAAACCTTTGTGTTTTAATTTGTCAATGTAGTATGTACCTACTTAATATGATAAAGGAAAAAACCGTGAAGAAACTTGACATGGTCCCAAGCCCGACAAGCCCTTCTGCTTCTTTTTGTGTGAATGACTCAATATTTATGTTTGTCCTAAATACATTCGCACTAGTAAGTGGCACAAGCCCTGAATCATTATGTCATGTCATTATCGTTGCACCATGTTGCATTTTCTGGTGTTTAATGTACATGTTGAATGTTTTTCTCGTGAGAGGCTTCAGCTGCGGTCGACGAAACGCCATGCCGTGAAGCGAACTAGTCGTGTTTCGGGATGTAGTCCAGTGCAACCGTTGTGAGAGACGGGTCTGGGCAGTTACTATCAACTCCCCAACTATCGTTCTCCCCAATTTTATCCACTCTACTTCGAATGAATAGATTTCTTCTGGATCTACGTGCTCCATCCTTGGCCATACCATCAGGCGTATTGGTGGCCAAACGTAGATCCATTTTCAATAAGAAATAATTCCAGCCACCAAAAGCTGTTGCCCGCAGGTGAGGGACTTAGATCGTTCGTTGCCGTTCACAGGCGCGAACTGAGGCGTGTTGTTTTTTAAAATATAAATATAAGCTGATGTAAACTGTGCGACGCTTCCAGTGGACAAATACAGCTTGTGAATTACGCAGCTCCAGTAAAGGATTTTAGTAGAACCAAGTATGATAAGATTTCGCCACAGATTTTGCATTGAAATTTTCACGTAATACGCACAAAATATATGAATATGGACCTTACTTCCGAACGCATTGTCAAAATTTCGATTTAAATCAACTCCGGTCCTCTTATTACGATTTTTTCTCCAAAGACGATCCTGAAATATATTTATTATTTAGGTAGACTTATTACTTACTTCTTACTTTTAGTACCCATAATTAAATATATTAGCAAAATATCTTCTGACAAAAACATTATCTTAGTATATGTGATCGCACACATCATATCAGATTCAATTTTCTATAGTGCACATTCCTATTGATTTGTCCACCTACTCGTATTTATTATTCCACCCGATCATGGATCTTTTTGCCATAACGTAACGGCCCAGTGGAGTCCTATTGAAAGAAATTGTTTATAATGACTCCGGCTTACCAGTTCAAGTACAGAATAGTACATGATTATGTGTTAGAATGCTTCTGATGTATTTTCATTTAGTACTGTAGGACTTTAGGCCTGAGACTTTGATGCTAATAGTAATCGTAGCTATAATACAAAACTAATAATTTACCGTAATATGACTATATTCATATCCATCAGGGTTTAGAACAGGTACAAAGTACCATTCGTAAGTCAACGCTATTTCCCTTAGTGTAAAATCTGTAGAAGATTTTGCGTTTAGGATTTGTTGAATCATATACGTAACGAAAGCTGGAGAGATCCATTCTCTGGCATGAATCCCCCCTTCTACGATCACTTTGGACCTGAAATTGCCAATAATTTTAATCAATGCACATATACAACATTTTTGTATAATTTTCGGCTCAACAACGTACAGAATTATACATTATAACAATAAAAATCTATTGTGTCTGCTAATAAGCGAGACAACAGCTTAATTATTATTTAACGGTTATAACTCACGCGCATTCTTCGGGATTACGCGTGAGTAATACTGACTAGTTAGAAACAACAAGTAAACTAGTCGGGAAATCCCGAAGAATGCGCATGAGTAATAACCGTTAAACAATAATTAATATATACAATATTGTAAAGATATATCGTGACTAGTAGTTAAAGCGAATTAAAATGATTACAAAGGGTTCAAAGCGCTAGCCTTTTCACTAGGTCGGACCTTCACTACGTTTGGCAAAGTTATCACCAATTGTCGTCAAAACTTTACAATATTTTACATAGAGCAACTGATTTAACTAATTCAACGCGGTTACTCAGTACTTGGGCTCTGACTACCCTTTAAAATTGTTATAGATCTTTATTTTGACAACTGAGACCGACGGTTTAACGTATTCCCCAAGGCACGTCGAGGTCTTAATATGAAATGATGGTCACCATCCACAGGCCGACAGCTAGGAGCAGCTTAGCCTTGACCGATCTGTACGCTTTTATTTAGCCACGCGCTCTTCTTCAAATTTCTCTATAGGCAATATACCTGATGTTTTGTTAAAGTCATCATCCACAATACGTCTTCTTACCTCCTTTTACTTCCTATCAATACAATCTTTACAGCCATAATGTTTCTGCTCTCATATGTTTTTCCAATACTAAAAAGCGTCAATTCCCTGGGATATACATCAGACAAGTCTCCAAGCCACTCATAAATGTCATCCAAGCGATAGTAGTTGTTCCAGTCAAAGGAGTCCCTTTTTTTTCTGATGTAGGATTTGACTTTTTGCTTGTCAAATGCTCTGAATGAAGATTTGGACAATATTTAATGTAAGTTTATCCATATGGAATAAAGGTAGCCACGATTTGAGAAGCATATTCTATTACCCGACTGAGTCAGGGATAAAAAAAAAGAAAATAAGTAGATAAATAATAGAACGATAAACACAAAACAATTCTATCTTTGTGTCTTTTTTTCTACGACAGTTGTCTGCAGTATGCTAATGATAATTAGGTTTTTACTTATTTTATTTATTTATTTATTATCCCTACGACATTAGAATTTCGGCTCAGCCGCGTACAGAATGATACGTTGTAACAATAAAAATCTATTGTGTCTGCTAATGAGCGAGGCAACAGCTTAAAGAGTTGTTCATCTTTACCATGATCACAATCAAGATGAAATAACATTGTGAATTGGTATCTGTATAACACTTTAAGGTTGAGTGGTAGAAAATGCATATGACAATGACTCCACCTCTACATAGTTTTGTACAACAATATCAACATCCTCCTACCTTTATCGCAATTTAGTCGGAATTGGCGCAGCATATCTGTCACATCACTGTTCTACGAACAAAGCTTAATAAATAAGAAAATATAATATACAGCTTAGCTATATTTTTATTATATCACGACAGTCAGACATCATACATATTTTTCCATAAAGTTCTACCACAATCAGCCAAAAAGCAAAACACACACGTACTAAAATATCGGATACTTACTTCTGAACATCTTCTATTATTGTGGTCAATATCAGTCCGATACTATTGGCTTTTTTCAAGAAGACTGACCTAGCTACAGGACTAACCACAAGCTCCACGGGCTTATACAAGATTCCAGGTGGTCTCCAGAAATTGATATCATAGACTTGAGATAGATTTTTCAGAAACTCCATATGAATATCTTGCACTGGCATTGTTCTAAATAAGGTGTAGTTAAAATATTTTTTTGTATCACCAAAATTTATAACAAATGTTAATATTATGAATAACGTTATTGTACGCATTTTCGCTGATTTCATGCCTAAATTTATTAGCAAAAATAAACAACATATTTGAAACTCATTTTCGCGTCCTCTAAGATTTCACATTTTTGCTTAGGTAAGTACGTAATTTGATGTTTTATTTTACAAATTAAGTTAGAAAGGATGAGAAGGTATCAAATTAAAAAGACAGTGACAATTATGTCATGAAGGTCATGTGTCAAACCAATGACTAATGAATGCAATGAATGAATCTTCTCAAATAGTCGAAAGAGGTAGGTGTTTTCCCTGAAGTGATTAAGAGACGAAAACGGCGCAGGGAAGCAAAAACGAGAGGAGAGGCGATAAACGTAAAGGTAAAGACATGAGCGAAGTGCAGAAAATTTTACGACTGACGGTATCAGTGTAAACGTACTAATATACAACTGGTCCATTTCGAAGCGTTGATTCTAGATATAACTACATTTAAATTAAAAAAACTACAGATAAATCTTTATCGCATGCATAGCGAACTCTAAAGTGACACATGTTTGTGGAAAGAAAAATACAGTCATGAGCAGTGCAGTCACCTGTATAGGTAATGAATAGATAGTGATGCAGTCACCACAGACGTATTAAAATGTGGAAGAAGAATTCGGAGTAGTGAGCAGAAGTCGGGCTCGCTTAGTTGGCAGAACACCTAAAGTATTTATACGGAAGGCGCTAGTTCAATCCTGCTCACGATAGTATCTTCCAAACTACCAAAAAAAAAACTACCCTTGGAAGCATCATCTTGCAACAACGATTACAAATAAAAGCACAAATCAATCAAACCGCACTATAATAAATAAAAACGTATTAAACATAATTACAATTTTATCTAAAATAAAAACTGTGTCTCCAGACGAAGGGAATTGTCGTAACTTTCTATGCGTGCTCGTTCGTGGTGTCAGTAAGGACACAATTCCATCCATGGTTTCAAGACAAGTCGGCATGATCTTCTGAGGTGGCAGTGCAAAGCCATCATAACCATTGTCTCTTAGTTCAAATGTCACCACGTACCTGGTGATAATGTTGATAATTCAGCTATTAAATTTCTACTACAACTAATTTTATTGATAAAATCTGCTATCCGATTCTGACAAGATGTAGGATCCACTTTGTGTTTTGTGAGAGACAGATTAATCAAGCAATCTATCTATGAATCTCTCTTAAAATAAAAGGGTTGGAAGTATTTTTCTTTAACTAGGGTATATTAGGAACAGTCATAAGTGCCTAGGGCATTACTCTCATCCAATTTAGTTTATTGTACGAGACGACTTTGATTGACCGACCTTCTCGCGAAAGACGTCGCGGGCACAGCTTGTATAAAATAAAATCCGACAATGGTGACCTTGTCTTTTTATCTATTGTGTGCCCGATTGTGGCTTGCTTTTTCTTTTATACTCGTTTACTAGCCGTCATATCAATTTACTATTTCCAATTATATCATCATTGTCATAGGCGCGACTTTCAATCTTCCTATTACACCAGTCAACAATTTATTAACTCAGCCTAATGCATTACATAGTATCTTTTGTTACCATACTTATTTCTAATTAAATCTATCGGTATCATACCTACCATATATTCCCATCTCATCTATATTTAACTGACTCTCATGTATGTTTTAATTCGCAAATAGCTATTAAAGTATTTTAATTGAAGATTAGAAGATTTTGTGAATATCTATACATATAATGAACAACGTCTACTGTGTTAGACATAGCCTCTCTCATAAACTACCACAATAAGGAAAAAGCATGAACGTAATAATAAATTATGGTTCATACTTACGGTACTCGGAATTCCTGCTTGACCCAACAACCACTCACTCCCGAAGTCATGTAACCTGGCGAAAGTAATATTTGAAAAGCGTTGATTATTTTCATTTATAGTTAGATATTATTTAAATCAATCCTAACTCGGTAACGACACGTCAATCATTGTAATCATCGTCATGGTCATAATTCTACCACTTTCGTCATCGTCATCATTTTCGTCATCATCTTTTTGTACCCGATGATATACAAGCCCTTTTTAGAATTAAAAGCCCTTACCAACTGTGTCGTAAGCGGTTCCAATGGTGTATTGTGTGTTATATTTACTTGCGATTTTACCTCTTGCTTGAATGCACATTTTCCTCTGTAATAATACATACATAAAACATTGTTGTGACCACTAGACCCATGAGATAGATAACAGAAATTATGGAAAAATACAATAACAATGTTGTAAAATATCAGAAATTGTGATGAGTAATTTAGGGCACGGCATCGATAGTTCCAACCTGACAATTTCTGAGAAGTAGTCAATGTTTATTTTGAGAGATAAAAAATCTATTTAATTATTCTAACCACTTCCTCAAAATTATCCAAATGTTTCTTGGAGTCAGCATAGGGTATGATCATGTATTGCCCGTAAGAGTGGAATGCGAGGTAGTATTCCAAGGCACTGCTCTTTGACCTGACTAAGTTTGCCATAGCTTGGGATTCCTTTTCAGAAAATGCGTGTGGGCCACAGTATATATCCGAAGACTTGCTCTTCCTTATACCAACAGCTAAAACAGAAAAACAGGCACTACGAAATTGCTTTTTAAGTGGGTACTAAGATCAAAATCTGTAAAACAAAAGTTACTTTTTTGTCATAATATGTATATTTTAAGTTCATTTAGCCACTACTGACTTACGAAATGATAGACACTTTTGTAGTACATAGCGTCGTATGTTTTATAATAACTTAGATCTTATTGTATCCCATAATTTCGATGTCATCAAAGTTAATACAGCGAATTAGTCTGATGGACGTAAAGGTCAAAATTGGCCAACACGTAGTGAGAAATACGTTGTGTTCAAGTGCCAGCACTCCTTCTATTTATATTTAGCATTCCTTCTATTTATAGCAAAATATTTTTGCCCTACTGTGAAAACATTACGTTAGATAAGATTGTGAACAGACAGCTATAATACAGGATTTACTGTTGTTACCTATAATGTATTATTTAAAATTTAAATATTATTAGACCGTAAAATTTTAATAAGTGTCAAAGAAAAAAATCTTATAGAACATAACCAAAATTACAAGATGGACCTTACTGCCAAATGCATGGTCGAAATTGCGATTTATATCAATTCCATGATTTCCTCCGTTTCGATTTTTTCTCCAAAGACGATCCTAAAATAAATTAAAACACTGTTAGATGAAGCAAGATTTAAAAATACCTGCTGAAAATATGTTTAGAAAATATATTTAGTTATGCATTGCATTAAATCATTATTCAGATCTTCAACAGATATCGGTATTAACATAACATCGATCTAATGTGAGCTTAGGTTTCTATACGCTAGAAGTAAGATAATCTTTTTATTATTGTAATAATTAGAGCTAAAATTAAAACCATCCGCTTTCGTCATAGTTTAAAACACCAGGCATCTGGATCCCCTGTCTCTCAGATGTCTGTTCCTCACGGTGTTTTCCTTCGCTATATACGTTATATACGCACGTGATTATGGTGACTTTTCACCTATCAGGCCAACAGTCACCACTAGGCTATCACTGTGTGAATAATGAAGATCAGAAATAAGTTACCTCAGTGTGACTATATTCATATCCATCAGGGTTTAGCACAGGCACAAAGTACCATTCGTAAGTCAAAGCTATTTCCTTTAGTGCGGAATCTTTTGAAGAACCAGCTATTAGGACTTGGTGAATCAGATAAGTAACAAATGCTGGAGCGATCCATTCTCTTGCATGTATTCCACCTTCTACGATTACCGTGGACCTGGAATTGCCAAATCGTCGTATGGGAGTGTAAAAATAACTTAACGGTTATTTATTTAAATCAACATCATAATATTTTGGAAACTGATCAAGGCTCATTGCAGCACTGTGTGTTCTTCGGGGTAGGCTATGATCATGATAATTACGAAATGCTCAAAGCAAAATTTTCAGCTAGAAAACAGCTGTATAACTTTCTCAATCGTGCTCCGGTATCAAAAGATAAGAAGCACAATAAAAGAAGAAGTGTTGTAAATACTAATGCTAACCTTCCCAGCCTTGTCGGGATATCATCTCATACAAATATTTTATTTAATGTGCTGATAAAAGAAGAAAGTGAAAAAGTAAGGCGTATGTAAGATTCAGAAAGGGTATCGGATGTACGGAACAAGGCTCTTAGAATGAAATGAGGGCTGCGTTGAATAAATCTTTTACCAGGATCTCAATGCTTGTGTTAAATGGAACACTGAACGTTTCATCATTGATAAACAATATATGAACAAAAAAAGAATGTCTTTTTATTTGCGAGAAAATGTTATTAGAAAATACGTCGTTGAGTAAATTTAAGAAAGACAAAAGTTATGGGTTTCGCAAGGAAGGACATTTTGGCAGAGCAATATTTTGATAACCGAGTGGTGCAAATGAAAGAGCTCGTATATCCAGCTTATATGTTTACAAGCCATGGGAAGCAAAAGAAGGAAAGCATAAAACGTTATATCGAATACGATTTTTACCTCTTCTTACTTCCTTTCAATAATATCTTTACAGCTATGATATCTCTGTTCTCATGTGTTTTTCCGATACTATAAAGCTCCATTTCTAAGGGATAGGCCTTAGATAGATCTCGAAGCCACTGATAAATGTCATTCAAGCGAAAGAAGTTGTTCCAATCAAAAGAGTCCATTTTTCTTCTGATGTAAGACTTGACTGTTTGCATGTCAAACGCTCTGGAAGAAAAAGAAATGAATATTTGATAAAGATTCACTAGTCTGGAATAACGGTGGTGTATTCAACTATTCATCAACTCTTTTATAAATTAGAACTATCGGTTTTTTCTCGGATACATTTCGGAGAGTGTGCTTCAGATCTGCATGATCTAATTCCTCCCTGCCCTTTTTTCTATCGTTCGGCCAGAAGCACGAAAATGCGCCATCGGTTCATGGTTGATATACCAGAAACCCGAACGAAGCACTTTGAATCCACGTTCATTATAAGAACCGCGAAACAGTGGAATGCGTTGCTAGAGTGGGTCTTCCCCGATAGTTACAATCTGGGTGTCTTCAAGACGCGAGTGAATCGGTTTCTTCTAGCCAAGCGTGCTCCATCGTAGACCGCGTCATCGCTTAACATCAGGGGACATGGCGGTCAAACGCAAGCCTATAACTAATAAAAAAAAACCTATAATACGAGATATATCATGAAATAATGCATACTGGATTGGCTAATCATATCTGTTCATACACTTGATATTTTCAATAGCCAGAAGACTTAGGAGGCTCTTTTTCTTATCCGTATTGGTAAGTACTTTGAAGAGGTATTGTTAGGAAGTTTTTCTCTTTGTAGGCTACATCTCCGGTGAGGTGGCTTGAATCTTGTTCTGAAACTGGTGGTTGACTAAACCAATTTGACTGTATAATTCTATTGCCGGCTATAAATTGCTAGAATACTTCACTATGTAAAACAGATATGACTTACCTTTGAACATCTTCTATTATTGTGGTTAAGTACAGTCCGATACTATTGGCTTCGTTCAAGAAGTTAATCTTAGCTGCAGGACTAACCACGAAGTCCACGGGCTTATACATCATTCCGGGTGGTCTCCAGAAATTCACATCATAGAGCGTTGTTAGATTCTGTAAAAATTCCATATGAATATCCTCCACTGGTATGCCTCTATACAAAGTGTAGTTAAAATACTTTTTAGAAACACAAAAATTTATAGTAAAAGTAAATAATATGAAAATCGTTATATTTGTATGCATTTTCGCCGATTTCATTCATAAATTTATTTGGATAAACATTTTAAAAACATGTTTCCGCGACCTCTGAGATTTCACATTTTCCCTTACGTAACTTGATGTTTATTTGACAAAATGACGTTTGTCGTTTGAAACCAATGTTTGAAAGTCATACCAATATAGTTTTGGAGAAAAGAGTCTGCATTACTTTTGGAATATTATCTCTGTGAACATTCTCCTGTAGAAATCGTCCCCTATTTTCGAGGATGTAGGATTTCATAGCCACATCAGGAGGATGGCCAGAAGCATACTTTTGGGAACCTCAATCGGTTCCCCCCCTCATGCAAATAGTGGCGTATAGCTATAACAGAAAGGGATGAACCCTGCGTAATTCCTGAACAAATCAGAGTGCAGAGAAATTTCCTTTTATTTCAATCATAATATCTTTTTTTTTTATTTATCCTTCAATGTTTATATAGAACCCTAAATAACAAAAACACTCGATTTTGTACAAGTATAGTTCCTCCAATTGAAAACTGCGCTCTCCTCTACCATACTTCAAATGTGTACTATATCTATTGACCATGTGGTACTGTATATTGCCCCTTTCAAGCATCAGGGCCCTATATTTACCGACTCAGCTTGGATCAAAGCTTGTATGACGACTCTCTGTAAGTCGTAAAGGACTACAAATCGTGGCATAGGAACCACACATCCTCTTTTATACCAACACTACTATAGTAATAATTGAGATCCAATGTAACAAAACCCAGAGGGGGTTTTGTATTACTGATAATGCAAGTCAAGAACATAAATTAGTTTAGTAGTAACCACTGGAACCGTCTTGGAGTAATTAAGTAACCATTATGGCGCTTGGTCCTCGGCCAATAACCAAGCTGCGGCATCTTGGTTGCCGTAATGACGGCCACCTGTGTCGTTACCGGCTGATTTGTATGCCTTAAGTTAATTGTTGGTTGAGGCGGGTAAGGCTTATCTAGGAACAAATTCTACGTAAATGTATTGAAGGTAAAAAAGAACTAGGTACTGAGTGGAAGACTAAAAAACATGTACCAAAAGTCCGAAATACTACTTTGGGACATCAATATAAATCAAGTAGTAAGTGAGACTTTGTGAGGATTGATGTTTGCTACTCTTTCACACAATAGGTACTGAACGGATTTGTATGAAATTTGGTTCACAGATAGTTTATAACGTGGATTAATAAATAGACTTTTTATCTCGACTGAACCCAAATCTGGAGCCCACGCAGACGAAGTCGAGAGCAGAAGCTAGTATTGAAATAATGAAGCATTTTTCCCCATAATTCAATTAATTTTATGCTCTTCCCAATATATATTTTTTGGTGCTGTCCTTGAATGTTTTTGGTGAAAACTATCTCTGTACTACCGTTAGGGGTTCGGTTCCAAGACCTAATGTGTCCGTAGGTATTATTCGGACTTCTGTTGATGATGATTTAGATTTTAGACGATCTTCTGTTTATTCTGATCATGATTTAGAGTCATGCTGGGCCTATTCGAAATAAATTTGTTTACAGTTGAATGATGATCTTTTTCTTTTTTTGATCATGTAACATATTATAGCATCACGCCCGTATTCCCCGAAGGGGTAGGAAGAGAGGGGTGTGCCGTTCTAAACTCACATTTTACCAATGCAGTTATGAAGTCCCATGTGGTGAGCCTATTGACATCTATCGGGCACAATTCCAAACGTCTATATAAAGCATGCCGGTTTGCTCACGATGTTTTTCTTTACGGATATAAGCATGTTTTAAGTGACACTTCATTTCCATACACAAATGATTACGAAAAGTCAGTGGTATCTAAAATTCAGTATCTTGAGTGCATACTTGGGACCTTTGACTAGCGTGTGAAAGGCCGCGCGGTTCTCTACGTTTCGATGGCGCGGCCATGGTTAAACCTTTATAACTTTCTGAATAATTGATCTACAAATTTGCGACTTTCACTGTTAGTGTTATACAACCTACTTCTTAATGTTGACGTAGTCGTTTTTCTTCTACGACACTGTCCGAGCAGTAGTATGTCTATGACGCATGAAATAATTAAATGTTTTTTTTTAAGTAAAAGTAGCAGTTACAAAAAAAACATGATATAAAAATATTTATTTTAAAAGTAATATAATATAAACATTATAAAATAATATAAAATTGTCTCCCCTCAAAACTGGGGTCTTGTTAAATAGGTTCAGTTTGACGCGCCTAGGTTTGGCAACCATCAGCTCGGTAAGACCTGCGATGGTCTCTTCACAGGTGGGTATGATCTGATTTGGCGGGAGTGCGTAGCCGTAGGACCCGTTGTCTCGGAGAAGAAATGTGAAGACATATCTGGAGACAGAGATAGTTTTACGGGGCCTTGCTCATTAAAACACGTCTAAATTATTTCCTGTTTTTTTTTTGAGTATATCTTTATTGCAATAAATCTGGAAACAAGAGTGAAACAAGGAAAAGGAGTTATATTTATATGAATAGTATGTACGGCTGAACCTACGTGCATTTTATTGAGGATAAACGACTAGTTAAAAACTCGACCACCCCTAATCATCCCCTTAGTGACGCGGCAGAGTCACGAACCGACTGGAGGGGACACATAATTCCACACAGCGCTGCGCTCGCGATGGTGCGATCTTTGGGTGCGCTCGTGCATCTCCGTTACTCGTTATAGCCATTTCGTCCATGAGATCGGTAGACATAATGATCACTGCGTCATATTCCAGTCCACTCTTAACCAAAAGCTGGTGATGGAATGAAGTCACTCTATCATCAGTTTCTGATTAAGAGCTGTTCTTGATTTTGAAACTATAGACAGGCAAAATTACTCGTATATGGGAATACAGCCGTACCTAATACTCGGTATAAAAATGACTCACGAAAGTTAATAATTAAATGAAAATTATGTTAGCTGCTGACGCCATGATAATAAGGTATAGATTTATGCTTTTACTAAAATATTCAAAGGAATTCAAGATAAATCTTTGAAAAACATTAACGCATGCTTAGCAAACTCTAAAGTTATTGTATTAAATGGAAAAATAATACGGTCGCGAACAGGAGCGGTGGTGAGCAGAGGTCGGGATGGCTTAGTGGTCTTTTTTTTTTTTTTTTTTTTTTTGGTAATGGCATCTCGCAGGTCAACCTAGGAGGTTGTCGGCTGCTTAACCGGGCTTTCCTGTGGATGCCCTAATAATAAACTATTATTAAGGCCTCCAGCCAGGGGCTTACGAATTAAACTAAATCTAAAGCGACCACGCTAAGGGCACCCCCTGCGGGGTACGAGCCTCGGCTTAGGGCGTCGCTTGAGGGAGGACAGCAAGGGACTGGCTGGATCGAACAAGAATTATTATTATCAGGGGAATTTAAAGCTACAGGCTCAGCGGCTACGCGGGCTGGCACGAGCAAGGGTCGGGGAGGTGATGCATTAGGTGCATTACGGGGACGTCGCGACGGGCCTCGGCGGCGAGGCCTAAATGACGGCGGTCTGTGTTTGTGTACTGTGCTGGTGGCCCTACGGCTCTCTTGGAGCAGGGTTATAGCGTCATCGGGGTACAAAAGTGAATGCCTAGGACGGCGAATTCTACTTATCTGGGAGGGGGTGTATCGGGCGGCAGCCGCGATAAGAGGGTTGGGGTGCTTTTCAGCAGACTCGAAATAACGCTTGCAAATGCGTTTTATAAACTGTTGGATAGTGGGAATCTTGAGGTCGAGATGGAGGTTTTCGTTTCTAACGTAGAGGGGGGCTCCCGTGACCTTACGTAAGGCACGGTTTTGGAGGGTCTGCATCTTATGGAGGCGGTACGATTTCGCGTGTGGGAACACTACGCAGGCGTAGGTCATGATGGGGCGTATGCACGTGGTGTAAATGCGCAGTTTGCACTTAAGGGACAATCTGCTGCGTGCGTTCATGATGAAGTGAAGCCTACCCAGAGCGAAGGCGGCGCGCGAGCGCACCGTCCTTATGTGCTCACCGAAGGTCAAGTGTCTATCTAGGATGACTCCTAAGTACTTGGCTTGCTTCTCCCAAGGGATCGGCTTGCCGAACATGGTTATCGGTTTGGGGTCGGGGGGTCTGATCCTACGCTTTTTCGCGAAGAGTACGGCTTGACTCTTATCGGGGTTAACTTCTATTCTCCATTTCCTGAACCAAGCGCCTAGTACGTTGGCGGAAGTTTGGAGAGTGCTAGCTATACGGTCGCGCACGATACCGGAGTAGAAAATGGCAGTATCGTCTGCGAAGAGAGCTAATTTTGCCTGTCTATTTTTGGGGATGTCGCTAGTGAAGAGCGTGAACAGGAGGGGCGAGAGCACGGAGCCCTGGGGGACACCGGCGCGGATAGAGTGGGGGGCGGATAGTGCGCCCTCTATGCGATAGCGGAAAGTGCGATTCGAGAGAAAGTCCCGTAGGATGAGCACGAGACGGTCGGGCACGCCGAGTTGGTACAGCTTGTATAATAAGCCGTTGTGCCAGACTTTGTCGAAAGCCTTCGCTATGTCGAAAAAGAGCGCGCCTGTCATCGTGCCGCGCTGAAAACCGGCGCTTATGTGCTCGACGATGCGGTGGACCTGTTGTACGCACGAGTGTTGGGTACGAAAACCGAACTGTTCGTTGGGGATGAGGCTCTTCGCATCGGCAAAGTCCTTGAGTCGCTTATAAATAAGCTTCTCGTAGATTTTACAGAGTACGTTGAGGAGGCTGATCGGTCGGTAGCTGGTGGGTTCGTTCGCGGGTTTTCCCGGCTTAGGGATACCTATGACGGTGGCTTCTTTCCACGATTGAGGGAAGACGTTGTGACTCATGGCGCCATTGAAGATGGCGGTCATGAGTATAATGAAAGGGGCGGGGAGAAGTTTCATTACTTTGTTAGTGATGCCGTCTATGCCGGGGGCTTTGCGGGGTTTGAGATTTTTAATGACCTCTTGCACCTCGTCGGGAGTGACGGGGGGCAGGGGGTCGTCGGGGTCTTCGAACGGCGGGAGTGAGGCTCTGCGTTCTACTTCTGCGTCTACCTTGAGGAGGTGCGCTCGGTCGACCGGTTGGGTGCTAGGAGTGCATTGCGCTTCTAGACTGTCGGCCAGGCACTCGGCCTTTTCGATGTCGTCGAAGGCTATGCTCTTATCGGAGCGGATGAGAGGGGGCATGGTGGCCACTCCATCGGATTGGAGTCTCCTTTGAAGCTGCCAGAATGCTTGGTGAGTGGGCTCTAAGTCGCTCAGCGTCTTATCCCAGTGCGCGTTACGCTGCTCATCGATGCGTTTCTTTACAGCACGCTGCAAATAGCGCATGTGAGCTTTGTTCGCGTCACAGGGAAACGCGCTGTAGGCACGTACGGATGCGTTCTTTTCCGTTACCAATTCGCGTACGTCCGCCGGTAGTTTCCAGTGATGGTTGTCCATCAATGGAACTTCCCGTGAACAACTGTTCAAAACGGATTGTACGTGACCGGTGAACGAATCGATCGCATTCGTAGTGTCAGTGACCGAGGCGATGACGTCGGGAATAGAGTCTAACTGAGGGGAGCTGGTCGATTGTAGGCTTTCGCTTACTTTCTTCCAGTCCGTGATCGTTTGGGTGGGAGGGGGTCGGGAGGGATCAGAGGGCCCCGAGCGAGGTGCCAGTGCCATGATCACGGGACGATGGTCGGAGTTGAGCTCGTGTAGCGTCTCTATAGACTGTAAACGAAGGTTTACGTTCTTTAGAAGCGCCACGTCGAGAATATCGGGAAGGTGCGCGGTGTTGTGCGGATAGTGGGTGGGATGCATCGGAGCAATAATGTCGAAGTTGAGAGTGGCACACAGGCCGAACAGTTGCCTGCCTCTCGCGGTCGTCGTATTACTGTTCCAAGCGGGATGTTTGGCATTGAGATCGCCCGCTATGATAACGGAGTCACTCAAGCCGAGGAGGGCAGTAAGGTCGTGGGATAGGATTTCGCGTTTTTCCCCCACATCGGTGGCGGCGGGAGGGATGTAGGAAGAGACGATAGTGATGGGTTGGTGACCGGTCATGGCTAGCCGACAGATCGATACCTCGAAAAGTGAGAGAGGAGGTGGGTCTAACGGGATGCAGTGGAGCGTTTTGCGGTAATAAATAAGGGTGCCGCCCATGTGACATCTAGTTCTATCGTTCCTAACTATACGGTAGTTGGCGATATTTGGGTCCCGACGGTGAGGTTTTAAGAACGTTTCCTGTACGAGGAGAACGTCTAATTGGTGGTCGCGGAGGAACGTGGTTATTTCGTCGCGTTGTTTGGTGATGCCGTTAGCGTTGAAGAAACCTATTTTTAGGGAGCGCGGTTTGGTTCTACATAGGTTCCTATTATCCATTAAAGATTTTATATTTTATTTATTGTGAGCTAGATTGCGCAGGGCTTGCGTAATCTTGGGAAAGGTGTTGTACACCATGAGTAGCTTCATAGGGTCGCCTTTGCAGGCGATGATGTCCCTGGCCATAGCGTGAGCGTTATCCGAAGAGAATACGCTGAATGTGCTGAGAATGACGACCGCGGGGTCAAACGCGAGGTCGTCGTTTACGACCGGTAGAGAGGCGGCGGCGTTAGCCGGTACGGACGCGTTAGTCGGAGGCGATAGAGAGGGGGGCGCAGCTATGGGCGAGGCCATTAGGGCTGCGATCGTGGGCGTAGAGGTGGTTTTGAGAGCTGGGAAAGCTCGTTGTTGCTGGAGGTAGTTGAGGGGAGCCCACGGACTGGGTCTCTGAGGGCTGAGGCGGGCGGGGAGTTGAGAAGAGGGGATCGCCACCGAAGGGCTTTCCCTTTGTTGACGGGCGTTGGCCCGCTTCACGAGCTTGGGCGAGGTTGATTTCGGTGCCTTAGGGCAGCCGCGATAGTTTGCGGGGTGACCGGCTTCGCCGCAGAGCACACAACTGGGAGGGTCGGTGCAGAGTGCGCGATCTTTGGGTCGGGGACAGTCTACGGTGCCGTGGTCACCTAGACACTTGACGCATCTAGGTGTGGCGAAACAGTTGGTCTGAGCGTGACCGTATAATTGGCAACGGTGACATTGCCCTATTACGCCTGTTTTATAAGGCTTCTCTATAATGATGCCGGAAAGGCTACAGATCGCTTTGACCTGGAAGATAGGGTGGTGTCCTTCGGTAGGATCGCATACGACTAGCACCATGTCGTAGGCGGCCCCACCTCTGGGTCGGTGCATCCGGTGCACCTGGGATACTGGGACTCTCTGCGACTGAAGGTCGCTGAGGATGTCCTCTGTTGGGATTTCTTTCGGGATGCGTCTTATGACGACCCTGGTAGATTTCTCCTCGGGGAGAGAGTACGTGTGAAACGACACGTCCCTGGCCTTAAGGGCCTTGGTGAGTTCCCTATAATCGGTTGTGGAGGGGACTTTGACTTTAATGCCTTGCTGAGTAGCACAGGCACTGGTGTAGTTGATCCTGCGATCAACACACATCTTTGAGATGGCAGTCCATTTGGACTTGTCATGAATGTAGAGCGGGGGAGGGGATTTAAGCTTCTTAGAGCTCGAAGTGGCGCCGGAGGGGCTGAGGGGGGGGTTGGTCTGAGAGGGGGCGGGGGAGAGGGGTGCGATAGTCGCGGGGGAGGGGGGGGCGGGGGTGGCGGTAGTCGCGGGGGCGGGGGAGGGGGCGGGGGAGGGGGCGGGGGGCGCTACAGGTTTTTTGGCCTTGCTGGCCGGGGCGGAAGTTTTCCCCTTCTTCCTCTTGCCTCCTTTGCCGACCTGGATGTAGTCGTCTTCGGAGGAGGAGGAGGAGGGAGAGGACGAGCTAGTCTCGGAGTCGGAGGCAGTGGCGTCCGAGAGACAGGGAGAGGGGTTGACGCACACGTCCATGTCTTCCGAGACAGTGACGGCGGTCGTAGGAGGCGCGATGGCCGAAGTAGAGGGAGCCTCTACGAGAGGGTCGATGATGGGCAAGGATGCGAGGCATGGTATACCTATTTTAGCGGGCGGCGGAGAGAGAGGGCTATCCGCGCAAATTATTGCGGGGTTGACATGCTGCAGGTCGGCTATTTGGGTACCGTACCGACGTTGAATGTCGGGGTCCCTGACTATGATTTTAACGAACGCGAGAAGCGCGTCCATATTAAAAAGAAATTATTTACCTATTTTATAATATAATATATGCCTAACAGGCCTAACTCCCCGGGAGGATAGCCCGGGGATGCGTAACCCTCCCCGCCGGGTATAGGCAGGGAGGTGAGTGACCTAATGGTGAGCCCTAAGCTTGCTTTTTACCCGTCGCCAGTCTTAATGTGCGTACGGGGCCCTGAACCAGTCTAGTGCGAAGGGTGTAGACACACCCGACCGACACTAGGTGTGTTGCTGTAAGGGAAACCAGAGCTAGAGTCGACTAGGAGATCCCCCAAGGCCGGTTGTTCTAGCTCCCGTCCGATTTATAGCTTAACCCTGAAGGGGCTTCAGCTGGGTGTATCGGGTCCACACCCTCTCGGTTTCGTTGACACCGTGAGGTTTCCACCGAGAACCACGAAACTGTGGATTTTCCCAGAAGGGGAATTTACACAACACACGTTTTGACTGTACTTTGAAAAAGACAGATATCAGCCGCCGCCTCGAAAGAGGCAACTTTTGAATTGTAGTGGCGTAGCTAGCGAGCAGCTACGGAGAATGCTACGGCAGAGCGTAGCGACAACGATCACTGACACAACACGAGCGAATTACGCGGAGTAACACGTCCGTGCGCGGCGAGCGTTGATGCGAGAATGTGTTCCGGCTTAGTGGTCAGAGCGCCTGGAGTATTTATCCGGGAGGCGCAAGTTCGAATCCTGTTCGCGACTGTATTATTTTTCGATTTAATATAATAACTTACTCAAAGGAAATTTAAGAAGTGAGTGGCTAGGGCCTTTATAAGTTAGGATGACGGCAAAAATGCAGCAAATGGCTATCTTACTGTTTATGAGACTTCGGGAGTCTAAAGCATATGAAATGTCGTAGGCATTAATGAGAACAGGAGGACTAAACATGTGAGCCAGCGTCTAATTATGGCTTACTAGCTGATGCAAGGGTCTTCGCCCGCGTGGATGTCGGATATCGCGATCAAAAGTAATAATGAAATTTTGATCCCGGTCCCGCTTTCCAATTACCGCTTCATAATTGCCCATTCTTTTAACTATTAAAATGGATGTAGTATGTTATCCTTATGAGATAGACATATGCCATCGCGGACTTTTCTGTAGACCTATATAAGATACACAATTCCACCATACATCATTTTGTTATATCTCAAAGGGTTTAAGGCAGCGCACGCCAGAATAGCTCGCATATGGTAGATTTTTTTCTACTTACTTGACACTTATCGTCATATTTTGGACAATTCACCCAATATCTTTATAATTGATAAATTATTATAAATTGTAGCATATGTATTATTCTGATGTATAAGCTATATTATTGTAAAGTTTCATTAAAATCCATTCAGTAGTTTTTACGTGAAAGAGTAACAAACATCCATCCATCCATACTTACAAACTTTCGCGTTTATAATATTAGTAGGATTGCTTTAGAAAAAAATGCCGACGCCATTTTCTAGCCACAAAAACTAGCTTAAAACCTTTGCTAAGCTTTTGCAAGTTGTCTAAAACTTATTGAGGAAATTATGATGTCGACAGCAGCTTAATATTTGGCGGCGTCAGAGAGAATAGTCTAACCTTGACGCCAGCAATCAGATAGAAATATCAAAGTGTTATGAGTCCTAAAATTAATTAATTTAAGGAAGGGAGCTTGATAAATTAAAAAGAATGTCGTGGCCGCTGAATCGCTGAGAGAAAGACGGTCTTGCTGGAACTGCCGCTTGTCCTCGAGGTTGCTGGCATCGAGGTTGAATCGATTCGAAGGCTTACACTTTGTCTTCCTCTGCTTGCATGATGCGGCGCAACCGATTCAACCGCCGCTTCCCGGGTGGTCTTCGTGTAGTAGACAACCTTAGATTTGTGGAGATAACTGTCGATCATGACGCTAACCCAAACTACCACTACAGTAAAAATACGTGTATCATCGAATTTTGGATTATCGCTTCATTAATATAAAGACGACAATAATATTATTGTGTCACATATCCATGTATTCCTTTCGATTTTGTTATTTATACATAATGTATTTAATGGAACATTTATTCCAGAGCTCAACGCAGTAATCCACAAAATACGGAATAAAAATATATAATCTTATTAACCAAAAATAAGTTAATTACCTCACACTGTGAGTTTTCTTCACCCAACTGGCACTGTTTCCGGATATGCGAAGGCCTGCCATAAAATAAAAGAAATAATTCACAGAGGGAGATTGAAACAAAGCAATGTATTTTGATTAATTATTAAACATAACATAGCAACATAGCATCACGCCTGTATTCCCCGAAGGGGTAGGCAGAGGTGTACACAGTTGTAAACCCACATTTCACCAATGCTGTTATTAAGTCCCATGTAATAGGTGGTGAGCCTATTGCCATCTACCGGGCACAATACCAAACTGAGAAATTTCTAACGGAAAAACTCAATAACACTTTGCCCGACCCGGGAATCGAACCCGGGACCTCATGCTCAGCAATCGCGCTCGGGACCACTAGACCAACGAGGCAGATTATTTAGATTAATTATTATTCAGCGATTATTACGCACCGTGGGCACAGCGTATGACTAAGGGCTCCATTCGAGTTCGATATTAGTCGGGCAATCTTGAAGAATGCACGTGAGTAATAACCGTGGAACTTTAATTAATACCTCATATAGTGTCTCACGAAAGTTATAATAAAAAAAAATTGATCGCTTATATAGGTAATTGTTTTAATATTCTTTATTATAATTACCCAAAGTATCGTAAGTGGTTCCAATGCTATATTTCGCGCCGTGCAGTTTATACATTTTCATTATCGCCTGTTTCCCGTAATTTTCCTGAAAATTAACTCGCGTATAATTTTCTAATACCTCCTGAATACTTTACGTGAAATCTCGATGATATATAAAAAAATATTTAATCCTATTAAGATCTCAACATATTCCATTTTATTGGCATACATTTTTACTTTTTATATGAACACTAAACACGTTGTCTTATCTCAATATGCACGTGATCCCACTACCCTATTTCAACCCAATCAGCACAGCATCCAAGCTTGAGATCGTCCTAACTGGACTGATGAGTTCAGTAGCCTATTATGCAGTTACGCCTACTCCGAGTGACAAGGATGGAAAATGTCATCGGGAGCCCTTGGTGTTATAATGACAACTTGAATTTAAATCTTTTTTTTATAATTAAAGCATTTATTGGTTTGAACACATGATACAAAATAATTAAACCCACCAAACTGTGTGTCAGTTTGTCGGCGTGAATAGCGCTCAATAAACATTTGGTTTAGGTTAACATAACATAGAACATAATTGAATTGGTAGCAAGTTAATAGGTAAATCTATAGTCGTTATCAACTCATATTTATAGTTGAATTTGTAAGTAACATATTTTTTTACTTATTTCATAAGGTTAATTATTTATACTATACTTGATTTTCCTTAGCCAATCATTACTATTATATAACGTAGGGATCATATACTTATTGGTTCTCTTACCATAATAATTATTTATTGGTTGACGGACCACTTTCTGTTCTCTTACACATCTTGTGTTGTAAACATATTTAAGCACTTTTATTTTATTGCTATCATTGTAAAATTGTTCAAGAACCACCAAGTATTTGACCCTTTCGTGAACATGGAGTATTTGACATAACAGAAACAGTTTTTCATAATTATCTTTACATTGTATTGCCACTTACCATTTCAGCATAATTGTCGATATGCTTTATTCGATCTGAAAAAGGTAATATAACCTTTTGTCCATACGCGTGGAAGGAGAAGTAAAACCTGAGGTTGTGCTTCTTTTGATTAACGAAGTCGGCCAGTATTTTGGTTTCTGGTTCAGAAAATGGGTGGGGTCCACAGTAGTAATCGTCTTTTGGGTCGTCACTTGTGCCGTATTCTATAAAGTTGGTGAAATCATTACGAAAGTATCTCCTGAAGGGGGTTATATATTATTTGGTCTACCAACACTCCTGATGGTAAACGACAGTGTGGTCGAGGATAGGGCACGTAATTCAGGAATAGAGTTCGCAAGTGAGCTTATGACCTGCTTTTTGAGCACCAAGTTGTGGGCTCCAAAGACACGAGGTATATTTCCTGTTTTTCCTCGCATGCGGTTGCATATGAGAGCCTACAGCATTTCACCTTTTCTTTCAGATGTCTAATAAAATTGCATATGGGGGAAAATTTAGTGATAATACAAGTACAATATATACTATTTGAATCAGTAATCGGTAATCTTGCAACAGCTTCGCTACTGCATCGCGTTTTGCCAGATTTGACAATATTGGCTGGCGACAGCAAAAGGAAGCTTGTAGGCTTAGAGCTAGCAGTGAGTTCTATCTGGGAAGGAGATATGGATATACTTACTTCCGAAATTGTAGTCAAAATTCCTATTCAGATCAACACCTACGCCATTATTCATAACTCTTCTATTTTTTCTCCACAGACGATCCTAAAAACACGAAATGTTATGAGACATGAAATAACAATAATACAAAATACAAATACACTAATCAAATTCATGACTATCCATTAAATAAATTGTGCATCTTGATCCGTAGCAGTCGACTCTTCGACATGTGTCCTTCCAATTTCACGCCGTTAGGGACAATCCTCGGCCGTCCAGCCCCTACCAGACATCTTACCAGCTGCGGCTAGCAGCGCTTAACCTATTTAGATCTGCGTGGTAGTTAATTATCCACGAGCTCGTAACCTTTGCTACATATATAGTAAGAAAATTAACAAACTTACAGTCAACTGACTATAGACATAACCATCAGGATTAGTCACCGGGATAATGAACCAGTCGTATTTTCTACCCAATTCATACAATCGCCAATTTCTGGAGTCGTTTTGAGACACCAATTGGTCCACAAGGTACGTTACGAATTCGACTGAGATCCACTCGTTTCCATGGATTCCACCTTCGACGATAACCTTGTACTTAGTGCCTTTCTTTTTGAAACTCATGACGTAGATGTCACGTCCTCCTGGAGTTTTTCCTATGGAGGTCATTTCAACAACAGTAGGAAATCGAACTGCTAGATCTGATAACCACTGGTATATGTCTTCTAGCGAGTGATAATTTTCCCACGTAAAACTATCTGTTCTCAGTCGTAAATATCTTCGAACCGCTTGGTCTTCAAAAGCTCTGCAAATACAATTTAAAAACATTCATGGTTCAAGTCAATGAAACATTTGTACTTAATAAAATGTTAGTGAAATAAACACTACTAGACTGCATCTGTAAAGTATACCAGATAGCCACCCAGTAACTATCCCACTCTAGGGTAAGGATATGTTCTCATACAGAGAAGAAACAAGAGTGAATTATCTTGCTATCTTACTACGGGTTGACGATTTCAGCCATGTTTACTCACGTTTTCCTCAACCGTAAGTGATTAACTAAGAAAGCGTAAATATGACATGAAAAGTTCAAACTGAGCCAATATGCCAGATTTGAACCAACAACCTACTTTGCTTTGAAGTCCTACCATTCCTTGTATATCATCATCCCCTAGTCTTATCCCAATTTATTTAGGGTCAGCGCAACATCTATTTTTCTTCCATACATCTCTATTAGTCGTCATGTCGTCAGTCACTCCTTTTCTAGTCATATCATATTTAACACAATCCATCCATCGCTTCCTCTGTCTTCCTCTACTATAGTCATCTACATTCACACTCCAAACTTTCCTCGTCACATGACCCTCATCTCTCCGCATCATATGCCCATACCATGCTAAACGATTTCTACACAATTTCCTTAAATATACAAAAATATTTAATTATATGAAATGGATAATATTAAATTCAATCAATACTCATTTATTTAACCTCCTCTGACCTACCTTTCGACATCAGGAAGCAAGACCTCAGTTTTCAACTTGTAATGAGTTGCTCTTTCCAAAAAGAGGTCCCTATCAGCAGGATTCACTATAAACTGCACATCTTCATACAATTTATAAGGCTTCTTCCAAAACACCAAATCAATGTATTTCTGTTTGTCCAAGTTAAGCAAGAACTTCAAGTGATCCACCTCCGTCGGTACGGTAGTGTAAAGTGTAAAATTATCATATTTTCTACTCTGACATATTCTAACATTGTATAGAAATATTATTATTATTGAAATTATTTTTGCGTTCATTATTATTACTAATTTTCTACGTTAATTTCCATGACAGCGTTTGATTTGATCTGGGCTATAATGACGTTTCTTAGTCTTCTGAAGGTGACATTTTATAACAGGTTTGTCATTTGTCTAGCATAAATATTAGGTTTTATTAAACATTCCTCTTTAGCAGCATGCCAGATAGGTATATGCTGCGCCTTAGAGGACCAGACGGGAGACGGCTTCTGACTAAATATCGAACAAATTTTCTCGCCACTTTTGGCGGGGGAGAGGTAACACACAAGCCAAAAAAACTTGTACTAAAGCGAAAATAGCCCTCGTCATTACATTAACAGTACTAAAATGCTTAAATAAACTAAAAACAAACAAAAAATTGTGATACACACGATTAAAATCGTGTATTATCAGTGTAACCATACTGGTAAAAGGTACCTTTATATGATTGAGAATCATATGAAAGTAGCGAGAGGGGTACGCTCGCTAAAACTATTCCTGTACTAATTCCTTCAAGTGCTGCGCCGACCCCAAATAAATTGGGATAAGGGCACTGATGATGATGATTAAACATTCTCTTTCTTTGATGTATTTGTGGATTATTTCGTCTGGTCGGAAACCAATCTTGATATCAGGCCTGTTCGTATCGTCGGAAGGCCTCTAATTAGTCTCAACAACTGCTATCTTTCAGCCACATCCCAGTTTGACAGCTTAAAGTGCTTTGCAAACTGTGCCTGAATTAGCTAACATCCACTTTTAAAGAGCTCTAGATACTCGAAACCGTGGCTAAAAGTAGTGAGCCGGAGGCATGCCTGAATCACATGAGCACTTGGAGGTATGGGGAGTTACTGTTACTGTGGTGCCTGAACTGTCCAAGAGCAAAGTCCCCCCATGTACGCCAGCTCTCATGCTCGAGAGTACTGTAGATCAGATTTTCATAATGAATGGACAGCTAACTGATCGATACCAGAACAACTATTAAGGCATTTAACCACGACTCGCTAAAACAATTTAAAACCGAATCCCTAAAGTCAGCAAATAAACCTTCGCAATCCACTTAAACTGGGATTACTCCATAATTTCTAAAATGTTCTCTTTATAGCTCAACTTTGAAATCCTTTTAAGTATCTGTCAGTGGGTGCTGGGACAGCTGATTATGAAGTTAAATAAAAATGTTGGCCACCGACGTGTAATAGGAAAAGTTTGTCTTGACTTTTCAACTTGGCAGGTTTAAATGATCATTTGTTATCGTATGGCGTTGATTAGTTAAAGTTATGATTTTTGTTATTTATTTTTATTCGTGAAATGTGATAACGTCAAGCTATGGGGGAAGCTAGTATGAAGGGGATTCTTTGATATGGTTCGTGCATGGAATTGCCTTACTCTTACCGACTTAAGCCACACCGTGCCTCCAAAAATGTTTGAGTTCATATTAATTGATTGAAACGTAAAAAAAAAGAAATAATAATAAAGAATACCATTTCATTAACTCTGATATAAATTTTCTATGGTAAAGCCATGGGCTACTTGCGGTTTAAAGAAGACACTAGATTCCCCATAAATCACGCGATTAAATAAGTCGTCGTTCGTATTGATATCGGCCGCATCCGCAGCCTGACTTCTTCCACTCCTGGATATAGGCATCTATTTGCTCTCCAGTATTGTTTATCCTGTACCAATATTATCCAGGCACTACGCGCTCATTATCATAGTGAAGTACACCTGAATAAGATTGTTCATGAAATTATATTATGTGTAGTGGTTGCAAGAGCGACTCGAGCATGAGATTCTGGGTTCAATTCCCAGGTCGAGCTGACAGCGTTTTTCTTTTAGAATTTTTTCTCAGTATCAACGGAGTCTGGAATTATTCGCAGTTGATGGCAATAGGCTCAACACCTTTTACATGGGAGTTAATAACAGCATTGATGACATGTGGGTGTTAAACTAGTGATGTGTAGATACACCTATACCTACCGCCTCGGCTAATACGAGATGCTATATCTGTTTGGTATTGAGTTATACATAAAAATATTTATGGTCTAATTACAACACAAAATAGACATAACAAACTCATAAATGCAACTCGCTAAAATCTTCCTTAACCATTTCAATCCATTAGCACTACACAGTTAATATAATTTCGCTTCAGGATAAACTACGGTATCATAATTTAATTAACTAAGAGTGTATCAAGACCAGATGCAGTTGCAAACAGTTGGACTCATTAAAAGTTGTGTCTTAATGAAAATAAGGGAACCAACTGTCGGCCTGTAAGTTTGAGAATAATGTGCCGAGTTGCTTTTGTCGGCGCGCTTGACTTGACTGGCTTTGATTTAGGTGACAAAGTATAATTCTTGAGCATTCAGCTCAAATATAACGGAGTGTGTTAATGTGTAAAGGAAGGCCATAAAGTAATGTATGAAATGAGGGAAACTTTGAGAAGATGTAGTAGGGTGTTTCTGTTACTCCTATCCGACATCGTAGGACATAAACTTCACTTAAGCGATATCCAAATACTTAAAAGGGAAGTGAAATATGTACAACTATTAAGGGTAAAATTTAAAGCTACTGGCTCGGCGCGAGCCAGCTCCAGCAAAGGTCGGGAGTGAGTAGGCGTAGAACCGACGGATTTATATACTCTCACAAACAAGTACAAGTAACAATATTAAATGGAAAAAGAATACGGTCGCGAACAGGATTTGAACCTGCGCCTCCCGGATAGATACTCCAGGCGCTCTGACCACTAAGCCATCTCGACCTCTGCTCACCACCGCGAATTCTTCTTCCATATTTTAACACGTCTTATGGCGACGACATTGCAATCAATTCAGTACCTATACAAGTGACCGAACCGACACGACTAACTTTGCAGTTAATACAATGTCGTAAAGAATGCAATTACCTTAATAATTCAAGATATGTCTTTGAAAAAGCATTAACGCATGCTTAGCGAACTCTAAAGTTACAATATTAAATGGAAAAAGAATACGGTCACGAACAGGATTCGAACCTGCGCCTCCCGGATAGATACTCCAGGCGCTATGACCACTAAGCCATCTCGACCTCTGCTCACCACCGCGAATTCTTCTTCCATATTTTAACACGTCTTATGGCGACGTCATTGCAATCAATTCAGTACCTATACAAGTGACCGAAACGACACGACTAACTTTGCAGTTAATACAATTTCGTAAAGAATGCAATTACCTTAATAATTCAAGATATGTCTTTGAAAAAGCATTAACGCATGCTTAGCGAACTCTAAAGTTACAATATTAAATGGAAAAAGAATACGGTCACGAACAGGATTCGAACCTGCGCCTCCCGGATAGATACTCCAGGCGCTATGACCACTAAGCCATCTCGACCTCTGCTCACCACCGCGAATTCTTCTTCCATATTTTAACACGTCTTATGGCGACGTCATTGCAATCAATTCAGTACCTATACAAGTGACCGAACCGACACGACTAACTTTGCAGTTAATACAATGTCGTAAAGTATGCAATTACCTTAATAATTCAAGATATGTCTTTGAAAAAGCATTAACGCATGCTTAGCGAACTCTAAAGTTACAATATTAAATGGAAAAAGAATACGGTCGCGAACAGGATTCGAACCTGCGCCTCCCGGTTAGATACTCCAGGCGCTCTGACCACTAAGCCATCTCGACCTCTGCTCACCACCGCGAATTCTTCTTCCATATTTTAACACGTCTTATGGCGACGTCATTGCAATCAATTCAGTACCTATACAAGTGACCGAAACGACACGACTAACTTTGCAGTTAATACAATTTCGTAAAGAATGCAATTACCTTAATAATTCAAGATATGTCTTTGAAAAAGCATTAACGCATGCTTAGCGAACTCTAAAGTTACAATATTAAATGGAAAAAGAATACGGTCACGAACAGGATTCGAACCTGCGCCTCCCGGATAGATACTCCAGGCGCTATGACCACTAAGCCATCTCGACCTCTGCTCACCACCGCGAATTCTTCTTCCATATTTTAACACGTCTTATGGCGACGTCATTGCAATCAATTCAGTACCTATACAAGTGACCGAAACGACACGACTAACTTTGCAGTTAATACAATTTCGTAAAGAATGCAATTACCTTAATAATTCAAGATATGTCTTTGAAAAAGCATTAACGCATGCTTAGCGAACTCTAAAGTTACAATATTAAATGGAAAAAGAATACGGTCACGAACAGGATTCGAACCTGCGCCTCCCGGATAGATACTCCAGGCGCTATGACCACTAAGCCATCTCGACCTCTGCTCACCACCGCGAATTCTTCTTCCATATTTTAACACGTCTTATGGCGACGTCATTGCAATCAATTCAGTACCTATACAAGTGACCGAACCGACACGACTAACTTTGCAGTTAATACAATGTCGTAAAGTATGCAATTACCTTAATAATTCAAGATATGTCTTTGAAAAAGCATTAACGCATGCTTAGCGAACTCTAAAGTTACAATATTAAATGGAAAAAGAATACGGTCGCGAACAGGATTCGAACCTGCGCCTCCCGGTTAGATACTCCAGGCGCTCTGACCACTAAGCCATCTCGACCTCTGCTCACCACCGCGAATTCTTCTTCCATATTTTAACACGTCTTATGGCGACGTCATCTTTTTCCATTTAATATTGTAACTTTAGAGTTCGCTAAGCATGCGTTAATGCTTTTTCAAAGACATATCTTGAAGTACAAGTAAGTAGCAAATTTTACATCCACTATGAAGTCATACGCAATAAAATATGTCTCAAATATATATCACGATTCGTCTTAAGATAAACGGCAAATATTCACTTTCATTACAAGATCAGTCTAATTATTATTAAAATATACAAAAAGCCCAATCCCCCTTAAGTGGTGGGGAGTGTGTCCCAATTGCTTTGGATTTATTGTTAGCCCATAAATCTGCTTGCCCTTTTCTGCTCCATTAAATATCATGGAAAATATCTAATAAGCCGGAATAATTTTGCAATTCTGCCTATCTGTTGTGTTTCCCGTTATTTTTGTTAGGAATATGTACTTTGGAGAGTAATAATAATATACTCCCAACCGTTTTTCGGTCACGGCAGCCTATCTCCGAGGAGATTAGCCAAGTACGCAGGACATATTATAGTGCACAAGTGTACGCGCAAACACAGGAGCACTCCCTCTTCCTTCACTCTCATAGTCCGATGGGACGGCAATCCGACACGACCGGAGAGAGATCAGGCGCAGGGCCGACGGCTTTACGTGCTCTCCGAAGCACGGGGGTGTCACACCTCCAACTTCTTGACTCCAGTCTGCTCCTGAGAATTTCCTCACAGAAAAATCCAATAACACTTTGCCCAACCTGGGAATCGAACCCAGGATCTCACGGTCAGCAGCCGCGCTTGCGACCGCTAGACCAACCAGGCAGTCACTTTGGAGAGTATGTGAGGTTCTTAGGTTCTGAAATGTGGTGTTTGGGGCAAGATAGTGACTATTTTTGTATAGTAACTTTCGTGAGACACATTCATATTAATTATAGTTTAACGGTTATTACTCACGCGCATACTTCGGGGTTGCCCGACTAGTTTCGAACTCGAACGGAGCTCTTATTCATGAGCTGAGCCCGCGGCGATATCGCGAGTCAAACTGATATCGCCGCGGGCTCAGCTCATGAATAAGAGCTCCGTTCGAGTTCGAAACTAGTCGGGCACTCCCGAAGTATGCGCGTGAGTAATAACCGTTAAACTATAATTAAGATAGTGACTACCTGAGTTGCGAATACAACTGTGCAGATATTTACGACAGATTTTTACGAGTGATCATTCTCATACTGGTCGTCCCTCCGAGAGATGAGTGGGCGAAATATCTGAGATTCTACTTGAATACGACTGGCACAGGACCGAGACAAATGATTAAACGACATACCTATTATAAGGAAGCTAATGAGATTCATTAGTTTCATTCATTTTCATTAGTTCTGCAATCTTGACAAGAGCTATGAACTGGTATACTGTATTTGGAGGAACACCTCAGTGTGGGAGTCAGTAAAAATAATATGGCATAGGAGTACGAGCCTCTAACTTAGATAATGACGCCAATTCCGATATAGCATGAGAAAACTAAAATTGAAAAATAAAATTAGAGTTATTTTTTATCAAAAATGAATCTACGAGTATGTTTGGTCACTAACTCGCCTGATGGTAAGCGACGGTGTGGACGAGGATGGAGCACGTAGATCCAAAATAAACCTAACCTAACCTCCCTCGCTAAGTAGAGTGGATAGATTTGGGGAGAACGATAGTTGGGGAGTTGATGCAACTGCTCAGACCCGTCTCCCACAACGGTCGCACACAGAAACACGACTAGGTCGCTTCACGGCCATGGCTTCGTCCGGTGGGTGGTAACCAGCCGCGGCCGAAGCCTCCCACCAGAGTTGTGGTGCCTGTTATGCACCACCCAGGGGCCACGTGTAGGGATTCCATTTTAAGAGTGCACTCCTACGGACGCGGGCAACTCAGCCCACCAGATACTAAAATAGTACTGACAATTTTACATGAATAAATTTTAATTACTGCCTTCCGATTCATAAAATGACTCTTAGTAAAATTCTAAGCAGTGCTCTAGTTATGGGTAGAAGGAACTGACAATGACTTTAATTATTAACAACATAACATAACATAACATAACATAGCATCACGCCTGTATTCCCCGAAGGGGTAGGCAGAGGTGTACACACTTGTACACCCACATTTCACCAATGCTGTTATTAAGTCCCATGTAATAGGTGGTGAGCCTATTGCCATCTACCGGGCACAATTCCAAACTCCGGGCTGCTACTGAGAATTTCCTAACAGAAAAACCCAATAACACTGTGCCCGACCTGGGAATCGAACCCAAGACCTCATGCTCAGCAGTCGCGCTTGTGACCACTAGACCAACGAGGCAGTTTTTTTAATTATTAACCTGTTTATAATTAGTTTTTTAATACCTATCACGATATGCCAAAAGAACCCCTAATAACAATGAATAAACTCAAAATAACAATATCTCATACTAATCACTATACATTAGTTAGTTAGCAAGGGCGTGTACACACACGGGTAATCAACTAAAACAATGGACATATTTCACGGGCCTTGTATGAGATGTGATCTATAAGCGTAATGTGTCATGTCTGACACTCCCCTAAATACAAACTACAAGAGTGACAGTGTGGGAGGTATGTTACCGTATCGACAGGTTTTGATTTGGTCAATTATTTATTTTAAACTTTTCAGAGGCATACATTTTTGCATTCTAGACTATTGTTTATGACTGTTTTGCAGTACCGTACTGAATGTCTTGTGTATTTCAGAATAGCATAACATAGCATCACGCTTTTATTACCCGAAGGCGAAGGCGGAGGTGTACACAGTTCTGCACCCAGATTTCACCAATGCTGTTATTAAGCCCCATGTGATAGGTGGTTAGCCTGTTGTCATCTACCGTGCATAAATCCAGAGTCTAGGTTGCCACTGAGAATTTCCAAACAGAATAACCCAGTAACACTTTCCCCCACCTGGGAATTGAACCCAGGACCTCGTGCTTAGCAGTTACCCTTGGGACAACTAACTAACGAGGCAGTGTACGTCAGAAGAAAAAAGTTTTTTATTTTGTTCTATCACATGAGTATTTCAGACCAACGAATTGTTCGAGAAATTGCGGACGATGCTTACTGGAATGTCTTCACGGCACCAACTTCGTACAAAGGAGCTGATGTTCGGTTTTTCAATCAAATTTCTACATGTTCAATCTTCTGCCCTTATAATTTGAATTTAATTGGAGTGGTTTTAGTAATTATTTTTAGCATAAAACTCTATCGGTGGTCACCTCAGTAGTCACCGTATTCTATCCGCATCATCTTTCACACGATACATCTATCGTTTTCTTGGTCTTCATTTATGTTTGAAGCAATCCACATTAATATAATTAATGTGGATTGCTATCAAAAGAATTCTCGTACCTTTTTCTCAATTCAATAATATCATATTGTTCTCAAGAAAGTGGACCAATTAAAAAATGCCGAACTAAGAATGAACCTTTGTAGTAATGCCTAGTCATACTAATATAATTTTAGTTTGTTGCGTAATGACTTGATATGACAACCCTAAGGATGGGCATGAATTTTAGCTGAAAATGACTATGTATTTTGTCGGAAAAAGTAATGTGAAAAAGTATGTTAAGTAAAACGACTAAAACAATGAAAGTTATTTTGGTGGAAAGAAAAATACGGTCACGAGCAGGATTTGAACCTGTGCCTCCCGGATAATCACTCAAGACACTTCCAACTGGGCTATCTCGATCTTTGCAGAACATATACATGAACGGGATATCTCGATCGATTTTTGTGGAAAGACAAATACGGTCATGAGCAGGATTTGAACCTGTGCCTCCCGGATAATCACTCAAGACACTTCCAACTAGGCTATCTCGATCTTTGCAGAACATATACATGAACGGGATATCTCGATCGATTTTTGTGGAAAGAAAAATACGGTCATGAACGGGACTTAACCCTCACGGGTTAATATATATGTTTTCTTTTTTCCCTTGACATTCCGTGTCATCGCTCTGCCAACTGACCTACCGTGTCCTTGTTCATATGTATAAAATTTCAAGTTCTCTTGTATTCGTCTTAAGGAGAGACACATGACTATATTTATTAAGCAATCATTTACAGATTTACTAAACTCAGCGTTATTACTTTGCAGTTGTAAGACGCCGCTACGTTAATACAAACCCAGCCCTGATTCTGAATCGTCGGAAACTGGCGTTTTCGAATCCGTGCGCAAAGTTGATATGAGAACCTCTAACCGCTATTAAAAAATGTTGATACTGATAAAGCAATATCATATAAGTATATTTATAGATAAGTTATTTAAAAAATATGGCTTCCAGTCAAACCGGATGCAGCTTAATACCAGTATTTAACATGGAGCGACTGGCTATCTGACCTCCACAACCCAGTAACTGGGTAACACGATCTCTCGTGGTATGACTGGTCGTCAGACTTTCAGTCGCCCGTAACGGCTGTCATAGATCTTAATTTGACAACTGGGACCAACGGCTTACCGTGATCTACGAGGCACGGAGGGGTCTCGGTATGAAATGATGGTCACCCATCCACAGACTGACCGCGGCAAGCGCAGCTTAACCTCGACGATCTGTGCGGCTGTTACTTAGCCTCAAGCCCTTCGAAATAAAGCATAATGTTATCTCGTATCTGTCTAAAATAGTAATGAAAACGGACAAGTTCGAGTTTGCTTCTCGCACCGACGGTTTCGTGTAATTAACACTACGGCCGTTCATAAACTATAACAGGATCGGACTGAAAGACAAACTTAACTTTACGGTAAAAAATATTTTCCTACCCATCAATATACCTACTTCACTGTAAATTCTCCAACTGTAAATGTAAGTTTGTGATAGCAAAAAATATTTTTTTACAACTTCAGGGGACCGTAAGCTTTTGAGTAAGTATTTGATATCAATTTCCATTTGATATCTCCAAGCGATACTGCGAAAACCTTGACAGACAGACAGATGGACAAGGTGATCTTATAAGGGATAATTTTTTACCTTTTGAAGATCGGAACCCTAAAAGGAACCGAATTAAAAATAACAATTTCATGTACTTGCTTGATACCTATATTATATTTTCCATTGTTGAATAATGCCGCCCATTAAAATCAAAGTCATGATTAATTTCCAATAACTAAACGATGCGTGACGTTTCCGAAAAAATCTGATACTGACGTGATAAATAAATCTTTTGTTCATGCGATGATGATTAATCGAAATGATATCGACACTTGATAAAAAAATCGACTCGATATATGTAAAAAATAAATATAAATAAATAAAATAAAAATGTTTATTTCATCAACTTAAGTACATAACAATTGCAGAGGTTGGAATGTCTTTTTAAGCATAGATTTGCTTGTATTAGGTAGTTCCAATCTTTTGTATGTAAAATGTATTTTTAAAACGCATTTATGCATGCAAATCGATGTCTATAGCAATTTTTTTTTTAGCAAGTCGGTTCAGGGCTTGCGTTTTCAGTCCGGGAATTTTGATGTCAAAGATGCAGCTTGCTCTGGTCTCCCTCACACGGATTTCGGTTCAGGCCTTGCGTTTTCAGTCCGGGAATTTTGATGTCAAAGATGCAGCTCGCTCTGGTCTCTGTCTCCCTCACACGGATTTAGTCGCTGCCATTAATGAAAAAGTGGATCAGTCTTCTTCATAACGTGTGGTTGACGGTTGGTTAAATCTAGTGTCAGAATTTAAACCACCCGAGGTCAGTGGATCAATATATTAGTAGTTACGACATAGCCGAAGAACTGTGGATTGACTGAAACAGCTTTGACCCATTTGAAAAAGTCTGGTTATACAAAAGAGCTAGATATTTGGGTGCCACACGAGCTCACTGAAAGAAACTTAATGAATCGTGTACTCATTTGCGATTCTCCATTAATAATTGCGATTCTCCATTACAAACGTACTGAAGCATTTTTGAAAAGATTGGTCACTGGCAAAGATATTAGAAGGAAGGTCACTGGTGATGAAAAGTAGATCACCTATGACAAGAACGTGCGAAATAGATCATGGTCAAAGGGTAGTCAAGCACCACAGACTGTAGCGAAACTCGGATTAACACGCAATAAGACGATGCTATGTTTATGGTGGGATTGGAAGGGCATCGTTTATTAAAAGCTTTAACCGCCGGGCAAAACCATTGATTCGGATCTCTCAAACTCAAACTCAATTTTTTTAATTTCATATAGGCCATATTACAAGCACTTAAGAAAAGTCAAAGCTAGGTGCACGGTTCCAAGAAGTTGGTCTTATGGAGGAGAACCGGCAAGAAACTCTATAGACACTCTTTTAAAATTATGTGTTCTTTACAATTAAAATTTATTGATGTGAGAATATTGCAGGTTAATGTTGAAGAAAACGCAGAATTTTAATTATGTTCAAAGCCAAAGCTATAACTAAAGCTATTACGAGCTGACCAGTCCCAACAGATAGCACCCGTTCACTAGTATGACGTGCGCATCAGCATCGCTGAACTCAACCATTTTGAAGGGAACTCAACGACCCAATACATAACGCCACCATCAGCAAGACATTTTAGTGAGCATGACAAACCCATAATCCCTAGTCATAGGCTGTTATATGCGAGTACTTCTTTAATGTAAATATTAACATTAATGTCCACATAATGCTCACATTTTACAGAACAGTAGTGAAGCTATAAGACGTAATACAATATACATACTACAATTAAGAAAATTACATTAAATAACTGTTAAAAAAGAAACAGTTAAGTCAAATAACAATACAGCAAACCAACATTTCGCAAATTTCAATTAGTAACAGAAGGTACTATGCATAGAGATGCATCCACCATATAGTCCTGACCTTGTACCCTCAGATTTTCACCTGTTTCTGTCTCTTCAGAATTCTTTGGATAGTGTTAGGTTAATATCTAGAGAGGTCTGCCAAAACTATTTGTCGCATTTTTTTGATAAAAAATCCTAAGTTTTCTATAGCAACGGGATATGTCACTACCTACAAGATAGCAACAAGTTATCGAACACAAGGGCACATATATATATTATAATTTAATTTAATTAAACTTTATATAAAAATTACTTGAGTCTGTATATAAAATATGAAGAAACTTCTTCCCCGACCTTATTTAATTATTTTTATTATTATTTAAGAAATTTTATTTCATCACTTACATGGTGAAAGAGACACATTACACCGGAGTCAAGTTCTCTTATGTGGATAAAACCATTTCAAAGGCCTACAAGTAGTTCGAACTCTTACTATGGTTATTCATCAACTTTGCTATAATAAGAAAAACTAACCAAAATAAAACAGCCTGTAATCCCCGAAGGGGCATGCAGTGGTGTATGATAAATAAATGGTATACGTACTTACAAAGTTTTATACCTACATTTCACCAATGTTGCTTAAGTCTCTTATTATAATAAGTGGTGGGCCTATTGCGATACACAGGGAGCTATTACAAACTGCGAGTCGTTACTGAGAATTTCGTACAAGTAAATCCAGAAAATATATTTTCTGCCTGCCATCACGCCTTTATTTTCTGAAGGCTAGATATGTGTCCTTACACAGTTGCACACCGAAATATCACCGGTGCCTATTTAGTATCATATCCTCTTAAGGTGATGAGCCTATTACCATACAGCGGGCACAATTCTCAGCAAAACGACAGGTAATTTCCTATAAGAAAAAAAAAAAACTTTATATTAATATAATATTACATTCTACTACAGTTCAATAGATCTTAAATCTACAGCATATTCTTAGCACAGTTTATAAACTAAGTCTGGATCGCGAACAACTTTCGGCCACACTAACAATGTGGACGGCCCAACTTCAATCTGACTAAAATTCTGGCATCCTTGCGGTGTTCCGAAATAGTTTGAGTTGAAACAATTCCTTATTAATCCCTAACTATTTAGCAAGGTCACTTATTCTTTTGCGTCTTAAATAATGTAGGGATTTTTGGGTTGTCAAATGGTTCAAGATAATTTATAAGTTAAGGCCGTGTAATGACTATATTATTTTTCCAAGGACCAAATCATGAGGATTTCCTTTTCTTTGATTTTTTTAATATTAGAATAGTTTTTGTTTTATTTTATTGTAAAGTTTAGGGAAGTCTATAAATTATAATAATACCCTCGTGGTCCTTCTGCGACCACACGTCAACGTCAGGAACAAAATCCAATAATACACGCGATTACTCCGGTTAAATTTTGTTTTATTAAAATGTGTAGTGATCGCGAAAACATAAGATATTACTAACTTTGTAAATCATTTTATTTAATACGCTAGTATTATAAATATTTAATTTTGTAATGTCATCAATTTTGAACATAGTCTCAAACATATCGAAATAAGAATCTTCTCCTTTTGAAACTCGGTTAAAAAAACACTACAAAGATTGATAGACCGACTTAAATACACAACACACGGAATTCTTGTTTTAGTCCCTATAAGTTTAATTTCAATACGTTAAGCCGTTTCTTCTCAACGGATTTAAATGAAAATGTTTGTCAAGAATATGGAACCTATTCGAGATAGATTTTCAGACAGACAGACATAAAAATATTTAATAAAAAAAAAGAACTCCTGCCTTGTGTCAAGTAAAAAGTGAACACAAGGTAAATAAAGAATTTTCATCACAGTCGGGGGACAGTATGTACTGTAAAAAAAATTCTTATAGTTCCCCCGAATCAATTTTTTTTTTATTTCCAATATTTTTGTGTACAACTAAGATTAAAAAGAAAATTAATATATATAGATAAATCTTAGAAAAGCATTAACGCATGCATAGCGAACTATAAAGTTATAAACTTCTGTGGAAAAAGAATACGGTCGTGAGCAGGATTCGAACCTGCGCCTTCCGGATAAATATTCCAGGCGTTCTGAGCACTGAGCCATCTCAGAGCGCCACAAAAGTTTATAACGTTAAAATTAATATACTTTATAAATCTTTCATAAGCCTATTTTACCCGGGTAAATGCAAGGATTTTTTGTGCATTGAAAACAACTGACTTAACAACTGTATGGCGTTCTCACATTTACAAAACATTGAAGTTAATAAAGCTATATTCTCACATACGACTCCACTGTCCTTCCTCCCAAACTTACTCCATAAATTATACCGAAACTCGGCTAATTAACAAAACTGTTAACTTTAACACCTAAACCATTTAACAAAAAAGAAGTGGGAAGTCACAAAGTTCCACATAATTACCGCCATACGCCATTTTATTGGTCCCACGACGACCGAAGAATTTGGTCTAAAAAAAAACTTGCCTGTAACTAGGAAATGAATACCCGAGTGTAGAGATTTTTGGAAACATTATGGACATTTCTGAAATTCCTAGTTCATCCTACGGCTGTAAGGGAAACCCCCCTAACATTAAACAAGTACGGGCATTCATCACCACGCTAGCTCATTGCGGGTAAGCGATTTCAGACCATTCGGTCCAGGTTTCGTCACGATGTTTTCCATCGCCGTATGTCTGTGGTTGATTGAAAAGGTCACATTGGTACATGCCAGAGACGAATACACAACCCTTAGAGATGGGCCCGTAACCACTCGGCCACCACGACCACCCCAAATTTGCAGAAAATGCATTATGAAAGATTTAAATATAATTGCAACGGCACAGTTGTGCTTAAAGCTGTTGGCTCAGTCATTAGCAGACACAATAGATTTTTATTGTTACAACGTACAGATCTGTACGTTACTGAGCCGAAAGGTAAGTAGTTAGTTAATGTTTAGTAAATTATAAAAAAAAAAACAAGTTCTAAAATATCTCTATACCAAAATTCATCTCAATTGGTTCAGCGGTTTAGGTGTGAATACGTAACAAAAAAAGAGACCGAATTATTTTCCCATTTTTAATATAGTTTGGATTATATTTGTGTTTAATTTCTCTGGTATTCTTTTTTTGTGTGGATACGAACCAAGTGCTAAGTTGGCATGGCATAGTTAGCTGTTTTATTTTTCAACAACATTTGACGCTAGTCAACAGTTGTTTGAACCACCTTCGACATGACTTAGTGACTCAATAAGAGAGATTAATTATTGACGCTGAGATGAAAGAGTGTGAGTAGCAGTTCTTCTTCCAAGCTTCTTCTTTCCAGTTTCTACTTCCCAGACAAAACAATAGGAAACGGTGAGAAGTGGGCTTTTTTGGGGGCTTAATCATGGGAGTCATTAATCACTGATTACCACCCAAGTAAGTAAAAAAGCTGCTAATTTATAGTCTGTATTTATTAAAGAAATTTTGATTTAGATAAAGGTTACCCATTTACATTGTGATCGCGCAAAATGTTGCTTAACTACAATAGTTGTTTACCAACCATAGTTAATGAGCTATAAACGCTTACGTAATGATAATTAAGTGCAGGTCTACTACTTTCAGGCATTTAATGTCCCTATTTCGCATAGAAAAGGCTTCATTACCACGTGTATTCAAAAACGCAATCATTGCCCACATTATAACGTCTTTCTTCCCCATCTCTTACAACCAAAACACCACAAATCAATAACAAAATCACGCAAAAATCACCTTTAACCAATAAGAAGTAAAGCCGATAATGCCATGAAATTGATTCGTAATTTTTTATGTTTCGCTACCAAGGTGGAATAATGACAGTAATAAATCATATGGATCGTTAGGCACGTTCCCCTAGTGTTGGGTTCGATTCCCGGCCGAAATGGTATCATCTGTCAATGGCCCGGGTGACTTGACACGACTAGTTAATGGAGGAGCCATGTTTTGGGAACAATCGTACAAATTATGTGTGGATGTATAGTGGCTTTATTGTGGGTGGAAATGGAAACCCAGTTAAAGCTCCGATTTTAGAAATAACGTATTTATTACAAATCAATTATAAATCAAATTTAAAAAAAACAGTGAACGTAAATTACCATAAAAATAAAATAAAAATAAAGTTATAACTTTTTCGTGGGAAAATAAAAAATAAAATGAAAGAAACAAAATAAACTTTTATAATTTTGCACAGACAGGGACAGTTAAAATAAAAATAAAAAATTTAAGTTACAAAAATAAGTTGCCGAGGTACAAAAATATAGAAAATAAAATCAATGTAAAATAATATTTTGTTATTTTTGATTTTTTTTTTCTGAGACCAGTATTTTTAATGATATTTTAATGATTAACATTGGAAATATGTCAATTCATACATTTCAATGCAAAAATGTCCTAAAAATAATTAAACCATCGGCGTACTAATAAACCGACATGCTTTAAAATTAAAATAACTGTGATTTAGGTAAATTTATTTTAACATTATCAAACTCAAACTCAAACTCAAACTCAAACGTTTATTGCATTCCATAATGTTACATAGGTGTTATGTTTGCATGGGACTTTCGATCATTATGGACCCTGTCGGGCACAGCAACTTACAAGGCTTTATTAATTACTAAAATTAAAATTATGTTATTTATATATATCTACGTAACATCACATTCATGAGAGAAACATATATGTAACTTATAGTATTGTTTTTAATATTGGTACTCATGTCATACAATCATATTTATATTATTATATAGGTGTATTTTCATATTAATTAAATTATTACATTATTTATTAGTTTCTTCAAAGAAGTCATTCAAAGTATAATAACTTTTTGTTATTAAATATCTTTTTAGTCTTAGTATAAATATATTGTTTTTTTCTATTTCTACAATTTCTTTTGGCAGTTTATTATATATTTTTATAGACATTACCAGAGGGCCGGTGTGATATATTTTAAGTCGAGATGTGGGTAAGTTTAGTCTGTTTTTGTGGCGTAGTGTGTATTTAGTTTGTTTTTGTTCGCGGGTTGTGTAGAATTCTGGATGTTGTCGAACAAATTTACATATTTCTAAGATGTATAAGCAGGTCAGGGTAAGTATTTTATATTTTTGGAAATATGGTTTGCAGCTGTCTGTTTGTTCGATATTTGCAATTATTCGGATTAGTTTTTAATTGTTGTTTTTCAATTGTTTTATGGTACTGGTTTAATATTGGAATTGGTATTAACTTCAAGAGTAACCCCCCAGATGTTACGAGATGAATATTTAGGTATTGATCTTATTATGTTTATAAAACTTAAATCTTATTGTTGTTTAGCGAACACTTTTTAAAATTACACCTTGTGTAAATCTGCCTAGCCTTTTCCCAATTACATTGCGGTCGGCTTCCAGTCAAACCGGATGCAGCTTAATACCAGTATTTTACATGGAGCGACTGCCTATCTGACCTCCATATCCCAGTTACTAGGTAACACGATATCTCGTGGTATGACTGGTCGTCAGACTCTCAGACCTCTGACTACCCATAACGGCTGTCATAGATCTGAATTTGACAATGGGGACCGACGGTTTAACGTGCTCTCAGAGGCACGGAGGGGACTCGGTATGAAATTATGGTCATCCATCCACAGACCGACCGCGGCAAGCGCAGCTTAACCTCAATCGAACGATCTTTGCGGCTGTTAATTAGCCACGAGCCCTTCAAATCACCTAAAATCACAGCGTGAATAGTAACTGATATATTAATTTATACTTGAAACATTTTTGTTATCAGTCTCTACTGATATTCAGTATAAGCTGGATTGTTTGGATACTAATAGACATGAACATTCGTTGCATTGGCCTTTTCGTCTATTACCTACTTATATCGTCTATTATTTTAACGTTGCACACACACACAGGCCCGTAATACCTATATTTGTAGACCAAACAAGTTTTTGTTCTGAAAGAGAATCACGGCGCAGACCTCTCGTCATTGCACCAAATGCGTCGTCAACAAAATTACAAACCACTCATGTCATCATCATGCCACAGGGGCATGATGATGATGATGACATGAATCCTCATCCCAATTTAATTGGGATCGGCGCATCTTATAGCTGGTGCTCAATCATGCTACTAAAATTTGGCTATGTTTTATGGCTGGCCTACCTTACAAAAATAGACGACCATAATATAAAAAAAAAAACACCACCCGAAGGGTACAGGATGAGTACTGGCAATTTTTTTTTTCTGAATTTAATGAAAAAAAATTACACAATAACTCTAAGCTACACTAGAGACCTTTGTGCAGCAGTGAGATAACTAGTTAGTTAAACAAAAAATTGGAACACAGTAACTCTAGGCTAGACTAAAGGCCTTTTCCTAGCAGTGAGATAATACAGGCCAAGAGTTATAACGTAACCTCCTCAAATAAGTACAGTAACATTCTCAACCTTCCTCGTCATCAAATTGTTACCTTCGTCCTTGGTAACAATTTGACTTTAACATCGCATTTCTATAAAAACAGTACTTGTTTTTGAAATTCAAGGGTTACCACTGACGTGTGGTTGACAGTACTAGTTACGACGCAATGTGTATGGTAAACAACCAATATAAGATATTACTATTAAAAGTGAGTCGCACAATTGCCATGAACAACCACCGATATTAACTAACGGAAACAATATGACATTAATTTAAAAAAATATAACAATATAACGCACAATTGCCATGTTGCTTTTTTTATTACACACCTTTTTGTGTACCATTGCCACTATATCACTTTTTTTTTAACTATTACTATCTTATGTTACCCGGGACAACGTAAGGATTCTAACGACACCTCATACATATAAATCGGTTCAGGCAGTCGTGTAAAAAACGGATAAATCAATGTTTCAAAATTATTATCTTCAGATGTTGTATATATGTTCGCATTTAAATGTTACAGGTTTGAACTTCATGACAAAACGCATAGAACCTATCGCCTCTAAGACAATAAAAAAAACGTATCTACATTGCCTATTCTGTAAAACTTATACAGTTCACCGAAACCACACCGCTTCGGAGTGAAATGCTCGTCCAAAAGCTTAAGCACGCACGCGAAATACCAAAAAAAGACACACTGCGACAAAACGCATCCATTCGACCGATACGAAAATAATAGCACAAACATAAAAAGACAGATGCGAGACATTTAACTCACACATCACACCTATTCTGAAACAGGAAGCTTACGGACTTCCCCCCGAGTTGTGGAGAAAGCAACAAGACAAACAAACACACATAATTGATGGGGGAACGACGTCCCATTTCATCAGCTGTCCTCAAACGATGACATCTGAGATGAGTTTTGAAATACGTCATTTTTGAGCGACGATTCGTCGTGTCCCGTATTTGGTCGAATCGTGTCGTTTAATTTAATTAAGAAGCTGCTTTACCTAATTACTATTAGCGATATTAGTCATTTTACTTCATGCTTCTATTATATCTGTATATATTTATAATATATTTAAATATTATTTCTATATGTATTATATCTGTTCAGTTTAAAAATTCAGAATTCTATGTCGTGTCAGTGTCTTCATCAGCTGACATTATTTATGGCTCCATGGTGGTCGATGATTTTCCCAATGTCGAGGTTGAAAAAGATACTGTAACAGTTCTTAAAACTGACACCACTGTTAAAAGATATTAACTGATATTTGTAGTGATGAAATCAATGAAACATGCTGAAACAATACAAAACATATAGTTAGTTACATATACTTCCAAAACTGCTTCACAAAAAATTTTGATAATACAATTTGAGCTACGCGGAGGTGAGAGTGGCTCTCCCACGCTGTGGGAGAGCCACGCTTCGGCACGAATGGGCCGGCTCGACCGGAGTGATACCACGGCCTCACAGAAAACCAGCATGAAAGAACGCTTGCGTTATGTTTCGCCGAGTGAGTGTACCGGAGACCCAAACCCTTTAAAAGGCCGGTAACGCACTTGCGACTCCTCTGCACTAGCTCAGACTCTGCGCTCTATGCAAGGCAACGGCTTTGCTATTCTACAAGTGATGCTCGAATATAAAGACATCACTGACGCCCTAGCTAATATCAACTTTAACGGTAACTAATGGCTACCGAAAATAGTAAATTTAAGCCCCGATGCCTTAAGTTAGGTTACTTTAACGCTAATAGCATAAATGGCCAACGTGACGAAATCGCGACCTTCTTACGTTACCATCAAATTGACGTTTTCCTAGTACAGGAGACCTTTCTTAAACCCGCCCAGAGGAACCCTGGAATTGCAAACTATAGAATAGTGCGCAACGACAGAACCCGTTGCCAGGCGGGCGGTACACTCATTTATTACAAAAAATCGTTATACTGCATCCCTATGGACCTCCCACCTCTTTCTCACATAGAGGCTTCTATATGCAGGCTAGGCATGACAGGTCACAAGCCGATTACCATCGTCTCGGCATACCTTCCACCTAAAGTCACATCTAAAGTTAACTTAGCTCCCGACATTAAATCCTTATTTGCTCTGAGCGACTCAGTTATCATTGCTGGCGACCTTAACGCCAAAAATGAATCCTGGTGTTGCAATACGACGACCACACGAGGCAGACACCTCGAACGATTAGGTATCGAACTTAACTTCGATATCATCGCCCCGATGAGCCCTACCCACTTCCCTGACAATGTAAACCACCGACCTGACATACTCGACATAGCGATTCTAAAGGACGTAAACCTCGGTTTACGCTCTATAAGGACGCTACAAGAGCTTGACTCTGACCATAGACCAGTAATCCTAGAATTAGGCCCCCGCTCAGGTCCCTCAGACCCAGATCAACCTGTCCCCACTAAAACCACCACGGATTGGGGAAGACTAGAGGAACGCCTCAAGTCGACCTCTTCTGTGCACTTAGACTCAATTCCCGATAATATAGTGTCTGTTGCCGACACGGTGTCTGCGATCGACTCCCTCACTAGTCACGTGCAATCCGTAGTGAACGAATGTTCACGGCAAGTCCCGGAGGTGGATGAACACCGCTGGAAACTGCCGGATGATGTACGTGAACTGTTGACAGAGAAAAACGCAGCTATCCGTGCCTACGACAGTTTCCCCAATGAAGCTAATCGTATCCATATGCGCACCTTGCAGCGTACTGTGAGGAAGCGCATATCGGAAATGCGGGAAGCATAAATGGGACAAAATGCTCGATGATATAGAACCCACCCATCAAGCTTTCTGGCAATTGCAGCGGAAATTAAAATCCGATCAATGCGCCGCTATACCCCCGCTCAATCGACCTAATCAACGACCTGCTTTTGATGACGATGAAAAGTCAGAAGTACTAGCCGACAGTTTAGAAGCCCAATGTACGCCTAGCACTCTACCACGCTCACCTGTCCAAGGTCGATGCTGAAGTCAAACGTAGAACTGCACTCCCGCCCCCACACGACTCCGACGATTCCTTGCCCCCCGTCACCGTAGACGAAGTCAGAACGATCGTGAGTAACCTCAAAGCCAGGAAGGCTCCAGGCTCAGACGGGATCACCAACAAAGTGATTAAATACTTTCCCGCACCTCTCATAGTTCTCATGACCGCCATCTTCAATGCGGCACTGAGCAACAATATCTTCCCACAATCGTGGAAACAGGCAACAGTTATAGGTTTTCCAAAGCCCGGTAAGCTCAAGTGCGAGCCGACCAGTTATCGCCCGATCAGTCTTCTTAACGTCTTCGGAAAGATCTATGAAAGGCTAATTTATATTCGTTTAAGGGATTATGCCGAATCCAATAAGCTTCTTCCTAACGAGCAGTTTGGCTTTCGAGCTAAACACTCATGCATCCATCAGTTGCACCGTATCGTTGAGCACATAAGCGCAGGCTTCATGGGCAAGATAAAAACGGGCGTATTATTCTTCGACGTAGCTAAAGCTTTCGACAAGGTCTGGCACAACGGCTTAATCTATAAGCTGTATCAATTCCAAGTGCCTGACCGTCTCGTACTCATCATTCGAGATTTTCTATCGAACCGTAGCTTCCGCTATCGCGTAGAGGGCGTTATATCGTCCCCTCATCGGATCCAAGCCGGAGTCCCTCAGGGCTCTGTGCTATCACCTCTTCTCTTCGCGCTGTACACCAGCGATATTCCCAAAAGTGGCAAAACCAAGTTAGCTCTTTTCGCCGACGATACGGCCATCTATTACACTGGTAGGAGTCTTGACTGCATTACCCGATATCTCCAGACCTCTGCCAACGCCTTAGGCGCTTGGTTCAGGAAATGGAGGATTGAGGTCAATCCAGATAAGAGCGCCGCCGTTCTCTTTTCGAGAACGGGCGCCGAGGAATTTCTTCCCCAGCTTCGACCTATTACAATGTTCGGCAAGCCAATCCCTTGGGAACTGCAAGCCAAATACCTGGGTGTTATTCTAGATCACAAACTGTCCTTCCGTCCGCACATTAAGACGGTACGCAACCGCGCGGCCTTCGCTGTCGGCCGTCTATTCCCCATGACAAATGCGCGCAGTAAATTGTCACTTAACCTTAAGATAAGGCTCTATACTACGTGTATTAGACCCATTATGACGTATGCTAGCGTCGTGTTCGCACACGTTAAGTACTACAAAATCCATAGGATGCAAACCCTGCAAAATCGATTCCTTCGTAAAGCGACAGGTGCTCCATGGTTCATTAGGAACCTTCAACTCCACCTCGACCTCAGAGTGCCTACCGTTAGGCAATTCATGAAAAGGGCATCGAAGAGATACTTCGAATCTGCCCCTAATCATCCGAATCCCTTAGTTGTCTCTTCCGCTGATTACAGGCCGTCCCAGATCAACAAAATCCGCCGACCACGTCACGCTCTCCTCCGTCCCGATGATAGGATCACTGTAGCTCAAGAGTCTAACAGACACACAAGCACACTCCGACGCGCTCGACTGCCTCGTTATAGACCTCACCGGCGAGGTCCGCGTCCGTCGCGAAATGTCTCATCATGTCCACCCCGACCCTTGCTCGAGCCGGCCCGCGCCGAGCTAGTGGCTTTAAATTCGTCCCTTAATAATAAGGAAACTGATATGACCCAGCTAGTCCCTAGTTGTCCCCCCAGCAACACCCTAAGCCGAGGTTCGTGTCCCGCAGGGGACGCCCTTAGCGCTGTTGCTTAGTTTGTAGTTTATAAAAATATGCTCTGGCTGGAGGCATCAAACTGCCTCGCCTTAGATATTGTCCGGTTACGCAGACAAAACCCCTCTGGGTTTCTGCAAGAGGCCATTTCAATAAAAAAAAAATAAAAAAAATTGCGACTCCTCTGTTGTTGCGGGTATCTATGGGCGGCGGTAATGCTTACCCTCAGGCGGTCCATCTGCTCGTTTACCCACTATACCATTTTTTTTTTATCAAATATTATTATACTGGTAGGTTTAATAAAAATTAAAATTTCATACTTCAACGAAAAGCAGCAGTACAAAATGAATATAAAATAAATGGACGATGGTGCAGTGATGATCTGCGCAAGGTGGCTGGCAGGGGCTGGATGGGAAAAGCAGAAGCCCGAGCGCAGCGGCATGGACTTAAGAGAGGCCTATGGCCAACAGTCTACTGCTATAGGTGATTTTTATGATGAAAGTCTACTCCATTTGCTAGTCTTAACGTTACAATTATGCGTGGGTCATTTCGAAATTTTCGCGTAACGTCGTTTTTTGGATCTAATAAGGGTTTGTCTATTATGTATATTTTTTTTAGTACCTCTCACGAATAAAGCTAGGTACATGAAATAATCAAAAATTGTACGAAATCTACCCACTAATTGCAGTTTCGTGCTCAAAAAAAAACAACATACCGTCAATGTATTGTATTTGTAATTGCTTACGAAAATCACCTGTTCATCAAAATCACTAGTTTACCGTCCGACTCTAAACTGGTTATTCGGCTACATGCCCTTTCATCCAGGCAGTTTTCATAAATGGTGACATGATGCTCGTGCCTAGTTACAATTTGCCGAGCGAACTCCATTTAATTGAAGTCAGTATTTTCGGTCCGAAGTATACTTATGTTCGCATTTAAAAGTTACTTCCAGTTTAAAACATCGTACCGTATAAACGTCTTCTATAATAAAACAGTTCTGTCTTGCTCACCGTTTTGAAAGCTTTTCAGTTCAGTTTATTATTAAAGCAATAGTTTTACTAATGTCTGTTTATTTGTCACACACAAAAAGTAACACTTGTCAGGTTTTGAGTTTTTTTTTTAATCATCCATTTTGGTTTTGTCTCGAGACGTTTGCGATGATTGAATGAGTAATATTTTGCTTAGGAAGGGGTTCATGGCTAAGTAATAGCCGCATGGATCAACTGATGAGGTTAAGCTACACTTGGTGCGGCTGGTGTGTGGTGAGTGGATGGGTGACCACCATTACATATTGTTCAAGGCAGATTTACAGACAGGACAGTCGTTACGGTTAGTCATATGCCAGAAAGTCTGACAACCAGTCTTTTTACCAGATACCCAGTGACTAAGTTGTTGTTGAGGTATGCGCAGTCGCTTCATTAAATACTGGTATTAAATAAATAAATAAAATATAATAAATATTAAGCTGCATCCGGTTAAACCCTGATATAGTTGGAAAAGCATTGGGCAGTTTTTTATGGCTAACGTGGTTGGATAGTAGGTAGCGTAATAAGTAAATAACTTACAATTATGGTCAGATAAACAGACAATGAGGGTGTATTCTTCGGGATTACCCGACTAGATTCGAACTCGAATGGAGCGCTTAGACATGAACGGAGCCCGTAGTAATGTCGCGAGTCAAAAGCATTAAACAATAATTAATGTGAATATGTCTCACGAAATTTACTATACATAGAAAAAAAACTACCTAACATCTAAGATACAGGCTCGGCCTAGTTTAGATGTTAGTATACAAAGATTTGTATTAATCTATTAACATCTAAGTTAAGGACTCAAAGTAGTGTTTTATTTTTGGTTACAATAAATACATTTTTTTTTTAAACAGTGAGGAGATAAATTCTTTGCCTTTTTGGAAGTTAGCTTCTAAAACTTTTTGTATTTCCAAAACTCAGATTGAGAAAGCCTTAGTAGTTATCCAAGCAGGCAGCAACGGTTTTTCCCCAAATTAACATAACATCACGCCTGTGTTCCTTGAAGCAGAGGTGTAGACACCCACATTTTACTTATGCTGTCTTGAAATCCCATGTAGGTGGTGAGCCCATTACCATCTAACAGGCACAGTTCTAAACTCTCTGCTCATAGGAATTTTCTAAGATTTACTCAATGACACTGACCAATCCCGGAGTGGAAACCAAGACCTCATGTTCTCTAAACCATCGAGGAGAACCGTCCCAAATTCAACAAGAAGAGTATAAGAATAAGATATGTAGGCAAATTTATAGTAGTCTACGCATCCCCTTATAACTTATGAGTAATTATTCAAGCAAAACTTACACACATAACTTATAAACATCTCCACTGTAATAAAAGGAGGCTGTCTCAGAAGAGTCATGTTTTGCGGAACAATCGTAAAGTTTGCAGTCGACGAGTGTCGAGAAGTGCGCGATGCCTTATCTTGCTAAATGTGGACGGTGTTATGAAAGAATGGCTGCAAACAACTACAATCTATATATATATATAAATCAATTGCTGTTCGTTTGTCTCGCGAAAACTCGAGTACGGCTGGGCTGATTTAGCTGATTTTGGTTTTGAAATATTTGCCGTAGTCCAGGGACGGTTTAAACCGTGAGAGAGAAAATGTAGAAAAATTGCGAGGAAGATAGTAAAAACAACAATTTCATTTGCCCATATAAACTGTTCTACCTAAGTACTTTCCTGTGAAACATTTGACGTTCGAGGTGATACGAAGTAAACCGTTCATCTAGTATTGAATATAATATAGTCATGCACCTGTGCACAAACTTCCTGAAAATGTATACGTAATACTCCTCCCGAACGTATTTCGGTCACGGCGACCTATCTCTACGGAGATTAGCCAAGTACGCAGGAGATATTATAGTGCTCAAGTGTATGCGCAAACACAGGTGCACTCCTTCTTCCTTCACTCTCATAGTCCGATGGGACGGCAATCCTACACGACTGTAGAGAGATCAGTCGCAGGACCGACGGCTTAAGTGCTCTTCGAAGCACGGTGGTGTCATACCACCACCTTTCTAACTCCGGGCTAATATTGAGAATTTCCTAACAGAAAATCTAATAACACTTTGCTCGAACACAGGACTGTTTTCCACCTAAGGCTGTACTAAAGCAGCCAGGCATAAGAAATATTGTTTTTAATAATTATTTTGTCACCTTACAACATAAACCCAAAAAACAATGGAATCCCAACCAAATATCAGAAGCACAGTATTCATAATAACTTGCGAGAAATTAATTATGAAACGAAAATAATGTCTGTACCTACATCTTATCTAAAATGTATTGTTCACAAATTGTTAGAAGACTTTGCACGCTGACAAATAATTTACGTTTCCAAGTTTTTGGGAGAATTGTACTGAAAATTGTATCAGAATTTGGTGAATAGCAATATATATATCTGCCTAGCCTTTTCCCAATTACATTGGGGTCGGCTTCCAGCCAAACCGGATGCAGCTTAATACCAGTGTTTTACATGGAGCGACTGCCTATCTGACCTCCACAACCCAGTAACTGGGTAACACGATATCTCGTGGTATGACTGGTTGTCAGATTTTCAGGCCTCTGACTACCTGTAACGGCTGTCATGGATCTTAATTTGACAACCGGGACCGACGGCTTAACGTGCTCTCCGAGGCACGGAGGGGTCTCGGTATGAAATGATGGTCACCCATCCACAGACCGACCGCGGCAAGCGCAGCTTAACCTCGATCGATCGATCTGTGCGGCTGTTACTTAGCCACGAGCCCCTCCAATTTGGTGAATAGCAATGTTACTTCATTTTCTTTTTTGGTGGGATTGGGAACTTAGTGTCAGCACTGTTCTAGCTGCTTGTAGGACTCTAACGGGCGAGCCTTGCATGGGCTAACCAGTCGTGACTTTATCGGGGCAATAGGAGTGAGTGATCTCTCGCTTCCGGCTGTGATCAGACATATGGTTAGGAGTGAGAGCGCTTGGGGTACCATCGCCGCCTTTTGCGAAGACGTGATGCTCGCAAAATACTCGTACTTAATCGATCTTTAAATGTTATTTTAAATGAAGTATTGGGTAATCTGAACCAGATATGCTAGGATTTACAACGCGAAATAAAGACATTATACCTACTGTCTGGAATTTTATCGATAGTAATCGTCAGCTAATAGCGATAAGGACTTCATGTATAGTACGTCGGTACAATTAAAAAGTGGAGAACTTGTAGTATTAGCCAAACATATGTAGGCATTTTTGAGTAACAAACATGCATTCAGCCGTCCTCAAAAATTTTCACATTTATAATATTAGATTTTTAAATGAGCTTTACTGTCTGAAATAAATGGTTAGTACTAAATACTTGTATTAGTATTTATTACACACACCATAGCAGTACGTAGCTCATCCATTGAATTACTCTATCTCAATACACAACAGCTATCTAACCTTCGATTAACTTATAGCATGTCAAAGCACAAATACATCTGAATAGCGTACAGAACAGAACATCCAATTAGATACTATATCAGTTATCGACGACGATACTCGTAGCAATACGTATAGTCACTTAGGCATTCACAGAGGAGAATCCAGTCTCAATTATAATTTCAGTTCTGAAACTCTAAGATGTATTCCGGGCACGAAATTCTTGGCATTGATGATATCTGTGATAGTTTGAGAGTAAAGGCATATCTACACTATGATACGAGTATATTTGTGAGTGAACATTCGTCACTTGGTTGGGGTATCAAGTCAAAGTCAAAGTATTTATTACTTTTATGTGTACATACATAAGGTGTTACTTACTTGATAAAAGCTCGACATGAAACCCTGGATTAGTAGGGGAACAGCAAACATAGTTAAATATAGAAAAAAAATTGAATATCATCACCTCATAATCTAGGAATCAGTCTGCCTAGCCTTTTCCCAATTCGGCACATTGCGGTCAGCTTCCAGTCAAACCGGATGCAGCTTTATACCAGTATTTTACATGGAGCGACTACCTATCTGACCTCCACAACCCAGTTACTGGGTAACATGATAATTATCTCGTGGTATGACTGGTTGTCAGACTTCCAGGTCCCTGGCCACCTGTAACGGCTGTCATAGATCTTAATTTGACAATTAGGACCGACGGCTTATCGCTCTACGAGGCACGGAGGGGTCTCGTCATGAAATGATGATCACTCATCCACAGACCAACCGTGGTTAGCGCAGCTTAACCTCAATCGATCGATCTGTGCGGCTATTAATAGCCACGAGCCCCTCAATCTAGGAATGTGAAAGGATATTTTTAGGATTTATTTCACATTTTAATAATGATGCCTATTTCCCCCGAGGGAGTAGGCAGAGGTGTGCATAGATGTACACCTACATTTCACTAATGTTGTTATTAAGTCGCATGTAATACGTGATGAGCCTATTGCAATCTATCAGGCACAATTCTAAAGGATCTTCCAGGTTGTTACTAAGAATTTTCTAACAGTAAAAACCCAATAACACTGCCCGACTTTGGAATCGAACCCAAGACCTCATGCTCAGCAGTCACGCTTGAGACCACTAGACCAACTAGGCAGTTTACCACAAAGAGCATTTTTACTTTCTTAATTATTTATATTCTATTAAGTAAGTACTTTAAACAATTTTAAATCACTTTTTATTGACGTCACCTTTACCGTTTAACTTTCCTTTGTAACCATAGTTAATTAACATTTACAGTGGCGACAACAGAAAAAGAATTACATTGAAGATTAGGGATGGAAAAGCTATTTAAAACTAAACCGAACATAATGGTGAAACTGTCACCATATTGATAAACTGTGACTTATGAATAGTCGTCTATCACGTAAGGGAGCGTTGTGAAGTGAAAGAAATGCGTGACAAGGATTCAGAAAGGTATTTTAAGATGTGACTTGTATATTTCTTTCTTACATACCCAGGAGATGGAAGGTGATGGTGAATGAAATAGTTCATACTGGTCAAGCGCAATATATAACCGCCAATTCATGAAGAGGTAAATTTTTCTCCTTAACGAGTGGTTGATGAACAACCTAGTATCAATGTTTAAACCACTTGTAGGCCTCTCAAATAGATTTACATTCCATCAGAATATTTCTCAGGTGTACTTGCTAAAATAATAGATGTTTTCCTTCACCGCATATTTGTGATTTCACATTTGAAATTCGAAAAGTCAAATTAATACATACCAGTTTCGTAAAAACTCTGTATGTTAAAAACTGCCTTGTTGGACTAGTGCTGGACATGAGGTCTTGTGTTCGAGTCCCAGATCGGGCAAAGTATTATTGGGTTTTTCTGTTAGGAAATTCTCAGTAGCAGCCCGGAGTTTGATTGTGCCCATTAGATGGCAATATGCTCACCACTTTTCTTACATGGGACTTAAAAACAGTATTGGTTTAATGCGGGTACAACTATGTACACGTCTGGCCACCCCTTCGGGAAATAAAGGCGTGGTGCTATATTTTCAAAGCTCTCAAGCTCTCTCATACAGACAATGTGACATTAAATTACAATAACTTTTAACTGGCTTAATCGTGATTACTACTGTTTTGTTATTTTTTCTTTTGTTTGTCGATGATTGACTACCAAAAGCAAATAATACACACGATTTATCCGGTTAAAAGTTGAAATTTTATTAGATGCCTTCCAATTCAAATTTTATTAATTTTCTTTTTTTTTGTAAGGTATCTCGCAGCTGGTCAACCTTGGAGGTTGTCAACTGCTTAACCAGGCTTTCCTGTGGTTGCCTTAAGAAAATTAAGGCCTCCAGCCAGGGTATTCAACTTATATACCAAGCGACAACAAACTAATGGCACCCCCTACGGGGTACTGGCCTCGGCTTAGGGCGTAATACAATACAATACAATACAATATTCTTGATTGTACACACATCAGTTTTAAAAATACAAGACAAAAAAAGGTTAAGAGACAGTACAAAGGGCGGTCTTATCGCTAAAAGCCAGTAAATTCCAGACAAGCTTTGGATGGACAAGGTTTGGACGAGATATAAGATAATGGGCAGTTTGTGGCGTACTAGGTACGTATAAAAATAAATAAATATATAAATAATACAAATACATAAATACACTAAATAAATATTATAAATACCTATATAATACTAGCGGTCCGTCCCGGCTTCGCACGCGACTATAGTTTGAGATTTAAACTATCCTATCTCTCAAGTTGGATCGAACTGCACATGGTGTGCGAATTTTATTATAATCGGTTAAGTGGTTTAGGAGTCCATTGAGGACAAACATTGTGACACGAGATTTATATATATTAAGATAATAGTTACAGATAGGAAAGTATGTTTTATGGCTATAGAACAAAACAAGGAATACATCATTTGGATAAGGATAAATAATGCTCTCTTACTAACATTTTAAATCTATCCAGCGATTGAGCTCTTCTTGCTGACACAGGTAATGCAATCCACAATCGAGAGGCCTGAACTGTAAATGATATCAATCTACATTGTCATATTAATATATATTTTACTTCTCTCTAAAATGTTGAAATCAGTCTTGAGTATTTAAAATCGCTTGCGCCATCGATATTTAAATACCATAATATATTTTGTTATATTACTATTTAAAGTGTTCCAGATGTCATTAACAACTAAAATCTCATTATTTCACCATTAAAGTTATTCAAATGTAGTGTCGCCATAGGTTTAACGGTATACGGACATTCCCACTTTAGCCCATCATATATCATAATTTGAATATTAAAATAAAACTATGGGAACGAGATCCGGTTAGTATAAAAACTCTTTGATGGTCACAATACTAATTATAACAAATAACCGACCTTTTATATTTATATATAAATAGATAATGTTAGGCCAAATTAAATTAGTGTGGGTTCAGTAGGCAGATTCCTTTTTCTTTTTGGTCGGATTCTTAATACTTCTTCAATACATTTTACATCCAATGACCATATTGACCAGGGCCGATGACATTTTCCGAATTGTAGCAAGAGCCATATGGGTTTAAGCCCCCCGCTTGTATGGACCTCTTTTTGTTTAATCCATAGGTTCCCAACGGGAGCGGTACTGCCCCTTAGTGGGCGCTAGAGCTTTTCATGGAGGCAGAAGCGGGTCCAAAGGCAAATGAGGGACGTTAATGTTAATCAAGGGGGCATTACTAAACAATATTACAATACTAACTTTTAAACTATCGCGTTGCATGATATTATTATATGTATAACTAACAGAAATTAACGCGCAATAAATACCTTTGAATCGCTTGACGTTTCGACCAGGTTTGTTGTTTTAAATTATCAGCAACGTGGAATCCAGTGATTAATTAAAATTGCTACGGTTCTTTCTTCAAAAGGCCTTTCCAGACGCCCTACATGATTACGCTCACATAACCATAAAGATGATGTCTGGACTTTAAAAGAGACAGTGACCTCTGAGTTTGTTTCGGTTTTTCTTCTTCGAGGTAGTCAGATAGGAAATACCGGCCTTTTTTGCCTTCTAGATTAAAAAATGACATGTAAAAGAGTTTGTAAAGACCTATTTACAGAATAAAAATTTGAATTTGAATTAAAATATCTAAACCTCGCTATTTTAAGTCGGTTAAAAATACGGACACAGTGAGTGTAGTGTGTCGCGGCCTTTATAACAATAGTGAAAACATGGAGGTAGATGAAGAAAAATCTACCGCACCCATGACGGAGTAAACTCGCTGCATCAGTCTGCTTGTGACCACGATCAGTGCAACCTGGTCGAAACGTCACGCGATTCAAAGGTATTTATTGCGAGTTAATTCCTGTTAGTTATACATATAATAATATTACAATAGTCTTGCATTTGTTAATAACGCGTCGTATGGTCTTTCACTCAATTAAATGATTTTATTATAACATTTTTTTGTATTTTTACATAATAATCACGACACCGAGGGTAGCACAGATAGAAAAATAATTAATTTTTAAATTGTGATTATTAATAGGCAATAGACAGGCATATGATATTGGTATACTTAACCATTATACGAAAGGGAGGCGTTGGATTTTTTTTTCTTGTAAATTGGTTGGTAGTTCATAAGGGGTTGGGAACCTATGGTTTAATCCAAGTTATTTGATTGTTAACGCCACTTAATGCGTTAATAATCATTTTAAAATGTTGAAATGCAGAGCAAATCAGATTAAACGTAAAATCTCCAATCCAGTTGCTGGCCCAAAAATAATCATACCAAACATAACATGACATCACCACACCCATATTCTGCGAAGAGTAAGACAAAAGTGTACACTTTGTTCACACTTCACCGTTGCCATTAAGTCTGCAATGTATAAGTGTGGGGGTATGAATGAATGATGGTCCATTTGGGATATATAATAAACTTGACTGGTACCAGTTAAATATACATATTAATATAATAAACTACGACCTAACTCAGTGGTTGCGGGGGAGACGACTGCTGTTCCGCGCTAATGCACTGCGCATCGGTATATAAAACTAATGCGTCAGCAGTGTCCCTACAATAGGCATAGTTACAAACTCTGGACTGAAAATTTTAATAACAATAACACTTCCTGACCCAGTTATTCAACGCAGAACCTCACGCTTAGCAGCTGGGCCTGCAACACCTAGACCAATGAAACAGTTAGTTTAATCAACATTTTCTTATTTTAATTTTATTAGAGACGGAACTCTAAACACCACAAAATCTATTCTAGCATTAAATTTTAAAGCCCCAATAAACGAGTGTGCCAGTAATTTATTAGTATTATAATACGTTTAGACATTAACTGTGTTATTAAGCTATTTTTAACTAACAAGATATCCAACTACATCAGACCTTACGTCTCCTCCAATTAGCGTGTAACAAAAGATCTCTCTACAGTGGTCGACCATTTTAACGAAATTTAGATGATAAGACATAATGTTCTAAGTTAGATGTCAAGGTGTACTGGTTGTACAGCAAATTGGTTCCGAGTAATGTTTAGTTTCAACTCATTAACGACTGTGAAATGATTGATGAATGTGAAGAAGGGTTGTCTGGGGTGTTTCGATTCTTATTTTAGATTCAAGTTTTGACCCCAGTTCACTTCGTTTGCAGTTTACAATATTATTATTAAAACTTTTATTTGATTTGATATCGTTCAATATAAAAAAGAACATGATTAGCTATGCTCGTAGGAAGTTCATCGCATGATAATAAAATAACTTAATTTAAGGATTAATTGCGTGTATTAGTTTTACTACTCATAATGTCACGATGTCATCTTGCGACATCATGACAACATTTTAAAGTGTTCGATATCAGGAAAAACATACGCATAAAAATACACGCGATTAATCCGATTAAAAGTTTTATATTTTTTTTTTATCGAAGTAGTTATCGTGAATAAAAAAGTACATTCTCATTATATGTATATTATTATTAAATTTATTATTTTCTACCAATCCACCTTGAGTTACGAAAATTATATCTTTATCCTTCATAACATAATAACGTAAACTTTCGTTGATAATAAAATATGTGTGACGTAATATCTCCGTAACAGTTTAATTTTACGCAACGTTTGAGAGAAAAACAATAAACAGGGGATCATTAACAAATATTATCATATAAATTGAATATGTCCCGTTTACAGAGAAAAATGTGGAGACATCGTATTGTATATTTTTTGTATACCTTCTACACGTCGTACGTGTACCTACGTGTAGCGAATTGAGTATATAAAAAATATTTTTTAAGGTAAACTAATTCTAGGAATTATTGTTTGCTCCTCTTGTGATTATAATAATTTTATTGAAGTTGAGTTTTGTATTTCACACAGAACTGTGGGGTTATTCTTGAATTTAATTTCAATTCTAATCCAATTTTGAAGCATGTTTGCATAATAGAATCCTATTAAATGAAATATTTTTCTAACCATTTTTGCATTCCAAAGTGACTTAATTATTTCCAATGACAACAGAGAGGATTTATTTTCAAGAGTAAGGTTTTTGAATCAAAACAATTCAATTTTTTTGTATATGTTATTTAGTTCTACGAATATTTCAAGATTAATCTACTAAACTAGGACACGAAATTATATGAACAGAATTACTTGATTTTCGAATAGAATATTATATATTGCAAATTTACTTCAGAACTTACTCTTTATCTTTTCCTGTTCCAGCCAGACCGCGCGTTATGATTTGTGTCTGTGACGTGACACGTGATTTCAGTTTCCCGTCACATTGGGCTCCGTTTATTATTATTTACCTTTTTGTCTTTGAGGGTAGGTACGAGGGTATTTTTAATAAACGAGAAGGGTTGCTTATTGATGTGTCTTCATACCTAAGGCTGTTTGAGATGGATGGTAATTATAAATGAGATTCGTGTGATATTGTTTGCGTTAGATTCTTCCAAGCGAATTTTCCGTTCGTTTGTTTTTACTTCCGTGAGCGCTGTTACCGTCAAAGCTTTTCTTTTATCATCGATTTTTTAGAGCCTAAAGGTGTATGGTTTCTGTATAATATGGATGACTATTAACAGATACTACGAGCAGAGAGATCCCCGTACCACCGTAGATATCACTACATGGCGCAGTTATGTATGCCTGAGCCATTTATCGACGGATTCACCTACGCAAGAGCAGACGTTGGACGGCGCGACGTCCGCTTGATCAGGTATCAGTTTGCATACCACGGTTTAGGCTATCGGTCTGTGTGACAGGTAAATAATATTAGTAACGTTAACATCATAAATCCTCACAGATCCATCTGACGGCGAGGGATATATCAGACTCCCATTGGCTAAAACTGGCTGTGTACACTGTTCACTCGACTGGACTGAACTAATTCCCCTTCTATGCCTTTGCCACGTCCCGGGTAAAACATAATATTTCCCTCAAAATCCTAGTGGTATACGATAGCATATTGCTACACACTTTATGGTGGTTGAGACCATGAAGCAATTAGTCCATGGTTGTGACACAGCGCCTCTACGAGTAATGGTGGGGATGCCTCACTGGGGATGGCTCATCCTACCAGCACGTGTAATACTCCTCGTAGAAACGAGTTTTGTCGACAAAGGAATAAACAAAACAGATTTTAAGAACATTATCTGTTTTTCTGTTGACTTCGTCTCCACGCGACGGCCTTCTCTCCCGGTTTGATCGAAGTGGTTTGGTATATCAATAAAAATACGTGATGGAAGGAAATCAATAAAACCAGCCACCATAATTTAATCTTTTAATATTTTACATTGCTACCAATAAAGCTAGGGCAAACATTACGAAGCTATACGCAACTTTTTCTGCAGAACTGACTCTGTAGTAGCCCATTCCTCGCGTTACCTTCTCCATTTCTACTAGACCAGCCATGATCTCTTGGTTATTTGGGATAATGCGTTCTGGGGGGAGGAGGAAACCGTACTCTCCAACGTCGCGGAGCTCGAAGAGGTAGACGATAGGTACTCTTGCTACTCCTTTCACCCAGTCAAAACTGCCACCGCTTGTGGGATCTGAAAGGTCAGTTAGTTTAGCAGTTGGTATATTTTGATTATTATAACTATTATACAAGGTGTACCAGAAGTCTGAAGACATACTTTAGGAGGTCATTGTACCCGTATTCAAAGACGCGAAAAAATGATCATGAAAGTTGCTCCATAGAAATGTTACCAAAAAATGCAGCCTACTCGACTATCGAGCAGCTGAACTTTCATTGATGTTGGATCCTTAGTAAAAGTTGTTTGTATAAATGGGTACATTAACCTCCGTAAGTATGACTACGGAATTTTTTTACACGTTGTATACTATTCAACAAAAATTATAACTTTTAATGTTTTAAGGTTTGACGGTGTTAATACTTACACAAAATATCTAATGACGTCCCAACTTGGTAGTCAGTGCCATGTTGCGCCTTCAGTTGATCCATGCCTCTTATAGCAATTTCGTACTGAAATAATAAATGCCTTAAATATCTTATTGGTCGATTGTCCACCTGGTCTAGCTGTCGCAAGATATTAGCTTATATTTCTGATATGGATGCAGCATGCCCTCTAGTGTCGGATGCGAAGCGCAACCACGGATATACTTTTCAAAAAAACTGCGGTACAAGACGCTTTGATGGATAGTATTTTAAATCTATTTAAAGAATGCTTACAAGTATTAGAAGATTAGCAACAATTGCTTCAACTCTTCTGTAAAACTAGCTCACACACATCTTTAATTTTGGCTAACTACTCCAAGCTTTTTTTGCTATGTTTGGAAATCCGTCGTGGGTGTAATACCACATTTCCATCCATCAAAACTACACGATCCTCTTTTAACCTATACCGGAGCTCAAGGATCACAGTTCTGTTCACCGCAGATCCAGTAGGCTATTGTTTGTCTTTACGACGAATCCCATGAGTTTGTGCTGCCGGCTGAAGTTGCCCAAATCGAAAGTAACTTAGAATTTCTTTAGTATCTTTTAACTAAACATCAAGAAAACTCACCATGTCAGCATAGTTCGTGACTGCAATCACATTAGGAGCAGACAAATGACTGAATGGAACCAGTACCATCTGAGAGTACGAGTGAAAAGCGTAGTAATAGATCAGGTTGCCTTCTGACTGGATTGTTAGGACGTAATTGGCGATAGCCCGAGATTCAGGCTCCGAGAATGCCACGGGTCCAGCAAAGGTTTCGGTGCAAGGGTTTTGAGAGGCTCCAGTTACTGAAAAAGTAATGAAAGAAGGATATTAACCACATCAGCCAGGATTTGACAAAAATTAATTGAAACTAGTCGGGCAAACCCGAAGAATACACGTGAGTAGTAACCGGTAAACAATAATTAATATGAATATGCTTCACGAAAGTTATTAATTGATTGTTGTTTTTCCTAATTTTTCTATAAATACATTGAGTCGACTAGTTTGTCGACAAAGATCGACTCTCTCTGTAAATATTTTTTCCGTGTCTGGGTATTGTAAACGCATCCCCAAAGTGAAAGTAACGCGTTTAAGACAAAGAAACATGAGCAGAAAATCTTAATTATAAGCTTACTATTGATTTAGATGTGTCAGTGTGGTAAAATTGAGTAAATAACTATTTACTCAATTAACTTAGATAAAATTTTCCCTATAATGCATAGTTCCGCACCCATTTTTAATGAATCAACATGTAGAATAAGTATTAGAAGTAGAAGGCTTTATGATTATTTTGAATATTTATCAAAGAGTGGGGTTTTCAAATACGTTAGTCATGTAACCACGTGCCATCAAAATAATCAACGATATCTTTTAATACAATAATTTCCCAAACTGATAAAATTCGTATTAGTAGATGAGAACTTGATCCATATAACTATACGATTATTATATATGTATGTCAATATTCTGGAGATTATCAGAAAAAACTACATGATAAAGAGTTTATCAGAGGTGAAGATTATGGAAATTTGGATTGGTTTGGTTCATTTGAAAATTATACAAGTTTCTGCTCAAAATTATACAAATTTTTTTTTTTTTTTTTAGCTTTGCCCCAACTTTGAATTTTTTCCTGTATCGTGGGTGTGTTTAAAGACATATACTCTCACATAAAGACACCCAGACCCGGAACAATTATCTGTAGATCATACAAATATTTGCTCCGTGCAGGAATAAACCTGCGACACGCGATGCAGCAGTCGGTTTCTCGACCACTACGCCAACCGCACCGTCAAATTACATGTTCATATTCATATTCATATTCATATATTTATTTGCATTCCATAATGTTACAAAAGATGTTGAAGAGGCTTAAAGCTAGGTACAAATTATGGACCCTGTTAGGGCACAGCAAAAAAATAAAATAAAAGAAAGGCATTACATAATCGATATTACACATGGATAAAATAGAAATTTTACATTATAAATTAGTATTTAATAGATAGGAACGAATTATTTATTAATTATTCGTTTTTATATAATTTAGAATAGTTAGGGATGTAATATGAAATTAAACTATATTTTTATCATCTAGGTACTCATTGACGCTATAATAACATTTGCGTAAAAGGAGTTTTTTTAACTTGTTTGTAAATATATGTATCTTTTTTTCATTTCTTAGTGTCTCAGGTAGTTTATTGTTATGTTTACATAACATAGCATCACTCCTATATTCCCCTTAGGGGTAGGCAGAGGTGTACACAGCTGTACACTTACATTTCAACAATGCTGTTATTAAGCCCCATGTAATAGGTGGTGAGCCTATTGCCATATACCAGGCACAACTCCAGACTCCGGGCAGCTACGGAGAATTAAAAAAAAAAAAAAAACTCAATAACATTTTGCCCGATCCGGGAATCGATATCCCAGGCCCTCATAGTGGCTGACCTTTCCGCATACTTGATAGCATACTAGTCAAATTATAACTACCCGTATGTAATGTTCCTTTATTTTATTTTTATTTTGTATTTTTTTTTTGTTTTGCTGTTCATATTTTTTTCTCTGTTGTGTTGTCTCTGTGTCCGTGCTGAATAAAAGTATTTTCTTTCTTTTTTTCTTTCACGCTCAATACGTTTACTTAGCTTCTTGCCTATTCTTACTGTAACTTGAGTATGAAATATTTAAGTAGGCACAATTTTCGAAGAGGTGAAGCTTCATAAAGGCGATCTATTTATTAATACGAGCCTTAGAGAATTAACATTCAATAGATACCGAAATTATAGTCGAGCTAATCCTATGATAAAATAGATATGTCATAATAAGCCGATATCTTTTCATTTATCAGAACTATTTACCTACCGAACTACTTATTAGAAATAATAGTTTGATCAAGCCATCTTTTCAAACTTTAAATCCTAATGATTGTTCAACGGTTATTCTAGCTGCATAGCTGCATCGCTGAGCCCGCGGCGATGTTGTGAGTCAAACTGTCGGTTTTACTCGGCTCAGCTCATGACTAAGGGCTCCGTTCGAGTTCGAAGCTAGTCGGTCAATCCCGAATAATGCAAGTGAGTAATAACCGTTGAACAATAATTAATATGAATGTGTCTCACGAAAGTTATTATACAAAGACATTAACCTTATGCACCACCCAATTAATGTGATACATTAAAATTCTTTTCCCTAAATTTTGTCATACATACATTTTTACACTTGTCTAGTAAAATCCTATTACTGACTCGTTGATCTAATGGACAGAAGCGAAGTCAGTCTTTTAGGAATATAGACGTGCTTGCTATAACTTTATCAGAATTTTATGCTTTAAAAAATTCCAATGTTTATTTGATTGGAATCATACTATATATCCGTTTTTTTTTAAATTTATTTCTGTACCGTGTGTCTGTGTCCTTCTCTGTTGGATGGTAGAAAATTTAAATAAATTTGTACTTACACATCCAAACATAATCAAAGTTTCTGTTCAGGTCAACTCCGTTACTGATATCATCACTCAGATTCCACTGAGCACAAGACGTGTGATTGGCCCTATTCCTGTTCTTCCTCCACATTCTGTTCTGTAAAAATAAAATGGAACACAATAGTAATATCTTGGGTTTTCGCGATCACTACACATTATAATAAAACAGCTTTTAACTATTACTGTTAAAAGTTGTTTTATTAGAAACACAATTTACTCAGAGATAATTATTTCAAATGCATTAACGCATGCGTCACAAACTTTAAGTTATACATTTTTGTGGAAAGTAAAATACGGTCGTGAGCAGACGCTGAGGGCATGAAGTCACCTAAAGACGTCATAAAATGTGTAAGAAGAATTCGGGGTAGCGAGCAGAGGTCGAAATGTTGTGTCAAACCGCCTGGAGTATTTATCCGTGAGGTTCGAATCTTGCTCATGCCCGTATTTTGCTTTCCACAAAGTTATCTTTACAATTTATTCAAATTGAATTTTATGCATCTACAATGTCTTGCATCTGGATCATCTTAAGGTTATAGAAAGTGCCTCAATATGAATGTTGAGTATAAACTGACAGCTTGGATTACTGGTCGAGTTCCACTGCTGTGCTGCATGTTGCAATTTTTATTCCCGTACGCAACATATATTGTACCATCTACAGATAATTGCTTCTAGTGTGCACGTAAAATATGTATCTGAAAATGCACCTGTATCACAGGACACACGGTAAGTCTGGTCTTACGCAGTTTTATTTAAAAAACAAATATAATCCAAAATAATACAAGTACTTTAAAGGTTTTCACAGTTATGCATAACATTTTGGATTAGCAAAAGTGACGGGCAGTCATCATTCTAGAAAAAAAAATTGTTAATAAAGTTTGCTATAATATGATTATTCATATCAATTATTGTTGAAACTAGTCGGGCAATCCCGAAGTATGCACGTGAGTATTAACCGGTGAACAATAATTGAAAAGTTAGCTTCAAATTAGTAAATTGACAATAGTATTTGAATCAGGTCAATTAGGATAACACACTACTCAAGAACAGCTACTTACATCAGTGAAAGTGTAGATATAGCCATCAGGGTTAGCGACAGGAAAGATATGCCACACAATATTGTCAGCCATGAATCTCACATCAGGGTCAGTGCTGGTCAAGAACTCGTTGATAATATAGGTTACAGTAGCAGGTGAGATCCATTCTCTAGCATGAAGTCCTCCTTCAATCATACCAATGATAGGATTTTCTCGACGTTGGAAATCAATTTTGACACCTCTGATGGGTCTGCCTTCTACTGAAGGGCCGATAGTGACAAGGGTGACAACATTGGGATATTGTTGGACGACATAGTCAAGCCAAGCGTTGATTTCGTCTAAAGACTGGTAGTAGTCCCAAGCATAATCGGCATTTCGAGTTTCCGGACGACGAAGTTGGTCATTGATTTGTCTGAAAGGTTAGATTGTTTTTTATTCCCAATAAAAAATTCTTCATTGATTAAAATTAAACTAGCGCCGTGGCACATTAGGATATTAATTAGTGCCTAGTTATTATTTCTGGAACCATGATATTGTCAATTAATACAAAAAAAAAAAACATTATTACATGATTTAGTACTCACTTCTGCATATCTTCAATAACAACTCTAGGTGCTATTCCAACACTTTTTAAATAATTCTCGAAGTCCAATTGTTTCTCTGGAGACACCATAATCCTAACATCACTGTTAAGTTCAACTTTATCACTCCAAAAGTTATTTTCATGTTGTTTCTTATAATCAACGAGTATTTGAACTTCTTTATCAGAACTAGGTACTATTTTGTAGACTTTATAATTTTTATAGCTGACATATTCTGCGTTAATAGAAGCTATAACAGCTATTACAAAAAATAATTCTTTAAATTTCATTATGTACATCTCCCACCTAAGTCGTAAACGTAATGATTTCCATGGAGAATGGTTGCTAATAAAATTAACAATATCGTTATCTTGTAGGTACACTTTTAATGATAACAGGTATTATTGATTTACAATAGTTTTTTTTACTCCACACCAATAAATATGTATATTACTGTAAAGGAATTATGAAATGATAAATGTATAATTCACATGCCATTTGGTATCTTAGATTAATAAGAACAACAAAAAGGATCAGTACATACGCGGCGATTACAATAAATATTGTACCTTATCAACGATGTTGATATTACTATTCAATAAGTAGATATGTACTTAGTAGATACTGTTAGGTTTTATAGGATAGCTCTCATAGCATACTGCACATTTCAATTGTTAAACTATTGAAGAGTCGTATAAAATATATCTATACTACTCATTAGGACTATGTTAACAAACTTGTTAAAATCAAATGAGTTTTTTGATACAATTAGCGTGAAACTAACAACAACTAAAAAAATAATATTTGTGATATATTTATTTAATCCACCAAGAAGTGCGTGCCCAACTCTTGCTTTCAATAAACACATGCAATGCATTTTGTGAGAGTGGCACGTCTTTGTCGATTAAACAGACTTTGATGGTACTATACTTCATCTAAACAACACTAAGAAAAGGCTAATCATAAGAGCAGTCATAGAATAAACCACACTATTAGCCCCTGAAGAATAATACCCCAATCTTCTAGCAGTCTTGTCCATTTCAACTAAGGCGTCCATGGTTTCCAAACCAGTAGGGATGATCTGATTAGCTGGAAGCAGGAAACCGAATTCTCCAAGATCGCGGAGCTCAAACAAATATGTAATGGGCACATTGATAGCGTACTTGACCCAGTCGAAACTGGTACCACTCATTGGATCTAGAGTAAAAAATAAAGATTTATTAGTTTTCCAAAAATTTATATTGATAAACTAAAATGTCAAGTATAGTCTATGATGTAAGAGTGATAATTTTCATAAAAATAAGCCCGTATCTAAGACGACCTCTTTACGTTTTTTAACTGAGATATACGCTTCTCTTTTTTTAAATTGATCGGCATGTTTTGATTGTCGGGCTTGCTGTTTATGCGTCATCTACTTTAAAAGTGCATTTCTTTTTGACAAATACCCAGCAAAGTGTAATTGTAGTATCAATCGTAGATCATGAAGCGTGATATATTTAATTAACTATAGAAATACCTAAGGTATTGAAGGAGTCATTGATAACATGTTGAAAAGCGTAACTGCACAAAAGGTGAATGCTTAACCAAGACGATATGCGTAGCTTTATTTTATGCTATGCATAAGTAAACTCTATTGCGATAGTTACCTACGAAGTTAAGAATAGTCTTAAAAATACTTACACATAACATTCGCTGAAAGGCCAACTTGGTACTCTGTTCCATATCGTTCCTTCAAAGCATCGGCACCTCTAATCGCAATTTCATACTGTAAATATTATTAGCAAAGTTTTAAATCAATCAAACTTAGTTTCTCGCATTAACTGGGTAACAAGATCATCAATAATAATTCAGACACTACTTCTAATTAACTTATTGCACGAAATACATGGCCAATTATTTAAATAAGTAAATTTTATGAAACACCAATCAATTCAGTAGACATAATTATTACAAACTTGTATAAACATAAATTGGTAATAAAATCAATTTAATTTGTTTATTATAAAGTAAACATAACAACACGCCTGTATTCCCCGAAGGGGTAGACAGAGGTGTACACAGTACACATTTCACCGATACGGTTATTAAGTCCCGTAATAGATGTTGAGTTTACTGCCATCTACCGAGCACAAATAACAATATATATCAATTATACAACACAAGATTTTTATCAATAAAAGATACCACGAAATAGTTCTAAAAAAAAACATACGTATTAAATAGTAATTAAATCCATGCCCTTACCATGTCTCCATAATTGCCCGAGAGTAATGCATCTACACTCGAGACATTACTGTAAGGGATGATGATCAACTGGGTGTAGGAATGGAAGGCAATGTAGTACATAACAAACAACAGTCCCTATCAAAACGTGCAAACGATATTCAGATCGTTATAAATATCCAACCTGGTTTACGGCAGACATCATACGTAATATTAAGAACAAACATTTTAACCATAAGAAGTATAAACAAACAGGTAAACAATTAAACAAAGCGTTATTTAAGTTTTATCGCGAATTGGTAAAATCACAAATCGAAGAATCTTATAATAATTATATTAAATCTATGCAGAATAAAATTCTTAAAGAACCATCGGAATTTTGGACTTACATTAAGAATCTACAGCACGATAACCAACCAAATCACGATTACTTATATAATGGTAAGACAATATCCGGGCAGACTGCTGCTGATGCATTTGCAGACTACTTTGCCTCGGTCTTCCTTAAAGATATTCCGACCCTAGATCCAAAAACTGTATATTCTAATGCAAACATGGTTCCTGATTCATTCCGTGTAACTATCGAGCCTATCGGTGCCTTACAGTATAAGTGCGCTCTTAAGCGAATAAAACCATTTTCATCATCAGGTCCTGACGACATTCCACCATTTATCGTAAAAGATTGCGCTTCCGTGTTAGAGACACCACTCCTACATATATATAATCTATCCATAACAACCAGCACTTACCCGACACGTTGGAAGTCTTCAAGGGTCACGCCTGTGCCCAAAAGTTCACAAAGATATAAATTAGATGAATACAGACCAATAGCTGTCCCATCTGTATTCGGAAAGATTTACGAAACCATGTTGGCTGGTAACATCAGCTCACAAATCTAGCTGCGCCTGGATGATGCTCAGCACGGATTCAGGGTAGGTCGTTCTACTGCCACTAATCATATAAATTTCGTAAACTATACACATTCTGAACTTGACACGGGAAGACAGGTAGATACGGCCTACTTTGACATTCAGAAAGCTTTCGATAGGGTCGATAACGACGTGCTACTGGGTAAACTTTCAAAAATAGGTTTTACGCCAAAATTACTCCAACTTTTTGCTAGTTACCTGAGTGATCGTAAGCAATATGTTAAACTTGCTGGCTTCAAGTCTAAGTCCTACTACACAAGATCTGGAGTAAGCCAAGGTAGTACATTGGGGCCTGTTTTATTCCTGATCATGATCAACGATCTGCCCCAAGTAATTAAACGTGCCAAGTGCCTAATGTTCGCTGACGACCTCAAGCTATTCATGGGCGTGAGGTCGGTTGACGACTGTATTGCCCTACAGAACGATTTAAGTAACGTTATAGAATGGAGTGCTAGAAATCGACTACAATTTAATTTAAAAAAATGCAAAGTAATGACTTATACTAGATCTGGAACCCCTACTCATTACAGTTATCGTATATTAGACACTGCCCTTGAAAGGGTTAATGAAATGCGAGACCTAGGCGTGACATTTGACCCTCGTCTCGATTTCAGAAAACATATAGTATCTGTAACGAAAGCAGCCAACAGAACACTCGGTTTTATCATGCGCCAAACATACATGTTTCAGGATTGTAGACCGGCAATAATGCTATACAACGCTTACGTTCGCAGCCGGCTGGAATACAACGCTCTGATTTGGGACCCGTACGAGGCCAAATACAAAATAATGATAGAAAAAATACATAAGAAGTTCTGCCGATTTATATACAAGAAGAAATACGGTTTCTATCCATTTCTTTATCCATCACTTTTTGTCACGGGTATGCTCGGACTCGATACGCTAGAGTTACGAAGGAACTTACAGGCAATTGTACACTTTTACCAGTTGCTGGCCAATAAGATCGATAATCCAACAGCACTGGCGGATATAAGTCTATATGTTCCCATGGGGGCTATGCGGGGTGCCGGCGAACACGGTCCGCGTCGTCAGCGGCCCCTGTTGGCTGTGGCTGCAGCTCGTACACGCGTCACAAGAAATGCCCCTACGCGACGTACTCTCACGCTCCTCAACTCAATAATATCTAGACAAAATGTGGACCTATTCTGTGACAACCTAAACAAAATCATATCTGCTGCTCACGTTCACCTCACATACCATATTTAAAAAAAAAAAAAAAAAAAAAAACATTTTGTATTTGCCATGTTAATTATAATTTAGTAGTAAGTGTTTATATTGAGTTATTGTAACCTGTTTAGTAGACGTGTTGGGTTGACCTGTTAAGTCTACTATGTTTTTAATAAATAAATAAATAAATAATTTCTCCTCGGGCTCTGAGATTCTGAACGTATTGGGCAATGGCTCTGGTTTCTGGCTCAGAGAAGGGTGCAGGACCAGCAAATGTGTTGCTGCAAGAGTCGTTTGTAGCTCCTACGGCTGAAAGTAACATTAATACGTTTGTTTAAAAGCTTCAGCAAATTTTAAAAAAAAACTACTTGTATTGCTTATTATTTAGTCTATAAATATTTTTTAACGTTTTTATCTCTCTCAGCACGAGAGTCTATTATTTTGATATTGCCCAACAGGATTAAATCCATCAGCTGTTATTTTATTATAAATACGTGGTTTTCTTATTCTATGTTAAATTTATGCATCTTTTATTTGTAGATGTTATACTTACTCATCCATGCAAAATCAAAATTCCTGTTCAGATCGACACCATTGCTCATATCATTGTCCACTCCCGCCGCACAAGTCGTGAAACTGGCAACACTACGGTTCTTCCTCCACATACGATTCTGTAAATTTAACAATAATTAACTTTAATTATTACTGAATTGATTTTGTGAGTAACCTATGTCTTAACTCGAGTATTTACTTGGAAGGCGTAGGTTCAAATTCTGATCACGACCGTATTTTCCTTTCCAAAAATTATATAACTCTAAAAAGTGATTTTATCTTGTCCTCTGTTTTGGATAAATATAATATTGGTTTAACGAATTTGAATTTTTCCAAAGAAGTCTGAATTGTAACAAATATATTTCAATGCCATCACTACATGCGGACAATGTCGCGTAAAAAATTTTGTTCAGCTATACTTACATTAGTAAAAGTATAACTATATCCATCTGGATTAACAACGGGAAAGATGTGCCATTCGAAGGTTTCAGCTAGAGCCCTAACTTCAGGGTCTGTACTAGTCAGGAACTCTTTGATAATCCAAGTGACTGTTGCTGGAGAGATCCATTCACGAGCATGAAGTGTGCCTTCTAAGATTCCATATAAAGTATTATTTCTTTGTGGGTTATGGTTAATTATTATTCCTTTAATTTCTCTGTTTTCTACAGATCTGATTCCCATTACGACTGTTCTAGCGACATTAGGATGGTTGGCTTGTAGCTCGTCAAGCCAGTTGTAGATGGCATTAAGATCATGGTACGCAGACCAGGAATAAGACAGGTAAGAGTCGTTTGATCTAACGTTTGATGATTTAAGTTGATTGTCGATTACTCTGAAAACAAAACGCAATGTTTATAATCTCATCATATCTAGAATATTAAGGCGTAAAACTCCGTGCATTGCTCTCAAATATCTTTTAATAACTTTGTTTCTATTATATGCAAAAATAGGAATTTCACTTTACTTGATATTTACCAATTTATACTTACGTTTGTATATCCCTGACGACAATTGTTGCACCCACATTTTCGGTTCTCAAATATTGAAGGAAATCTTCTTTCTTTTCTGGTGCCACCATGACTTTGACATCATTATTCACCTTGAAATGATCAGACCAAAAATCACCAAGATTCTTTGTTTGTATTCCTTCTAGAAATTTCACTTCACTTTCATCTTTGGGTACAATTTTGTACAAAGAATAGCCATCATAACTTTTCTTCTGTGCACTAACTACTGTTAATATTGTGAAAAACAATATAAAGTTAAAGAAATTCATTTTGGATAAAGTACAGACATCAAATGAGATTATCTGGCATACATTAATGATAATATTGAAATAGCGTCGATTAGAACAAAATTATCTGATAAAACTTAGTCCATAATTTCAGATTACCATATCGAATTATTGAAAAAATATGTTCTGTCATCAGTAATCTGAATCATGTAAACCGTTGTTTGTAATCTTGTTTTTAGTTATTATATAATGTGTTTCTAATTATTGTTTCGTGAAGGTTGCTCGTGATCTACTTAACACTGTTAAACTTATTGTATTTTATAACTGCTGAAACGTGAATACGATTTCGTTGTTTGTATTACAATGTCGGTTAAACTAATACCAAATACTAAAAATAAAATTATTATAAGCAATAATATTGGGAGTGTGTGTGCATTATGTGCATGTGAGATACTTGTGTATGTATATAAACGCACTCACGATACCAAAAATACCCAGTGTTGGGTAACATTTTTACATACTTCCGCCGTTGGCTCAGTGATCCAGTGAGTCGAAACCAATAAGAGAGAGTTGATCCAAATATTATTCGAGAGACAAAAGCCCATCGACCGATGGTTCGGCCACATTGAGAGAGGATGGGGAACTATTGTAAAAATATTTTTTTCAACCCGGGCCTTTATAAATTTGTAAACAGTTGTATTTTCAATGCCAATTGAAAAAATTGCAACTACCACCAAATACTCTACACGTAATATTTCTACACGTGTTTCGCCCTCCCCTCCCTGATGATGCCCCGTGGGGGGGGGTTATCATCAGTGTCTGCCACCGAGTTGCACGGTCTAACAGCTCCTGGTGAGTTGCAATTTTTCATCGCTTGCGTATGTGCATATGTTTGCGCCTTTGCGGGCGGGTGGTCAGTGCACAGGTATTTGCATGACTACCCTCGATATTGTGGAAGTAGACTAGATATTGTATTCATTTGCATCCATTGTAATGGACTTCCGCAAAGTAACGCCTGAATCTATTCAGCCTTTTTCAATGTCATATCCACGTCCTTAAGCTGTTGCGTCAGTCATTAGCAGACACAATAGATTTTTATTGTTACAACGTACAGATCTGTACGTTACTGAGCCGAAAGGTTAAACAGAAGAATATATATATATAATTCAAGGATTATAAATCTCTGATACTACAGATGAATTATGAGTAAATCAGCACTTTGATAGGCTGAAATCGCCAACAGACTATGGTGCTGCAAATCAGGGACAATTCTCATTTCTCATCTCATCTTTGCCCTGTATTCGGATGATTTATTCCAAAAACGTGAAATAGGGGGCATCATTCACGTGTGTCTTAAAAACTGGTCAAACCTAAATATTTGAAAACACGTTATTTAAACAAAATCCCCAGCGTAGTAACAGAAACGAGTATTTCATAATGGAATTTTGAATTTAATTTTATAAACTATGAAATGGGATAAACAAAATAAAATACAAGATTGTTCGACAACAGTCCGGAGCAACTATTGCCAAGTTACATTTACAGTCCATTCGATCCTTATTCCTTTAAGTTAAGGATCTAATTTATTTGTTCTGAGTTGCGGTATTGTTAGGCACGGTTCTCCTTTACTTGGTGTAACTGTCTTCCTGTACAATTGCTTGTGGTACATCTGTAGTCGTTTGTAGGAACTTATGCACAATGAGAATTACTTTGGCATATTTATTCGTTTGTTTATACACAGTGTACATTTCAGAACAAAACTTATAAATTCGAAGTTTGTGGAACGGAATACGAATTTGAATGTCGTCGTCAACATGTTTTGGGTCAGTGAAATTATTTTTGTAAATGCCGTTATGGAGTCCTACGAATTACGTGATGAGTTTTAGCCATATAAGTACCACGTACGATTCTAAACACCAAACTGCTACCGAGAATTTCTGAAGTCAGCAGTCCTGCCTGCGAAGTTATACTCTAATTGCGTAGACTGTTATGAATGACAAAAAAAAAACACTTGTTCTGCTTTAATATGACAAGTGTAGGTATAGTCACGACAGCTCATTGGTGTTTTATGCATTGTCTACATAAAGATTTTTATGGATATGGGCAAACGGAAAGGATGTCAAATAAGCAGCTTTCAAGGCTACAACCCCACAGTTAAGCCAGAAGCAGAAGAAAATATACTTTTACTTCTTGGCAATTAGATCACCATAAAAATCGCAAAAACAACAGAGAAGAACTAGATATTCTAATTCGTAAAATAACACTGCTACAAAATTCTAATTTCCATTGTATAAGGAGCCTTACGCACTTGCCGTAGCCCGCTCCCTGGGTGGGTCAGAGCGGCACAATTATATTTATCGCCGCGTACCGCCGTGTCGTCGGTCCACGCATAAATCAGCGCACGTACGATGTCGATGTGACGTGTCGCCGATCGCGGATCGCAGCGACCAACTTGTGCAATGTGAACGGTCTTTTATATTTGCTATTTAGCCTTACTATTAATGTATATTACTCGCTTGTCATTTTGATAATGTTTTATTGGAGAGTTAGATGTTTTTATTGATGTAATTTTTTATTAATATCTGGAACCGACGCGACGTGACCGGCCGTATTTTTTTCGCACAAGTTTTGTTTCTTATAAAGTTTTAGTTATTATAGATTTTATGCGATAACAGTTCAGTTGTTTAACATTAAGAGTTTCTTAAATAACTGATATAGTAAAATACGATCTTACTGTAGTATATTTTAATCGGGACTTGATTTGAATTGTTTTCTGAAAATGGTGTACCTATTGTACATTCTTCAAGAAAGCAAATAGATCATTTTCAAAGCGGTAGGTAATTTTCCTCTTTAGTAGACTAGGCTGTTATATGCATATCAGTTGATTGAATTTACAATTATCATGATCCTATAATTATGATATTAGAATTCAATGGACTAGCAAATTGAAATCATAGGGGGGAACCTGATTATGATCGGGTCAATCACATACTAATAGCATTATACTCGGAGAGCACGTAAACCTAAATATCGGTCCTGCGTCTGATCTCTCACCGGTCGTCCGTCGGTCTGCCGTCCTATCGGACTATTAGAGTGAAGGACTTTTCCTTCACTGCAACAATAATCTAAATCAAATTCCGGATTCCTATTGAAAATTTCGTAACGAAAGCCTCATGTGTCATACAAGATAAATCTTTGAAAAGCATTAACACATGCTTAGCGAACTCGCAAGTTATTATATTAAATGGAAAAAGAATACGATCGCGAACAGGATTCGAACCTGCGCCTTCCGGATGAATACTCCAGGCGCTCTGACCACTAAGCCATCTCGACACTTTACGACATTGTATTAACTGCAAAGTTAGTCGTGTCAGTTCGGTCACCCGTATAGGGACTGAATTTGTAGCAATAACTCGCCATAAGACGTGTTAAAATATGGAAGAAGAATTCGCGGTGGTGAACAGAGGTCGAGATGGCTTAGTGGTCAGAGCGCCTGGAGTATTCATCCGGGAGGTGCAGGTTCGAATCCTGTTCGCGACCGTATTCTTTTTCCATTTAATATAATAACCTCATGTGTCATGTTCGTAAATGGGCGCTGACAGTTGGGGCTGGTCATCTCTAAACTGAAACTATTAAATTTATCTACTTCTCACATATTTTTATGTTGTAATTGCTTGATTTAAAAGCGCAATCATAAAGTTTCTTGCTCGTTCTTTTCCATAGCGATCTACATTTTGGATCGTGGCAACTAGATTTAAAAAATTTAAAAGTGCCTGCAAATGATCTTATTTTAATGATTTGACTTTGAGATTATAAAACTGCTCGAACTTGGCATCGAGCCGAGGACCACAGGCTTTAGCAGCCGGCACTCTACGCTTGGCACGATCTTGCGTGGTTTCTCACCAGTTACTGGCTTGAATCTCCCGCAGATCAGCCTCCATCATATCACAGCAGCGGTATCTGGGGCGACCCACCGGTTTGCGACCAGAAGATACGACCCAGATATGCTCTCTATCTAAACATACCAAAATACAATAAATTTCAATTTCGCCGTCCAACATTTATGATTCTCCCTTAAAGGGCTGGGCAGGAACAAAATAATTTACGATCGGCACAGTACCGCTTAATCAGTGTTTGGTTCATTGTTAACTCGCTCAGCACGGAATAATGGCGCTATTGTCTCTTAGTATCGCGATAAGTTTGTGGTGTAAGTTATAGGGTTGTGTTTTTGTTTACAAGATAATCGTTATAATAATATTGTAACAGAAAGGAACAGAAACACGTTTCAATAATCAAATCATATATTTTATTATCTACTTATACCAATTAGACTTACGGCGTGGCGTAACAATATTAAAGAACTGCCTCGTTGGTATAATGATCCTACGCGACATGAGGACATATGGAGCATGAGGTCCTGGTTCTCAATTCGGGCAATTTGTGTTATTGGGTTTTTCAACTAGAATTTCTCTATAGCAGCCCGGATTTTTGAAATGCGCCCGGTTAATAGCAATAGGCTCACCACCTTTTACATGGGACTTAATAACAGGCGTCCGAGCACGGATCTTTTCAAAAAACTTGTCAACTCAATTAAAGTTTTTATTCATATAATTTTATCGTTTTATCAACACTTTATGTCAAATTTAAAATCGACATGAGTGTCGACAAAAAGAGCCAAATTCGCACCGCAGAATTGGTGAAGTGTGCATATATCAATGTGTACAATTCTGATTACCCCTTTGAGGAATACAGGCGTGATGCTATGTTATATACGCGCAGGACTGGCGCAGGATTATGTAAGCTGTGTATATGCCCTAAGCCGAGACTCGTATCCCTCAGGGGGTGCCCTTAGCGTGTTGTCGCTTAGTTTAAAAGCTGAAGACCTTGCCGGGGGCCTTCAAATTATTAAGGCAACCACAGGAAAGCCCGGTTAAACAGTTGACAACCTCCTAGGTTAACTTGGGAGATGCCTTAAAATTATGCATAATGATTACCCGCTACATCTTATACATTGTGTCATTCAAGTTTCTATATCAAAGCTCCCTGTATCGGAGCTTGTTGGAGTCGCATACACTGCTCTCAAATTGATTTTATACTGATAATGTTACGGTGTCCGATTCGATACCACCGATATGTTTAAGGCTTAATTAATTTGTTTTGGAAAATATTAGCTTCCTTTTACTTACAGTTCTCATAATGCACAATTTTTCTATTAAAGTAGCTGGTGACCACGGCTTCGCCCACGTGATTGTCGGTTATCGCGACCAAAAGTAATCATGAAATTTTGATCCCGTTCCCGCTTTCTAATTACCGCTTTATAATTGCCCATTTTTTAAGTATTAAAATGGATAGAGTGTGCTATCCTTAAGATATAGACATATGCCATCACGGACATTTCTGTAGACCTATATAAGATACACTATTCTACCATACATCATTTTGTTATATCTCAAAGGGTTTAGGCAGCGTTTTCGTTGAAAGCTCCCAGACAGCTTATTTTTTTCCGACACTTCCAACAGATGTAATTATATTTTAGCCAATATATACAAAAACTTGACAAATTATAGGTATACTAAAATCTTCCTCTTGAATAACTCTATCAATAAAAAAAAAACTGCATCAAAATCCGTTGGGTAGTTTTAAAGATCTAAGCATACATAGGGAGAGACAGACAGCGGGAAGCGATTTTGTTTAATACTGTGTAGTGAAGGAGGTGAAAAATTGTGCAGGGATTTTACTAGACTCTGCACTAGTCTTCTACCGAATTAAAGCACACGGTACTCTTAACCTTTTCTAGAATTTCGACATCGCAGCTACATTCGCCGTAACCTCCAAATTCAAATTCAAATCTAAATCTAGAATACAGATAAATCTTTTATGCAGGATAAACATTAAAATACATAACATAACATAACTAGCTCATAATTGTCCCATTACAAGGCAAGGGCCTATTCTCATACAGAGAAGGCACGAGCATTGATCACCACGCTAGCTCACTGCGGGTTGGCGAATTCATACCATTAAGTCCAGGTTTCCTCACGATGTTTTTCCTTCAACTGTCTCGGTGATCTGTGATGTCTTAAATTTACTAAAAAAAATACTTGAAATTAATTAAGTCATATTGATAAATGTCAGGTTTGAACCCACATCCTGCAGCTCATGAGGCGGGCCTGTAACTACTCGATCATCAAGACAGTAAAGGGAAAAATAATGCAAAATAAGCTTGGCTACACTGTCTCCACCTCTTTTTATGTTTTCCTCAAAAGGCTTTTGAGGAAGGCATGAAAAGATTCTTAGAGCACCGAAACCTCGTAATTACAAACCTTGCCAAAATAATACAGCTAAAAAATGATAACATAAAAAATGATAGCCCAAGAAAATGACGCAAAAAGTAATATTATGGATGAAAAGGTATTTCTATGTGGAAAATACTTTCTTTCATCCATTTACATTCATTATAATCTTAATCTTGAGTCCTTTCACGCTTGGCACGGTCATAGTTTTTATAACCTTATATAATTAAAAATCCCATCCAGTTGATCCCGCAGCAAAATTCCCTTACCATTTGTTTTCTAAATAAATTTTTTATTTCATGATTAAGTAACAACCGTATTGATCAACCGATGGAGGTATAACTGCGCTTGTTGTGGATGGGTGTGCAGATCGCACCTCATTTTTATTTTTATTTGTATGACTTTGAACATTATTTTATACTTTTTAATGCATTTATATTCTTTAGTTTTTTCTGTTGTTTGTCACTCTTAATTGAATCTTACAATAAGGCTATCGCGTATGAATTCGCCGCTAGAGGCGCTAGTGTAGCGTAAGGTCTCCGAAATATCTAGTCACTGTTTGTGAGTAGGCTACGCGGGTTTATATAAAATTAGAATAATATTGTGAATAGTAATATCTTAGGTTTGCGCGATCACTACACATTATAATAAAACAACTTTTAACTGGATTAACGCTGCAAAGTGTTCGAAACGTCAGGAAAAACAATAAAACCAATAATACACGCGATTAATCCGGTTAAAAGTGGTTTTATTAATATTGTGAATGTTTTACAATAACTGAGATTATTTTTTCGAATCGAACGGGACTGGGAAACACGTAGGCATTCTCGATATTTTTGCGATACGGTTAAAAGGTATTAAAAATATGATTGAAATGTAAACTTTTTTTCTCGCGCCTGTTTTTATTATTGTAACAAACAATGAAAGCTATACTTCAAGACCTTACTCGACAGTGGCGCCAACTGGTGAGAACCAAAACGGTGGCCCTCATTACACAGTGGCGTCAATTTGAATGTAATAAACTAAACTATATTTAGAACATTCGCGTATTTTACTAAAAGTTACTTTGTGAGCAAGATGGGACGAATCAAGACATGTCAAATTCGAATTTAAGCACATCAAATTAAAATCTCCGAATTTTTGTCGTATATAGGCACAGTTTTAGGTAGCCATTAAAATCGTATGTAACGTCAAACGATAATTGTATGGTAATTTAAGTTGACACGATTAAATTTGAATTTGATGTAATCCCGTCCCGCTTTTATAGTAACGGTTAGTAAAAGACATGTATTCTCTAAATTTAGTTTAGTTTTCTACATGAGAATTGACGCCAATCTCTACCACAATTTAGTAATATATACAGGCTGTGGTTCTAGACAGTGGCCAAATTGAAGGAGGTGGATCTATAGGTGTAACTGATTACAAAACAATTAAAAAAAGTATACCTTAGAAAATCGAATTAATTTCGCAGTTTTACAGATTTTTGCGTATACATTGTTTCATAGCCATCGCCGCGTCGCGCGCAGTAGGTACAAGGACGGCACCGCGCGCCGACAAAGGCCGTATACGAAAATTTCACAGAGAAGCATTAGCTGTTACGAGACGAATAGGTCGTTGACCTCTTGGCTATTATTGTTATAATTATTTTTATACAACATATAACTTGTTGCTGTATATGTTCCTACAATATGGCCACTGTTCAAAACCACAGCTTGTATATATCTGCCTGTAATATATGTATCTGCCTCGTTGGTCTAGTGGTTCATTGGTCTTGGGTTCAATTCCCAGGTCTGCAAAGTGTTATTGAGTATACGTCGCTCCAGGGTATACTATTCTGGTACTAATTAGCAACGGGGTGTGTGAAATTTGTTGACTCAGGTTGCGATTGAAAACCTGAAAAATATGCTGTGAATGCTACCTGATGGTCGAGGTGGCTTAGTGGTCAAAGAACATTTTAGAGTATTTTTCCCCAGATGCAGGTTCGAATCCTGTTGATGACCGTATTTTTCTTTCCACAAATATTTATAACTTTAGAGTTCGGTCCGGATGCGTTTAAAAAGATTTATCTGTATTCACTGGCATGAGGTCTCGGGTTCGATTCTCAAGTCAGGCAGTGTTATTGAATTTTTCTGTTGGTAAATTGTCAGTGTACTGAGAATTTGGAATTGTGCCCGGTAGATGGCAATAGGCACCACCTATTACATGGAACTTAATAACAGCATTGGTGAAATGTGGGTGTACAATTGTGTATACATCTACCTACCCTTTCAGGGAATACAGTACAATACTAATATTATATACCTACACGGATCCCTCGGTGCGCGAGCAGACTCGCAATTGTCCAGTTTTTTATTCTTGTTGTAAAGAACTCGAACACAAAACAGACAGACCAACAGTAAAGGCCGCAGGTATGACGTTTTTAAAGATATTACGGACGGCTTGGCTTCATTTTATGACGTCATTGTTAGCAGTAAACGTCATTACCAAGCCTCGTGGCTTAAGGAGGCGGAAAATTTAAAGAGGGAGCGAAAAATGATTCTTTATTTCAGTTTAGAGGCTTGTGAGGTAATATTTAAGACTTAATTACTTTATTATGCAATTTTTATTTTATTTGAGATGGGTTTGCTCTTGACTCTAGTCCAGGTTAGAGGAGAGAGAGACTAAGTCGACGATGGATTGAGTTTACACAGAAGAAGCCTGTTCACTCTAACTTTAAATTAGTTTTTAACATGACAAAAAATAGCATAGCATCACGCCTGTATTCCCCGAAGGGGTAGGCAGAGGTGTCCACAGTTGTACACACACATTTCATTATGCTGTTATTAAGTCCCATGTAATAGTCGGTGAGCCTATTGTCATCTACCGGGCAAAATTCCAAACTCCAAAATTAGTTTTTAATTTACCTTTTTAAAAGGGATGGGCAATGTGTAGGTCGTGCTTCTATATTTTATTATATGGGACGTTAAAAGAGTACCCGACATCCAGAAAAATGGCGCTATTACGTTTATCTTTAAACAGCTTTGCAGTTATACGCTGAAGAAGTTTTTTTTTTTTATGGAGTCCGTAATATGGTCGCTTAGTGGCCATGCCTCACGTGGTACTCACGGTCCACCTCTAACACTTACCTGGCTCCTAGGATTATAGCTGCATTAATCGAAGCCCCACATTACCTTAAATATGGACCCCAAATAAACAATATGTATTTATTATTACATAATTATCATTATTGGTAATAAAATAGTTTCTTATTAATCGAAACATACATAAAATATATCTCTATCTACAAATCGTACTAAGTTTCACTGTCTCAACCTCTTTTACGCATATTCCCTATGACTGAATGCTACCACCACTTATCATAAGCTAGCTGGTGCCCATAACTTCGTCTGCGTGACAAAAGGCTATGTCCTTCTCCAAGTTCTAATCTATCTCCTTGCCAAATTTCATTACGATCCGTTCAGCCGTTTAGTCGTGAAAAGGTAACAAACAAATAAACAGATTTACTTTCGCATTTATAATATTAGTATGGATGGATATGAGTCAAATTTAAAAATGGGATTGACTCGTTGTTCTGGTGGGTGCAAACGCGGCTGCTGAGTTTGATAGATTCGATTTCCGGCTCGAGCGAAACGTTATTTACGGGGTTTTCTACTAAGAAAGTAGCAATAATAGTAGCAGCTTAGTAGCTGACCGGATTTGGAATTGTACCCGGATGAAGGTAATGGGCTCACCGCCTATTACATGGGAATTAATAATAGCATCAGTAAAATGTGGGTGTAAAACAGTACTTCTCTGCCTACCTTTTCACTGGCATCACGATATGTAGCTATGAAACAAAATCATATTACTCGTATACCAAAACAATACATGTAGGTACTGCATAATATTTCGTCGGACGGTACCCTATCAAAATGAACGGAAACAAAGCCGCACAATTTTTTGTTTCACTCATATCGCTTTGTTCGAGATACCAGTCCATACGGCGCTACCTAAATAGAGTAAAAAAATATCTGAAATTGACTAACCAGAGTTGTGATTCGGGTATTGCAAGCTTTTATGTTTTTTGGCACGGAGAAAGAGGATTTAGGAAATCCAGTCGGCTTGTATATTTAGTTAGTTATTATCTGTTTTTACCTACTACTAAGTTCTTTATTATATTAGTAAAACACGGATATAGTGCCGCCAATATATCAATATCAAAATATATCGATAAAATCAGTTAAAAAAAAACGAACAAGCCAGTTGGGCGCAGTGCACAAAGCGGCAACAAACAATAGGACGGACTTGCGTGATTTACGCTCTACACGGATATTGTTGAAATTCGCATCGATACAGCTTTTGTTTCTACGTCTGCCTTCTTATCGCCTCTTAGGGATGGGATAGTCGATACTTTCTGTGTTTGTACTTTCACTTTGATTAATTTTTGTTTTACTTTTTAGGTGAGAAGAAATGGTGTCACCATTTTTAAGTGGCGTTTCATCAATATTCAATATTTTTTCTTCAAACCGTTGTTACCCGACTGCCCCAGAAGGAGGGTTATGTTTTTTATTTATTTTTATTACGGTAAACGGTAACATATTTTAATTGTCAGTATAAAACAAAGGCTCCTCCCTATTTAATTTTATTTTATTTATTTATTATTTGTGGCTTTAATGTCACAGGGACCAGAAAAGATCTATTGTGATCGCCACTCTTGCGAAGGCTCCTCCCTAAGTTAAAATATAATATTTCAATTAATACTTACTAAAGGTATTATAATATAAAGTTTTGTATAAGAGGTGTACAGAAAATAATTGACACTATCAATTTTAAGCAATAAAAATCAAATTTATATTGTTCTAGTTAGAGTAAGTCAGGTAAAATTTGAAGTCTGGATGCTCTAAAACCAGGGCTATCGACAATATGCTACTGACATCTCTAGTTTAGGAAGTACATTGTGCCCGCATGGTGCATCGTAAGAGCAAAATATTAAACGCATTTCTATGCCGCATCGTACATACAATGTTTTAGTTCACGTATGTTATCTAGTTAAGATCTATGTTAGGAGCACGGGGAAAATATGTGATCTTGACAACACATTCAATACGTATGTATATACACTCTTGTACTTATACCCTTATACTTATCTAAATATAGTATTAATATATTTAGTTGTTCAAGATATGTCTTTGAAAAAGCATTAACGCATGCTTAGCGAACTCTAAAGTTACAATATTAAATGGAAAAAGAATACGGTCGCGAACAGGATTCGAATCTGCGCCTCCCGGATAGATACTCCAGGCGCTCTGACCACTAAGCCATCTCGACCTCTGCTCGTCGCTGACGTCGCCATAAGACGTGTTAAAATATGAAAGATGAATTCGCGGTGGCGAGCAGAGGTCGAGATGGCTTAGTGGTCAGAGCGCCTGGAGTATCTATCCGGGAGGCGCAGGTTCGAATCCTGTTCGCGACCGTATTCTTTTTCCATTTAATATTGTAACTTTAGAGTTCGCTAAGCATGCGTTAATGCTTTTTCAAAGACATATCTTGAATTATTAAGGTAATTGCATTCTTTACGACATTGTATTAACTGCAAAGTTAGTCGTGTCGGTTCAGTCACTTGTATAGGTACTGAATTGATTGCAATGACGTCGCCATAAGACGTGTTAAAATATGGAAGAAGAATTCGCGGTGGTGAGCAGAGGTCGAGATGGCTTAGTGGTCAGAGCGCCTGGAGTATCTATCCGGGAGGCGCAGGTTCGAATCCTGTTCGCGACCGTATTCTTTTTCCATTTAATATTGTAACTTTATATTTAGTTGTTTTTATAAATTTTTAATGTCCCTTGTATTGCTTGTGTAAGTGTTTTTATAAATTGTGTACTTCTATTACTTCTTGTTGTGCGTGATTTTCTTTCTGTGTGTGTATGTATCTGTGTTTCTAATAAATAAATTTCTTTCTTTCTTTATTTAATGAGCATAGAATCGAGAAGTTTCGGCAATTGTGTTTTAGTTTTAAATCCTTACGAAAAACTTTTACTATAGAACCAACTTCGAAATCTCGAAAAGAAAATCAGCTGTTTCATATATTGTATCTGACACTGTTTATCTCAGATTTTGACAATTAACTTGACATAATAATAAAATTTACTTGACATTTTTATTAAATCATAATATATTTTGACATTTTGAATATAATAGTAGAAATTTGTGAATGTGAGCATCATTTAGGTTACATATGTCCAGTTCTTTCTAGATTTGTAACTGCCTGGCAATTTTTAGTATTCATATGGCCTAAGTAAAGGTCCTGCCGATCTGGTACCGCCTTGCGACAGGTCGTTGAGCTCCCTAAATTATGGTTCGAGCTTTACGATGACTGATGCATGTGTGCCGTCAGCTAGAACTGGTCAACTTAAAATTGCTATGGCTTCAAAAGACCTTTCCAGACGCCCTACATGATTACGCTCACATAACCATAAACAGTGATGTCTGGACTTTAAAAGAGACAGTAACCTCTGAGTTTCTTTCGTTTTTTTCTTCTGCGAGGTAGTCAAATAGGAAATACCGGCGCCTCCTAGATAAAAAAATTAGATATAAACGAGTTTGTAAAGACCTATTTACACAATAAGCAAATTGAATTTAAATAGAAATGAAAAAAAAACTTGACCAAAATATATATGTCGCAGCAATTTTTTTTTGCGCTTTCCAAATTTGTTCCAAAGTAAACGTCGCTCGTATAATCAGTACATTGACCCCTTAACTATGATCATTGACTTCTGTAACACATTGTATATTTATTTACTTTCGGATGCAAAACACACAAATTCGTGGTAGACAATATTAATTGTATTATTACACGTATTACTTTCGTGAGTCAAGTCAGTCTCACATTACATCTATGATAATTTTAAGAGTCTTTTTTAGTTTCTTGCCTGTTCTTCTCCACTTCTTAGAACAGTGCACCTAGCTTCGATTATTCGTAAGGTACCTGTAATCTGATCTATTTGAAATAAATAAAAATGAGTTCCAGTTTGAGATTGATTCAATTAAATTAGTTATTATTCCTGACATATAACATGTTGTCGTAGTCGGTTTCGCAATATTTCACTATTGCGAGTAACGCGGTAATGAAGTCTGATCAACGAGAACATAAATAAAAATAAATGGCCGTATTTAGGTCGCCCCCAATCTTTTATTTTCCCATACAACTATTAATAAAATTCTCATAAAACTTCCCCGCAGCAAACCGCACGTGTGTGGCAAGCCGATTATTTGTTTTTAATTTATTATCTGCAATGGTGCCACGACTTGTTAACTTTGCTCCAATAATTTGATTAATGGAACAATATTGTTTCAATTATAACAATTTACTTGTGTATTTGTGTGTGTGTAAATTACTATTTTTGTTGTAGTGTTTGAATCAAGAAGAGCTGTACTATGCGATCACGATAAGAATAGGAATGACTTTCCGCCATTTTGTGATTTTATCAGAACAAAATTACTTTTTAACAAAAATGAAAAACCGCATTCAAAAATCTACTAAGAAGTAAAAAGTTCAAAATAATATCAAAATTTGCTTATAATATAATAATTTTAAAAGTACAATATATAATAATAATCTGTTAATTTGGAGTCAGGACAGGCATGCTATGTATGTATTGAGTGGCATGAACATGCGATTACAGCAATTGCGAGTGATTTGCTGTAATTCATTGAAGAGTTCCATCGTCTAACTTCGAAAGTCTTCATCAGATCTTCACTAATTTTTAATGGGGACTTTCAAACAAGAAAGAAATCTGTGAAATATCGGCGAAGATATCGACGGACATACATACAAAACAAGGTAACTACTGTAAAAAGTTGAGATTTCTCTGGGATGCCATCATCAGATCCTGGTTTCCTTATCATTGTACCACCGCCGCGATACGTCCTTTCCAACAAAAAAAAAAAACATCAACATCGGTTCATAAACGATGAAGCTATTCCCGAACACATAAAAAAAAAACGGTGGAATTGAGAAACCTCCTCCTTTATTTGAAGTCGGTTAAAAGACTGTTTATTATGTTTTATACCAATGAAAACTTGAATAGATGTTTTAATATCAAGATTTTGTAAAATAAATAAGAAAAAGTGTTCGAATCTACGCCTCCTCTGGAATATTTATCCGGGAGGCGCAGGTTCCAATCCTGCTCGCGACCATATTTTTCTTTCCGCAAAAAATTATAACTTCGGTCTATATTATAATCTACTTCTTATAATATAATTTACTTACGTATTTCTATAGTAGGTACATCATAAGATTACTGCCAATATAACACTTAGGGGTTACGTTTACTCAGACGGACAGGAGCGCATTAAATTTCCTATGATGGTGTCTCCAGCGAAAATATTACCCGGTACACAAGAGGAGGAATCGCTTAGTAACTAATTTACTTGGTAGGTTTCAGCTGGGCAAGCGTGTTCCAACGTCGACCGCTCCTTCGCTTAACATCAGGTGAGGTGGTGTTAAACATAAGTCCATTTATTTCTTTTCCTCAAATGGATTGGGATAAGGACAGTGTGATGATGATGATGATTTCTTTTGACACGACTGCCAAACAAGGAGTGTTATGTATTTAGGGTTCATGTGTTAGTTATAATATTAAATGGAAAAAGAATACGGTCGCGAGCAGGATTCGAACCTGCGCCTCCCGGATATATACTCCAGGCACTCTGACCACTTAGCCATCTCGGCCTCTGCTCACTACTGTGAATTCTTCTTCCATACAATGAACATAGGCTAGTACGCATAAAAAAAATGTAATTTAGTGGCTATGGTACACAAAAAGGTTCGTAATAAAATAATAAAAATTCACACATAGCAGGCGTGCTTCTTAATTTTTGTTAATAAATTTCATCTTGTTCTAGGTTTTTGTGATGATATTAGTTAGTTATTTTTGGGAAGATTTTTACTATGTTATTTATCGATGCAACTAGCAGTTGCATCGTGCAGCGTGTTGTGTTTGTGCTAGAAAAACTAACACAAACACAAATTCCCGTAATATATTGTACCTAAACTGAACGCAAGTGTAAAATCTACGCCACTTTTACTTAACAAAGGGTTTTTCTGTTAGAAAATTCTCAGTATCAGCCCGGAGATTTGAGTCGGGCCAGGCAAATGGCAAATCTTGCAATAGGCTCACCACCTATTGCAAGATACGTAATAACAGCGTTGGTAAAATGTGGGTGTAAAATTGTGTACACCTCTGCCTACCCCATCGAGGAATACAACACACAACAACACAAACAATACAATATAAAACGATTCTTCCATTTATGTACCCCAAAACATCCCTAGTCTCCCGCCCGTACCAACCAGACACCGTAATCTAATTTCCACTAGCTTAATAGTGATGCACTTAGCGCTACTAAAGAATTTTATATGAAACACATGTCCGTCACAATAGGTGTCTTCTTGGAGCTTTTTTATTGTGACTGAGCACTAATAAAATGAAAAGATGTTTGTATAGTTGTGCAGATGGATTAAAGGTTTTTTACATTAGATTGGGAGACAGCTGATTATAACCCTGTAAAGATATTACCAGTGGTTCTTCGCTTTTTGGTTAGGAGTCTAGGTATTTACCCGGAATTCACAGGTTCAAAGCCTACTTACGACGGTATTATTTCCTTATTTATAATAAAAAATAAAAATGTTTTATTGACATAAAAAAGGTGTCACATTTTAATTGAAGTCCTGACTCCTGAGCTAGGTTGAACCTGTGTTACAGGAGTCAGTCTCTTCACCCGTATTTGGAACAATGACAATAATTATATAATTAGTAGATCTAGAATTAACAAATAATATACAATCATAATATATAAATGTCTGGTCTTGTCTTGTCTTGTCTTACAAAATACAGCTAAATTGTTTCTAAATCGACTGTAATATTTAGAACAGCCATTGTAGATATACCAAATTTCTCAATAAACAAAAAAAACTATTTTCACCAGTTTAAACTATCATAAAAATCAATCGGTACCTAATAAAAAAACGACAAAGATTCTTTTAACAGAATCTACTGGACTATCGTCGCGCCATCTTAAAATCGCATCACTGACCTATTTTCGTTCAAAATTGAGTTCTAAAATTCAAAATGCAACCGTCGACCGGAAATGAATCCGTTGGCGGGAGTCTGTCGTGATACGGATCTGATGGAGCCGAGCGTCCAACATCCGGTCGATTCCCGCCTTTATGGCTTCCAATTTCGAATCCGACGTCTGACGGTTGCAATAGATTTCTTTTTTGAAAGTATGTTGGCCGTTTAGATGTTTTTTTTTAGTTATACGAATATTTTATAAATATAAATACTTGTGAATGGAATCATTCTGGTTTAAAAAAATAAAACGAATAACGAATTACTAAGAAATTTAAAAAAAATGCGTAGAGAACTGTAAAAAAAAAGTGGAATGAAAAATACAGTCGTGACCAATATTTGAACTTGTGCCTGCATGCACAGACCGCCTGATTAAATTATCTGGGGTATGCAAATTGCAAATCCTGTTCATTACCATATTTTAATTTTATGATATTTTATTTTCTTCGCTTTAAATTCCTACCTCAACTCCTCCTCAAACCTCCTGTTCCAGCCCTTTTTTTTTTCGGGGGGAAACCTTCAAAATGCTCCCGGTCTTTGGGGATAAAACCGGGGAGTGTGGGATTTTTACCTCACTAAAACCACCCCGGTCAAGAGACCAGCTCCGGAACCCCCCCGTGCAACGCCTGTTACGGCACCTCACTGGAGAGACTGTAAGAGCCCCCCCCCTCCTGTTCCAGCCCTGGCACCAAATTATTTGGGGCCGGTGCAAAATTGTTGTCTTCCATTCTTCTCTATCAGTCATCACGTTATCACTTACTCTATTTTCATTCATATAATCCCTCACACAATCCATCCATCTTTTCTTGATCTCCCTCCTCCTCTCACCAACATTTATATTCATTCCTTCTCTTTAAATACACTAAATAAATATGTAAGCTCAGCAATTTGATAAGTCTTCCTTATCCAACGCTATAGATGTTCGTAACATTTTATCCGTATCGAAATCGTATCGATAACTTTCGCCTATAAGATAATTTTATCGAAACAAGACGTATTAACACTGGGAACTATTTTGTGAGTAGAGTGGGGACTATTTTGAACCGACGTAAGATCGATATAAGATTTCCGGCAAAGATTAAACAACCCTTTAATGGAGAAGGGAAACTTCAATGTATTTTATCGATATATTTTTTAAGTAATACTAAACATATCCACCAAGTGCGAGTCGGATTTGTGCACTTGGGGTTACCACAAATTCGAAATTTAAATTACTTTTATTTTGTTTGTTTTATTGCCATTTTAACAGCATATTTTCTGTTTCGATTCAAAAGACACAGCTGTGACAAATATACAGATGGCGTGAGCTCTGTAATAGAGTCCCACTGGAAACCCTTAACTATACGGAACCCATAAAAATAATATTAGATTAAACTAATCTATCATAGACATGTTTAGATTATTTCTTAAAGCATTCTAGCCTTTACTATAACTGAATATTAGACGTATAAGCGCGATTGCTGAGCTTGAGGTTATGAGTTCAATTCTTTGGTTATGCAACGTGTTTATCGGATTTATTTCGTTCGGAAATTCACAGTTTGCTTCTTTTTATCGCGTGGTTAAGGAACAGCCTAGTGTGTCAGAGTTTAAACCTCCCATAGGCCGCTGACATGACTTGCCACACCATCTAGAACATCTCTTAGATGAAAAAAACATCGTGAGGAGATCAGCATCCTCACGATCTTTAACTTCACCTTTCAAGCGAGTGATAAATAATTTCTAATACGCACTCGACTTCGAAAAGTCTAGTCTAGTCTGCGTTAGTTTCGAACTTCTGACCTTTGACGGTCACTATACTAGGCTATCACTGCTTCCCCCCCCCGGGGTTCCACCTTGTCGTGGTGGGGGGGCTCTAGTAGCCGTGGCTTGGTCACCCACGGTGAAGCTAACGGAACCCGAGGAGGGCCGCTCCTCAGGGCTTTGCCTTCAAGCCCATGTTGGAGCGGCGCCGGCGTAGGTTGCGGGCCTTATGGGGGGTGTCGCAACTGAGGTGGGCTGCGGCGTCGTATGGGCGGCATCGCAGCTGAGGGATGGGGGCCGCGGTGGGAGAGGAGTGCCGGTATGTCGATGCGCCGCTCTCCCTACCTGCCGCGGCCTTGACGGGGCCGCCACCGTTGGATGGCGGACGCGGTGGGGCCGCAGGGGAAGAGGAGTGCCGGTATTGCGAGGCGCCGCTCTCCCTATCCTCTGCGGCCGTAGTGGCAGGCGGCGGGGCCACAGACCTGACCCGTCGCAGGGGACCTTGGGCGTCCAGACACGGGGTCGTCTGGCGCCCATTGCACATGGTCTCCGAGGTGGTTGCGGCACGCCATTAGTCTGGTGTGCCATAGCGGGGGGGTGCAATACCCAACCCCGTGGAGTCCGGCAACGGACGGCTGCGGGCGGGTTCGCGGTTGTGTGCGTGAGCGTTCCCGCGTCCCGCCCTCAAGCAGCTGAGGTGGTATACTGTGGAGTTTTAGTGGGTTCGAGTCCCACATAACCGCTCTGTCTCCCCGTGTCAGAGCGGTATGCGAGGGCATTTCTCCACATAAAAAAAAAACGCTATCACTGCTTCAATTGTCAGTAGGAATATAAATAGAATTGTGTCTAAAAAATTACAGCACTCCGTCCCGATGATAGGATTACTTTAGCTCAAGAGTCTAACAAACACACAACCACACTCCGCTGCGCTCGACCGCCTCGTTAAAGACCTCCATCCATCGCAAAATATCTCATCATGTCCGCCCCGACCCTTGCTCGTGCCAGTTCCCAATTCGTCCCTTAATAATAAGGAAACTGATCTGTTCCAGCTAGTCCCTAGTTGTCCCCCAGCAACGCCCTAAGCCGAAGCTCGTGTCTCGCAGTAAAAATATGCTCTGGCTGGAGGCATCAAATTGTCTCGCCATAGCTATTGTTCGGTTACGCAGATCAAACCCCTATGGGTTAACTGCAAGAGGTCACGTCCAAACATGACAGCTCATGTAAATTGTGTAAATTCTGGCGTGATTCTATGTATTTATAAAGCTTAAAATAATAGGGTATCTATTCACCATTTCCACAACCTGTTAACGCTTTGAAATCTCAAAAAGTACAATCGTCCACAAACACGACTCGCGGAGATTTAACGCCAACAGTTAGATAGGTATCAGTTGAATCTATTGCCGAGCGAAGAGTATGAACGCGCGACGTACAGCGATGTATGTGTAGACTATATCGAGAGATTTTTATGAGTCCGACAGTACTTGCTCATTTGTTTCCAACGTCCATGTGCGGAAAAGTGTGGGAATGTGAAATGGGACATATATCTACATGATATGTGAAATAAATATGGTTTTGTCGTGTGGTTTTTGTGGAGAATTTGCTTGTTGTAAGTAGTCGTGAATCGCCACCAAGAACGTTGCAAAACCTCAGGAGAAAACAATAATTTATAATACACCTATTTAGACCGGTGTCCCAAAGTAGACACAGTAAGACTTTAAGTTTTTGACGCACATATACTGTTAACTGTATCCATACCCATTACGGGGCTGAGTTGCCCGCGTCCGTAGGAGTGCACCCTTAAAATGGAATCCCTACACGTGGCCCCTGGGTGGTGCAAAACAGGCAATACAACTCTGGTGGTAGGCTTCGGTAGCGGCTGGTTACCACCCGCCGGACGAAGCTATGCCGTGAAGCGACCTAGTCGTGTTTCGGGATGTAGTCCGGTGCAACCGTTGTGGGAGATGGGTCTGGGCAGTTGCATCAACTTACCAACTATCGTTCTCCCCAAACGCTATCCACTCTACTTAACGAGTGAATAGGTTTATTGTGGATCTACATGCTCCATCCTCGGCCACACCGTCGCTTACCATCAGGTGATTTGGTGCCCAAACGTAGATCCATTTGTGAAAAAAAATACAGTGTATAAAAGCCTTATCCCAAAAAATTGTGCGGCAGCTAGAATTTTTTTATCTTGCTTAACTAGCTTGTTTTACTCGGGAACTCGCAAGGAATCTAACGATTTCCCATACATCTAAATCGGTTCATCCATTTAGAAGTTATGGTGGAATAAATAAACTCACAAACATACAGTTACACAGTACGTGTAGGTAACACATATATATTAACCCTAAATAAAAATACAACACTCCTTTTTTGAGCAATCGTGTAAAAATAACAAGTCTCCAAGCTTTTTAATACTCGTTACTGCAAACTGAATCAACTTTCACACTCAACGTAAACGGTCGTAAACGCGCCCGTAAACGTAACTGGCACGATTACCAGGTCACGTTACGTTTACTACGGTTACGTCAGTTTACGGCCGAGGCGGGACCGTATTTTGGTGTCGTAATTTTCATGTTTAATTTATAAAGAAGAATAAATGTTGTAATGACTAATGTCATATCTACAAAAGAACAGGATTTTTACAAGAAAGGATTTTTGGTTTTGTGATCGCAAGCGGGCTTCTGCTTAGTGTGCGGTCAGACATTGCCACTTACACCTGCCTAAAAATACTCTATTAATACATCTACCTGCTTTAATATCTTGTTGAAAATAACAGATAATAAAAGCAATGGTCAATAGCAAGCCCACATCTTCTCACCCAACTTCTGAAACCCTAAAACACTTGGTAGTTCCAACTTAGTTACGGGCACGGTCGTAGTGACCGGAGTTGTTAGAACTTAGTTTATGCGCACCGCTTGTAAAGTTAGTGTACATTATTGAGACAAACAAGATGGCGTTTATAAACAAGAGATAATAAACTTGGGTTAACACGTAGCTTGATTAAAGATTTTTTATGGACCATGAAAGGGTAACTTTTTTCCTTTATTTGGCCTAAATATACATATTTATTATACTTTTACACACGTATTAAGTAAAATAAAAGAACAATTATATATTTAATAGCACATATGTTTTTAAATATATAATTGTTCTTTTATTTTACTTAATATGTGTGAATAGTAGGCCACGGCGTCGGGACCAGGGTCCAAACCACCGGTTGTAAGGGCTCCAGAGAGGGTAACATCCTGACAATTCGCGCCGTGTCGAGGAGTACTGCAGTGTCAGAGTTTAAACCGCCCATAGGCCTCAGACATGGCTTTACACATCATCACCGAGAACATCTCTTAGATATGCTGGTTTCGTCTCGATGTTTTCTTTCAATTTTTTTAATATTTAATTTTGAATATGCATATGACTTCAAAAAGTCAGTGGTGCGTGTCTTGATTTCGAACTTGAAACTTTGACGTTCGTAACACACGGCTACCACTGCTTATACCATTGCTGCTTTCAACCAATATGCTCAATACAAATACAAAAACACAACTCTACTTAAAGCCTTGGGAATGTAAGTGTAATGCTAAAAATTATCTTCGATTACTGAAAATATTTAAAATGAATTTAAATATTACGCGTTGGCTATCACTGCTTACTACGTAGTCTCGTCGTAGCATCTTCTAGGCTATCTAGTGGTATAATCTTTGGACTGACAAGTCAAACATCGCAAGTTCGAATCCAAGGCATTTATAATACACACATAACTTTTGAAGTCATGTGCATATTATAAATTAATTATCACTTGCTTAAAACGGTGACGGAAAACATCGTGAGGAAACCAGCACGCCTGAGAGATGTTGTCGATGGTGTGTAAAGCCATGTCAGAGGCTTACGGGCGGTCTAAACTCTGACACTAGGTTATCCATCTACCACATAATGAGAGAGAGGGAGAGAGAGACCTACGTAGTGATTTATTGGAAGACGCTGACATCACCTTAAGACGTACAGTCAATTGCAAGTCCATGGCAACAACTTTTCATTGACAACACCCTTATGTCGTCGTAATAAGGAAGAGTTTCGTAGTTAAAGTTCTACCATAGACTTGCGGTTGACCAGGAAATGATATCTAGAATAATGTGAAGGAAAACTTGGCAAAGATCAAGTTAGCTTATTTGGAATAGCAGTTGGGGCAAAGTAAGACTAAGATTGCCTCGTTGGTCTAGTGGTCGCAAGCGCGGCTGCTGAGCGTGAGGTCCTTGGTTCGATTCCCAGGTCCGGCAAAGTGTTATTCGGTTTTTCTATTAGGAAATTCTCGATAGCAGCCCCAAGTTTAGAATCGTGCCCAGTAGATGGCAATAGGCTCACCACCTATTACATGGGACATAATAACAGCATTGGTGAAATGTGGTTGTACAACTATGTACACCTCTGCCTACCCTTTCGGAGAATACAGGCGTGATCCTATGATCCTATGTTAAAGTAAGAGGTTCGAGGAGGTCCCAATTTGCGAGAGTATTTATCTACACACAAAAATATTTGAACGTTTTGCTTTAGAATGCGTTCGAAAGTGTATTAGAATTCTACAATATAAACGAATGCATTTTTTTTTTTGACCTTCGATATTTTGGTATTTGTTACAGTGTCGTGTATAAAACTGACTAGAAAGTATTAAAAAAGTGTCACTATTCTCTATACAAGGTGCAGATCAAATTTTTGCACAATGCTGGATCACGTTCCCACCGCGTTATGCTCACGTGTGGTAGTGATGTGAATTTATCGATAAAATTATCTTTTTATTAGTTGCCTATATGCAATCGTCCCTTTTAACCTAACTTACTATATTGTTCCTTTATCAAAATTAAAAATGTTGTAAAAGCTTCCTGTACGAAACGAATACTATGAGATACCAAAAATACTGACTAGAAATACCAATACTAATTTTTAAAAGATCTATATTATTATATGTATAACAAACAGGAATTAACAAAGAAAGTGCGTGAAGCTATTGACATCCAAAAACAAGACTTTCAATCGGGAGGACGGTTTTAAATTTTTAGCAACGTGGAATCCAGTGATTAAAATATCAAAAACTCGCTATTCTAAGTCGGTTAAAAATACGGAAACAGTGAGTGTAGTGTGTCGCGGCCTTTATAATAGTAGTGAAAACATGGAGGTACATCAAGAAAAATCTACCGCACCCATGACGGAGAAAACTCGCTGCATCAGTCTGCTTGTGACCACGATCAGTGCAACCTGGCCGAAACGTCAAGCAATTCAAAGGTATTTATTGCGCGTTAATTCCTGTTAGTAATAAATATAATAGAAATACCAAGTTAGGAATATTAAAAAATAAACCTACTTATTGGATGGCGTGATTCATCAAAATACCTCGGTAAATCTCTGCCAAAAAATGATAAAGAATAAACAAAAAAAACTTAAATCTATATTGTCCTCAAAATGCCCAAACAATTCCAAGGAGAATATATTAAGTATAATAAGTTTGAAATAAAAAATACAACACAATCCGTCTTTCATTTACGACGGTAATAAAGTAGGAAAGACAAAGTCTAGACGAAAATAATTAAAAGTTATTTTATTTTGTGTCTTAAATTTTTCAATTGGAGGCAGTTGTCATACATAAATAATACATGCGGGACTTAAAATTCTAAATTTGCTTAGAATTTAAATCTGGAAAGATAAGAAGTGTATGTCGAAATTGAAGGTAAAACGATTATGAAGAAGTGTTATAAATAGTTTATTTCTTATGGATTTGTGACCATGTTATTCTTTCGATGTATCCTGTATCGTGGTTAGGTTACTGACATATATCACCCCCCCCCCCCCACACACACAGTATTTGTTCCGTGCGGGAATCGCACCCGCGATACGCAACGCAGAATTTGACCTATCGACCACTGTGGCAATCGTGCGGTCAATGGCATGATGATGATCAATGTAGTGGAAGAAGTTGTTAAATCCACTCTTGCGCTTTGATTTGGTTTAGCGACTGCAATTTTTTTATAACAGCTAAGAATCATGGTTTAACGCGTGTTCCGCTCGGAGATGCTCTGATTAAAAGTTCTTTTTAAATTTTACGACGGTTCTTTTCATGTTTCAATCCATCATGGATGTTGTGTCGGACACTATTGATCAAAAGTCACATGGTCTTTCACTAAACTTTACCGGGGTTCCGGGATCTTAGCTGCATTTGCCGTGACCCTGATGACAGAAGGGGTTTAAAGTAAATAAAACGAAAGGATTTACACTACGAAGTATTTAATCTGACTGAAGTACACGCTACATGTTACTGCCCTTAATCCTAATTTAACATTTGTTTATAACATGCTACACATAACTATATATAAGTAAGGCAGGTAGGTTATGGTCCATCTGATATGATCCAGCTAGTCCCTAGTTGTCCCCTCAGCAATGCCCTAAGCCGAAACTCGTGTCGCGCAGGGGACGCCCATAGTGCTGTGTTGCTTAGTTTATAGTTTATAAAAATATGCTCTGGCTGGAGGTATCAAATTGCCTTGCCTAAGCTATTGTTCGGTTATGCAGATCAAACCCCTACGAGTTAACTGCAAGAGGCCACGTATATAAAAAAAAGGTTATGGTCCATCAAACACTCGGTCCAATAGACAAACATTATTTGACTTGGTTGTAGTATTTCCACAGCCGAAAATTTTTACAAGGAGCTTTTCGTGGGTAATAAACATTTTCGTTTAATAGTTTGGTGAGGCATATCCATATAAATTATTGTTCACCAGTTACTACTGACGTGCTTATTTTTTGCTTGCTAAACTCAAATGAAGCCCTTAGTCATGAGCTGAGCCCGCGGCCACGACGAGAGTCAAACTAAAAAGTCGTGACTAAGGGCTCCGTTTGAGTTCGAAACTAGTCGGGCAATACCGAAAAAATTACCGTGAGTAGTAACTGGTGAACAAAAATGTATAATGATATTTTTATTCTGTGCTCTCTTTAGCCATACTGAATAGAATTAATCTAATTAGTGTATCCTTGCTAGAGAGCGCTTCATAATCTAGAAAAAACCAAGTAATGAAATTACGATAAAACAATGAGACTAATCGTATGAAACCGGTCCCAATTGATAAAGAACTGATGACATGTAGCAGTAATACTGTGAACTTCAGCTAATTTCCCCTGAGCTGCCTGATATGTTATGACGTCATAAAGCATAATGAATTGTATGTATCCAACGACGTTTTATGGCCTGAATTCATATTGCGCATGAATTTGTAAAACGTTTCACATTTCTAAATGAGTTCAGTTCAAACGGTGTGCGTAGTTTTTATTTATTGAAACCGTATTCATGTTTTATGTGAATGCTGTCACTTGCTTTTTATTTTTATTCGGAATTAAATGAAATAAGTGATCTGTTATTTTTTTCTAATTCTGGTTAATCTTTTGATTTTATGGAATTTATTTAATTATAATTTAATATCATCGAAGATTTATTTAAAGCTACCGTAATATTTCACAAGAATTCTTTTCATTGATTGTGTAGGCTAATTGACTCAAATTTTTTGCCACCAGTATGGCAGTAAGATGCAAAGCAGGACACTTCCTTAACTGTTCGCAAAATATTATTTTTATAAGGTCATCTTTTCTGTAGATATACTCTTGACTGATTATATAACTGCACCCTGATAAGTTTAGAAACAGCACTTCAAACAACCATCGATATCGACATTCTTCCTTTGCAGCACATCTCTAAGAACATTTACAACACGTCCTCCAGCACACATGTGCCTCACAAATTGTTCGCAAAACATTCCCAAATTTGACGCCATTTACATAATCTTAAATGCAGAGCAGTTTTACTTTCTTACGTTTGCTCGCAAAATGTAAGAGTTATTTGCTTTTCAATGATAAGGGTCGTTAGAAGTTTGAGGGGGTTTATTTAACACCCTCTCTCTTTGTGTGGGTGTAATAGGCGACTAAGGTTATTGGGACGCGTACGCTTGTAAATGAGTGTGTGTTGTTCTGAAGATAGACGTCTCTTAATGGTTAATGACAAACAATTACAATCATATTCTAGTAATATTATTATTTATGAAAAATCGGTATAATTTTTTTAGGGTAAACGATACCAGGTTTTGAGCCTTAACTAGATGCTCAAGTTTTTTTTTTGTGTATGGCATTTTGTATGTCAACCCAGGAGATTGTCGACTGCTTAACCGGGCTTTTCTGTGGTTGCCTTAATAATTGTAAGGCGTCCATCCAGGGCATTCAACTTATAAACTAAGCGACAACACGCTAAGGGCACCCCCTTCGGGGTACGAGCCTCGTCTTAGAAAGTCGCTGGTGGGAGGACAGCAAGGAACTGGCTGGATCGGATTCAAATCATTATTATTATTAAGGGACAAATGACGGCGGTCTGTTTTTGTGTACTGTGCTGGTGAACGGGTCGGTAAATAATTTCCGGGCTTGATAAATACTAATCTTGCTGTTTCACTGGCTTTCATACCATGAGATATCGTGTTACCCAGTAACTGGGTTGTGGAGGTCAGATAGGCAGTCGCTCCATGTAAAACACTGGTATTAAGCTGCATCCGGTGTGACTGGAAGCCGAACCCAATGTAATTGGGAAAAGGCTAGGCAGATAGCTGTTTCACTGGCTTTCCCTATTCCTGTTTTTGGGGTAAAACTACACTTTTATTTTTAGCTTCAAGTAAGTTGTCTCGAGTTTAGTTGACGTTTCACTCTTTAATTGACCTACACGTCGATGGCCAGTAGCCTCTGCCTCTGCTACGTCCTGGCAAATCTTCGTATCATTGGAATATGACACTTTTCGGTGTCGCTATTTTCATATTAATGTTCTGGCCCGTTTCAGGCATAGAACACAAATTCGAAACGGAGAAAACTGAAGAAGTCAACTTTTTAAATTAGACAACAATATAAAAGAAACTTGTTCTATTAAAGAGAAAACCTTGGCCTTTTTGTTCTTTCAAAGGGATAATCTGATAAGTATAAAACTATTGAATAAAACTTACATAAAACACAAGTATTAAAAATAAATAGGCAGTAGACAAAATATACCAGTTTGCGAAGCCCTAGAGGTTTCTTACGTCAGGTTATATTTAATTCGTGTGGCCATTATGTCGTCGACTCACTGTCTGTCCGTCTGTCAATATAAACAGTCAGTCAGAACTGACAGGGGTGAAGCAGACGCACGTTTTAGTTGACTTTTTTCTTCATAATAGGGTTCTGTATAAAAAGTTTAACGTAATTTTGTTTAGCGGTCGGCCATTTTGGTCGTGTTAAGACTACTTTATATCTGAACTAGATATTTACAGATAAATCTTCGAAAAGCATTAACGCATGCATAGCGAACTCCAAAGTTATAAACTCCTATGGAAAGAAAAATACGGTCGTGAGCAGGATTCAAACCTGCGCCTTCCGTTTAAATACTCTAGGCGGTCTGACCACTCACTACCAGGAATTCTTCTTCCACATTTTTTTAAACGTCTTTTGGTGACGTCGTTTATATCTATGCAGTTCCTATACAGGAGACCGAACCAACACCGCTAACTTTGCAATTACTACAATGTCGTACCGATGCAATTATCTTAAGAAATACGGATAAATTTTAGAAAAGCATTAACGCATGCATAGCGAGCTGCAAAATTATAAATTCCTGTGGAAAAAATGGTCGGTCACCTGTATAGGGACTGAATTCACGGCAGTGACTAGAGGTTGAGATGGCTTAGTGGTCAGAGCGCCTGGAGTAATTTATCCGGGAGGCCCAGGTTGGAATCCTGCTCACGATCTTTTTTTTTCTTTCCACAGGAGTTCATAACTTTAGATATTTTAGAGCTACAGTAATACCATTTGAAGTATAGACTTGAAATCATTAGACGTAGTTCCAGCTAGATCTTCAAAAGTATATTGAATTTCAAAATAATGGCTTGACTTTGGTCCTATATTTCCTGATAATGATGACGATGATAGGCTGAGGGATCCACAATGACTCCATTTTACTTGTAGTGGTCTTATTTACTCGATCTTTTAAACAGTTTCCTAAATATCCATTTCGGGAGTTAAGATCAATGTCAACAGAAAATAATAATTTTTATTTAGTTGATAGTTTACCATTTCATGACTCCACGGGACAGGTTTACCCTAGTGTGGAGTCCACAAGTAAAAATAAATAATATTTCCTTTATACATTTAATAGTAATTACTATGTAGGATTACTTTTTGTTATCCATAGCCGTTAAGGAAAGTATTATATTTTCAATTAAAATAGAACCTCCTTCAATGGAACGTAGAAAACAATACATATACATAGAATCGCAGCAATCGTGAGTCATTTGCTGTTAAGTATTGAAGACTTGATGAATTTGAATTTTGAGTTCCATTGTCTATCTCTGAAGATTTTCATCAGATCTATATAATATATTATACCTGTACTAAAAATTTCCCTGAAAAATATGTATTTATATAACGAAAACATTGGATGGGCCAAATCAGATCAGTAGTTTTTGAGAATATCGCGGACATACAAACATACATACGGGTCGAATACAGAACCTCCTTTTTTGAAGTCGTCTAAAAAGCAGTATGACAGTTGGACTCGCTAGTCAAACTTCGCTGGTTTGAGGCACGGACCACAGACTTATTAAAGTCATGTGCGTATTATAAATTAATGATTTATTACTTGCTTACGTCGGTGAAGGAAAAAATTGTGAGGAAATCACATCACACCTCAATCACAGTACACCTGAAAGATGTTCTCGATGGTGTGTAAAGCCATGTCAGAAACCTACGTGGTTTAAACTCACTAGGTCGTTCATCAACCACACGATAAGACGAAATGGGAAATTTAATTATATTTTTCAAATTCAAATTCAAATATTTTTATTTCACATAGACCAGATTACAGGCACTTATGAAACGTCAAAGCTAGGTGCACGGTTCCAAAATAGTTGATCTTATGGAGAAGAACCGGCAAGAAACTCCATAGACACTCTTTTTAAAATAAAATTTTATTTGTCGTATATTGATGGTATGTAAGAGGAAAACAGAAGCAAATGATTGAAATAGTAGAAGTTTATAAAGCCAAAACGATTACCAAGGCAATTACGAGCTGACCAGTCCCGACAGACAGCACCCGTTCACGAGTATGACGTGCGCATCAGTATTGCTGAACTCAACCATTTTGAAGGGAACTCAACGACCCGATACACAACGCGACCATCAGCAAGACATTTTAGTGAGCATTACAAACTCATAATGCCTGGCAATAGGCAGGTGAATGTATGTATTAATGTAATATTTAACATTATGAACTATATGATGCTCACATTTTACAGAATACCAATGAAATATTAAAGACTCATATGAGAGTATAGAATACAATCTGTAATCAGATTAATAACAAGTTACGATACAGTAGTGAATACGTATGTCAGATATTAATATAAATTAACTGTAAAAGACAGTTAGGTCAGAAAATAAACTAATATACAAAAGTAAGTAACTACATGTCTGCGCTGGTCAAATAGTGCCAGTGGGTCGCAGTGTGCAGAAAGGAATCGTTCGCCATACATCTGTATCTTCAAGTTTGTTCATAAATTTATATCTAAATATTTTTGAACCCGTTTTGTAATAACTAGTGTTGGCTTCAAAACTTGGGGTGCCTACTAATTCAAATGCTATAGAGATGTTTTTTTTTTTTGTAATCATGTATTTTCCAAGTTAATGTAAGACTTCTGACATAAGCTGGAGGAAAACATCGTGAAGAAACCTCTTCTGTAATTACTACCAGACAATGAGAAATGTAGGAAACTTCATTTTCCTGTACTAGGATGTACTCCATTATTATTATTCTTATTCCCACGCTCCAGTTTTTATTCAACTCTCAGTTTTCATCTTTAAAATACGAAAGTGGAGTTTATTCAAATGAAATGTTTAAAACCGCCCGTCTACAATAAACGCTGAGAATCACAGTAAAGTGCAAAGTTAAATATTCATAACGGCAAATATGGAAAAATCTTGTTGGAACATTCTTTAAGAATAGTACAGTCAGAATCAGAAGAATAGTAGCATTTATAATCTGAATATTTTATAGAAATTGTTCTTGTATTATTTATGTAGGCACCTATGCTCTATCCGTGGGTCGGGCAAGGTGTACAATTATCAGTGACAGCGGAGTTTGGAGTAGTGCCTGGTTTGATAGCAATAGGCTCATCACCTACTACTTAATTTATGGTAAATTTTCATTTTACCTACTAATCTCAGAGTCAATCAAAAATCTACCCCGTAACAACAACGGCAACGTTTTTAAATGTAGAAAAAAAAAAACTAAAAAAGAGCATCGAAAAATTAATCCGCTTCGTTGGCAACTGGGAGCCTACCCAAAATGCTGGCACCATTGCCACGTTTATTAGCAATACTAATTCTTTGTGCAAAATGGAGACCAGAGCAAATAAAAATATATATGAAAAAATTTAGTTTTGGAACAAATGTTTTAATTATTTTAAGCATTCTGAAAGTCACAATAATTTTGATGCTAGCTGTACTTACATCCTAGAATCTATGTTATTTATGTGCACACCAATAATACGGATATAACTCTGTTTAATACTTAAATTATCTTGGTCGAAATTAAATACACTAAAGTAGGATTACTAGTTCGAAAATTTATTAAAGGTATTTTTTATTGAATAGTGGGCAACCGAGCAGACGGCTCGCCTGATGATAAGCGATTACCGCCGCCCATGGACACCCGCAACCCCAGAGGAGTCGCGAGTGCGTTGCCGGCCTTTTAAAGGGTTTGGGCCTCCGGTACCCTCACTCACTCGGCGAAACACAACGCAAGCGTTGTTTTACGCCGGTTTTCTGTAAGGCCGTGGTATCAATCCGGTCGAGCGATTTTTGAACTACTAATTCTACACGGGACTCTCCCTTTAATCTAATTGTTGCATGCACGACTCAGCTGAGCATGGGGTACTGGGTTTCAATTCCGGTTCCGAAATATTGTTATTGTATTTTCAGTAGCTGCTTAGAGTTTGTATTGTGCCCGGTTCGTGGAATAGGTGGTGAATCTCACTATCTATTAGAATCAATACCTGTCAATCACAGTCGCGGTCCTTATCTCGTTCGAATCCAGCAAATACTTTAACTGTTTTGTTCATAACACTTACTGTTTGCCGTTGATAACGTTACAAATAAAAACTGAACACTGCCTAGCCCATTTGAGCTATGCATGATGATCAATATTTAGTAATATCTTAGGTTTGCGCGATCACTACACATTATAATAAAACAACTTTTTTCCTCCTGCGACCACGAACGCTGCAAAGTGTTCGAAACGTCAGGAAAAACAAAAAAACAATAATACATGCGATTAATCCGGTTAAAAGTTGATCAATATTTACTTTAAAAGGTTGAACCCAAGTATTATTCAGTGAAAATAGCATTTAAATCGGTCGATTCTTCAACTGTATTTTATGCTTTAAAATTTATTCACATATGTGCACTGCTCAGCACCTTTATGTGATAGCGTAAAAAAATATGTATGTCTAAGACATTGTCCCGATCACTAAGCTACGCTTCGGTCAAACTTCATCAAAATCGGTACACTCATTCTCAAGTTATGGGTTTCAACAGACAGATAGACTACTTTTCCAAAAAATTTGGTTTCGGTGTCTATATCGATATTTTAATACACTCCAATAATTTATTGTTTTTATAAAAATAGTACTTCAATCTGCCTAGCCTTTTCCCAATTACATTGGGGTCGACTTCCAGTTAAACCGGATGCAGTTTAATACCAGTATTTTACATGGAGCGACTGCCTATCAGACCTCCACAACCTAGTTACTGGGTAACGCGATATCTCGTTGTGTGAGTGTTTGTCAGACTTTCAGGCCCTCTGACTACCCGTAACGGCTGTCATAAATCTTAATTTAACAACCGGGATCAACGTGCTCTCCGAGGCACGGAGGGGTCTCTGTAAGAAATGATGGTCGGAGACCGGCCGTGACATGGGCAGCTTAACCTCACTCGACCGATCTGTACGGCTGTTACTTTGCCACGAGCCCCTCTAAATAGTACCTAAGCATATAAGTACCTATATAATATAATATAGATAATAAAGTCACAATTTCCAACAAACCCAGTTTCCTGCACCAATAAATAAAAGATAAATAATAAATTTCTGGGTATAAAAAAAACTAACCAAAGGTTCGATCTTCTGTGTCAAAGGACCAAAGCGCTCGCAGCAACCTTAGTATCTTTGAGAATCCCGTTATATTAAAGAATGGAATAAAAAGGCATTTTTATGATATTTAGCTCGTGTTGCACATGTTTCTGAAAGGAATATTGTAACTTCGCCACCGTTTCTTGTGAGAAACTTGGTTCTCAAGAGGAATTTTTCTAAAGCTTCTAGTGTGTAGTTTAGAAATGTGTATTTTGTTTTTACACGAGTGCCCAAAATACGAGTGTTATGTTTTAGGGTTCATGTATATAAGTTGTTTTTCTGATGTCACAAACGTTGAAGCAACGGAGGTCAGATAGGCAGTCGCTCCATGTAAAATACTGGTATTAAGCTGGATCCGGTTTGATTGGCAGCCGACCCCATGTAATTGGGAAAAGGCTAGGCAGTAAATAAACGTTGAACCAACCTTCATAATTCCTATAGAGCAAACAACGCATTCGTTTTAAACCAAAAACATATCACAGTTACGAAATAATTAATTAAGCTAAAAGCGAGACTTCAGATATGTCAGATAATTGAGTTATTATTTTGGGTGTAACTCCTGCGCTGCAGGCTAAACACGTATGCTATAGATATACTATCTGTCGCCCGCGGCTTCACGTATAAAGTTTTATGTTTCCGGAATAAAATGCAAGTGCTAATCTCGGACATTAATATTTTTTGTCTACGAAGTTTTACCTAGATCTGTTTGGCTATTAAAGCGTGAACAAGTTACTATTCCACTGCAGGACAAAGGTCTCTACTGATACAAAGAAGGCATGACTGCACATGCCACACCACTCGGGGGCTCTGTGGGGCTAGCACCCACACATGACGACACAAGCACATGCCACACCACTCGAAGAGCTAGAATCCCTTCACCTTGGGCGGATGAGTCGCGAAAGCTGCAATGAAAGGCATTCAAGACCCATCCAGCGCGACCCATTTCTGAGCTCACTTTCTAATCCAACTCTCCTTCCTCAAGTCTAGGGCCGTGTAATACGGATAATCCGATTCCCAATCTTCATGTTCTTGTGCCAGTCTCATCCAGGCTTTTCCAGTAATGGCAACAGTAATGCCTATACAAATTGAAATAAAAAAATGTCAGGGTATTGCTTTCATGTGTACATTAATATGGTGTTACTTATTTGATTTAAGCTCGACATGAAACGCTGCGAGGGCACAGCAAACATAGTTAGACGTAAAAAGATCTGAACGTAATGTAAAAAACTTAGGAATGTTTATACGAACGGTACGTGGATTCACAGTATTTAATATTATATTAGTTTTTTTACAGTTCATAACAACATATCTAACAAAAGGTGCATGACAGCTAAAGCACAATTTAATGCCACACCCACACACATAATTAACATGTCAACATTTTATTAATAGACAATACTAATATAATTAAAGTGTTGCATGTATTAAGACATCAGGCTATATGCTATAAATTATGACGTGGGCGTGATTTGTGGCCTCAAATGATAGCCTACGAATGAAAGCCGGCTAGGTCGGCTACTGTTTGAGAGTTTTTGTATTGTTTTTGTTTTCATAATAGGTTCGATTTGAATGCCGATGCGTTTTGTGTTATTTTTTTAGAAATTCTACTTCGTAAAGTGTGGTTGAATAACCTAGAGTCTCATTTAACATACCTCTTGTATGCTGGTTTCCTCATGTGGTTTTCCTTCACAGTTTTAAGCAAGTGGTAATTGTATTTTCTATAATTTTTGTGTAGTAATTTTCGTGAGACATATTCATATTAATTATTTGTTCTCCGATTAATACTCAAATACATTTTTCGGGATTGTTTCACCACACACAAATACACACACTCACAAACACACAGTCATACACTATGCCACATTTTATACATCATATATGTTTAAAACTTAGATAAGCACCTGCTTCCTAAGTAAAAATTGTATTTGTTCCGAACAGGAATTCATTTTTTTATTGTAGAACGTCCATTATTGGCACTATATAACACCCGTTAACGGACCATCCCTTAACGGGTGTTAACAGACACTCTGAGATTTGTGCAGGCTTGCCACAGTTAGCCTGCACAGACATTTCACTGTGGCGCACTTTATGAAGCGCGGTGCATGGCCGTCTCCGGCCTGGCGCTGGTTGAATGGCAAACCATACATGTCTGCCACCCGCAGTCTATAGCTCACAGAGACCGGAGATCGTTAAGCGCCCTTTGGCACCTAGCGCGGCTTCTGCTGCAGGGGTGAGTTGAGTTTGCCTCTCTTTCCTTTTCCACCACCGCCTTTACGAGCTTGCAGTTTTTTTTTTTTCAAAACTTTGCCCCACACTAGGATTTTTTTCCTGTATCGTGGGTGCGTTTACTGACATTTAATCTCACAAAGACACACACACCCAGACCCGGAGCAATTATCTATAGATCGTACAAATATTTGCTCCGTGCAGGAATCGAACCTGCGACACGCAGCGCAGCAGTCGGGTCTCTCGACCACTGCGCCAACCGCGCTGTCGATGGTCGATTTGGCGATGGCACTCCACGCGCTCTCGCTTCACACCATGCATCTAATCACGGCCGGAAGCAAGAGATTGCCTACCCCAGATGCAGCGATGAGGTCACGGCTCAGTCTGGACACACCTCCAGACGGGAATTATACGTGCAAATCCGTGTCACCACCCGATCTCTCGACTACTGCGGAAATGGGGCCACCATGCCAATTTGAGTTGGCGAATGTTTTATTTGAAAACAAAAACAAACACCCATATTTGTTACTAATTAAAGCTTAATTGTGAACAGTGTCGCGTTTAAATCAACGCTAATTAAATTCGGTTGTATGTATATTTGTGACTGAAATTATAATTACATTCGCATTTTGCAAATAAACAATGAGGTACAATGTAATAATGTATTATTAAAATTGCATGTAATGTAATGTTATGCTGCCTTTTTGATCTAGCGGTCATAAGAGCGGCTGCTAATTGTGAGGTCCTGGGTTTGATTCCCCAGATTGGGTAGTGTTATTGGGTTTTTCTGGCATGAAATTCTCAGTTGCAGCCCGGAGTTTGGAATTGTGTTTGGTAGATGACAATAAGCACACATACATGGGACTTAATAATAGTATCGGTGAAATACGGGTGTAGAACTGTGTACCTCCCTGCCTATTCGTTCGGGAAAAACAAGTGTGATGATATATTAAATTTAGTAGCATTAAATTTAAAAATATCATAATTTTATCAACTTTAGAAAGCAAGAAGTTAATTCCTATATTATATTGAGACATAAATCAGCTGGCTGACTTTCTGATGTTGTCACATGCGTGGAAGTTCATTAACCCAGATCGTAAAAAGGTTTTTTTTAAATGGGTTCTGTTTTAAAATTGACAGTAGCAGTCCGGAATTTGGAACTGCCCGGTAGATAGCAATAGGCTCATCACGTATTACATGGGACTTAATGACAGTTGGTGAAGTGTGGGTGTACAGCTATGAATACTTTTGCCTACCCCTTCGGGGAATACAAACATGATGCTATATTTATAGCATTGTGTTACCTTGCTTATTCATTTTTTATTTGTTAAATAATTTTGTCTATCATATAACTTCGTCTCCTCTCACGTGGTTAGGGGAGCAAACGTAATATTTGAATCTTGACCGCCCGTAGGCGTCTGACGCTAAGTAACTGTTAATTAACGATATCCTCGACCGACAATTTAATGAGCCGCAAAGTACGAAGACGCTCATATAATAAAAAATAAAAAAACCCAATTTAAAAGTCACGCTTGCCATATGTTATTCATATCTTTAAAAAGTTATTATATTAAATGAAAAAGTATACGGTCGTGAACAGGATTCGAACCTGCACCTCCCGGTATAACTCCCATAATAACTTTAGAGTTCGCTAAGCATGCGTTAATACTTTTCAAAGATTTACATAACACTCCTATTTCGGGCAGTCGTGTATAAATGCTCATAGCCATCACCCATCTAAAGAATAACTGTGCCAAACGTTGCTTAACCTCAACGATTGTTTGCCTGATGGGCCATGAGCGCCTTTTAATATGAAACTTCACTCACACAAAAATAATCTAATCTAAGCACTACTACAAGCGACACCTATCGTCCATTCATCAAACCACTTTTACGATGGAAACTAATCTTCAAAAATATCCCCGTAGACCCTTTATTTCTAAATCCATTAACCGGCACTGCTCCTATAAAACTATAAATTACACGAAGTAATATCGAGCAATCAATGTCATGAAAGTAAAAAGCCAGTACATGTATTTAATAATAGTAAACTTTATGAGTCGTAAGGAATTTATAGTTACTGCCTTTTTAATTTCGGGCGTTAAGAGTTTGGGATTTCTCCTTGAGGTATTATTGGATTTTTACATACAAACATACATACATACATACAATCACGCCTGTTTCCCCTCGGGGCAAGCAGAGACTATCGATTTCCATTTGCTACGATTCTGACACACCTCTTTCGCTCCATCTATGTTCATTAACCTCTTCATACATGCTCGCCGATTTAGGTGGCTCCTGACCTGTCCTTTTTTGAGAATGTCCACAATTTGGTTGCGGTACGATCGTACGTTCATGGATTTTTGGGGCAGTATTTTGTTAAGTAGTCCTTATATGATAATCTGAAAGTCAGCGTTTATCAGTATGCAGTTATTTTTTGCACTGTCAACAGTATAGTGAACCATTCATTACCATAACTACGTTTTATGTTAATTATTGTTCAACAGTTATTACTCACGTGCATTCTTCAAGATTGCCGGCTAGTTTCGAACTAGAACGGAGCCCTCAGTCATGAGCTGAGCTCGTGGTGATGTCGCGAGTCATAACTAGTCGGGCCCGAAGAATGCACGTGAATAATAACCGTTGAGCAATAATTAATATGAATGTGTCTCACGAAAGTTATTGTATAAAACGTACGTTTTGATGTTCCTGGGGTACATCTATATTAATTTAATTTATTAGTTCGTTACTATTTTTACTAACATAAACATAAATTAACATAACTATCCCACTGTAAGGCAAGGGCCTCTTCTCATACAGAGAAGGCACGAGCATTGATCACCACGTTAGCTCACTGCGGGTTGGTGACTTCAGACTTAACCATATTTATCCTCACTATGTTCTGCTGTACTGTATGTTTATGATGTCTTCAATTAACTGGGAAATTAGGTACTTCATTATGATATGAAACAAATCACGTTGGCCCAATAGACGGGCCCGGTACCTCTCGTTTTCCACAACATTTACTGTTTTAAGGAATTCAAATTCCAGTATTGCAGTTTTCTTGTAAATGTACTCTCAAGTACAAAATCCTAAATCAATTTATTCGATAGAGAACTGAGGAGGTCGACAAAGCTCAAAAGATTAGAAACTGAAGTGGTAGTGGGCCAGCCATGTCTGCTGATGAAACGAAAACCGTTGGAGTAAACGGGTACTCGAGTGGACACTTGTTTAGGTAAGCTAAGTGTAAGTCTTTCTCCCTTGTAATAAATGAATGAGAAGAGCCGAAGAATGGGTTCGGAGGCGCATTGTGGGAAATGCCCAGCTACTGCAGGTTGGTACTGACAATGACTATAATATCGAGACGTCAATTCAAATTAAGCAGATAACGTCATATTAAAATTTTTGTCAGCACCCTCTGACGGATCTAATGACTATTTTGACGAATAATTGAATTTATTAAAAAAATATTTTTTTTTTCTTACCAACCTTAAAATTTAGAAGTAAAGTGAAATGAAAATTTCATAGCAATTTCGGTTCATAAATATAAACATAATATAATACAACTCATAAATTAAGACAAAATTAATTTTTCCACGCATAAATCACTAAGTAGGTGTGCGTAGTGTTATTATTGAAAAATATATTTTTCAATATTAACGGGAATTAATAGTGTCGTGTTGTGTTCTATGGGAAATTTATGGGGCCAATGGCTTAATGCTGAATGGTTTATTTCTACGGTTATGCGTAGATGTTTTTTTTATTCGTGTTAAATGTTAATAATAATAATAGAGGGGCTCGTGGGTAAGTAAAAGCATCCCAGATCGATAGACCGAGGCTAAGCTGCGCTTACCACGGTCGGTCTGTAGATGGGTGACCATAATTTTATACCGAGACCCCTCCGTACCTAAGAGAGCACGTTAAACCATCGGTCCCGGTTATCAAATTTAGATCTATGACAGGCCCTACGGGCAGTCCGAGGCCTGCAAGTCTGACAACCAATCATACCACGAGATATCGTGTTACCATTAACTGGGTTGTGGAGGTCAGATAGGCAGTCGCTTCTTGTAAAATAATGGTATTAAGCTGCAATTGGTTTGACTGGAAGCCGACCCCAATGTAATTGGGAAAAGGCTAGGCAGATTGAATGTGTTAAATATTAATAATAGCGATACACAGTTTGTTTTCCGCTATCATGGTAAATAATAATGAACTCTCAAAACCGAGGACATCTCTCAATCCATTCATTATCTATTCCTTTCTACCTATATCTTATTTCACACACATTTTCTAGGCCTACACCAGACTATTCATTCATTCAAAACTCCTCATTGACCCAAAATTAATCACGTGACAGTTAAATTTTTGTTGCGATCAGATTATAAATTATTTCTAAATTAAATACGCTTTCGAATTTTGATTTACCAGCCTATCTTGGTAAACCGACATAAATGGCTGGCCATTGTGGCCATATAATTGACCTTCGAGGTCACTGACCTAGGGTGTATATTATCAGTTTATTGGGTAATTATTTTGTCCCGAGATTTATATAGGCACAGTTAGATTCATGACATGAGGCATGGTTTTGCTTGGAATTATGAAAGGTGGATAAGTAAGTGTAATCTTTCCTCGCCCCATATTCTTTTAGCCTTTATTAAGTGGAAGTAATGTTACTTTTAGGTTGTAATAATATGCTATGAGTAACTAGCCCAAAACTATAGGCACGTATTTCTCCTTAGCTCTAGCTAGATGAGCGTGTATAGTGAGTTTTATAAACGCACTTACAACACAAGAGAAAACTCATGGGCAGTTTTACTTCTAACAATTCAAAACCTGAACATTTCAAGCTATCAATCCTTTTATTAAATTTATAATAATAAAATTCATCATTGTCACACACGTGTAGAATTAACTCAGAATGGTATAATCTACATAACTAACTCACTGAACATTACCACTATAAGTATAAATTCTATAGATATATATTTCGTATCGTATCGTTTCGTATTTGATTCGATATATATAAAATATTTTCATACTGAGGGGCTCGTGGATAAGTAACAGCCGCACAGATCGATCGATCAAAGTAGGTCTGTGGATGGGTGACCATAATTTCATACCCCTCTGTGCCTCGGAGAGCACATTGAGTCGTCGGTCCCGGTTGTCAAATTCTGTCAAATCTATGACAGCCGTTACGGGTAGTCAGAGGCCCAAAACTCGGACAACCAGTCATAACACGAGATATCGTGTTACCCAGTAACTGGGTGGTGGAGGTCAGATACGCAGTCGCTCCATGTAAAAAACTGGTATTAATCTGCATTTGGTATTAACCCGACCCCAATGTGATAGGGAAAAGGCTAGGCAGTACAGAACTATTCATTATTATATACAGGTTGTGGAAGTAACTCGGAATTATGCAATAATTTGCTGAAAGCCTAAATTAATAATTATGAATGTGAGTGATCACTGATCATTTTGCAATTTGCATAGATTCTATAGCACGAATTGTTGACCAAGCCAATTTGTAGTAAGAATTATCTGTAAATACCAGCTATTACTTCTTATCCAATATTTTAATACTCCACTATACCACGACGAACGCAAAGCCGACACCACGATATGCACTAAACTTGTTTGTCTCAATAAAATCTCGGCAGTTAATAGCGGCCATACCGCCGTGATCTATCGGTATTTATCACATTTTATCCTACATAATTAAAGAGACATAATTAAATGGGATGTAAATCAATCGGTGGAGTTATAGTGATGGCTAACCATTTTGAATTAAAAGAATTTATATTATAAGCATGAGGAAAAATATAATAAGCGAAATATCATAAGAATAATGTTTTTAAGCAAGCAATTACTTTGTGACTAAACAATAGTTTAAAAAAATTTACGACTCGTGAGTCATATACCCATACTTGAGACAACTATTGTGCAATGCTGCCAGCTTTTTGGGCACGTTACCAGTTGATAGCGATGCGTATGAATTTTTCGACGCTCTATAGTATATATATATATAATTATTTAGTTATAAGTATATTGTTTATTTTATTGTAATTCATTTTACTTTACTGTACAATACAATATTTAAAATCTTAGGTACTATTGTGTATTGAGAATATTAATGTGATTTGATGTTATTAAATTTTTAACTATTGTATAATCTGTAGAACACACATTTATTTCTTATGTGCAAAAATCGACCCCTGGGCTCGCCCCGTCTTTCGAAGCTATGCTAATTGAACCCTTATTATTTTAAATCAAACCTATTTTAGAATATATTTATCTAATATTTCATGCAAGAATTAAGTTAACTTTCTACGACGTATTAAAATATATGGTCGTTCGACCCGCATAGTTTTCAAACCCTAATTTGGACTAACTCTAATTTATTCGATAATCCCCGTTCACCTTAACTACCAGAACGATACCGAACCAAATATCGATAATCGTTTTACACCTCTATAAAACCGTTACGTCCCTAACGATATAAAATAAAGGCCCAGCCCCATAATTCCTTATCATGGATAAAACATAAATAACGTCCCTTGTAAATACCCCATCTTAAATATATCGGGCACTTTATTTTGGCAATTAAACGATCATATTTTCAAATTAAGAGGACACCATAGGTGTTCGTAAATCCAGGAATAATCGTGAATTCAGAGCATTTTCGGCTGCGAAATGATCACATTACTAGGGTTTATTGAAGTCATAAGAATAGAGCGTATTTTTATATATTTCCTTCGTTTTTTGATTGATTGATATTTGGAATCTTGCTATGAAAAACATTGTAATTCCTAATTATTTCACCTAAAAAAGACATGATTTATGTCAAATGTAGTTTAATTTTAGTATCAAAACCATGAACAAAATGTAGTAGGTATCCCAAATCTGTGAATGTAGATACTATGCCCAAACAGTGACGATAAATTTTAATATACTTACCAGGGCTATCTCGCTTATTAAAAAAAGAAAAATAGAGTTTTTGTAACAAATGCGCTATAACATTCACATAAAAACACGAATGTAAATTAAAAAATGTCAATTTGTAAGATTTACTTGATATTTTGTTTTTATTGAATTCACACGTGACTGTGTAATCACGTTAAAAACATTGTTGATTTACCTCGACGTTTCAATCAAGTTGCATTATAAGTAAATAAATATTATGTTCCTAGCGCGATTAAGTCCCGTTTAAATTCAATAATTATGTGTTCGAATCGCGAAAGTTTAAAAAGAACTCATTTTGTTTTTAATGAAAATCGCTATCAGTTTATGAATTAAGCGTCAGTAAATCATGATAAATTGACTTTTACAATACATTTTCGGTAATCTATTTGTGGATTAAAAGCGTTTAACGACATTGTTTTTCGAATATTACTTTGTTATGGGCATGGTTATTTTTTTACATAAATCTTTTTATTATTTGTTCCATATTTTGCAAAGAATATTAGCAAACAGCTTTTTTTTTTTGAAACGGAGTTTTTATTTTTTTGCCATGGCGCAGTGGTTAACAATTTGGCTTCATTAATGATAGAGACAGAGACAGCCTAGTGACATTGATCTAGCAATTCTCAGGTTCAAAACCAAGACACGCACTTCTTCCGTCCAGTCGATCTGATGATGGAGCCGAAAGACAGTCGAGGGAACTCTTTATAGATTTACAGAAATTACCTGGTGTTTGGCCTTGATTAATTTGTATTGATGAGAATTTTACACCTAGATAGGTTGTGACTGTCATTGGGGGTCTGATGATGAAGACGAAGGACAGTCAAGGGAACTCCTCAACGTTTTACAGTAGCTACCTTGTTTTGTATGTATGTCCGTCGATATCTTTGTTTGAAAGAGTAGTGCCCAGAGGTGGACCCATTTAAATTTAGTTAAGATCTGATAAAGACCTTCACAGTTAGACAATGGAACTCTTCATTGAATTATAGCAAATCACTCTCAATTCCTGTAATCGCATGTTCATGTATAGTTCATGCCACTCAATACATACATAGCATCATGCCTGTATTGCCCGATGGGTAGGCAGAAGTGTACACTATTGTACACAAACATTTCACCGATGCAGTTATTAGATAAGTCCTAGAGTCTTTCGAAGGCCTACCCATATTATTAAATTACTAATTTTACTTATTTATGAACTATACAAACTTATATATGGCCTATACAATATATATATATATATATATTACACTTAAAACTAGAAAGGTTAAAATAAATTAAATTTTAACAAAAAATAAAAACCGCCTTCAAAAATCTACTACACTAAAAAGTTCAAAATAATATCAAAATTTGCTTATAATAAAATAATTTTAAAAGAACAACATATAATAATAATCTGTTAATTTTGGAGTCGGTGCCTGATGTATGTGGGGGTTTACAACCAGATACAAAGGCCGGTAACATAACCACAGCGCAACGAACATAAGTGACTAACAAGAGGAATACAATAACCCTCTCCCAGTACAGGCACCGACTCCAAAATTAACAGATTATTATTATATATTGTTATTTTAAAATTATTTTATTATAAGCAAATTTTGATATTATTTTGAACTTTTTAGTGTACATTTTTGAAGGCGGTTTTTATTTTTTGTTAAAATTTATATTAGAAATAATTTATTATTTTGCTAAGAACACTGATAGAAAACATTTCGAATTCGAATTGACACTAGTGAGACGTTGTGAAGTTTTTGGCGATACGCGATTAATACCTAACTTTCGTGAAGCATATTCACATTAATTATCATCGCGAGCTCAGCTCATGACTGAGGGCTCCGTTCGAGTTCGAAACTAGTCTGGCAGCCCGAAAAATTCACGGGATTAGCAACCGTTGAACAATAATTGATACCCGATTATTCTTAAAGTCAATCGGTCCCAGCAGGTAAACAAAAAAAAATAGTAATAAATATTACTCTAATGCTTTAGAAAGCCGAAGAATAATTTGTCTATAGGAATTTCAAATTTCGCGCTAAAAATATTAAATATTTTGCAATTGTGTGGAATAAAACGTAGAAAAAATAACTTCGCACATAACACAGACCAAGTTAGTTTCACACACCTGAGTATAGTCCATTTAATTTTACCTTTCCAAAAAGGTAAACAAAACATATTGAAAATAAAAAAGTGCAAACATAAACAATAGCCCAATTGTGTTGTCCTAGCATGTAGGTGCTACCTGGCAGAAAAATATTCATTCAAAAATGTCTTTTGTTCCGAGTATTTCGAAAAAACAAACAAAGTTCTGAATAAGCTTTTGTGAACACTAGGGTGGACGAATGGAATTGAAAAAAATTATAATACATTTTTCATTTTCCAATTAATATGGCAGCGCAACACTTTTCCGGTGGTTAATAAAGAAAATTCCTGTATCGTAGTTAATTAAAATAGCCCGATGTGTGGGGTCGCACTGATAGCGATGCTCAATCTGTTCTAGATTTGTTTACCGAATGCATCTAACTAAAATCTTAACATCTTTGTCATACAATATTTGTATCAATTATTGTTTGAAGATGTCACTGTTATCGGAAATATACATATTCAGAGCCTCAGAGCAAACTTTCCTGCTGTTCTGCAAAAATGCATGTTCTCCAACTTTATTGTGCCCAATAGGATACATGATCATTCAAACAGTTTAATGATAAAATGTATACTTTGTGGGATTCAATAAATATATTGCGTATCGTGATGTTTTCCTGAACTGTTTTATGCAAGTCATCAGCCATTTTTACAAGCAACACGTTTTGAAGACGCATACAGAATTTCTATAATCAGAAGTTTTAAAACTTTATAGGTATATTCCACGTGGACATGTTCATGGGTAACAACTGGTTCGTCACTGAAGGGCGAAGATCTCCCTTCCCTCCTTGTCACAATCACAACTAGTGTGCAAGTTGGTTTTAAATATATAGCTAAGAAAAAGTTTTTAAGAATCGCTGTCACTGCACCCCCGTTCGATTCAAACGCACAGTATAGGCGAGTCTGTCCATACACTTTATTGAATTTCTGCAAAATTCCAAACACATGCCGTGAGCATCCAAGTTTTAATTTATAAATGCAGCATAATGAGTTGAAATTAATTTTGTTAAAATATATTATGTTCATATTAGCTCGTTCAAGAACACGGGATTTTTCATAAAATGTTAAAGAATTCTTTTTTTTTCTTTGGTTATACTGAAAGAATGAATAAAAGTCGATTAACAGAGGGTATCTACAAGGCTATCACAAGTGGCATTGCCGGGAGGGGACGCCCTAGAAAGGTATACAACAAACTTACTGGTGAGATGCTCCGAAAACGTATTGTAGCACGCAGCGTTCCATACTTTCTACCTACCCCCGAGAGAGAAAAGGCGTGAGTTTATGTATGTTATTTCTGTGCACCTTAAAAAGAAAAACGAAACCCTTATTTGATCACTCCGTCCATCAGGGCCCTTTTCCTCAGGAAAGGCTGGAGGTATCAAGATGAAATGAATATATCAAATACTGAAATCTATAGTCTCTTATATCTACTTGCCTAGCCTTTTCCCAATTACATTAGGGTCGGCTTCCAGTCAAACAAGATGCAGCTTAATACTTAGTATTTACTTACTTAGTATTTTACATGGAGCGACTGTCTATCTGAACTCCACAACCCAGTTACTGAGTAACACGATATCTCGAGGTATGACTGGTTGTCAGACTTTCAGTGCTCTGACTACCCGTAACGGCTATCATAGATCTTAATTTGGCAACTGGGACTGACGGTTTAACGTGCTCTCCGAGGCACGGAGAAATCTATGTATAGTCTCTTATGGGTAAAAAATTAGTAAAGGTAATTGAACTAAGTCACACGATAATTTTGATACCTTCAAAATCACATGAAAACTTATTGTGTAACGGGAAGACCGTTGACCTAGGATCATAAAATCAGTACAATTCCCGAGTTGAATAAAGTGTAATTGAGTTTTCTATTAGGCAATTGTAACCCGGAGTTTGGAATTGCACTCCGTAGAAGACAACAGTCACGACATTTATTAAATCGAACACAATAACAGCATCGGTGATATGTGTTTGTACAAAAGTACACCCTGCCGAACCCTTTGAGAAATACCTCCTGCCGTCCGAGAACGGATCTTTTCGAGAAAAACTTCTCGATTCGATAAAAGATTTTATGTATTGAATTTTATCGTTTTAAAATCGACAAAAGTGTCGACAAAGAACCATACTCGAGCCGCTGCGCTGTTTAGTAAAGTCCTATCACCTAATACGTTTGGCCTTCATAACGGATTCTAGGAAATTGTATTCCAATGAGTACCTACACGGATAATCATGCTGTCTTAGGGAACCCTAATCATCTATCTATTGAAGTCGTATCTACTTCACCACTAGTTGATTAACTGTAATAATCTAGATTATTATGTACAGTAGGCAAAAGAGAATAAAACCCACCTTATATTTATCTAATTCAAATATAATAAATATATTGCATCGTTGGTCTAGGTAGTAGCGTAAGGACCTGGATTTGCTTGCCTTCTTGGTCTAGTGGTCCCAAGCGCGACTGCTGTCCTGGGTTCTATTCCCGGGTAGGACAAAGTAATATTATGTATTTCTATAATAAAATTTTTGATAGCAGCCCAAGTTTGGAATTGTGCCCGGTAGATACCTAGCAAAGGCTCACCACGTATTACATAGGAATTGGTGAAATGTGGGTGTTCAACATGTGTACACTTCTGAATTATTATTGTGTAGGTTTGTCATGATCTTGTTTTCTGACTGTACCTACATATGAATTATCTTATGTTAGTTACCTAAGTACGAGTAGCAGCGATTAGCTTGTATTAGTAAGTTATTAATTATTAATATTTCACTTAAGTATGCCTCTAGTGTATTAGTATACTAGAGGCACTATTAAATTCACAGTGATTTTGATTAATCTAGGTATACTGAAGTGTCTGTTTCTAATCCTAAATTTCACCCAAATAATATTATAAATGCGAAATATTTTGAGGATGTTTTTAGGGTTCCGTACTTCAAAAGGAAAAAGGGACCCTTATAGGATCACTTTGTTGTCTGGCTGTCTGTCTGTCCGTTTGTCTTTCAAGACCCTTTATTTCGGGAACGCGAGTAGGTATCGAATTGAAATTAAAACCATATACTCAAATCTACAGTCTGTTGGAGCTGTGAAAAAAACAAACTTTTAAGATAAATTAAAAAATGATACGACTGTTGATGCGGCAAAAAATGTATATTTCGACACTCTCAAAGGATTCAAAATTTCTAGGGTACTTTCCGTTGACCTAGAACTTAGAAATATGGCAAGTAATATCGTCTTATACTACAAGAACAGGAAACAATCTGAAAACTATACATTTGTAATTAAATCTTAAAAAATGTACATACTATGGGTCACTAGACCAACGCGGCAGTCATCTACATAATTATGTATGTGGATGTTGCCATGACACGTAATGCGTAGAAAATGTTGCCATGTAGGTACTGTTAGGTACTAGTCCGACAACTGCCCCAGTTCCCTTACAAGGTTTACAATATAAACATATCAACCTACCCTACACATGAAGCGAACTTCTAACAGTTATCGTAAACAAGTACCAACGATAGTAACATAGTACCTAAATAAATACCTAATCCGGGCCGGTATTAAATTATTGTGGCCATATCGTAAACCCACTACGTTCTACCGATACAATATTTATTTTTATTAAGTCTGTCAACGCACTAGCTTTATAAAACGCGGCGTTTTTTTATGGAGTTTTTCTCTTGTGTCTATTTTTTTCAAGATATGAGAAAAGATCTAAATAAATAAGAAATAAATTCTCTCATAAATTGTTACCTTTTTGGTTGAGTTATATTTGTACCTTCTGTATATAAGAGGAGGCCGGTACCCTGCAATGGGACAGTTATGAGCTAGCAATTATGATACCTAGTTGAAGTAGAGCAGGGTTTCTCAAACTTATGGCCCCACGTACCACTGTAGCTTGCCCGTTGCTTTGCTCGTTGCTTTAGCAAACAGACAATCGCGATCCCCTTTAAAAACTTAAATGATATGTTGTAAATTAATGTGATGGGTGGGCTTGTTTCTTGTCGCAAATTGAGTCAATTTTGGGATAAAACTGGCCAACTTCAATCTTAATTCTGACTCGATTCCAAGTCGATTTCGGTATTATATTGTGTGACCCCCGCACAATGCTTAAGCGTCTCAAGTGAGGGAAGTGAGTACCACACCACATATTCAGTCACACGCGCGCCTCCATACCTCCATACGTGTGTTACGCGCTTGCTAACTTACCAGCCGCAAGTAATTAAAGTAAATTAAGTAAACATTGTCGTGAATCCCTACAGGTTCGCTTTGAGAAACCATAGAGTAGAGAGACAGCAGCTTCTTTATACTCGGGGTTATAGGTTACATATCACTCATAGAAAAAGCTTGATCCTATAAAGACATATTTCACTTATCGACGTTATTGCGTTATTTATAATTATAGTTAGTATTAGTGACCTCGGCTACTAGATTATGTTATGTTTTTATTTCTCAGTCTTTCTCTTGGTGGCAGGGTCGTCATGCTCCCTTAGATGTCATTGCTCGCGGTGGCGTCGGGGGTCGGGTCGCTCACTTCCCTTAAAAATGGCGAGGAGGGTGATGGCTGATCTTTGCGTCAATCTCGTGAACGGGTGCTGCTTGTGGTGACTGGTCGTCCTGCTCACCAGTGATAGTCTGCTTTTTTTTAACTTATAATTTATTTATTTTTTGTCTTATTCATCAGGCTCTGGTTCTAATTCGTGACGCATGGTTGTACACGGAGGCGGGCACACCATTATTTATGTAACGACCGATTTAATTAAATTTAAACGGAAGGCCCTAAACTAAATTATAATTGAGATAGTGCTTGAGTAAAATTCAATGAGGTAAATAGTAGTTAATTAATTTTTTCTGGATTATTATGTGCCAGCTGAAATGTATATTTAAATATATTTTTATTGTTTAATTTGTAACTTGACAGACAGAGACGTGTAGCTGGGGAGTTTGTTGCGCCGCTTCTTCTCTCCAGTGAAGCACTAGGAAGCGGTGAAGGGTGGGCGTTTTGGGGGACTGTCTTATTGTTATGTATGACGTTCAAAAAATACCATTTCTAATGGTCTAATTTGAATAAAGATATTTTTGATTTTGTTTTTTGATTTTGATAGAGTTCATTACTAGTGTCACGGCACGGCATAAACTTTCGTTCGGAGTCAAAATTATTTAGGTTAGACTTTACCGATCTAAGGTTAAGGTCATCATGAATTTAGATAACTTTGGGTAGATAAACTAGTCTTAAAACTTCAACCATTCTACTAAAATAAAAATAAAACAACTTTGCGTGGTTTGCTTAAACCATTTATCTACTTAAAATAAAGATTGGCCCAGCAGTGGTTTTATCTTCATATAATCGCGACACGTCTTTCCCGCCTAGTGCGTCGAGTAAATTTTTCCGTTTCCTCGTTTGCGGTCGTAACAGCAACTAATTGCTTTCGGAAACGCTTTATGTGATCGTATTTCACCTGAAAAAATGATTTATCTCAAACACACTGGATATTCTTTGTCGCATTTTCGTATGAAACAAATGTGATAGTCGTTGGACTGAGAGAATTTCTATTTTGTGTAGGTACAGAATTTATTATGCGAAAATTGTTTTGTAGGTGAAACTGGTGATATTATATATATAGGCTTGTATTGGGGAATATTCTGAAATGTTTATTTAATGTGATTAGAGGGGTTCTGCTTTTGATATCTCTGTGAGAGAAAATTAAAGTTCTATTTTTATTTTTTATGTAAATTTGTGGAAATCTGTTGTAGAATCTGTGCCTGATTATTACTGATTTAAACCACCATATCTTCCAGTAACCTTTACCAGGGTTTTGGAATAGCAACTACATTCGCCACCTACTATATTATACCAAAACGTAGTAGGTACATAGTAAATACGGAATACCTACAAAATAATCGTAACTGAAAATCGATATATTAAAATCTTCATTATTGTTCACTGGATACTACTCACGTGCATTTTTTGGGTCTGTCTGACTAGTCAGCGGCGATGTCGCTTGGTGAGTTTGACTCGCGACATCGCCGCGGACTCATGGCTCCGACTCACTGACTAAGGGCTCCGTTCGAGTTCGAGACTAGTCGGGCAATCCCGCAAAATTCACGTGAGTAGTAAACGGCGAACAATAATTAATATGAATATGCTTCACAAAAAATATTATACAGATATGAAGAACTTGGCAATATACATGACAGAAGTGTTTTTTTTCTTTCTCCTTATTTAATGGGCTGTGTCAATGTTGACCACGTCGACCAAAACTGACAGATGTTCAAAATATTCTAATGCAATCAATCTTCCTAGCTTTTTCCAAACTACATCGGAGTCGCTTCCAGTCTACCCGGATGTGCCTTGTCAGCCGGTCATGATGCCATCGTTCATAGTGACTACATAACATAGCATCGGGCCTGTATTCCCTGAAGGAGTAGCAGAGGTGTACACAGTCGTACACCCACATTTCACCAATGCTGTTATTAAGTCCCATGTAATAAGTGGTAAGCCTATTGCCATCTACCGGCCACAGTTCAAAACTCCGGGCTACTACTGAGAATTTTCTAACACAAAATCTCAATAACACTGCCCGACCCGGGAATCGAACCCAAGACCTCATGCTCAGCAGTCGCGCTTGGGACCACTAGACCAATGAGGCAGTCTAGTGACTAAATCGACTGTAATCATCATGGATTGTTGTGGCGGGACCCGCACTGTCCCCATATCGCCACCTATCAAACCAGATATTGCGCCGGAAAAGGTTTGTGGCGAGGCTGAGGTTGGTACAAAAATAAAGAGTACTGCGTCGACAGTCAGCCGAGCAGGTGAGGACTTAACCTCTGGGACCGACCTGAATCTGATCTGAACCTTAATACCAGTATTTTACAAGGAGCGACTGCCTATCTCGTTATAAAACTAGTTCTTGTGATCTGACTACTCGTAACGAAGTCCCGATTTGAAAAGTTTTTTTTTTTTTTAAAAACGTTGCCCCACACTAGGAATTTCTTCCTGTATCGTGGGTGCGTTTACAGACATATAATCTCACATACACACACACCCAGATCCGGAGCAATTATCTATAGATCGTACAAATATTTGCTCCGTGCAGGAATCGAACCTGCGACACGCAGCGCAGCAGTCGGTCTCTCGACCACTGCGCCAACCGCGCTGTCAAAAAGATTGTCACACATGCCTAGACCAATCGCAGCAAGCGCAGCTAACCTCTATTTATGCGGCTGTTACTTAGCCACGAGCCCCTTCAAAATATTCTAATACAAATAGTACCAGTAAATACTGCTTAAATATTCCTGATTTCAAGAATACAAATATCGACTAAGATTCCTTTCCTATCTTCATTGAACATTCTTACCCTACCTTACCAACACACAAACACCAAAACATACATTGAAGCTAGCCCCATACATCGCAACATTGTAAGACATGCTGGCTTGCACATAAACTGCAACACACGTACACTGCAGTGCAAACAACATTGGTTAATCCTACGCCATCATCGAGTGGTCCGCCCGGCGTGAAACTATCTGGAACCACGCCAGTTCTATTATCTTGTGTAATGTTACAGTTTGACTGCCATACAGTGTACATGTTGATGGCCTTTAGTGGGCAGGTGGGAACTTTATTTTGGTCGTAAGTGTATTGGGTGCAGATTAGGTTTTATGAGGCTGCGTAAATGATAATGGTAGTGTAGTGAGCGTGCCAGCTATGTCAGAGAGTACTCGTTTACATGATCTAGAATAAATATAGGCCTCTTTCGGTGATGTTGTCACGCCGAGTAGGTAGGTAACAAACATAGGAACACGCTTATATTACCTGAAGGGGTAGGCACAGTTGGACAGTCACATTTCATCAATATTGTTAAAGTATTATGTTATAGGTAGCCTATTGACATCTACTGGACACAATTCCAAACTCCGGACTGCTACTGAGAATTTTCTAACAGAAAAATCCAATTATACTTTGCTCGACCCGGGAATCGAACTAGAGATCACATGCTCAGCAGTCAAGCTTAGTGCCACTAGATCAACGAAGCAGTTAAGTATAAATGTGCAATTGATTATTAGCCTAGTGGACCGTTGGGCTGACAAGTCAAAGGTCACAAGTTCGAATCCAAGGCACGCGCCACTGAATTTTCGACCCCAGGTGCGTATTATAAACTAAATAATACTTGCTTAAATCGGTGCAGGAAAACTTCGTGAGGAAACCAGCACACCTGACAGATGTTCTCGATGTTGTGTAACGCCATGTCAGAGAGAGAAGTTGTTCATCAACCACACGATAAGAAGAAGGAGATTATGTTATAATAATAATATAATAAATCATTTATTGCAGGTTGCATAGACCCATAGATAAATACCTTAACCTAAGTATACATATTATAAAATAAAATCAAAATAAAATCTGTGTTAGTAAATAAAAATAAAAATTTATGTTAGTAACACTTCACTGGCACTAAGTCTTGGTGCATTCCAGTGGCACTTGTCCGCGGAAGCGACGGAACACCACGTCCTGAGGCCAAAAGCTTTCGTTCAACACCAAGTCAAGGTAGCACATAGTCGGTATGCGCACCACAAACGCCTTGAAGTTGACGTTGCGGTGCGACTTCAGCAGCTGCACTCTTGGCGTGTACTGCAACTTTCGGCACACGTACTCCACGATGTCCTCTGTCTCAGTCGTGTAGTGCAGACGAGAGATGTACACCGAGGTATTTGGCTTTGCGGCACGAAGCTTAATTAGCGTTATAGAAGCTAACACACACTTGATAAAGTGAAAAGCGATATTTATAAAAACAAGGAGTCCCTAAAAAAAGTTCATTAACTAAGCTTAAAACAAAATAAAAATAAACAAAGTTTTAGTCTATAAAAATCACAGACTTTAAGTCTATTTTGTTCCAGACTTCTTTGTTTGTCGTCGAGCTACTAAAATAGCTGTTTAATTTACTGATGACGTAGTTGTCGAAGTTGATGAGAGAATTGTTCGATTCTTGCATGGAGAAAATTTAACTAATATCATAAACATTACCGTGGGAGAGCCATACTTTGGTACGACTGGGCCGGCTCAACCGGAGGGATACCACTGCCTCACAGAAAACCGGCGCGAAACAACGCTTGCGTTGTGTTTCGCTGAGTGAGTGAGGGTATCGGAGGCCCAAACCCTTTAAAAAGCCGGCAACGCACTTGCGACTCTGGTGTCCATGGGCGGCGGTAATCGCTTACCCTCAGGCGATCCATCTAATCGTATCCCATAAAAAAAAAACGAAAAATTTGTGAGGGTGGACCGATGGATAGATGTTTGTTATTTGTCACGTTATAACTATTGAATTAATTTTGATGAAAATTGGGACTTATATCTAACACAAATTATGACAAATAGAAATTAAAACTAAATTAATTACACTTTGCAGCATTCGTGGTCGCAGGAGGACTCACCACGAACGCTGCAAAGTGTTCAAAACGTCAGGAAAAACAAAAAACCAATAATACACGCGATTAATCCGGTTAAAAGTTGTTTTATTATAATGTGTAGTGATCGCGCAAACCTAAGATAAATTAATTACAGTTTTTCGACACTTGACATTCCGTGTCATCACTCTATCAACTGAGCTACCGTGTCGTTGTTCGAATCGATTAAATTTCAAGCTTCCTTGTATTCGTCTTAAGGAAACGCTTGGCGATATTTTATTTAGCAATCATTTACAGATCTACTAAATATAGTAGTGTATTAATATAGGTATTACAGGGCCTTCAAATTAAATATCATTATATAAAACTAAATTAGATAACAATAATTCAAATTTAAACGTATTATTGTCTTGTTGTTATATTCTTAGAAATAGATCTGTAGGAACTCGTGGACTGTATGAAGTAATTTGTTGGCAGATCGTGGGCGGAGGCTTGCTGGCAATTCAAAGGTCCTTTTACTTTTATAAACAAATTCAAGATAAATCTTTGAAAAGCATTAACGCATGCTTAGCGAACTCTAAAGTTATTATATTAAATGGAAAAATAATTTATAAACTATTTATTTTTGAGCGAAACAGAAGCACGTCTGCCTTGACGGCAATCCAAAATTCGAGAGAGAGAGAATTGTAACAAATTAATGAGTGAGATGTATGGTAGATAGAGTGAATGAACAATATTCAAATTGATACCATATAAGAATTAAAATAGCTACATATATATAACATATAATGTTTTGTTGGTGTTGCCAACAGATCAAGCTAACCTAACACAAACCTACTTCTCAACATAAAAAAACATATCCACCAAAACTCCGTTCAACAAAAATAGCCAAAACAAAACACGACACACTTCGAGCTTCTACTTTTAAATCAAAATGGCGGGAAGACAAACATTTCAGGACAAGATGGATGACCTCAGAGGTCAGGAGGGCTGTACAAGGAACTTCACTCGGGGGCAGGAAGTGAGGAAATGGCTGCGGCTTCCGGTCGGCGGGCGATGTGTAAAAATGGACAGTGCGTTAATTTTTGTTGTAGGCATGTTTAGGGCGTGTTGGTATAAGAAGGTACTTGCTATGTTTTGGGTAGGGAAATCACGAAAGTAAGGTTTGCAAGATGTGTCTTACAACATTTTTTTTTTCACGTCTTGTTGGTCACGTGGGCACGAGTCTCTAGCAAATTAAAAAATTTCGGCGCAGTTGGTAGACCTATAAAAATGTTCCACAATACTGTCCCCCGATTGAGATAAAAATTGTTCACGTACCTTATTTTTAATTTTTTAATTAACACATAGGTTTTAATATTTTAATCACTGGATTCCACGTTGCTGATAATTTAAAACCGTCCTCCCGATTGAAAGTCTTGGATATCGTTCACGCACTCTTTTGAATAAAAGTGGAAATCGAATGAGAGGACTTTTGTGTGCTGGAACTCGATCCAGTGATTACTGCCTGATAAAAGTATCAGGTTTAAGATAATTTATTTCTCAAAAGAATTGATATTGACTTACATAAGAAATTCAAGATATGTCTTTGAAAAAGCATTAACGCATGCAATCAATTCAGTACCTATGTACTGAATTGATTGCAATGACGTCGCCATAAGACGTGTTAAAATATGGAAGAAGAATTCGCGGTGGTGAGCAGAGGTCGAGATGGCTTAGTGGTCAGTGCGCCTGGAGTATCTCTCCGGGAGGCGCTGGTTCGAATCCGGTTCGCGACCGTATTCTTTTTCCATTTAATATAATAACTTTAGAGTTCGCTAAGCATGCGTTAATGCTTTTTCAAAGACATATCTTGAATTATTAAGGTAATTGCATTCTTTACGATATTGTATTAACTGCAAAGTTAGTCGTGTTGGTTCGGTCACTTGTATAGGTACTGAATTGATTGCAATGACGTCGCCATAAGACGTGTGAAAATATGGAAGAAGAATTCGCGGTGGTGAGCAGAGGTCGAGATGGCTTAGTGGTCAGAGCGCCTGGAGTATCTATCCGGGAAGTGCATGTTCGAATCCTGTTCGCGACCGTATTCTTTTTCCATTTAATATAATAACTTTACATAAGAAATTTAACATAATAGTATAAAAGCAAATATACAATATATAACAATACATTACTATAATTGATTAAGAAATAATTCAAACATAGCAAATGTTTGTGGGTAGTTCCAAAATAATTTTAACTATATGATATTATATATATATATTTTAATTTTCAGTATATGTTCGGCAATCTCTGATTTGCTAATCTGGCGGCTTTTTACAGCAGCAATATGTTCTTTGACCCTTTCTGCGATGGTCCGCTTTGTTAGGCCTATGTATGAACACATTCGATAATACGTCGTTTGGTGACGTCATTGCCATCTATTCAGTCCCTTTACAGGAAACCAAACGGACACGCCTATTTTTGCAGTTAATACAATGTTTTACAGATGCAATTTAAATGTGAAATAATTCGGGCTAGTGAGCGGAGTCGAGATAGCTTAGTTGCTCAGAGCGCCTGGACAGCGCTTTTATATCCCATAGTTATGAATAGAAGAAGAAGATATTCCATAAAAGTATCTATATCTCATTAATTTGTTAACAAAAATATACAATAATTCTGTCAAACCCTGGTTCGGCATAATCCGTGGGTTTGATCCAAAGATCAGTAACTTGCATAGTGCACAAGTCCCAATAGAGAGTCGTCTAGATTCAAACTAGGTACTAAAATAGTTACTGATGCGTTAACGAAGTGTTCTTTAGTACGGAAACTGAAGCACTGTTCTCAGAGGACGAGGTCAGGTTTAAAGGAGGTCGGATGGAACCATACAATTAGATGGATTCATATCCAACTCAGTTCATACTGAGTATTTACAGGTACACACTCTTATAGGAACATTGTAGGGCAGAAATAAATTAGGTAAATAAAATTATAAACCATTAAACAACTAAAGTTACAATATTAAATGGAAAAAGAATACGGTCGCGAACAGGATTCGAACCTACGCCTCCCGGATAAATACTCCAGGCGCTCTGACCACTAAGCCATCTCAGGTTCGAATCCTGTTCGCGGCCGTATTCTTTTTCCATTTAATATTGTAACTTTAGAGTTCGATAAGCATGCGTTAATGCTTTTCAAAGATTTATCTTGCATTAGACAACTACTTAAGGTCATAAAATTAAATTATTAATTCGAAATATTTTATTACGTGCATTTATGAAGGATAAAGAAGACATATCAAATTTAATATTCATCTTTTTTTGGCAATAATAAAAAATATGACCCTCATCTGTTATGAGTATAATTCAATTAATTTAACAACGTTTAAATTATTTTTTATTAACCCACTTCCAAAAAGGAGGAGGTTACCAATTCGGCTGTATGTTTTTAAAGTTTGTTATCTCAGAACTCCGTCATTTATGAACCGATTTGGAAAATATTTTTTTTTATTTGAAAAGAATATACTTTCAGATTGGTCCCATTTAAAGTTTATGAAAATTGGTTTGGTATTTTGGTATTTAAATCAAAATAACTGAAAAATAATACGTCGTCCAAGTAAACGAAATGGTGTATTTTGCTTTCTTGTGACTTTCCAGTGGTGTTTACGGTCTCTAGAGTCTCTATAGTTTTAATGAACTGCCTATTTTGCAGCTTCATCATCAGATGATGATGATGAAACCGGAAGATAAGCACCGGAACTCCGTCATAATTTTTTTGCTATTTAATACATTTTTGTGTAAGCCCGCATTCTCAAACGTTTCTTTTTACACGACTGCCCAAAAGAAAGGAGTGTATCTAAGTATGTATATTTGTATTTAAGTATGTTTGTGAGTTATTTTACCTATTCCACCAAAACTTCTAAATACTTGAACTGATTTCGATATATGGGGTATCGTTAGAATCCTTATATTATCCCGTGAGTAACATAGGCTAGTCAGGTTTTAATTTAATTTTTTAATTAATTTCATCTTGTTTTACGCATTTCACTACTCTCTTTTTTGAAATAGCCTTAGATCTAGATTTCCTACTTTGATATAGGCGCTTCTCTTACTCTGTAAATATAACATGGATATATATTACAGCTTGATGATAGCTTGTAGAATTCTATCTCAATTCAACATTCAAAAAAAGAACATCCCATAACTCATCTAAAACGATACCCATCATCAAAACTGATACCAAATACAACAGTTAATTCTGTTATTGTTAATCACAAAAGTTTGGCCCCAAAACCAAGATAAATACTGATTTATATCGAAATCTCGGCGTGACAAACGAATTTATTACACAATTTGGCTTAATTGAAACTCAACAATATTAAATTAACAGATTTAGTTCAACTGGAATGGATTTCGTGTTTGGTAAACAAGAGCTGGAATCGATTGGGAAGACTCATCTAGCTGTAAATTTGTTTTGAAGTGTTCGATACTGAATCGAGGGGGTTTATACTTGCCATTAATAGCTATGGTATCTGACAAGACAAAGGTCACAGGTAAAAAACAAAGGCGCGGACTATTCGATATTTTGTTCGTATTAGAAACTAATTATCATTTATATCTGCGAAGGAAACATTATGAGGAAACCAGCATACTTGAAAGAAGTTTTCGGTGATGTGTAAGGCCATATCAAAGGATTACGGGTGGTATATTTATTTATACTTCTAAGTATAGTACCTACATATGGTGGACTTAATACCATATGGCATTATCTATCAGTCAACCTTTCGGGTTTGATTCCCGGGTCGGGCAAAGTGTTATTGATTTTTTCTGTTAGAGAATTCTCAGTACCCCCAGCAACGCCCTAAGCCGAGGCTCGTGTACCGCAGGGGACGCCCTTAGTGCCGTGTTTCTTAGTTTGTAGTTTAGAAAAATATGCTCTGGCATCAAACTGCCTCGCCTTAGCTATTGTCGGGTTACGCAAGAACTGATTCTGTATATTTCTCATAAATACATACTTCCTTTACATATAGACAGCTGTTTAATAGAATCTTTTTACGACACGTGATTTCAACGATAGCGTGCAAAGGGGTCAATGTATAAATGCTAAGGATTCATTTAAACCATAATTCAAATTTATACAATAATTTCATTTTTTTATTATTTTCACCGTTCAAGGAGCAGTTGTCGTCTTGTTAGTACTATTTTAATTACAAATAATTTGTTTCCATTTAATTCTTAGCTTAAGTGAATGTATTTGACTTATATATTAACCCTTTCAAAGGCAATTACCTAATAATTTAGGACCTTATATTTGAAATACATGATACCTCTTCCATATATCCCGGGAGTTGTATATCCTTTTCTCTTGAACTTTGTGTTATTTATGGGCACAAGCAGTACAAACGTACCCCTACTTAGCCACTACCTACCTTATGGTAATGGATTCTGTCTTAGAGTGTGTGTGATCCGTAATGGGGTAAGCAGAGACAGTAGTAACACATGAAACTGCTGGACATTATGGTTCGTGCTTACTTTTTTTTTACAAACACAAGTAAAACTTTAAAAAATGGGAGATTGTAATCGTGCTATGTACTACTTGTGGGTTCAATTACCGGATCGGGCAAAATGTAATTGGTTTTTTTGTCAGGAAATTCTCAGAAGCAACGCGGATTATAGGATTTTGTCCGGTTGATGGCATTAAGCTAACCACCTATTAAATGGGACTTAATAAAAGCATTGATAAAGTGTGGCTATACAACTATGTACACCTCTACCTACCCCATCAGGAATACAAACGTGATATAATGTTATGAAAATTGTCTTAGAGAGAACAGAAATGTTACCGGCTTCTGCTCGCAACTTCGTCTGCGTGGACTGGAGAATTAGGTCCAGCCGGGATAAAAAGTATTTGATATTTTAATCCAGGTTATTAACTATCTGTTCACCAAATTTCATCTAAATCTGTTGAATAGCTATTGCGTGAAAGAGTAACAAAGATCCATGTATCCATCCTTCATCATCGTCATCATCATTGCGGCCCAAGTAATACACATGTTTGGGCGTAGGCCTCCTCCAATTTCCTCCATTCTTGGCGGTCTTGAGCCCTCGCCATCCAATTCGGTCCTGCGTGTCGCCGAATATCGTCCACCCAACGCTTGGGTGGCCGTCCCCGCGGTCTCGTGTTTTTCTTTATCCATTCGAGCAATGTGTCCCGCCCATGTCCACTTACGACTAGCTATAATGGACACTATATCTTTGAGTTTCGTCTTGGTACGTATCCAATCGTTCGTCTTACGGTCACGTAAGGAGATTCCGAGCATAGCTCTCTCCATTCCTCGCTGCGCTACTCTGAGCTTTTCTGCAGACATTTCCGTAAGAGTCACAGTCTCTGCTGCATATGTGAATACCGGCAACACACATTGCTCGAAAACCTTCGCCTTTAACGCTATGGAAAGCTTACCGCAGAAGATACGGCTATTTGCACCAAAAGCTGCCCCTGCTTGAGAGATGACGGATCTCTCTGGACCTCAGCAGTTTGGTTTTTCCTACCCAGTGTAAACTTATATCCGAGATAGATATAGTCATTAACGACTTCGACAGGCAATTGGTAGTTCTGTGTATCCATCCTTACTACCTTTGAAACGTCATGCGATTTAAAGGTATTTATTGCGCGTTAATTAATGTAAGTATAAAATAATAAAGATGTTTAATATCCAATCCTCTCTCAATGGACCAGTATTTCACAAAAATACACACAAACTCACACACACACACACACAAAGAAACAAACCCTACCTTTCAGTACAAAAATAAAACAGAGTACCACCGGTACTAAGTCACCGGAAGTAGCTGAAAACAGCGTCGCGTTTCTGCCACTAACAGTAGCGGATGTTACTGGATTAGCAGGTGAAATGGCTCCTAAAAATTATTACGCTCTTACATACTCGGAAATGAACGTGGAGGAGAATTTTATTTTCACGTCGTAGGAAAAATAAGAAAATGTTTTGTGTTGAAAGATGTGTTGGTAATATTGCCTTTTTCTAACATTAATATAACATAGCATCGGGCCTGTATTCTTTGATGGAGTAGGCAGAGATGTACACAGTTGTACACACACATGTCGCCAATTGACATAATATGTCAATCGAACGGATTGATTTTCAAGAGTTAGCCTTATGATCTTCCTACAGAATTGTATCTAGTAGATAGTAATAGGCTCTCCATCAAGACAAGGGACTAATAACTTCATCAGTGAAATGTGGGTATACAGTATACCTCTACCTTAGCCGATATCCGCTGTTAAAGTGGAAGTGAAAAGTAAATCTGAATTCCAGTGGCCTTTAAGAAAGATTTTGATCCTTAAATCAGAAAGCACGGTAGGCCAGTGGTAAAAAAATCAATACAAGATACGATAAACAAACAATAAACAATATTTATTCGTTCAAGACTTAAACCTATTTACAAAATTGAACCTTATATTGGGTTAAGTAAGAGGCAAGATACAATACATGTGCAACTGGGCTTAAACTAGGAAGATTCCTGTGCTATAAGCACCAGTTGCTTTCGTCACCACCGTGTTCGAGCAGCCATTTTACGATTGTAGTGCGATGCAAAGGTAAGTATTCCAATTTTAATTTAATTATAAGTAAATGTTTTAGTTTAATTATATTCCCTTGCATGCAGGCTTGTACGCCTGGCCAGCTCAAGGTCAACATTTTACCACGAACTTGCGGCCTACCATGCTATCACTAGGCCATCATAGAACATATTTTAAATCTTGAAATTCCAACTGAAGATACTTAACAATTATTAATTAAAGGTCGGACTCACGACATCGCCGCGGACTTAGCTCATGACTAAGGGCTCCGTTCGAGCTCAACAAACCCGACTCGTTTAAACCCGAAGAATACGTGAGTAGTAACTGGTAAACAATAATTAATATGCCTCACGAAAGTAAATAAACAATGATTAATTAAAGTTATTTTACAGCTGATCTTTTAAGACGTTGGTAATGAATACAGAGATTTATTTACTAAGCGATGCAATTTTTGTTTTATCTCACTTACAGATAAGGTGAAAGGGACTCGTTGCTAAGTTACAGCTGCACAGATCGATCGATCGAGGTTAAGCTATGCTTGCCACGGTTGGTCTGTGGATGATCAACATTTCATATCAAGATCCCTCCGTGCCTCGGAGAGCACGTTATACCGTCGGTCCCGTTTGGCAAATAAATATCTATGGCAGCCGTTAGGGGTAGTTGAAACCTTACCACGAGATGTCGTGATATCCAGTTACTCTGATAGGCAGTCGCTCCATGTGATATTAAGCTGCATCCGGTTAGACTGTAAGCTGACCCCAACTAAACTGGGAAAAGGCTAGACAGACTGGTTATAGATGAGGCAATTTGTTGTAGATTTTTTTCTTTGTTAGGTTATATTCTTATTTTTTATTAAACAACTACCTCGTTGTTCTAGTTTCTGCAAGCGCGGCTGCTTAAGGTCATGGGTTCGATTCCCGGGTGGGGAAAGTGTTATTGGGTTTTATTGTTAACACATTCTCAGTTTCTTTTTATTTCTTTCAATTCTCAGCCCGGAGTTAGGAAGTCGGCGGTTGTCTCTTACGGAGTCGCTAGCGGCAAAGACCGATACATGCTGCAAGCGTTCAAAGACTACCTTTTTTTTTTCACCGCCACGGGTTGACGGAATGGGGTATGTGGGGCTCTAACCCACTAAAACCCCCCCATGAGCAGTCCTCCGCCGAGGTGGGGCAAGACACGGTCGCGCTAGCATTCACCGTCTTGCCCCGGCGGTAGGCTCAGCCAAGCCGGGCCAATACGCTATGAGGGAGGTGACCTCGCTCACCAAGGCCACCTCCCAGCCGCATATGTGGTGCCGTGCAATCTGGCGAAGTGTCCCCCGACTCTTCACCGGTGACCCCCACTACGGAGGATGGAGGAGGTGGGCAAATTGCCCCCTCAGCCTTGCTGTTCTTCTGCGGTGGATCGGGTCTACCAGGACGGCATTCTCCCTGACACGATGCGCGGCCTCCTTCTGCGACATAACCTCTTCGCAGAAGGAGACAACAGCCTCCCACAACCTCTCACCGCCAAGCATGACGTTTACCACGCTTGGCAGAGAGAGATCACGGCCAATTACGGCCGAAAATGCGTGTCGCTGCGGGGCCCATGCGACACACACTTCCAACGTGTGGAGCGCTGTGTCCTCCGGGGCGCTGGACACTGCAGGCCGGGGAGGTCTCCGGTCTCGCGATCTGGTGCAGGTACTTTCCGAAACATCCGCAGGTGCTTTCCGGACGAAAGCACCTGCACCAATGGGAAAGTCAACGACCCGAAGGACTGCCTCAACCCACCTTTGAAGGACCGGGCGGACGGCATCAACCGTCCGCTGCCCCGGGACCGGTGGGGCAAGATCTTCTGTCCACCGCCGCAACAGGACGTCTCGCACCTGCATCCGCATGCGCCTCACCTCCTCCCACGCCGGAGGCTCCCCACGAGATCTCCTCGCCGCCACGATGTGGTAAACTTCGGCGAGGATCTCCGCCTGGAGCTCCCAGGGAGGGTCACCGACCAGCACGCATGCCGCCGCCCAGGACACCGTCCGGTAACTGCGGATCACCCTCCCCCGGACGTCGCAACAGGGTCTTGTTACCGCGGTTGAGGGCGTCCACCCAGACCGGTGCCCCGTACAGGGCCATACTCCGGATAACTCCGGAGTACAGCCGACGGCAGTTGGCGCTCGAGCCACCCACGGTGAGCAGCAGCCTCCCCAAGGCTTCAAAGACTATCCATGGTAACCACTAACAACCAGCTAACGGTATGCTGTATAATGTACTTTACAGATAAAAAAATTAAAATGTAACGCGTAGCCAACCTAAAACTAGCAACACCTGCAAAACAAAACATTTTCCTACAAAATATTGCCATGTATTAAATCTTGCCTGTCCACATTTCGGCACGTACGGGCAACACTATGGGTCATGGTTGTTGAACGGGCCTTACAATGTTTGCTCACACTGTTTAAGCGGCGACTAAGGGATTACGTCACAATGATGACGCACCTGTGTAATGACATGAAACTGTGTAATGTTTGACTTTGCATCAGTGTGAGTGACAGGTTGTGGTGATATCCTATAAAATGACATGTAAATCACCAAAATCTAGGAAAGAAAATATCAAAATCTGTACAGATTGCCAGAATCCGGTCAAAACATTGTATAAAATTAACGAAACGGATAATACCACAAATGGTCTATATCACAAACGGGACTTTTATGAAACGTCCCGTTTGTGATTTTAATTTTTAATGTTCCTTACTTTTACAGTATGACTATTACGTGGATGATTTCGTGGTCGAGAGCGCGTCTGCTCTTAGTTGTACCACGTGTCGCGGGTTCGACTCCCACACGGAAAAAATATTTGTAAAGCCCTTCACTATAACAAAAAAATCAAAAGATATTTGTATTTGGAATGTAAGCCTTTAAGATAGGAATTAATGATTCGTAAATTTAAAGTCTGATGATTGAAAAACTTTTCAATGCAGAGTACAGGTAATCAAAGATTTCCTTGAATCCCAAAATTTTTCTGGGTCAAATTCTCACTTTCTTTCTTTCCTGCGGTTGAAACTAGCCAAGTCTCAGAGTTGTTCAAGTCACCCTTAAACCTGTGACTTGACTTAGCAACTGCTATTAGTTAACAATAACCGGGAATAATGGTTTAACGTGCTTCCGAAGCACGGAGACGCTCAGGTGAAGATGTACTATCGCGGACACTCCCGCCTGACCACCACTAAGTTATTTTTTGCTTGCAGTCAATAAATAGAAGCGCTCTGTAGCGCTAATTTGTCCTTGAATTTGGCGGGGGCCAAGGTCAAATTAGATCGTCCTTAAAATTCTCAAAAAGGAGTACACGTGATGCGTCACTAAGCTGAGCAGTGCAGATTGCAACTAATTACGTTCTCGCTTTCCTAATAGGCGAACACTTTAAGGGGGCATAGCATGGCGCCGGCGCAGGATTTAGACAAAAAAAATTAAGTGGTCAGGCGGAAAAGGCCGCGATAGTACCTACCAGTCACGCATTTACAGACCAACCGTGTCTACCGTTGTTTTACCTCAACGATCGGTTATCGACCATAGTAAAAGTTCTCATTCATTAATTTATTTATTCAATAACAATTTACATTGTCTCTGAAATTACAGTGAATTACACACATAACATAACAATAATAGAAAAATTCATTCAATTCAAATTATAATCTAATCCATACTAATTATATATATTATAAATACTAAAGTAACTCTGTTTGTTTGTTTGTTACATTTTCACGACTAAACGGCTGAACGGATCGTAATGAGATTAGGTAAGGTGATAGATTGTATCTTGGGGAAGGACATAGGCTACATTTAGTAGCGCAGAATAAGTCGCGGGCACCAGCTAGTGAAATAATAAAATTCTCATAAATAAAGTTCACATCGTATTAAATTAAATTAAAAACAAGTGTCAAAACATCTCACGTATACTTATTTTAAAATGATCACCTCACTGAAATCTCGTCCGCATTTCAGTATGTGGTCCTCACTTTTCAGTGCTTCGCTTCAACAATGTTTGTTCAGACAAGATAATGTGTTTCCGTGAAAAATTGTATCACAGTCTGCCACCAATGTAATGACTCGTTTGCACCGAATAGTCCTCGTGGCTTGCAGTTTGATATTTGAATTTAACTTTTTTCTTGTCTGTTTGTTAAATTGTTAAATTGCTTCTTCTTCTCTCTCTTCTTCACTGTATTAAGATTACTACCTGTAATGATAGATGTATGTTTGGGATATAAATAAATAAATAAAATCATGAAAACGAGAAAAAAAACCGTATTTCTATAGGAAATACAAATTTCAATTTGAATATGGCATGGAGTACCTATGGAATATGGTATCCCAAGATTTCTGCAGCAACGGGATTATGTCACTACCTACAAGATGGCAACAAGTTATCGAATAAATGGGCACTTATATAATGAAAGAAAAAATCGCCGAAAAATTTATCGCCGAAATGTTTGTACGCGCATAACTTCCAAACGACTGCACCTAATTGGATAATTTTTTTTGTGTTCGTTATTGCCAGGACAAGGGTTTGTATAAAAAATAATTAAAAAAAACGAACCGAAAGAAAATTGTGGTACGAAGTTCGCTGGGTCAGCTAGTTATAATTAAATTTAATTAAACTTTGAATAAAAAAATGTCTTGAATCTATATATAAAATACAAAGAAACTTTTTCCCCGACCAAATGCATTTGACAAAAATATTGGCAGCGGTGGGATTCGAACCCACGCCTCCGAAGAGACTGGTGCCTTAAACCAGCGCCTTAGACCGCTCGGCCACGCTACCTATATTTCTAATTCCCAATACATTGCCCTTTTCCTCTAACATCTTATATATTTTTTATTTAGCTGACCCACTTAGTATTATCAAACCTATAATATGTCGTAAATTTCCAAAACAAGGGCTTTGATCTGCGTGCTTCCAATGAGATAAGGGTCTTTTTTTATAGGATATGGGGCAACCGAGCAGACGGCTCGCCTGATGCGAATGTAAGCGATTACCGCCGCCCATTGACACCCGAAACCCCAGAGGTGTCACAAGTGCGTTGCCGGCCTTTTAAAGAGTTTGGGCCTCCGGTACCCTCACTCACTCGGCGAAACATAGCGCAAGCGTTGTTTCACACCGGTTTTATGAAAGGCCGTGGTATCACTCCGGTCGAGCCGGCCCATTCGTGCCGAAGCATGGCTCTCCCAGGGTAGTCCTGTAGTAGCTCTTATAATAAAGAACATAGATCGTAGACGATAGTATCGTAGTATCACGCCTGTATTTCTCGAAGGGGTACGCAGAGGTGGACATAGTTATAACCCACATTTCAACAATGCTGTTATTATTTCTAATCCAAACTCCAAGCTGCTACTGAGAATTTCGAACATAAAACACAATAAAACATTGCCCGACCTGGCAAATTAACCTAGTACCTTATGCTCCACAGTCGCGCTTGGGACCAGTAAACCTAAAAGGCAACTAAAATAAAAAATAAAATACAATATTGCCAATACAAATTTATGGACTAATGCACGCCGCAAGAGTCCATAAATTAGTAGGAAAATAGAAAATAAAGAAAACTAAACCAAATACCTTTATAACAATGCGGATACTGCCTACGTGCGCATTAGGTATTTTGAGGTTTTCAGCACATTCAGTTATTATTTTCATATACAGTTTATAATGCATTAATGATATCAATAAAATATTTTTGGAGTTGCTTATGAAAATTAGGAGATTTGTTTACGTACAATTGTCTCGTTGGTCTAGTGGTTGCAAGGGCGACTGCTGCACATGAGGTCCTGGGTTCGATTCTCGGGTCGGGCGAAGGATTATTGGGATTTCTGCTTAAAAATATGGTCGGGCAAAGTGTTATTATTATTTTTTTTTGGTAATTTTCAGTAGCAGTACCCCTTCGATGGGAATAACCTCACCCACCACCTATTACTTGGAACTTAGTAATAATGGCATAGATAAAATGTGGGTACACAACTGCTGGTGTGTACTGGTGTGTGGTCTCCGCCTACCCCTTTGGTGAATACAGGCGTGATGCTATTAAAGAGAAACTTTATATGCGGCGCCCGGCCTTTGGGGATAAGACCGGGGAGTGTGGGATTCCTAAAACCACCCCGACGGTCACTATTAACGAATGGCCCCTCCATTTCCTAATGGTGACCACCGGCACATAACAGACCAGCTCCAGTACCCCCTTTGCAATGCTTTTTAAGGCACATCCCTGTGAAGACTGTAAATGGATATTACCTAAGCCTCGTTGAGCACGGTAGCACGTGACCACTGTATCACCGTCTTCTCTGAGGTCACTTGATGGGCAAACAGAGTCCCCTCTCTTAGCATCCGCGCCCCAAAGGCCCGACTGCCTTAAATCATACATGTGGGGTTTTGGTAGTTAGGTAAATGCGGTTGCCTCCTCGACGTCTTCTCCGAGCAGGAGCAGCCCTCTCAGGATCCCGCTCGGTGGCCTTTTTCTGAACCATAATGGTCTCGCTAGCGGCCATTTCAGTTTAATGAGTGTACCAGCACTGCCGGCAGAGACTGTGACAGCCGCTAAGCGGCTCCCGCAGGGCTCTCTTCAAACGTTTCAACGCTCAGTGGCAATTTTGCGTGGTCTCTCGCTCAACCCTGTTCAGGTACTCACCGAAAGCTTTATTAAAAACTTTCCTTACGTACCTGAACAGTACGTACATACACGTATGTATCCTGTATATGTATCTACGAAAATACGATATTTGTTATTAATGACAATAATTAAGCTCGCTGGCAGACCTCTATTTGTTTTATATGTTACCATAACAAATAAAAAACTTAAGCATTAAAATATGCTAACGTCATCTGCCGAATATTTCACAAAAATAAAAACAGGGGTCGAAATCTCTCTCAGGGGTGTGAAATCGAAATTACTGTAGTCGCCCCTCTACTGCGTCGATTTCAAAAAAATATGTCCCAAAAACATTTGGTGTTTGATAGGCGTATTGTCAAATTTATTGCTATTGCTCTGCCGAACGTGATGTTTGTACTAAATTGATATTTTTGGTCCTTCGGGACTGCGTGCTGTTTTGGTTTTTCTATCCAAGTTTTATACTTTGACCGGAACTACTCTGCAGCTTATTTTGAGAAGAGGAAGAGCAAGATGGTATATATACTCCCAGCAGCCGTATTTCGGTCATAGCGGCCTATCTCTACGGAAATTAGTCATGTACGCGGATATTATTATACTCGTAGAGCACGAGTGTATGTGCTAACGTTGGTTCAATTCCTTCGCTGTCATAGTCTGATGGAATGGCAATCCGACAAGACTGGAGAGAAATCAGGCGCAGAACTGATGTCTTCATATACTCTTCTAAGCACACCAGCAACTTCCTAACTCGGGGCTGCTACTGAAAATTTCCTAAGAAAAAAATCCAATAACACTTTGCCCAACCCGGGAATCGAAACCAGGACCTCAGCTCAGCAGTCGCGCTTGGGACCACTAAACCAACGAGGCAGTCCAGTCAGAGAGGTGTAACCACAGCTATTTCATGATTTACAAAAACAATAAGTCGTGAATAATATTTAAATAACACCGATACATTTTCATGAAATATAAACACACACGTTTCGTCCATACTTCACAAATGCAAATTCGTTTCCATGGCAAATGTTCAAAAAATAACGACATGTGCATTTTATAGGTTTGCACCAATAACTTGTAGAGGACATAGATTTTGGGGATTTTTATTAAAGCTTTAGATCTTTATAAGGAGTTATGAAACATACGAGTAATAGTACTTTTTAAACTTTCGCGATCCGAACACATAATTATTGAATTCATACGGGACTTATCAATCAATCAATAATTTATTGCGTTCCTTAATGTACATAAATGGTCTTAAAAATATAAAAATACAGAAGCATTATGGACCCTGTCGGGCACAGCAAAAACTTAGGAGAGAGGAAGAGGGCTAAGCAGTTATCAATTTATATCTGTTAGTACACATAAGTCTAAAATCTTATTTTATATTTATATGTATTAAGTAAACGTGTAAGAAATATTATATTTGTATTTAATATTATATGTTTAAGTAGGTATTAAACTTATTTATTTTACATGGATGTATCTTTATTTAATATTATTTGTGTAGTTTTATTTGTAGTATTTTATTTAGTTTGTAGTTGTATTTAGTATTTTTATTTGCAATGTGTTTGATTTACATATTTATTTCTTAATCGCGACTCGTGACCACGATCAATGCAACTTGATCGAAACGTCGAGGTAAATAAATATTATCCTTTTAGCGCGATTAAGTCCCGTTTGAATTCAATAATTATGCGAGTAATGTTGTTATTTACGTTTCAATTTATTTTCACTTCTCAGGTAGGAATAGGTAGGTTACGAAAAACAACTTAATTGACAATGACACATTTAATATCAATAGAAATAGATGAATTTGCCTAGCCTTTTCGCAATCACATTGGGGTCGGCTTCCAGTCAAACCGAATGCAGCTTAATACCAGTAGTTTACATCTGCCTGTCCGATCTCCACAACCCAGTTAGGTACCGGGTAACACGATATCTCGTGGTATGACTGGTTGTCAGACATTCAGGCCTTGACTACCCGTAACGACTGGCATATATCAGATATAAGAAATTTTAGAGACACTTTAGTTAAAAGAAATTTTAAGCTATGAATCTTATTGAGCTTGCGTTAATCTAAAAGTCTAAATAAGATAGTATTAAGTATTGTATTTGAATACGCCACTGCACTTTATTTTATTTACCTGTGCCTACGGTTTATGTACATTCACATTTTTTAACAAATCAGTCTATTCATGTCGGTAGTATTAATTTTAACCTCAATGTGCACTTTAACCAACACGTGACAGACAAGAATCATCAAACTTTTGTTACAGTGATCAATAAACTCTTTATTGAATAGATTCAGGCGTTACTTTGCGAAATTCCATTACAATGGATGCAAATAAATACAATATCTAACTACTTCCACAAAATTGAGGTTAGTCATGCATTACCTGTGCACCGGTGCTCGGCTTGGCTCTGTGGCGGACACTGCACGGTCTAACAGCTCCTGATGATGCCCCGTGGAGGGGCGAAACACGTGTAGAGTAGTTGGTGGTAGTCGGAATTGTCACCGCTTGCGTATGTGCATATATATGCGGGAGGGCGGTGTACAGGTACTGCATGACTACCCTCAATTTTGTGGAAGTAGCTAGATATTGTATTTATTTGCATCTATAATAAACTCTTTTGTTTACTGTATGTAGAGTGAAAGTACTGTATGCAATTCCCCTTGTGCTAGGTTATGTAGGGTCATCAATAGCTGTACTGACAAAATTGATCTACATCATAACACCCTCGGTATGATGAAATCTGTTTTCTTCGGGTTAATTAACTGCCTCGTTGGTTTAGTGGTCCGTAGCGCGACTGCTGAGCAGGAGGTCTCGGGTTCGATTCCCGGGTCGGGTAAAGTGTTATTGAGTTTTTCTGTTAGGAAATTCTCAGTAGGAGCCCGGAGTTTGGAAATGTGCCCGGTTGATGGCAATAGGCTCACCACCTACTTGCTACATGGGACTTAATAACAGCATTGGTGAAATGTGGGTGTACAATTGTGTACACCTCTGCCTACCCCTTCGGGGAATACAGGCGTGATGCTATGTATGTAATTAATTTTGAGTAATGATATACTTTAAGAAAATTTTTTGAAAAGCATTAAGTTATTATATTAAATCGAAAAAGAATACGGTCGCGAACAGGATTCGAACCTGCGCCTCCCGGATAAATACTCTAGGCGCTCTGACCACTAAGCCATCTCGACCTCTGCTCACCATATATTTGATATATTTTATTTTACATTTTTACAAAAAAAATATGTAATGATGGTTAGACCGTGCAGTCTCGGTGATGGACGTTGCACGGTCTAACAGCTCCTGATGATGCCTCGTAGGGGGCGAAACACGTGGAGAGTAGTTGGTGGTAGTCGGAATTTTCACCGCTTGCGTATATGCATAATATATTTGCGGGCGGGCGGGCGGTGCACAGGTAATGCATGACTACCCTCAATTTTGTGGAAGTAGCTAGATATTGTATTTATTTGGATCCATTGTAATGGACTTCCACAAAGTAAGCCTGAATCGATTCAATATGTAATTTAGTTTAAGTTTATTAGTTTAGCGTACGTTACTGTCTATTTTTTATATGAGGTGTTTACCTATAAGTAATTGTTACACTGTTATTCCATTTTTATTTCTTGTGTAAAACCTTTAGTATCCTAAGTGTATCAATTGTTGGTAAACCTAATAAATAAAAATAAGAGTTTTCTATCTAAGTCACCCTCGCAACTACTAACAAATATAGTGTACAGCTAACTAAACTACATACCTATACCCAAAACTGTACCGAAACTTCCCTACCATTCATGTATTATTCTTCCCTATAGTACGCAGATATATATAAACCCAACAGCACTACAAAATTCCGTATAACTAAAGCAACGCTACCTAGAATTTCGTACCGAGTATTCTAAAGTAAAGGGATTCGCAGGGAAATGCAAAATTCCGGCTATTTTCTAAACAGTACCTCTGTGTCTGGACTGCTAGATCCCCTACTAGTAGTTTTAACTTAAATTCTAGATAGGTTTGTTAAATTCTATACCATTTACTTCGAGTTCACATAATAATGATTAGGTAAAGTAATAAAACAAAATGCTATGAGGAAAGAGGCTACAAAAGATCATTTCATGTACAATAAAAAATATTTACAACTTATATTAAAATTGTTTTCTTTATTCTTTCTTTCGTGGTACCAAGTTTTCCTAATGATGTACTCATTACGTCTCATCAAGACCTATACTTAACAACAGGCTGCCCGACCGCGATACATGACAACTTTGTGATTAATCGTGGTCTAACAAACTCTCATGTCTGTATTTAATTAGCTATTATTAAAAGTACCCAATACCTGCCTACCTTATCTCCTATTTTATTTTCTACTTAATGATATCTACACTAATAATATAAAGAGGAAAGATTTGTATTATTGTGTGTAAACAACAAATAAACTCAAAAACTACAAGCCCGATAAAAAAAAAAAATTCGCCATTAAAATGCTACATTATTCCTGAGTAACATAGGCTATAATTATTATTGGAAAATATTAGGGATCCCTACTAAAACTTCAATAATGTAATCCAAGGTGTAAATAAATTAGCCATAAAATGTCTATATCGCATGCGCTGCGGAAACTATTTATGATAGAACAAAAAAATCTTCTACAATGTTAAAGAACATCGAAATCTACAAAAAACATCGTTTTTATCCCAAATGTTAAAAAAATCAATATCTACTCGTGCAAAACCGGGCGGACCCTAGTCATATAATAATCTTTTAATCTCTCAGAAACTTTAAATGTTTTATTACTAAACTCATAAACGGTTAAACCCGTAAATCGTACCTTGGTTCTCCTACTAGTCTCTTTTGGTAATGTTTAATAAGTTATTATATAAATGTTTAATAAGTGTTTTATTCACCCTTGACATTGGCAGAATCATCGACAACACAATGAGGTAAGAATCATCTAAAATTGGAATTGGAAAAGTACCGAAACTATGGCGCGAAGCAGCAATTCATATACGGTGCTACTTACGTACTTTGATAAGTAGTAAAATAAAACAAATATAAAGATGTTTATCCGTAGGGAATCTCGACAGTTGTTTACAATCACGAACCCTTAGTACCATGTGGCCAGACCACAGTCATACAGTGGCCACTTTTCTGTTTTTTGTTCTCCATTCAATATTCTGTTTACTCCGTTTTTGTAACGGACACACTCATATGTTGAGTACTGGCTCAGATCTAAGAAACGAAGGATATGATGATATAAACATACTGAACCGAAACTTTAAAAATACAAAGTCACATAGGTACCTACTTTTAAATAAATGAAGTCAGTTCTTAAAGATTTTTTGCAATTTAGATTGCATTATATTTAGCAGTCGCGTGCGAGATTAAGAAAGTCTTTAATGTCAATATCCGAATGTCTTGTATATGTATGTTAATGTCTTGTATACATACAAACATAAACTCACGCCTTTCTCCTATGGGGATAGGCAGAAACTACAGAAAGCCGCCTGCTACGATCCTTACATATTTAGCCTTTTGCTTCGTCCACGGTCATACATCTTGTCATACATGCGTGGCGGTTGCAAGTATACCTTTTTGGAGGCTATTCTTCTAGGATAGGATCTACTTATACCTGCCTAATATCTTGTATATGTATGTTAATATCTTGTTTATGTTGTACTAGCGATCCGCCCCGGATTCGCACGGGCACGCTAATTGTTATTACTGAAATAAAATATAGCCTCTAAAATATATACTCAGTTCTAATATTAAAATGTCGGTTGAGTATTTATCGAGTTTAATTCTTACAAAAAAAAAACAATCAAAAAAGCAAATCTTTCCTCTTTACCATATTAGTATAGAAGTATAGATACAATACAATAGTATTGATACCATACCAGAAAGCACTAAAAACATTAGTGTCTAAAAATGCTAACTAAAAATGATTTTTTTTTTGACATTGTGTTATTAACGTAAATATTTAATTTTAATAACAAAGATAGGAACATTTTTTTTTAGGAAATGTTCGTTATTCATAGACACTTTTTTTTAAATACATTACTATTGTATAAATTCACGTCAAGTTGTGTTATTGAAGCCCATCACTGACCGTCAACACATCGTTTTTATTTCTTCAATCCTAGACCAGAACTCTCATGTCCAGTTAATAGGGACTTTTGTTGGTACCACTTGAAGCACGAGCCACTTTCACTGTAGCGAAATGAAAAGCTCTAGTTTATTGGGGCCTGTTTATTTGCGTTCCATTTTGACGTTTTCACTAGTGGTCCTTAGGTCCGGCGTAGGTAAAATGAAACCGGTCTTTTCAGAATTGTCATTTTACGTAGCTATAAGGTTAAATAGATAACTTTAACTTGAGTTTTAAACAAGAATACAGTTTTTACACGACTGTCCAAAAAAAGAAGTGTTGTTTTTTTTAAGTTAATGTATGTATGTATTCCTCCATAACTTCTAAATGCCTGAACTAATTTCGATGTCTGTAATATACGCTAGTAAGATTTTTAAAAATGGCGGCGGGTTTTTTTTAATTCATTTAATTTGTCTGTGATTTCTTTCTTCGTTGTGACGACCTTGTTTAGGCATTTCTAATACGTAGAGTACCTACTCGCCATCTTTTTATCTTTTTTCGTAATATTAAAATAGAGACAGATTAATACCAGATTAAACTCGTTCCATCCAATAAAAAATATCATATTAGTATTACCAGCATGAAGAAATATTATAATAACATCTCAGATAAACAGCTGACACATTCTTACCGCTCTAAAAGCACTAGAAGTATTTCTGCAAATCAGAAAACTCGTTAAAAAGTAATGTTCCACAAGCCTTAAGTATTTCAAAGCAAGACAAACTTCATAAAGCGAAATATGTGAGAGCGTCATCGCTCAGACAGCTCCGGAGTTTCACTGGGAATTTTAGAGATTCTTCACAAGAACAGCGTGGCGTCGCGCGTTTTGTAATATTTGAACTGTTTATTCAAAATGTGTTTATTTTTCTGCGCGTACAACAATCGAATGCATACCTACCTATTAAAAGTTTTTTGGAATTATGGTTCTGGATAGAATTCACGTCTTGATAATGCTTGAAATCGATGTAATTTCTTGATCGGTTTATGTTTTAATTTTAACCAATTTAAACTAAATATTCGCCTTCTAGACGTCATGAAATGACTTCACATTGCACTCTTCTATGATGAACAACTTTCTAAATAGAAGAACAGAGTATTCGAAACCAGATTCTTGTTTAGATCGAAAAATTAGGCAAATATTTGTATCTGCACCATATCGCAAATTTGTATGAAACATCTTAACGGCCGACGCCTAAAGCTGTTCCAACCGCGTAAATGGAAAAAGTTTGATTGTGAGATATTTTTTTGTCAGTCCATGATTTGGACATTTTATTTTTAGTGATGTCCTTTATTTTGTATTTTGGTCGCGGGAATAGATTTTTTATTTACTTTTTGTTCATCATTATTAAAATTTTATAAGTTCTGATCAAGATGCAAGAAAGCAGTTTAGAAATTTATGTTTCCTATACATTATGTTAGATAGATAGATATACAGAGTACCTTAAACAAGAACAAAATGAATAAAAATTGTAGTAAAATAGGCGGTCTTATCGCTAATAGCAATTTCTTACAATCAACTATTGGATGGACAAATATAGTCTAAGAAATAATAATGGGCAGTTGGTGGTGTAATTTAAACATTTAATTGGACACAAAACAATGAGAATATCAATAACTAGCACATCACGCATGTATTTCCCGAAGGGGTAGGCAGAGGTGTACACATTTGTACAGTCATATTTCATTATTAAGTCCCATGTCGTGAGCCTATTGTCATCTATCGGGCACAATTTCAAAGTCCGGGCTGCTAATGAGAATTTCCTAACAGTAAAACTCAATAAAACTCTGCCCTACCCGGGAATCGAACCAAAGACCTCATGCTAGTCAGTCGCGCTTTGGACTACTAGACCAACATGGCAGTATGAATAAATTTTGTTTGTTTAATTGTTGCTATAACTAAAAAAAACTTATGATAAAGCATTAGGCTATACTTATTAATTTATAGCTTGTTGTAAAAAATACTTATAAACTGCACTACGCTTTAATTAGAAAAGTAATTTTTGTTACTATGTATGTATGTATGGGATGTACGAGTATGTTAATTCCCCTTAAAAATAAAAACGTAAAAAATCCAAATCTACCAAATTGCAGTGACGCCAAAAAATTACCAACACAGAAAATTCTAAAACTAAATCTATGCGAAATGTTCCAATGACATTCAAAGGCTTTGACAGGCATGGCCTTTGACACATTCGGATCTAATTGGGGACCGGGACGTGTCGGATGTTCTTTTGTTTCTAACTAAAATGTTGCCAACATAGATTCTGAAATAAAACTTCTATTTTTGGGTTGAACATTCGTTTATGTGTATAAAATTTAAAAGTTCATTTTTAATTATAGACTGCTGATTTGTGTTTAGCTTTAACCAATTTGGTAATCGGAGCGAATATTTTGCCCAGCACGATTGCTGAGCATGAGGTCTCGGATTCGATTCCCGGCTCGGGAACTCCCTCCTCCTTAACAGTAAACTAGTAGCAGCACTTTTAATAACAGCATTGTTAAAATTTGGGTGTACAACTGTACTTCTGCCTACCCCTGGGAATCCCTGGGAAATAAAAACGTGATGCTATGTTATAATGACAGAAATAAAAAAACTTAATTAACTGCCCAAATTAAATTTAACATATGTATATAGTATATTTGGATGAAATAGTGGTTATAATTATAGTTCAGCGCATACTAATTTGTCTGTAACTATGTACTTTTTAAATATACGAGCTAGCCCCTACGTGAAAATTAAATCGCAATGTTTGCCCGAAAGAATAGTCGATCACATGTTGAGCTTAAAGGTATATAATTCACAAAATCTGATGTACTTGATGTATTTTTCATAAATAATGTTGTAATCGCAAGAGATAACTAGAGTTATCCAATCTTAAATGAAAGACATTTTAAACGTAATTATGAAGAAGAGGCTAATGTCTGCCTGAATAGGCGAAAGTAGAATTTTATGCATTTGTAAAATTTTGTGTCACTGTCTCAAAAGTAGCTGAAGATTTTTTTTTTAAATTCTGTAGTGAAAATATCTTAATATTATTCAAAAAATTATTCCTCTTAACTAAGAAAATCAGCATATTTTTAATTAAAAATAGTGCTACCCCAAAATCTTCCCCAATTAATTCCGGCACAATATCTTAACACCGCTAATTCATCATATTCTCCCCAAGAGCTATGCTAATTCATCGTCTGGGGAGAGATTTTTCATTTCATTACTAAAATAAATTTCAGTCTAAATGGGTGTTCCCTTAATTGCATCGGTCCTGTGAATCGAATATAATTCCCTTAGGTAAGACGTATTGCACTGAGGTGTGATTAACACGTCAAAGGCGAGGGGTATTTTTTGTTTTCCTTATAGGCACTTTCTAACTCTTTCTTAATATTTTATTTGGTAGCCAGGATACAAGGACCAAATTAAAACCTGGTTGTATTTTGGTCTTTCATTTTGATCAGTGTTTTATCTGACACTGTTGTCATAAATGTGCACAGCTGATAGGGGAAATTTCACATTACCCCCATTTAGCTAGCGGATTGGTGATGGGAGTAAAGACAACTAGCTGATGCCTGCGATTTCGTCTACGCGACTAAAGATAGCCTATGTCCTTCCCCAAGATACAATCTATCTCCTTTTCAAACTCATTAGGAGCCGTTGGGCGTTTAGTTGAGAACAGGTAACAAACAGAATTACTTTGGCATGTATAATATTAGTATGGAAGTATGGATTGTTGTTGGATCCAGGAAGCCGTTGTTCTCTTTTTCTCTAATTACTCATATATCGAAAAATAAAGGGCTTTTAATTTCACGAGGGGCTCGTGGCTAAGTAACAGCCGCACAGATCGATCGATCGAGGTAAAGCTGCGCTTGCCGCGGTCGATTTGTGGATGGGTGACCATCATTTCATACCGAGACCCCTCCGTGCCTCGGAGAGCACGTTAAGCCGTCGGTCCCGGTTGTCAAATTAAGATCTATGACAGCCGTTACGGGTAGTCAGAGGCCTGAAAGTCTGACAACCAGTCATACCACGAGATATCGTGTTACCCAGTTACTGGGTTGTGGAGGTCAGATAGGCAGTCGCTTCATGTTAAATACTGGTATTAAGCTGTATCCGGTTTGACTGGAAGCCGACCCCAATGTAATTGGGAAAAGGCTAGGCAGATAAAGGGCTTTTAATTTCAAATTCCTTAGTCACCTCACCCAAATGTAGGCAAAACTTTATCCAATCGGTCAAAAAAAAAAAAACAATCCTTTTGTACGCTCAATAAGCTTCCTCTGATTGTATTTTTTACCAACAAAGTAACGTGTCCCAGCGTCATATCCAAAAAGCAATCAAAACTTCGTCCGGGGTAATAAACCGCACAACACACAGGCAGACCGTTGTTTGAGGGCTAATTACATCCGTACTGATTGAGCACAGACCTGTCCCCCTATTGTTGTAATTTGTTTAGGGCTAAAGAAATTAGCCCTTTGTATGGGCTGCTCGTGTCTACGTAGGATGTTGTGTGAGAAGGGTGCTCACTGTAGCGAGTAATTTGACAGTCAAATGTGTAGTGCAACCTATCGCTGTTTTGCAGGAGTTTTGGAAGTGTTATTTTGTTTAGGAATTGGTTTTACCAATTATTTATACAACTTTTAACCGGATTAATCGCGTGTATTATTGGTTTTTGTTTTTCCTGACGTTTGAAAATTATATTTATTAATTATACACGCGATTATTCCGTTTTTTTTTTATTATCATGTGTAGTGATCGCGAAAACCTAAGATATTACTATAGTTTTCACCATATAGTTTTTACCAAACTCTTGATAAGTACAAAGCCATGTGAGCTACATCACAGTTATCTCCGTTTTAAGGTCTACCTACCTTGCATTTAAGAATTATATTTCGTTAAAAGTATTTTTTATCAAAAGCAAGAGCCGACTGTATGATGCTGTATTAGAGTAGTTTTTCCAGTTACCCAATCATCTTTTGTGATTTTAATGGATTAAGGGGTCTTACGTTGCATTTTGAAAATATTCATGCTTTGGTATAGGATGGTGTTCAATATAATTCTTCTTCCAAATATTCGAGTATCACTTTCGTCAATTGATAATATATTCTGACACTTGAAAATGGTTTGAATCCGTTCATTACCAGTAAACAGGACTATGTGACAATCCTCGCTTAGATTATATCGGGAACAGGATGGCAATATGATTTGCGGTGCATTTAAATCATATTGTGCTTCTTTAGGGTCTTATTTTGCCAGAATATGTCAATTTTTTGTAGCAACAAATATTTTAGTATGTTATTAGGCAATCATTGTTTGAATCGTTCAAACGATTCCCTAGATTATAGCTGAAATAGCCCCTCTCCGGCTACATAAATCTTGATAAGTATTATGAATTCTTCTGGCATTCCGATTTATTGACACATCCAGCTTCCCCAGTAACAGAAACGTAAATATGACCCAAATATCAACTTTCTGTCCAGCACTTAAATAATCCATGGAATCTTTTCACAAAGCAGTGGCACACTGGAAGCTCACAAAGGGAGCATGCAGATTAGTGAAAATGTACGTACCGAAGGAATAGATGGCTCACTTGCAAAACACATAGGTCTTATCCAAGAACCTATAGTGACGAGATTCGCATGGCAACGAACACAAAGAGGAGATGTAGGTGTGTTTAGAATATGATTGAAATCGTAGAAACACAACGCTAGGGAATCAATAGGAATGTTACAAAGCGGTCGATGGGGCTTAAGCAGAGATGGTCTTAAGTGTTGGAGGGATGTTTGAGAATTAGGTCACATTATATTTACTTGTGTGTTTTATACCAGTGACTGCCTCTTTTGTCTTGTGGTCGCAGCTGCTGAGCGTGAGGTCGTGGGTTCGATTCCCAGGTCGGGCAAAGTGATATTGGGTTTTTCTGTTAGGAAATTCTCAGTAGCAGCCCGGAGTCAAGAAGTTGGTGGTGTGACACCCCCGTGCTTCGTAGAGCACGTAAAGCCTTCGGACCTGGGCCTAATCTCTAACCGGTTGTGTCGGATCGCCGGCCCATCGGAATATGAGAGTGAAGGAAGAGGGAGTGCACCTGTGTTTGCGCATACACTTGTGCGCTATAATTATCTCCTGTGTACTTGGCTAATCTCCATGGAGATAGGCCGCCATGACCGAAATAAGGTCGGGAGGAGTATATAGCAGTGATAGCCTAGTGGTATGACCGTTGGACTGACAAATCAAAGGTCGTAAGTTCGAATCCAAGGCACGCACCACTGACTTTTCGAAGTCATGTGCGTGTTATAAATTAATTATCACTTGCTTATAACGGAGAAGCAAAACGTCGTGAGGAAACCAGCACACCTGAGAGATGTTCTCGATGGTGTGTAAAATCATGTCAGAGGCCTACGGGAGGATTAAACTCTGACACTAGGTTGTTCATCAACCACACGATAAGAAGAAGAAGAAGAAGAATTCATGCAAATATTGCTGCTCAGGGGGGTTACTCTTAAAATTAATACCAATTCCAATCCAATTCCAATATTAAATAGACGCTATAAAACAACGCGTAATTTTAAAATAAATTTACCTACAATACAGTTGCCTCAATTTAAAGCATGTTGTCTTCATATTATCCCGAATCTATAATATTTTTTTAGATATTTTGGCATTTAAAAGTACGAACTGACATATTTCCAATGTCAATCGCGCGGAATTATTTTCAAGAGTAAGCCCACAGAACTCTTGCTTGCTATATATTTTCTCAGAAAGTTTTAAGGTAATCATAACAAAAATTGTGAATGAAAGGAAAATTTGAATTAATAAGAATCATTCATTCACTTCTCCGCTTATTTTATTGATTAAATACTAAATGCAGGCATTGTTATCATTTGAAAAATATGATTAAAAGATTGGTTTAATTAATTCGACTGGTTGGTAGGTAAATAATCTGCAAAATATTTATTTGTACGCCATTTACTGTAGCAAAATGTATAGAACTATATATATATTTTATTAATGTTGCCAGCAAAATGTATAGAACTATATATTTTGTTAATGTTGCCAACTACTAAACTGGGTGTAAAAAAATCCGTGTCTTAAATACAATATTTAAGGAGGCAACTATACTGCTCATGAAATGCAATAAAAAAATTAAAAACAATTAAAAATATAGAAAGACGTAGCAACGCCCATAAATGTATGTAGGTATTCCATTCTCACTTTGTATTCCAAAAGCCATAAAAACGTTACAAATAGAAAAAGGAATTAAAACAAAACCCCACGTTTTATTTCAAAGAATAAATGTACAGTCATTAACTAAATGTACGTATGGGTCTACGGGACCCACCAAGAATTCTCATTACGCGGTCACCCTACGAGCTGGGGTCACTGGGACCTTTGGGACTCACGGCAAAGGGTTAGGGATAGGTGAAATTAAATGTCGTATAGAGCACCATTTGGAAAAACAAATGAACACAATAATTACGCAATACAATTTCAAAGGGTTACTCGAAATGAGTTACGGTAAGTTCTTAAAATGAAATTGTTTCATTGATCAAGCGGTTGTCAGTGCAGCTGCTCAGCATGAGGTCGTGGGTTCAACACCCGGTTGGGTAAATTGTTATTGGATTTTTCTGTTAGGAAATTCTCAGTCGTAGCCCTCAGTTTAGAACTGAGTCCGGTAGACGACAATAGGCTCACCTCCTATGGGACGCTATTGATAAATTTGGGTGTACTACCCATCCTTCCAGGGAATAACATGGCATAATGACAAAGAAAGATAAAATCACTTTTTAAAATCTTCGGGAAACCGCAAAACATTAAATTAGGTCAGGATGTACTTATTTTCTTAAATTCTTAAAAGTAAAGAAGTTATAGAGAGGGGCATTCCAAGAAAGAAGAATTGCATTGATCCCTCAACATTTGTAAAATATTATATATGGACGGTGCGGTTGGCGCAGTGGTTGAGAAACCTGCTGCGTCACGTGTCGCGGGTTCGATTCGCGCACGGAAGTATGTGGCGTACAGATAATCGTTCCGGGTCTGGCTGTGTGTGTACGTGAGATGATATGTCTGTAAACGAACCCACGCTACAGGAAGAAATTCCTATTCCCGGGAAACGTTTTATTAAAAAAACTAAAAAATTAAAAAATATACATATAAACAAAACAGTAGTAAACTTAAAAATAATTACAACTAAGCAAAGAGATTTAAAATAATTCAAGATATGTCTTTGAAAAAGCATTAACGCATGCTTAGCGAACTCTAAAGTTACAATATTAAATGGAAAAAGAATACGGTCGCGAACAGGATTCGAACCTGCGCCTCCCGGATGAATACTCCAGGCGCTCTGACCACTAAGCCATCTCGACCTCTGCTCACCACCGCGAATTCTTCTTCGATATTTTAACACGTCTTATGGCGACGTCATTGCAATCACTTCAGTACCTATACAAGTGACCGAACCGACACGACTAACTTTGCAGTTAATACAATGTCGTAAAGAATGCAATTACCTTAATAATTTAAGATATGTCTTTGAAAAAGCATTAACGCATGCTTAGCGAACTCTAAAGTTACAATATTAAATGGAAAAAGAATACGGTCGCGAACAGGATTCGAACCTGCGCCTCCCGGATGAATACTCCAGGCGCTCTGACCACTAAGCCATCTCGACCTCTGCTCACCACCGCGAATTCTTCTTCCATATTTTAGAACGTCTTATGGCGACGTCATTGCAATCAATTCAGTACCTATACAAGTCAGAAGATGTTCACACAAATGTTTTCGCACCAATCATCAGTAACGCCATCTACCTGTGTTGCTACACGTCCGACAGTTGTCTAAGCGACTTGTTACCAATTAGAGATAACTTTTCAACTACGATTTTGTGCCTGATGTCCAGTCTATGACTAGTATATAGTTGAATGTCTTTGCAACTAAGTAATTGTAGATCAAAGTTCTATTTATACAAAATTAATCAATTACTAACAAGAACACTAAAGCTATTAAATGCTGCAAACAGACGTACAGTGAATATAACAATATTAATGGACAAGGCAAAGCTGTAGAAGTTGTGCCAAAGTTTGTCTACAATGTTCTCTGGAAACTATATTGTGAGCAAGATATCAAACGTAATGCTCGATACCGTCTTAATAAGTTTGGCAATGGATGTCTGTTACACCGCGGTGTAACTTTGGCCATTGTGAACGCTGATATCGTGAAAATATTAGGTGCACTTACTTAGACTTAGAATTAGTTAATAAGGGTAATACGGTGCACTAGTTCCTGTTTTAGAAGTTTCACAAATAAATCATAGGCCTCAAGTAGTGATAGTAGATGTGTAAGTTGTGAATTAAAGAATTAGCTATCATATGAGAATCATAATCTACCGTTTATTATATATATATCTGCCTAGCCTTTTCCCAATAACATTGGGGTCGGCTTCCAGTCAAACCGGATGCAGCTTAATACCAGTATTTTACATGGAGCGACTGCCTATCTGACCTCCACAACCCAGTAACTAGGTAACACCATATCTCGTGGTATGACTGGTCGTCAGACTTTCAGGCCTCTGACTACCCGTAACGGCTGTCATAGATCTTAATTTGACAACCGGGACCAACGGCTTAACGTGCTCTCCGAGGCACGGAGGGGTCTCGGTATCAAATGATGGTCACCCATCCACAGACCGACCGCGACAAGCGCAGCTTAACCTCGATCGATCGATCTATGCGGCTGTTACTTAGCCACAAGCCCCTCTACCTACTACCGTTTATTATATATAAGAATCAATTTTATTCTACTTTTATTGTTATTCACTCAACAGATTGATTAATGACGTAATAGTATTTTCGATGAACCTGCGATAAATAAACTTAAATCTATTTTATCAAAAATCATAATCGATTGCAATTTACTATGAGACTTAAGATCCCAACATTGTCCTTTCAAGAATGTAAGGGTGACGCATATAGCTATAATATTTTTATGGAAAGGAAAATACTGTCGTGAGCAGGATTTCAACTTTCAAGTTTGATTTTTGTTTTTTTTTTAAACGTTGCCCCACACTAGGAATTTCTTCCTGTATCGTGGGTGCGTTTACAGACATATAATCTCACAAGCACTCACACACCCAGACCCGGAGCAATTATCTATAGATCGTACAAATATTTGCTTCGTGCAGGAATCGAACCTGCGACACACAGCGCAGCAGTCGGTCTCTCGACCACTGCGCCAACCGCGCTGTCAGTTTGTTTCATATTCCAAAAAGTAGGCGTCAAGGTGTTTGGAAAAATATCTGTATCCCATCACACCATATTTTGTAGCTATATTAGGTATGTACTCACTGTTAGTGGAGTGTGATAGTAGGACCTGGCACATAGATAACATTTGGTGTGACATAGCTAGAGAGAAGGAGACCGTATTAGTGGCAGTTACCACCAACAACAGCATTCCCAATGAGGGTTGACGTCAGGCAGGCGGCCGGTCATAAAACAAAGCCAAAACTTTAGCAGCATTCCAGTACAAGTAGAGAGTATGTATGGGAGACGAATACATGCTGCGCCGACCCCAAATAAATTGGGATAAGGGCAGGCCCCAAATAAATTGGGATTATGACTATGACCTACGGTTCTAGAAATGTTAACAGTTTTTTTCATTCTGACATTACAAGTCGGTGTAACAAAACTCCTGTATGATGCAAACTTGTCCCTTTTCATTATACTAGTTCGGTTTACAGGGCAATATGAATAAAACATGGAAGGGTTACGAGCAATTATTAACGAGTTGTTTACAGGGAGGGTCCTGCTAGGGTCCGTCGATTACTTCTCTATGGAGGCTATTTATAGTTGGAAAGGCTTTGGAAGTAATGGGAATTGTATAGTGGAGGCAAATTGGTGTTAGTTTTAAGTATTTTGTACATAAATTGGTGGTATGATTTTGGGTTCCTTGATAAAATAAAGGCTTTTCGCTGACTGATCAGGTCATCATATAACACATAACATCACTCACATCTGTATCCTAATTATGCTTTACACCCACATTTTATCGATGTAATAAATGAGTCCCTTGTACCTAATGTAAATACCTAGGTTGTGATGGCAGTGATAGCCTAGTGGTATGATCGTTGGACTAACAAGTCAAAGGTCGCAAGTTCGAATCCAAGGCACACACCACTGACTTTTCGAAGTCATGTGCGTATTGTAAATTAATTATCACTTGCTTATAACGGCAAAGGAAAACATCGTGAGATAACCAACACACCTGAGAGATGTTCTCGATGGTGTGGAAAGCCATGTCAGACACCTACGGGTGGTTTAAACTCTGGCACTAGGTTGTTCATCAACCATACGATAATAATAATAAGAAGAATAGGTTGTGAGCCCATTGCCATCAACCAGGCACAAATATAAACTCTGGGCTGCTACTGAAAATTTTTATACAGACAAATAAAACCCCGAAATGGAAATTAAATCCAAGTCCTCACGCTCAGCAGCCGCGCTTCTGGACACCCAGTTTCTTCTTACAAATTAAACTATATTCACAACACCAAGTAAACGTATTAAACATAAGAAAATTAAATGGCAAAGTTTGGCAAGTCCAGCCAAAGTTGCGGTGTACAAGCATTTGATACCACAGTGTAATCCATTAACAACTTTCTTGTTACAAAACCCTAATTTATTATTATAATTTGTTCCACACACTTTGAATGTTCTATGTACTTCTATGTACTTCTTACTTTGAACGAGAAAGGTAAATTAAAGCTGCAGCTAATTATTATTATACTTTTTTTTATAATTGCAATAACAGATTTCACGACTTTACAATTATTGATGTGACGAAATCTTAATACTTTTAACAAACCAAAGAATCGAACAAATAAATAATAGCACACAGCAAACGATAATTTAACCCTACAATTCGGAATTTCAAAAAAAACCAGCTCAAGTCGAGGGTGGAACCACTATTCGTTTCAAGCGAAGTTTATATGAAATAGGAAAATATTTCTAAAGATTTTTAAAAGCACTGCAATGACATATTAAGGACTAAATAGTTATTTAAGTGTGGAAATAATACTATACGATACAATACGAGCTACAGGTGCATTTTATTCGGCAGGTGACATTGGACTAACTATCACAAGCATTCAATTGCCATTTAATTTGTATCGACATTATTATCAATCAATTAGACTATTTTCAAGCACTTTTGTATTGTCAGAAGCTAGTAGAAGTCAGTGTAGATTCCTATGAAATAGAAAGGGCAAGAAATTAAATGGTTACTCAACTTGTGAACATTGTACGAGTTAAAATAACATCCTTCAATTAATAGATGCAATGCTGCCAGTCTTCTGGGCACTTTTCCAGAAACCCAGAAACCAGCGACGCAGAGGAATACTTTGATGCCTGATTAAATTTTCTTATATTAATTTTAGATAAAGAATAGTATTAATTTAATAGGTGTAAAGTGTTTTGTTTGTAATTAATAAATGTCCTAAAATATGGCTATAATCACAAGTTTCAATGCTACAGCTGACAACGCTATCCATCTGTTTGTTAATTACAACACAAGAAGGCTTATTACAGTAATACCCACTGATATAAATGGGGATCTCCTCGACTCAGACCCCTAGCTTATCACCTGCATACAATATAAACTTACTTACTCCCTCGCCCCTACAAGTTATCCAACGTTTCACTCTTTCAACTTTGACGTCACGATTAGTGCAGTGTTTGAGCATTTGTTTCTGTTGTACAGTCACGAGCCCAAACATATATAAATTTGCACTTTTTAGACTCCTAATTATTAATGTAGAAGTAATAATGTATCATATATAATTATATTTTTTAATACATGTTGAGGCCATGTAATGCCTATATTAATTACTATTTTTCAAACTCTGAGACGAACATGTGATGACAGACAGAAGAACAGAGTGATGACCCGGAACGTCAAAGGGCGTGGGTTCAAACCCCGTTCTAGTCCATTATTTTTTCAATGTTTCTTTGAAAAATAGTAATTAGTATTAATGTATGTCTATAGGGCCCTCTGCAGAGACCAGATGGCAGCTGGAGAATTCGAAAGAATGCTAAGATTGAAGAGCTCGTGCCGATCCAAATATCATGGGGGAGACAAAAGCCCATCGCCTCCAATGGGTGAAGATCGCAGTGTCAATAGAGCCTATCTTGGCCGACCACGGAACGACGTCCCGTAGAACGATCTAGATATCGGTGGATTGATATGGTGGAGGTGGTCTTCGGGAACTTCAAGCTAATGATTGGCGAAAACTGCTAAAGACTGGTTTTTGATGGCGCGCAGCACCCGGGTGAATATGTATGTATACAAAATTTATCAATAATACAGAAAAAAATGGCAGGCGTGCTTCTTAATTGTAAATAAAATAAACAAACTCACACCTTTCTCCCATATATGATATATTATGGCCCTTTCTTTTACTCATGCTTCATAATTCGGTTTAAAGACATTTATTTTCTCAAGAAAGAACACAATAAATAGTTCACTTACATTGAGAAAAGTACTATTAAAAATAAGTATAAGTGTTAACAAATTAGTAAATTTTTATTTTATTTTGTCTGACGTACAACTTTCAAGTATGTGTTCGGGTAAGCTATTGTAAAGATTTACCCCCTCATATAATATACTTTTCTTTGCATAATTGGTTCCAGGATGGATTAATTCTAATTTGTAACGTCGTCTAGTGTTGTATGTACTTTTTTTATGAATGTGTAGTTTTGAGTATGTCTTTTCTGTTATTATTTTCCTTACTACTGTACATGTTTTGTAAATGTATAGTTAATTGATTGAATTATTAAATTAATTATATTTTATTTCCCAGGTTTTTGTCTTGATGGTTAGAATTTTTGCATTTTTGCTTCTTTGGGGTATTTCAAAATCAGTTTAGGCGTTTAGAAGTTATGGTGGAATAAAAAAAAACTTAATTCTCTTTTTTGGCCAGTCGTGTCAAAAAAAATATTTTTACTATTTTTTTATTGGCCGTGTTAGTATCACTGGTATAGGCACATCCTTAAATAGTGCACAAGTACAAATATACCTAGTATAGCTTGTTTTATTATGGAGATCAGCAAACATTTTCGTATAAACACTCCAAAACAAACACCTTAACTTTCCCCTTAATAGCGCAATCATGTTATCATTCAAAACATGTTGAAGGAATTAACTTAGCCAATGGATTACACTGAATAACAAGTTACAGGCATCAACGAGGGGTGTTCCCTTATATTGTATGCAGGTGATAAGCTAAGGGCGTTTGCTGACTGAGTGGGCACCTTCCCAAGGGTATTGTTGTAATAAGAGCCCTCCTTGTATTGTAATTAAGGATTTATTTATTTGAAACACTAGCTGGGGTACTCGGCTTCGCTCAGCGTGTTGTGTTCTTAAATGATGTAGAATATTCTCGAATACTCTCGAATGTTTTGGACTGTTATAGAAATTTGTAGAGAGCGAAACTTTTTTTTGTTGTTGTTGACTCTGCCCCTTTTCTTGATATTAGATTTATTGCACAATGTAGTTTACAGGGAATTTATGGAATAATTAAAGATAAATCTTTGATGCTCGCATGCTTAGCGAACTCTACAGTTATTATATTAAATGGAAAAAGAATACGGTCGTGAGCAGGATTCGAACCTGCGCCGGATAAATACTCCAGGTCGAGATGGCTTAGTGGCTTAGTCAGAGCGCCTGGAGTATTTATCCGGGAGGCGCAGGTTCGAATCCTGGTCACGACCGTATTCCTTTTCCATTTAATATAATAATTTTAATTTATGGAATAGTTATCCCAAACATACACGACCAAACGTAGACGACTTATTTCTGGAGAAACACCATTCAAAGATTTCTGAACTTCCAGCTCTCATATCTTCAAAAGCACGCCCTTCGAGAATAAACTAAATATAAAAATAAAATAAACGGGAACCTTCTTCATGAATAGGAGATAGAGGGCTACCAAACCAAATAACTAACTCCCTAGATCGAAACGGGACTCGAATCCGAGTTTTAGTGCCACGTTCATAGTACACTTACTTTTTTATAATTGTGATTAAGCGCAATTTCGCAAAAGTGACTGCTGAGCGCGGTCCCGACTACAATTAGTGAGTCAAAACAATTATTTTGGGTTTTTCTGTTAAGAAATTCTTAATAGCAGCCTGGATTTTGGAGTAGTTCTCGGTTGTTGGCAAGGTCATCGCCGCATTGGTGTAATTGGATGTGGGACACCTCTGATTATCTCTTTTGGGAATACAGGCGTGATGCTATGATACAAGGTATTATTGTTATACAACTTATATTGCTGTAGATGTAATGCTATGTAATATGGCGACTATCTGTCACCAAAATAAAAATTTCAGGGTTAGACTGTGGTCTTGAAGGAATAATACCGGTGGCGGACACTGCACGGTCTAACAGCTCCTGATGATGCCCCGTGGAGGGGCGAGACACGTGTAGAGTAGTTGGTGGTAGTCGGAATTTTCACCGCTTGCGTATGTGCATATATTTGCGGGCGGGCGGGCGGCACACAGCATTACCTGTGCATGACTACCCTCAATTTTGTGGAAGTAGCCAGATATTATATATATAAATACTTGCATCCATTGGAATAATACCAACCAGGTTGTTTTGTCAAGTTTGTGATTCAAACAATATTTAAATTAAAACTTTCTTGCTTTAAATAATTCGATAATATAAAATCTGCCCTAACAGGGTTTCATGCCAAGCTTTTATAAATTATATATAAATACATATAATTGTTATTAAGTACAATTTTGTACTTTCGCGAATGTACAGATTAAGGATAAGCAACTTTAGTTTTCCAAAGCAATGTATATTCTGTTACAGAAGTTAGACATTACATAAACTTTCAGAAATAATCTTATGAGATTGAACACATTTACAAATGAAAGCAATTAATATTTTGACTTGAAATTTGAGTTGTAATCTTGCAGTTTGATTAAAATAAAAATGACAAAATTTTTGTTGCACCTACTTTGATTTGTAATCTCAACGCAAATTTACTTCTGGCCATATTTTAAAATAAAATGAAAAGTAAAATAAATTCCGAATAGGCCTAAAATTATCATACATTAAAAAACATCATCCAAATAAGGTCCATTGCCCTTTCAAATACACTTAAATGGGCTTCATGTTGAATTGTGAAATCATGATGATTTAACTAAACCCTAAACTACCCCTAAACTCGGTTGTTAGGTTAAAATACAAATATTTTCACAACGTGTCCCTATTTCTAACCAAAATATAAGGTCACTAATTTGTCAGATAAATCATAATAGGGGCGAAATTTAATTTTCTTAATCGTCCAAATTTGTTACTCCTGGGTCTCAGTTTAATTCGTTCTGAAAGGATTATAAATTTTGTCGTCTCCAAATTATTTGATGCGCCCAACTTTGCAAGGTATGGTTTATTTGTTTCCGTGGTATTAATGAAAATGTTTGCTCAATTTGCACAAATCTTCAAAATTTTAACAAGAAGATTTATAAATGATTGATCGAATGGAAAATTATGTTATTATTTTTCATATATTTATTTAATTTTACGGGTGGTCCCCAATAAAATATATGTAGAATAGATAGCAATTAAATCACCAAAATACATGTTAAATGTGGAAGAAGAATTCGCGGTGGTGAACAGAGGTCGAGATGGCTTAGTAGTAGATGGTCAGGCACTCTGGCCTGGAGTATTTAACCAGGCGCAAGTTCGAATCCAATAAGATTTTTTTTCTATTTAATATTATAATTGTCTTCCATTTAATAAACTTTATGTATATGGTCATTAATGGTATCATTTTATGTCTCTCTTTAAGGTTATCAGTGCATGCCTTACATGAGTTTCTATGAAGGCTAACCATGGCCGGCCTGCACAGTCCACGTAGCATTACTTCTTATTATTCTCGTCGAATGGAATTGCAATGCTGAAACCTCAGTAAAGGACGATGTAGAACGCGCAGATTTTTCGATTAGACAGCGCGATTGGCGCAGTGGTCGAGAGACCGACTGCTGCGCTGCGTGGCGCAGGTTCGATTCCTGCACGGAGCAAATATTTGTACGATCTATAGATACTTGCTCCGGGTCTGGGTGTGTGTGTGCTTGTGAGATTATATGTCTGTAAACGCACCCACGATACAGGAAGAAATTCCTAGTGTTGCGTTAAAAAAAAAAAAAAAAGATTTTAGTCTAGTAACAGCGTCCATGATAGATTTTCCACACATGAAACAAAGGGGTTATTCTCAAAATGAAAGAGATTAGTATCAATTGCTCTACTGACTCCTGTAGATATAGACATAAGGATGGTTACTGTAACCTTTGAAGAATGGAGACGTTTCGATAGAAATGTTTTTAGGTGTCTCATAACTTCAGAGCCGAGCTGCTTGACCTCAATGGTCCACCAGGCATTGGGCAGACGATGGTGACGTTGGGGGATGGTAGTAACAGCGGGATTATTTTGCCCCTTATGGAATCCTTATGCAATAACGCACAAGTAGTAAATAAACCTAAAACCACCTATCCGCTGATGGCCGCTCGTCACTGGTATGTGTTTATGGCGATTATGCCCGCACGTAGTCGCGGAAAACTATGGCCAGCGGACAATTTTGTCCGGCAAAAGAAATGATCGCTGCCTGCACAGTGTCTAAACCGACACGTTTTTTTGATGTGGCAATTCCGTCATGGACGTTGTGATATGTGGTTCTCTGTCCCGGGACACCAGCTACATTTACAACAATCAGAAAGCTTCTATTACTGGTTTATTAAGCCTCTATTTAAACCATTGACTACCTAGTTCTCGCAGGAGCGGCTGCTGAGCGTGAAGTTTTGGGTTCGATTTCCAGGTCGTGCAAAGTGTTATTGGGTTTTCCATTAGGAAAATTTCAGTAGCAGCCCAGAGTTAGTATGTTGATGGTGAAATACCGTGCTTCGGAGAGCACGTTAAGCCGTCGGTCCTACGCCTGATTTCTCTCCGGTCGTTTCGGATTGGCGTTATCGGACTATGAGAGAGAAGGAAGGTGCACTCCGCACCTGTGTTTGGGCATACGCTTGTGCAATATAATATCTCCTGCGTACTTGGCTAATCTCCGTGGAGATAGGCCGTCGTGACCAAAATACAGTCGGAGGTGTATTATTATTATTTAAACTATGAAATAGATAAATATTAAAACACACAAAAATCCACCAATCATTTTCTCAACCACCCATCACAATCTAAATCCGCGCACGTGCGTCAAATCGCGACAATATTTAATACGAAAATGTAAGGATTTCTTTATTTACGACAGTGTGCGTCTCGACTTCACGACAGAGTTGATTTATCGGCTCAACGCAACGTATTTCTCGCAAAACACTGCTTATAAATCATAGCACAGATGGTTCAAATGTTATGCTCCATGTTTTTGGACAAATATATAATATTTTTTGTTTAGGTTTAGTATTAAATGTGGGTGAGTTGGTAATTCTGAGGATTTTAGGTGTGAAAATTACTACAAACTAGTAAAATGTAGCGGGAAAGGAGTACTGGTAAAGCAGTAATACGGTAAAAAAAATCGAATCAAAAAAACATTATTTAAAATATAAAAAAATTATGAAGTAATTTATAATTCATAATAATTAATTGGTTAAAATATATTGAATAATTTATTGCCTACTACGGTAGATTAAAATAATCCTACTGTAGGTATAAATGTGAGTGTGGATGTTAGATAAATAATCAATTAGGCAAAAACTACTGAATTAATTTGGATTAAATTTGATATTTAAATTTATTTTAGTTTATAGTTTATTTATTTTGTCATCATTTAATACCTACATACATGAATAATGTAAACACAGACATGGCACTTATACAAACAATAATAAATCCGGTGTTATGGGGGACATCCAACCGTCCAATTCGTGTGTTATACAATGATGTTTTTAAAAGTAGATAAATGCATGCAAAATTTGGGTAGGTACTGTACTAACGTTAGTTAATTAATTCTAAAACTGAAACCAACAAACTTAATGTAATGTAATGTAAATTGTATCTGCGTGAGAGTAGTGCAATGTGTGTGAGGAGATGAGTGAAGTGAGATGTGTGTGTGGTGTAGGATTGTATAGATTGAGAGTTATTTTAGATCCTGGTATAGGAAATATTTAGTGACTGTTTTTTTTTTTAAAGTATAGTTAAAGTTCAGCGGGAAAATGTGAAATTCCACAGTTGAAACAGAGTTGAAACACATTTCTAGTTAAAACAGTATGGTGCAATTTGTAAAAAATAAATTGCTGAGTAATATAGAATGTCGTGTTGGCCGAGCGGTTACGCGCTTGCCTCTCAAACCACAGATCGTGGGTTCAAATCTGGCATGCACCAATGTTACTTTTTCAATGGCTTATGTACCTACTTTCTTACCCGTAGTTGATTTAAGACATCACAGACATACGGTGAGGAAACCTGTGGGGGGTTACTCTTGAAACTAATACCAATTCCAATATTAAATAGACGTCTTAAAACAATGCGAAAAATTAAAATAAATTAACCTACATTACAGTTGCCTCAATTTTAAAGCATTTTGTCTTCATATTATCTCGAATCTATAATTAATTTTTAGACGTTTTGGGATTTAAGAGTACGAACTGACATATTTCCAATGTCAATCGAGCGGAATTATTTTCAAGAGTAAGCCCACTGGATATAGCTTATAGCTTGAAATCGCCAACCCACATTGAGCTAGCGTAGTGATTAATATTCGTGCCTTCTCTATATGAGAAGAGGCCCTTGCCCCTGGTTTACGTTAATGAGTCAAATAATACAAAAAATATCACAGCAACGAGGTAGCCTTCTCCTTACCAGGACCAAAATTGAACATAGATTTCTATTTCCTCACAAACATATCTCCCTAAAAACTACTATTTACGGCACTTCCTTCTATATACCATAAAGCTATTAAATCGCAAATCCACATCACTCATATACTCAATTTAACGCTACCCAAATCCCATAACACCAGGAATGTTATATGGGGTGGCAGAGAGGGCGGTCAGAAAAATGAAGTGTGTGACGTCATTGTCATTTATCATGCCTGCAGGGAAAATACAGGGTGACTGTTGGGAATTATATTTGTATTTTTATGGGAATGTGATCTTCTATTATAAGTTCCTATTACGGAAACTGGGAAAAAATAAATGCAATCAACAAAAAGTGATAAGAATTAAATATTAGTGGTCGCCCACTGGCCGAAAATGGCCGAAATAAGACCATAATTATTTAATTTAAATTCTAAATTTGAACGTGTTAAGGTACTATTGTCAAATATGTGTGTATGTGTGCGTTTTTGTTTGTATATCAGACGCATGGTAGGGTTTGTAATGTCTTTTCAAAATAAATTAAACGTATTTCTAATGCATATTATAATTATAAAAATATTAGCTTTCTGCGCTCTTTCTCTAACTATGCCAAATTTCATACTCCTCCGTCTACGTAATTTTCGTAAAAAAGGGTACAAAAATTTGGCTTCACGCATTATTATATATATAATAATATCTCACTACCTCGTTGGTGAGATTCTAAGCATAATTCACGGGTAAAAGATTCTGTTATATAATTAACAGAATGATTATAAACAGTTAAAACTAAAATTATAAAAAATCATAATTAAAACCATTATAATAAAAAAAAAAAAACTATTAGAGAGAGATCTAAAAGCTCATTCGCGTCGCTGTCAACTGGGAACGCACGCAAAAGGCTGGCAGGATTGCCACGTTCAAGGGTTGTGCAACGTGTTATTGAGTTTTTCTGTTAGGAATTCGCGGTCCCAGCCTGGAGTTTCGAATCGCACCCAGTTGATGGCATTAGGCTTTGCACCTATTAGAAAAAAAAAAATAACAATTGGCCTCACAGGAGATTAGCAAAAGAAAATAAAAAAACGTCACAAAAAAAATAACAGCCTCTTTTTCAGTCGCCATACTTTAACTGCAAAGTTAGTCGTGTATCCTGTAGGATTACTCTTAAAAAAAGATTCACTCGATTGACATTAGAAATATTATGTCAGTTCGTACTTTTAAACGCCAAAATGTCTTAAAAATAAGGAAATAATCGGAATACTAATAAGACAACATACTTTAAAATTGAGATAACTAACTATAAAAGTAAATTTATTTTAACATTACAGGTTTTTTGTATAGATAATAACTTTCGTGAGACACATACACACTAATTATTATATATATATCTGCCTAGCCTTTTCCCAATTACATTGGGGTCGGCTTCCGGTCACACCAGATGCAGCTTAATACCAGTATTTTACATGGAGCGACTGCCTATCTGACCTCCACAACCCAGTTACTGGGTTGAAAAAAAAACGATATCTCGTGGTATGACTGGTTGTCAGACTTTCAGGCTAAGGCGTAACGGTTGTCATAGATCTTAATTTGACAACCGGGACCGACGGCTTAACGTGCTCTCCGAGGCACGGAGAGGTCTCGGTATGAAATTATGGTTACCCATCCACAGACCGACCGCGGCAAGCGCAGCTTAACCTCGATCGATCGATCTGTGCAGCTGTTACTTAGCCACGAGCCCCCCACACATTAATGATTGTATAACGGTTATAATTCACGCGAGTCAAACTGACTCGCGACATCGCCGCGGACCCAGCTCATGAATAAAGGCTCCGTTCGAGTTAGTATGAAGAGTATGGACACCAACAAGTCAGCAGTTGCAGAACACGCTTGCAGCACGGGCGCGGCTCATTTTGTACGTTTCGATAAAGCATCCGTACTAGCGAGGGAGAAATACTTCGTACCGCGAAAAGTACGTGAAGCTATCGAAATAAGCCGTCACCAGAACTTCAACAGAGACAGTGGTTGGACGTTGCCGCCTGCTTGGAAACCAGCTCTGAAGTCCACGTCATATAAAAGTGAGTTAAGCCTGGAGTATGACACAGTCAGCGCAGTATGTACTTCCGACACCGAGTGCGAAACGCTACGCGGCGCGATGCAGCTCCAGTTTGACTCGCGACATCGCCGCGGGCTCAGCTCATGACTAAGGGCTCCGTTAGAAATCGAAACTAGTCGGGCAATCCCGAAAAATGCACGTGAGTAGTAACCGGTGAACATTAATTGATATGAATATGTCTCACCAAAGTTTTTATACAAGAAATTGTATTGGAATTGGTATTACCCAATTTCAAGAGTAACCCCAGTGACTGGTATCGGTTCAGTCAAATACTTAGGTCTATAATCTAATAAATGAGCTTGTCGATCTGATATCACTAGAGATGGTCTCTTGTATGAAATGTTTAAGTACTGAACACTTAGGAACCATAAAGTTACAATATTAAATGGAAAAAGAATACGGTCGCGAACAGGATTCGAACCTGCGCCTCCCGGATACTCCAGTAATAATATTGTAACTTTAGAGTTCGCTAAGCATGCGTTAATGCTTTTTCAAAGACATATCTTGAATTATTAAGGTAATTGCATTCTTTACGACATTGTATTAACTGCAAAGTTAGTCGTGTCGGTTCGGTCACTTGTATAGGTACTGAATTGATTGCAATGACGTCGCCATAAGACGTGTTAAAATATGGAAGAAGAATTCGCGGTGGTGAGCAGAGGTCGAGATGGCTTAGTGGTCAGAGCACCTGGAGTATCTATCCGGGAGGCGCAGGTTCGAATCCTGTTCGCGACCGTATTCTTTTTCCATTTAATATTGTAACTTTAGAGTTCGCTAAGCATGCGTTAATGCTTTTTCAAAGACATATCTTGGACTTAGGAACCATTTCAAAAGGGGTGGGTGGAGCTGTTCAAATAAAATCGATTTTATGGGAGCCACTGTACTGATAGCCTTATAGTATGACCGTTGCATGAGCAGTGATAGCCTAGTGGTATGACCGTTGGATCGACAAGTCAAAGGTCGCAAGTTCGAATCCAAGGCTCGCATCACTGGCTTTTCGAAGTCACCTATTATAAATGAATTATCACTTATCAATTATTGTTCAACGTTTATTACTCACTTGCATTCTTCGGGATTGCCCGACTAGTCTCGAACTCGAACGGAGCCCTTAGTTATGAACTGAGCCAGCGGCGATGTCGCAAGTCAAACTCATGACTAAGGGCTCCGTTCGAGTTCGAAACTAGTCAAATCAAATCAAAATTCATAATAATTATTGTTCAGCGGTTAGTACTACCGCTGAACAATAATTAATATGAATGTGTCTCACGAAAGTTTTTATACTAAAATAATTATCATTTGCTTAAAACGGTGAAGGAGAACATCTTGAGGAAACCAGCACATCTGAGAGATATTCTCATTGGTGTTTATAAGCGTGTCAGAGACCAGGACACTAGGTTGTTCATCAACTATACGATAAGAAGAAGAAGAAGTATGACCATTGGACTGGCAGGTACAGAAACCAAAATGGTATGTTAAGCCATATCAGGGACCTATGAGTAACTTAAACTCCGGTACTAGTTTATTCGTCGTGAGCAGGATTCGAACCTGCGCCTCCCAGAATAAATACACCAGGTGCTCTGACTGCTAAGCTATCTCGACCTCTGCTTACTACCACAAATTCTTCTTCCATATTTTAATACGTCTATTGGTGACGTCATTGCTCAGTCCTTTTACAGGAAACTGAACCGACACGACTAACTTTGCAGTTAATACAATGTCGTACAGATGCAATCATCTTAACAAATACAAAGAAAATTTGAAAAGCATTAACGCATGCATAGCGGACTTTAAAGTTATACATTTTAGTGGAAGGAAATATCCGGCCGTGCGCAGGATTCGAACCTGCGCCTCCCGGATCGCGGATTGGAGACGATTAATTTATAAACTGTTTTGACAGCTCCCTCCATAAATATATCAATTAATTGGAATGACTTTGATAGAGCTAGTTTCCGATCGTTATCGATAGTTATTGAAAGTGGATGGAAGAGTCGGGACAGGTCGACCTCGACGAACGTACCGCAATCAAATTGCGGACGTTCTCAATAAAGGACAGGTCAGGAGCAACCTAAATCGACGAGCATGTATGAAGAGGTTAATGAACATAGATGAAGCGAAACAGGTGTGTCAGAATCGTAGGAAATGGAAATCGATAGACTCTGCCTAACCCAATGGGAAACAGGCGTGATTGTATGTGTAGAGCTAGTTTCCTTACAGACAAAATATTTCTTACTTACAAAAGAATCGGTTTTTATATTCTCTTGAATACGCGACAAAAACAATATAATACCTTACTTTGCTTTTATCTAGGATAAAACTTCAATCGGCTTTTGTTCTATATATCTACGAAACACTCTGAAAATCCTAAGAAAATCTCGATATTATATAAAATAACAATTGTATCCGAAATACTTAGAAAAATGGTTAAACTTAGTATCGAATTGGTAGAATTAATTTTAGAGAAAAAAGAGGCAATCTTATTGATGTTTATGTTTAAACTAGCTGTGCCCCGCGGTCTTATCTGCCCCGTTATAATCTTTTACGTAGGTACAAATAAAAAAAAAACATTTTTTTTATGTTTGTCCTGACAATGACGAAAACAAACAAAAAGAATTATCCAATTTGGTGCAGTCGTTCTCAAGTTATGGCGTGACCAAGGGAAATAGGGATTCATTATTATATATATTTAAAGATGTGGAAGTTAATTAGTCGCTGTTTTTAAATTATAATTTGTTTCAATCTGTAATATCTAATAACTCTGATATAAATTAGTTTTACATACACTGTGGAAATACTTTGAATCAACCAACAATTTGACTATTTATAGAAAACTTTCAAATTCATCCCCTTCAAATCAGCAGCAGCCTAGTGTAGTAATTGAACAGTAAATTATAGCATAAAAACTATGAAGACTATTTTTTATCGTACGTATAACATTTATAAAAATAAAAGCAATCCCACACTAAAAAATACACTATATAAATCGACAAAAATAAACATAATAAAATAAAGTGTTAACTGACTAATCGCATCACTAGCCGTAGTGATGTCTGTAGCGACAATCGATAAGTCCCGGGTATTGGGTGTGACTTATGGCAAGTAGGTTTACATTATAAGCGGGTAGCGTGTAATTAATTCAACTTAGTTATTTTTTTATTGAGTAAATTTATAAAGTTACAATGTGATTCTCTGATAGACGGAGCTAACTACTGTAGCACCTAGTAAAAATTTAAGAAAAGTGACTTTATTAAGGTCAATGTAGGTACTGATCCACTTTTGAGGGCATATTTTGCAGATTTTATTTATGTGACTAACAGATAAAATAAATTGGAACTAAGTCTATTTTCATGTTATATTTTTGTCTGTGAACACACACACGATAAAGAATTAATTATTAGTAAAAACTTTTATACCATTAAGTAAATTCTAATGGAATAATCATCAACGTTAGCAATTTATAAAACTCACAATTCACTTTGAATTTAGTTGTACATTGGTAGAGATCAAGGCTACATTGGTAGAGATCAAGGCTACATTGTTAATATTTTTGCTCTCTAGACTAATACAATTTAAAAATCCTCAAGCCAACATTTCACTTAGACCACACTCCAAGACACATGTACTGATTCGCAGAACTTAAGCTCAGTCCAGCCTCTACATGTAAGCCTCCATATATCTCCAATAAGTCCAAATCTGAGGCATATCGACATGCAATCGCAAAATAAAATATCAGTTTTTTTTAGTTTTGGCTCAGAGTTTTAATCAGTTAATGTTGAACGAGATATATAAAATAAATTTTATTATGCACAGGGTAAACATAATATTCCAAAAGCTCTGAAGTCTTTTGTGGGAGTGCTGATTCAAATCTTGCTAACCACCGTATTTTCATTCAATGTATGTATGTATTTTTTGACTGACTGAGTATTGACAAAATATGCAATATGATGCCATCTCATTATAATTAATTATATTAATATCACTAGCAATGACGTCGCCATAAGACGTGTTAAAATATGGAAGAAGAATTCGCGGTGGTGAGCAGAGGTGGAGATGGCTTGGTGGTCAGAGCGCCAGGAGTATTAATCCGGGAGGCGCAGGTTCGAATCCTGTTCGCGACCGCATTCTTTTTCCATTTAATATAATAACTTTAGAGTTCGCTAAGCATGCGTTAATGCTTTTCAAAGATTTATCTTGAATAAATTAATATCTTTATTAATTATTAAGACAAAATACGATCACCATAAATGGTCGTATTTTGTTTTTGTCTAGATGTCGCAGAGCGTCTGCTGAGTGTGAAGTTTGGGGTTCATCATCGGTGAATTAAAAATATAGCAACATTAACGGACCCTTTAGAGAATAGAGTCGAGAGGTTATGTAAGTATGTTATATAATTGTATTTCGTCATATCGGCGAAATTATAATATACATATAAAAAAAGCATGAAGTAAACAAAAATATTTTATAATCATTAAAATCATCGATACACCCACATCACTACTACCACTAACAGGTACGAACTTAAGTGGGATATCGTAAAATTATTACTTTACAGCAACCTGCTTATGACAAGGGGATAAGCGTCGATATATAGCGGCCCACCACTACGAGATTTTGGTACGTAATACCAAATTATTGCGGTGTACAATATGCTACTGTACAGGGGTATCGACTTTATCGATAAAGTAGTTCATTTTTTTTTGTAGCTCTGTATATTGCTTGCTGTTGACATGTTTATTTTGTATTAGTGAATCTTACTCTTAAATAAACTGCCTCTTTAGTCTAGTGGTCCCAAGCGCGACTTCAGAGCATGAGGTCTCGGGTTCGATTCCCGGGTCGGGCAAAGTGGTATTGAGTTTTCATGTTAGCAAATTCTCAGTAGCAGCCCGGAGCTTGGCTGCTTTTAAGACCAATGTAATAGGTGGTAAGCCTATTGCCATCTATCAGGCATAATTCCAAACTTCGGGCTACATATTATGCATTTCTATTTTTCAAAGAAACATTGAAAAATTAATAGACAAGAACGGGGCTTGAACCCGCGACCTTTGACGTTCCGTGTCATCACTCTACCAACTGAGCTACCTTGTCGTGTTCAAACCTATTGAATTTTCAATCCTCTTTGTATACGTCTTAAGGAGACGCCTGGCGATTTACAACTGCAAAGTGGTAACGCTGAGTTTAGTAAATCTGTAAATGATTACTAGATAAATATCACCAGGCGTCTCCTCCCAGGCTCAGTTGGTAGAGTGATGACACGGAACGTCAAAGGTCGCGGATTCAAGCCCCGTTCTTGTCTATTATTTTTTCAATGTTTCTTTGAAAAATAGAAATTAATATAGGCATTACATGGCCTCAACATGTATTAAAAAATATAATTATATATGATACATATTATGCATATTACAGATGAATCTTTGAAAAGCATTAATGCCTGCTTAGCGAACCTTATGCCAATGCATATTGTTGAAGTTTGCAGTCAGTACCCGGTCTATTTGGTTGAGTCTTGCGCTGCGGGTCGTGAGTTCGATTCCTGTGCATTGGTTGACCATTATTTAAATCATTGTCACACAAGTGCAATATAGGGACGCGAACATAATAAAGCACGTACTCGGATCTGAAAAAAATACGGATGTAACTTGCCTTGTCATAAACGAAGCATAGATTACGCACACACACACGCACTGTATTGGCGCCGAGTGGATGAGTTTTAAGTATTTGTATGAGTTTAGCTCGTGTATAACATAACATAGCATCACGCCTGTATTCCCCAAAGGGATAGGCAGAGGTTTACACAGTTGTACACCCACATTTCACCAACGTTGTTATTAAGTCCCATGTAATAGGTGTTGAGCCTATTGCCATCTATCGGGCACAATTCCAAACTACGGGTTGTCACTGAGAATTTCCTATCAAAAAAACTCAATAACACTTTTCCCGACCCGGAAATCGAACACGAGACCTCATGTTCAGCAGTCGCGCTTGGCACCACTAGACCAACGAGGCAGTAATTTGACATAAGATGTTGGTAAAACAAAGTATGCGTTTAGTTCGTGTATGACTAGTGAAATTGGATAACTAGGCATGCTTCTCATTTTTTATACCGGATAGGTACGTGGAGCGGCGGCGCAGGCCGCGGCTGCTGGTGGTGCCGCGTGCGCGCACTAACCTGCTAGGGCGCGCACCGCTGACCCGCGCGCTGCGCACTCTCAACACGGTAGCGGATACGATAGACATATTCACCTGTACACTGAGTGAGTTCACAAGGGCCACGTACTGTGTAGAATGTAATAAATATTATAAGTTACTTTGTCGCATTAGATTTTATTATCTGTAATGGCAAAGCAAACATGTGTGTGATAAATAAATGTCGTACGCAACGCTCCGTCCTTATTTTTTTAAGTTCCCTGAGTATTACCCTAAGGAATTAGTAAGAACTATTTGACGCAGACGCCATTTTGACTCAACAAATTAATTGTCATCAATTAATTCCATGAACTTCACCGAGAAATTAAATCTCGATTGTTATAATTGGCAAATAGTCGAATTTGAAATGGCCTCCAGTTTGTTGAGGTATCTTTGATTGGTATTATCACTTTGGAGAATTGTCTCTTTGATTTGTATACCGAATTTTAGTTAATTAATAACAGTCGCTAAGCTAATTCAGAGAACTACGGGCGAATAAAGGCGAATACATTTCAATCTTTCAAATGTATTAACGCATGCGTAGCGAACTCTAAAGTTATAAAGTTACAATATTAAATGGAAAAAGAATACGGTCGCGAACAGGATTCGAACCTGCGCCTCCCGGATGAATACTCCAGGCGCTCTAAGCACTAAGCCATCTCGACCTCTGCTCACCACCGCGAATTCTTCATCCATATATTAACGTCTTTTTGGCGACGTCATTGCTATCAATTCAGTACCTATACAGGTGACCGAACCGACATGACTAACTTTGCAGTTAATACAATGTCGTAAAGAATTAACTAACGTTAATAACGCATTACCATATTTTATACCCATCCCAGGCTAAAAAAACAAAAAATAGGTACGTTTAGACTCCAAAAATAATAATAATTGTATATTATTGTCCTAATAAATTGATTTTATTCAGAATCATCTAAAATTAAAAAAGAAATGTAAATTGTAGAAAGTAAATAATGCTATTATTTTATTACTTTTTAGTGCATTTTTACTTAACAGAAAGATTTTTGGAGACGGTTATTTTTTTTGTTAAAAATTATTTTATTTCTTACTTTTTAGTGAATCTTGTGTTACATTAATGATACTACTACTAGAACTAAACTAGATGAAATTAATTAAAAAATTAATTAAAATCTGACTAGCGTATGTTACTCACGGGACAGTGTAAGGATTCTAACGATACCCCATATATCGAAATCAGTTAAGGTATTTAGAAGTTATGGTGGAATAGGTAAAGAAACTCGCAAACATACTTACATACCTACATACTTAGATACACTCCGTTTTTTGGGCACTCGTGTAAAATAAAAAGAGATGTTTGAGAATGCGGTCTTACACTAAAAAGTATTAAATAGCAAAAAAAAAATATGACGGATTTCCGGTGCTTATCTTCCGGTTTCATCATCATCATCATCATCATCTGATGATGAAGCTGGAAAATAGGCAGTTCATTAGAACTATTCTAGAGACCGTAAACACTACCGGAAAGTCACAAGAAAGCAAAATACACCATTTCGTTTACTTGGACGACGTATTATTTTACAGTTATTTTGATTTAAATACCAAACTACCAAACCAATTTTCATAAAATTTAAATTTAAATAATTTTCCAAATCGGTTCATAAATGACGGAGTTCTGAGGTATCAAACATAAAAAAAAAAAAACCGAATTGATAATCTCCTCCTCGGCTCCGGCGAACTTGAGGTGTTGAGTTCTAGGAAGGGTGGTAGTGTCATTGTGTTCTTACATCAGAAAATTGTTAGTAACAGCCTGCGATGATGAATTGTGCCCGATATATGGCAATATTTGTACTACCTATTACGCATTACCATATACAATGACCTAATAGAAAATCAGCGCGGCAACACCTCGATGTTGCAGCTTTATGCCCAAATAAGGGATTTTGGTCTCCGTATGTAAGTATGTCCGCGATTTTCTCAAATACGACTGATCCGATTTGGATGGGGTTTTCGTATGTCAATACATATTTTTAAGATAAGTTTTTAGTATTTAATATATTAGGATCTGATGAAGATCTTCGGAGATTGGCAATGGTACTCTTCAAACAGCAAATATCCGGCGTTGCTGCTTGATACTATGTCTATATATATATGTCTTCCCCGATAGTTACAATCTGGTTGTCTTCAAGACGCGAGTGAATCGGTTTCTTCTAGACAAGCGTGCTCCATCGTAGACCGCATTATCGGTTAACATCAGGTGAGATGGAGATCAAACGTAAGCCTTTAAGCTAATAAATATATATATATATTTAAATATAATGTTTTCGAATAGTAAAAACATAAATTGAATGCGACTCCTGTTTCTTTCTTTTCTTGAGACATATCTTATATGTATTTACATATGTTAATTATCTTATTTTTTTCTTCACTGGTAATAACTGTAAGTTAAGACACAAGACTGAAATAAAAACTTTCATTCTTTCTTTCTTTTAAATAGGACAATTAATAAAGACACAATTAATGCCTAATGCCTATATCCAGCAGTGGACTGTCACCGGTTATGATCTTCGTAATGCAGGTCAGAGTTTAAGCCACCCATAAGCCCTTTTATTTTTTGACTGCTGTGAATATTTCTTACGTCTGCTGGTTTCCTGGTGATGATTATAAACTACAATATGCACTTGATTACGAGAAGTCAGTGGTGCTTTCGGTAACCAGTGTATTTTGACTTATCAGTTCAGAGGTTCATACCACTAGGTGTAGCTGCCGCATTGGTCTCATCATAGCAAACATGAGGTCCTGTGTTCGATTCCCGGGTTGGGCGAAGTGTTATTGCTTTTATCTGTTAGGAATTATCAGTACTAGTCCGGAATTGTGTCCGATAGATAGCAATAGGCTTACCACCTATTGGGACTTAATAACAGCATTGGTGAAATGTGGGTGAAAAACTACTGACGTGTACATCTCTGCATACCCCCACGGGGAACACAGGCGTGATGCTATGATGCGATTATTGCCTGTATGATAATACGTACCAATAAATCTGAAAAATAATGGACTCGGGCGGACCTTAAAAAGAATGGATTCGGTATTTGTCCTACCATGACATTGCTCTTACAAACAGACCTATCGTACCGCTCCAACTACCAGAAAATATTATCCAGCAGTGAACTGAAATACTTAAGCTGATAATGATCACCAAACAGTACCCCATAAACCAATAACTTCGACCAGACATGTCACTACCAAGTTTACCTTCAGTCCACTAAAGCAAGACGGGGTGAAACCAAATTACCAGAAAGCCAGCAGTGTTTGCCACGCATGAATATTCTATGTGCCCACCTACAGTTAACCTGGGTTGTTTATCTGAACACGGATTGGGCTAAACGGTTCGTGATAGTTTGTCCGGTAAGGTCACTGCGTTAGATGTTTGATGGAAAATTCGAGATTAATGTATTTTAAGATAAATACGAACACCCTTTTCCCGTGGAGCTGTGCTGAATTTTATGTGAATATTGTGGTCACCGAATGTTTTATAGAGCTGTTCCATAGTGCTTCGGGATGTAGTGAGGTGCAACCGCTGTGGGAGACGGGTCGGAGCAATTGCACCAACTCCCCAACTATCGTTCTCCCCATATCTATCTAATCTACTTAGAGTGAATAGATTTCTTCTGAATCTACGTGCTCCATCCTCGGCCAAACCGTCGCTTACAATCAGGCGAGAAGCGTAGACCAATTAAAAAAAAAATACTATCGATTTCACCCTGCTACTGCCCTCGTTAAAGTACAAAATTGTACTTTATAACAATAAAATTCTATTGTGTCTGCTAATTAGCGAGTCAACATATCCATGTAAGTTTGTCGACTTAGATGAATCAAATCTTTATGAAGTGTTGAAGTTGACTTCCAATCTAAGCGAATAAAGCTTAATACCAGTATTTTATGTGGCACCAGTTAATGGGCAACACGATATCTCGTGGTGAGACAAGCTAAAGTTATTTTTTGTGGAAAAGAGACTAGCTGTATTTGTTTTTGTATAATAACTTTCGTAAGACACATTCATATTGATTATTGTTTAACGGTTATGACTCATGCGCATTCTTCGGGATTGCCCGACTGGTTTCGGACTCGAACGGAGCCCTTATTCATGAGCTGAGCCCGCAGGCTTAGCCGTGCGTGATAAATAACCGATAAACTATAATTAATATAAAAGTTTTGCAAAATAATTGAACGTGCTCTGCGAGGCATGAAGAGATCTCCATATAAAATCACGAACACCTTTTCACAGGCCCATAGTGGCAAAAGAAGCAAGTATAACCTCAATCGATCGCTTTGAGCAGTTGTTTCTTAACCACGAGCCCCTCAATATGCTAAACGCTTATTCAAAACCTTTTCACGGGCTTATAACACGGCAACATCAACAGAAACACGTGTAGGTTCGTTATACCCGAATTGGCGTACCCCACAATGCACACGTTCATATCACTACGCACATGAATTTTAGATTTGCGCATCCAACCCGCCGCTCGTATGATTGTTCGTTAATTTGTACCGGAATAGTTTCACTGATCACTAGATTCATATCGGAATGTTTCTGCGGTTAACTTGGAAGTTAGATTTGGTTCCCCTAGGGATTTAGAAGGTAAAGCTAAATTAACTTTAGGTGAGGACAGAGGTCAGGGATACGCTTATTAAACTCAAATTCAAATTGTTTATTCTGATAAAGGTATTTTCAAACTCTTTTACAGGCATTTCGAAACGCCGAATCAAACTGAAAGGTCAAGTTCTCTTTAATTCCAGACGTCATTATACGTCCCTATGTGAGCGTAACCATATAGGTTGTGAATTCGAGCCTGACATACACAATGTGACTTTTTATGGTTATATTTATTTTATAAGAGCAATAGTAAAGGCACCGTGGTTTGCTAGGAATGATGAAATCCACGACTATCCGAAAGGGGCCGTCAGTAAACTCTGAAATTGAGTGATACAGAACACAACTTAAGGAAAGTGACTTTGCATCCAAACGCATTAGTCGCTGAACCTTTGAACCCGACAGCGGTGGAAAAGAGTCTGAAAAGGAACCTCCTTCTATAAGTGGGGGGTATCACTGGCTGCTTCACCACAACGCCATGAACTCTGAAACGAATTCGGTAATGGTATGACGACCGATTGTAAATGGACGAGATTAATAAAAAAAAAAAATGTGTAGAGAATCTATCGTAGAGGTTGTGTCGAACACTTACCGACTATTATTATACACGGTCCTTCACTTACCTTCACTGGAGCCTCAGAATCGCAGCTGCCTTCACCACACCGAATATTATTTGTATACTTCTCAGAATTCGGTTTATTGTTTTTGTTTTATAAGATTTCGTTGTGCCTTTAATTAATTATTGTTATAGCAATATTTTTTTTATCAATTAGAAATTCTGATGGTAAACAACAATTAATTAAGTACCATAGGAGTCGGTATAGACGATCACGAAAATGCTTTACCATATTTGACAAAAACTTCCAGTAAATTAAAATGTCAATAAGGTTGACAGTATCTGACTGACACTTTGATCTTGTAAGCGAAAATTTACCTTGTCATATTATGATGTGCAAACGAAATTCAGCATAAGGGTGGTAAAGCAATTGTATGGTTATTATATTAAATGGAAAAAGAATACGGTCGCGAGCAGGATTCGAACCTGCACCTCCCGGATAAATACTCCAGGCGCTCTGACCACTAAGCCATCTCCATTTAATATAATAACTTTAGAGTTTGCTAAGCATGCGTTAATGCTTTTCAAAGATTTATCTTAAATTGTATGGTTGACTAAAACTACGCGAGTTATTATCTCATAGAAAGTTTCGTTGACTTTTTAAAATAAATCTAAAGGTTTCCTTCCACGAATCAGGCAAACACACAGAAAATATCAAAGATATTTAATATCAATACAGCAAAAGCAAAAAAATACTAAACTAACATGCGTTAGGAGCTAAAATCGAAGACTTCAAAGGGTACAAAAAATACAGTATAAGTAGAAAATTTCTCAGCATTCACAAAAGGCGCACTAACAACTTGCTAACGTGGATTTTCGCGCTTTTTCTTGCTACACTGTGCGTGTTTTTCCTTTGTGGAGTTCGCCTTTGTGACGCAAATAGAAAAACAGTGTTACCTGCCTTTTATTAGAACGGATTTTGTTGTCCAGTGGTTTAAGGGGTGGGTAGTAATTTGTTAGTTAATGTTGCGGGTTTTATATTTAAAAACAGAAGTAATTGGGTTGATTTTTGTATTAATTATTGTTCAACGGTTATTATTCATGCGAATTCAATAACTGAAACAGTTTGACTCACGTAAGTAATATCCAAAGGTAATAACCGTTGGACAATAATTAATATGAATGTCTCACGAAAGTTACTAAACAAAGATTTTTGTATTGTATTATTTAATAATAATAATAATAATTTATTTAATGGCATACAAAGGTTATTTATAGTACATGATGGGCTTAGAAGTCCAAAAAAGTATTAAAAATAAAACATGATGTACACACAAATTGTTAGGTGGAGCACTGCTCCCTTAGCTAGATCACTGAGTAACCTATTTGAAAATCATATTAGAAATTCGATAACTTCTAACGTGGTTTTCATATTGAAATGATCTGTTATGAAGCCAAGATTAATAAATATTATTAATTTCTAAGGAAACATTGAAAAATAATAGACACTAATGGGACTGGAACCCGCAACCTTTGAGATGCCGTGTCTAGGCTCTCCAAACTAAGCTAACGTGTCCCTCGTGCTGTGTACCGTGTATTTGCATCAAATTTCATTCATTAAATTTCAAGTTCCCTTCTTCTAGTCGATATCTATTAAGCAATCGTTTAAAGGTTACTAAACTCAGCGTTACTACTTTACAAGGCACCGAAACGACATCCTAATCCTACATAACCAGTTTTAAATGATTTTCTTACACATGTCAAAGCAATAATACAATGCCGTAATAATTATTATTATCTAAAGAAACATTGAAAAATAACAGACACAAACGGGACTCAACCCCGCGACCTTCGACATACCAATTAATAAAAGCATTACAAGCATAAAAAATACCTAAGATGTGCTATGGTTTACCCATAAAGGTAGGATATAGAAAAATATATTCTATGATTTTAGTTCTGTTCCGGTCTCAATCCTTCACTTATAGTTTGTTTGACAGTCGTGTCATAGTGACATGAATAATGCTAAGCCGGGGTCGCGGCGATTGCTGCAAGAAACCCGGGACCTCGGTAGAGGTTTGAGTAGGACCGTGTGGTTTTTAGACAGAGTGCGGCACAACATCCACGAAGGATTTTCCACAAAAGTAATAATACTAAGCGCAAGCACGTGCTAAATACTGTTTGTTGTTTATCTTGGTAGATTGATTTCATAATAGTGTATTAAGTACATCATTGCAAGTTTTGCCTGTTATGGAATTTACTGATCTGAATATTATTTTGAGATCTTCTCTATGGTGTGTAAAGCCATGTCAGAGACCTACGGGTGGTTTAAACTCTGACACTAGGTTGTTCATCAACCACACTATAAGAAGAAGACTGATCTGAATTAGTTCTTTTTTCGTCTGATTTGATGACTTCAGCTGGTTGAAACCCAATTTTTTCCTTTTTAAAAGATTTCCTAACACAACACAACATCATGCCTGTATTCCCGAAAGGGGTAGTCCTATACAAAATTGTACACCCACATTTAACCAATGCTGTTAAGACATGGCTGACATGGCTTTACACACCGTTGACAACATCTATAAGGTGTACTGGTTTCCTTACGATCTTTTCCTTCACCGTTTAAAGCAAGTGATAATTAATTTATAATACGCACATGACTTTGAAAAGCCAGTGATACGTGCCATGGATTCGAATTTGAAATCCCTGACTTGTCAGTTCAACGGTCATACCGCTACCCTATCACTGCTTCCATCGTTGATACTCCTCTTTTCAGGGATACTTGCGTGAAGCTATTTATAAAATAAAATCGACACTCTCTGTCACTCATCGATGCCTCAATTTTCAATACACGATTTCTCAATCGTCTCTAATTTCCAGTACCTTCATAAATGCCCGTGTGAAAGGCCCAGGTGTCGGCCCGACATCCTCTTATAGTACCCCTTTTTACTTTGAAGATTCTCTCCGACAAAGTATTACAAGTTTGAAAGAGTGAATTTCTCCGTTTTTATTCCTCATCCCGAATATTTTGTTCCTACTTTAAATGTCGGAATGCTCTTTTGAGTTATAAGTTTCGAGAATTTGAAGAATCTTTTAGAGATTTTCCACTTGTTTTATTTGTATTGAGTTGGGCTTTTGAATTGTTTTTGAAATGGTTTACTTGAAGAATGTACTTTCGCAAGCAGGCAGAGCTGTTTTATACTTACTTAAAAAATTGCTTCTGTACGAAGAATGGGTAACATTTTTTTTATCGTTTTGTTATTATCTAAACCGCTACCTGAACCAATTTAAAAAAATGTAATATATTATTACATTAGCTGTGATACATAAAATGTTACGTAATAAAATAATTAAAAATTAAAAGCACGTCTGAATGTGTAAATTAAAAACTAAAAGATGTGGAACTTAAGGTATTTTTTCGCAATTGGGGATAGTACTGTGAGGAACTACTTAGGTATAAAAGTATTGGTAAAACTACTATCGTTTATTAAATTATCCTTACATTAAGTTTATGTGCAAAAATACATCGTTTCATACAAAATGATAACTGTTAATGCTTAAAAATATTAAGTACCACATAACCATAACTGTTTCACTGCAGGGCAAGGACCTCCTCTCATATACGAGTAGTGAAGGCACGAGCATTTGATCGCCATGTTAGCTCAATCCGGATTAGCAATTTCAGACTATTAAGACTAGGTTTTTTCACGATGTAATCCTTCACCTATGATGATTAATACACATACAATAACATAGCATTACGCCTGTATTCCCTGAAGGAATAGGCAGATATGACACAGTTGTACATCCAAATTTTACCAATACTGTTATTAAGTCTCATGTAATATGTATAAAGTGGTGGTGAGCCTATTGCCATCTACCGGGCCCGATTCTAAACTTCGGGCTGGTACCGAGAAATTCCTAACAAACAACTGAATAACACTTTGCCCGACTCGGGAATCAAACCAGAGACCTCATGCACAGAAGTCGCGTTTGGGACCACTAGACCAACGAGGCAGTTGATAATAAGAAAATACATTTGTTTATTTCATAAACCTTCCTCAACAACCATCTTTACAGGTCTTCAAACTCAATATTTAATTGATTAAGTAAATGTCATTAGACTTACATCTACGAATTAAGTATACAAATTATATATGGGCTGTACTTAACTATTTAAATATGTTAGTACAATAAAAACCGAATAATTAATAAAACTACATATTACAGTGGTACGTGTCAGATTTGGTCTTAAAATGTGGGACCGTAACCTCTGATCCAAGAATAAGTAAGTCCCTCCAAAATACATTAAAAATATAAACTACTGTGGACTATTCCTTAGATATTATTTCATGCAATTTTAGCCTCCGTTCTCAGCCTCAGCTTGGGCTTCCTCCATCCTTTGAAGAACCTTCTGTCTTCTCTTCTCCATTGGCGTTTTATACCACCAGGATTCCGCTGAAGCTTCCTGCGAAAGAGACATTATTTGCTGAGTACTCCCTAATCTTTAACCTGTTTCTCTTTCGGTTTTCTCTATTTCACGGTAAGTGTGATCAGATGCAGCCGAAAAAGTATGTTAGACAACACCAATATCTCGTCAGTTAATTAAATTACATGTTACTGGTAACTGAGAAAACCACGTTTTAATCATCAAATCCTTTAGTGATGCAAACTTAAACCAACTGACAATAAGAAAATAATTTAATTCATAAGCATTACATTTTATTCTGATGTATAAAGGCATTATAATATTTCTGTTCAGTCAGTATGGGTCTCGGTTCTTTTTTGCCATTATAAACATTAATTAATTATTATTATTATAGTATCAACAGGAATGAACTGAAATGCAAATTTACTAAAAGAAAAATGTTCGTCCTCTCTCCTAATTTTTGCGTGCCCAACAGAGTCCACGATGTACTATATTATTTTCCTTGCCATCTATAAACATATTGTGGATAGCAAAAAAAAAATACTTACGTGCTCTGCATACACTGGCTCCCTGAAGCTGAGCTGGACTGCCACTTCAGCAGCTGTTAATACGCGTATCTTTAGCTGCAGACGCCTTTTTGTTGTAAGCACTGATTCCAATGCTGCCAGAAGAGTTCCTGAGGTTGAAAATAAGGTCATCATGATTTATGTGTTGTTAACTGTGAATACGTTCATAGATACAACTTTCAAGTAGGCAAACATCTAAAAACAACTATCTAATTTATTTATTTAGTGGTTTCTGCCTATAACATCGTCGGCTCGGACTTCAAAAGTTTGGGCCCAGCCGGAATAAATAGTATCCTTTGTTTTTTTATCCAGCAAATTCAAATCCATTCGGTAATTATTGTGTGAAGGAGTAACAAATATCCATCCTTCCTCACAAACTTTCACATATTCAAATACATTTATTTGTTATGATTTTTAGTACATTTTACACACATAGTAAGTATAATTTCTCTCACAAACAACAAATACAAATTATGCTTTGAATTTCCACATGGCCATACAAATTGTCCCGTGCAGTGCAGTCCTGACCCTAAGAGCAAGATACTTCTACTACCAATAACGCAGCTCTGCAAAAATTAGGCCTTTAAACTATTACTTAAACCTTAACACACGTATGTTCGGATAATACTTAGGTCTCTCAATCCACTCTTGTGTTGAAATTTAACTTGCTTAACTAGATGTGAAACCAAATCATTACAAGAGGAAGAGGTCGGATCTCAGAAAGATTTTTGTCACTGCTATCTGCAAAGACTTAACTCAACCCTGTATTTCCCAAAAGCTAAGGCAGAAGTGGACTGCACTAGTCCATCCATAGTGGCTAGGCCATTGCCGTCGACCAAGCAGAAATCCGAATTCCAGACTCCAGCTACTAAGAATACCCTAATGAAAAAACTTAATAACACAATAATAGCAAAGATCTAAGCGAACCAAAAATAGAAACATCAGTAGTTTACCCAGTGTGTACGAATCCGATACTCTGGCTAGACAAGAAATATCTAGCCTTGGGTTCAAAGCCCCAGCTTTATGTAACCTGGTCCTCCACATCAGGGATATACTTCCGTAATCAGCTCTTGGTACCTGGATGACCTTCTGGTAACATTGGAACAGGAGTTTCTGTTCCGCATCCCAAGGTGCTTTTGAAGTGCCAATAAAAAGAACTCTGTCTTCAGGACATATTCCTAAAAATATACATAAAATGATATTAATTTTGGAAAAGGTACCTATCTACTTTCTGCAAGCCTAGGAAACCTTAATTGACCATGCGTATTATACAGGACTTTTAGACTTTATGTACTCAGTAAATAATAAAAGATTCACAGATTTTAACCTTCGTTTATAAGTAATATATAATAAATATAATAATTATTATTAATTGCTTGTTATCCAACCAATACACTTGATTTAAAATATCGATCTTATCAAACGCAACACATGACCCATTAATATATTTTCTAAACGATAAACCTGTCTCAATTGTTTGTACCTTTAATTATCTTAACCAAATCCTTCTTCAATCTCTTCGGGTCAGTTTTATCTGTTTTCGGAATTTTCTTAACAAAAGGCTTTTCTGCATCGTCCATCCATATGATCGATGGTTGCAAGAGTCTTGATACTTTCATCACCAGATGTAATAACATGATCAGACCAGACTTTCCAGGGTACTTGCCGACTATGTTAGCTGGTGTTAAATCAAAGAGCATTGCTCCTACTTCTGTACAGATGGCGTGAATCAGCATTTTCTTGCCGCAACTCGCAGGGCCTTTTGCCAAAGAATTTTTATTAATGTTATTGTCAAAAGATTAAAACAAGCTTTTCTTTTAAGTATATCAATAAAGCACAAAAATACATAGGATTTAACGACCAATATTATGTTTTTCTTTATCATGAGTAATGAGCAAGTTAATTTTCCTCAACTTTTACTATCTTTATTTTTCGTTTATGGTTTGCTCCAAAAATAAACAGTGCCAATAATACCACAAGAATACTTATAGAAAAAAACGTATTTACCTGTTAAAAGAACCGATCTAACTAACGGAGCATTGGTTCTGATTAGTTCAGAACCCATCGGAAGTATACAGTACTCTTTAACTAGCTGCCTTATATCACCAAGACAAGGTGTTGCCTCCATACCGTTGTCTCTCCAGTCCGATCCAACATAGCACTTCTCACCTATAAAGTCATCAATTTTTACCAAAGGATACGGCCTTATTATTCCATTAGATACCAGTTCTTCAAATAGCGACTCTGTAGTTCTATCGGGTGTCAAATCTTTCTCTTTTTTCTTTTTATTCTTTTTGCCTCCGCGGCGAGCCTTTAAATGTGGAAAATATGTAAATAATTTATCAAATATGAAATATAATCTTCATAAAATAATATTCATAAAATAAGTCAGATGACTAATCTACCTTCTTTTGTTGCTTTTTAGACTTCTTCCCCTTTTGTGCTCTATCTCTATCGAACGCAGCTTGCAGTAACTCGAGTTCATTTCTCATCATTTCATCAACAATATTCCTTATTTCTTGCTCAATTTTAACCATCTTCTCTCTTTCAATCATGTCTTTGTAGTATCTTTCATGAGGATTGTCTGCATCGTCTTTAAATTTCCATATATCTTCGTATCTAGAGAAGTCAAGGATGATAGTCAACGTAGTAGTCTACTATTTAAAAAGCAACGTTTTATTATCATTAAGATGCTGTCATAGGGTGCATTGTAAGCTGTTAATGTATTCATTCATAATTACAGTTCTGACGTCTTATTACAACATTCTTGAATAGTATTATAAGTCAAAGATACAGCCTAACATACATATTGAAATCACCTCTTTGTTAATTTGACGCAATGTAGTACACAAAAATACTTACTCTTCATTAGCTCCCGTCATATCTTTCAAAAAAGCTGAACTAAGACATTTATATGTATCAAAGTCATCGGCTTCTTCTTTACCATTTTTGCCATTTTCCTCTGTTTTTGTGCTCTTCTTGTCTTTACTTTCTTTACTTCTTTTCGATTCTTTTGAAGATACGGGCGATGATTTGCTTAGTTCACTGTCCATACCAGTACCTGAAAAAATATATGTTTTGACCCATGTTTTCTATGTCAAGTCCTGGAAAGTATCATCAAAATTAAGTTCTTATGTGCAAAATAAAAAGGGTCTGTCTCAAATTAACCACTCTTTTTTTATCCAAAATTGATCTACATTTGGCCACCAACTCGCATGCTGGTAAGCGACGGTATGGCCGAGGATGAAGCATGTAGATCCAGATAAAACCTATTCACTCTTAAGTAGAGTGGATAGATTTGGGGAGAACGATATTTGGGAGTTGATGCAACTGCCCAGACTCGTCTCCCACAACGATTGCACCAGACTACATCCCGAAACACAACTAGGTCGCTTCTTGGCATGGCTTCTTCCGGTGGGTGGTAACCAGCCGCGGCCGTAGCCTCCCACCAGAGTTGTGTTGCCTGTTTGGCACCACTCAGGGGCCACGTGTAGGAATTCCATTTTAAGGATGCACTCCTACGGACGCGGGCAACTCTGCCCCCAAAACCATACATAAAAGCGACAGCTTGAAACACTTGACGATACACGATATAAATGATATGGCTTAAAAGAAACCTCAACATTTCAATATCCTCACCTGTTCGACTATACATCACTCTGCTACCACCACTCTCTTCAGATGGCATATCGGGGAACCTCCCAGTTCTATCATAATACTCTCTAATCCATCTTCTGAGCTCATCTCCTATCTGTTCGTTGATCCTCATTTCATGCTGTGCTCGAAGCTGCTCTTCGATCGATGTTAGAGCTTCTTGGTATTCTTTTTCTCTTTCCAATTGTAATTTTCGCCGGTATTCCTTGACCTTGAATGAAACAAGTTAATTAGTCATTTGTTTTGATGACATTATTTACTCTTTTTCTTATCGATAGCTTTGTTCAGGATAGGAGTTTAATTCGATTTTTTACTGCAATTATTAATAAAACAAAAAAAATAACTTTAATTGAATTCTTTTGAAATAGATCAATAACTTTGGGTTTTTGAATAGAATATCAAGGAATTGTTTGTCAGCAGACCATTGAGTTAGACAGCTCTGTATACATGGTATGGTAATTTAATAATACAGAACTAAAAATTTACCTCTTCAGCTTTTCTAACAGCTTCGGATTCCATGTACGGGCCCAGTTCCATACCTATCAAGAGTTGTTCTTCCAATTTCCTTCGCTTGGTAAGTCTTCTTGCTAAGAAACCTCTCCAAACCTTCTGGATGGCCGTAGCTGCTGTAGCCGACATCTCTCCTTTCTGGTCTCTTCCTTTCTCTTTTAAAAGGCGAATTTCTTTCATAAACTGCCCTCTGTACAGGAAATAATCATTTTTATCTTTTAGAATTAAAATGTAGCATAACACCATACCTGTATTAAGAAAAGGTGTCACACCCACATTTCACAGATATATTTTACATTTAGAAAACAGAGAAACCGGCATTAACTATAGCGAAACCTCATCTTAGACCCAGCACCTACCTTGATACACTCATAATGATAAATTTAACGGTACACTTGTTTAGAGTATAATAGGTAAATTTAGAAACCCACAACAGAAAATGAATCTCTAAAATAGTTTAACCTAGTCATTGAAAACATTCCAATCAGCCCACTCACAATACCTCTACTGTAAGTGGAATTTGGATATGCTGGAGCATCAGGTCAAGGTTACCATGATCTTGCAATATTATTGAAGAAACAGGATACCAAATTTCGAATCGATCAGACCTATGGAAGTTGCTGACATCCCTTCATCAACTAGAAAAGAGCTAATGATCTTCAAATGGCTGAATACATTTTCTTGAGTCATAGCTAAAACACTCCTGATCAATTTTCGTTGTAAAACAAAAAGAAAAATCAAAAATATGCTTCATTACAGGAACCTAGTTACAGATTGTGGGGCGCTAACTATAATTCGATCATCGAGCTAGATATTATAAATTAAGGAAAATGTAATCTTCATTAAAAAAAAACGATTTCTATGCCATCACTTACCTAAGCCTTCCCTGTCTAGCTCTCTCATGACTTTGTATAATGATTACAGCTTGCTGTTCCGTTAAGACCAAGGGTTGTGCCTTTGGAGGCTCATATCCCAACTTCCTTAAAGTTTCCAGGACGAATTGTCGTCTACTTTCAATCTCTTCTGCTCTCTCTCGTATAAAGAACTGTGGAATACATGGCTCTGCTTCTTGTGGTGTCACTTGGAGTTTGACGAGTGCCTGAAAGTAAAAACGTTTTTATTCGTGTTTTATTTTAAGTGTTTTTTTTTTCTCTAATCAAATATTAATTTCAAACCAAATAAATTTCCAAGACGACACATGAGTCATTATTATTGATTTGGAATGGATATCGGCTTCCAATACCGATATCAGCCAAATCATGTCAACACAAATCAATCGGTTGATAATCACCACATTTTTCTTTTAATATACTCCCGATCGTATTTTGGTCCCGGCTGCCTATATCTATATGGAGATCTGCCTATATGGAGATTAGCCAAGTACGCAGGAAATATATTAGTAGACACAGTGCCTGTGCACGCGCAAACATAGGTCCACTCCCTCTTCCTTCACTCACATAGTCCGATGGGACGACAATCTGACACGACCGGAGAGATATCAGGCGCAAGACCGACGGCTTTACGTGCTCTCCGAAGCACGGGGGTGTCACACCACCAACTTCCTAACTCCGGGATGTTACTTAGAATTTCCTAACAAAAAACCCAGCAAAATTTTTTCCGACCTGGGAATCGAACTCAGGACCTCATGGTCGGCAGCCACGCTTGCGACCACTAGACCAACGAAACAGTCACCGCATAATATTTCTTCAGTTACCGATGAAATATAACGTCAAACGTACACTTTTTGAATTTCACTCATTTCATCACAGTACACACATATTCTATATATGTATGGGAACAAATTAACGTTATGAACTTTATTTCTTCGAATCTGATCGCGAATTTTCCTCACGGAAAAAATACTTTGTATGGCCTACATATATAATAAGTTGTATTGAGTCCTGGCTATTTGTGTTGTCAGTCCAATACGCATCGTACATAATATGGTTTAGACTTATTCAGAAAAGTTCCTTAATTACCTCATCATCATCAAAAGTGTGATCAGACAACCGCATCTCCACTAAGTCATTTTTGATCTCAATCAGCCTTCCCAAGCAAGACTCCAGCAGTCTTTTAACGATCATCCGCTTTTGTGGCTGCAGCAACTGGTCATAAACTGCGTCTAGCCTACTTAGCAGTATCGTGTACCTTACTCGAAGATCTAGAAGAAGTGGCAGGAGAATTGTTCTGTCAGCAGCACCAGCTTCAAAAACCGCTTCATCCGCTTGAGTGGCCTCGCCTATGAGTTCTGATGTCTCGATAAGTAACTCATTGTAAGTTTTATTAGACATTTTGTTTTCCAAAATTGTTTGTAACTTTTATTTAGATTTTTCTTGTTTGATATTTATTTTAGTTCTATGATTTGTTCTTTCACTAATGATTATTAAATTATTTATGTTAGTTTTCTTTAAATATGGGCATAATTTTAGAAGTTTTAAAATACTTTTCTTTTGAGTAGAACTAAACGTTTAGTTACTTGCCCCTTTAAATCCAAAATCACTTATGTGCTTTTCATATCAATAAACACACTCCCAAATAATTTATATAGTACTAAATCAACTGTTGCTCAAAATAATTACCATTAAACCTTTACTGAATCAATTTTAAATTCATTGAACAACGCCACTATTGTATTGTATCGTGTATCCAAGCTTTATCGAGTCAACTTGCGTCGCTAGGCACCCTATCGGCTCCGTCACAGTTGAATTAACGTGTTTTTAGTAAAATTATCGCCATGAGCTATTGGTGTGTAAGGCGGTGTATCGATTTATTATGTTTTTATAGCTTTTTGAAGGATCTTGTTATACTGGATTTGTTTTATATCGACAATAGAGTTGCTGTAATGAAATAGATTGGAAATGTCTTATCTTATTTGCATTGTTGTATTTTATTTATAACAGGGTTAAAGGTATTATGGTTTAACATAGTATCACGCCAGTATTCCTCGAGGGGTACGAATAGGTGTGCATGGTTGTACACCCAAACTTCACCAATGCTGATATTAAATCCCATTTAAAATAGATGGTGAGCCTTTGTGTTATTGTTGTTTATATTAACGTACACATAGCTGTATGCATACATTACCTACCTACGTAAAACGTTAACGTTATAACATAGCACACCAAGCAATTTTACTATCCCCAACCAAACCATACAAGATCACCTAATTACACAACACGCTGCCAACATTCCTAACACACATAAACACATTGTAGGGTAGTTAAACGCGTCTCAAGTGGCAGTTATCACGTCTCGCCTGCGCGTGTACTGCTCCAACAATTTCCTGTGGGGAAAATCTGCCACTTAAGCAAGTAAGACGTGTATGTGTACCTTAATCGTGAGTTGAGTGGTATACTGAAGTGACGGATGGATGCAGACCTATGCTGGTACCTATACATAGCATCACGCCTGTATTTCTTGAAAGGGTACGCAGAATTGGATATTTTGCATTACTCTACTTAAACTATGTATTTATGTATAGACTTGCTTTCACATAAAATTTACCCAAATAAAACTATTAACCACATCGATCATATCCCATCCTAAAACAATAAAATTATCCTCGCAATTGCCTCATATAAAACATCATATAACTAAAGTGTATAAACATCAATAAAGGCGATCTTTACTGAGAAACCTATCTACTCTGTAGCTCATCAAAATCTAATAAGATTGAAGATCGCAGCGTAAATTATAGTATAAAACTTACGCCCGGACTGGTTGTTGTAAGGAATGGTGTACAACGGAGATTTATTCCTAGACTCAAAAAGAAAAAAATAGGCTTAGATTACAATTATTTTAGTTTGGTGAGAAACATTTACATTGCCGTCGATTCTAATCTAGGCAAACTAAAGTAACTAAACTAAAAGTACTATTTTACGAACCGCTGCAATAAGGAAGAGATGGAGCAATGTCAGGGACGTCAAATTTAAATTAACAGACGTATTTTTTTTTATCTGTTTTACTCATACATACTATAAAAACGGATTCCAATTGAAGTAGGCAGATAGTATTACATACATACATACATACAATCACGCCTGTTTCCCATTGGGGTAAAGGCAGAGACTATAAATTTTCATTTGCTACGATTCTGACACACCTCCTTCGCTTCATCTATGTTCATTAACCTCTTCATACATGCTCGTCGATTTAGGTGGCTCCTGACCTGTCCTTTTTTGAGAACGTCCGCAATTTGATTGCGGTACGTTCGTCGAGGTCGACCTGCCCCGACTCTTCCATCCACTCTCGCCTCATGTACTAGTTTAGGCAATCGCAAAAAAAAAATTAATACCAACTACATAAAAAAAATTCGAATAAAAAATCTCCAATTTTAGTTGGGCTACATAAGATTCTCCTTCAATTATTATTTTTTCCAGAACTTTAAATCAACAAGTTTTTAAGACACGCTATTGATTATTGCTCCTTGTGGGAATTGAACTCACTACACGAGGACCATTAGCCTCGATATAATAGGTAACAATCTAAAAATAAAATTAATTAATTATAAAACTTAGTTTATAGGACTTTGTTGTCGTCACGGAAAATTGTAAGGGAGCACTAATGGAGATTAATTAGTACTTGTAGTCTTTAGGCTATCAAAACTTCTACTTCTTTGTTAACAACTTTGTAATAGTTAACTAGAGGGTAAGTAGGTATAACGACTATTTGGTTCATGCGATATTTTTGTGAAATGTAATTGTTTCCAAAGACTTGTTTTTTAAGTTTTCATTTATTACACACAGTTACAGGCAAATACACACGTACATACGGAATTAGGCTTAACTTATGAGTACATGACCCTCTTAGGGAGTAGCAAATTACATTTTTATCTTAATATGTAGGTACCTATATATGTATTATACTTAGACTAAACTAATATCACAACACTATCAGTAATTTATTTAAAGGTCCAAGATAAATCTTTGAAATGCATTAACGCATGCTTAGCGAACTCTAAAGTTATTATATTAAATGGAAAAAGAATACGGTCGCGAACAGGATGCGAACCTGCGCCTCCCGGATGAATACTCCAGGTGCTCTGACCACTAAGCCATCTCGACCTCTGCTCACCACCGCGAATTCTTTTTCCATATTTTAACACGTCTTATGGCGACGTCATTGCGATCAATTCAGTCCCTATACTGGTGACCGAACCGACACGACTAACTTTGCAGTTAATACAATGCCGTAAAGAATGCAATTACCTTAATAGTTCAAGATAAATCTTTGAAAAGCATTAACGCATGCTTAGCGAACTCTAAAGTTATTATATTAAATGGAAAAAGATAATTTAGAAATATAAATTATTTAAAGGTATTATAGAAAAGTATATAATATTAATTCTTGTGATACTTTATTTTGAATATTATTATTAGTGTTTTATATTATTTTTTTGTCTTCCATTAATTCTTTTAAAGGTGCTATATAAACATTTTAGTAGGAGTAAAGATCATTTTTATAAAGCACAGTAGTATTATTTGTACCCAATACCAGTCGTTCAATCATGGAATTCATCATTCTTGTAGTAATTATTATAATAACTTTCGTGAGACACATTCATATTAATTATTGTTTAACTGTTATTACTCAAGCGTATTGACTTGCGACATCGCCGCGGGCTCAGCTCGTGAATAAGGGCTCCGTTCGAGTTCGAAACTAGTCGGGCAATCCCGAAGAATCATCATCATCCCCCTGCCCTTATCCCATTTTATTTGGTGTTGGCGCAGCCTACCTATAGGTATCTGGCACTCTGCAAAAGTTTTGGAAATGTTTTATGACCGGCCGCCTGCCTGCCATCAACTCTCTTTGGGAATGCTGTTGTTGGTGGTAACTGCCACCGATACAGTCTCATTATATCTAGCTATGTCATATGCAGATGTTATCCGTGCGCCAGGTTCTGATTTTATCACACTCTACTAAGCGGACTATAATGATATAACGGACTACAATCCGTACAATACCGAAATAGCTTAATTAATCACAAAACGACCAAGTTCGGTCTCTGTTCTAACTACACACACGAAGAATGCGCGTGAGTAATTGTATAAATAATAAGTATTAATGATTGTTTAACGGTTATCCGTGTATACGCGTGGCAGTGGAAGAAGCTTAATTTTACACCTACATAAGTAAAGGGCACCTAAGGATGCTTGAAGTAAAAGTAAAAAATCAATGTGATATTATTAACTTAAAGCGCTGTTTTATTTTTTATATCATTCTGCTATATAAAATATTGCGTCATAAGTTATAACTAAATCGCATGGCGTTCACATTATAAGCCACGCACTCAGCAAGTATGGCTATGTATTGACAACGTCAATATAGTATATCGATTTTAATGCTGAGCGATATTGTTGTGCTATCTACATATAAGCTACTTGTGATATTATAGCATATTCCAACCTGTGCAAGCTAGGATTTGTATAATGACACTGACAATGCCATTTGCGTGGCTAAATACTGGTCCGACAGTATATAAAAATGCCATTGATCGACACGATTAGCAGAAGCATAGTCTAAACTTTGCTGAAAAGTATTGTAATTTTTTTAAATTATTATGTGCCCGCGAATGAAATGCTACATGCATGCAGCTGAGATGAGAATGTTAAGAGGGATGTGTGGTGTGACGCGGATGGATAGAATTAGAAATGAGTATGTAAGAGGAAGTCTGAGAGTTATGACGGTGACTGAGAAGTTACGTGAAAATCGTTTGTCATGGTATGGACACATAATGCGAAGGAATGAGGATCATGTGACGAGGAACGTTCTGACTTGGAATATAGATGGCAACACGAATAGAGGAAGACCGAGGAAATGATGGATGGATTGTGTGAAAGATGATATGGCCAGAAAAGAAGTAGATTGGATTAAGGCCAGGAGGATGATGATGATACCATATGCTTGCGAATTTGTCTGCGCGCCAAAAGGTAGCCTATGTCTTTCGCTAAAGTTAAATCGATCTCTACACCAAAATTCATTAAAACTGGTTTAGCACTTTCAGCGCGAAACTGTAACATACAAACAGACAGACAGTTTTTTTTATCTAAAAGGTTTCTCAGCACGTTTATGAAACACAGAAAAACGTAACTCAAAAATAAATCAACTAAAAACTTCCACTAACTTACGATGTTGTACATCCAGCCTAAACTCAAACCCATCATTACGTACAGCCGGCCGATCAGTCGATATAAAGCAATTATGTGTTTCTTGTTTTTTCACCTTGCAACACTTAAATTAGCCATGATTGGGCAACACTCACGTAAATCCGTTAGGATTAAAGAATTTCACCGCTTTGTGAAAACAGTGTAAGTAGAATTAGGTACTAGAACAGAGTTCCTTCTACATTGTGGGGTTGTAGAGAACATGGTCGTGAGTTCTGGTACTCCACTAAGGGATTTATAAATAGATGGAAAAAGAATACAGTCGCGATCAGGATTCGAACCTGCACCTCCCGGATAAATACTCCAGGCATCTCGACGTCGAGATGGCTTCGTGGTCAGAGCGCCTGGATTATTTATACGGGATGCGCAGGTTCGAATTCTGCTTGCGACTGTATTTTATTTTTCCATTTAATATTATAACTTTGGCCTTCGCTAAGCATGCGTTAATGCTTTTCAAAGATTTATCTTTGATTTATAAATATTTAATTATAAGAGTTGACTGCCTCAAGGGGCTCGTGGTTAAGTAACAGCCGCACGGATCGATCGATCGAGGTTAAACTGCGCTTGCAGCGGTCGGTCTGTGGATGGGTGACCATAATTTCATACCGCGATCCCTCCGTGCCTCGGAGAGTACGTTAAGTCGTCCATCCCGGTTGTCAAATTAAGATCCGACGAGGACGACGAGACGGGTATTCAGAGGCCTGAAAGTCTGACAACCAGTCATAACACAAAATATCGTTCTATCTAGTAACTGGGTTGTGGAGGTCAGATAGGCAGTCGCTCCATGTAAAATGCTGGTATTAAGCTGCATCCAGTTTGAAGTCGAAATCAGTAAGGCAGTTTACACATTGAAGACACATGATATCGTTTAGCATTGCATACGACAATATTCTTTTAATAGAAAGGTTCAACATGTTAAATATATGTTTGTACAAGATTTTTGCGGTTCCAATAATAATTCATTATATTATCATTAAATTAGCTGCCTCGTAGATCGAGTGATCCCTAGTGCGACTGCTGAAATTGAGGTCTCGGTTTTGATGTTTTTCTTTAAGGTTTTTTTTAGTAGCCCGGTGTTTGGAACTATGCCCGGTTGTGACAATAGGCTCACCACCTGTTATATGGTACTTAATAATAGCATTGTCGAAATGTGGGTATAGGTATAACTGTGGCAGCAATACAGGGGTAATGATGAATTAATGGCGCGATTGGCGCAGTCGTCGAGAGACCGGCTACTGCGACGCGTGTCATAGGTTCGATTCCTGCACGGAGCAAATATTTTTATAATCTACAGATAACACTTCCGGGTATGAGTGTGCATGCATGTGAGATTATGTATCTGTAAACGCACGCACGATATCTACATGAAGAAATTCCGAGACTGGGCCAAAGTTTAAAAAAAAAAATATTGGAAGAAAAAGAATTACCTACTATGTTATGTTCAATAATTATTCATATTAGGCTGGCTTGTTTCTAGGTCAACGAATCAGCATTGCCATCCAACGTGGCAATGCTGCCAGTCTCCGGGGCACCTTCCCGGAGGACAGCGATGCGCAGGAATACTTCGACGCATGAGTTTTTCCTGATTTTTATTTTAGAATCGTTTTTAAGTTATTGTATACATGTAGATATAGTAGTTTGTAAATAATTCGGTTTAATTTTATTATTTAAGTTCTCGAATATTAATTTATATCACAATATTTTCATATTATTAAATTAGCAAAATTTCCATTCACAAAGCTCAAATACTCTATTAGTTTTCTAAGTAGATAGTGAAGGATATTAATAAAATCTCAATTCATAAATGCTTACAGGTATGAAAATGAGATAGTAAATAGGCGTTACCTTTAAGAAACATCTAGGCACTTCAATATAAACGTATTTTCGAAACTAGCTCGCTACATTTCACAACAGTCAGGGATCTAATGATTATGTACAGTGTTTCCTAAAGTCAAATTTCATAATGGTTAATGCTGGGTGTACCTATAATAGTTTTTCTTTTATTATAGACTGACCTGTTGGTCTAGTGGTTAGTAGCCCTGACTGCTATGCCGGAGGTCGTGGGTTCGATTCCCACCCAGGACAAATGTTTGTGTGATGAGCACGATCATTTGTTCTGTGTCTGGGTGTAATTTATCTATAATATGTATGCATTTAGAAATATATAAGTATGTTTATCAGTTGTCTAGTACTCATAACACAAGCTCTGCTTAGCTTGAGACTAGACGGCGTTGTGTGATAGTTGTGGAATATTTAGGTATTTATTATTTATAATGCATAGTTTTTGCATATTAATTATAGTTTAACGGTTATTACATTCTTATTACGCATTCTTCGGGATAGCCCGACTAGTTTCGACCTCGAACGGAGCCCTTATTCATGAGTTGTGCCCGCAGCGATGACTCTGAATAAGCGCGTGAGTAATAAACAATTAATATGAATGTGTCTTACGAAAGTTATTACACAAAAATAGTTTTACCATAGTTAATACTTACTCCTCCTCTCATCGTGTGGTTAATGAACAACCTAGTGTCAGAGTTTAAACCGTCCATTGGCCTCTGATATAGCTTTACACACCATCAATAAAATCTCTCAGGTGTGCCGGTTTCCCCACGGTGTTTCCCTTCACCGTTTTAAGCAGGTGATAATTAATTTATAATACGCTTAATGACTTCAAAAAGACAGTGGTGCATGTCTTGGATTAGAACATACGCATTTTGACTTGTCTGTGCAACGGATATACGACTAGGCTATCACCGCCTAATAAAGTAAATAATGTGTACTGAAGTTGGTATACAATGAATAAATTAATAAATGATACGAATACAGATAAATCTTCGAAATTCCTGGAGTATTCTGGGAGGCGCTGGAAAATACGGGTATCCCTTTTCCACAAAAGTTTATAACTTAAGTGATACGAAAATAAACACTGTTGTTTATTAAATTAAAATCCTAATCATTACCTATACGGTAAACCCTGATTAAAACTTTTATATGGTACAACTGACAATACTAATAAATCTGCCTAAACTTGTTTTCAACTACGTTGAATTCAGCTCCAGTCTAACTGTCGTAGTGGCCGAGTAGTTACAGCTCTTGATCCACAAGTAATGTGACTTTTTCAATGTCATATATATCGTCCTCAGTAATCTAAGAATTCACAGAGATACGGTGAAGGAAAATATCGTGAGGAAACCTCGAGTTGATAGTCTAAAATCACTAACCCGCAGTGAGCTATTCTCTGTATGAGAAGAGGCCCTTGCTCTGCAGTGATACAGTTATAGGCTGGTTATATTAATAAAAAAGGTTAACTTTCTAACACAATCATTTACTTAACCAACAAAACCTTGAGAAACATGTTAGTTGAACATAAAATGTAGGAAGATGGACGCTCATAATAAAGTCATTATGTGAATAAATGCTAACGACCATATTTACAAGGCGACTACGCGCCGACCATTAGGGTTAAACATTGTGTCGTGGATCGATGAGGCGTGGATAAGTTTTGTCTTAATTGTTCATGAATTGTAAAACGATATTGAGCATTTGAAATCCCTAACTTATTTATTCAATTTTTTTTGTGCAGACAAAGCAGTCCAAGTAATTTACACAATAATTTATCAACTGAAAAGCGAAACTTTGAGAGATCTGCGACTAGATAGAGAACTAAACAGATATCATCGCAGATTCCAAGCGATCCATAAACAATCGTTGTGAAAATGTATGAGTGACGTCGAACATAGGATCATTCGGCTGATACTTTGTAAGCATACTAGACTTAGTTAATTTTCTTGTGAGTTGTGACCCCTAAGAAAAAACAAAGATGGCAAATTAGCTTATTGTTTGTATAATAAAAAGTTGGTGAACTATAAGAACCACACATTTATATTAATTATTGTTTAACGATTATTACTCACGTGCATTCTTCGGGATTGCCCGACTAGTTCAGCTCATGAATAAGGACTACGTTCGAGTTTGAAACTAGTCGGGCAATCCCGAAAAATGCACGTGAGTAATAACCGTAAACAATAATTAATATGAATGTGTCTCACGAAAATTATTATACCAAAACTTTTTTTTTTATAACCTTCCGTGTAAAAATATTAAATTGAGATACTGCCAACTTTAGTCATTTCTATTCCATTTTTGTCTTATCCAAGCTCATCACCCGATAGCAGATAGGTGGCGAGGGCGGCGCCGCTTTGTTTCGCATAACGAGCACAACTTAATAGCTCACTAAGACTTTTTGCCATCTCCCTTTAACTTTCAAGGATACTAACAAAAACTGACATTAGCAACGTTTTTGGCACAAATATGTGTGAAAGAATCTCTTGGACGTAAAATCGGTTTTATGTTAGTGTTGATTCGTTGTAACTTTGTTGTTGGGGGGGAATGTTGGTAAGTATCTACCTATAGATATATACCTATGTATCTATAGATATATATCAAATATGCAAACAGATGTATTTATTTCTAAGTAATGTTATTTAATTTATTATATTGCTCACATAAGTTTTGTATAGAATTTGAATTTTATTTTGTATTCATTGATTGTATGTTTAAGTTAATTTTAAGTGTATATATTTATAAAAGTAAGTGCTTTGGTAATACTGTAATCTTACATTTTATATTGCAATAAATAAATAAATATAAAAATGAATCCCTATTTCCCTTGGTCACGTAATAACTTGAGAACGACTGCAGCAAATTGTTTTTTTTTTTTTTTTGTTCGTCATTTTTTACTTAAGATTTTTTTAATTCTTACCGAAAATGTTTTAACCGGGCGGGTGAAACTGTGGGGCATAGCTAGTATACAATAAATACTAAGTCGTATGTTTTCTTAGGCCAAATTTTTCTATAACATAAAATTAAAAAAATATCGACATCATAATTTTATTATGGGCATGATCAATAAAGATTTCCCATTTTTTTTTAAACTGTCGCGTTGGTCTTATTTTCGATTCCCATGTCGGGCAAAGTGTTATTGAGTTTTTCTGTTAGGAAATTCTCAGTAGCAGCCCGGAGTTTGGACTTGTGCCCGGTAGATGGCAACAGGCTCCACACCTCTGCCTTCTCCTTCAGGGAATACAGGCGTGTTGCTGTGTCATGTTATGTTATTTTTTTAAATAATAGCTTCTATAGTCTTTTCGGAACTACTTCTCGAAGCCATTTCTTTGATACCTCTATTATCCTAAAGACCAATTCAATGCATTACTTTGGGGAAATAGTACAGATGCACCATCACTTTTTACTCTTCAGAAAAAACTTATACGAATACTTGTAAATATAGAAGATTCTGATACCTGTAAGCCCCATTTCATAAAACATAAAATACTAACGCTGCCTAGTCTGTACATTTTAGAGATATGTAAGTTTGTTAGAAAACATCAAAACTTCTACACAAAACGGGAAGATAAAAACCAGAGGCTAAGGCATAAAAACCGTTTAAACCTACCAAGCTCCCGGCTTAAAATGCACTCATCTAGTCCACATGTCATGTCAATAAAAATATATAATAAGCTACCCTCACGAATAAAAAATGAAAGTAAAGACAATATATTCATAAAAAGCTTAAAACAAATGCTAATAAGTAAATGTTACTATCATATAAATGAATATTTAAACGATAAATGTATATAAAACGGAATAAATACAAATTTAAATTAATAATAATATAATAAACGCATACACATATAGGTACAAATTATAGACATATATAGATACATTTTAATATTATTACTTACTCTTTTAAACATTCCATTATCATATAAGTTCTGTTAGTATACAAACAAAATAAATAAAAACTGCATTTAAATAATATTTGAAATACAGTGAAATAATATAATATTCTTATAATAATAACATACATCAATACATAATATAAAGGTTATGTAATAGTATAAAGTTAAAAAAGGGTTACACACTTCCTCCTCTCTCCTACATTTGCCGTGCCGACAAGGCCACACATGTTTCTGTATATTATATTGTAACATCTATTTAACTTGTGGAGTGCAATAAATGAATTGAGTATTGAATTGAGTATTGACCAGTTTCTCAGACAAGAAGTATCTACAAAAAAAAAAAACATATTTCCGCATTTTAAGTATTAATGTATCGTCATTTCAGGGTAATGGCACAACGTGGACAACTCCGTGGAGCGATTAGCAGGCCAACCGTGGCCGACCTATACAGGCGATGGGGTGACGAGCCATAACCTGCCGGGGTTGCGGTGAATAGAGTCGCGATCCCGGGACCCCGGTTAAGGTTAGAGTAGGACCGGTGTGGTTTTTAGTCGGTAGGAGTCCGGCACAACGTCCATGATGGATTTTCCACACTTGAAAAAAAAAAAAAAAAAAAAAGGGTAATTCTCATTCTACTCTTTAGAGGTCGTTGGTCTAGCGGTCCGAAGCGCGACTGCTGAGCATGAGGTCTTGGTTTCGATTCCCAAGTCGGGTAAAGTGTTACTGGGTTTTTTCTGTTAAGAAATTCTCAGTAGCAGCCCGGATTATGGAATTGTGCCCGGTAGATGGCAATAGGCTCACTACCTATTACACGGGGCTTTTATAACAGAATTGGTGAAATGTGGGTGTAGGTATAACTATGTACATCTCTGCCTTCTCCTTCGGGGAATACAGACGTGATGCTATGCTGTTACTCTTTAGGGAAAAATCTGAAATAGACACAAAGCTTTTCAACATTGTAGGTACATTCCGTTTCTGCGAACACATCTCTTTGCAAAGAACTCCACCAGCTCAAAACATATGCTCTCCATAAATTCTCAAGAATTCTCCATTTAACTGTTCAAAATTCAACCTTTAAATGTCTGATATAACGAATACCACTATTATTCCTACAGTAAGAGGGACACTTTATTATAAAAAAATTATATGACATGCATTTTATTATGTCCACGCTAGTGTTGGCAAATGCACCGGAATCCCGGGAGTTCCGGAATTCGGTTGCTCTCGCGGGATTAAGTCCGGTAGTCCGTGATTTGCGGATGCATTTTTAAGTTGAAAGTGTATTTTGTGTTGTTTGTAGACAAAGTTTGTGGTATGGTTTTTGTTTAGATTGTTTTTGAGCGAATAAAGTACTGTGTATTTTTGTTCAAAGCTAAGCTAATGGTCCTAAACATAATAATTTGAGTTTTGTTTAAAATTTGTTATCATCATCATCATAATCTTCAATACATATAATAAAAATGTAACGGATCGCTGTCTGTATATTGAAGATAGATGAAAAAAATATATATTGGGTCCTTTATCAACGCAAATAGCACCCAAAATAATTTTTGTTACAATTTTTGTCTGTTTATCTGTTTGTCTGTGCGTTTGTTTACGCTAATCTCAGAAATGGCTTATCCGATTTAGATGTGGTTTTCACTATTATGGTAAGCTTCACTTAACATTTAGTGTTTGGTTTGTCAAAGAAAGTTATGCCAATTTAAAGAATCACGTCGAACATTTGTTAATTATGTATTTGTGTTCATACACGACATGGTGTTAATTTACGACATCCACGCGGATGGAGTCACGGACACAGCTAATATATGTTTACAGATAATTAATTTACTCTTTATTTTGTATACGTACTGTAGTCAGATGGTTGAAAATAAGATAACGCAACTTTTAATCGGATTAATCGCGTGTATTATTGGTTGTTTGTTTTTCCTGACGTTTCGAACACTTTGTAGCGTTCGTGGTCGCAGGAGGACTGTGTGTGAGTGTTTAAAAGTTGCGCAATGTGTAGTGATCGCGCAAACCTAAGATATTACTATAGGATAACGCGTCAACAGTCTCAGCACGAAATATCGTGTTAACCAGTAACTGGGCTATGGAGATCAGATAAGCAGTCGACATCATCATATCATCTTTATACTGGTATTAAGTTACATCCAGTTAGACTGAAAATAGAACCCAATGTATTTAGGAAAAGGTTAGGTAGCTTTTTAAACTACTTAAAATGTCAGTCACGTTATGTTTAAAAATTAGTTTTTTCCTGGCCTGTCATGGCTCCTAATATGTCTTCTAAAAGACAAGCGGCCATTACCTTGTCCCCGTACCTTTTCACTTTTAATGTGAACAATGACTTCTCAATATTCTAATAAGAATCATATATAACTTTGTTACATTATCGTAATCTGTATGAAACTTCTTTTTTTATTTTATTATGTCATCAGTCTGACTCGCGACATAGCCGCGGAATCAGCTCATGACTAAGGGCTCCGTTCGAGTCCGAAACTAGTCGGGCAAACCCGAAGAATATACGTGAGTAGTAACTGGTGAACAATAACTAATATGAAACTTCTCCTTCCTTTTTAAATTTGTTTTAAACTTTTGGTTAAAAATAAAATAAGTAATTTGAAAGAGAAATTTGATAACACAGTTCTATATTCACATAAATCCCGTAATTGTAGCTAATAATGTTACAACACTATATCACAATTTTACCAGGCATTGTGCTTGCAGTGTTTTGGTTTCACGCGACAAAGGCACGTTGAAACCACTGTAGGGAGGTAAAAGTAGTTTTTTTTTTTTCTGTTTGACTTTCTATTTAAGTATTTTATGAACTCAGTCGCCAGTTAAAAGCTTGCGCTACAGTGACCCACTGTGCGACCAATAAGCCTTACATTGTTTTGCAAGCATTTTATGGGCACCAGTTTACTTAAAAATTGTTTACCATTCGTTGGAAAAATAAAACTTAATACTATCAACTGAATTTGTATTTGAATGGTATTTTGATAGCCTAGTGACGAGGATAGTAGTAGACAGAGTGACAGAAGCAGCGACGGATGGATTGTGTTAAATATTATATGACTAGAAAGGGGGTGACTGCCGATATGACGGGTAATAGAGAAGTGTGGAAGAAGAATACATACAGATGAATCTTTCAAACGCATTATATACTCCTCACGACCGTATTTCGGTCACAGCGGCCTATCTCCGAGGAGATTGGCCAAGTATGCAGGAGATATTATAGTGCACAACTGCATGCGCAAACAAAGGTGGTACTCCCTTTTCCTTCACTCTCATAGTCCGATGGGACGGCAATCCGACACGACCGGAGAGAGATCAGGCGCAGGACTGACAGCTTTACGTGCTCCCCGAAGCACGGGGGTGTCACACCGCCAACTTCCTGACTCCGGGCTGCTACTGAGAATTTTCTAATAGAAAAACCCAATAACACTTTGCCCGATTTGGGAAACGAACCCAGGACCTCACTCTCAGCAGCCGCGCTTGCGACCACTAGACCAACGAGGCAGTCATACGCATTAACACATGCGTAGTGTAATATAAAGTTATTTATGGATAGAAAAAGGGTGTTGACAGGATTGACCACTAAGAGGTCGAGATGGCTTAGTGGTCAGAATGCCTGGAGTATTTAACACTGCTCACTAAACTAAGAAAGAAAGAAAGAAAGATATATTTATTATATAAGTATTCCAAATTCTTTCACAAAAAAATATTTCGAGTTTGCTACGCATACGTTAATGTGTTTTTAAGATTTGTCTGTAAATGTCTTAAACCTTACATCTGCCAAAATAGTTACGTCAAGATTACCTAGTTTCTTTTTTTTTTTTCAAAGTAGGAACAGACCTGCACTCAAACACGTTACCCAAAAATAACCAACGGTCAATCACCGCCAATCAAGTGGTGATTAAAGACAACCCAATGATTATGTTGTTCTTAACATCATTCTCACGTATATGACGGCTTGATTGCACAGTAATCACCTCACCGCCTTAATTGATGGTATAAAATGATAATCATGTTAATATAATAAAATTAAGTGTTTGAATACCTTGTTTTTCGGGAAAGAGGTAACAAAGTTGCCTTGCTTTTTTTGTGAATGTATTTATTTTTTGTGAGTGATTCAAAATTCACCGCTTCATATTTGAACTAATATATTTTGAAAATTTGATTTGGCGATTTTCGACTCAGTCCAAACTAATAAAATCTTGGAAAATACATAGCATCACGCCTGTATTCCCGGAAGGGGTAGGCAGAGATGAAAAAAAATGTTTTTTTTTTTTGTCTCAAACAGTTACTTTAATTATAAATGAGACAGCCCCAGTAAGTAATTGATAATACTTGTGTTGGGGCTATCTCTCTCTTACCTTTATTATGATGTACACAGAGATGTACACAGTTGTACATCCACATTTCACCTCTGCTATTATTAAGTCCCATGTAATAGGTGGTGAGCCTATTGCCATCAACCGCGCACAGATCCGAACTCCGGGCTGCTACTGAGAATTTCCTAATATAAAAACTCAATAACAGTGCCCGACCCGGGAATCGTACCCGAGATCTCCTGCTCAGCAGTCGCGCTTGGGAATAATTCTTAGAAAATTATTTATATATAATATTAGTTTGCGTCGCCCAAAAAAAATATTTGTGTATAAAGATGACATGGACATTATTATTGCAATATTTACGACCCAAGAAAGACAAAGGATGATTCAAAATAGCACCTTACACGTTTTCACTCACACCCAACCCAATATTAACGACTCGATAAAAATACAGTCAAAAATCTGCATACAAAAACCACCTCATATTCAAAGCCTAAAATTATAATAATAATAACCCAGAACCCATTAATCGACCTTCAACTTTGCCCTTAAAGCAAGATGGCGGCAAAAAGCTCACGTACGCTGCGTTTGCGCACGCCCCGACCGGATAATGTCTTCATTTGAGATAATTCGCGTGGATCGTCGAGTCGAGTCGGGGCCAGCCACTTTTTACATTCCTCTTTGAGCTGGGTGGGATTTTAGTTAGTGTAGCGTTTGCAGAAAAGTTTTTTATTTTAATGTGGTTAAATTATTATTTATTTAAGATTTTTTGATGTCGTTGTCCTCTACCTTCAAAAGAATGGTGATTTCTAGTAAGTTATTACATTTTATATTTAAACTAGGTGGTGCCCGCGACTTCATCTGCGCGACTAAAGGTAGCTTTATGTCCTTCCCCAAGATAAAATCTATCTCCTTGTCAAATTTCATTACGATCCGATAAGCCAATAACAAACACAGCTACTTTCGCATTTATAATATTAAGTATGGATACAAGATAAATATACTAAGAGCACTATCTGCGCGTCTATTCACCTTATATCCCTTTTTTGACTTTTGGTTAGAAACTCAGATTACATGCGACGTCAAGTAACCATTGCCTGTGTCTACTTAAGAATAAAAAATCTTTTTAGATAAAATTTTTGTAAATTACTGAATTAGTAGTAGTAGATGCAAATTGCACAATTGCTCGCGATCTTATTTCTTTATCCTCAGAAAACATATATCTGCCTAGCCTTTTCCCAGTTATATTGGGGTCAGCTTCCAGTCAAACCGGATGCAGCTTAATACCAGTATTTTACATGGAGCGACTGCCTATTTAACCTCCACAACCCAGTTACTGGGTAACACGATATCTCGTGGTATGACTGGTTATCAGACTTTCAGTCCTCTGACTGCCCGTAACGGCTGTCACAGATCTTGATTTGACAACCGGGACCGACGGCTTAACGTGCTCTCCGAGGCACGGAGGGGTCTAGGTATGAATTGATAGTCACACATCCTCAGACCGACCGTGGCAAGCGTAGCTTAACCTCGATCAATCGACCTGGGCGCCTGTTACTTAGCCATGAGCCCCCCTCGAGATAAAATAACATCAATAAAAAACAATGTTACTCGTATTTTAATAATGCATATAGAAATATTTTAATCAGATAATAGCTAAATAAATACACTTCAATTGATTTCAAAAATACCCAATATATTTTTGCGAACGTTACACAAAATTATTAAGTACTCGTGTTCCTTTTTGAAATGAAAACGAGTCTGTGCAATATAAATCGACGAGTTCAGTACTACTGTTTACTCAGAAAATTATAATGTTAGTCTTTTTAAATATACTCGTACACCGTTTTTATAAGCGTCTTGTTCAACAACATGTAGTAAGGAATAATAAAAGTTAAAGTCTCCGCAGGCCTTCTATAAACATCGGCATCAGTGATTTTATACCCTTCAAAGCCTCGATATAATGACTGAATGCTACGACACACGATTTGGCGACTATGATTGAACGCAGAGTCGTCAAACGATGCAGCATTGGCTCTAAGGCACACATATCCAGATAAATGTGCCAGGTTCCCTAGCGAAGAAGGCGCGCTAGGTGCAGGAAGGGGCCTAACGATTTCCGATCTCCGTGATGCGTGGTACACTCAATAATCTGTGCAGGCTAACTGTGGCCAGCCTGCAAAAACCCTGGAGTAACTGTTGAAGCCCTTCAATGGACCATAACTTGCCGGGGTCGTGGAAGGTTAGAGTAGGACCGTGTGGTTTTTAGACTGCTGGAATTCGCACAGCGCCCATGATAGATTTTCCATACTCAAAAGGAAGAGAGATGTGAATGACCGAATAAAAATCTACCAATAGGAATCCTTGATTTTTCTAGCCTCGCGTAGCGCTGTTTTTGAGGAAAAGGGCTAGCAGGATATCTAGTAGATACATACAAACAATAAAGCCAAAGATGTGTAAGAAGGACGGGAGGCAAAATGCGGGAATGTGGGGAACTAAAGCTACTAGACTAACAGTCAACCGACATTGTTTATTAGAAGCAGACGGATTCGTATAGTTTGTAGAATATAGACATAAATCATTCTGTAGAAAAGAAAAACTTTTTTAAATAACAATTCTTCTTCTTATCGTGTGGTTGATAAACAACTTAGTGTCAGAGTTTAAACGACCCGTAGGTCTCTGACATGGCTTTAAACACACTCAATAACATCTCTCATGTGTGCTGGTTTCCTCACGATGTTTTCCTTCACCGTTTTAAGCAAGTGATAATTAATTTATAATACTCACATGACTTCAAAAACACTGTGGTACGTGCCTTGGATTAGAACTTGCGTCCTTTGATTTGTCAGTCCAACGGTCATATCTCTTCCTTCTTTATTCTACCATAACTTGTGGACGCCTGAACCGATTTAATACTTACATTATCCCAGATAACCTAGGCTAGTAAGGTTTCAATTATTAGTAATAGTCACTAAGATACACAAAAAGGAGTGAAATAAAAAAGGATGAATCTCATTTGGAGGCCATGTTTTTCATAAAAAAAAAAACTATTTTCATTAGCCTTCTGTCTAATGCTATTTTGAATCAAATTTAAGTAACAGTATAAAACAGCAACAAACTGTCTAACCAATTACACAAACCGTTTAAAGTATTGGTACCTATTCCCACGGTGCAGTGTCGTGTCTGGTCGCATCGGCTGCAACCAGTCGAGATTTCCCCCGGGTCTGACATCTGTATACCCTGGTCAATGACCCGGTAAAAAATTCAAGAGTATTAAGGTTAAGTATAATAACATCACGGCTGTATTCCACGAGGTGGTAAGCAGTTAACCGCATTTAACCAATACTGTTTTTAAATTCCATTTAGCTTGGTTAGCCTATTCCCATCTACCGGGCATCATTTCAAACTCAGGGGTGCTACTGAGAATCTCTATCTAAGGAAGTGCACATGATTTATCCGGGAGGCGCAGGTTCGAATCCTGTTGGCGACCATATTCTTTTCCATTTAATATTGTAACTTAAGTGCACATGATTTTGAAAGTCACATTGATACCTACATGTCAGATTTCGCCCCCAACACATTAGACCAGCGTTTCCTAAAGTGGGTTCCGCGGAATCGGGAGGGCGTTCCCTAGAAAAAATACCACGGTTCCGCGAAATTATTTATTTTTGGCTGTTAAATAATACCACAGTTAAGTACAAATACTATTTTGAAATACCAATTATTGATAAGAAACAGTGAAACAATTCATTTTCACATTAAAAGTTTATTAAAGAATTAAAGTGTTTCACTTTTAATATATTTGTATGTCTTTAACTTGTAATCATTTCATATGGGGTTCCATAAAAGAAATGGTATTTGGTGAGTGTTCCGTTATCTTAATAGCTTAGGAGCCCCTGCATTAGAATAAATAGCCTGCAATTACCAAAAACCAGAGGTGCTTTAAGAAAATCCCATAGAAGCTCATACCATTTGATGACTTTTTCTAAATATCTGGCGAAATGCGTGAAGAAAAATGCTCACCAACCGAATACTCAATATATCCTACCTATATAATTGTGAAAATCGCTTCTAAATTGTCCAGTAGAACTCATATTATAAGTGAATAGACGTGCTGTAGGACAGAAACGTGTTATACATTATCACAATCAGACTTACCTACTACCACGCGCACTTACGCCATCTGGTCAGTTTTTTATGATCATCATCACTATTTATTAACTCTCGTGGGTGCTGGAGCTCCCAAGCACCCAGGCGTCGGCACCCCTGCCTCAGAAAACACTAATTACAACACTTTTCATAACCAAGGAAACATTACTTGACTACGAACGTACGAACGCACAATATTAGCAAATCTCTCATATTCCGGGCCACCCATATTAGAGCCAAAATTCGGCTTTAAAAGTGGAACCGACATAAACCTCACACATCCACGAGTTTCCCTTATTAAACTCCATATTACGACCCTACAAAATTGAACCACAGTATAAAGTAATGTATTTAACTGAAAACAAATTCGAGCAGTATAACTAAAGTTTTGGTGGGGAATTTTTTAGACTGTGCATCCAGAATGCTTTCGGGAGTGAAAAATTCGTGGCAAAGTAAATTGAATGAACTGTGCTTAGGGGTTTCAAAGTATTTGATAAAATAATCTTTCTGAGGGAATGTTTTACGTGAAACTTGCTTGTTATATTCTGCTAGACAAAAGCGAATTTTATCATAGTCGGTGCGGCAGTGAATTGAAGTGTACTATAGTGAATATAATTTTGGTAAGACCTTTTAGTTCAAGATAAAGATTACATCGGCTCTAACTTATTTCCTATAATTAAACAGTGAATGCTTAAAGGCTGGAAGGTGGATATCATATTGCTCATTTGAGTAAATAATCAGTATTCGGGGTAGGTACATTTGTAAAGTGGACGTGGATGGCCAAATCCGGAACTATAAGGAATAGTGAAATCACTCAAAGGAAAATCCTTTGAGTGTTTTCACTATTACTTTGATTCCCGGGCCCGATTTTAATGAAAACTACAATTGCATCATAGGATTTTCCAAAAATAATATTTCTAGCCAAAATCGAACCCATTGACTATGGAAAAAAATACACTGTATTACTAGACCATCTAATAAAGTTGCAAACACGGATTTGAAAAAAATACGGATGGAACCTTGCCTTGTCGAAAGTGAGGAATAGATTACGCACACACACATAGATTACACTAACTGTGTATAACAAGCGAAATTGGATGACTAGGCATGCTTCTCACATGCCGTACGCAACGCTTCGTCCGTATTTTTTTAAGGTCTGTGGTTGCTAATAAGTATCAAATTCTGGAAAGTGATGATTTATGGCAAACTAAAGGAAAAGCTAGTTTTTAACAAGAAATACTATTTTATTTCAATAAATTACATTTTCTTTATTTTACTGTCGGGTTTAGGGCAGTTCAACGCCTGCCAGACCCACTAGTTAGATATAATATGCTACAAGAGATCCCATTCAAAACATATTTTTAAGTTTGGGAGGTATGAAAGTGACTATAAATGTTTGTGCAATCTCTACATATAGATGTCAATGCTAACAATACATAGAAAAGATTTTAAATATCTTGGTAAAATAAAAAATAGTATAATGTTAGCCTTGATTAACAAAAACGAGACATTTTTTTTCATTTTTAACCGACTTCAAAAAAGGAGGAGGTTTCTCAATTCGACCGTATATTTTTTTTTTTTTTTTTTTATGTGTGTTCGGGGATAACTTCGTCGTTTATGAACCGATTTTGATAATTCTCTTTTTGTTGGAAAGAAGAAATCTCAACGGTGGTACCATGATAAGGAAACCAGGATCTGATGATGGATCTCCGAGAAATCGAGGGAAACCTTCGAAAATTGTAGGGGCGACAAGTGCATTTGTTAATTTTTTCATTAAATATTTTAAAGCACTACTATTTAATGAAGGTGTGGAGTCGATCTGATGATGGAGCTGAAAGACAGTCGAGGGAACTCTTTAAAGATTTACAGCAATTACCTGGTGTTTGGGCTTGATTAATTTGTATTGATGAGAACTTTACACCTAGATGGGTTGTGACTGTAATTAGGGGTCTGATGATGAAGACGAAGGACAGTCAAGGGAACTCCTCAACGTTTTACAGTAGCTACCATGTTTTGTTATGTATGTCCGTCGATATCTTTGTTTGAAAGAGTAGTCCCCAGAGGTGGTCCCATTTAAATAGTAAAGATCTGATGAAGACCTTCGAAGTTAGACGATGGAACTCTTCAGTGTTATAGCAAATGACTCTCAATTGCTGTAATCGCATGTTGATGTATAGTTCATGCCACTCAATACATGCATAGCATCATGCCTGTATTGCCCGATGGGGTAGGCAGAAGTTTCCAATGTTGTACACAAACATTTCACCGATGCAGTAATTAAGTCCTAGCGGCTTTCGAAAGCCTACCCATATTATTAAATTTCTAAATTAACTTATTTATGACGTATACAAACTTACATATGACCTATACAATATATATATAACACACTTAAAACTAAAAAGACTAAAATAAATTAATTTTAAAGAAAAAATGAAAACCGCCTTCAAAAATCTACTACACTAAAAAGTTTAAAATAATATCAAAATTTGCTTATAATAAAATCATTTTAAAAGAACAATATATAATATTAATCTGTTAATTTTGGAGTCGGTGCCTGATGTATATGGGGTTTATAACCAGATACAAAGGCCGGTAACATAACCACAGCGCAAAGAACGTAAGTGACTAACAAGAGGAAAACAATAACCCTCCCCCAGTACAGGCACCGGCTCCAAAATTAACAGATTAATATTATATATTGTTCTTTTAAAATGATTTTATTATAAGCAAATTTTGATATTATTTTAAACTTTTTAGTGTAGTGGATTTTTGAAGGCGGTTTTCATTTTTTCTTTAAAATTAATTTATCTTATTAACATAACAGCATCTCGCCTGCATTCCCGGAAGGGGTAGGCAGAGGTGTGCACAATTGTACACCCACATTTCACCAATGCTTAAGTGGCATTACATGGCCTCAACATGTATTAAAAAAAAAAAATTATATATGATTTATAAAGGATTGGGATGTTGTTCGGCGATTTACAACTGCAAAGTGGTAACGCTGAGTTTAGTAAATCTGTAAATGATTACTAGATAAATATCACCAGGCGTCTCCTTAAGACGTATACAAAGAGGATTGAAAATTCAATAGGTTTGAACACGACAAGGTAGCTCAGTTGGTAGAGTGATGACACGGAACGTCAAAGGTCGCGGGTTCAAGCCCCGTTCTTGTCTATTATTTTTTCAATGTTTCTTTGAAAAATAGAATTAATAATATCTTTATTATCAGGCTACTTTGTCCATAGCTAAATACGTTACATGCTCTGGTCATTACCCATCTAAAAAATTTTACTTCTTAATGAAGAAAGTGGACTCGCCAAATTGTGAAACTTGCGGAGTTGTTGAAGATGTTCACCATTTACTTATGGAATGTAAGAATAATAAAAGGGAAAGAGAGTCACTGATGTAGCGACATCTATCTCGCTACATAGTAACTACGCGCACAACACTCTGCATCGCGCAATCAAAGTTTGACGACGAGTGTGTATATATACGACCTCCCGACATTAACCGTTGGGCCGTGGCCCGCCAGGCAATATCACCCGCCCGGTTGGAGGATCCTCCCTTTTCTATGGAGAAACACCACACCTCGTTCCTCCACAAGTAGCCTAAAAGTTAATAAATATGATATTGCCCTATACATAACCATATTAGCACAACCTTCATCTCAGTTAATAAATATACTGAAAAATTGTATACACATCATCAGTGATTCATGAAATACTTAGTTTAAGCATAGTTTAAGTCACGATGAGGCTGACATGCCATTATGGATAAAAGTCTCGTAAAAAATAAAGATAAAAAAAAAATATAAAAAAATATATACCTTACAGACTAACATACGTGTATATTAATAAAATTTGTGTTAGTATAGAAACTTAGCCTATGTTAGTAAAACAAAGTCATTTGTGCGATCGTGTGGCACTTGTCTGCGGAAGCGACGGAACACCACGCCCTGTGGCCAAAAGTAAAATAATACGTATGAATTCAATACTACTATCTGCCTAGCCTTTTCCAATTACATTGGGGTCGGCTTCCAGTCAAACTGGATGCAGCTTAATACCAGTATTTTACATGGAGCGACTGCCTATCTGACCTCCACAACCCTGTTACTGGGTAACACGATATCTCGTGGTATGACTGGTTGTCAGACTTTCAGGCTTCTGACTACCCGTAACGGCTGTCATAGATCTTAATTTGACAAAACCGGGACCGACGGCGTAACGTGCTCTCCGAGGCACGGAGGGGTCTGAAATGATGGTCACCCATCCACAAACAGACCGCGGCAAGTGCAGCTTAACCTCGATTGATCGATCTGTGAAGCTGTTACTTAGCCACGTATGAATTCAATACAATGCGAAAAAAATGATGATTTCAATATTTTATTCCATTCAACAACAAACAAACGAAAAGGGCCCAAAAACAGCACATTATCAACGTTTAACACAAAAAGTGTCATTAAAACGAAATTTCGCTCAACCTGCCTTTCGTCACGTTTACCAAAACGAGTTTGCGGTACAAACAAAAAAGTTCTTTATTTAATAACCCGAGCAAATTGCGCGTTCTACCAACACTTATGTTGGGCCTCAGAGATAGCGGAGTTTTAAAGGCTGTCATTATGTAGGTAAAAAAATGTCTGATAAAACTCGATTATTAAACGCCTTTGTCGTGCTTTGTAAGAAGTTCTGATCAATTAGAAATTTGACTAAAGCTCTGGCTTTTAGCTCACCTGTTGGTAAACAAGGTTTGGAGGCTGAGTTGCCCGCGTCCGTAGGAGTGCACCCTCAAAATGGAATCCCTATACGACCCCTGGGTGATGCGAAACAGGCAACACAACTCTGTTGGGAGGCTTCGGCCGCGGCTTGTTTACCACCCACTAGACGAAGCCATGCCGTGAAACGCCCTAATCGTGTTTCGGGATGTAGTCCGGTGCAACCATTGTGGGAGACGGGTCTGAGCAGTTTCATTGACTCCCCAACTATCGTTCTCCCCAAATCTATCCACTCTACTTGGAGTGAATAGATTTCTTCTGGATCTACGTGCTCCATCCATTTCTTCTAGAGAAATACGTTCGACCAGGCCAAGGTCCACTTGCGGATTTAGTAACTTTAAGGATCACTGCTTCGTTGGTCTAATGGTTGCAAGAGTGGCTGCTGAGCGTGAGGTCCTGGGTTCGATTCCCAGGTCGGGCAAAATGTTATTGAGTTTTTCTTTTAGGAAATTCTCAGTAGCAAAATACGCCAAAATACGGTTGAAAGGAGTATTAAGGATGAAGATTATTTTTACTTTCCTTGAAATAGTCTAATTTACCAGTGCTATTCGTGTTTTTAGTTAGTACCTATATTCCCTTCGGAAGCCATCGTTCACTCCTATTTTTTGAAGTTTCATAGTTTTATTTACTTTTTTATGTGAGCTACTTATTTTGCATTCTTTTGGATTTTTCCACGCAAAAAATCTATAATTATATTTTAATTACATAAGTCATTCTCCGTTAACCTCATGGCCTGGGGTCCTTCACCACTAGACGCCACTCCACTAGCCACAGAACGGACCCTAGAGGAAGGCGCCTACTTTGCCTAAGAGGATAACGATACAACTTATATCTTGCAGTGGTTCCATGTTAAACGATACTTGTGGCAAAGTCCTTAGAAGTTAGAAGTCTGACTTTAGAAGAATGGGTATCAAGACGATCCTCTCCAGCAGTGGTGAATATCCTTGTGACTGAGTAGTTGCGTGCCCGCATAATGTGACTTCTTCAATGTCATCTCGATGAGTGAAAGGCTATTTGGTTCAAAGGTCATACTGTGCTTTAAAAAAATAAACCTTAAAATAACTGCTTTGAGACACATTTTCATATTACACAAAAATGTCGCTTAGATCAATTAGCCTTTCAACTATCGATATGTACTTTCTTAGTTAATCTAAGATATACGGTGAAGGAAAGTATCATGAGACAACCTGGACTCCATAGTCTGAAATCACCAAGCTGCAGTGAGGTAACGTGGTGATTAATGTTCGTTCCTTCTATGTATGAGCAGAGACTCCTGCAGTGGGACAGTTTTTTATTATAGCGTTTTCATATAAAGCTTTCTATCCCTCAGGTTGACATGACTAAAGAATTTGACGTCTTATAATTTATCCCTTCTCTCTCTGATAGGAACTGTTAGTAAGAAACAGCAGTGTGTCTAGCCTTTTCCCAACTACATTGGGGTCGACTTTCAGTCTAACCGGATGCAGCTTAATATCATTTACCCTTTATTTATTTTATTTATTTACCATTTACACTTTAGGGGCTGAGTTACCCGCGTCCGAAGAAGTGGACCCTTAAAATGGAATCGCTACACGTTGCCTCTGGGTGGTGCAAAACAGGCAACAAAACTCTGGTGGGAGGCTTCGTTCGCGGCTGGTTACCACCCACCGGACGAAGCCATGCCCTGAAGCGACCTAGTCGTGTTTCGGGATGAAGTCCGGTGCAACCGTTATGGGAGACGGGTCTGGGCAGTTGCATCAACTCTCCAACTATCGTTCTCCCAAAATAATACTATACGTAATAATACTAGTTGCCACAGTTTCAGCTGTTTAACTACCCGCGACAGCTGATAAACCGGTATCAACAATTTGACGTTCTTTCTGAATGAAGGGGTCGCGATATGAAGTAGTAATGGTCACCCATCTCCAGACCGGCCACGGGAAGTGCAGTTCAACCTCGAGGGATCGATCTGTACGGCCGTGACTAAGTCTCTCTTGAAAGAGACAGCAATACTCTTGTTTAAGTTTAGTTAAAAGCGAGCGATGTCAAAAACGCCAATATAGCATCATTGTTATCGATGACAATGACGCCTCATTGTTATCGCTCGCTTTTTTCATTGCCTCGTAAAGGTAATTACCTACAGCACGAATCAATACCGTATAGTACTAGCAATATTGGTAAAACTGGTGCTATAGCAATTAAGGGTGCTTATGTTGACCATGCTGTTATTATGGTGACAACTGGCCTATTTATTGTTGGTTGTCCGAAAGTGTGAAGGGAAGTGTTTTTAATACTTTTTGATGTCTTCTTCTTAGCTTAAGTGAATGTATTTGACTTATATATCACCCCTTTCAAAGGAAATTACCTTATAAATTAGGACTTTATATACATTGACAAATGTGCTATGGTTTGTCGTGAAACATATCACTATCAATGTGCTGAGTGACCAACGAGTTCAGCAGTGCGACTGCCGGTACAGTTGGTGCTGCAGCACCTCCTCAGCAAACAATCTCCTTGGCCGACAAGTAAATGTGGGTTCAACACAGTACATCTCTAACTAACTGTTTAGAGAATACAGGGCTGATTCCATATTATATTTAAAAGCCACTCCCATCAACGCAAAACAAAACTGTTCCTCCCAAAATATTGAAAGAGGAAGAGCCATAATACTTAAAAGGCTATAAACCCGGCTATTATGTATTCCACTGTGAAGTTTGGACAACTTTTGTGGTATTTCGTTAATAGCCCATCCGCCAAGCCATTGGAGCGATCAAAGTCTGTCATGTTTTCAAAATACTTCACTTAACTTGTGAATTTTGAAGCCTTGAAGACCAAGGCTGTGTGTGTACGTATTTTGGATAAATTTTGTACGGTTTTTGATTATTTTTATCCAGATTTTAGTGTTGAAGGAAGGTTAAGATAGACTATAATACATTAAGAAAGCAATTAATTGTAAATATATCCAAAATCCAAAATACTTAATATTATATATTGATAATTTTATACATGTTAAGGCGATGTAATGCCTATATTAATTCCTATTTTTCTAGGAAACATTGAAAAATAATAGGCACGAACGGGGCTTGAACCCGCGACCCTTGACATTCCGTGTCATCACTCTACCCCTGAGCTACCGTGTCTTTGTCCGTGTGTATTAAATTTCAAGTCTACTTGTAGAAGTCTTAAGGAGACGCCGTTTTTTTTTTTTTTTATCTATTGTACAATTTATTTAAACAAATATCGTGAAGTCAAATCAAATCAAGATGGGCTATACCAATGAAACACGTAACTTTCATAGAAACATGCGGCGGTCTAATGAAATAGCTATATAAAATAATACACAAAATTCTTCAATTTCTCCATATCTGTACGCTAAAGAAAATCAAATGCTCGTGTTGCCTTCCCGAGTAATTAATTGGCAACGAGTCATCGCCATTGTTTGTCGAATTTATTTCAAAAGTTATAACTTAAGGTTTTGGAATTATTTATTTTGACAGTACCTACCTTGACGGTCGGGATGATTTTAATTGTTATTGCGTACCTTAGTATTTTATTAAATATTTTCCTCATTGATATTGTGAATATTAAGAATGCAAACGCAGTGATGATGATTTGGATTTGATTTCCGTGTCGGGCATTTTTTCGTTCAGGGATGAACCCTGGTTCAGTGGAATCAGGTTTTTTTTTATCAAAAATGGATTGCGTTTGGCTATTAACTGATGGTAAGCGACGGTGCGGCCGAAGATGGAGCACGTAGATCCAGAATAAATCTATTCATTCTTAAGTAGAGTGGATAGATTTGGGGAGAACGATAGTTGGGGAGTTCATGCAACTGCCCAGACCGGTCTCCCACAACGGTTACACCGGACTACATCCTGAAATCGGTGGGCGGTAACCAGCCGCGGCCGAAGGCATTTGAAGGGTGCACTCCTACAGACGCGGCCAACTCAGCCCTACTAGGGGACCTAGTACCTACTAGGGGACGATTCCATTAGTGTGCAGTGTTTCTCTGTCTATTTTTGTCTCAATGTCTATTGTTTTCATAATCTATAAACGCACACCAACGTGACGTTTAAGTCAACAAATTAAAATCTTCCGAATAGTCTGACACCTGTCGTTCTGATAACTCGTAATTGCATCTGTACTACATGGTATTAACTGCAAAGTTAATAGTGGCGGTTCAGTCACCTGTAAAGAGACTGAATAGATGGCAATCACGTCACCAAAATACGTATTAAAAGGTAGAAGAAGAATTCGGAGTAGTGAGCAAAAGTCGAGATGGCTTCGTGGTCAATGCGCTTGAAGTATTTATCTGGGAGGCGCAAGTTCTAATCCCGCTCACGACCGTATTTTTCTTTCCACAAACGTTTATAATTAAGACAAAATTAGTTTGCCAATTTCGTGTTATAGCTCCTCAAACTTCAACTGTTACCACAAACCGGGTCGAGTCGTTCCAATTCCCGACTGTTGGTTTGATCAAAACTTTATGGAAGTGTAATAAATTGAGGTTGCATGACGGTCATGATCATGACGTGATACTTCATCTTCGGCCGCACCGTCGCTTACCATCAGGCGAGTTCGTAGCAAAACGTAGATCCATACAGGACAAAAGAAATACTCGCCTATACCAAAATCAGAAAATATTCCATACAACACATTTTTCCATTCCATTTTCTCGCCACTCGTCATTTAACTAAACATGTCCGAGACTCTATTCAAGAAAACTTGGCTGACATCACTCGTTTTTTTTTTATTTGCCATGTCCTTTAGGTCGCGCCTTTTCTAAGGCACCTCCTCAAAAGGTGTGCTCATTTCTCGAGCATTGAAGGCGTGAAAGGAGATCTTTCTGTCTGTCTTGAGATGAAAGGTTTATGTATGAGGATGTTCTTAGGTCTTTTATTATTAAATGTCGTGTTGAATCGGTGATTATTAAAGTCAAAGTCAGACTTACACAAATTTGACGGATCCATACGAATATTATAAATTCGAAATTAATTATGTTTGTTTCGAACCTATTTACAACTAAACGGCTGAACGGATCGTAATTAAATTTGGCAAAAAGATATATTGTATCTTGGTGAAGGACATAGGCTACCTTTAGTCGCGCAGACGAAATCGCGGGCATCAACTAGTTCTCTATAAAGAGATTGCAAGGTGATTGGTCGACACTTTACGTGACCCAAGGGCTGGTCTCCATTTCGCATTAAGAATTAGTATTGCCAGCCTTTTGGGTAGGCTCCCAGTTGACAGCCACGCGGATGCGAATAATAAAATGGAATTTTAGCAATACGCTCTTAGAGATTTTGTTTTTTTTTAATTCTGATTATACAAAAAAATATATTTTTAAATTAATTTAAATATTAATTAACATTTTTGTTTTCATACGTAAATTTTCATTTAAATCCGTGCAACCATTTCGACGCCTATTCGTGACAAACTTTAGACTGACAGATAATAATTCTAAAAATGGTAATTTATGTTTAGACACTATTTATATCAGTTTTCAAAAAAAAAAAAAACTACTAAATCGTGTGACGTATGACTTCATTCACAAGCTGTAAGATCAAAATATGTGACTGCTGAATACCATAAAATCCTGCTGTTTGTATTCATCTATCCACAAAATTATAAAATTTTCAACAGATTCCATTTTTCGGTTTATTTATGTTCTCAAAAGAGTTCCTCTTTTCGGTACGGAACGGTTCCGGTTTCAGTTCTAACGTACCGATTCCAAATACAGGATCCATGATATTGATATCGTATCACCTAATTTATTGTATTAAGAAATAATGCATCGGCGTATTCCTGGCATACCTTTTCTTTCGGATTGCCTTCATTCGTCAGGTTGAACCGTAGAAGTGTTAACTGTTCAGTGTGGCATCGTATGAACTCAAACAAACACGGACTCGCTTTGTTTAAGAACTAGTAAAATATGTAAAAGTTCTTAAAGATTCCAATTTAGGTTCCGGTTTCGATTCAGATTCTAGTACCGGAACCCAAAAATACCGAGATTTTACCGGTATTTTAGGAAGCTTTTCAATCCCTGGTCTACAGCACCTTAAAGGTCTTGTATTACAGTAAAAACTAAACATAAACCTTACAAGCGCTTTCATTCGTAAAACAATAAACTAGGACCCTAATCTAGTTAATGCAACAATGTTTTCCGATATCCTTTTCTAGGTGAGAGATGTACGTTAAGCGTTCGCAATAATTCCACATTGTCCTGTGCCCAGTATGGTGGCCATTTTGAATTTATTGCCGTGAAACAATGGCGGCTCTAACATCTGTTCTTACCTTTATGGGTAATGTAGGTAGAATTGTAGTGTATTACAAATTTTGTGCGAAATATTTTTCCTTTGTGGTATTTTGGTGTTTTTTTTGTTTTATTATTCATCATCATAAGATCGGAACTTTGGAACTCACTCATAAGTGATTGGTATAATCATAAATATTGCCCATAAAATTGATTTATAAATCAAATAAAAATGAAAATAATTCTGAATAACAACATAATTATTGTAGAGTTATTCTATTTAAGGGTTTTGCGTATGTACCTACTTTTATGATGCAGTTTTGCATTAGAGTTTTTGCACCGTAGTAGTGTAGCTTTGATGTTTATTAACATTGAATTGCAAAAGCAAGAGTATCATCATAACTCTTTTTTGTATGTTTATTATTTCATAATACTTTTTATAATTTTATTATCCCCACATAAAATACAGTGACGCAAACATTTTAAAAGTAGATTAAACATAATATATTCTTCGCAAAAATTAAGTCCTTTTATTGCCCCAGTTCGTTTAATCGGCTCATTTTAAATTCACAATCGGAAATTGAAGCGCCGATATTAAGCTCAGATAATTGCTGCATTCATTTATTTAACCAATCACTGCTGAAAAAAGGCAAATTTACTTTTATTTTGAAACAAACAATTGTTTTATTTTGAATAAAAAAACACACACAATCTCATTTATCACGGTGGAGTTGGAATGCACAGTGGGCCGAACACGGGCGGTGTGGAAAAAATTTTCGCCCCCGAATTTCGAGCGATTAAACGCGAAAACATTTATCGACAGCCACCACAAGTCAATTACTGTGCAATGAAAAACAATTACACGACTGTCCGTTCCGTTGCGGTTGGTTAAATAAAAGTAGAGCAAACGAGGGGTTGTTTTATTTTATTTTATGGTTGTCGCACTGTCACTGTTGAAGTGATTTGCAGTGATTTCTTGTTATTTGGATAGTATTAAGTACTATTTTTTAAACAAATTCAAAAATAAAGGAGGTTGTCAATTCGACACGTATGTATGTAATATTATTGGAACTGCAATATATTCACATATGTTAATCTATTAGAGATTCTAAATGAATATTTCATCATTTTTATATGTGTATGTTTATATGTATGTTTGTATATATCTATATCTATACTAATCTATACTAATATTATAAAGAGGAAAGATTTGATTATTTGGTTGTTTGTTTGCATTGAATATTCTAATTTACTAGACTGATTTGTTTTTTTTTTACCGTTAGAAAGCTACACTATTCCCGGGTGAATAACTAGGCTATATAACATCACGCCACTACCAATAGGTTATAGGCAAAAATGTTGCAATAACGGGAAAAAAATATTTATATAACTTTTGATAGCTTCCGTTGTGTCATTCTGTGCGCTGCGTAAACGATTAAAGTTACGCAAAAATGTAATTGTTTCCCGTTAAAAATTCTAAAAAAAAGTCCGCTACAGAATATGTCTATCTTTTAAGGTTGACTCACTATAATAACCTTTTTTCTGGTTATCAAATTGGTTCTAAAGTAATACATTATTTGCGAAGGTGTTTTTATATGCATGATATTAATCCTTATCCAAATAAATACGTTATTTTATTAGACATCACAGGTTTATTAAATTTTGAACAAAATTGCACTAGACATCATTTGATATCAGTAAATATCTACGGAGAGATATCGTAGTTTTAAAATAACTCCGAAACAAAATAATGTTCAAGTACCACGCGCACATTTATAACATAACATAACATAGCATCACGCCTGTATTCCTCGAAGGGGTAGGCAGAGGTGTACATAGTCGTACACCCACATTTCACTAATGCTGTTATTAAGTCCCATGTAATAGGTGGTGAGCCTATTGCCATCTACCAGCCACAATCCAAACTCCGGGCTGCTACTGAGAATGTTCTAACAGAAAAACCCAATAACGAAGTAAAAAAGTAATTATTATTGTTCACCGGTTACTACTCACACGTGCATTTTTCGGGAATTGCCCGACTAGTTTCGAACTCGAACGGAATCCTTAGTCATGAGCTGAGCCCGCGGCGATGAGGAGTGATGCTATGTATGTATGTACTCGTATATTACTTGGCTTTTTTGGCATTATTCCTGTCTCTTTCACACACTTGTCAAGCTAAAGATCCGAGATAGAGATAGGAATATAACTAATTTAATTATGAAAGAAACAAGAACCGCCTTCAATGGAATGGTGGAAACAATACATAGACATACAATCGCAGCAATCCAGACCCTAATACTCGTATACTAAAACCTTCCCTGAAAAATATGTCTATATAAGTAACGGAAACCCCATCCAAATTGGATCAATCGTTTTGAGAAAATCGCTGACATACAATCATACACACATAGGGGTCGAAAACAGAACCTTATTTTTTTATGTCTGTTAAAAATGCGTCCGGCGGTCACCCATCTACAGACTGACCTCGCCAAGTGTCGCTTAACCTCAACTTTAACAGATTACAGTTCGTAATAGGCTATGAGTACCCCACAAGGGAAGCCCTATAGCTTCGTGAATCCAAACAAACCCAACTTTCCTCTCAATAATATTAGTATGATGTTGCGTTTGTTGTACAAACCGAGTGTGCAATGCTATCATCTTAGTGGACAATAAATCAGTTTTGTCCGCAGTGTTATTAAACGCATGCTCCCCTATGTTGTATAGAGCAATGAAAGGTTTTAGAGGCGGCACATAATTTCGGTGACAAAGTAATATTTTTCAACCGAAGATTTTTTTTTTTTTTTATTGCTTATGTTTAGACTTTGGTCAGTAATTAATTTATGTTTAATGAAAGATTAAAATTATAATTTTACTAAGACACCGCTATATTAATGATTACTGGAACAGTTAATACAGATAAATCTTCGAAAAACATTAACGCATGCATAGCGAACTCTACAGTAATAAAATTGTGGGTAAAAAATACGGTCGTGAGCAGGATTAGAACCTGCGCTTCCCGGATAAATACGCCAGGCGCTCTGACCGCTAGATCAGGTGCTAGACCGACGGCTTTACGTGCTCTCCGAAGCACGGGGGTGTCCCACCACCAACTTCCTGACTCCGGGCTGCTACTGAGAATTTCCTAACTGAAAAATCCAATAACACATGGCCCGATCTGGAAATCGAACCCAGGACCTCACGCTCAGCAGCCGCGCTTGCGACCACTAGATCAACGAGGTAATCTTAGTTATTATAACGCCAGCCACCTTCATTTATCATTTGCAAAGCAAAATCCACCAAACTCAAAGACTTAAAATCTTAAAACTCTTCAAATGCCCGTCAAAATACTTAAGCCTATGCGAAACCCCTTTGGCAAGTCACGCCAATCGGCCCCTCTCGAGCGAAATCATCTTAAAATGAAAGGGAAAATCCTGTAAATTACACCCCTCATGACACCCCATTATTTTATTTGTAAGGGTGCTTTCTAGACGGTACCCAATTTGAGTGCATCAAAAGAATTTTGAATTATCATTCTCCTTTTAGAAAGTTGAGGAGAAAAATGGATTCTAATTTGACTAATGAGGTTGCTAGTTAGGGTAAGTTTAGGATCTATTCTTCTTTCGTGTCGTCATGAGATATTTTTCTTGTGAAAAGATTTGCTCAGTAAGATTCCCAAAATATGGTTTTAATTGAAAGGTTAGCTTTGGTTAAATAGCCACAGATATTCTCCGTAGTAACACGGATTTTAGAATTGTGCCGGCTCACCACTTAGGCAATGCAAAGGACTTATTATCGGCATTGGTAAAATATAGGTGTAGAAACAAAATTACAACTCTGCCTACGTTTGAGGGACACAAACGTGTGATCGTGGTCGTGAAAGTGGTCGGGAGACCGGCTGCTGCGTCGCGTGTTTCGATTCCTGTACGGAGCAAATATTTGAATGATCTACAGATAATTGTTCCGGGTCTAGGTCTGAGATTATATGTTTCTAAAAGCACCCACGAAACACGAAAAAAATTCAAGAGGTGGCAGTGTATCTTAAAAAAAACATGATGCTATTGTCAAAAAAGTATCTATGAATAGGAAGATAATAAAGACATTTTAATCAAGTTAACAATACCAGATGAAATATTCTGAGTAATGATTTGATTTCTTTGACCATAGGAAACATTCATCAACCATTTCGTGTTATCTTCTTTCATTCGGCTCCAAGTAAAACATGCTAGTTTCGAATCTGTTGGCCATAAATTTATGAATTATTATTTTTTCCTCGAGAGAGCTTTTGGGTTTGAAAGTAATATTTTAATATCGGTACAAAATAAATGCAGATTAATCTTTGAAAAGAATTAACGCAAGCACCTCTAAAGTTATATATGACGTCACCAAAAGACGTATTAAAAATGTGGAGGAAGAATTCGGGGTAGTGAGCAGAGGTCGAGATGGCTTAGCGGTTAGAGCGCCTGGAGTATTTATCCGGTAGGCGCAGGTTAAAACCAGTACTGGTAGGGGAAAACAAGGGTTATCGACACCGAATAGACACTAAAGTGTGCTTCTTTAAACCGCGATGATTTTGGGAGGCTAACGCTGTCCCCCGTGACGTGCCATAGGCATAGCACAGAGCCAGTGGGCACTGGTTTGATCCACCCGACTTAACGGTGCTCCCTCTTATGTGTTGCGACGGGTGTGATTTTAGTTGGTAGGAGTCCGACATATACCTCGCCATTAGGTAGATGGCATCCATGTGAATTTACAAACGTTAATAAAAAAATAAAAAGTTTCTAATCCTGCTCAGGACCGTATTTTGAATAAATTTTTAGACTAATAACAAGAAACTAGACAGCATAAAACTAGAACTGGAGATACTTGGTACTCACGTTTCATTGGCAATTTTGAATTCATACTCATAAATAAAAGGGTTCCTAAAAATATCCTGCTCCAATCAAATTACGTAACGAAACACAGTAAACTCTTTTGTTTTTTACCACACAAAAACCCTGAAGGCTCGACGCCCGAGTAACTCGATCAATTTGGCAAAACCTACGTGGTATTATGTTCGTATATTGACAGACTGATCATAATGTATTCAGAACATGTAATGGCTTGATTAGCCCTGATGAGGGACGGGGTAATTCGGTTACATTCCCATCTCAGGTAACCCCTTTTGTATCGTTGTATACGTGTAGCTAAATAAGCAATGTTAGGTGTTGGTTTCCGGGTGCTTTTTTGTTTACATTGATTTTGGCGTGTTAGATGTTTCTTACAGCGCTTTACGTAACCGTCAAACAATTATGTACCCTTGCTTTTCTTGTTTAAAATACTATTTTGCTTATCACCTTTTGCGACACATTCCTATTAGGTATTTTGTTTTGAATGATTAATAATATAACACACAATAAAAACCAAATTTTCATACCATTTTTTATTTTATTTTTTATTTTGTAAAGTATCATGACAATACTCTATTTTAATTACAATCTAGCCTAAACTAAGCTAATGACTAATATAATTTTATCCTAAATTGCTACGTTATCATAATAGGTACTAAGAATACGTCCAATAACTATTCTTAGTTTCTATTATTATGATTACGACACTTTTTTCATGTGTACTTTCTTAGTCAGCACTTATCACTATATCTTTTGACTGTCACAATTCACTACACTAATTCATTACATCAATATCATTATGATCAACTGAATCTATGGGAGCCGCACCTTCTGGTGATAATCGAAATTATTTTTTCATCCATTTGAAAATCCCTTCTTACTGTGTTTGCTAAACAATTACTCCACTTACATAATAAAACTGGTCACACTTTCTACGATTTGTTACCAATTAAACCCAACATCAAATCCTTTCACTTAATCCATTTTCATCAAAATACAAACGCTCAATTATGTTGAAACATAGCAACAATTCCATTCCGGATTCCAGTCGATTCATTGGAACCCCTCAGCCAGGTATTTCCCTAATCACATAACATGTACCCTCGGAAAGCAATCTGAATCAGGCATTCCCTTTACACGCAGCCCTACCCAGTATTTGCTACCAAAATATTGTCCCATACCCCTTTGAATATTAACTATGTATCTCTATTTAGTGGTTACTAAATAATTCAGGGGTGTGCATATTGACCGGCAGAATACCAAATGCATTAACCAGACTTTCAAGACCTCCTTCGCCCTCGGCGATGAAGGAAAATTACATCTTTAAAGGGGGTTCACCGTAGTTTAAAAGGTATTATTATATGGTGGTCGATGTATTATTAATTTGATGTAAGATTTGACGTTGACAATAGCTGTGTGATTTGGGGTTTTAAGCCAAACACAATAATGTACATGTATAAATTGGTAACTCAGTTTTGGTACAATAATACTGTCAACACTTTAATATCGAAAGTGGCGCCGTGCCAGTGACCGAGAAGGCAATGTGGAAATCGTTTGTCATGGAATGGGCATGTGGATCATACGTAAGAAAAGTTTTGAGTTATAAGAGTAGAGGAACACCGAGGATATATGAAATAAGAAAATCTCGATAAGGGCGGATAAAAAAACGGCGCAGAACTTACCTGGTGAATACCGAATGACGATGATGATTGTATATTGACATTAGTTGATCATTTCAACCCTCTTTTTTCCTCTATTGAATTATTCGAACTATACTACCGAACGATCCCATTAAGACAAAACGAGCTGACAAAAAAAGCCCAAAAATTTCGTCGACTCCGACAAACCACCACACCTTTAATGAATCAAACTAAACCCAGATAGTGCAACTTTTAGGCCTTAATTTGGACACATTAGTAACCGTTTTGCTGAGAAACAGTTCAGTGCTGGGGGAGGGGGGTAAGGCGTGAATAATGTGACGTAATCGAGTTGAGCTTACGGCGTGTCGTCAATGCTCTCTGATTGAGTTCATAACGACGTTACCGTCAGACACTGATGAACTTTGCTGCTTTGAAGGACGAAGGAAGGGGCGGAAGCGGGTAAGCGAGAACTGTCTTTAAGCATTGACAAATGTACGCTTTGTATGGAAACTACTCCAATACAAAAAAGTTAAAAAATTAAGATTTCTTTGTATAAAAGCTCACGTGCATTTTTTGCGGCAATGTCGCGAGTCAGACTGACTGACAAAGGGCTCCGTTCGAGCTCAAAACTGGTCGGGCAAACCCGATGAATGCACGTGAGTAGTAGATTTCTGTGAACCACTGATTAAGAATAAATTATGAGTAATTAAACCTGATGGCTGCTAAAAATCCAAGATCAATCCATAAAACCTAACTTATCCACTAGTGAGTAATACCAACATGTTTGCTCAACATGGGTGATTCAGGACCATTAAGTCCAAGTTCCTTCATATTAACGATTTTATCTCCACCACACAAAACGCTAGACTCTTGTCCCGTATACCCAGCATACCCTAGTGCGCACCATGCTCAAACGATACCGTCTGGAAAGTACGGACAAAGGTGAATTTGTTAGTCAGGATCGAGGCGCTACAATCATTCTATTATTGGAACTTTAAATACTGGAACGCTATTAACATTTACTAATTGTACCTTGTCTCGAGATGAGTTTGGAAGGAGACGGTTTTATGTCCGTAGACGGTTGTACGTAACTTCATTCATTAAAGCAAAAGTATACTAACATTTTTCAAAACTTAGCATCACGCCTGTATCCCCGAAGGGTAGGGGTAGATGTGTACACAAGAATTATACACCTACATTTCACTAATGCTATTAATAAGTCCCATGTAATAGGTGGTGTAGTAGCTGGGGAGTTTGTTGCGCCGCTTCTTCTCTGCAGTGAAGCACTAGGAAGCGGTGAACAGTGGCCATTTTAGGGGACTGTTTTATTGTAATGTATGACGTTTGACGTCAAAAAGTACCATTTCAAATAGAATATTTGAATAAACTTAATTTTGATTTTGAATTTGGTGAGCATATTGCCATCTACTAAGTACAATTCCAAACTCAGAAAATCTAATGACACCGCCCAACTAGGAATCGAACCCAGGACTTCATGTTCAGTAGTCTTGCTTGGGATCACTAGATCAAATGGGCGGTCTTAAATTTAATTTGGAACATTTTGTTGATGGTGTTTAATACCTTAATAGTATTAATTTCCAGCCAAATAAGTTCCACTATAAGGGAAGGACCTCTTCTCTTACAGATATGGACCGAACAGCACGTTAGCTGACTGCTACTTTTGGACCATTAAATCTAGGTTTCCTCACGATGTTTTCCTTCACCGACCCGTATGTCCCGGATTGTGTGTTTCTTCTGGATCTTCGTACTCTATTCTTGGCCAAACTTTAGCTTACTATCAGGCGAGTTGAACGGCAAACGTAGATCCACTTTCGATAAAACATTACCCAAAAGCGTACTTACGGTATCAGTAATTTTCTGTCTATCATATCCATAAGGGAAGAAACCACGAAGGAAACTGTTAGATTTACTGTCAGCTTGTATCGCTTCACTGCTAGGTAAAGGCCTCCCCCATGGTTTCCATGTCTTTCTTACCAGAGCTATTATGTACCAATTTTGTCCAGCTCATCCAAAGAAACTAACCATAAAAATAGCAATCCTCAGGTTATTGTTGCAAACGGTACAAATTCACATCTGCTTCCCTAATGCAATATGGGGGAGGGCGTTTATTTTATTTTTATAGCCCCAAATCTTCTTAGAAAGGCTCTTGTCCGTATCAACTTGGGGTGTTTTTATTTTCGTGTTTCCTATAGTGTTATTGTTAGTGCCAAATGCGTTTGGCTTAAATGGATGTTGAATTAATGAAGATTTGGACCTCATTTTGATGCTCTAGCAACACAACTTGAGTTTGTTTGTTTTTTAGGTTCTAAGATGTCGTATCTCTGTTCTGTCTTCATGTGACTTCTATCCGAAAATTAAACTTATAAGCAGTCGTTGTTTTCTTGCAGCCAAACAGACTGAGAAATAAATCTGCTAACTATATGCGATAGATCAATTTGCGTACACTTTGTGACTAGCTGTAACAACAGCGAAAAAAGTTTTTTAAATAAAATCATAGCTTTACTTTAGAAATTCTGTAAAAAGTACGCATATTATCTTAGTTGCTCATCCATATGCCTTAAAGGTTGGTCTACTGACCCAAATGCGATTGCTGAGCATAAGGTCCTGGATGCGATTCCCAGATCGGCCAAAGTTTTCTTAGGCTTTTCTCTTAGGTTCTCAGTAGCAGCCCGGCGTTTCAAATTGTGCCCCATAGATGGCAATAGGCTCGCCATCTGTTACATGGGACTTATCAATAGCATTGGTGTAATGTGGGTGTACAACTGTAAACCTCTGCTTACCCTTTCGGGGAATACAGGTATGATGTTATGTTATATTATGCTCGTTCATTTGCTTCTAGTTGGTCAATCAGTCTCCAATTTATTATTATTTTAACTATGTTTTTTCAGCATTAACCAGTTAACATTTCCATAACAATGAATAAGCCCAATGTGCCATATTTTCACATACATTTAACATCGTTAAAAACAACCGAATTAAATCCTTTGAGCAAAACAAATCGAGTTTGAACAACAAAATTGTTCAATCCGTGCGAATGCAAATAAAATTGAACTATAGCAATATTTGGAACGACCATATTTTAGTGTACAACTGTGCAATTTTATCACCTGTCCTCGTGAAACTCTGATATTGATTTATATTGCTGTTATTGTTAGATAAATAAACAGAGTTTGTTTGTCCGATGTTTTGTCCAGCTTAATTCAAATACAATCGCGTTTGGGTAGCTATAATTTCTAAAGTCCCCTGCTTTTATCCCAATTTATTTGGGGTAAGCGCAGCATGCAATCTTCTTCCACTTTCTAATTGTTTTTGAAATTGCATGCTGCTAAAGTTTTGACAATGTTTCATGAACAGCCGCCTCCCTGACGTCAACCCTTATTGGGAATACTGTTGGTCGTGGTAACTTACAATTTGTAAATTCATATCTCTGAATATAACAGCAAAAGTATTGATAGTAGTTATGCAACCAATGAGATTTAAAGACGATTAATAAAACATTTCTATAGTAATATCTTAGGTTTGCGCGATCACTACACATTATAATAAAACAACATTTAACCGGATTAATCGCGTGTATTATTGGTTTTTTGTTTTTCCTGACGTTTCGAACACTTTGCAGCGTTCGTGGTCGCAGGAGGACTCAGTCCTCCTATATCTCTATGTTCGAAACGTCAGGAAAAACAAAAAACCAATAATACACGCGATTAATCCGGTTAAAAGTTGTTTTATTAAAACATTTCTATTTGATATTGTATTTTTTTTCCATAACCAGGACAGCTTCATTAGTCAAGTAGCAATCTAAGCAAGGAGATGAAAATGCTCCAAGTCAAGGTCACACATTTACAGATATATATAGATATATATTATATTACAGATATATATCCCATACTGATTGCGCAAAGCTGAGCGTCTCAAATTTTTACATTTAATACCACTAGTTGAACTCGAGATACCGTATTAAACATGACGTTATGAATTATTCCAAATTATCAAATATCATTTTGAACTGAGCAAAACCAGGGCTTTCAATGAAAATTGCTTATGAAACGTTTCAATATTCATTGAATTTAAAAGTAATATGCAGATTATGGTAATATAAGCTTTTGGTGAGATTCCTGCTATAAATTGGAAGATTACAATTTTGGCACCACTTTTCCGTCAGAGTTTCAGAATAAGATTTTTCGTTGAAGTGATAATGTTTTTGTATATGTCTTTCTTTAATTTGGGCATAAATAATATAAAAAAGGAATATACAATAAAAGCCACTATATTCGGCACAACAGTCGGTCTCTCGACTACTGTGCCAATCGTGCCATCGTAACTGATCCTTCCATGCTAGCCAGTTTGTTTCTCAATAGCATCAACCCATCTGCAAGGTGGCCTTTCTCTTAGTCTCTATTATAGAGCCTTCCTTATCCAACCATCGATGGTCCATTCTGGCAATGATTAAGTCCTTTCGATCACAACTCTGATCCCTATTTTGTCTGATCCATTCGTCTGCTCTACTGAAGAAATTCTACTAACACTTTTATCAACTGCGTTGAATTAAACTTCATCTTCAGTTACCTTCCTTACTTTAAATACATTTAACGTCCTATAAATTGATGTAAATCATTAAGTACAAAAGTGAATATATCGAACACGGCACCTAGTTAAGTTCATCTGACAATATCTTAACGGCGCGGGTGGGGGTGCAATTAATTTCAGTTGGGCTTGCGGTCGCCTCCAGACGTGGTTACTTTGGTGGGTTCCACTTAAGGCTTCGTGAGATGGAGTTAGTATAATATTATGATTCGATAAACTATGGAATAATGCAAAGGGTTACAAATTGTTGTCAAAAATTTTAAGACCATTATTTGCTAAAAATCTAGCAGAAAATCTATCAGCGTTTATTTCACCGATACCCCAATTACGGTTTGCAGTGAGCCTATTACTATCTCAAAAACACGATTCAATCTTCTGAAACCCAATTTTTCTTCCCTAATCTATGTATGTATTTTAGGTTACGATTACCTTCAGGAGTCAGCAATTGCTTTGTCTATTAGAACAGTACGTCCGCGGTAAACTGGTAACACTTTCACCTTGAGCTGGCCTATCATAGTAGGGAGATTCAATAGTATGCGAGGGTAACTTATACTGGTTTCTTACCACTGACGTGCAGTCCTACGTACGCGTATCGCTAAAAATACTTAGGTATCTAACATAACATATCATCACGCGTCTATCCTTGTAGGGTTAGGCAGAGAAACACTGTTACATTAAGAGCTGCACCCATATTTCACCATTGATATGGTAATAAAGTCCCATGTAGGTAATAAGCATTAACCATACAATAATCTAAACATACCTTTATAATTACCTTAAAAGTGGCTCCACCCAAAAGCCCCGTACAGATCAAACCTAAAACACAAAGACACAAATGTGTAGGGCCGATACAAATGGCGAATCGACCGCAGCAATCAATTATAAAACGGAATTGTACGGAAACGCACGCGCAACCGATCTCCTTTGTCCCGTAATGTATTGGCGCTAATAATTTAAATTTTAGTGGTAGCTGTGTTATGGTTTAATTCGGATGGGTTGTGAAGCTATTGTTAATTGCTACGGTATGTTTGCAGTGTATAGCGGATTTGGGTTACATACACTTTACCCGGATCTCTGAAGCAACTGATAGCAACAACCTCAGGTTGGTACAGTCACAAGCACAAGCATGTACCTATACATTTTCACTTTTTGAACTCCGTATAATTTGTGATCTGAATAATATAGTAGTATTAATGTATCTCTATATGTAGAAGGAATGGTTCTTCTATCTGTTTTACATAGCATCACGCCTGTATTCCCCGATGGGGTAGGCAGAGGTGTACACAGTTGTACCTACACCCGCATTTCACTTCATTTTAATCTGTTTTATATACCTAATTATCTTAGGTATACACGCTAGAGATATTGTCGGTGAGTTTTCAAAAGTTTGTGTGTACATGTTTGTGCTTGTGACTGTACCTAAACAATCGATGAGGCTAAGCAATAATTTGCGCGGTCAATCTATAGATGGGTGACTGCTTGCTGGATTGTGATCTAAGTGTCTCCGTGCTTCGGTGATCACGTTAAACTCTGTTAATTAATAGGTCAGTTGTTAATGAGTAAGCTTTTTAGCTCTAGTTAGGAATAGACATAAACTAGTATGTCCCGACATTAAAATAAATTTTTTCCATATCTACTCAATATGTATTTATTTTAAATCGTAAAGTTTATCAGATTAACTGAACACTTCAGATGTCCAATTTCCTCATTATAACACCATTTTTACCAACACTGAACGAAATCGATAAAAAATTTGCCTTAAATTTTCTGGGTCGGTTTATTTTTATTTTACTATACCTAGATGGAAGGCACCACAGAATTAACCCAAATAAGTTTGAATCTTACACATAAAAAATGCGAAGTTTTTATAGAATGTTTGTTACTATTTCACGCAATAACTATTGAACGTATTTAAATGAAATTGTAGAAATATATTAATCGAGTCTAGCTAGCGATATTTTAGTTTAAAAAGGCTTCTACGGGACATTTTTGTTCCCCTGTTTAACTATATATTTCTAAAATGTGTACAAATGGCAAAAGGTTTTTCTGTTAGGGAATTCTCAGTAGCAGTCCGGAGTTTGGATTTGTGCCCGGTAGATGGCAATAGGCTCACCACCTATTACATGGGACTTAATAACAGTATTGGTGAAATGTGGGTGTACAATTGTGTACACCTCTGCCTACCCCTTCGGGGAATACAGGCGTGATGCTTTAAAATCAATAAATAAAAAGCAATATAAGGGCTTAAGGTAGTACTTCATAAGAGGAAGTAAATCTTCTGTTAGTTATTCAGAGCTCCTAACTACTTTATTTACAAACACAAGGTCCCACTGAAAACTTGAGAGACATAATCTTCTTAAAGTTCCCCGTTAATAACACTGGAGATGTAATTATATTCGTATAATTAATTAAGATGCGAACAGGTGCTCCGTTCAGTTCGGTTCCCGCGTTACTTAGACGAGAAACAGACGAGCAACTTTTTGTGGGCAAATAGTTGTCTGATAGCTATGCAAATATTATGCCACTGGAAAGGTATTTAGTTATTTTACATAACTACTACAACCTTCAGGTAAACCAGTTTTTTTTTTCGATTATGAGTAAATAAATCAAGATTTACGAAAGAGAAATCGATCAAGATTTTTTCCAGTAGTTGGTTCGTGTAAAATATTTATATTAACCGCAACTGCTAACGGGTAAGATTATATTGAATTAGACCTTCCGACCTTCGGGCACTTAGGTAATTTTTTTAACTTTGCCCCTAACTTGAAATTTGTCTTACCTCGTGAGTGCGATTCTTCTTTTTCGCTCGTGGCAGAGTGGCCTACCTCACGTACTGTTGCACTTCTGGTACACTCATAGCAACCATCTGATCAGACTAACGCATAGGCGATTGACGTCCGTGAGATCTTAGAATACGATTACAGACACATATCTCTCTCTCACACAGACACAACCAGACACGGCACAATTATTTGTAGTCATACAATTTTTTTTTCGCGATATGCGGCGCACGGCACCCGAACTCCCAACCATTACGTCAACTGCACCGTCCATTAAGCACATATAACACAAAAAGTTGCTTGAAGCTTCCTACAACAAGTCGCCCGTCTGTTTTGTGACTTAAGATCCTACAAGATCTCCAACTCTGTGAGTAGAGATTTGCAAGTCTTATGTCGTGTTTTGGCTGTCTGGTAGGGTGGTTAAGTTTAGAATCTTTTAAGAGTTTTGTCTGTGTTGGCTTGGTTTAACGTACGGAGAGAGAGGGTTGAGCTTGTGTGTGTGTGTTTTTTTTTTATTGAGCAAGAAGTTTTGCCTTCAAACACTATGCTGATCAGTGCGTGTTGGATCTTAGTTCAGTGGCGAGATAGATCGATGACATCATTAGCGTCATGGTTGAGACTGGCACAGGACCAAGGAGGTGGTGAAACAAGCAAAGAGAGGCCTATACCCAGCTTTAGGTGAAGTCAGGGTATTGATGATGATTATAATGCAATTTTGGAATGTACAACTAGGCTGTTAACTGCGGGCACTGAGTTGTATGTTCGAAATACTGCAGAACAGACCTTAGGCTGGCTTTTCTGGACAGGATAATTAAATCTTCATTTCGTCTATGGTTTTCACTTTATTGTTTGCTTTAGTATAAAATATTTTCTGCAAGACCATGGTCGGGTCACGTCAGGATGCCGTGCTTTAGATTGTCCGCTACCAAGGAGTATATAATTATGCAAACCAACTGTGGCCGGCGTTCACCAATGACACGGTTCGTCGATACCTTCAACGGACTATAATCTGCCGGGATCAAGGTGAATACATCTGCGTTCCAGGGACTCCGGTAAAGGTTGGTTGGATTAAAAACTACACGGTCAGTAGAATTCGGGTAAAACCCATCTGATAATGTAATATTACAGTGCACTTTATTGTTATTTTATGGTGATAAAGAAATGATTATTATTATTATGTTCGTATTTTTATCTCCCTTTGAAGGGGTAGAAAAATTCTTACCACATGTGCCGTAGCCAAGCGTGATTAGGGGATTATGTGACGGGAGTATGTAGAAGATACGGAAGATGTTGTTAACATTTTCTAGTGGTTCGGCAGGTATTTAATATAATGGCTTTCTGGATTGTTTGGGATACTTGTTGTGGCGTCACGACTACGTTACAGTAAAAAAAAAAAAAAAAAAAAAAAACAGCCCTTAATTGTCTCACTGCAGGGAAGGACCTCTTCTCATACAGAGAAGGCACGAGCTTCATCACCACGCTAGCTCACTGGGGGTTGGCGATTTCAGACTACTAAGTCCATGTTTCCTGACGATATTTTCCGTCACAGTATGTCTTATCTTAGATGAACTAAGAAAGTATATAAATTACATTGAAAAAGTCACATTAATACATGCGAGGTTTGAACCCACAACCTGTGACTCAGGAGGTGGGCCCGTAACCACTCGGCCACCACAAAACGTACGTACGTTTTAGTTATTATTAATATGTTTATTATTTTATTTTTGTCAATGATGGATCTACGTTTGGCCACCAACTCGCCTGATGTTAAGCGACGGTGTGGCCGAAGATGGAGCACGTAGATTCAGAATAAATCTATTCACTCTTAAGTAGGATAGATTTGGGGAGAACGATAGTTGGGGAGTTGATGCAACTGCCCAGACTCGTCTCCCATAACGGTCGCACCGGGCTACATCCTGAAACACGACTAGGGTCGCTTCACAACATAGCTTCGTCTGGTGGGTGATAACCAGCCGCGGCCGAAGCCTCCCACCAGCGTTTATTTTTGTAATGTACATATAAATTATATTTTTAAAGTTATATAATAAAAAAATACAAAATAATAAAAATTAAAAAAATAGTTTGTTATAAAAGCGTCTATGACGAAGATTCCACACTTGAAGAAAAATTATAAACTATTCCTCTTCTAATCCCTTCTTCCTAATCTTTGTTGGCTATTTGTTGGCATATGAAACATGAACATCCAAAAACACTTCCTTAATGCCCACAGGTGTATCGATCGCTTAAACTTGGAAAGCGACACCTGAATTATCTTCCTCCATAAATATTTATAGATATAGTACCTTCGACTTTCTCTTACACTTTCTTATTTCCTCATTTGAATATCGTGAGGATAATGTGAGGTATTTTCCTTCGCAATATCCTGATATATCTCTCGGATATTATTGTTATTAATGCTGGTAGCAAATATTTTTAGCGGTGCGCGGTGGTAAGGATTATTTTGTATGAGTTTTTGGAGGAATTTATGTTTCTAGGCTGAATTGGAGGTTGAATCCTTTTATGTGTGTGTAATATGACGTTCGATTTTATTTCAATAATAGTTTGATTTCTATCGTAATTTTCTTGATCTACTAACGAACTCATATACTACTGTAGCATCTCAACTATCAAACTTTTTTATAAAACATACCAATATGAACCACAAACCTTGCACATTAGTGGAATTGGCTGGCCCTTGGCTGATATCAGAGACAAAACATATGTATTAAAAAAAAAACAGAAAACATAGCATCACGCCTTTATTTCCCGAAGGGGTAGGCAAAGGTGTGCACAGTTGTACACACACATTTCACCAATGCTGTTATTATGTCCCATGCTGAGACTATTGTCACCTACCGGGCACAATTCTCAACTCCAAGCTGCTACTTAGAATTTCCTAACAGAAAATGCAATAGCACCTGACCCGACCAGATAATCGAATCCAGGACCTTATGCTTAGAAATCCACTAAACCAACGATGCAATTATTCAAAACACGGGTTTGGAACTTAATGTAAAAAAGAAATTACGCCTAAAAAATCATTAATAAAAGAGAGAAAGAAAGAAAAACCGTTTATTCACGTGAAAATGCGTAATAACTAAAGCAACTAAAAATTATATCCTAGATGGAAATATGCGTCACTACCGCAAACTTACCTAAAAATTTCGCAACTACACAAATATACCAAACCATTCATATATTTCACTTATCTTATTCAGCTATACAGAGCAATTTTTTTTTCTCAATATTTGGTGTGTACACAACCTTTCTTCGAAGCCTTTCAAACGGGCACGACTTTCAAACTGTAAAGACAAGGCGTCATAATTTTCAGTAAAAGCCTCCTTCAATACGCTTCAGTTGATGCCCAATGACAGCTAAATGAGGGAAGTAGGAAGGAGTTTCGATGCTCCGTAGGTGCCTTTTTCAGATAATACCCATTTGTATAAGAAATAAATATCATCTTTTATATAAATACAGATAAATCTCCGAAACGCATAAGGCATGCATAGCGAACTAAGTTATAAATTTTTGTGAAAAGAAAAATACCATCGTGTGCAAGATTCGAACCTGCTCGCGATCGCATTTATCTTTATTTGTTAAGGTAATTGCATCTGTACGACATTGCAGTAACTGCAAAATTAGTTGTGTCGGTTCGGTCACCTGTATAGGGACTGAATTGATAGTAATAGCGTCGCCATAAGACGTGTCAAAATATTGAAGAAGAATTCGCGGTGGTGAGCAGAGGTCGAGATGGCTTAGCGGTCAGAGCGCCTCAATATTTATCAGAATATTTATTCGGGAGGCGCAGGTTTGAATCAACTTTTATAGTTTATTTTTATTTGGAACAGTGATATAGATAGATAGATATACATATCCAAGTTCTAACCCTCCAATTTCAACAAGACTTTTCGTATCCGTGTGTTCATTATACACTAGCTTCTGCCCGCGGTTTTGTCTCGTGGACTTCAGAATACGCAACAGCCGTGTTCAAAGTATTCTACCCAGGCTATAAACTATCTATGTGCCACATTTCATACAAATCCGTTCAGTTGTTATTGTGTAAATGAGTAACAAACATCCATACATACAAACTTTCGCGTTTATAATATTAAAATCGAAAGCAGCAAGATTTAATAAATCTACATAAGATTCTGCACTCTACAATCGATTCTTCCACTTTGCTATCCCTAATTAATATTAATACTAGACATAACACTCGGAAGCCAAATACATTTTCACTCCAGGTACTCAAAAATAACACCTCCTATTACAATCCTATCGTTAGAATGTGTCGCCTTTATAATGAAGTGTCGCGTGATGATAATAATGGGATTGATGTCTTCGATTCCCGTGCCGCAGTCTTCAGAAGAAATGTTGCTACCCTATTTACCTAACTAACAGCAGTATTCCTGTTACTACTTAAAATCTATTATCTTCTTGTTTTTATGTAGTTTCACCCAGCAAACAATGTTGTAGTTTTATTCTTAAACTAATTTTGAACTTCTGCATTCTGTATGTTGAACTTGATTTTTTGTTTTTTCTTCCATAGTAATAACGTTGCATATCATGCTGTGCGATTATGTTAGAGTATAAATCTGTGTAGAACCTATTTAATTGTATACCCACTTACTTCGTGTGATTGTTACTTGTTGTAATTGCCTTATGAAATAAATAAATAAATAATAGGATTAATCCTACCTAGTAGGAAATATAAGTATATTAGTAGATTATGGATAACAGTAAAGGAATACTTCGTGAGGAAACTATACCTGAGAGAAATTCTCGATGGTAGTTTGGACTCTGAAACTATTTTGGTCGTCATCATGTTGTGGCTTGGTTTCAGCTGAGATCCGGCACGACATCCAAAAAGCATTTCCACAATTCAAAAAAAGTTTTTCATCATCATGACACGAAAGACATAAAATACAAAATATAAGTAAAAAAGGTATCCAAAATAAGACATTTCAAGCAAATAATAATGAAAAGTCCTTAGCAATAGTGGCCACCTAAAAGCTTAACATAATATAACATAGCATCACGCCTGTTTTACCCAACAGGATCGGCAGAGGTGTATTTCTTTCTTTCAGTTGTACACCCATATTTTATAAGAGTTCAAATATGCTTTGTATTCGGGCAACAAAGGGGTGTAAATGATGTTTTTACTCTCAAAGACATCTTGTATAAGAAATTTGTCTTTTGCATTGAGGAATATATTATGGAGCGTGTTCCCAATTCTTTTAATATTGACTTTTGTGTAATAGCATAGCATCACGCCTGTATTACCCGAAGGGGTAGGCAGAGATGTACACAATTGTCCACCCAAAGCACAATTCCAAACCCCTGAGAATTTCTTAACAGAAAAACTCAATAACACTTTGCCTAACCCGGGAATCGAAAAAGCGTGTCTACTAAAAATGTTCGTACATTTAAATTTGACGTCTCTTTATTCTTAAAGTAATCGTAACTGTTACTAAAATAGTTACAAAACGAATGCCACCCATACTAATATTACAATTGCGAGAGAAAGAGAGAAAGAAAGAAACATTTATTAGACCAGCACAAAACCACACGTACATGGAAACACGATAAAAGAAAAAGAGTGAAAGTGACTCTGTTTGTTTGTTTGTTACCTTTTCATGACTAAACGGCTGAACGGATCGTAATAAAATTTGGCAAGAAGATAGATTGGACCTTGGAGAAGAAAATCCTACCTTCTGTCACGCAGACGAAGTCGCAGCCACCAGCTAGTTATCTATGAAGCTATTATACCACATCCAACTCTTCCTGCATCGGAGTACCGTCGATCATAAAAGACAATCAAGTTTTTAGAGGCACCAGCTGAACAGCCATTCATTTGTCACCCCTGACGTTAACCGACTTTGATTTTATAGGTCTTAGAACATTTAACAATTTTGAAGGCGCCTTCATAATATTGGAAATTTTTTAGCGCTCTGAGTAAAGCTTTTCAGCATTTATTTAAGTTAGTTAAGTTAGTAATAAAATTGGATAGGTACAGTGTACAAAGTAAAGTATATAAACAGAAATAGCCTAGTGGTATGACCGTTAGACTGCCAAGTCAAAGGTCGCAAGTTCGAATCCAAAGCACTGAAGTTATTATATTAAATGGAGAAAGAGAGAATACGGTCGCGAACAGGATTCGAGCCTGCGCCTCCCGGATAAATACTCCAGGCGCTCTGACTACTAAGCCATCTCGACCTCTGCTCACCACCGCGATTTCTTCTTCCATATTTTAACACGTCTTATGGCGACGTTATTGCTAATAATTCAGTCCCTATACGCACTGAAACTTAACTAAAGCCTTGACTTGTCGAAGTCATGTGCGTATTATAAATAAATTAATACTTTCTTAAATCGGTGAAGCAAAACAACGTGAGGAAACCAGCATACCAGAGAGATGTTCTTGACGGTGTGTAAAGCCATGTTGGAGACCTATGGGTGATTTAAACTCTGACACTAGGTTATTCATCAACCATACGGTAGTCCAACGGTTATGCCACTAAGCTATAGTGATAGCATAAAATAATTAATTGGTTACTATTAGTGACTCTAGTAGTGGCTAGAGTCACTAATAGTAACCAATTAATTATTTATTAATGAAGGATACTAAATTTCACAAGCTCCAGACACCAATCCTTAAAGTATTAATTAAAGTCCAAACTTCTTAAACCTTTTGTCCTACTACTATTCCAAATTGAACTTTACCACTCTTACTACAAAGCCCAGTTCAGGTAAAACTTCCCTATAACACCTTGGACCAGACAAAATCTTCCTTTAAAATAACGTAAGACAAATCTCAAAATAATAGACTTTAAGCTTCTTAGACTGACTGCAACTGCAAGCAACGTTCACCTGCGAATATTCAGTTTAATATATTAGATGTCATATTTTTGAGACAACTACGATTTTCGACTTTAGCAGTGACGGTGTTCTAATGGGGTAGATATTAGTTGGGGTTTGAAGAAATGGAAATCTTTTTCCATTTAATATTGTAACTTTAGAGTTCGCTAAGCATGCGTTAATGCTTTTTCAAAGACATATCTTGAATTATTAAGGTAATTGCATTCTTTACGACATTGTATTAACTGCAAAGTTAGTCGTGTCGGTTCGGTCACTTGTAAGTACTGAATTGATTGCAATGACGTCGCCATAAGACGTGTTAAGATATGGAAGAAGAATTCGCGGTGGTGAGCAGAGGTCGAGATGGCTTAGTTGGTCAGAGCGCCTGGAGTACCTATCCGGGAGGCGCAGGTTCGAATCCTGTTCGCGACCGTATTCTTTTTTCCATTTAATATTGTAACTTTAGAGTTCGCTAAGCATGCGTTAATGCTTTTTCAAAGACATATCTTGAAATGGAAATCGTTGGCGTCAACTCCTTTCTTTTTAACATAGTGTTTGGAGATGAATGAAAGGTCTTCTTCGATACAGTCATGTGTTTATTTGACGGTTTATCTCTTACAAATTTGAATATGCGTCTACCGATCAGAGCGATTGAAGTGTTTTTTTTTATGCTAAAGATGCCTACGAGAATTACACACGCTGCTCCCGTCTCCCCTAGACCGTCCAATGCGATGATCTTGATGACGATGCGTGAACACAAAGCATCACGCGTATATTCCTCGAACGTGTAGGCAGAATAAATACATAGTTGTAAACGCACATTTCACCAATGCTGTTTCCATGTAATACGTGGTCAGTCTATTGCCATCTACCGGGCATAATTCCAAACTCTGGGCTGCTATCGAGAATTTCCTGATAGAAAAACCTGATAACACTGCCCAACCCGGGAATCAAAACCAGGACCTCATGCGCAGCAGTCGCGCTTGGAAACACTACACTGAAGAGGCTGTTATGCTTTCTTTTTCTGTGTGGAATATCCCCCACTGACGTTATGCCGAATTCCTGCCAACTAAAAACAGCACGGTCCCTCACTAACCTTTACCGGGGTCCTAGGACCGCAGCCGTATTCCCCACAACCCCAGCAGTCTACGATTAGTCAAAATAATCGACGGATCCCTCCATCAGTGCAGGCCGGATACGTCGGTCGGTACCAATGTGACTTTTTCAATGTCATATGTACTTTCTTAGTTAATCTAAGACATCACAGATGGTGAAGGAAAACATCGTGAGGAAACCTGGACTTAATGGTTTGAAATTCGTTAACCCGCAGTGAGTTACCGTGGTGATCAATGCTCGTGCCCTCTTTGTATGAGAATAGGCTCTTGCCCTGCAGTAGAACAGTTATGGTCTGTTTATGCGCGGTGAGCTGGCGTGGTGATCATTGCTCGTGCCTTCTTTGTTTGAGAAAAGGCCCTTGGCCTGCAGTGGGACAGTTAAGGGCTGGTTATGTTAGGTATCTCATATTGCCCGCACTAGGAATTCCTCCTGTACCGTGAGTGCGTTGACAGCTACATAATCTCACACACCCAGACCTGGAACAATTAACTGTAGATCATACAAATATTTGCTCAGTGCGGGAATCGAAAACGCGACGCTGAATTCGGTCTCTCGACATCTGCGCCAATTCCACGCATAACAAAATTGTATTTTCACTCTTTAAAATATTCAAAGCAAATGTGAATAGACTCAACGCAATACAAATGAAACTAAAGTTTTATAGGAGTTCAAATATGCTTTGTGTTCGGGCGACAAAGGGGTGTAAATGATGTTTCTGCTCTCAAAGACGCCTTGTATAAGTTATTTGTCTTTTGCATTGAGGAATACATTATGGAGCGTGTTCCCAATTCTTTTAGCATCACGCCTGTATTCCCCGAAGGAGAAGGCTGAGGTGTACACGATTGTACACCCACGTTTCATCAATGCTGTTATGAAGTCCCATGTAATAGGTGGTGAGCCTATTGCCATCAACCGGGTACAATTCCAAACTCTGCTACTGAGAATTTCCCAATAGAAGAACTCAATAACATTTTGCCCGACCCGGGAACGCCCCCAGCCCGCGTGGTGGTCCCACCAGCAGGAAATCTAGTCTCTAGACTACCGAGTCAGTTTACTTATGGGTAATGTAAATTGTAAACATATTACTGGTTTAAGATCAAAACTAGCTCGGTTTCTTATTTGCTGGTGGTTCGTCGTGGTTGATGAACAACCTAGTGTCAGAGTTCAAACCACCCGTAGGCTGCAGGCTTTACACATCATAGAGATCAACATTTAGTTGTGCTGGTTTCCTTACGAACTTTTTACTTCACCGTTTCAAGCAAGTGATAATAATTTTTAATACAAATATAGTCGATGAAGTGTCAACATCTTTTCAGTGATATTTTTGTGAAAGTTGAATGTGTTATTGGTTTTTGTTTTTCCTGACATGAATTTGCAGCGTTGGTGGTCACAGATTTGTTATTTTATTGGTTCCTAAAAATGTTGCTTTAGAAGGTACTGGGACTTGATCAAAGACTGATATCGAGAAATCAGTGATGCGTGCCTCAGATTTGAACTTGTGACCTTTGACTTGTCAGTCCAACGGTCATACCACTCGGCTATCACTACACTTATTGGTACGGAGTTGTGGGCAATGTACTATATTGTAAACACATTACAGTTTCAGGCTTTAATCTAGTTCAGTTTCTGTGTTCGTTTTGATGATTTATAATTTGCCTACATTTACTACAGGATAGTAATTAATTTGGGAGAATTTTTTTCAGAGATGCAAATCCATTTACTGTAGAATTGAAATTGATATATTAACTAAAACGCCATCGAAATCGGATCAGTAGCTGACTAAATTTCGGACATTGCAATTGAATGATTAGGCACCCGCTTCTTGTGCTGCTGGTTGTGAATGTGACTTTTCCATTGTCATATAATTACATTCTTAGTTTACCTAATACATCGATGAGGATAATGATGCTATTTTCCGTCCCATGACATGATTTTTCTGTCATTACTAACTTTATATTTACATTGTTTGATTTTTATTTAATATTTTGTTAGTTTTCACACTGGTTTACTAAAACTTAAAAGTGGCAATTAATCACCCTCAGATCATTATTATGAGCAATCTACTGTGAACAAAGACGAAACCAAATTAAATTGCCAGACCTACTTGTTATTCACAACGCTACCTACTATATAAGTTTACTAAAATTCTAGTTATGTAAGTAACTCACACAATCACTTATGAGTAAGTTATTTAAATGCATGCAAATACGTTCAAGTATTTTCAACCTTCAAAGAAAGGATGAATGTAGGTGAAACTGAATTAAATACTTTGTATCAAATTAATAATATTAATATACCCCGAATGAATTTCGGTCGACGGTCTGTCTCCACAGGAGATTAGCTGAATACGCAGGAGATATATAATACACTAGCGTGTGCGCAAACACAGGTGCACTTCTCTCTCCCTTGACGCTCATAGTCCGAAGTGCGACACGGAGAGAGATCAGGCATAGGACCGACGACGGCTTTACATGCTCTCCGAGAGATATTCGCGATGGTGTGTAAAGCCATGTCAGAAGCCTTCAAGCGGCTTAAACTAGATGAAGAAGAAAAATAACTATAATTTGTTGCTCAAATACTGAAAGACAAATTATAGAAAAACTGCCCGAGCGGTAAACAAAACTAAGAAAATTAACACCAAAGTCGATTAAAAAGTTCTCAAAATGCAAGCAGCGCCACGACAACAAACTATCATTTAAATGATATTAGTGAAGTCATTTAAAGTGGTGAACAATTCAAAAACTTGAAATAAACTTTATGGTCTCAGTAATCTGCAATGCTAATACATAATATTTCGTCTGACATTGCACGAGGATTCAAATAAGCGCAAGTACTTATTTTGTGAAAATATTATTTTAATAAAATTCTTCAAGTAGGTTACTTCATTTGGATTTTTTTATTAGACAATTTGTCAAAAATTTTCTTTTAATTTAGAGAGTTTTTAAGGAGCTCTCGAGGAGGTATTCTGTATAATTTTTATATATATTTTTTGGAATTACTTATACAAAGATTGACAATTTAATTTAGTGCGATGTGTATAATTATGTAAATTTATTTATACTTTTTTATATCTTTTTTATTTACTCATCATCATCCCCCTGCCCTTATCCCAATTTATTTATGGTCGGCGCAGCGTACCTATATCTGGAATGCTGCTAAAGTTTTGGCTATATTTTAAAACCGGCCGCCTGCCTGACGTCAACCCTCTTTGGGAATGCTGTTGTTGGTTGTAACCGCCACCGATACGGTCTCCTTCTATCTAGCTCTGCCATACCAAATGTTGTATATACGCCAGATTCTGATGTTATCCTAATATTACACTCCACTAACCGGCTATGACAATTTTTTTTATTTATTATTATACCCAAAAGAGTTCGTGGCTAAGTAACCGCCACATAGATGAATTTGAATGATCTATAGATAATTGGTCCGGGGCACCCACGATACATGAAGAAATTCCTAGAGTATGGTACCGATTAGAAAAAAAAACTTCCGCGTAAAGCACTTAGCATACTGAACAAGGGCGTGTGGTGGGGTCAAGTTATGCTCGTAGGCTTACTTATCTAAAAAAAGGAATCAAAGAAGTACAGTCATAATCCCGAATATCTAACCAAGAAAGAAGTACCTTCATAACTCTCTCAACAAACACAAGAAACCATAAAACGTTACTTAATTTAAGCGGTCGATATAAGGCCGCAGAAAACCTTAAGCATTAAAACAATATTAACAAAGTAACGCTGGCAGAAATGGAAATAAAACTGAAACGGTGGGCCTATGGCATGCCGGTTGTTTTACATAATAACCACATTTCTATGCCCGTTTTGTGCACACGTATGAGAGTAGTGACGTCAGAGATGTACAGTCGCGTAAGATGTGCTTTTGTGTTGTTTTTTTTTTTATGCGGAAATTGGAAAATGCGATCGTATACAGTGACAATGATACACAGTGCCAGCTCCTGTGGATTTTAGATCGACAAGGTTGAAAATAGTACGAAGTGTGAAGTTTGAAAGAGTAACAAATATCCGTCCGTCCTGCTAACTTTAGCTTATATAATATTAGAAGGTTCATAGTAGGATGAGAGGCTCGTTGGTCTAGTGGTCGTAAATGTGGCTGCTGAGCGTGAGCTCCTGAGTTCGATTTCTGGGTTCAGTCATGCCGTTAAAAAAATCTCATCCTGAGAGTTTGGAATGGGGCCGGTAATGGCTATAGATTCACCACCATACGTGAATGTATGTATATATGTGTTTAAGATGTTTGAATAGCCTCTAACCTTTTCTAAAGTATAAAAGTCGGAGACATTATTTTGAATTTCTGCATGTAAAGCTGCCAAATCGACCGATCAATCGATCGATCTTCCTTTTTTGATATTCACTATTTATAAAGTGATACATTTAAATCAAAATGTATATGTTAAGAGTTTGTTTGAACGCGCAAATCTCAAGAACTACCAGTTTAATTTGAAACAATATTTTTGCATTTGATAGCACAGTTTTTAATGTAGGTTTTAGGTTATTTTATATTACGCTACGACCATTAGGAGCCGAGTAAAAAGAAGAAAGCGGGTAAAACCGCGGGGCACAGATGGTATTACTGTAACCGTTTTCTTCTCGCCTATACTTATGTGAATATCTGACGTCACAGTAAGTAAACTCGCGTACAGTCTTGAGACTAAGAAATATTTCATTTATTCGGGCGAGGAAAAGGAAAGGAATAACTTTTCGGAATATGTCTTAATTTGAATTGATTTATTATATTTCGGTTGTACTGCGAAGTGCGATCTTTAAGTGATTATTATATTTTATACTTGTCAACAAGAACACGTAATTTTTTTAAGTGGCTTTATTTAAAAGTAAACATAGAAAAGGCATTTTTACTCTTATTAAATAAATTTAATATATTTTTTTTAATTATTGTTCAACGGTTATTACTCACTTGCATTCTTCGGGATTGCCCGACTAGTTTCGAACTCGAAAGGAGCCCTTAGTCATGAGCTGAGGCCGCGGCGATGTCGCGAGTCAAACTGACGCTGCACCGCATTGCATGCCGCCGCGCGCGGGCCGTAGATGCACACGGTGCCGGCGTCGGGAGTATTCGTGTGTTCCCGTCATTCGTCGTGTCCGAGTTACCCATAGTGCATACCGAGCTAACTGTGTCGCACTCCAGACTTGACTCACTTTTGCATGATGTAGACTTCAGAGCTGGTTTCCAGGCAGGAGGCAGTGTCCAACCACCGTCTCTGTTGAAGTTTGGGCGTCGACTTATTTCGATAGTTCCACGTACTTTTCGCGGAACGAAATATTTTTCCCTCGCTAGTACGGACGCCTTATCAAACCGTATGAAATGAGCCGCGCCCTTGCTGCATGCGTGTTCTGCGACTGCCGACTTGTTAGTGTCCACGCTCTTCACATTACGTTTATGTTCACCAAGTCTGGTTGCGATGTTACTAATTTGTTGTAGATAAAAAAAATATTTCCAATTGCACCACTTTTATGTTCTTAATCCATTACACACGCGTTTTGTAAATTTTGATTGTCGCACTGTTACGGTAATGTAAACCAAGAGTTGGTATAACACTCTCGGATGCATTACAATTCCTCGATTATAATTAGTTCTTAACCAACTTAGCTTACTTGTTTCATTAATATGAACAAGGTTTTAATAAAATTATATATAGGTATGTAATACAATACTAAATAAATACTATTTATTTTATTTACACAAAACATACAAGAAATCTCTGAATTCACAAAAACTATACATTTAGCAGCTAGAACTCTTAATATTAATATGGTCACAACCTCTTCAAAACAGGTGACTTCAACAAAAATTCAACTTAAATTTAAGTACTATCTCTCCTCTTATTGTATAGTTTCGGTTGACTGACGCCTTTTATAACCCTTCGACCAGCTGTCGTGAACTGACCCAACAGTAATTGATCTAAAAATCGCTGATTCGAATATTACTTGAAAAATCTTGAGACGATAAATTAATATTTTTGTATAAAAACTTTTGTAAGACATATTCATAATTATTAATTATTCAAGATAAATCTTTGAAAAGCATTAACGCATGCTTAGCGAACTCTAAAGTTACAATATTAAAAGGAAAAAGAATACGGTCGCGAACAGGATTCGAACCTGCGCCTCCCGGATAAATACTCCAGGCGCTCTGACCACTAAGCCATCTCGACCACGACCAACTTTGCAGCTAATACAATGTCGTTATTCTTCCATTTAATATTGTAACTTTAGAGTTCGCTAAGCATGCGTTAATGCTCTTCAAAGATTTATCTTGAATTATTAAGGTAATTGCATTCTTTACGACATTGTATTAGCTGCAAAGTTGGTCGTATCGTAATCTCTGAATTCACAAAAACTATACATTTACCAGCTAGAACTCTTAATATTAATATGGTCACAACCTCTTCAAAACAGGTGACTTCAACAAAAATTCAACTTAAATTTAAGTACTATCTCTCCTCTTATTGTACAGTTTCGGTTGACTGACGCCTTTTATAACCCTTCGACCAGCTGTCGTGAACTGACCCAACAGTAATTGATCTAAAAATCGCTGATTCGAATATTACTTGAAAAATCTTGAGACGATAAATTAATATTTTTGTATAAAAACTTTTGTAAGACATATTCATAATTATTAATTATTCAAGATAAATCTTTGAAAAGCATTAACGCATGCTTAGCGAACTCTAAAGTTACAATATTAAATGGAAAAAGAATACGGTCGCGAACAGGATTCGAACCTGCGCCTCCCGGATAAATACTCCAGGCGCTCTGACCACTAAGCCATCTCGACCTCTGCTCACCACCGCGAATTCTTCTTCCATATTTTAACACGTCTTATGGCGACGTCATTGCAAGCATTGAGATTAGCCATGTACGCAGAGATATTATAGTGCACAAGTGTATGCGCAAACACTGGTGCACTCCCTCTTCCTTCTCTCTCATGTTCCGATGGGACGGAAATCCGACATGACCAGAGAGAGAAGCACGGGGGTGTTACACCACCAACTTTCTGACTCCGGGCTGCTACTGAGAATTTTCTAACAGTAAAATCCAATAACTCTTTGCCCGACCTGGGAATCAAACCCAGGACCTCACGCTCAGCAGCCGCGCTTGCGACCACTAGACCAACGAGGCAGTCATATACTTATGCAGTATCTCCTGTGTACTTGGCTAATCTTTGTGGAGATAGGCCGCCGTGACCGAAATACGGTCGGAGTATATTATTATTAAATATTGAACTGCATACCAGCTGCCAACCGATTTCATAAGGAATAGGACTACAATCAAAACGTGTGGACAGCCATTAGGACTGCATGCCTACCTACTACAAGCTGACTGCGCGCTCGCTTGGCAATTATGATGCAGTTATGTTAACTGCAAAAAACTGCATCCAAACTGCAAGTATGCAGCTAGCGTGCAGTTTAAATGCAGACTGTCTGTTTAAGCCCTTCTTTAAGGATTCTTACAATGAACCTCGGAGCACAATGGAATACAAATACAATAGGTACATAGAGGAGCAAAGCTTCTTACTTTAAAATCTGACATAGTTATTTACCAAAAATCAACAAATTCACCAAAACGACGCGTAATAAGTATAACCCTAAAATATCAACACGGAACGCGGAAAGCCCCTCTTCCTTAAAAACATTACAAGGAATTTGAAAGCAAGTTTAACGACACTTTAGAAAGTAAGGGTTGAAGAAAATACGCCAATAACATTGCAGCCCTCTCAGGGTTGTCAAAGAATAGCGGATTAGAGGGCAGATGGGGCTCCGGGCACCCCTACAAAGGAAAATCGTTAGGGACATGCTAACACCGTTTTTTGCACACTCTACTGTATAATGATAGGAGGGTAGTTAAACTTCGAAGTTGCGTGAATATTAGAAAAAATATTTAAACATTCCAAAAATATTTTCGCATTGCAAAGACTTTACTAAAAATAAACAAGAACACTTTTATATAAATTAATCTATAGAAATTATTTAGTTAATGTGTCGTTACATTTATTGTATCTGATTTTTTATTTTATTTTAACTCGGGGCATATTAAAGTTAAGAGCCCATCGCAAATCATTATGCGTACTATGCATCTACTAGATAAATACTGTTTATTATTAAAAAAAGTAATATGGCGGTTTGTAGTTGTCGCTGATGATTTGCATTTGTATCTTGAACATATCTTGATACCTTCCTTTGAGTTTATATAAATACAGGTTAATGATACCCCTATACTAAAAATTGTATAATTTTAATTTTTAAATAGCTTTTATTTTCACTTTTCACTAACTTTCTCTATCTTTCATAAACAAGACACAACTCTTTATAAGATTCTAACATTCTATAGTTTGTGCTGATGTCCAAACTTTTCACTGTCTACCTTTGAATAGTGAGCTTGTCCCCGATAGAGTTGATAGAAGAGATATTGCAGAATAGCGCCCCAACTAGCGATTGATTCGCCTTAAGTAATACTGTGAGCACGCTTCATAAGAGCGCTTTGCCGTGAAATTTTGTTAAGGCGCTCTCATTACAATGAGGATTTATATTTTGTTTTGTCTTGGGGCAGAAGAACTTGTAGATTGTGGGGAGTTATGGGGACAAGGAAGACGATACAAATCTTAAAATAAGTGATGTTGAGGCATGCTACTTTTATTAAATAATTTCGGTACCCAGTAATGTGTGTTGATTTGCTTTTTTGAAAACTGTAGCCCCTTCTTTGGGTGGAATCAAACGTACCAAAAGAGACAACGTTGACGACTCTACTTAATACAGATAAATCTTTGAAAAGCATGCTTAGCGAACCTGAAAGTTATACATTTTTGTGGAGAAAGAAGACGGTCGCGAACAGGATTCGAACCTGCGCCTCCCGGAAAAATACTCCAGGACTACTCTACTACTTCTACTACTACTAGGATATATGAACCTCAGCTCTTTAATGACTCAGCACTATGTCTGCCTGGGCTTTTCCCAAATACATTGGGGTCGGGTTCCAGTCTAATCGGATGCAGCTTAATAATATGATAGACAGCGTGGTTGGCGCAGTGGTCTAGAGACCGGCTGCTGCGCCGCGTGTCACGGGTTTAATTACCGCAATGAGCAAATATTTGTATGATCTACAAATAATTTTTCCGGGTCTGGGTGTGTGTGTGCATGTGAAATTAAATGTCTGTCAACGCATCCACGATTCAGGAACAACCTAAACCATAATGAAATGATGAATAATGAACATATATGAAGGAAAAGAGGTGTCAAAGTCAATCTCCGCCCGATGGGAAACATTTATGATATAATTATAAATATGTACTAGCGACCCGCGCCCCGGCTTCGCACGGGTATAAACAGAAAAACAGAGTAAAGTTACGTGTAGCCATGTAAATTTATTTTTCGGATTATATTTAGTTCGAAAAAAATTTCTTTTAATTTTTTTTCTATGTACGTAAAGAACTTAATTAGTCTTTATTATACCTATAAATATATACATCCACCCATCTGTGAAAAAATTATGGTGTTAACCCCATCAAAATCCGTTGTGTGGTTTAGGAGGAGTTAGCGGATAAATAGACAGACAGACGCAGAAAGCGACTTTGTTTTATACTATGTAGAGATGAGTAATTCATGGCATAACTTTTTATTGGACTGCTTCGTTGGTCTAATGGCCTTAAGCTCAACTGCTGCTCATGAGGTCTTGGGTTCGATTCCCAGGTCGGGCAAAGTGTTATTAGGTTTTTTTGATAGGAAATCCTCAGTAGCAGCCCGTTTTGCACTAGGCTCACCACCTATTACATGGGACTTCATAACAGCATTGGTGAGAAGTGGGTGTTTAGTTGCGTACATCTCTGCATACCCCTTCGGGGAATATAGGCGTGATGCTACGTTATGTTTATTTTCCGTTGCGTCTTAATTACCTATCTAACACACAAACAAAAAATGTCTCCCAAGTTGTTTGTTGTTAGAAAACTTAGAGGAAACCTACAAACTCACGTTGCTTATTAAATGTTCGTACAAACGTTTCTTAGGAAACGTCACCAGAACAAGTTTTTAGAAGTAATAAACGAGTTTGAGAAGACCGTGTTTTTTGGTGCCTCATAACGTGAACTCTGGAGGAAAGTTGGGATATGGGTCATTTAATTAGACCCATGGAGAGACGCCGCAACATTTTGTGAGGTGTTGATGCTCGCGAAGGAGACGACAGACGGAAAGAGAAAAATCCATCGATGCCTTCGGTGGGGTGGCGGCGAATGCTGGGATTCTGAAACCCCTGTAAAGAATATCGAATGTGTGATTTTAACGTTATAATTTTTATTGGAAATCAAAATACGGTTGTGAGCAGGATTCGGTACTTAAAATGAAGTGGTGTATAATATCTAAATGTGAAAATTTTCCTTGCAATAGAACATCAATGTAGTTTCTTGCCCATTCTTCTCCTTTGGAACGTGGCTACTATCTTCTGACGATTCAAAAGTGCCTGTAAATGAAAAAAATAAAGTAAATGATTTGACTTTGACAATAGCGCAATATCTTTAGATCTTTCAACAGTCAGACAACATTATTCTAAAAATTCTTTTTTAACAACTCCATCGGGCAATACGACAAACAGCACACAAAGTCAGCGTCCCAAACGTGCAATAATGTCAGTTTACGACGGCCGGCCGTAACTGTAGTACTAACACAAAACTAACAATACGACACTTACGGCTATTGTTAATTGTGCAGACTTAAATTAAACTTGACTATAAAACTCACCGCGCTTGTAAAGTGAACCTTACTATTTGTTTCAGAATTTTATATGTAGAGAGTAGTAATTTACCTTTTTTTTTTTCGTTTACTTTGAAGGGAAATTATTTGCACCGCTTGTATAAAATTTGTTTTGTCGATAAGAAAAAATCCCTATCTGTGAATTAGATTAGTCTTTGACCGGACACATGGTTAGGTATTGCATATTAACGGGACTTAAAAACATACAATTTATTTACCTCTACGTTTCGATTAAGTAACATTGACCGTGGTGGGTACGAAAATACTTTTACATGATAATATACCTAATAATACTCCTCCAGACCCTATTTGGTCACGGCGACCTGTCTCCACGGAAATAAGTCAAGTACACAGGAAATATTACATTGCACAAGTGTATGCGCAAACATAGTTGCACTCCCTCTTCATTCACTCTCATATTCCGATGGGACGGCAATCCGACAGGACTGGAGGGAGATCAGGCGCAGGGCAGATGACTTTACGTGCTCTCCGAAGCACGAGGGTGTCACACCACCACTTTCCTAATTCCGGGAAGCTACTGAGAAATTCCTAACAAAAAAAAACTTTTACATTAATTTGTAGTTATTTTTATTACATAAATTTAATTGAGTAAATAAATTAGTTGAACAAATAAAAACATCTAAGTATGGCTTTATTAGCTTTTACCTTTACAAAGATATCCGGCGAGCATCCTTATTATATGATAGAAAATATATACCAAATAACATTGATCAATAACAATGAAGTTGTTCCATGAATCATCTTGTAATCGCGAATGCTACAGCTGTTATTCAAAAATGTACCTATTTATGTACATACTAAAATACAAGTTCGATTTTAAACACCGTTATTTTATACATGTTGCTATGAAATTTGTAATTTATTTCCGTTCGTATTTTACACTAGTAGTAAAGATTTATACAAGTTAATAAAGTTACATTGAAGCTGTAGATAGGTACTCTTTGACGACCGCGATATAGGTGCAACTTGACAAAGTTTGAGGCACACTTACCTACTTCTTGAGTGAAGATATAGGTGCCATATTTATGTACTTGTGCGATGATGATGATCTGATGAGCGATCGTTTTCATATTTTTGTTTGACGTGGGAATTAGTGAAATGTTACCTACGAAATATCTTACGAATTTCCTCCTGCATTGAAACACAAATCTCACATGAACGGATTCTGAACAGTAATTATTTAGGTTTTTAGGTTTATTATGTATGCGACCAAGTGCAAAAACCAATCTCTCCACTAATGTACCAATCTAGAAGGCACTAATCGTGTCTGCCAATCCATACTAATATTATAAATGCGAAATTAACACTATCAATGTTCACCGGTTACTAATCACGTGCATTTTTCGGGATTGCCCGACTAGTTTCGAACTCGAACGGAGCCCTTAGTCATGAGCTGAGCCCGCGGCGATGTCGCGAGTCAAACTCGCAAAGAGTTTAACAAAACTAGTCGGGCAATCCCGAAAAATGCACGTGAGTAATAATAACTGGTGAACATTGATTGATATAAATATGTCTCACGAAAGTTTTTATACAGAAATGAACTCTGTTTGTTTATTTTTTTGTTACCTTTTCACGACTAAACTACTAAACGGATCGTAATTCAATTTGGTACGTAGTTAAGGACATAAGGCTACCTTTAGTCGCACAGACGAAGTCGCACGCACCAGTTAGTTTACTATATATTTTATAAGAAATAATTGAAAATGTGTGATTTGTGTGGCTAAAATAAGAACGATTTGCCTTCAAAACTGATAATGCAATTGGTTTATAAACACATACAAAGTTCAATCCAGCGATATATATTCTCTTTAAGGCCTTGCCAATCTTCAATATTTCGCACTCAGCTAATTTTCTTAAATTTGCCCCAATATTGGCCCAACAAACTACCATAAGCCAATATTTTTTTACAACTAGGGAACAACACCCGACGACTGTTGTTACTATAGTAAGCTGTTTGTTAAACTTGTTGCCCTCGGGAGCGGTCTGAGCGGTCGGAGCGAAACTCCCTAACTATTCTATACGGAGTTCGTAAAATATTTCTTTATATAAAAATTTAGTTTTAAGCTCGGTGAACGGTCAGGGGAATTAAAGTTGATATTATTTTTTAGTGTTCCGTAATAAAATCGGCGGAAATAAAACATGTTTTACTCACTAGCTAGTGCCCGCGTCTTTTGTCTGCACGACGAAAGATAGTCTAATCTACCTCTATAGCAAATGGATGCAAATAAATACAATATCTAGCTACTTCCACAAAATTGAGGGTAGTCATGCATTACCTGTGCACGGGGCATCATCAGGAGCTGTTAGACCGTGCAGTGTGACTCGGTGGTGGACACTGCACGGTCTAACAGCTCCTGATGATGCCCCGTGGAGGGGCGAAACACGTGTAGAGTAGTTGGTGGTAGTCGGAATTTTCACCGCTTGCGTATGTGCACATATTTGCGGGCGGGCGGGCGGTGCACAGGTAATGCATGACTACCCTCAATTTTGTGGAAGTAGCTAGATATTGTATTTATTTGCATCCATTATAATGGACTTCCGCAAAGTAACGCCTGAATCTATTCAATTCTATAGCAAATGTCATCCAAATCTGTTTAGTCGTTTTTGCGTGATTAAATAACAAACAAAAATCTTGAACATAAATGTAAATTTACGTTTATGATTTATTGTTTAAGAAAATGCCGTCGACAAAGTGCGTTCGTCTGGATAAAATATCTCATTATCTAATATAAAAAAGCTTGTGTCACAGTGTTTTGTTAACGAACTCTTCCGAAACGACTTGACCGATTTTTATATATTTTTTTTTTTTGTGTATATTTGGTAGGTCTGAGAACAGGTCGTAGGATATTTTTTATACCCCTAGGTGATTAGGTTGTCCCTATCCAGAAAATTCTAATTGCAAGACAACGTTTGCGGGGCACAGCTAGTAATATTATAAAAAGGAAAGAGTTGATTTTTGTTTCATTGTTTGTAACGATTGAACTCAAGAACTACTCAACTAATCAACGCAAAACAAATCTGGATAGGGTCCCACCCACCTGAAGGGTGGCCCACCCTTATCACCTAAGGATAAGGGAGGCCCTATCCAGAAAATTTATATGGCAGAACAACGTTTGCGGGGCACAGCTAATTTTAACTACAGCTAACTTGTATAGGTACTTATTTCTTTACAATCAACATAGTAACTTTATAGTTTAAAGATAATAATAAAGTTAATTTAAAATTAACACTCCTTTCGGCTCAGCAACGTACAGAATTATACGTTGTAACAATAAAAATCTATTGTGTCTGCTAATGCGCGAGGCAACAGCTTAGAGGCGTCGTGTTGCGCTGCGTGTTACCAGTAAACTTCATCGGAAACGTCGGTACACAAAACCGAATATGTATATTCTTTAGAAAATAAACGTATTCTTGTACAAAAGAAAATACTACCCGCAAAATGCTTGACGCTTTCCAACCCAAAGTTGCCAAGATCGATTCCTATTCCCGTCTCCCAGTAACCGACTGCTGGATAAACAAACATTTTGCATTTATTTTTCAAAGTATAAACTGAATACTTATTATGTTTGTTCCTAGACACAGGTGCAAAGTACCACAGGTATGTTAAGAATAAATAGTCTTGGTACGGGAGCTGGGTTCCATTTTGTACTTTAGTTTTTATATTTTTGAGCGCTTTTGTCTATAATGTCTCACTGGTTTTGTGATCGGCTGCTGAGCTGAGATCCTAAATTCCATTCCCGGATCGTGCAGCGTTTAGAAGGTGGACGTGGAAAGGGACAGAGAGGCGATTTATTTGTGGTCTGCCTGCCTATAAAGTTTGATTCCCGGGTCGATTAATATTAATATAGTAGCGGAAAGTGAGAGAAAGGCGAGCCCTTAAGACGTGTCGAATGCTGAATGGCGCTCAATGATCTCTGGCCTCCGTGACGGACCTACGGACGACGGACTTCAGTAATTCGTCGTCCTACCAGCAACAGACGCGAAACGACAGCTAGCAGTACATGCAACCGTTCGACAGAAGAATGTCTGTGCAGCTGTGCAGGCCAACCGTGACTGGCCTGTTCAAATGACGGGATCTGTCGATACACTCGGCACATAACAATCTGCTGGACAAGAATGCAGCTGTGATCCCGGAACCTCACAGGCCCATATGATTTAAGTCGGTAAGAATCCGGCACAATGTCCACTACGGACTGCTACACATAAAAAAATTGTGAAATGTCGGTGGTCAACTGCTGGTGTGCATATCTCTACCTATATCCGCGGGATTACAAGCGTGATGCTATGTTATGTGTACAAAAAAGAAGAAAAAGTATTATAAAAATGTTCCACTCTCCCGCTCTAGCCAATAGAAGCTGTACGTACGAGTTACATGCGCCAACAAATCGCGCCTCACGGTCAGTAAGTGTTATCCGAAGGAACACCAAGTTTTATAGTACAGCGCTGTTTATAGTACAGCGCTGTTTATTGCTATCTGCTTTATATGCCGTTATAGTTTTAGTTCAGCAAAGTTTTCGAAACAGTTTGGTGTTATGATCCCAGAGTGTTTTGGACAAATGTGTGGAGTTTATTTTACCGATTTCTCTCACGGTTGTACTCATTAAATGTCGTACCAGCGGTTCGAGCATGGTTCTTTTAGTCGACACGTTTGTCGATTTTAAACGACAAATTTGACATAAACTGTTGATAAAACGATAAAATTAAATACATAAAACCTTTTATCGAGTCGACAAGTTTGTCGAAATGATCCGTGCTCGGACGCCAGGCGGGTAAAAGCTTAGGTACAAAAAATTCTACCAAATAACAAATGATTTTATTTTTGTAAATAGATCTTTTGAAGATACTATTACAAGTAATTTTTTTATAAAAAAGACTAGCTGTGCCTGCGGCTCCATCCGCGTGGATGTCGTAAATTCATAATCAACAAATTTTCGACGTGATTCTTTAAATTGGCATAACTTTTTTATTTATAAACCGATTGACATGAAACAAACACTAAATGTTAATTGAAGCTTACCACAATATATTAGTGAAAACCACATCTAAATCTAAGCCGTTTCTGAGATTAGCGTGCACAAACACACAGACAAACTGACAAAAATTCTAACAAACATTATTTTGGGTGCTATTTGCGTTGATAAAGGTCCCAATAATATTTTTTCTCATATATCTTCCATGTACAGTCGACAAAAGAGATAAGTATCCAGGGTCGTCAGATATAGTTGAAACTTTCTTAGAAACCGATGGATGTTTTGAAATGTAATTTAATTTAAAAACTAGGTAATAAGCTGTTCATTAATTGAATTGAGTTTCAATCCATGACATCCATCGGTTTCTAAGAAAACTTCAACTATATCTGACGACCTGCATACCTATCTCTTTTGTCGACTGTACAGACAGCGATCCGTTATTTTTTTATTATATGTATTGATGGAGCCGATCTACTGACGATAAATAAACTAAAAAGTGAAAAATAAGATTAAATATTTTTAGTTTTTATAACTAGGCCCTAAACTAATTTAAATAACTAATTTTGAGTTGGCGGCAATGTCACGTTGCATTTTTTTTTGTTTTGATTATTTCTATAGTACCTACCTAATTAAATGTTCTTCACTGATTGTTCCCTTTTTACACGACTGCACAAAAAAGGAGTGTTATGTCTTTAGGGTTCATGTATGTATGTATGTAAGTATGTTTGCGAGTTTCTTATCTCACCGTAACTTCTTAATGCCTGAACTAATTTCGATGTATTCGTTAGAATCCTTACATTATCCCGAGTAACATAGGACTTTTTAATTAATTTCATCTTGTTTCTACACGTGAAAAACATGAGAAGCATCGGTTATTTTTTACAATTATATAATCTTTCGTCAATCTTCACGTAACAACGGAAATTCTTCTTACGGGGTCGGAAACACATGAGTGATAAATCTGCTAGTCTAGAAGCTACTAATCGTTTACAATTAGGCGGACCATGTGCTCATTAGCCACCTAAGCGGTTTACAAAAAAGAGGAGAAATATCAAAACTTAAAAGAATTTCAATTTGGTTTTGATCAATATATTATTAATGTTGAGGAAACAATGATAACTTATTTCTTTCCAAAAAATATATCTATGTTTGGCCACCACGGTAAGCGACAGTGTGGCCGAGGTTGGAGCACATATATCCAGAATAAATCTATTCACTCTTAAGGATACAGTTTGGGTAAACAATAGTTGAGGAGTTGATGCAACTGCCTAGAACCGTCTCCTACAACGGATGCACCGGACTACATCCCGAAACACGACTAGGTCGCTTCACGGCCTGGCTTCGTCCGGTGGGTGGTAACCAGCCGCGGTCGAAGCCTCCCACCAGAGTTGTGTTGCCTGTTTAGCACCACCCAGAGGCCACGTGTAGGGATTCCATTTTAAGGGTGCACTCCGACGGATGGGGGCAACTCAGCCCCCAAAAGAGTTCTCGGTATGAAAATAATGGTCACCTATCCACAGACCAACTGCGGCAAGCGCAGTTAATCTCAATCGATCGATCTGTGCGGCTGTTACTAAGCCACGAGTATTGCAAAAAAAGAAAAAACAATGTTACCTCTAATCCACTCTTCGTTTATCACTTGCACCCCCGCCTTCTCTTCTTCACTCAAAACTGGGCTCAATCCAAACGCATGACGCTGAGTATTCAACTTCTACCGCTCGAGGTGACGCCAAAATACCAATATGACAAAATGTTTAATCTATTCTGCTTTTCTGCAATCCTTAGTTTTATAACATGAATTTAGTTATTTTATTAATGTTTCTACTAGCTAGAAATATCTCCTGTATCATGAGTGCGCTTACAAACACATAAGCACATCATATGCACACACGGAGTTCCGGGAACTACCACATGTAAATCATCAGATATAACTTGTTTAATACAACTATATATTCCTTGCGCAAATCTGGCCTGCGAGACGTGGCCCATTAGCCAGTTATAATTTCTAAGTTACTAATGAAAACACCCTAACAAAACCGTTCCACTCCTCCATAAATAACCTCCTCCGTCAACTCCAGGGTACGGAAGTCCGGGATCGAAGACAACAGCTACCGATACTGTACGCGACAACAGTTGCCAAGTTTTCCATTGTTCTGTTCATTTACAAGACAACACTTGAGAAAGTTATTGGAGTATGTATGTACAATAATAATTTGCATGATAGAAGGTTTTGTGTGATGTTATTGCGTAGGAATTGAGGTGAGATACAACATAACATCAATAGTTGTAAACCAACATTTCACCAATGCTGTTAGGAGGTACCATGTGGTGAGCTTATTGGTATCAGCCGGGTAAAGTTCCAAACTTCGGGATGCTATTGAGAATTTCCTCACAGAAAAACTCGATAAAATGTTGTCCAACCCGAAAATCGAACCAAAGAGTTCATGCTCGGCAGTCGCCCTAGTGACCAGGCAATGAGAAATGATAGCCCATGTTGGAGCGGCGCCGGCGTAGGTTGCGGGCCTTATGGGGGGTGTCGCAACTGAGGTGGGCTGCGGCGTCGTATGGGCGGCACCGCAGCTGAGGGATGGGGGCCGCGGTGGGAGAGGAGTGCCGGTATGTCGATGCGCCGCTCTCCCTACCTGCCGCGGCCTTGACGGGGCCGCCACCGTTGGATGGCGGACGCGGTGGGGCCGCAGGGGAAGAGGACCGCCGGTATTGCGAGGGCCGCTCTCCCTATCCTCTGCGGCCGTAGTGGCAGGCGGCGGGGCCAGAGACCTGACCCGTCGCAGGGGACCTTGGGCGTCCAGACACGGGGTCGTCTGGCGCCCATTGCACATGGTCTCCGAGGTGGTTGAGGCACGCCATTAGTCTGGTGTGCCGTAGCGGGGGGGTGCAATACCCAACCCCGTGAGGGAGTCCGGCAACGGACGGCTGCGGGCGGGTTCGCGGTTGTGTGCGAGAGCGTTCCTGCGTCCCGCCCTCAAGCAGCTGAGGAGGTATACTGTGGAGTTTTAGTGGGTTCGAGTCCCACATAACCGCTCTGTCTCCCCGTGTCAGAGCGGTATGCGAGGGCATTTCTCCACATATTACATCGCTGAGTATTTTTATCCATTTCCTTCAGAAAACCGGTTACTTTCATAGAAAACCTAAAATAATAAGAAATAAAAAATATTAACTCCACTACTAAATCAATTTTCTCAGCAAAGCGGCTTTAAATCAGATTGCTGTTAATTTAAAGGTGCGTTTACACTACTACGTAAATTCTTCCTTGGTTTGGTGAACACAATATGTACATTTTACATCGTTGCATCGCTTTTGTGCACTATGAAGTGCAGTCATGTGTATCTATAACAAGCAAAGGATTATTCCATAAGTCTAAAATCATCGGAACAAAACTGACTAAATTGTTTACAAACCGTGATGCTGGCGCATGCGTCATGTTCGTGAACGGGCGCTGTCAGTTGGGACTGGTCATCTCTAAACTGTTATAGCAAAATGTTGAATTGTTAAACTAAACTGTTTTAGTATTGGTAGTATTTTTGTAACTCTTTCACATTGTTCTCACATACTATTTTGCAATAAAAACAGTGTAACCAATACTATTGTAAAAACCTATATGATGAAAAAGAGTAACGGTGGAGTTTCTTGTCCATTCTTCTCCACAGGAATCTACACTTTGGAACGTGGCAACTAGTTTTTTTTTACAATTCATATGTGCCTGTAAATGGTTTATTTGAAATAAATGGTTTTGATTTGATTTGAACCAATACCAACTTCAATTAAAACACTAAGCTATGAATGTAAATATTTTTTTAATTAAATTTTTAATGCGAACGCTTCTTCTTATCGTGTGCTTGATGAACCCGCTATGCCACCCGAAGGCAGCTGGTGCTAGTTTATTCGCGATGCTTTCCTCCACTGTTGTAAGCAAGTGATAATATTTTTTATTCTACACATCATTTCAAAATGTCTCTGAGTGGCATTAGGTTGTAATCCTGCGACCTTTGAATTACCAGTGTAATACTCGCACCACTAAGGTATGTGTTGAGGACAGTTTTACAAAACGGTTAGCTACCACTGCATAAATTGTAAAACTGTAGATACAGTATTTAATATCATTAGAGAAAGAAAGAAATTAAGTTTTTTATACCACCACATCACAAAACAAATAACAATTACATACACACACAGACAATGATGCACACCAAAACGCATCGTCACGTCACTCAACCATTGCGCAGACTACCAATTTTCATTTTATTTCTTGTTCTTCTCCGTGTTAGTAAAGTGTAAACTCGCCTTTAAAAGCTGCACTCCAAGCTTAGCTACTAAGCACATTACTTGTATATGATTAAATTAACTTTCTTTTTATATTTATTTTTCTAAGTTAATCATGGATTATTTGTAGCTTCTGATTTCTTGGAGCTGGACCGATTATTTTTATTATATTAGATAATCTCATTAGACTCTTTGGTCCACTGGTGGCAAGAGCGGTTGTTGAGCGTGAGTTTGATTCCCGGGTCGGGTATATGTTATTGGGTTTCCCTGTTCGGATATTCTGTACCAGCCCGGAGTAAACTGTAAATAAACAAATTATAATATGGGCAATTTTTTTTTCTTAAAGAAGTATTGCTTCGAACTAGGAATATATCTTAAATTTTGTATTGCGCAGATGCAGTGTTGCCCGATCTATTAACCAAATCAAATTTATTTATTTTTATTTAGTTATTATTTATTTATTTATTTAATTCTTTATTGTACACCGAAATTTTCTAAATTAATACAAGTACATTACAAATGTACAATGGGCGGCCTTATCGCACACGGCAATTTCTTCCAGGCAACCTTGGGATGGAAACATGGGTCCTGGATAAAATATACTAAGGCAATAGGTGGTGTACCTACTTACATATAAAATAAAAATAGATACATACTATCATACTTATATAGAAAAGAAGAAAAGGACAAAACAATACTATATATAGATAGCAAATAAGTGAAGCGCAGTAATACGTAACTACGATGACAAGTAGTGTTCCCTTACGAGTTTCTTAAACAGCGGAAGAGACTGAGCACGTCGTATAGAAACCGGAAGTGCATTCCACAACCGTGCTGCTTGAATCGCAAAGGATTTATCAATGAAATTTGTGGAGTGCACTGGCATCTTCAGTCTTAAGTTCTCTGATGATCTTAGGACTCGTGTATGGCTGTCACTTAGGAACTCGAAGCGGTTTTTTAGATGAGAAGGAGTAAATGGAAGGAAAAGCACACTATAAAGAAGCGAAAGGATATGAGTATTTCGGCGAAGGCGAATTGGTAACCACTTGAGCTTAGTACGAAATTCTGAAACGTGATCATATTTGCGTAAACCAAATATAAATCTAATACAAACATTTTGGAGTCGCTCAAGTTTATTTAATTGGTCCTCGGTAAGATCAAGGTAACTGGCATCAGCATAATCGAGGATAGGAAGAAGAAGGGATTGTGCCAGCGCAATTTTAGTGGTAATCGGAAGAAAGTTGCGTAACCTTCTCAAAGATCCAGCGGAGGCAAACAGCTTACGGCTGGTTTCCTGTAGATGAGCAGTCCAGGATAGGGTTCTATCAATTATAATCCCCAAGTTCTTAACAGTTTCACTGAATGGAATAAAATTGTTATCAAAAGAAACTTGGGGAAGTGCGGTCCAATTTATTTTAGATATCATCCTGGAACTGCCCACCACAATAACCTGTGTCTTTGCAGGGTTGACTAGCAGCCCGTACCTTTTGCTCCACTGAGAAATTCGAGCCAGATCCGAGTTAACAGTGTCAACAGCCTCTGATAGTTTTGCAAGAGGTGCTCTACTATAAATTTGTAGATCATCTGCGTAAAGGTGGTAGGAAGAAAGTAGATTGTCAGAGATAGAATTTATAAAAATTGCGAAAAGTAAAGGAGATAAAACGCCACCTTGAGGGACACCGACAGTAGTATTGCACCAAGAAGACGAAGTAGAATCCTCAATGCAAATACGCTGACGACGACCTGACAAGTAACTACGAAACCAATGAATCGCCGATGGAGATACATTAAGAGAGCATAGTATGCCAAGCAAAATATCGAAATCTACGGTGTTAAAAGCATTACTGAAATCGAGTAACGCAAGTACCGTAAGACTACCGATTTCCATGCCTGACCTGATATCATCCGTAATATGAACTAAGGCTGTGGTAGTGCTGTGTCCAGCACGGAACCCGGATTGGAAAGGATTGAGCAGGTTGTTTTTCGATAAGAAATTGTTTAGCTGAGTGTGGATCAGTCGTTCCAGGATCTTAGAAAGGAATGGCAAGATTGAAATGGGGCGATATTCGGAAAAGGATTTTGGGTTGGATTTTTTGGGTAAAGGAATAATCTGGGCGTCTTTCCAGCTATTAGGAAAGATACCACTAGAGACCGAGGAATTAAAAATGTGTGATATAATAGGAAGGATGATGTCAAGGATAGGGAGGATCATCTTACGGCTGATACAGTCACTTCCAACTGCATTGGAAGTTATTGATACAATGCTCTTCTTAACATCACATGCAGAAAATTCACTAAAGACGAATGCCGAGTAATTGGGAGTCGGAAGAGTGGAAAGATGTAGTAAAGTTTTCAATTTTGTACTTGTATCAAAATTGGACGAGGCTGTGAAATGTTGATTTAATGAATTTACGTCTACATTTTTAAGGATAGTTGCTTGTTTGGATTTCCCGACCCCCATTGTTCTTAAAAATTTCCAGACTTTACCTGGATCTCCGTTTTGGACGGAATCATGGATATGTTGGCGTTGAGCATTCCTACACACCTTGTTGCAGTGGTTGCGTATCGAAACATATTTCTCTCTGTTAGCGTCTGTCGGCCGACACTTCAACTTATATTTAGCCGCGGCTTTCTTTGCTAAAAGGTCTTTTATTTTATTTGTAAGCCATGGTGACGGGAGATGCTTGACCTTTACAGGCCTTACAGGTGCGTGATGATCATACAGTCTTATAATATTTGCATTAAATAAGTTTACTTGTTCATCGACTATCACTGTAGACAGAATAGGTGTTCAATCGATATGTTGAGCATCTTTACGAAGACTGTCAAGGTTAATTCCACCAAAATTGCGCAGCATAAGGATCTTAGGCTTAGCCATGGGAGGGCGAATTTTATAAGTTAGGAAAATTAGGTCATGGTGAGAAAAAGCGTCTGCCGAGCATTGTCCATGCTTGGCTACGTGATTGGAAGAAGAGACGAAAATTAGGTCAAGAAGTGAAGGAGTAGAATGAGGGAAGTGATGAGTAGCATTCAAAGGAAGGATATCCAGATTGCTACTTTTTACAATAGAAAGAAGAGAGACTGAGCGGCTATCCTTTTTAATGAGGCACGTGTTAAAGTCTCCCATGATTATGCTGTGACTGTAAGAAGGAATGAGAGTTTCCAAGATATTTTCAAAGGAAGAGAAGAAGTCAATGCGCAGTGAGGGACAGTAATAGACGCCTAGAAGTAACTTAGAGTGGTGTAACTCAACTTCGAGAAACAGATGTTCGCCAGCATTCGACGGTGGTGGCTGTGATGACACATGAACAATAGAATAAGGAATATGTTGTCTTAGATATATAGCAACACCGCCACCACCACCAACCGACCGATCGTTCCTAATAAGCCGAAACCCGGGAAGAGAATATGAAGAAGAAGAAAGGCATGGTTTTAACCATGACTCTGAAACCAGAATAGCATGAATATTCTTACAGTCAAAGTTAGCCAGTAAATCAGAAAAATGAGCCGGAATACTCTGGGCATTTATATGAACCACATTAAAGTTTCCAAGTTTAAGACAAGGTGTTAAAAAAAAAAAAAAAAAAAATTTAAGGGTTACCAACAAAGGTTATACAAATTAATTCGCAAATTAACATTACGTAGGTGAGAATTATGTGTACTCCTACTCCTTCGCTTATAGCAGAAACAAAAGCAGCATGCACAAAATTGACAATTATAAACGCGACAATCTAACAAATCCGATTTGACGTTTCTTTTCTGAGTGCATTTTTTCAATACAAAGTTAAACTTGGAGGTGTACGAATGATCGAGTATCATTGTTATAGTGTATGGGTAACATAGTAATTATTTAGTATTATGAATTGGATTTTTCAATTTTAATCCTCGAATCTCTGTCAAAATGCTTTTTATGTATATTGATAGAGATTTGAAATTGATTGGCTTCAACATTAACCTGTACATCAACACTGACTGCCTCATTAGTCGCTAGCGCAGCTGTCGAGCGTGAGGTCCTGGGTTCGATTCCCTGGTCGGTCAAAGTGTGATTGAGTTTTTCTTTAAGAAAATTCTCAGTAGCAGCCCGGAGTTAGAAAGTGATACCCCCGTGCTTCGGGAAGCACTTAAAGGCGTCGGCCCTGCGCCTGATTTCTCTCCGGTCGTGTCGGACTGCCGTCCCATCAAACTTCCAATCAGCCACGTACAAATACGTACTTCATAACAATAAAAATCAATTGTGTCTGCTAATTAGTGAGCTAACAGCTTAAAGGAAGGGTGAGTGAACCTGTATTAGCAAATATACTTGTGCACTATAATATCTCCTGCGTACTTAGCAAATATCCGTGGAGTTAGGCAGCCGAATATTCAGTCGAAGTATATTATACTTCAACAACTAGTAAAGCTACATTCACCACGTTACGCGAAAGTATACATAACATTAATATAGAAAAATATTCGGAGCTTCTACTCCAATAACACAGCAATCTTAGTAAGGCGTCGATATTGAAACATTTTTGCGTAAGAAACGAACATCGCCAGGATTTGCATGTTTATTGCGCTCGTCGTTAGCTCTTCAGGTGACAAACGGTGTGACATACAAATAATGTGCAGAAGGTCCAAAGCCAGGAAGCACTGCAGAGTAGTCAAACGCATTTTTTTTGTTTAATTATTTGTCGAAAGGTTATAAGTGATGCTAAAAATACATTCCTAGCTACTACCCACACTTCCAAGCAATTACACAATATTGAGGGTAGAGGATAGAAAGATAGAGGGTAGTCGTGCAATTATGTGCGTAGATTATTGCATGATTACCCTCAATATTATGGAACTAGATATTATATTTATATGCATCCTTTATAATGGACTTCCGCACGGTAACACCTGAATCTATTCATTAGATATTATACATTTCTGTAGAAAGAAAAATGCGGTCGTGATGAGTCGCATATAAACCTGCTCTTCTTGGATATAAAAGTTTATGTGTTTAGAACTACACATGCGTACATATTGCATTTGAAAAATGTAGGTACGTTAGGTTTTAATAGTCTTAAGATTTTGTCTATTTTTTGTATACATAAATATAATATCACACAATAGGGAGTCTACCTACAATAGCTGGCTTATTTACACCATCTCGCACACGTCTCCCTGCCTCGTATTCTCCGCACACATTGCTCGCATATCCCTTCGCTTAGATTTCTCTCCTCCTTCTCATTCATCACATCACTCGGATCAACACCCTGAGTTTTACTACCCGATCTCTTTTTCCACTAGCACCGAATTGTACCAGGAGGAAAATAATTAAAGCAAATCTATTGGTGGTACTTTCTACGCTTCCTCACACAGCTCTTGTGTAAACCAACCAAGATTATTGCACGTTGTAATCAAATTTATATAACTGTCTATAAATTAAATGCTGTTCGTATATAATTATATTTTTTAATACATGTTGAGGCCATGTAATGTTTCTTTGAAAAATAGTAATAATTGCTGTTCGATTGTGTTCGATGGTAAACGCATTCGTGAATACCCTGCCGCTTGAACAGCTGGTCTGAATTAGCAAAATTAAGTCGTTCGCAATAATCCGAATAAAGTGTTCAGGGAAAGAAGCATTTTAAAGTAGCATAGAAAATTTGAATTACTCAAAAATCTCGTGTCTTTTTTTTGTGCGATTTGTGTAAAATCTTTGTTTGGATAGGGTAACGTATGTCAGGTCAGCTATTTTAATTGTTCTTTGAGCATTCCTTTTCAAGTGTTATTAAGAGTGGATTTACTTACCTCCCCTATTTTGTGTCTACGCCAAAGAATAATGCAATTTCTCGCCGAGTAGGCTATTAGCTACGCAATTTCGGATAGAGTTGTTTGATATCTGAACCAGAATTACGTTAACCCAAATAGATTGGGGGATCGAAACCCTATTAAAACGTATTTTGGAGTGGTTTAGATATCATTGGCTTTGTGTTTGTACCATGGTTGGTTTATAACGTTTTAGTGACGTTTCAGATGATATAGCAGGGACGAGGGCTTTGTGTCTCCTCTATGGGCTTCCAATAACTGCCTCGGGCTATAGTGATTAAACACATAACACAGAATCATGCCTGTATTCCCCAGATGGATAGCAGTTTTATGGCTAGACAGAGTTCTAGTACTTGGTGCTCGGTTTAGCAGCTCTTTTTAGTAGTATTATACACCTTTATTACTGCAATACTGCCATCAGGTCCCAAGTGTCAACCAGTTTCGGTCTACCATTCAAAATTCCGAACTCCGGGCTGCTCCTGATAATTTCCTAATATGACAAACGAATAAAACTTTCCCCGACTTGGGAATCAATCCCAGGGCTGCATCCTCAGCGGTTATACTTGGGACCAGTCGAATAATGAGGCATTTAAAATGCGTCCATATCATTCGTAATTTTGGCAAAGTTTTTAAGCAGTGATAGCCTAGTGGTATGACCGTTGGACTGACAAGTCAAAGGTCGCAAGTACGAATCAAAGGCACGCACCACTAACCTTTCGAAGTCATGTGCGTATTATAAATTAATTATCACTTGTTTATAACGGTGAAGGAAAACATCGTAAGAAAACCAGCACATCTGAGAGATATTCTCAATTGTGTGTAAAGCCATGCCAGAGGCCTACCGGTGGTTTAAACTCCGACACTAGTTTGTTCATCAACCACACGATAAGAAGAACGGTTTCTTATGTATTTTCTATTCTAATTCAGAGAACTTAGATTGGACATCAAATTCAGTATTTGGCACCTAATTCCTTAAGCCATTATGTTTGGGACAGAATATCTGTGCCGACTGTCGACAATTTATGATAATGTCTTTTCGGGACTCTCTAATACGAAGAGGAGTCTGACTGTCTGTTCGAAGGCACGTTTAAATTTATATTTTACTAGCTGGTGCCCGCCACATCGTCTGCGTAACAGATTTTTTTATCGCGTAACTCTAATTCGTTTTCTAAAATTAAAGTAGCCTAAGTTACTCCTTATAACATCAGCTATCTGCGAAAGGAAGCCCCGTCAAAATCGGTTTAGCCGTTTCGTAGATTAGAAAAACGAAGAAGCTTCATACAAAACTTTATCCCCTATTTTACGTCCTTAAATAATTAATTTTCATAAAAAAGTGATACCTTAAACTTTTTTCTCTAACCAAGTGCTCATTTTTTTTTTTTCATTTCTGACGTCAAAGATGAAGCTTCATTCAAAATGTCATACCCTATTTTAACTCCTTAGGGGATGAATATCCAAAAATCCCTTCTTAGTGCACACTTACGTCATTTAACCTCTTGACTGCCGGAACGTGGATCCACGCGAGACACAATGCAATTTTTATTGTGTCTGGTAATGCGGCATTCGAGAGGTTAAGGAACATTTGTGCAAAAATTCAGACTTTTAGACCCAGCGGTTTGAGCTGTCTAGAATCGTTGATCAGTCAGCCAGTCAGTTTCTTACTTTATATATATAGATTTTGTTGTAGAGTGTCTTTAAAACATAACAGCATCACGCTTGCACTCCCTGAAGAGATAGGCAGAGGAGTACACAGTTGTGCACCCACATTTTAACAATGCCGTTTTGGTTTTTATTTATTCATCTGATAGTAAGCAACGGTGTGGCCAAGGACGGAGCACATAGATTAAAGTTAAATTGATTTATGGAGAATGACGATTTTTATAAGCTAAATAGGCTTTTAAGGAAATTGGCCGTCCATAAATAATTAAATTAAAACTTTGTTTAGACATCTCTCAATCAATGCTATTTTCTTTTCTGCTTCAAAAGGCAATTAAATACGCTGTACTGTGACGGGTGACACGATCCGTCCGATGCGTTCGATTTGGGCCTATCATGTCGTGTATGGTGACTAGGGCGACCAACCGCGCAAGCGTAAAGTGCCGCCTGGTAGCTCTGGCTACCAGGCGGCACGTACATTCATATTCTAATTGGAATCTCCTTGGAACATTTTATTTGTGATAGATTCATAGAAAGATGATGTTAGAACCTATTATCCGTCAAATAAAGACTAAAAAACAACATTTTGATTGTTTATTCGAATATAAATATTTACGTAACGTGACTTCGATTTTGACCTTGAAATTTTTGCCGACAAAATATTTTTTTCTTCCGCCGATTGGTTTAATAATGTCTGTATGTGGATTAAAAACGAAAGATACATAATTAGACTATACAATAAAATTAAAAAATACATATGTCATCGATCTTGATTTGAAAATAAACAATATTTTAGTAAACAACATTTTTTTATGCTTCTCTGTCAAAATATTGCGTATTTATAAAACATTTTACAATGTAATCGTACTCAAGTTACTGTTTATAAGTGATCCTTGTACTCTTATCTAAAATAAACAGTCATTAGTTTAAGTTTGCGACACTTGAAGCCGTCATAAATCGAGTTTGTTTACATTAAGGCAGCGCGCCGTTAAGCGCAAATTTCAAGTGGTTTATCCGGTTTAAACACTTTCTAGACGGTACACGGGCGTATTTGAATCCCCAACTGGGTAGACGCCTACTTTAAAAATCTGAGCAATACGGGTATCCGCCGCTAATGCTGTATTTCCGATGTTTCTTTATTTTATATTAGCTATGCCTCGCGGTTTCACCCGCTTTATCATGATCATCCCCCTGCCCTTATCCCAATTTATTTGGGGTCGGCGCACCATACCTATATCTGGCATGCTGCTAAAGTTTTGGCAATGTTTTATGACCGGCCGCCTGCCTGGCGTCAACCCTCTTTGGGATGCTATTGGTGGTGGTAGCGGCCACGACATATAAGGTCTCCTTCTATCTAACTATATCACACCAAATGTTATCCATGCGCCAGGTTCTGATGCATTTCAACAGTTCTGCTGACTAAAATTCTGGCATTTATTTGAAAATCACGGCAAATATTAATTTTATAAATTGGTATAGAAATAGAATAAGTAACAGAGGTTGTCAGATTGACATTGTACCATTCATATTAATGACTAAGTCTCTCAAGTTACCTTCATAAACTATACATTATTAGTTACTCAAAATGTTATAATGGAGATTACCTGCTAAAAGCATTTCAGTGTAATACTATTAATATATTACTAGGAAATGGCTCAGTAATCATCGACTTAGCACCCCTTTATACCCCATCCCTGCTATTATTATTTGTGTTGGAATATCGGTAATAATTTACCTGATATTTTGAAATAGGCCTGTGATATTCATTAATAACTAGCTGTGTCCTGCGGCTTCACTCGCCCCGTTAAAAACGTATGTATGTAAACTAATATTTAAAATCCTTTTCCTGACACTGAGACCACAACAAAAAAAGAATTATCCAATTTGGTGCAGTCGTTCTCAGGTTATTGCGTGACCAAGAGAAATAGGGGTTCATTTTTATATATATAGTAAATCGGTCAAGCTATATTTTTGCATGGGTATAAAAGGAGTGCGTGTTTGAATTCCGATGGTGGTCATATATTTCTGCTAACAAGCTGCAAGCGCGGCTACTGAGCTTGAGGTCTTGGGTTCGATTTCCAGGTCAGGCATTGTTTTTGGGTTAATCTGTTAGTAAGTCCTCAGTAGTATCGCGGAGTTTGGAATTGTGGCCACTAGATGGCAATAGGCTGACCACCTATTACATGGTACTTAATAACAGCATTGGTGAAATGTGCGTGTACACCTCTGCCTACCCCTTTGGATAATACTGGCGTGCTGCTAATTTATATTATATTTGTATCAACGAAAAAAATTAGCCTTAGGGTTCTCTTCACATATATTTTAAAAATGTATCAATCTTTAATTATCTGCATTTTTAAATCGAATAATAAGTTATTACAAAAAGTACTGATTTGTTTAAGCGTCTTTAAGAGATCTATTTACAGAATAAAAAACATATTGCGCAATATAAGTATTATACAGAACGGTATAGAGTTAATTTGCTATGATGGTTTTACAATATTAGTAATCGACAAACAAAAACTTAAAAAAAGTTGATTTCCCGTACCGGGAATCGAACCCGAGCCTCCTGGGTGAAAGCCAGGTATCCTAGCCACTAGACCATACGGGACTTACTTATAAACTCTATTTTTAGTGTTCCATAGTAAATGGATTAAAAAAAAAATGTTTACATTAGGTAATTATTATTTTACGAATATGAATTATGTATTATTCTTTTGAAATACGGTAAAGGTTCAAAATAGCTCCAAAAAAAAACCGTTTTAACAACTATATTTAATAATGGAATTCTGAGAGGCCTATTGTAAGATAGATATTCCTAAAATCCGTACTTAAAGCCATCTCCCGTATGGTCTAGTGGCTAGGATACCTGGCTTTCACCCAGGAGGCTCGGGTTCGATTCCCGGTACGGGAAATCATCTTTTTTTATTTTTATTCTGAATTAGTGCGAGTATAATATTATTTGTTTTCAATATATAGGTTTTTTTTTACTTTTTATGAAGTTTTTAATAATTATACTGACAATGATTGCTGATACACATATAATTATAATAGTAGATATATATTTATAATTTTAACTTTTTTCTTATGTTTATGTTAAAATATTTTTTATTTTATGTGTTTAGTGTGTTAGTTAGTAAATAAATTTATTTATAGGTTATATATATAGGTTAGTATAACTACTATCGTACTGTAATAACGTACCAAAATATAGTGGTGTATTAATTATCATAAATAAACTAATAATTATCATTTTAATTGGTATATTATTAGCTAATAATTACTCACTTGAAATAAGAATTGATTTTATGTAGAGGATGAGACATGAGAAATCAAATTAATAATAATGCGAAAAATTAAATTTAAATATAATTTTATTAAAGTTTATAATTTTAATAGTTTGCTATTGTCATTGGGGAATTTAATTAGTCAAATTTAATAAGTAAAATAGATAGATCGTACAAATGTTTTGCGGGAATCATACCTGTGTCACTTGGCTGCCAAAGCCTCTCAACCACTGAGCTCGCGCCAACCGCGCAGGTGAGACTTTTTATACATCTTACAGTTCAATAATTATAATTCCCCAATGACTATTAAAAAGCAAAACTATTAAAATTCCTGTTTCAAATTTGCAGGACTATATCAGGCTGAATACGGTATATTGTACTTAAAACACCAAACTATTGAAATGAATAAATAAAACAATAAATGAAAATCTAAACTCTGACGTTTCATAAGTGCCTTTTAAATTGGTTTATGTGAAATAAAAACTTTTGACTTTGACTTTCAAATGATTGCTTAATAGATATCACCAGGCGTCTCCATAAGATGAAAAGAAGGGAACTTGAAATTTAATAGATACAAACATGTGACACGGTAGCGCAGGTTTACTATCAGCGCCAGCGCCGCGATACCAGTTTCAAAACTTTTAGTTGCAAGTTGGTTTTGAACTAGCTCCGCCTACCAATATTGTCTTTGTTTGAGCCCTCTTTTATTCCATTGTTTTGAAACAACATTTTGTTTTTATGACTTTACAAATTCTTTAACAGACGGTCAACGGCTGCCTATTGTACACGTAAAGCAGCCTTAAGGTGGAAACGCGGTGCTGACACGTAACAATAAGGCCGGTTTTCGTAGTTGAAGCATTACCATTAACTATGCAAACTAAACATTAGGGCACGGTGCCCTAACGTTTAGATAGCATAGTCATAGGTGCCCTGGGCACACGCACAACTGAATTTCGATCCAGCAATTTACTAACTAAATCGACTTTAATTTTCACCCCTTTGAAAGGGGTGTCCTAGGTTCCCTAGGGAAGGGTCGTAACAATAGGCACAACCCCTTTGTAGTTGTTAATGGTAGCTTTTGTTATTTGCGGGAGGGTTATAAATCGATAAGGATTTTAATATTAAGACTTAATTTATTTTCAAGGTAACATAGTTAGTGAAACGTGTTTTTGAAAATTAAATTAATCATATTCAATAGCTGGCGTAAAATCTATAGTTTAAACTAGATGAAATTAATTAAAAAAATTAAAAACCACACCTGCCATTTTTAACATCTTACTAGCCGATGCGATGTTACTCGGGACAATGTAAGGATTCTAACGATACCCCGTACATCGAAATCGGTTCAAGCGTTTAGAAGTTATGGTTGAATAAAGAAACTTACAAACATCGATACATACCCAAATACATACATGAACCCTAAAACATAACACTACTTTTTTGGGCAGTCGTGTAAGGGCCGATTTTTCAATCCTCAGATAAACAGACAGATAGGGTTTATTCGATAGATAGCAAAAAAGTCAGTTGTTCAATGGTCAAACAGGCTTTATTCGTCGAATAATTCACTTATCTGAGGAATAAATATATCTGACTCTTTGACGGCCAGATAACCGCTTATTCCTTAGATAACCGACGTTGATGTTACTAGTTTGAGGTTAGTTTTCGATACTGTATTTTAATTAATGGTATTGACGACATGGCAATTGAGGAAGAAGCCATTATACATTTCTATGAAAAGAAAGAATCGTAAGACCGAGGGTCGATAACTTTAATGTGTGTGATTTATTTTTGTTTTATTATTCATTAAAATAAAAATTATACTTGATAATAAAAAGGCTTTGTAAAAAAAATTGTCTATAATTATATTTTTTTGCAAATTTACTTGAGATAGGTCAATAATGATCTGCAGCATTCTAATTACACGAAAAACACCACACACCCAATCTAACAACCTCGTAACGTAATATAAAAGCAAAATAAACTCAGAAAATAAAAGTAACACGCTGACGCTTATTTGTTTGACATTAACACCAAACAAAGAAATAGTCCGTCCCGTTCTAACATTCGTCTATTCTGTATATTTGTTTCACCACCCTGAAGTTAGCGTTTTCACAGATGTGTTATTCGGTCAGATAGTTATTCATAGGTTAAATATGTATTGAAAAATTGACAACCACTTATCAGACGATTAAAGAGACTAATAACTTTATTCTTTAGGTAGCTATTCGTACTTTTATCCGAGGATTGAAAAATCGGCCCTTAATAGAATACTTATTTTAAGACTTAAGGAATCTTTCTAATTTTAATACGTGAGGAAAAAACGTACTAGGTTCACATGCATATTGTGCGCACAGAAAAGTGTGAGATTTGGTTGTAATTTAAATGAACTTCTGCAGAAAGTCAACATTTATACGAGTCAATTATTGTATAAGTTCTTCCTTTGAAAGGCTTAATATATTCGTCAAATGTATTCACTTATGCCAAGCAATAACTGGAAATAACAGATTATTTCTAATTACCATAATTTATGTACCAGCAAGACGATAACCTGGGTCCCCTAACGACAAGAAAAAATTAAATTGGTGTATAACTTCACATTTTGTTTTAAATGAATCTTTATTTGTTATTATTTACACATTGACGCCTCAAAATGAAGTTACCTTATAAATTAATTTAATTTAGTATAAAAAAATAAATTAAAATATGATAAAAAATAAAAAAATAAATTTTTAAGTTTAAGAATAAGGATAAATTTATTTTGTAATTTAAGTTAATGTTGTGATATTTTATCTTATGGTTTAATTATAATTTAAGAATTTGAATTACAACATGTATACTTATAACAAAAAATCTAATAAATTAATTAATTGGCCTCTAATTACGACCATTAAGTGACAACTAATTAGTATAAATCGTGTATCGTAAACGCGTCACGCGTTGAAGTCACGAAACGATAGTAATAAACCTATTTTTATTTAGATGTCATAACATTACGTATGTATTCTTCGAAAGGGTAGGCAGAGTTGTTATTTTTATAATTTTGGGGTATAAATTAATTATCTTTTGCTTGTGTTATTGTGTGTAAAGCTAAGTTGTCAACCATATAATAAGATTATACCTACTAATTATTTAATCTGATGACGCGCTAATTAGCAGATACAAGAGAAATATTATTGTTATAAAGCACAATTTTGTACTTTAACGAGCAAGGTGAGGTAATAAACTATTGCCTACGGTTACTATGTAGAGTTGGGTTGCTAACTCAACGATTAACCCTTTCTCTGTTCAATACCACACAAATAAATGTGACTCACAGCAACCCGCTTAACCATTGTGTCTGCTTCGCGGTCAGATAAAGCGTAATTGTCCAATTGTAATCAATTGTTTTGTTTTAAATTTATAGTGCCAGCAAGACGAAAATTGCTCGTAGAGCGATGGACATAAATCGAAAAAAAAATTATGTTTGATTTCGATTACTTAATGATCCATTTAGGTACGAATGTTATCTAATAATGTCAGACCTTCATTACTTAAGTATTCGCAATCACTACACATTATAAAAAAAACAACTTTTAACCGGATTAATAGCGTGTAGTACTTTTTAAACTTTCGCGATTCGAACACATAATTAATTAATTCAAACGGGACTTAATCGCGCTAAAAATATACGTATAAAGCGTCGAGGTATATAAATATTTTGCTTTTAGCTCAATTATATACTCCTTCCGACCGTATTTCGGTCACGGCGGCCTATCCCCACGGAGATTAGCCAAGTACGCAGGAGATTTTATAGTACACAAGTACGAGGGGCGTTCAATGTATTCTCGGTATCGGTATGAAAAAAAAACTTAATTCAAATAAAATTATTTTTATTTTTCAATATAATCCCCCATAACCTCAATGCATTTGTTACATCTCGAAATTAATTTTTCAATACCCTGTAAAAAAAATCTCTGAAAAATGCGCATTTATGGCCGCCTTAAGCTCTTCATCGTTGGAAAATCGTTTTACCCGAAGATCTTTTTTCAAATTAGGGAACAAATAATAATCGCTAAGGGCTAAGTCTGGACTATAGGGTGGGTGGTTTATTTCTTCGAAACCACAATCTCGCACGGCAGCCTTGGCAACACGTGCCGTGTGGACTGGGGCGTTGTCGTGAAGAAGCAACACACCGGCGGTCAGTTTACGCCGTCTTTTTTCTTTAATTGCCTCCCGTAAATTTCTCAAAGTGGATGCGTAGGATGCTGCGTTTATGGTTTCATTTTTGTGTACTCAATCAACAAAATTCCCTTTGAGTCCCAAAACATCGTGGCCATGACTTTTCCGCCAGACGGAACGACTTTGAATTTCTTAGGGAGGGCACTACCCTGCTTGTGCCACTGCATGGACTCCTGCTTACTTTCAGGGTCATAATGGTGAACCCACGTTTTATCTCCAGTAACAATTCGATCGAAAATACTTGATGGGTCTTCACCACAGAGCTCTAAAAACTCTCTACAGCGCTCGATTCGCACTTGTTTTTGAGGCGCCGTGAGCATTTGCGGCACCCATCTTTCACTGACTTTTGAGAGGTTAAGGAGGTCATGAAGAATAGTGTGTACGGTACCAACGGAGAGGTGGGTCATCTCTGCAATAATTTTGACCTTCATTCGGGCATCCTCCAGTATTAACTTCTCAACTTTTTTCACGTTTTCTTCCGTAGAGGCAGTAACCGGGCCGCCCGAGCGAGTGTCATCTTCAATACTCTCTCTGCCCCTTTTAAATTCACTTGACCACTTTTGTACTGTCGATAACGAAGGTGCAGAACCTTGGTAAACAGCCACCATCTCTTCGTGAATAGTTTTTTGACTTTTTCCTTGTTTGGTAAGGAATTTAATCACAGCGCGGTGCTCGATTTTCTTCGATATTGTCACGTTAGCCATTCCAGTTGTCGTTGACTAAGGGTAACTAGCAAACTAATGATCAGGACTATATGAAATTTCATATTTATACCCTCAGATAATGTCATTACTTAATTAATTAGTCAAATTACCCACATCATTATTAAATCACCACCATACCGAGAATACATTGAACGCCCCTCGTATATGCGCAAACACAAGTGCACTCCCTCTTCCTTCAATCTCATATTCCGATGGGCCGGAAATCCGACACGACCAGAGAGAGATCAGACGCAGGAACGACGGCTTTACGTGCTCTCCGAAGCACGGGGGTGTCACACTACCAACTTCCTGACTCCAGGCTGCTTCTGAGAATTTCCTAATAGAAAAAATCAATAAAACTTCGCCCGACCGGGTAATGGAACCTAGGACCTCACGCTCAGCAGCCGCGCTTGCGACCACTAGACCAACGAGGCAGTCAGTTAGCGCGATTAAGTCCCGTTTGAATTCAATAATTAATAGCGTGTAGGTATTACATGGGTTTATGTTTTTCAATTCGAACACCTTACAACGTCACGAACGCTGCAAAGTGCAGGATTACAACAGCCAATAATGCAAGCGAGTCCGTTGAGTTGCAGAAGATCCGACACAATAGAAATTTAAATGTCACGACGTAGATATGGATCCTGTACATATCGAGAGTAAAAGGGTTAATCCGGTTAAAAGTTTGGTTGTATTATAATGCAAGACCATAATTATTGAGTCTCAGTCAGATTTACATACATACCTATATAAATGTTTATTAAATGTTTGGCTTGTTGTTGTTTTATAAATGTTTGGCTATAACACCTTCTGCACATGTGGCTTCCTTGGCTACTCACTGACAATGTACGTTTCTATCACAGTTCTAATGAAATTTTTGCTTTGTTTTTTGCATAATATACCTCTTTCAATCTTTGCTTTCTTTTTTGTTTTTACCTTTTGTTAAACTTACTTTGACGGATATTATGAATTGTTTTATATAACTTCTTTAGCTTAAACATTTTGTAAATGTGAGAACGCCGTAAACTTGTCAAATGCGCTATTCATTTAATAAGGCTTATGTAATTATCTTTTATATTAGTGACTGCATCCAAGATTACGTTGTTTTTATATCCCGCCCAAAATTGTATCTACAGAAATTGTAAAAGATATACAGTTTAAAAGAGTAACCATGGAGTTTCTTGCCGGTTCTTCTCCATAGGAAGCGACTTTTTGGAACCGTGCACGTAAATTCTGACTTTTCATAAGTGCCTTTGTATGGTTTATATGAAATAAAAACCTTTGACTTTGAAATAAACTCACGCCTTTTTCCAATGCAATGGTAGGCAGAAACTACAGAATGCCACCTGCTACGATCTTTACATTACCTATGCCTTTTGCTTCGACCACGTTGTCTGATTTAATCTTAAAAAGTAATAGTTATTTGATAAAATCTGAGATTACATTTTATGATATCTAGGTACCTCGTCGGCTACACAATAATCGCAGTTCAAGAGATAAGATTCAAATAATCAATAAAAGTATTCACGTCATCGTTTTGTCTGTAAATAATACAATATGGCATCGAGAACTTCAAATTTGACATTGACATTCAACTCCCGTATGGTCTAGTGGCTAGGATACCTGGCTTTCACCCAGGAGGCTCGGGTTCGATTCCCGGTACGGGAAACAAAATTTTTTGCATTAATATTACATTTATTGGTCCTAATAAACTCGAAATTATCAAATAATTTATTAATTTTTCATTCAATATTTTTTAAAGATGACATTATTCTTTAAATTGTCAAGTAGGTTTACTAATGAAGATAGTCCGAAAATAGTGGATTTTAAAAGACATCAAAATCTTTAAAACGAAGCCGTTAATTAACACTAGTATCTGCCGGTGACTTCGTCTTCGTGAACTCAGATTTAGGTCCAGTCGGGATAAAAAAGTATCCTAAATATTAATTCAGGCTATAAACTATCTGTGTGCCAAATTTCACCCAAATCCGTTTAGTAGTTATTGCGTAAAAGAGTAACAAACATCCATCCATTCTACAAACTTTCACATTTACAATAATAATTGGAGTTCTCTTGAATCGTACGAATGTACGAAACAAATTATTGTGACGTCATCTTTGTATCATATTCGGATGTTATTGGATTTGTTGATTATAAAATAACTCGTTGTGCAATATCTACAAAAAAATACTCATGTATTTTGACTCATAATAGCATCTCCCGTATGGTCTAGTGGCTAGGATACCTGGCTTTCACCCAGGAGGCTCGGGTTCGATTCCCGGTACGGGAAAATGTTTTTTGCATATTTTTATTATTTTATTTTATTTTATGTATCATCTTCCTTGATTTTAAGCCCACAAGAGCTATAAACAAAAGTGTAGGCCATGATAAATTTTGGTCCTAACGATAACCAAATTGCTGTCGGACAAAAGGTTGAAAGACCAATCTCAGCGAACCGTAAAACTACTTTCAAATTCTCAGAGTTGTTTATTATGTATATAGAGTATAATTTAACATAGTTACTAGCCCCAGAGCCCACTTTAAACATCTAAAACGCTAAATAATACCAACCAACCCAATTCGCTGATAGAAACCACTTGAATAGGGTTATTGACGAAATTTCACAAAGGGCCTAAATTTAAAGATTAAGGTATAGATTAACTAAAAATAATATTTTGCCATTTTTTGTGTACCTATTGATTAAATAATAGCTGTTTAAAATTCAAATTTTAAAGGTCGTGCCAAAAGGCGCGATAATGACGATCGCCATTTTGTGACGTCATTACGCAACAGAACTATTGTAAACAAAGGAAACTATTCTGTAAATCATAACATTAGTGCGTAGTATACCAATACTTCGAAAATTTAACTGAAATACGGAGAAAGTGGTTGCAACTGGCTTCCGAAATATCAACAAATTCATCGATTTATTTTGTGTCATGTGTCACAGTGACTGCAAATTGACAATCAATCCTCTGAGTAGTGACGTCACGCAGTCATTGGTGTTTCGAGTCACGTGACACATAGATTAAAAATTATGAATTTGTTTATCGAATTAAATGTATTTACGAGATATTATTATTATTTTAAAAAATATCAAAATTTCTAATAAAATACATTCTATCATTATAGCTAAGTTTCATATTTTATTTCCATCAGTGTCAAATACCCTATTCGCGGGGCTTGCCCGGTATAGTCAGCGCGATCATCATGTAGTCCACTGATGATAGCTTGATGGTATGACAATTAAACAAGTCATTTCGCAAGGTCATAGGTTCGAATCCCAGGCAGGTACCACTGTCTATTCATAATCATGTGCGTATTATACAAGCTGAGTTGATATATCCGTGCCGTATTTAAGGAAGTGACTACACCGCTAAATTAATCATGCATCAACAAAAAAACAAAACCAGAAAATAACATAACATACCATCACGCCTGTATTCTCCGAAAGGGTAGACAAAGGTGTACATAAATCTGTACAGCTACATTTCACCAATGCTGTTATTAATTCGGTGGTGAGCCTATTGCCATCTACCGGGCACATTTCAAAACTCCGAGCTAGTACTGAGAATTATCTAACAGAAAAACTCAATAACACATTGCCCGACCCGAGAATCGAACCCGAGACCTCAAGCTCAATCCCGCTTGGTACTAGATCAACGAGGTACTAGACCAAAAAATTCCTTTTTATTAATATATATTTTGTATCCAAACAAATTCGGCTCGTGTACAGCGCTCGACAAGAAAGAACCCGCAAACCCCAAAAAAAACCTAACCTCTCACAGTGACAACCACTTATTCTTACACTCGTATTTATAAACTAGTAATTACTTGTTGCTTAGTAATTTCTCTGTGAAGTCGTTACTTGATGATAGGATTCTTCATTCAAAATCTTATTCTATAATCAAGTTATGCACGTCACTTATCACGCGATGCTTGATGGTCGTTTCCCTCTGCCAACACTCGTGTTGCAACGCGTAAAGCATGGATAATATTATTTCAAATTTACTTGGGTTTTTAATTGAGATAGATTAACTCATTTTATACAAAAAATCGTCGAGATGACTTCGTGGTCAGAGCGCCTGGAGTATTTATCCAGGAGGCGCAAGTTCGAATCCTGCTCACGACCGTATTCTTTTTCCATTTAATATAGTAACTTCAGAGTTCGCTAAGCACGCGTTAATGATTTTCAAAGATTTATCTTTAATTCATTTAATACAGATAAATCGTATAAACGCATTAACGTATGCATAGCGAACGAATAAGTTATAAACTTTACATCCAACGCAATAACTGAAAAATCAACGCAAAATGGTAGATTGCTCATGGCAACTATTACACTGCTAAGAATTCTAACTTTTGAGAGTTCTAACTTCAAGCATATAAATACGAGTGTTAAGAGCCGTCGGTTCGAAGCTTATTCTGAAAATACCACTAATTTTAATAAAACATCTTTTAGCCTGACTCACCCTAGAATCCTTTTGGCCCATCCTAAAACATTGTTTGTGAAGATATAACAAGATAAATCTACAATAATCTACTTTGGTTCCCCCTAGGAAAAAATCGTAGCTACGCCTATATCTTAGACCTTGTTAATACAGTACAATACATTAATACAATACAAATACTTCTGATTGGCTGTCAACGAAGCCTGTTTACGGCGCACACATAGTGACGATGCTGCTTGAATAACGTTCGATTCTATTTAGGATCTATACAGAAAACTATTGGAGTGTATGTATGTTCAGAAAAAAGTTTAACCGACTTCAGGAAAGGATGTTCTGTATTCGACCCGTATGTATGTTTGTTTAACTACTGATCCGATTTGGATGAGGTTATCGTTATTTAAATCCCTTTTATTCAGCGTTGGTTTTAGTATAAAATATTGAAGGACCTGATGAAGATCTTCGGAGAAAAAGATCTTCATCAGATTGCCCGCATCTGCTACGGTCGTATGTCTATGTATTGTTTTTAACATTCCATTGAAGTCGGCGGTAGTATGAAAAAAATAAAAATATTTTTATCTATATTATACTAGCTTCTACCCGCGAATTCGTCTGTGTAGACGAATTCACTTCAAGAATTGGGTCCAGCCGGTATAAAATAATCCTATGTCTTTAGGTTAAACTCTGTGTATTGTGTTCATGCAAATCCATCCAGTAGTTATTGCGTGAAAGAGTAACAAACACCCATTCATCCTCATAAATTTCATCCAAATCCATCCAGTAGTTATTGCGTGAACTACTGGATGAGACTGCCTCGTTGGTCTAGTGATCGCAAGCGCGGCTGCTAAGCGTGAGGTCCTGGATTCGATTCCCAGGTCGGGCAAAAAGTGTTATTGGGTTTTTCTTTACGAAATTCACAGTAGCAGCCCGGAGTCAGGAAGTTGGTGGTGTGATACCCCCGTGCCTCGGAGAGCACGTAAAGCCGTCGGTCCTGCGCCTGATCTCTCTCCGGTCGTGTCGGATTGCCGTCCCATCGGAATATGAGAGTGAAGGAAGAGGAAGTGCACCTGTGTTTGCGCATACACTAGTGCACTATAATATCTCCTGCGTACTTGGCTAATCTCCGTGTGAGATAGGCCGCCGTGGCCGAAATACGGTCGGGGAGTAGTATTATTATTGCGTGAAAGAGTAACAAACACCCACTCATCCTCACGAAATTTTGCATTTATAAAATAAGCAGGATGTAAAAATCAATTACCGTGCGTTAGTCTCGCAAAAACTCTAAAATGGTTCGACTGATTTTGATGAAATTTTTGTGTGTTTGAGTGGGTAGTTTAGATTCACAATTGGAACTGGTAGGTAGCGTTGCAAAAAAACTGAACTCGTCAGTTTGAAATAAATGTTAATGACGAGAGTTAGTTTTTTTTTTAATACAGCATTTATTATTTTTTTAATCTTTGACGGTGTGGCCGCACGGAGCAAATATTTGTTTTGCCATCTATCAGGCACAATTCAATACTCCGAGCTGCTACTGAATTTACAGAAACCAACAATTACACTTTCATTGACCCGCGAATCAAATCTATGGCCTCACGCTCTACAGCTGCGCGACTACTAGATCAACGAAGCAATGTAACAAAACTCAGTTTTTTTTTTCAGTTACTTTTGGCTGGTCTTTATAATTATTAATATAGACAGACAGAACCAGGCGAATAGCCTATATTACATTAACGAAGCTAACTAAGAACGTTCCGTACATTTCTCCATACGCATGTACTGTCGGAATATTAATGACGTAACTTGAAATGCACGAGAATGATAAATGAGCCAGGGAATGATAGCATTAATTAACTGAAATATAACCTCGCCCTTTACTGTATGGGGTAGGTAGGTAAGTAGGTGCAGGTTTGTTATTTATTAAATACTAGCTGTGCCCGCGACGCCGTTCGCGTGGATGTCGTAAATTAATACCATGTCGTGTATGAACACAAATTCATCATAATTAAAAATGTTGATACTCAGCTCAGCCCAATGTAAAGCAGCTACTGAGGACTACGTTTACTCAGCCTGTGGCCATTAGCCAACCCCAATTCGGAGGAACTTTTTATTCCCGATTTTGCATCATTTTTCATTGATGCTTCGCTCCTATTGGTCGTAGCGTGATGTTATATAGCCTATAGCCTTCCTCAATAAATTTATTAAAAGATTTTTCGATTCGACCTAGTAGTTCCTGAGATTAGCGCGTTCAACCAAACAAACAAACAAACTCTTCACCTTTATAGTATTAGTATAGATATGTCGCTGGCAAATTGTATGTATTCTTAGCTAATAAAACAGAATAAATGGCGTTGGTGTAGTAATGAACCGATTGTTTAGGTTAGCGATTAAAACACAAAAAGAAATCCGTGAAATATGTATATAAATTGATTACATTAACATAGGTTCACGCCTAAATCCCAGAAAGGGGTCGACAGAGGCGTACACAATTGAACACCCACATTTCCACCAATGCCAACTATCAAGTCCCGTGTAAATAAATAGGCGGTGAACCTAATTGATTGATAAAATAAATTATTACTGAAACTGCAAAATAGTTCTGTTTCTAATAGAAATAAAGAAAGAGTCATTTATTAGACCAGTACAAAACCACACATACATAGAAAGACACACTAATCGCTATCGGTACCGAAACCGATAAGGGAATAGTACAGCCACGCCGTAGGCTCTGGAGCCTGCGGGGATGGACTGGGACATTTCGTCGCCCAATCAGGGACAGGCCCGAAACGGCAGCGCGGTGCGCTTCAGTGTGCGCGCCTCTCTGCACTGTCTGTGAAGGCCAACTGTGGCTGGCCTGCCCAAATTATGGGTTCTGTTGATACCGCTGACAGACCACAACTTGCCGGAGTTGCAGTGATTGTAGTTGCGATCTCGGGATCTCGATTAAGTTAAGTGGGAGAAAGTCTAGTCTTTAGTCGGTATAGAGTATATGATGGTGGGCAGTCTAAATTATAATAAAACAACTTGAAAATCAGGAAAAACAAAAACACGCGATTAATCCTATTATGTTTCGAACACTTTGCAGCGTTCGCGGTCGCAGGAGGACTTATAATAACATGTTGATTGTAAGCAGCAGTTTGACGTTACTGCAATAATCGTTACTGCAATTTAGGTATTCTGTAATACATATCTAGCTAGCACATAAATTAGGTACCAAAGTCTTCTATTACTAAGTAAACCTGTAAAGTACACTTCACATACATATATAGGTACATATGTCGCAGATGGATTGTAGAATTAGTTGTTTTACAAAACAGTACTGTTAGAAAAAACAGCTGAACGACGTTTAGCGGTTTTGCATAATTACTGAACTATAACATGCAGAATTGTATGAACTTTTTACGTTCATCAATGCAGCGGGTCAACGATCAAAGAATATGTAAAACAGCGTGAAATGAACTGTAAGATTGTAGATTTTAGTTCGCATATGGCTCTTTGTGTGTCATCAACAATAATTTAACTTTATTTTACTTTTAAGTCAGTACCAAAAATATAATGATGAAAATTTAGAATTACGTAAATATTTATGATTGTGAAAGAAAATAAATTAAATTAACCCATGAGCGAGCGAAGCGAGCTTGGAAGTTTTGTGTACCTCGACACGGACAGGTTAGGTTCGAAGAGGTTCCCCTTCGTGTTTAGGTTTTATATGACCTACAGAAACATAAATAGGTCAACCGATACGTCGACCCAGCCATGGAAAGACCAATCAGAATATCTTTTCTTATATTTGAGTTGTGACTATCTATTAAATATACCTATACAAAAAAAGAGATCTGTCCCACTGTAGATATGTCATTCTGCATTACGTCTAAACATGGGTAGCAATTTTGTTAAACGTATCGCAATGGCAAATGTTTTGTAAAACGGATCTATTTTGTAAATCACCTAGCAGTTTTGTGAAACAGCGGGTTCTACTATCCATCTGGGACACATACATAAACTGGCATGGGAGAAGCAGAAACTACAGATCGCCACCCACTACGATCCTCTATACTCCTTTTGCTTCGTCCACGTTCATACATCTGGTCATACACACACGCCAGTTGCAAGTACTATGTACCTGAGCTTTTTGGTGGTCGGTGACTTTAACGGTGAAAGAAAACAGCGTGAGGAAATCAGCACACCTGAGAGATATTCTCGACGGTGTGCAAAGCCATGTCAGAGACCTACGGGTGGTTTGAACTCTGACACTAGGTTGTTCATCAACCACACGATAAGAAAATGAAGAAGGTGGAAACCTATAATGTGAGTGTATGTCTTAAGGCGTCTCCTTTCTGGCATTCCGACTTACATCAGCTTATAGATACCTATTGAAAGAAGAAAAATTCATCACTACCGTGCGTCAGATGGCGCGTAAAAATAAAAAAACTTTTCTTTCTTTCTTTCTTTCAAAAAAGAAAATGTTTATTTGACATTCTTCTCAATAAGGACACAATTAATGTAGATATATCTCAATACTTTTTGCAATAATATTTATAATTGTCTACCACCACAGCAATATGTACCTACTATAATAATTCTGTAGACAAACTTCTCCCTAGTTGTCTGAGAGACAGCAGGCGAGAGAAGTTTGTACCCCCCCCTCCCCCTCACCCCCCGCGGTATCCCCGGTACATGGTACCAATAATTTAGCGACATCGCTACCCAAAGTTTGCATCGTATCAACACAAGGTGCGCGGTGGGGTGTGGTTCAAGTTTTAACCGGATTAGTTTATTGTTAAATTAGCCTTTTTCACCGTCATTTTACTCTAAATTAAATGTTCACTGCCGCGTTGGTCTATTGGTCTGCTGAGCGACTGTTGAGCGTGAGGTCCTGGGTTCGGTTCCTAGGCCAGGCAAAGTTTTATAGGGTTTTATAAATCTTTTCCCAATTACATTGGGGTCGGCTTCCAGTCAAACCGAATGCACCTTAATACCAGTATTTTACATGGAGCGACTGCCTATCTAACCTCCACAGCCCAGTTACTGGGTAACACGAGATCTCGTGGTATGACTGGTTGTCAGACTTTCAGCCCTCTGACTACCCGTAATAGCTGTCAAATCTCTTAATTTGACAACCGGGACCAATGGTTTCACGTGCTCTCCGAAGCACGGAGAGTTTTGTTTTTAATCAAAAATGGATCTACGTTTGGCCACCAGCTCGCCTGATGGTAAGCGACGGTGTGGCCGAGGATGGAGCACATATATCCAGAATAAATCTATTCACTCTAAGTAGTGTAGATAGATTTGGGGAGAACGATAGTTGGGGAGTTGATGCAACTGCCCAGACCCGTCTCCCACAACGGTTGCACCGGACTACATCCTGAAACACGACTAGGTCGCTTACGGCATGGCTTCGTCCGGTGGGTGATAATCAGCCGCGGCCGAAGCCTGCCACCAGAGTTGTGTTGCCTGTTTTGCACCACCCAGGGACCACGTGTAGGGATTCCATTTTAAGGGTGCACTCCTACGAACGCGGGCAACTCAGCCCCCAAAAGAGTTCTCGGTATGAAAATGATGGTCACCTATCCACAGACCGACTTCAGCAAGCGCAGCTTAATCTCGATCGATCGATCTGTGCGGCTGTTACTAAGCCACGAGCCCGTCATTTCTAAATAATGCAAAAAAAGAATGTTACCTGTAATCCACTCTTCATTTATCACTTGCACACCCGCCTTCTCTTCTTCACTCAAAACTGGGCTCAATCCAGACGCATGACGCTGAGTATTCAACTTCTACCGCTCGAGGTGACGACGCTAAAGTTGAGCGCTTAACATCGCTCAAGTACATTGTAGTTGTTGTTTAAATATATCGTACTTATTACCTTGTATTTTATCGAATTCAACACTGATCTCAATCTAGCATGATCGACTCTCGATACTCAATTTCATACGTCCAAGGAGACGACAGACATTTTTTTTTAACTTGTCCTTTCTATTATGATATTGTAATTATAAATTGTGTACTTTTGCAACTTTTGTTTGTGAGTATAAATATTCTTCTCCAAGCGCGTCTTGTTTGTGTTTTTAATAAAAAACAAAACCTGCATTCTCTCTGTTCTTATAACTGACCTCGACAAAATTTTACATGATAAAAGGTTGCATGCGTTAATGTTTTTCAAAGATTTATCCGTAAGAGTTAAACTTTTAAAATTAACTTATAATTAAAGTTATTATATTAAATGGAAAAAGAATACGGTCGCGAGCAGGATTCGAACCTGCGCTTCCCGGATAAATACTTATGGCGCTCTGACCACTAAGCCATCTCGACCTCTAAGAGGTCTAATCCTGCTGGCGACCGTATTCTTTTTCCTTTTAATATAATAACTTTAGAGTTCGCTAAGCATGCGTTAATGCTTTTCAAAGATATATCTTTAACTTATACTTATTAAAAACAAAACATACCTTGTTTTTTTTTTTACACATAAGTGTTATAGTGTAAAAAAATAAAATACGTGTTTATGAGAACGTATTGTGATATGTTTCTATTAACGCAACCACGATACAGGAAAATAAAGTAATACCTATATTATATATTTTTAATTATCTTCTTGAAATATTTTTATAAGGGGGCTCGTAGCTAAGTAACAGCCGCATAGATCGATCGATCAAGGTCAAGCGGTCGGTCTATGGATGGGTGATCATTATTTCATATCGAGACCTCTATGTGCCTCGGAGAGCACGATAAACCGCTGATCCCAGTTGTCAAATTATGATCTATGACAGCCGTTACAGGTAGTCAGGGGCCTGAAAGACTAACAGCCAGTCATACCACGAGATATCGTGTTACACAACTGTGTTGTCGAGGTCAGATAGGCAGTCGCTCCATGTAAAATACTGGCATTAAGCTGCATCCGGATTGACTGGATGCCGACCCTAACATACTTGAGAATAGGCTGGTTAGATTGATTTTCTTGAAATTATTTTTTCGGAGTGTCACTATTTCAACGTTTAAAATATATATAATATAAACTTATATATATATTTAAAATTGGTAGTTAAACTGTATTGAATTGGCATTGACGACATTTTGATCACCTCCTTGGTTACAAAGAAAGATTTAGAGTTCGCTAAGCATGATTTATCTTTAAAGAAGACCCATTCAAATACCATATTCTCATACCATACCACGTATACATATTTGAACTACACCAGAACATATCCAAGGATTCAATAGATAGGATTTACTACTTTGTAATACAAGTAAGTGCACCAAGTTAAACGTGGGCCGTAAAATAGTTCAGTTTTATAATCCAGTTAAATGTTCCAGCCGTTTGACGGTTGGAACTTTTGAACAGTTTAAACGTCGAACATTCCGTTTGATGGTTTCAGAATATTTGATGGCTTACATACTCGTGCATGAGTTTTATTTGAGTGATTGTGAAAGGAATTTGGTGTTCAGTTAGTTTCTTATATTTTAAGATTTTTAGGACTTGATGTTATGGGCAGATATGGATATTATTACACGACTACCCAAAAAATAAGTGTTATGTTTTGTAGGGTTCATGTACTCGTATGTATGTATGTCTGTGAGATATTTTATTCCACCATAACTTCTAAACGCTTAAACCGATTTTGATGTATGGGGTATCGATAGAATCCTTACATTATTCCGGGTAATATAGGCAAGTAAATAAAAAAAAATACTCCGGCCGTATTTCTGTCACGGCGGCCTATCTCCACGGAGATTAGCCAAGTACGCAGGAGATATTATAGTGCACAAGTGTATGCGCAAATACAGGTGCACTCACTCTTCGTCACTCTCATATTCCGATGGGACGACAATCCGACACGTCCGCAGAGAGATCAGACGCAGGACGCACGGGGGCGTCACACCACCAACTTCCTGACTCCGGGCTGCTATTGAGAAGTTCCTAATAGGTAAACCCAATAACACTTTGCCCGACCAGGGAATCGAACCCAGGACCTTACACTCAGCAGCTGCACTTACGACCACTAGGCCAACGAGGCAGTCAATATATATAAAGTGGCTGTGATACACAAAAAGGTGTACAAAAAGGTACCTCCCCGACCCTTACTCGTGCCAGCCCGCGTAGCCGCTGAGCCTGTAGCTTTAAATTCGTCCCATAATAATAATTATGATGATTCTAGTTCGATCCAGCCAGTCCCTTGCTGTCCTCCCTCAAGCGACGCCCTAAGCCGAGGCTCGTACCCCGCAGGGGGTGCCCTTAGCGTTGTCGCTTTAGATTTAAGTTAGTCGTATGCCCCTGGCTGGAGGCCTTAATAATAGTTGATTATTAGGGCATCAACAGGAAAGTCCGGTTAAGCAGTCGACAACCTCCTAGGTAGACCTGCGAGATGCCATTATCAAAAAAAAAAAAAAAACACAAAAAGGTGTGAAATAAAAATATCATTCACAAATGGCAGACGTACTCTTTTTAATTTTTTTATTATTTTTTATTTAACCCTCTCTCTCAAAAAAGTATGTGTATGAATAAGTTTAGACTGATAACAAATCTCCACAGCAAACTACCATTATAAACAAAACAAAATAGATATGCTACTGTGTAGTGGTAAATTATAACATAACGCTTCATTCTCAAGGGAGTGCCAGTGCTTGCAATGGCTGCTCATTTTATCTTGCACGTGTCAAACTTTGTTCGTGTATGGTTCTAGTTATTTATTTACAATTTATGCTACATGCTGATTCACTAGCTTTGATTTTTAGGGTTCCGTATCTAAAAAGGAAAAACGGAACCCCGACAACAAAGTGATCCTGCACTTTGTTGTCCGTCCGTCTGTCTGTCCGCCTGACTGTCTGTCAAGACCCTTTAACTCGGGAACGCATGGAGGTATCGAAATAAAATTAAAACCATATACTCAAATCTACAGTCCCTTAAAGCTGTGAAAAAATAAAACTTATAAGTTAACGAAGAAAAAAAAAGAAATGGCCGTTTATGCCGCGAAAACGTATATGTCGTCACTCTCAAGGGAATCAAAATTTGTAGGGTACTTTTCGTTGACCTAGAACTATGAAATTTGTCAAATAATACCGTCTTGTACTACAAGTACAGGGAAAAATCTGAAAACTATACATTTGTAATTAAATCTTAAAAAGTATAGTATTTATTTAATTTAGGTATAAACTGTTAATATAACCAATTGCACTTAAAAAAACAATAACATAAGTAACAATAAGTTTTGGAAACTGAATTTCGAGAAATGCTGGGAAAAACTGCGAAACTCGATTACTGAACTATTTATAATATGTACCTACAAATTTGTACGGAACCCTCGGTGGGCGGACCGACTCGCACTTGTCCGGTTTTTTTGACGTGAATATATGTGGGAATGGCTAGCTAATAGTACCAGTTACTTTTCTTTACTATTGTTCGTCATTTAGTCTATGTTGTTATTTTTAATAAACTTATTTTTAATAAAGTGTCGCTGCCCCGCGACTGACTCGCCAGTCGTTCCCCATCGAGTTCCGCGTAGACCCGCCTCTACACAGTTGTATACGTGAAATAAATAAATTAAACCATATTTTCTTCAAAGACTTGTGTTTTACACTCATTCTCACCTTCTGAGTTATTGACAATAGAAATCAGTGTATAGTGAAGGACAAATTGTAGCTAGAAAAGCTAAACTAAAATATTATAAAGAGGAAAGATTTGTATTTTTGTATGTAACGAATAAACTCAAAAACTACTAGCCCGATTTGAAAAATTCTTTCACCGTTAGGAAGCTACACTATCCCCGGGTAACATAGGCTATATAACATCACGCTATGACCAGAAGGAGCGGAGCACAGCTAGTAAAACATAAGGAGTTTGAAAGATGACAAATGACAAAGACGGCTCTGATACGACGTGACATATATAAAATTAATGCGAGTAAAATTAAAGTTTTGACGAGGTAAATCTGCTATTTTTCAATCATACATCCCACATATGTCTTTAAGTTTGCTTCACAGTGGTAGGCAATTCAGAAAATTGATGATAACAAAATCGTTTTTTTTTTTTTTCAATTATTATTTTTTTAAAGCGCTCTTCATCCTCTCCTCTATATAAATATAACTTTGCTGTGCCCGACAGGGTCCATAATTGTTTATATTTTTCAACATACCAACTGTTAAATGTACACATTATGGAATGCAATAAAGTATTGAGTATTGAGTTTGGTGTCGCAGCTACATATTTATCATCTAGGTCAGGGGTTCCCAACCTATTACCCTATCCGCCTCCCTAAAGTTTTCGCTAAAATACTACGCCCCCCTTATCCCAACTTAACTTCAATGGACAAAAAACTAAACGATGAATACTTTAATTTTTTCGCTATTTTTAAAAGTATCGTGCGGAACGGTCAGCGAAACACACTTCACTCGCAGCATACATCGAGTCACTGAGTGAGAGAGAGCGAGGCGCGGACGGGGTAATGCGACAAGCGCGGGCGGTGATCGCGTCTTGACTTGTCGCTGTTGCAGTCCGTCGCTCGCAGTTAAAAGCGTGCGAAATTATGATTTTTTTAAGCCCCTCGTCGCGCCCCCCTTTGGATCACTCTACGCCCCCCAAGTGGGGCGCGCCCCACTGGTTGGGAACCCATGATCTAGGTAATATGAGCATCAAACCAGTATCAAAACTTTTCCGGTAGCAAGTTAATTTTGAACTAGCCCCGCCTCCCAAAACTGCCTTTGTTTGAGTAATTTTGTATTGAAACTGTATCCTTTACTTTTTCGAGATGGCTTAGTGGTCAGAGCTCCTGGAGTATTTATCCGGGAGGCGCAAATTCTAATCCTGCTCGCAACCGTATTCTTTTTCCATTTAATATATCCGTGGCTGGCGTGAATATGTTGACATGTCTAAAACTGCAATTTGTCAGGACGGCCATTTTAAAGTTTTGGCGTCTTCTGGTAAATCGGTTAATTAATTTTACATATGTGTTTAAGTTGTTTTAAAGGTTATTTTGTGCCATCTTTTCAATGATGACAATAAATAAACGAAATTTTCCATAGATTGCAAAATAATAGACTTGTCAAGTCGTTCACCAACGAGTTATCAACTTATGCACCGAGTTGTCAACTTGTTCACCAACAGTTATCAACTTATTCACCTTCTGAGTGGGAAGTTATAGTAAGTAAACAATGTAATTTAATGACAACCACATTATTTTAATTGGATAGCAAACAGATGACAAACATAAAAAAAATATTTAATTTGCTGCTACTCACTCAAATCAAGTAATGTTGTTTTAACTGAAGAAATATTTAATTCAAACACCACGAAACTATCAGTTTAGTATTTTCGCAATAAAAAAAATTATAAAAAAATAGAAAATTGCTTTATTGGACCACAAACAACGTCATCAAACAGATACAAGTATGTTACTAACACAAATAACTACGTTGACTCCTCAACCTCGTCGCAGACCATTCGTATTTTATTAGACCTCAGAATCCTCTTCATCTGGGTTGTCTTCGTCCAAATCTGGATCAGTAGATGCAGAGACATCACCGACAGTTTTTATATTAATATAAAACTCTTTGAACGAATCGTCAATCAGGTCAATCATGTCCATCAAATCCTTTTTTTTCTCTGCACTGATTGGCAAAGCTTCCTTGGAGATTTGGCTCAACCTAAAGACATCTATGGTGGTTTTTCCTCTTTTCCGAAAGTTCACTGACTCGAAAGTGGGTTCGCGATCCAGGCTTTTCTTGAAATTTATTTTTCCTACGCTGTTTTTATTATATTGCAGCCATTTAATAGGTTGCCATAGAAATTTGTCCCCAGAATCGTCCAGTTTTTTGATAGTAAAGGGTCCTTTCTTGGCTTTTAGTTCAGCAAAATCCAAGAAATCATTTACCGTCATCACCACGACCTTAAATGGTTTCTGAACTTTGCAAGTCCTCACCAGCTGCACCCAATCATACAAATGATTTATTCTCATTTGTGTTCTCTTTTTTGTTTTCTCAATAATAGCGTGGTCAGAGTCACACTCCATATGTGTGTGCCCACTGAGGAGAAATTTGTGATTTATCTTTTGCAGCGTCGGATGATTATGTAGCAAAAACATAAACATCATTGCCACGACATTGTTTTTGTTTTGACCACCACAAGTATCCGAATAAAAAATCAGTTCTTTTACTTCGGAGGACAAATTGTTGCAGAAGTGCCACAAACATGAGGCAATTTGGTTTGCACCTCGAGCTCCTATTGTCTCGTCCCACATGTAGCAGGTAGCCTCATTAGTTGCTAAATCATGCACTGTTAAATTAAAAGACCAAAGCTGTCGTTTGTAAAACGAGACAGATGTTTTTAAATATGGAGTCGGCAAGCACTGCTGGAGGTCGAATGCAAATGCCCTAACAGACGAATCTGCTTTGACATTCTCTTTATCCACACGTTTTTCAGCATAAGCTTTATCAGCTTGATGTTGGTGTTCAGCTAATTCAGCAGTTAAATTAATTTTGCGATCTTCATCTGCAACTTTAATTTTAGCGTTCAGCACATCGCACGTGTTGCATGTGTCTTTTGATGGTTGCTTAAACGACAGATTGAGGTCGTGAAAGCATTTGGCATATAATTTTAACGAGACAGGATTTGAAGAAGTGTTTTTATACTCTCTGTACATTTTGGCGATTGACAGGTCAGCAGCTAAATATTTCTTCCCAGTCGAATTTCTACAGTAGTGACTCTCATAACTTGGAAAACTCAAAATGTGGTGATTGACAAGCGAAATGTCTTCGATAGTCTTCTTATTTTTGGGAGGTTGACGACCTCTCTGATCCTCATCAATGATTCCGTTGGGAGACATTTTTTTTTTTCTATTATAACATTAACAAATCCCTTGGTCTCTCCTACAATTTTACAAAAACACTCTTTACAAACCGGTTTCATCTCATTAGAAATCTCTAGCATGTATTTACAGTAGCACTCTCTATTTAATGTCCTGCTGCCCGTTTTTTGTGATTTTTTCGGGAAAATCATTACTGACTTAGACACAAATGCTGCCCGTCTATCTCTATCTCCTAGTTGCCAATAATTTTCAAAACAATGCGTCTGTTCAGCCGTTGTAATTCTTTCAGCACATTTTAGTCTACATGAACTCAACTCTTTCGGTTTTCTGTCAGGAACTACTTTACCTTTTTCCGTTATATAACTCTTTCCTGTATTCCGACGTGTTTTGCTTGCATTTCTCTCCACTCTTGATCTTCCTTTTTTTGTATTATTATTAGTCCTTTCTTCACTAGTACTTTCGGTTTCCATAGTTAAAGTTAAAATCTCATTTCTTTCACTCGTCTTTTCTAGGATCACTGTTGGTGTTTCTATCTCATATATAGTAGGAGCTGCATTCTCATATTCATTCATTTCAGGTGAAACACTTCGGTTGGCCGTTTTTTCGTCTGTCACACACGTTGAGCTCCCCGTTTCCTTGTTCTGTGTATTATCCATAGATGAATTTTGTGGTGTTTCTTTCGTATTTAAGGTAGGTGCTATATTTTCGCATTCGTAGTTGACTTCGATATATTTTTCCGGATTTCTTGTTGCTTTCGATATTTTTCCGGAGATTGGTATCAATTCTTTGCTTTCAATTTTGGCATCATCACATGATTCGCAGTCAGTTTCTGAATCATCTACTGTGACTTTTTTTATGTTAAAATCAGGATCACGAACACTGTCGTCACTGTCGCCATTAAACGATTCATTTTCTTCAGACGCTTCACTGTTTTCGACAATGTCTGACGTATTATCTAATTGTAGGCTTGGGTCAGTAATTAATACATTATAAATTTCTTGGGTTGCTGGGGACATTACCGGAAAAGGAGATAATGGATCATCGTTACTTATGTTCCTCAATAACGAAGAGTTTGACAGTGGAGTGGCAAGATTAGGGTAACCTGAAGCAATAAAAAATAATAATCAGACAGATAAACACAGTTACTCTCGTATTTATAATATTAGTTTGGGTGAATAACTAGCGGTGTCTAACTGCTGAGTCCTATTCCTATTACAGGGTCTAGATTATCTACACACCAAGGTTCATCCAAATCTGCCCAGCAGTAACAGATGCAAATCGTTTCAAACACACACACACACACACCCACACATAAACTTTCAGATCTAAAATAGTTCAGGTAAAGAAAGAAAATAATCATTATTACGATAGTAGCCAAAGTTAAACCGTTATACTACACACCCTTCATTTCTTTTAAATAGTTATTTTTGTTTTGATTTCAACATTAGAGGAGCAAGTTACTCATAGAACAATTAGGCTGACCCCACATTAGGCGTGCGCGATCCTCGGGCGTGTGAACGCCCGAGGATGAAGCGAGGATGAGCGCCGCGAGCACGTGTGAGTAGCGCGCGCGGCGCCCGCGCTACTCACACGCGCGCGCGGCGCTCGAGTCGCGTTCATACCCCTTCGACTTTCGACTTGACTGAAGGGTTTAAACGCCAACGCGAGCGCCGTGTGCGCGCCGCGCGGTCGCTGCACACACGTTACACGGTGGCAACACGTGACGCTTACGCAGCGCGCTCGCGTCGCGCACGCGGCGGACGCGTCGCTCATACGCCCGAGGAACGCGCGATCCTAATGTGGGGGAGGCCTTACCCACGACGGTGTATATCTACCTACTACAGCTAGATTCCCATCGTCTACATACATCTAAGTTCACAGTTTCAAGTAAACAATCAGCTGACCGCGACGTTCGCACGGACGTAAACATATCGCAGCGGGATTTTATCACGCACTGGATTTTCAACTCTCGGTGTTGAGCCGAGCATTGAGAATCCAACAGAGTGCATTCCAACGCGTTGAACAAACACACTGGTTGGATTTTCAACTCTCGGCGCTAAGCAGAGCGTTGAAAATCCAGTGCGCGAAAAAAATCGCCGCGATATTTTTACGTCCATTCCGAACGTCGGCTTACAATATGTTACTTACCTAGATAACTAACTCCCAACCTTCATCAATATCTACCTAAAAAGTGGCAAAAAAATATTTGTGAGTATAAGATCTGTATCTTACCGTTTTCGTCCACTTCATTCATTCGCTGACGAGATGAATTTAACTTAATGTCACGAAGTTCTGTTAACTTGCGTTTCCTAGCCATTAATTCGGCAATCGTCGGATTCTGCAAAAACCAAATATTGAAATACCTAGATATCACGTCACATAATCAGGTAGGTATTCCCTCTGTTACGATAATACACTAAGGTAGACCGTAAGGTTTGGTCGGTAGGTACTCACTTTTTCCTCCATTGCAAATCACAAACTATACACCCAACTTATGAATTGAAACACTGTAGTAATAAACCAATCAATAGATACACTCAAAAACAAACGAAATCAATTTGAAGCACTCACACTCGTTCGCGGTTCGCGCGCGCGTGGCTTCTGAACTCTAAACTGACGTTTGTTTACCAACACACGAGCGAGGGATTTGCCGCGATATTTGAAAAATTATTACTTCTTACGAAAGTTTTTTGATAACTCGATTATTTTTTAATACAACTTGGGTACATAAGTTGTCAACTAAACATATTAATTTAACGTTACAAGTTTTTTATAACGGACATGTAGTGATACCTATACTTATTACTTTTAGTGCTCAGAACTTCGTTGGCCGTAACTGGACATCTCAATATATCGCAATTTCAACAGAAATTCTTCGGTGGGCCATAACTTGATATCTCAATTTGTCACGATTTAATCAAAAAGACCTCAGCTGGCAATAGCTTGACACTTCAATTTGTCAATTTAAAATAAGTACTTAAACAAAACTTTTAAGTGTATTAATTGAGATATCAAATAACGAATATTATTTTGGGTGCTGAGTATAGGTTGATATAACAAAATATCAATGTTCGATCACAAAAACATGTGAATCGTTAATTTGACATGAGGTTTTGTTAAGTTAGACATGTCAAAATGCGAGATGTCAACATATTACCAAAGTCGATTGCTCCAAAAATTATGTATATCTATAACTGTCAATTTTTTTCATATAAATTCCTAATGCGTAGGATGTAATAAGCCAATAAAAAAAAAGTCATAGAAGTCGACATGTCAATGTGTTCACGCCAGCCACGGATATTAACTTTAGAGTTCACTAAGCACGCATTAATGCTTTTTTGATTGATTTGATTTGATTTATCTTTAATTGTATCCTATAGTTTTTATGATTTTACGAATTCTATTAGAGCTGGTCAGTCTCAATTTGGATATACATTATTGATACTCAAATAAAGGTGGCGACGCCTGGTCTTCTCACACAAAAAGCACCCTTAAGGTGCTAAGGTTGTGCTTCATATCGTGACGTATAGTTTAAACCACCCGTTGGTCTCTGACATGGCTTTACACACCATCGAGAGCATCTCTCAGGTGTGCTGGTTTTCTCACTGTGTTAAGCAAGTGATAATTAATTTATAATACGCACATGACTTCGAAAAGACATTGGCATGCAGTCTTGGATACGAACTTGCGACTGACCTTGTCAGTCCAACGGTCATACCACTAGACTATTACCGCTCTCAAGGTGGCACTGATGCTGAAAGTTAGGTATAGGATAGACTATTCGATAATAAAGAAAGAATTCGTTTCGTGTTGCTTTGTTTTCACATTTTAAGTTACAATGAACATAATGAATGAAGACAATACTTAATGTTATTTCCACAGATGTTGAAAGCGTCGTGCGTCACAAGTGACGTCAACACGTTATTTGTATGAGTAAATCTCAATAGAATTAATGGTGTCTGACCTTGAAATAAATAGGGTTGACCACAGAATAAAAGAGGTCACGACTTTGTCTCTTTCTTTTTTATATGGTTGAAGAATATAAGATTTGCGTCATAATAAGGTCGTTGACAGACATTTTGTTTTCTCGATGTTTTTCAGAATAGATTAAAGCCGAGGTCGAGATGGCTTAGTGGTCAGAGCGCCTGGAGTATTAATCCGGGAGGCGCAGGTTCGAATCTTGCTCACGGCCGTATTCTTTTTCGACAAAAGTTTATAGCTTTAGAGTTCGCTATGCATGCATTACTGCTTTTCTAAGATATATCTGTATTGATTAAAGCATTTTATAAACTCATAGTATCATTGAAACAGGCCTGTATCGGTAAAGGGTTAAGCAGAACACTACCCACATTTCATCGATACAGTTATTAAGTTCCACGTGGCGAGCGTATCCATCAACCGGGCACAATTTTAAACATATCCTAATAAGAATTTCGAACAGAAAAAACACAATAATACTTTCCCCGGCTCATGAATCGATTACAGGACCCTCACGATCAGCAATGGCCCTTCCCCTCCAGTAGACCTAATATGAGGAATTAAAATTTTTGTGGGTAGAGAAAAACGACCATGAACTTGAGACTCAAACATTTTTTTTCTTTCAATTGGGAAATATCTATACTTTCGCTTATAGAAAGAAAAAAGAACATCCATGATAGCATGTGACGCTGTACTGGACTCTCACCGAATAAACCTACACGGTCCTTCACCATCCTTTTCCGGGATTCCGGGATTTCAACTGCATTAGAAGCAACCCCGACAGGTTTATCAGAGGTGCTTGAATGAAACCTTAGGTGCAAGTTCGATCTCTAGCAGTATTTTATTATCATTTTAGTAAGCTCACATACATCAATGCATTAATAAAATATATATTAAATTAAGCCTAATTAATAGCCCAACTTTAATATAAATAAATAACATAAACCCCAGAACACACTGGTGTAACTTCACGTCTAGCCAACCTCAGTGCAAACTGATGTGGTCTCAAGGGCCCTAGTGTACACCCAGCTTATTTGTTCAGTGAGAGACAACCAACTTTGTTCATATTAGTTTGTTTGGAAACCAAATAGCTTGGGGTGGCTTTGAAAAATTTAGAAGTCATATTTTAATTTATGTAATTTTATGTCTGGATTTGTTTTGTGGTAGCTCTATAGTTAGTCACAAAGTGTGGTCGGTGAACGATTGAATGCTTGGTGGTTTGTTAGTCTGTAGATACATACATATAATCATGCAATAATAGCATGAACATGATGAGGTAAATAGTAGTTAATTTTTTTTTTTTCTGTATTATGATGTGCCAGCTGAAATGTATATTTAAATATTTTTTGTTGTTTAATTTGTAACTTGACAGACAGATACGTGTAGCTGGGGAGTTTGTTGCGCCGCTACTTCTCTCTAGTGAAGCACTAGGAAGCGGTGAAGGGTGGGCGTTTTGGGGGACTGTCTTATTGTTATGTATGACGTTCAAAAAGTACCATTTCTAATGGTCTAATTTGAATAAAGATATTTTTGATTTTTTGATTTTGATATTGATTTGATTTTGATGAACAGACGATCTTATTAGGACCACAGGGTCGCGCTGGATGCAAGCCGCTTATCACCGGTCCTATTAGAAATCTATAGGGTATAGGCTGATATGATGATGGCGCCTGTATTCCCTGTAGGAGTAAGCAGAGGTGTACCTAATTATAACATAGCATCATAGCATCACGCCTGTATTCCCCGAAGGGGTAGGCAGAGGTGTACACAATTGTACACCCACATTTCACCAATGCTGTTATTAAGTCCCATGTAATAGGTGGTGAGCCTATTGCCATTAACCGGGCACAGTTCCAAACTCCGGGCTGCTACTGAGAATTTCGTAACAGAAAAACTCAATAACACTTTGCCCGACCCGGGGATCGAACCCGAGACCTCCTGTTCAGCAGTCGCGCTTGGGACCACTAGACCAACGAGGCAGTTAGTACCTAATTATACGCCCATATATTACCGATGCTGTTATTAAGTCTCATGTAATCAGTGGTGAGCTACAATGTTTACTTCCAAACTCCGGGCTACTACTGAAAATTTCCTAACAGGCAAACCCAATAACATTTTGCCCCACCTGGGAATCGAACCCAGGACCTCACGCTCAGCAGCCGCGCTTGCGACCACTAGACCAACGAGGCAGTCATGCAGCATGTATGATTATATGTAGAGGGAATGGTTCTTCTTAATATATTATGTGTTACATACCTAATAACCTTAGAAATATACAATAAGATACTGTCGGCGAGTTTTTAAAAGTTTGTGTTTAAAAGTTTTTGGTCGTGACTGCACAAGCGTGATGCTATGTATTTTAAAATTAATTAAATAAATCTAGACGAGATCCCAAACATTTTTATTCCAAAAACCGTTACCTAAACCTAAGCCCTAAAAGATTTTCGCATAAAGAAATATAGAGGGGCTAATCTGAATAAATTCTCACCTACGAATAAAAAAATATCTAACACATGTAAATCACGGGCTAATATCCAATTTTCCGTCTATCTGGGACCCTTATAACTCAACAGGATCCCGGGAACGCGCCACTCTAGTGACAAAAACTGTCCCGCGTGGAATGGGACGCGGATAGAGCTATAAATCTCGAGGATTGATTCCCGGGATTCCGTGTTAGAATGTCCTCAGGTCAGGCAGTATTATTCATTGTGGTGTGAATTTGATGGTGTAGTACCTATATGTGCAGTACTAAAATATATGCAATATATCAGGTTTTTATTGAATACTTTCTATTCCATAGAAATCGGAGGAAAATACTTCAAACGTTAACAAAAAATATAGAACGACTAACGAGTGACATAAAGAAGAAGAAAGAAAGAAAGAAAGAAATCAAGTTTATTAAACCACAAAAACCACACATAGAAACCACATAAATTGCAAATTTCAAAAAGCGAAAAAAAAAATAATAGAACTTAAACAACACAAAACAGTTAAACAATTACACACACACAAAGACTATGATGCACACTAAAACGAATCGATCGTCACTCAACTGATTCAACCATCGCACACAGACTGATGTATATAGTACAACAATGTAACTACCGAGGTATGTACGACGATCGTCGCGCGTCACATTTTATTATGGCCCTAGCCATGGTGCGGACTGTCTCGTGCCGGCAGTCGTATTGCTGCAGCTACACACGCCATACTATCCATGGCGATTTATATATTAAATAACATAGCATCACGCATCCCAAAGGGGTAGGTAGAGGTGTTCACAATTTTACACCCACGTTTCACCAATGCTGTTATTAAGTCCCATGTGGTGAGCTTATTGCCATCTACCCGGCACAATTCTAAACTCCGGACTGCTACTGAGAATTTACCAACCCAAGTACTTAACCATTTTGCCCGACCCGGGAATCGAACCCAGGAACTCACACTCGGCAATCGCTCACTAGACCGTGACCGATTGCCGAGATGATGCAGGTAAATACAAGAATTTAATAATAATTATAATTTTATATTCCAAAGTCGATGACAACCTGACAGACCTATTAAATCCTGTTTGTTTACAGTACCTTTTAAAAAGGTCAGGACATCAGTCATAAATTGAATATTTATTCCCAACAAAAACCTTTCATGTAAAGTTGGTTGCCAAGACTCCCAAGTTCATAATGCTTTCACTGTTAAAGCTATGACATCTCTACTAGAGCCAAACTCATAGTTGAGCTCTCGGATTTGTATTACGCGAGTCTACGGGCCCTATCCTAAGTCCAGTATATAGCTCTTCGTGCTCTTGACTGCACCTCATTTATAGCGATGAATAACAAATAACTCTACGTATAAGCCCTGACTCTACATACTCTACATCTTGATAAAAAGTGTATGGCTTGGCCGTTTCGTCATTGTCGCGCAAACTGTTCCTTAAGGACATAAATGATATGTCACGTAATGGTTTCACGAACATTAAGTACATTCTAAATACCGTCATGTTACACCATAATTTTTAATGTTCCCAATTTTTGATATTTACTCTTCGATAAGTGCTGTAACGTTAGTTTTTGTGTGTGATGTGATTGTTTGGGAAATGAGGAAGACTATCCTACCGTGAGACAGTGTATACTAGTACGGAGGATACTGTGAATTAAACTCAAACGACAGAACTACGCTAAGGTTATGGTAACGTACATTTTTATAATATTAATATGTATGTTTTGTTGTCGCAAAATGATGGAATAAAAAACTTTACTTACTTACTTACTATTCTATCTGAAATATCCCAATTATTGGAAAACCAAGGCCATATTAATATGTATGTATGACATGATGTTTTATTATCGCAAAAAATATGGCTTGTTTCGATTTATATCTAGCAAAAAGTTTTTTTCTGTTATCTCCTGCTATAGCTGTGAGAAATTTTACCAAATGGTCCGTTTATTTTTAGTTGAATACCTTAACCTTAAAATAAAGAAAAATACAAGACTTCTAGGAACAAAGAACACTTAATCTGACAGGGGTCAGTTCTAAAATTTGCATACACGGCCATAAAATGCACGATGCTACTGCCTTGACTCTAAGGCCTTGGTCATAGTGCTAGCATGGTGCTGAGGCGGGCGCGTCTACATCAGACATTATCGAGGATTGAACGACTATTATTAATTAAAGTGACATATCTGCGCATTAAAAAAATAAACCTTAATAAAACGGACGCAAATGTCTGTTTTTCAAGGTTTTTATTAAAAGGTACATTTGGCAAACATTTCGCAACAACCAAATGTATGATATGTGTATGCGCTCGCCTGTGTCATATGCATTATAATTGTGAACAAAGTGAAGTAACTAAGTTCAACTAACAACAAAAAAAAAGCGGAGACAAGGCGGAATGGAGGTAGCGACTAGGTGGCCAAAATGTTAGCCACAATGTACCGCAATTTTTTTAGAGTACAAACATTTTAATTTTTAATTGCCCCGTCAATAGTGCGTACATTGCTTGTTAAGCCTGTAATGTTGCGACATTCTCTAATCAGAGTAATCAGTATGCCAGTAATGAGTGAAAGTACTGCGTGATTGCCACCCGTTATTAGGCGTCGGACGGCTGCTGGTGGCGCCTCTCTTCATAGTAGACGCAAGAAACGGATTCTTATGTTCGATACAAACGCAACCGCCTTAGAACTCGCGCTAAACTTGCACTATAGCCAAGGCCTTAGAGAGAACAACCGTGAATATATTCAACGCACAACACTAGAACAACATATATTATTTACGTTGGCAATAATCTTAAGTGTGGCTTTCAGTGCAATAGCTTGGTATTCGTAATGCACGGGTGTGTATGTAAAAACTATGCAATTGTGGAAATGGGTACGAGGGAGATCATGAAATAGTTCTAAGTAGTTCTAAGTAACTTTAGCACTGCAGGGTACCAGGGTAGATTATCGGAATTAATTTTTGTGCAATTAGCGAGCTGTGTTGAAATCTTCTCAGTAGGAGCCCGGAGTTTGGAACTGTGCCCGGTAGATGGCAATAAGCTACCTATATATAACCTAATAATAGCATTGGTGAAATGTGCTCTGCCTACCTCTTCGGGGAGTACAGGCGTGATGCTGTGTATGTACAATTTTGTCTTACTTAAGAAAACCTATTTTATGAGTAACTGAATAATATCGCACCATATTATGGTAGGAATTGTCAAATTTAGATCTTAATTTGACAATTCCTACCTTAATATGGTGACAGCCGTTACAGGTAGTCAGAGCCCTGAAAGTCTGACAACCACTCACACCACGAGATATCGTGTTACCCATTATCTGTGGAGGTCAGATAGGCAGTCGCTCCATGTAAAATACTGGTATTAACCTGCATCCGGTTGGACTGGAAACCGACCTCAATGTCATCGGGAAAAGGATTATTTTTATTATTTTTGTTATAGTATTTTATATAATATTGTTATGGGCCTTGATGCCTGACATAAATGGTAAATAAAAAAAAGCTAGGCAGATTGTTTAAAGTAGGAATTTTAATCAGCAGTCCATGTAAAGAATGTCAAATGGTTTTGAACTTCTTTGTTATCTCCACTCGATCCTTTTACGAAAGAAAACAAAACTTTTTTTTTTTTTTTAAAAAACGTTGCCCCACACTAGGAATTTCTTCCTGTGTCGTGGGTGCGTTTACAGACATATAATCTTACAAGCACACAAACACCCAGACCCGGAGCAATTATCTATAGATCGTACAAATATTTGCTCCGTGCAGGAATCGAACCTGCGACACGCAGCGCAGCAGTCGGTCTCTCGACCACTGCGCCAACTCACTAAAAACTAGTATTATAAACCTACCTATACAATTTCATTTGCAGAAAAATAGAGTTGTCCGATACAATTTGTCCGTTCATCCTTTTCGGCCACCGGCACCGTTCTGAAGTTTGAACAATCGAAAGATCCCCGCCGGCGAGGATTTACTTCTCCCTCCACAAACTCGTTGAAAGAACGGATTTTGAGTTTCGTTCCGAGTGTGCTGGTTGTTATATGATAGTGTTTTGTTGTTTGTTTTGTTCGATTTTACTTTTTTGAGGTGATTATGTTGGTTTCTACGTTCCGTAATGAGCATTATCTATGAAATTATTTTGAAAATATTTTTGTGTCACTGTCAGTAATCGAACCGGCTAAAATCCTTAAAAAGTTTAGATTTCGTGGATTTTCTTTCATTTAATTTACGTCGTCAGAAATATTTGATCCTTATGAGTGACTCTATCGATTGATACCAAAAAAGTTCAGAATGTATTTTTTTTTTCGTATTTTAGCCGATTCGATTACCGAGAGACGCAAGCGAACTTTCGAAAATCTTTGAATGCAGAAATGTCTCTTTTTTAAAATAAAAGTATGTATTCTTATTAATTCAAGATAAATCTTTGAAAAGCATTAACGCATGCTTAGCGAACTCTAAAGTATCCTTAATAATTATTGTTCACCGGTTACTACTCACGTGTATTCTTCGGGTTTGCCCGACTAGTTTCAAACTCGAACGGAGCCCTTAGTCATGAGCTGAGCTCGCGGTGATGTCGCGAGTCAGAATGATTCCTCTAACATTTATTACCTTATAAACTTATTACTCCACACATCCATCTCAACATTCTCATCTTGACTACATGCAATCTTCTTTCATCCGCCTTTTCATGGCCCAGGACGACAGATATAGATTAAACCCAAAAAAATATAACATTTATTTTTGCAGTACCAGTATTTTTATTGTCAATACTGTTTAGTAATAACTCCGGTTCAGCATTATTGCATTTTTTATCCGTCATCGCAATAGTCGGCTTATCCCTGTGCTTAATTTGTCGGAAAATTGCGATCGGTCTATCGGCAGTTTAGTTTTTATTGTATGGGCGCTTCTCCACCACTTTAATAATTATCTGTCCGATATAGATTTTTACCAATCCAATAAAGAAGTTTCATAGTAATCGGATGAATGGTACAGGAATGCACAGAGGAGGAACAAGTAAATATTATTTTTTATATAAGAATAAGATAGAACATATATAATTATATTTTTTAATACATGTTGAGGCCATGTAATGCCTATATTAATTACTATTTTTCAAAGAAACATTGAAAAAATAATGGACATGAACGGGGTTTGAACCCGCTACCTTTGACGTTCCGGGTCATCACTCTACCAACTGAGCTACCTTGTCTCGTTATTCCCCATTGAAATTTTCAACCTTCTTTGTATTCGTCTTAAGGAGACGCCTGGCGATATTTATCTAGCAATCATTTTCAGATCTACTAAACTCAGCGTTACCACTTTACAGTTGTAAATCGCCGAACAACATCCCAATCCTTTATAAATCATATGATTTATAATCATATAATGAAAATGATTGCTAGATAAATATCGCCAGGCGTCTCCTTAAGATGAATACAAAGAAGGTTGAAAATTTCAATGGGGAATAACGAGACAAGGTTGCTCAGTTGGTAGAGTGATGACCCGGAACGTCAAAGGTTGCGGGTTCAAACCCCGTTCATGTCCATTATTTTTTCAATGTTTCTTTGAAAAATAGTAATTAATAAGATAGAACATAAAAAGACTTAACATAATATATACTCAATAGATATATTTTTTTATGGAAAAAGTATGAAATATTAATAGACAATGACGTCATCAAAAGACGTTTAAAATATGTGAAACAAGAATTTGGGGTAGTAAGGCAAATCGGCCATCTGGCTTAATGGTCAGAGCGCCTAAAGTATTTATTCGGGACGCGCACGTTCGAATCCTGCTCACGACCGTATTTTATAACTTTAGAGTTCGCCAGACTGTGCTAAAGTTAATAAAAAAAAAACATTGCCCCACACTAGGAAATTCTTCTTGTATCATAGGTTTACGGACATATAATCTCACATGTACACACACCCGGAACAATTATCTATAGATCATACAAATTTTTACTCCGTGCAGGAATCGAACCTACGACACGCGACGCAGCAGCCGATCGCTCGATCACTGCACCAACTGCGCGGTCTTGTTTGAAATATATCTGTATAGGTACTCAATAATTTCTTAATTAATTTCTATTATTTGTCTGGTCTTTTGATCCGATTGCGCTGGCAAGTTCCGACATCCGATCTGGGGTTTTAGTATTGGATAAACGCCCTTAGTCTGCTATGAGACGGAATAAAAGAAAATACGATTCAGCTTTGCATTGATTTATCCCCTTGTCAAGATATGAATATGTATTTAGCTTTTCCGTTTTTCTGAAAGGATAAGTTGGGCTTTAAGTGTGTTAGTTACGCTCGAGGGCATAAAGGTTTACCTCCTTGTGGAAGGGTGTAGATAAAAACTGGTTGCTAACAAGAAATAAAATACATAAATACCATATACTAACGCCTTTTCCATGGAGGTAGGCAGAACTACAGATCGTCCCTTTTTTATTTTTCTGTTTTCGGGGGTTAACCTTCAAAAGACGCCCGGTCTTTGGGGAAAAAACCGGGGTGTGTGGGATTTTTACCTCACTAAAACCACCCCAGTAGTCACCATCTGCACTTGAAGGGGGAGCTCCCCTTTAAAGTGCGGATGGTCCACTTAAGAGACCAGCTCCGGATCCCCCCCTGCGCCTCGCTGTACACGGCAGCACGTGACCACTGCGCCACCGACTTCCCTGGCGTCACTCTATAGGCAGTCCCCACTCTGATCGCCTGCGACTTCAAATGCCCGCCTGTCATACATGATCCAGGCCGGCTTTCGGTGGGTTAGGAGCCGCGGCAATTGCTTCTTCGACGCCTGCTTCTACGTGTGGGACAGCTATGCTCATTACATAGTCCTTTTGCTTTGTCCACTTTAATACATCTGGTCATATAATACGCGCGCCGATTGTGCTTACTACGCATCTGACCTTTTTGGAGGACATCATCAAGCAATAAAAACTGAAATATTATGACAAGGCCGTACCGTGGCAGAGCCATGCTTCGGCACGAATGGGCCAGATCGACCGGATTGATACCACGGCCTCACAGAAAACCGGCGTGAAACAACGCTTGCGTTGTGTTTCGCCGAGTGAGTGAGGGTACCGGAGGCCCAAACCCTTTAAAAGGCCGGCGACGCACTTGCGACTCCTCTGGGGTTGCATGGGTGGCGGTAATCGCTTACCATCAGGCGAGCCGTCTGCTCGGTTGCCACCTATTCCATAAAAAAAGGCATGACAGTAACGTCCAACAAATCTTTTAGTTAGTGATTTCTAGTCTTCGAGAATTTATAATAACAATAATAAATCCTGCACCTGATCTCTCTCTGGTCGTGTCGGATTTCCGTCCCATCGGAATATGAGAGTGAAGGAAGAGGGAGGGCACCTGTGTTTGCACATACACTTGTGCACTATAATATCTCCTGCGTACTTGGCTAATCTCTGTGGAGATAGACCGCCGTGAGCGAAATACAGTCGGAAGGAGTATATAACAATATGGATGTTTTATATAGGAAATGGTAGATTTTACGTCAGTGGTAATTTCAATAAGTTCAGAAGACATAACGTAACATCAGGCCTATATTACCTGAAGGGGTAGGCAGAGGTGTAGTCCGTTTTACACCCAAATTACATCAATACTGTTATTAAGTCTCATGTAAGAGGTGATGAGCATATTGCCATCTACCGGGTACAATTCCAAACTCCAGGCTGCTACTGAGAATTTTCTAACAGAAAAACTCAATAAAGCTTTGCCCGACGTGGGAAGCGAACCCGAGACCTCATGCTCAGCAGTTGCGCTTGGGGCCACTAGACCAACAAGGTAGTACAGAAGAATAATGAGAGATCTAGGCTTTGGAGATCTAGGATTATGTTTGTAAGGAACATCTCTGTACTATTAACCTAACCAGCCCATAACTGTCCCCCTGCAGAACAAGGGCCTCTTCTCATACAGCACGAGTATTGATCACCACGATAGCTCACTGTTGGTTGGCGATAACAGACCATTAAGTCCAGGTTTCCACACGATGTTTTCCTTCACCGAATGTCTGTGATGTCTTAGATTAATTAAGAAAGTACATATGATATTGAAAAGTCACATTGGTACTGCCATATTTCCAGATGCCCATAATCATTCGGCCACGAGGACTCACAGGACTTTCAAATGCGTCGTTATAATGTGGCTGGTACAAAAATTATCAGTACGCTTTTATTGTTTTTTATTATCAGCCCAGTTTGTCCCACTGCAGGGCAAAGGCCACTCTACCCTCTTTCCACTCCTCACGGTTTGTTGAGCAACGCTTTTACTTAGTGGAAAAAATTCGTAATTAAATATTTATGTTAACCTAAAGTTGCATTTTAACAAAATCTTAATTGCGGTTTGTGAGAAATTCTTACAATCAACTACTGTATGACGTCACAAAGACTCTATTCTTCGTCTTGGACAATTGATTTATGACACTGACTTCTTATCGTGTGGTTGATGAACAACCTAGTGTCAGAGTTTAAACCACCCGTAGGTCTCTGACATGGCTTTACACACCATCGAGAACATATCTCAGGTGTGCTGGTTTCCTCGCGATATTTTCCTAAGCTATGGTTGCATTCACTTAAACAATGATCTCCAAAAAAACTTTGTCCTTTAAGAATAATTCGTGGTGGTGAGCAGAGGTCGAGATGGCTTAGTGGTCAGAGCGCCTGGAGTATTCATCCGGGAGGCGCAGGATCATATCCTGTTCGCCTGGAGTCCGTATTCTTTTTCCATTTAATATAATAACTTTAAAAGTATAATATTTATTTACCTCGACGTTTCGATCAAATTGCATTGATCGTGATCACTAGTAGTCTGGAAACGTCGAGGTAAATAAATATTATTCTTTCAGCGCGATTAAGTCCCGTTTGAATTCAATAATTCCAAAACCTTATTTAAAATTAACTTCACACCCCATTTGCAGCTGTAGATCCGGAAAAAAATTAATAATAGATTAATTAATTCTCAGACACCGGCTTATATAAACTCAATTAACTTAGTGGGGCTTCAAGAAAAATCTGCGGATGACAAGACCAATTTGCAAGGTGGTGGTAATTAGTGACTTTCAGGTTTTTTAGTTTATTAGTTCAAACTTTTGAAATCCTCAGATTTAATTAATTATAGTGTGTCCTAACTTTATTGTTGTAATGGTGATTGTTTTTCGACGGCATTTTCGGGTATTTTGGGTTTATTTATCAAAGAGCTCAGCTCTTACTTATTTTAGTGGACCATTAAGGCTCTTTGATTAGTGGTCTAAATGGAGTAATTCTTTGTCAATAACGCCCTAACGTGTTTTGTTAGGATTACAAACGTATCAAAATTTATTTCAAGGGAAATACGAAAATATTTACAATACAACTAAATTATGTCTTTATTTTTTTACTAAATCTATTTGACAATAATAACTCATTTATTATGCCAAAAAATATAGGAATTAAGTTCCCAATTTTAGTTTAATATACTAAATTTTAGTGTCGTATTGGCTGAGTAATTACGGGCCCACCTCTCGAGCCACAGGTTATGGATTCAAATCTGATATGTGCCAATGTAACGTTTTCAATGTCAATGTACCTACTGTCTTAGTTAATCTAAGTCTTAGGTTCCCAGCCTTTTAAGGACGACCCACCACTTTACAAGAAAATAAAAATTCCGACGCCCCCTTTCCATAATAGTTAATTATACCAATTTTATGTATATAATGTCTGTCTATTATCTATTAATAGTCATCACATAATAAGCTCCTCATTTGGGACCTTTGGACCTGCCACCGCCCCCACGAAAAACTCCAGCGCCCACTAGGGGGCGGTAACGCCGTTGGGAACCTATGATCTAAGACATAATAGACATATTGTGAAAGAAAATATCATGTTGAAACCTGGACATAATAGTTTGAAATCGCCAACCCGCAGTGAGTGAATATGGTGATCAATACTCGTGCCTTTTCTTTATGAGAAGAGGTCCTTGCCCAGCAGGGGGGCAGTAATGGGCTGCTTATGTTATATATATCTGCCTAGCCTTTTCCTAATTACATTGGAGTCGGCTTCTAGTCAAACTGGATGCAGCTCAATACCAGTATTTTACATGGAGCGACTGCCTATCTGACTTCCACAGCCCAGTTACTGGGTAATATGATATCTAGTGGTATGACTGGTTGTCAGACTTTCAGGCCTCGCAGAGCCTGTAACGGCTGTCATATATTTCAATTTGACAACCAGGACCGACGACTTCACGTGCTTTCAGATGCTCAGAAGAGTCTCGGTATGAAACAATGGTCACCCATCTACAGACCGACCGCGGCAAGCGCAGCTTTACCTCGATCGATCGATCTGTGCGGCTGTAACTTAGCCACGAGCCCCTCCGTCCTATGTTATGTTATACTAAAAGTGGGACTACACCAAAATGGCAGTGAGTGGATTTAAAAAGCTCTTCTATATAAATTTCTATTTTTCAAAGAAACATTGAAAAAATAATAGACAAGAACGGGGCTTGAACCCGCGACCTTTGACGTTCCGTGTCATCACTCTACCAACTGAGCTACCTTGTCGTGTTCAAACCTATTGAATTTTCAATCCTCTTTGTATACGTCTTAAGGAGACGCCTGGTGATATTTATCTAGTAATCATTTACAGATTTACTATATTAAATATTTATTTTTTTATACCTGGCGCTTCCATTAACTCGGCGTCTGCGTAATCGGACAATAGCTAAGGCGAGGCAGTTTGATGCCTCCTGCCAGAGCATATTTTTATAAACTAGAAACTAAGCAACACAGCACTAACGTTCCTTTGCTAGGGGGACAACTGGGGACTAGCTGGATCATATCAGTTTCCTTATTTTTAAAGGATGAATTTAAAGCTATTGTCACGACCCGGGCCGAGCGGTCCAGCACGTCGGAGTGTGCTTGTGTTTCTGTTAGACTCTTGAGCTACAGTGATCCTATCATCAGGACGGAGGAGAGCATGGCGTGGTCGGCGGATTTTATTAATCCGAGACGCAATTTATCAAGGTTTACTATTCCCTATTATAACAAATTAAAAACTCATTTCTCTTAGAGCCAACAATTAATGATTCCGCAATTGCCGAAAGTTTTTCAAAGATTTCATTACAATTGATCATTCCAGTCTTGGTTATAAATCAAATCTGGCAATAGATTCAATAGCCATCAGTCTTTGACAGATTGCTTTATTTTACCAACCTTCATCCACTGCAGACATAACTTAAAAGTCCTTATGAACTAAGTAGTTAGGTTGAAATTTGAAAAGCAAAAGATTTTCTCTCTGTACAAGAGTTTGTTCTTTGTATGATAGATTCGCTCTAAAATGCCGTCGATTTTGCCATTTTGGAAAATTTTAACCACAACGGTTTTGTTGAACTTAATTGCGGTTTGTGACAGGTTCTAACAATCAATTGCTGTATGATGCTACAAAGACACAATATTTTGTCTAAGACAATTGATTTATGACATGTCTTGATTTGGATAAAATTAGTGCAAAGACCACGGATTTGAAAAAAATAGGGATGGAACCTTGCCTTGTCATAGGCGAAGCATAGATTACTGTTTCACGCGTTTACTGAACGGATTCAGATGAAATTTAGCACACAGATAGTTTATAACCTGGGTACATATAGAATACTTTTTATCTCGGCTGGACCCAATTCTAAAGTCCACGCAGACAAAGTCGCGGGCAGAAGCTAGTTAACTAATAAACTAAGGCCAAATTCAAAGGCAAAGTGTTTATTTGATATAAAAAATTGGTTGTACAAAATCTTTAAAACTAAAAATGAAATATGCTCTCTACTTTGCTGACATCATAATCAAGCAAATTGAAAAAAAAATATCAAGACATAAAACCGGACTGCACGGTTGGGGCAGTGGCCGAGAGACCGATTGCTGCTCCGCGTACAGGAGGTTCGATTCCTCTACGGAGCCCAAATTTGTACGATCTACAGATAATTGTTCCGGTCTAGGTGTGTGTGAGCTTGTAAGATTATATGTCTGTAAACGCACCCACGATACAGGAAGAAATTCCAAGTGTGGGGCGAGGTTTTATAAAAAAAAAACTTGAGAGGTGTCAAGGGACACCCGGATGGAACGAAGTTAAAGAGAAAAAAAAATACAAAAAAATCAAAAATATATATATATATATATATATATCTGGCTTGCTTTCTATAAGAGAGAGAGAGACAGACAGAGAAACATGCGCACGCCGCACGGCTTACAATAGCTTACTATAGCAAAAAGTGTCGTTACAACTTTTCGTCTTAATTTTTTCCGTCTAGCCCCCTTTCGCAACGCGCGATTTGAAACTTCGTTCCAATAAAAATTAAAAAAAATATTTATAAGGCACTCCATAAGTTTCTTAAACATTAATAGTAAAGAGCGATCATTAAATTTATTTGGAATCTTGTTGTATACTTTAACACACCAAAGCACCATTTTTGTATTAGTGAAGTTTTTGGTCTTGTGTCAATATAAAAATCTATTGCATGTTGGTAACTATAATACAGCTTTACTGAAGAAAAATATTTTTTACATGGGTCATATTTAACAAAATTCCTGACAAAATAAAAAACGACGCAATTCAAATGTTTAAAAAGAAACTTACAACACACTTACTTGAAAAGTGCTATTATTCAATTAATGAATTCTTAAATGATACATTTTAAACTGACATTACTCTGTAATTACTATTTGGACTTCGACATTATTCTGTATTATTAATTATGACATCTACTTAAACCATAAAATTAAATTTATTTTATAATTCATATTTCTAATGTTTGCATGCCTAAATTTAAGGTAGAATGTATATGGATCAGAATTTTTTGTTAACACCATATTTTTATGTACCTACATTCTAAGCAAATAAACCTATTTTCTTATTCTATTCTATTCTTGGACAGAATCCCATTACAAGTATATTAGACGACGTTCTATATTGAATCGTCTGAGACGTAGGTGTCAATGTTTCGTATCGTTTGTTTTACCTTCACAATGTACCTTGTCCGAGTATCTCTAGTTATAACACTTTAAAGTCTCCTTTACACGAGACGAACACTCGATCATGTGAGATGTTTTCAAGGAGCATTTACCTCCTGCCTTGCCTGGAGGTCAAAGAGACAAATAGAGGTGTGCCACGTCTTATTTCCCCGGGGTGCACCTCTCATAAGTCGCTGGCTTACACTGTTTACAGTAGAGGTGTCTCGTTTTCTTACGGAACGGTCTTACAAGATTTAAGTACAAATCTTAGGAAACAGTGGTTAAAAAATATGGTAGGTATATGTATTTTTACACGACTGCCCAAAAAAGGAGTGTTATATTTCTAGGCATCGTGTATGTTTGTTTTTAAGTTTCTTTATTCCACTATAATTTCTAAATGCCGGAACTGATTTAAATGTATAGGGTTAGAATCCTTAAACTTTCCCGAGTAACATAGGCTATCTAATTTAAAATAATGTTATAGCTATAGTAGCTGAACATATCTAAACCAATGCACACAAGAACTAATTTAGGTGTATGGGGTATCGTTGGAATCCTTATCTTGTCCCGGGTAATATAGGCAGTGGTAAGATTTGAAAAGTAGTAATACATGGTGTGACACAAAAATGTGTTGTTTTTTATTTAATATATTTGCAAGTTGTTTTTTATCTAATATATAAAATTCTCGTGTCACAGTTTTCGTTGCCATAATCCTCCGAAACGGCTTGACCGATTTTGATGAAATTTTTTGTGCTTATCCGGTATCTATGAGAATCGGCCAACATCTATTTTTCATCCCCCTAAATGTTAGGGGTAGTCCACCCCAAAATTTTATTTTTTATTTTTTAAACAAAATTTTTAATTTCTATTTTTTTATGATACAACATACAAAAATACATACAATCCTCAATTTTCACCCTTCTACGATCAACCCTTATTTTTTAATAGCCATTTTAGTAATTTAATCATTTTTCCTCTCCGGTCGAAAACTGATCAATCGTCATTTAATTAGTTATCCCCGCCAGATGTCTACAGGTGGAAATTATTTATATGGCAAAACAACGTTTGCCGGGTCAGCTATTTGATATAGAATCATGTCCATTAGCATTATTTCGAACAGTAATATCTTAGGTTTTCGCGATCACTACACATTATAATAAAACAACTTTTAACCGGATTAATCGCGTGTATTATTGGTTTTTGTGTTTCCTGACGTTTCGAACACTTTGCAGCGTTCGTGATAATATTATTTCGAACTTTTATTACACGACAAATGACAATGTGTCGTAATAGCCTTTCTAAAATGAACGGTAAAACAAGTATGGAAAGGTGAAACACACCGAACACAGCACGAACGCTATTAATTCATAACACCGTAAGTGATTTTCACGAACGCCCGCGCCGCCGCCGTCGGAATTTTGCATAGTAATATGAGCATCGAGTAACTGCCATTATGCAAACTAAATTCAATTATATGTGCGCATTTTAATGTTGCGCCATTATTGTCGATCAGGCTACACATGTTTTGTTTTGTACCCTTGTTAGAGCAAGCTAAATATAGATTTTTACGTATTTCTTTCTTTCAACTCAAATCGGTGACTTTCTATTAACTTGTGACTTCTTGGCATCGTCCAAGTCCATATGATGTATTGAGTCTTTTCCGTAATAAACAATTTAAAAATATTAATAAATTGATTATTTAATACGCACATCGCGTGGAAAGTCACTGGTGCATGTTTTGCGTTCAAATATAGACAAGTCCATCGATCATACACCACAGGCTAGGTTAAAGCAAACGTTGGACATTTTCTAGTACGATAAAATCTTAGATTTGGTTTCAATTGTAGTATTTTAAAAAGTGTAAGAAGTCAACGTTCTTAAACTATACAAAGAGTTGCACAGACATAATAAAAACTTCTACAAAACACCGCGCTATTTGTTCAAGATCCGCCATCTTGAATTTCACCTACGCGTTTGGCGGGCTTTTCATTTTTAGAACACCGATTATTTTGACGTCACAAACGCTTGGGGATCCATTCGTAAATGTATAATGCAATTTTTAAGAGGTCCTTGAGAACTGTACGACGTATTCTGCCATTGTTCAAACATTTTATAGCCGCCATTTGCTTTTTGAATATTTGAATAGCTTAAGAATTCCAGGTTGTACAGTTTGATGTTGTAAATGTCTGCAGTATCGTAAAATTTTGACGCTGTGTGCATAATGACAGTAATATTTCATGTGATTGTAATGGACTGTTTTGAAGCTTGGAGAAAATATAAACACGGAAGACTGTAACCATGATGAAAGTCGTTCCGCTTAAAAACATTTTTTGGTTAATTACTGTAAAGGTTTGAGAAATTATGAGTTATAAAGATTATTTTACGATATATACAAACTAGAGTAGAGGAAACACTGGGATGAAGAGTAGAATAAAACATATTTTTCAGAAGAAAAGCCCCATTTTTAACAACAGAGCCACAGAATGTACTCTGCATTCAATTCTTGTCTTGAATAACAAAATTCACAGACAAAACGACGCGGTGTTTTAAATAAATATAAATCTTATTCAATGGGCATCGGAATTTTAGCAGCCATGATTGATGACGTATTTATAGGCGCTCCTCTGATTGGCTGATTTGATTTTCGAAAAGACGTTCCATTCCCGAATTTAACGTTGGCATGACGAACATTTTGATTCGTTGAATTGAGAGCTCATTAACATTTTTGTTAAGAAAATATGTGAAAAGAATTTTTCTCTTTGAATTTGTGTTTTGTGCGCGAAATTGAATGAGTGGTGGGATATTTCGTTATTTTTGATTGACTTTGTTAATAAAGAGAAGTGTTATTTTTGGCCTTTCATTGAATAACCATGTTTGGTAGTGTCTTATCGATTTCTGTTTTGGTCTATTTCTAAATACTTTTGCCAATTTTGTTCGTAATAATTAAATGAAAAAATCATTATACATATATACTTGTATATCGGTCGTTTTTTTCTAATCCTTGTTTTAGTTTTTCATTCACACAGAAATTAGTTGCCAAACAATTCTCCCAACACTTTTCCTCGATCCACGGAAAAACAAAAGCACGTTTTGCCGGATTTCAAAGGAAATTTACGACTTTCAGTTGAAAAGATTCGTATGTTAAGGCGTCGTAGGATTTGGAGATAAGTCCTCGCCACTCTATGTTCATTTTGGGAAAATAAACAAACAAACATATTGAACGAAGTAATCTACAAACGATCGCGAATCCACCGCAAAGTGGAAACATTGTTTTAAGGGTGAGGCTTTTAAAACAGCGTTATTTGAAACCGGTTTAATAAAATCAATAAAATAAAAAATGATATACTGCTGATCCCTTGAGGGGTTTTGGGTATAAACAATCAATATCGAGGATGGAAGGTGATGATTCACAAAACACGTACGATCCGGAAGATGTTCGAGGCCAGAGAGGGAAAATAAATCGATTGACATTTACAATCACAAACGACATTGACACATGACAAGTGACAGATGACAATTCATAATATTGACGTAAGTTTATGCATTTACCAAAATCCTTATGGAGTTTAGGCGGGAAATTGTAAAGTGCACGTTGTCGGTTTTATATTGTTTTCCAAAACTTGTGTTTCTCCGAAGTTTAATGTGTAATTATGGTGGATAATTAACCATTAAGTGCTCATGAAGGTGTGCGAGTGTGGGCAAATTATATAAAATTGAAAATCATGACTTTTTTTGTTCACTCCTAAACTCCATCGAAGACTCCGAAAATTTCCACCGTTTTACTGTGGCAACGCGCGCAACAACTTTTAATACTTGATTAATCTGAATACTTGACACTGGCAAGCACAAAAAGTGTAGCGCCATATAATAAATAATCCCATGACGGGAACTATTATTATTACTTGATTACTCCATATACTTGACATTGCAAAATGCACGAGGAGTGCGAAGCCAGAAGAAAAAAAAAAAACATCCATAAACAGTCTGCCTTTATCACACACGACTGCCAAAAAAAGGATAATTATGTTTTTAGGGATCATGTATGTATGTCTGTGAGTTTCGTTATTCGACCATCGTAGTACCTTAGAGTACTAGAAAGTTATAATAATAATACTCCTCCCGACCGTATTTCGGTCGCGGTGGCCTATCTGGGCGGAGATTACCCAAACACGCAGGAGATATTATAGTGCACAAGTGTATGTGCAAACACAGGTGCACTTTCTCTTCCTTCACCCTCATATTCCGATGGGACAGCAGTCCGACACGACCGAACATTCGACACTCCGAAGCACGGGGATGTCACACCACCAACTTTCTGACTCCGGGCTGCTACTGAGAATTTTCTAACAGAAAAATACAATAACAATGCCCGACCTGGGAATCCAACCCAGGACCTCACGCTCAGCAGCCGCGCTTGTGACAGCTAGACCTACAAGGTAGAAAGTTATATAGCATGCGTAACTGGACGCATTTTTTCCCGATACTAGATTAAAAACTATAGATGCAACTTGCGTCAGGATTTTTTATTATCTTCTCGCAGTTTATCCAAAGTCATACTCCGTGCCATCCGCTGTTCTCCTGGCCCTTATTGGAAGAGGAAGTTCACTTTGAATCGAGTTAAGTGAGCCTCATGCGTTAAGAGCATTAAACTTTTTGCTGCGCCCACAGACGCTGTCAAATTGGGCGTGAATTGCGTAGGAGAATGGTCATGGAATAAGAAAAGAGATTTCGTTGGATATGACCTTGGTTTACTAAAACTTTTGTACAAAATGCTCACCTGCGATATGAGTTTCAGGAACAGTTAGTATTCTACAATATTGTGGAAGTAGCTAGAAATTGTATTTATTTATATTCATTGTAATGGACTTCCACAAAATAAAACCTGAATCTATTCAATAAATTAATCCATTTTTATTTCATACTTTTTGTGTAAATACTACAGATTCTGCACTTTTTTATAATTATATTACTAATATATTTTACCCGGAAAAATGCAAAGATTCTAGTGAGACCACCATACATCGAAATCGATTCAAGCATTTAGAAGTCACGGTAGAATAAAAAAACTCACAAACATGCATACATACATAACACTCCTTTTTTGGGCAGTCATGTAAAAATTGGACGTGGTTTTAGTGAGAAGTACCACACGCTATCTATGCTTCCGAATGTTATGTTTCTTTTCGTAGTAATATATGCGCGTCCAAATTTTCGATCACTACAGCATATCTCCACGGAGATTATCCAAACACGCAGCAGATATTATAGTGCACAAGTGTATGCGCAAACACAGGTGCACTCCCTCTGCCTTCATTCTCATAGTCCGATGGGATCACAAACTGACACGACTGGAGAGAGATCAGGCGCAGGAACTTTAAAAAGGCTTACGTGTTCTCCCAAGCACGAGGGTGTCATACCACCAACTTCGAAAAACCCAATATCACATTTCGTGGTAGATATGTTTCAGAAATAAAAGATACATTGAATTGTTTTAATAATACTAAAACATTAAATTAATTAAAAATTAAAAAGCACGACTGCCATTGGTGTTATACCGTTACGTGTGAAATAAAAAAAAAAAACTATTTTTTAATCTCACTAGCCTATGTTACCCGGGACAATGCAAGGATTCTAACAATACCCCATACATCTAAATCGGTTCAGGCGTTTTAGAAGTTATTGTGGAATAAATAAACTCAAAAACATAGATACATACATGAACCCTAAAAACATAACACACCTTTTTAGGGCAGTCGTGTAACAAATACATAATAAAAAATAAAAAATAAAGTATTTATTTCAGTAAGTTTTTACATGTAAGTTGACGGGGCTTCCCAGAAAGTAATCGAATGATACTTGTGTTGGGAAAGCCTCGCTCTTCCGATGGAAACATAAATTTAGACTTACTAGACCAACATAGACAACATAATACACACTGTCTATGAACATTACCCCTATATAAAGCCTCAATGGAGTCACTGTTGCAATCGATGCCTTTTTTTCTGAAGACGAAATTGTATGCTCTTTTTTGAAGTATCTATCTCTCCCATATATTATCTCATCGATTAGGTCGCTGACAGGTGTAAGTTCCTAAGTCAGTGGTACGAAGCATAAAATGCCATGTCTATCCAAAAAGGTTGTAATGTGGCATCATCATCCACATCCCGTCTTCACCCATTGTAGATATAGGCCTCTGTCTGCTTGTACCAAACTTCACGCTTCTCGCTCAACATGCCACATCTATCATTTTTATTAATTCCTGGACTTATTAAGGTGGAAAATAATAAAAAAGATTCCACATAAATAATTTTGCAACCTTTATGGCTCCAGAACGTACGTACAGTTAACGTAAACAACATGAATACATTAAAAAAACTGAATTGGTATGAAAGTGTTTTTTTTAATATTTAATTATAATAAATATATGTGATGTAGCATCACGCCTTTATTATCCAAAGGGGAAGGCAGAGGTGTACACAGTTGTACACCCACATTTCCCCAGTGCCGTTATTAAGTCCCATGTAATAGGTGATAAATCTATTGCCATCCACCGGGCACATATCTAAACTCGGGGCTGCTACTAAGAATTTCCTACTAGAAAAACTCAATAACACTTTGCCCGACCTGGGAATCGAACCTAGGACCTCATGCTCAGCAGGCGCTTGTGACCACTAGACCTGTATTACTTAATAATATAAAATATACTTTGAATGATTAACAAGCGACTTTAATAAATTCATTAAAAATATTGATATTGTCTGCGTCACTTACCTACTCATCTGCTTCATAAATCTAAGAGCATATTTTGAGCTCGGGGGTCATATGACCAGTTTCGTTTCTCTGTTAGAAAATTCGCAATAGCAGCCGAAGTTTGGAATTGTGTCGAGAGATATTAGACCAAAAATTTGGTACATACGTACAACAGTAAATCTTTGGCTAGCCGTCTGTCCCACAAGTCACACGGTGATTATTTCACTATGATGGTCATTTAATGGACAAGGAAGTTGTAACATAACCAGCCCATACCTTTCCCACTGCAGAGCAAGGGCACTTCTCAAACAGAGAAGGTACGAGCATTGATCACCACGCTAGCTATCTGCGGGTTGGCGATTTCAGTCCATCTGGTTTCTTTCGATATTTTTCTTAACCGTATGTCTGCGATGCTATATTTGTGTTACTGACTGTACCTACCTACCCGTGCCATTTATACTTTCCTCAGATCTCGTGAAGAACTGAAACCTTTTAAATTATATGTGCCTGCATGTGAATGTTACTTTGATAAAATTCACGGTATTCGTTAAGACACGACACGAGTGTAGATGCTTCGAATAATGACAATGCTTACGTTAAATGATGTTGTCAAGTTACTGTTGTCTGGGAATTCTATTAAATTAAGGCAAAATGTGATTGTGGAAGATTTGGGATAATAATTAGTTTTTTTTTTTTTTTCAAAAATTAATAATCCCCTGTCAAAGTCAAAGTCAAAACTTTTTATTTCAAATAGGCAAAATTACATGCACTTACGAAACGTTAATTGATTTTAGTTGCATTTTCGTCTAGTAATTCCACCTATATGTACCTACCGTCGGACGCATTTCACACGTGCACAGGCTTTTAGATAATCCCGTGGGTGCTCAGCTCTATTTGATGATTCTTTTAAAAGAACTGGTGCAGTGCGAGAAGAAGAATGACAGAAAGAAAATAAAGTCATAAGACATGCAATTTACAGAATAAAAATCTTACAATATTGGTACGTATCAGGAAAAAAAAAGAAACAAAAGGAAACAAAAATATCAAATACGGGTTATACCTAATTCCCTACAGTTGCAAATTGCACGCCGTAACATCGAGGTTGCCGCTCAGCATGATGTTGTATTCAAACAAAGAAATCTTCTGGTTATGATGAAATACCAATACAGACTATTATAGATCATATTGACATACTGGCAGGACCTCTGGCACATCTTATCAACACATGCATAAATAGTAATATATTCCCTGAACAACTGAAAATAGCAAAGGTCTTGCCTCTTTACAAAAAGGGTTGTAAATTAGATCCCAACAATTATAGACCGATTTCTTTGTTACCAATAATCTCGAAAATTTTTGAGAAAATTCTTAAAGTTAGACTTCTGAGACATATAAATCGAAATAAAATTCTAAATCACAGACAATACGGTTATCAGAAAAATGTGGGGATAAATGACGCAATTAATACTTTAATAGAGCAAGTAGTAAACGGAATTAATGACAAATCAAAAGTCGTAGGGTTATTCCTCGATCTTAGTTCCGCTTTTGATACAGTAAATCACAAGCTACTATTATTGAAAATGGAACACTATGGAATAAGAGGACCGGTTTTATGTCTATTTAAATCTTACTTAGAAAATCGTAAGCAATACGTAGAAATTAAAGTGAATGATGATAATTGTGAAAAGGTATTCAAATCGGGTTTTAAAATAATAAAACAAGGAGTTCCACAAGGCTCAATATTAGGACCAATCTTTTTCATTTTATTTATAAACGATTTAATTAACTATATGCTGAAACTAAGTGATACTGAACTTGTGTTTTTTGCTGATGATACTAATGCTATTATAACCGATAAAGATGTAGGCACTTTCAGTAGTAAGGTAAATAATGCTCTGGCTCTCTTTCAGCATTGGTTTACTATCAACAACCTCAAATTGAATGTCAGTAAAACGAATGTCATGTTATTTAGAACGACGTCGAGAAACAAAGAAATAATAGACACTGTACTGAACGAAAATACAATTACATTGGTAGACAGAGTTAAATTCTTAGATATTACCATTGACGAAAGGCTTAACTGGAAAAAGGAATTGACAACTATAGAAAGCTCAATTAGCTCTGCTTGCAATGCTCTAAGAAGTCTTCGAGATGTGATTTCGATTGAACAATAAAAAATTGTATATTACTCGCTTGTAGAGTCAAAACTTAGGTACAGTATCGTTTTATGGGGAGGTAGCTATGCGTACAATGTAAATACAGCTTTTGTTATACAAAAAATGGCCATAAGAACGATGGTGAGAATTCCCCAGTGGGTATCGTGTAAGGAGTACTTTAAAGAACTTCAGATACTAACGGTCCCTTGTTTGTATATTTTAGTTCTTCTTACTGGTCTTATAAAAAAACTACAGATATTCGAAACACTAGAGGAAAGGAATAGGCGGGAAGCTACCAGGCGTAGGGACTTACAATATAAGATGAAACCTCATTTGAAAGTAGTGAGTCATGCTGCACCTTACCAGTCGATTAAAGTGTTTAATAAACTACCTCTACACTTAAAGTCAATATACAATTTAAATCAGTTTAAGCAGGAGTTAAAGTCATTCCTGATAGAAAAGTGCTATTACACACTTGATGAGTTTCTTTGTGACACATAGAACTAGACTGTAATACATTATCATCCTTAATTATATTGACATTATATTAATTTTTAACATTTGTAAGGGTATTAGCAGTATTTTTATTGACATTGATTGTTTATTATTTTCTTTTCTGTTTAAATTTCTTTAATCAACATTTATCTATTTTAATTTTTGTCATTTTTTTATTGGTTGAATTTCTTTATTTAACGTTATTTAAGTAATATTATTGTTTGACGTACATTATATTTATAAAATAACTCTTTTATGGCCATTATTTATCTTGTTTTTTACATTTTTAATGTTGAAATATATTGGTTTTGTTTTTGGGAATTAGAGAATTGCAAATATGTTTTTTTCTTCTTTTTGTTGTATATATAATTGTCTCGAGATTATCGTGAGCTATGTGTTTGATTAATATTGTAATAATTATTATAAATTTGTAGTTTTAGGGTAAATTTTCAATACAATGTAAAAATTGTTAATGAAATAAATGAAATGAAATATTGTAGCATGAGCCACAACGCAGCAATGGTTTTCAGTGTACCTAAACCCCAAGTGACGTTACGAACGAAAACCTATGGACATAGACAAAAAAGAAAAAAAAAGCACAATTAAAATAAGTGAGCCGATAAATTAAAAAAAAAACTATACTAACATAAGGTGAGTGAAATTTTATTAATTAGTTTCGCTTCTACAATACGCTAGATAGCATACCGACTGAAGAATAAATATCCTACCTAAATACTCAATCCTATCAAAATTACTTCTAAATCCGTCTACAACTCATGTTATCAGTGAACAGGCAGTAGGACAGCAAGATATTGGGCATAATTACAGCTACACTCAATACCACACTAGGACGCGTAAGTTTGCCCATACCCACCGCTACCTTTCGTAGGGGCTGGAGCCCCAGAGTAACCACAGAGTCGGCGCCCCGGATTCAGATCCTGAGAATCCAGAGAGGATTCTTTTTTCTGTAGAACACTATTATATTAAGTTTATCTGGACAGAGAGATTATTTGATGCCGATCCTAAATTGTTGGGTTACCAACCCAACATTGGCACCGACTTTATCGGCCATCGCTTTTAGGGGTACCCAGTGCATTAACTTAACATAAATGCCAGGTTGAACGCACAACCTGTGACTCAAAGCTTGTAACCCCACGGCCACCACGATACTCCTTAAAAGCAGTGATAGCCTAGTGGTATGACCGTTGGACTGAAAACTCAAAGGTCGCAAGTTTGAATACAAAGCACGCATCACTGACTTTTCGAAGTCATGTGCGTATTATAAATCAATTATAATTTGCATACAACGTTGAAAGAAAACATCGTGAAGAAGAGATGTTCTCGATGGTGTGTAAAGCCATGTCAGAGACCTACGGCTGGTTTAAACTCTGATACTAGGTTGTTCATCAGCCATACAATATGAACAACCAATATACTAATATAATCATATATTGATTTTTGCAGCTTTTCCACAATTCTTAATGTAATTAACATTTTGAGAACCTCTTCGGAAATACATTCAGTATCAACAAACCGTTCACCTTTCACGAGAGCTGTGTAACTTGTACCGTGCGATATTTATGAGCCCTGCTTAATTAAATTCAACAACAATTTGCTCTAGAAATGCTATTATCCTCTGTCTGGTTTGTACCTGGTAGGTACTATAATTTATTAGACGGTATATTTCAAAGTTTTTCTTAAGTAGACATTAGAAGCCTAATTGCTTTAGTAAGTCATCGTCAACGCTTGTTTATCTGCCGTTAGGATCATAAAGATGGATGAAAGTGAATGTGTTTATAAAAGAGAACAATAAAAAATTAAGGCACTGCGTAGACGGTGTGGGGGGGCTCGTGGTTATGTGACAGCCGCACACACCGATCGTTGAGGTTAAGCATCTGTGGATGGGTGACCATCATTTCATACCGTGACTCCTCCGGGCCTTGGAGAGAACGTTAAACCGTCGGTCCCGGTTGCCAAATTAAAATCTATAACAGCCGTTACGAGTAGTCAGCCTGAAAATCTGACAACCAGTCGTACCATGAGATATCGTGTTACCCAGTAACTGGGTTGTGGGGGTTAGTTAAGTAGTCGCTCCATGTAAAACACTGGTATTACGCTGCATTCGGTTTGACTGGAAGCCGATCCCAATGTAATTGGGGAAAGGCTAGGCAGATTTTGATTTTTGCGTAGATGATGCGGGTAGGGAAGGTTTGTGGTATACAATTTATATATATCTTTGTTATGGATTTGTGGATGACGATTTTGTGTGACTAACTTTTTTGAAAAAGGAATTAAGTAAGTCCCAGTCTATGTGTAAAGGCAGCCGTCATGCCAAGCCGAGGAACCCGGATAAGTTAATTTTTATTTTATTTTATGGGATTGTTGGCAAACGAGCAGTCTGATGGTAAGCGATTACCGCCGCTTATGAACACCCGCAACCCCATGGGAGTTGCAAGTGCGTTGCCGGCCTTTTAAAGGGTTTGGGCCTCCGGTACCTTCACTCACTCAGAAAAACATAACACAAGCGTTGTCTCACGCCAGTTTTCTGTGAGCCGGTTATCACTTCGGTCGAGCCGGCCCATTCGTGCCGAAGCATGGCTTTCCCACGGTGGAAAAATTTATGCATAATAAACAGTCAGGACTTTAAACTTGACAGTATTTTATGGCTTCTATACTTAGTCCACTATAGTTCCTTTGTCTCCAATTTATTTCGGGTCGGCGCAGTATGACCTTTTCTTCCAGATATTTAATAATTATAATACTCCTCCTGACCGTATTTCGGTCACGGCGGCCTATCTCCACGGATATTAGCTGAGTATGCAGGAGATATTATAGTGCGCAAACACAGGTGCACTACCTCTTTCTTCCCTCTCATATTCCGATGGGTCGGCAGTCCGTCACGATCGCAGGGAGATGCACCTAGCAGGACCGACGGCTTTACTTGCTGTCCAAAGCACGGGGGTGTCACACCGCCAACTTCCTGACTCCGGTCTGCTCTACTGAGAATTTCCTAACAGAAAACCTCAATAACACTTTTCCCGAACTGGGAATAAAACCCAGGACCTCACGCTCAGCAGCCTCGTTTGCGACGACTAGACCAATGAGGCTGTCAATATTTATATCAGCTATCTCAGTATTCTCCCCCTTTCCAGCCATAATTATGATCTTTCACACAACCTATCTATCGTTTCCTTTTCTTCCTTCAATCCTTCTTAACTTTCACATAAGTAGGTACAGATCCCGTAATCTCTTAAATTCCTTCGGTAGGCGATCAGATCGTCAAGTGTTAAGAAAACTATTTAGTTCTTGTGGAAACATACATAACTTTATTACGGTAGACACCGTCAAACTAAAAAAAGTTATTAGATAACGTGTTTTTAAGGTTTTGCGTGTGTTTTTTGAATGATCATTGAATATGATATATGAATATATGGTTGCAAAAAGTAAGCGATAACATGACTGACAGAGGAGAATGGAATTAAATCATAACATACCATGGCATCACGCCTGTATCCCCGTAGGGGTAGGCAGAGATGTACACAGTTCTACACCCACATTTCACCAATGCTATTATTAAGTCCCATGTGAAGTGGTGAGCCTATTGCCATCTACCGGGCACAATTCCAAACTCCGGGCTGCTACTGTGAAATTTTCTAACAAAAAAACTCAATAACAGTTTGCTGTACTTTGCACGTCTCGGAAATCGAACCCGAGACCTCCTAGTCAGCAGTCGCGCTTGGGACCACTAGACCAATGAGGCAGTTATAAAACACATTGCGCTGACCCCAAATAATATTATAACTTTAGAGTTCGCTACGCATGCGTTAATGCTTTCGAAATATTATCTTTATTGTCGCACCTGTACGACATTGTATTAACTGCAAAGTTAGTCGTATCGGCTCAGTTATATAGGGGATTGAATAGATAGCAATCACGTCACCAAAAAGACGTATTAAAATGTGTAAGAATTCAGGATATTGTGCAGATGTCGCGATAGCTTAGTGGTCAGAGCGCATGGATTATTAATCCGGGCGGCACAGGTTCTGATCCTGCTTACAACTGTATTTTTCTCATCATGTTTATGTGTTTTGTCAAATATTTATAGTTATAATAAAACAACTTTTAACCGGATTAATCGCGTGTATTATTGGTTTTTTGTTTTTTCTTCTCAGGGATAGTCTTACGAAATACCGTCGCGATTTAGTTTAAATATGTATCAGAGACAAAAATAATCTTATGAATTTATCAATTATATGTACGGTAGACTGCAATAATTTTAAATAACTGTTGAGACACCTGACACCTTAGTCCTCCTGCGAGGAAAGTGTTCGAAACGTCAGGAAAAACAAAAAACCAATAATACACGCGAATAATCCGGTTATAAGTTGTTTTATTATAATGTGTAGTGATCGCGCAAACCTAAGATATTACTATATTTATAGTTAGTATCTGAAAACTTATAAATGATGATGACTATATAAAATGTATTTAAACGGGCACGCCCACAATTCTCATCCGTATTTTTCCAAAGAGAGACTTGTTTGATTTGACAAATTGCATCCTTTGTTGGTACCCAACTGTCGATAACCCTTACTATTTGAACTGTCGTCCGTTAAACGTTCCTTTCCTAACAGAAACTTGAACGATTCGTGTTTTTGTTGAACGCATTTTTGGGAAAATATTCGCCTTTGAAGTTCCCCTTTTGAGCGAGAGATAGTGGGGATATAATCGTGGAATTTGGGGGTATGTACTTATAAGTATTTTACTATATTCCGTTGATCGTTTTTATTGGAGGGACGGCTGATACAGTCTGCATCAAAAGTGTACCGGCATTTAAAATGTTATTAAAGCTGTGTGTATATACATACACACCTATACTAACGCCTTTTTCCCACGGAGGTAGGCAGACGCTACAGTACGCCACCTGCTATAATCATAACATGTTCAAACAAAAAGAAAATATAAATGAATTTTCTCTGGAAATCAATTATTCCCTATTTCTAATTTCTCGAGGTATACACTGTACAATAAAAAGGAATCATCAAAAAAGCACACTATAAAAAGCTAGGGCTGGTCATATGTGAAAAAAATATATAAGAATCTCCTACTTCCAGAGTCAGTAAAAAAAAAATTTGACTATCAAACGCTCAAATTATATTGATGGCTCTATACTAATGCGAACTATCCACGACTAATTCAACTTTATTATCATAACATAGCATAACTGTACTACTAACTTGGTACATTTTTTATACGACTTAATAACATAAACATCCTAACATAGCACCACGCCTGTATTACCCGAAGGGGCAGGCAAAAGTGAAAACAGTTGTAGACCCACATTTCACCAATGATGCTATTAAGTCCCATGTAAGGTGATGAGCCTATTCCCATCTACCGGGCACGATTCCACGCTCCGGGCTGCTACTGAGAATTTCCTAACAGAATAACTTAATAAAATCCAACAACCCAGGAATCGAAACCGAGACATCATGTACACCAGTCGCGCTTGTGACCACAAGACAACGACGCAGTAAATTTATCTGTATTTTGCATAACTCATCAAAAACCTTCTTCTATATTTCTACATCGCAGAGACACGACTAATAATAACTTTATTATAACTACAAAGCGCTATATTCCCCATTAGCTGTTGCACAGGAAACCTGACAATCCACTTAGATCTGCAGGTATTTGCAAGCGACAAACCTCTGTGGAAATAAACGGAACATCGTGTCTTTGTGTTGTGCAGGATTGTAGAGGTTTCTAGAATACTTTGTAATATTCCTGTTTTAGTGACGACTTAAATAGTCTTGGATTGTTAAGTTAGATATTTGAAAATCTTGTGGTTTTATATAACATAGCATCATGTTTGTATTTCCCGAAGGGGTAGGCAGAAGTGGTAGACACTAAACTAAACACAAAAGAGTAAACTACTTACTTAGAAAAATTGCTTAATTGGTCTTGTGATCGCAAAGGCGACTGCAGATCGTGAGGTCCTGGGTTCGATTCCTGGGTCGTGTAAACTGTTATTGGCTCTTTCTGTAGAAAACTCGCAGTAGCAGCCTAGAGTTTGGAGTTGTGCCCGATTTATAGCAACAGGCTCACCACCTATTATATGGAATTAATATATATGTACATCGATCGGTGAAATATGGGTTTACAAATATGTACACCTCTTCTACCCCTCTGGGAATGCAGTCGTGATGCTATAAACTTTATTAAGGAGTATTATTTTTGCATGTTGGGAAAATCCAATATGGCCCTGTACCAGACTCCTACCGTCAAAAAACCACACCGCCCTCTTTTAACTTTGACCAAGGTTCCGAGATCACAGCAACATTTGCTACAACCCCAGACTGCTCTTAAAGCCTCCGCAGACTCGATAATCAGCTAAATTTGGCTACCACAACCGAACGTGAGGAATCGCGCAAACGCTGATCGCCGGTGATAAAAGTATTGGCAATTTTGTGCGAAGACATTTCTCCCTACAGGGGTTATGAAAATTTAAAGTTATCCACACCAAAATTACGATTAATCCTAATATTATAAATGCATAAGTTTGTGGATGGTTTTTTGTTTATTTGTATTATAATTAATTTGATATTTCTGTTGAGATCATATTTTATTGCAACACAATAACTACCCCTCTAGTTTTGTCCATCCTAAGGTTGTGTAAGAGATCGCCTTGAGCGATAAGACCGCCCATTGTACAATTCTATATTTATAGTTTCCTATTTGTTTTTGTGTAAGATAAAGAGTATTTGTATTGTATTTATTACACTTTCACGCAATAACTACTGAACGAATTTTAATGATATTTGGCACACAGATTGTTTATAACATAACATAGCATCACGCCTGTAGTCCCCGAAGGGGTAGGCAGAGGTGTACACAATTGTACACCCACATTTCACCAATGCTATTAAGTTCCATGTAATAGGTGGTGAGCCTATTTCCATCAACCGGGCACGATTCTAAACTCTGGGCTGCTACTAAGAATTTCCTAACAGAAAAACTCAATAACACTTTGCCCGACCCAGGAATCGAACCCGAGACCTCCTGCTCAGCAGTCGCGCTTGGGACCACTAGACCAAAGAGGCAGTTTTAGCCTGGATTAACACGTAGGACTGTGACTTTATCCCAGTTGGACCCAACTTTGTAGTCCACGCAGATGAAGCCGCGGGCAGAACAGAAGCTAATAATACAATAAACGTTAGCAATAATCTAGTATTTACTGTGGCAATAACGTTTAATATTAGTCCAAGTTGTGATCGTAATTAAATTCAATGTGCGCCTCTATGGACCCCAATGCCAATTATAATAGTTTTGTAGTTCCTAACTAGACGCGTTTTCTGTGATTGCTTGGGTCCCGGTAAGGTTGGCGCATTAGACCTTCTAGATTAGTTTATGGTCAGTTCAGAATTTTATTAAAGGTTTAGATTTTAAAATAGAATACCGAAAAAATCACAGCGAGCCCGGTTGTTATAATGCTAATTGGTATAATAATTGATTATACAATTCATCATCCCCTGCCCTTATTCCAATTTAATTGGTGTCGGTGCAGCATGTCATATTCTTCCATACATTTCTGTCGGCCATCATCTCAGTGGCCACTCCTTTTCTAGCCATATCATCTTTCACACAATCCATCCATCGTTTCCTCGGTCTTCCCCTACCCGCGTTTTTTTGGAACATCCACCAGAAACTTGTGTTTTTATTATATTTCGTGGGAATTGTAGAAAATTAATTTAATAACGACGGTTGAACGGCTATTGGGTTCAAAGGATTCAAGCGAAATTTTTGTGAAATATGAAATATTAAAAATAAAAAATTCTTATTTTTTTTTTTTAAAGTACAGAAATGTCAATTGAATATCGCACGGGGTTTATTACGAAATTTCAGGTGGATTTTCTGAAAAAAGTTTTTCTTACAAACCATGTCTTGGCGTATACGAACGGAACAACGTTTAGCCAAATCGGTCGACTCATTCTCAAGTGATGATTTTTCATACATGCGACAATTGATTTATATACCTACGAGTATATACTTAACTATATAGGTATTTATACATAAGTAAGATGGATAGATCTTGCACGCACACATAAACAAAACAACCACGCCGTATAATTTAAAAAATGGTATTGAAACTCCCCACAATAATACGAATATTTCCAGTACAGTCAGAAGGGAGGGCCGCCGGAACGTGCGTCACAAAGTTGTACGAGATCCCCAGGTGCGACGGTTATTAATAAACTGTTTCCCCGCGGACTAACCGTGACAGTTAATGCAATGAACCGAATGTATAAATCGGTAAATTAATTAACCACCCCACAGGTTTCGATAGGTCAGGAATGTCCAGTTATAAGTTCGATTCCCAATCCATTTTGTTGGGTGTTAAACTTCTTCAAAGCTATGACTTTGGTGCTGTGCTCAATAATGTTGTGTTTCAAATATCGAAATAGTGATCGATTGTAATATTTGTATTCGATTTTTGATGGATGACGTCAGCGGTACGCATTGGTTTAGTTGTCCATCCGAGAAATGGCGTCGCCTAAAGACAAACCTGTAAGCCGATCTAACATGCCTGCGCCCATAGTGACTCAAAGCGACTGTAAATCATCATGGATTGTTGTGGCGGGACCCCCACCGTCCCCATACCGCCACCTATCGAATCGGTATTTCGCCGGAAAAGGTGTTGGGGCGAGGCTGATGGTGTTACAAAAAATCAAAGGTAATGCGTCGACATGTCTGCCGAGCAGGTAGGGAATCAACCCCTGGGCCCGGCGTCAGCCCCTAAAGACGATGAAACCACTGCTCGCTAGCGTCGCATTTACCGACAGGGTGATTCGTGTGGACTGCCTCGTTGGTCTAGTGGTCCCAAGCGCGACTGCTGAGCATGAGGTCTCGGGTTCCATTCCCAAGTCGGGCAAAGTGTTGTTGAGTTCTTCTATTAAAAAATTCTCAGTAGCAGCCCAGAGCTTAGAATTGTGTCACCACCTTTTACAGGGGACTTCATAATAACATTGGTGAAATGGGTGTACGACTGTGTACACCTCTGCGTACCCCTTCGGAGAATACAGGCGTGATGCTATGATTACGGTCTTTCTGCTGTGGGTCAGTGGAAGAACTAAACTTGTAGAAAGAAAGAAAGAAAAAGCTTTTATTCCCCTCAAATGGGCACACAGTAAAGAAGAAAAAGATTAATAATTATAGACATTACATATAAAATTTTCAACCTGTAGAAACAGTATTTCTGATAAATTACAAATTTAAGATAACATTAACAATTCTGATACATTTAGAGCAGGACAAATCACAAATAGATAACTAGTTTAAAATTAAATATTTAAAACAGAAAATACTTTAATAAGTCTACGTCTACAAAATTGAAAGCTGGCAACTTTTTTGCAAGCAGCCAACTGCCAACCTAACAACAAAAGGAAAAAAACAGGAAGGAAAATATACAGCAGAGGTGACAACTTGAAGAATTTAACTTGGAAAATGGAAATATTTGAAATTAAAGTTATAATGCTCTCAGCTCAGTTAATTATAAATTATTTATGATACTCAAGACTAATATTATAAATATAAGTGTGTCCCATTCAAGTGGGAAATGGTAAGCGCTCAGCATAATGCTGCAGATTCCCACAGATACCTACAGCGCTGATTTTCAGCGCTAACCTTTGTGACGCAATGGCGCCCATCTCAGGCAAAGGAAAAACAAAGTTAATAAAAGTGAAACTAAAGACAACTGCCACAGTGGTGTGTATTTACTGTTTTATGTGTAATTGGTATGTATTGGTTGATATGTATTATGGAAAGATTATGTGTAGTAGCTTTATTCTATGATAATATCCAGCTTATTTATCTAAAGCATCTAGAAAAATAAATAAAATTAAATGCATAGCACAGGACACTCTTTGTGTGATAAGTTCTTGTGAAATCTCAACAGAATATTATTTTATATATTTACAAAAGCCATAACATTCAATGTGATTTCAAATTACAAATTACTAATGCCAGACAGCCATGACTATGGCATGGCATGGACTATGTACATAATTACTAAAATAGTTTTTAATATATTGTAGTTAGTTTAAAGAGGTAGTATTTTTACATAAATATAATATTATGTTGTAGTGAAAGACTTTATAGCTGTACCATTCGGCTCAGCAACGTACAGATCCGCACGTTGCAACAACAAAAAATCCATTGTGTCCGCCAATGACCGACGCAACAGCTTAATCGGAACTACTTAATATTCTTTAGATTTTTTCTAAATGTTAAATTGGTTTTCAGGCTGCAGATTGGTGGTGTAAGATTTTTCCAATAGTGTGTACTTTGAAATAGCATGTTTGAAACTACCACATGCAATGGGAATACTATAACCCCACACCCAATGCCAGACAGCCATGTCCTTTGAGGTAATTATTAAAATAGTTTTTATATAGTGTAGTAAGTGTAAATTGTGTATTATGTAGTATGATTAAATACATTTAATTATATGTTAAATGTTAATTATATGTTGTAGTAATATAATGATATGTTGTAATGAAAGACTTTATAGCTGTGTATTTAATTGTATTTTTAATAAATATTTTTTTAGATTCTTAATAAATGTCAATTTCGTTGTATGACTTTTTTATAGATTTAGGTGTTACCTACCTTGCGGAATAACATTACAATGGATGCAAATAAATACACTATCCAGCTACTTTGAATATATGACCGCATCATCACCCCCAGGTTTCCTCACAATGTTTCCATTAGCCGTGTTTCTGTGATGTCTTAGATGAAGTAAGAAAGTACAAATGACATTGAAAAATTAAAGATTAATCTTTGAAAAGCATTAACGCATGCTTAGCGAACTTTAAAGTTATTATATTATTGGTTCACCTGTATAGGGATTGAAAAGATAGCAATGACGTCGCCAAAAGACGTGTTAAAATATGGATGAAGAATTCGCGGTGGTGAGTAAAGGTCGAGATGGCTTAGTGGTCAGAGCGCCTGGAGTATTTATCCGGGAGGCGCAGGTTCGAATCCTGCTCACAACCGTATTCTTTTTCCATTTAATATAATGACATTGAAAAAGTCGAGAAGGAGAATTCATTGCGAGAGGCGAGCCCGTAACGAGTCGGTCACCACGACACTCGAGTTTATATTATTAAATATTGTTGTAAAAGTCAAGTTCGCTTAGCCAAATTTTTCGTCTTTAGGTGACGTCACCGTGCAATTACTACAAGGTTTAACTTCGTGATTTGCTTGTTTGTTATTATTACATATTATTGGTGACGTGACTGAACTGACTGTGCTCCAAACTGCGTTTAACTCAACACAATGCGATTACGTTAACTAGTTCTAAAACGTATTCTTTTTTTCGGCCTAGCCTTTTCCCATTTACATTGGGGTCGGCTTCCAGTCAAACGAATGCAGCTTAATACCAGTATTTTACATGGAGCGACTGCCTATCTGACCTCCACAACCCAGTAACTGGGTAACACGATATCTCGTGGTATGCCTGGTGGTTGTCAGACTTACAGGCCTCTGACTAGCCGTAACGGCTGTCATAGATCTTAATTTCACAACCGGGACCACAGCTTAACGTACTCTCCGAAGCACGGAGGGGTCTCGGTATGAAATGATGGTCGCCCATCACAGACCGACCGTGGGAAGCACAGCTTAACCTCGATCGATCGATCTGTGCGGCTGCTACTTAGCCACGAGACAAGTTTTAAAACGTATTATAAATAAGTTATATCTTTACGGATATAAAAATATGACAAAATATCGCTACTTCAAGGCTCTGCCAATAAGAAATTGCGACCAATACAATTAAAAACACATATGAATGACTTTTTCCTCATCTTCTATTTAACATGTCATAAGGTGACGTCACCTTCATTTATTCAGTCACTGCACGGTAACACAATGGAATACCGATTGTGTTACATATTTTTTTAATTATTCCGGTACCACAATGGTTATTTGTTTGCATATTTTTTAAGTTAATCTTATGGTGACGTCAACAGTTACAGGGCTTCATCTTGTGTTTTGCCGGCTTTTTAATTAAACTAAGGACTAGCATAGATATTTTCGTTATCACTCAAACAAAAATAGCGAAAAGATAAGCTTAACCTATTTTTTCAATTACAACTGGCCCTTTAGCAAAAAGGGCGCACGCGAAACACGAAAAAACAGTTTAAACCTTATCTCGTTGTTTACCGTTTCAGTTTTACGAGTTCTCGTAAACTTAATACCACCTTTTGTCCCAACCCTCCCGCTGCAAAAAGTTTCGTTAGCCCAACCCTAAACCGCTGCGTTTTGTTGTGGTGTAAAAGTATAAAAACGTATAGTGTTTTTTT